>CANJKZ010000024.1:7500-1207500 GCA_947471745.1 Closterium sp. Naga37s-1 | reverse complement strand
TAGGTGCTAGTGAGTCTGCTGCTGCACTAGGTGCTAGTGAGTCTGCTGCCGCTCCAGGTGCTAGTGAGTCTGCTGCAACTTTAGGTGCTCGTGCGTCTCCCGCCACAGGTCCTGCCTCAGCTGAGGCCTTGCACACTTTCACACTTGACTCAGGCGCGTCACGTTGCTTCTTTCGTGACTGCACCACACTCACACCACTTGCTACACCGGTACCAGTCTCACTGGCTGACCCCACTGGGGGCCCAGTAGTCGCACGAGCCTCCACTGTCCTCCCGTGTCCAGCAGTCCCCTCCGGTTCTCTGTCAGGTCTCCACCTCCCCACGTTCGCGACGAACTTGGTGAGCAACGCTGCCATCCAGGATGTCTGGGTTGATACCTTTATTCCTGGAGGGCAGCGTGTGGCGATCTGTACGTGCTCCCGGACTGGCCGTCACCTTGCTACGTTCACTCGACGGCCTGGGTCTAGTCTGTACACACTGACCACTGCGTCTGCACAGGTGGCTGAGTCAGGTCAGGTGGCTGCGTCGAGTCAGGTGTCTGCGTCTGGTCAGCTTGCAGTGTCTTGCTCGTGTCGGGTACTCTCCCACCAGACTCTCCTCTGGCACCACCGCCTCGGTCACCCCTCGCTGCCGCGTCTCCGCAGCATGCACTCCCGTCTCCTTGTCTCTGGCCTTCCCAGGTCCCTGCCCTCCCTCCCGCGCTCGCCTGCCCCGCCGTGCCTTCCCTGCGTCGAGGGGCGGCAGCGCGCCGCTCCTCACTCCTCCGAGTTTCCTCCGATCACTGCTCCCCTGCAGACTCTCCACATGGACGTTTGGGGCCCGGCCCCCGTCGGTGGAACGGACCAGGAGCGCTACTTCCTGCTGGTTGTTGACGACTACACACGCTACACCACTGCCTTCCCCTTGCGGCGCAAGGCGGACGTCAGCGCTGTTTTGATCCCCTGGATCCTCGTCGCCAGCTGCGCGAGCGGTTTCGTCGGGACTTCCCAGCCCTGCGTCTGCACTCTGACAGGGGCGGTGAGTTCTCTTCTGACCTCCTTGCGGAGTTCTGTCGAGACGAGGGCATCCGCCAGTCGTTCACGCTCCCGGCCTCTCCTCAGCAAAATGGGATTGCTGAGCGTCGCATTGGCTTGATCATGGAGGTTGCTCATACCTCCATGATCCATGCGGCTGCTCCCCATTTTCTGTGGCCGTTTGCGCATCAGCTCAACCTCTGGCCCCGTGTCTCTGAGCCAGAGACCTCGCCCACACTCCGGTGGACGGGGAAGGTTGGCGATGCGTCGGTGTTTCGAGTCCGGGGCGCGCTCTCCCTTGTTCGCGATGCCAAAGCGAACAAGCTCTCCTCTCGCACTCTCCGCTGTGTCTTCCTTGGCTTCCCCACCGACGCCCCGCCGTGGCAGTTCTACCACCCGCGTTCGCGTCGAGTCTTCTCCTCCCAGGACGTCACCTTTGACGAGTCTGTCTGTTTCTACAGGCTACACCCGCACGCGTCCCACCCGGTCCCCCTAGCGCCTCTTTTCTTGGTACCAGTCTCCCCCCCGGTAGACCCCCTCCCCCCTCAGGTGTGTCTCAGGTAGTCCCACCCCCCTTGGTTGAGCCTTTGGAGATCTCTTCTGACTCCTCTGGCCCAGCTGAGGGGGGTGACCCCGCCGCTGACGACACGGCGGCCACTCGCCGCTCTCCACGCTTGGAGACCCCCCCTGGTTTTCCGCCTCGGCCATCTTCGCCGCCTCCGCAGCCTGCTGCTGTGGACTCTGGAGCTGAGACTGCTGGTGCTGAGCCTGGGGGTGCTGAGACAGAGGGTGAGGGTTCTGGGGGTGCTGCGACTGGGGGTGCTGGTTCTGGGGGTGCTGCGACTGGGGGTGCTGACTCTGGGGGTGCTGCGAGTCCTAGTGGCGGTGGAGCTGTAGGTGACCCTGCTGGAGGTCCTGGAGCTGGACAACCACCGCAGCCTGATCTACTTGAGACGCTCTTGCCGCAGGCGATTCGTACGTGGATCGTTCGGCGAGGCAGTCCTGGTGGTGGAGATTACGGTCCTGCTGGTGCTGGAGCTGCTAGTCCTGGAGGTACTGCTGGTACTAGAGGTGCTGCTGGTGCTGGAGGTACTGGAGCTGCTAGTCCTGGAGGTACTGGAGGTGCTGCTGGTGCAGGAGGTGCTGGAGCTGCTGGTCCTGGAGGTGCTCGTACTGGAGGTGCTAGTGCTGCCGGAGCTGGTGGTGCTGCTGGTGCTGGAGGTGCTGGAGGTACTGGAGCTGCTGGCACTGGAGGTGCTCGTACTAGAGGTACTGGAGCTGCCGGAGCTGGTGGTGCTCCTCGTGCTGGAGGTGCTACTGGAGCTGCTGGCACTGGAGGTGCTAGTGCTGCTGGTGCTGGAGGCGCTGGAGCTGGAGGTATTGGAGGTGTTGGAGCTGTTGGTCCTGGAGGTGCTCGTACTAGAGGTGCTGGTGCTGGAGGTGCTGGAGGTGCTACTGGAGCTGCTGGCACTGGAGGTGCTGGAGGTACTGCTGGTGCTGGAGGCGCTAGAACTGGAGGTACTGGAGGTACTGGAGGTGCTGGAGCTGCTGGTCCTGGAGGTGCTCGTGAGGTACTGGAGCTGCCGGAGCATGTGGTGCTGCTGGTGCTGGAGGTGCTACTGGAGCTGCTGGCACTGGAGGTGCTGGTGCTGCTGGTGCTGGAGGCGCTGGAGCTGGAGGTACTGGAGGTGCTGGAGCTGCTGGTCCTGGAGGTGCTCGTACTAGAGGTGCTGGAGCTGCCGGAACAGGTGGTGCTGCTGGTGCTGGAGGTGCTGGAGGTGCTACTGGAGCTGCTAGAACTGGAGGTGCTGGAGGTACTGCTGGTGCTGGAGGCGCTGGAGCTGGAGGTACTGGAGGTACTGGAGGTGCTGGAGCTGCTGGTCCTGGAGGTGCTCGTACTGGAGGTGCTGGAGCTGCTGGAGCAGGTGGTGGTGCTGGTGCTGGAGATGCTGGAGGTGCTACTGGAGCTGCTGGCACTGGAGGTGCTGGAGGTACTGCTGGTGCTAGAGGTGCTGGCGCTGCCGGAGCAAGTGGTGCTGCTGGTGCTGGAGGTGCTGGAGGTGCTACTGGAGCTGCTGGTGCTGGTGCTGCTGGTGCTGGATGAGCTGGAGCTGCTGGTACTGCCCCGCGCCGACTGTTTTTCTACCCGCAGCCGCAGTCGTCCCTGCCGCCGCCTGACTCGGTCCTTCGCCAGGTTCTTAGTCTTCCGTCTTCCACTGGCCTCACTCCACCTCTCCTGTGTCCACCGACAGACCAGTCTCAGCCACAGCTACTGCCTGGCTCCCCACTGCCTGCTCCTGCTCCTCACACCGAGGTAACTGAGTCCCTGACTGAGCGTCGTGAGCCTGAGACTCGTGCTTCCACACCTGTTCGTGCTCGTCGTGTCGCCCGTTCTCGTCCTCCTGCTGTCCCAGGCACTCACGTTATGGCACTTCGTCCTTCCTCTGTTCCACAGCGTGTTGCCCTGCCGTCTCCTCATGCGTCCTCTCTTCCTGACGTTCCTGACCCTGAGTCAGACCTTGCTCGTGCTGCCAGTCCTACTGTCACTCGTCTCCTCGCTACTGTCGTCACTGACCCTGACTTTGAGTCTACTGCTGCGTTTGCCCTAGTCACTGAGCTAGTCGACTTTGCAGCTAGGAGTCGTCTCGACTACGTCGCGAGTCTTGTTACTGAGTCTGAGTCTGTCTGTCCTCCGTCCGTCGGGGGTGATCATGCCCTTAGCAGTGACGTTCTTGAGGACATGCAGTTTGAGATTGAGTGTCTTGCGGCCGCTTTACCTCGTTTCGCATCCATGTTGCTTTGCCCTGAGGGAGACCACTTGACATCCCTACCCCGCGCTCTTACGCTGAGGCGATAGCGGGTGAGTACTCCTCTCAGTGGCAGACAGCCATGGACGCAGAGATGGCTTCCTGGAAGTCCACAGGCAACTACGTCGACGAGGTTCCTCCTCATGGGGCGAACATAGTCGATGGCATGTGGATTTTCAGAGTGAAGCGGCCGCCGGGTTCTCCGCCTGCCTTCAAGGCGCGTTACGTTGCTCGAGGCTTCAGTCAACGACAGGGGTTCGACTTCTTCCAGACCTTCTCCCCCACCCCGAAGATGACTACTCTTCGGGTGCTGCTGCACGTTGCAGCACAGCGTGACTACGAGCTGCACTCCCTCGACTTCTCCACAGCTTTCTTGCAGGGCAGCCTTCACAAGGAGATCTGGTTGCGCCGCCCACCTGGCTTCACTGGGTCGTTTCCTGCGGGTACCCAGTGAAGCCTCCGGCGGCTAGTCTACGGTCTCCGCCAGGCGCCCCGAGAGTGGCACGACACACTGAAGACTACACTTGCGGCTCTTGGGTTTGCTCCTTCCTTTGCTGACCCGTCGCTGTTTCTACGCACCGACACTACCATGCCGCCGTTCTACGTTCTCGTGTACGTCGACGACTTGGTTTTTGCTACTGCTGACACTTAGGCACTGGCCCTAGTGAAGGCGGAGCTGCAAGAGAGACACACCTGCACTGACCTGGGTAAGCTGCGTAGCTATCTTGGCTTGCAGATCACCCGGGACAGAGCGCGGCGCACCATCACCCTGACTCAGTCACACATGGTGCACCAAGTCCTTCGGCGCTTCGGCTTCCAGTACTCCTCGCCACAGCCCACTCCTCTGTCTACCGGCCACTCGCTCTCAGCTCCACCTTCGAACGAGTCCGTAGAGCCGAGTGGTCCGTACCCAAAGCTTGTGGGTTGCCTCATGTACTTGATGACGTGCACACGACCTGACCTCGCGTACCCTCTCAGCCTCCTGGCTCGCTACGTGGCTCCCGGTAGACACCGAAAGGTGCACTTTGATGCTGCGAAGAGGGTACTGCGTTACTTGTGCAGTACATTGGGCATGGGGCTCGTGCTTGGAGGACGGGGTCCGGTGGTACTCACAGGACACTCCGACGCTCCTTGGGCCGACGACCAGGCGACTCAGCGTTCGTCACAGGGTTACACCTTCAGTCTTGGCTATGGTTCAGTCTCGTGGAGGTCCACTCGTTCTTCTTCTGTGCTAGGTTCCAGCTGTGAGGCCGAGATCTACGCTGGGGCCATGGCTGCACAGGAGCTACGCTGGCTGACCTACCTGCTGACCGACTTGGGGGAGCGGCCTCGTTCTCCTCCAGTTCTGTACATCGACAACAAGGAAATGCTTGCCTTGTATCGCGAGCAGAGACTGGAGCACAGAACGAAGCACATTGCTCTTCGCTACTTTCTTGCTTGAGAGCTGCAGCAGCGTGGTCAGCTTTGCCTTTCTTACGTGGCCTCTCGGGCCAACACTGCTGATGTCTTCACCAAGGCCCTCGGGTCTGGTGATCTTCAGCGTTTTTGCACTGCACTTGGGCTTGTGCCCACTCTGCCTCACCTGCTGGTTGCTTGACTTGCTCTTGTTGTACACTGATATATATCTTTATACCTGCTTGTTTACTCTTGCTAGGTTGTGATCAGTGTACTGCCTTGTTATTATAACTCTGCATGTGAACTGGCCTTGTGGCCGCTTGCTTGTGCTCAGATTGTGTGGTGTCCTTGAGATCCACCCGGAGCTTTGCTTTGCTTGTTCTCTTGCTTGACTGGTCTTGTGACCGTCTGTTGTGTTTGCTCTCTCCCACTTAGCCTATGGGGGTGTGTCAAACTGTATGTTTGTGTTCTCTCTAGGCTATAGTGGGTTAGCCTACAAGGGGTAGAACACTTTAGGGTTAGTACTTGTACCCAACTCATTCATAGTTCATTCATTCCTGCACAGTGATTCTGACACACAAGACCAGTCAAGCAAGAGAACAAAGCAAAGCAAAGCTCAGGGTGGATCTCAAGATCACCACGCAGTCTGAGCACAAGCAAGTGGCCACAAGGCCAGATCACATGCAGAGTTATAAAAGCACAATCACTACAGTGATCACAACCTAGCAAGAGCAAGCACAAGGAAAATATATATGCAGGTATATATATGTATATCACAGTACAAGGAAAAGTCAAGCAGTAAGCAATTGAGGCAGAGTAGGAACAAGGCCTAGAGCAGTGCAGAAATGCTGATGATCACAAGGGCCTTGGTGAAGACATCAGCAGTGTTGGCCCGAGAGGACACGTAAGCAAGGTGCAGCTGACCACGCTACTGCAAATCTCGAGCAAGAAAGTAACAAAGAGCAATGTGCTTCGTTCTGTGCTCCAGTCTCTGCTCCCGACACAAGGCAATCATAGACTTGTTGTCGACGTACAGAACTGGAGGAGAACGAGGCCGCTCACCCAAGTCGGTCAGCAGGTAGGTCAGCCAGCGTAACTCCTGTGCAGCCATGGCCCTAGCGTAGATCTCGGCCTCACAGCTGGAACCAAGCACAGAAGACGAACGAGTGGACCTCCACGAGAGACTGCAGAAGCAACGGTGCACAGTGTGCCCAGTCTTCCCAAAGGGCTCGCCAATCCTGGGACCGGAGAGCCTGATGTACGGGCAACGAAAACTACCCCCAGAGGAGCCACGCTGGACAACCCACTCACGAAGCTCCTGAGGGGTGCGTGGCTCCTTATGGCGTGGGTGCTGCTGCTGTCTACCCACAGTGCCTCCGCCGCCACGAGCTGCACCCCCAGTCGCCGCCCCATAGCCTCCACCCCTGCCAGCTCCACCTCGACCGCCACCCGAGCCCCCCGCCCACTCCACCGCCTCCACCACCCCCGCCACCTCCACTGCCGCCACCACAGCCTCCACCTCCGCCACCACCACCACCTCCACCCCCACCACCACCACCGCCACCACCCCCGCCACCACCCCCGCTAGTGGCCCCCCCCCCCACCCTTACCCCCCTTGCCCTTGCCGCTGCGGTGCCTCCCACTAGGAGCAGACGCAGCACCGACTTCCTCAGTACGAAGGAAGTCAACAGCAGCAGCAATAGCAACGGAAAGCATGAGAAGGGAGGGAGAACACCCCTCAAAGAGGGGGGAGCGGGGAGTGCCACGAGAGGCAGCTACAGCGACAGTACTGGTCTCGCCCTCGAGGAGATGCTTCTCCAGCAAGGCAAGGGTGATCTCGGTGGGGTCAATAGCAAGGAAGTGATCCCTAACGGCGCGGAGGGAGTCAGGGAGGCGGGTAACGAAGTAGTAGAGAGTGATGTACATCGGAGGCGGGTTCGCAACCAGAAAGGCCGGCTTGAGAGCGGCACGGTAGCGAGCGTCACTAGAGCGAAGGTGGGTCATGAGGTCAGCGACAGTATGGAAATCCGACAGCTCAGGATAGAGGTACGGCAGCATGATACGGCCTAGGGCAACAGTAGAGGGGGAGGAGTAACGAGCAACTACGGCGTCATAGAGTTCCTTCGCCGTCTTAAGCTTGCCAAAATGGACTCGTTCCTCTAGCGGGAGGGCATTGCGGACAGAAAGGCGGGCGACAGCATCGCGGGTGAGCCACTGAGTACGAAGAACACGCTCAGTTGACTCTTCAGGGGCAAGGCAAGAACCGGACGTGTGCTCTAACAGTGAAACGTCCTCCCTAGCCATGCTCTACAGGTACAGCTGGAGATCCTCGAGCCAGCAGTCAAACCTAATCGGGCGACCCTCCGCGTCAAAGGTAAGGACATTAAGCGTAGCCATAGTGGGCAGTAGCAGTGGCAACAGAAGCAGCAACAGCAGCAGCAGCAGCAGCAGTAGCAGCAGCAACAGCAGCAGTAGCAGTAGTAGCAAACAGGTACGGCAGCAAAAGCAGCTCAGCTGGGCAGCTAGGCAGGGCGGCTCAGCTGGCGGTTCGGCAGGGCGGCGCGGCTCGGCTGAGCGGCGCGGCTCGGGAAGGGCGGCGCGGCTGGGCAGGGCAGGGCGGCGCAGCGCGGGCGGCGGCAGCAGCTTAGCAGCAGCTGCAGCGTGTGCAGGGCGGGTGCAGGCGGCGCAGGACAGCGTGCGAGCTGTGCGGGCAGAGCACGGGCGGCACGGGCCGTAGGGGCAGCGCGCGGGCAGCGCCAGCAGCGTGTGGGCAGTGCGCAAGCAGGGCGCGCGGTGTGTCAGAATAGTAGCATAAGTAGGAGTTAGGGTTTTGGTAGGGCCTAGGCTTAGTAGCCTACGCCAAGAAAGAAGGAGAGAGTTGTGCCAAGAAGAAGGTTTGACTAAAGGGCCAAAGGCCCAAGTTATACAAGAAACAAGGCAAGAAGTGGTGCACCACAAACAAGATGATGCATCTACACTACACCTACAAACGCTTATATTTTGACACGCCCCCAAAATGTTTTGCAGGTACAAGTGTAGTAACGCCCCCTTACGGGGTACACCATGCAGAGTGCAGCGGAAGTAGCAGAGGGCAAGTGAGGAGGAGGCGGCTGATGCTGCGGCTGGACTCACACCACCCCCTCAACCTCCCCCCCACAGCAGCAGCAGCGGCAGTGAGGAGAGAGAGTAGGAGGCATGGCGGCAGTTGCTGCAGTTGAGTCACCCACCACCCACACCCCTGTACCTCCCCACCACTTCATACTCCCCCCCACAGCAGCAGGTGCGGCCGTGAGAGAGAGGAGGCAGGCTGGCACTGTAGGTGCAACCTCCCCATCACACCCTCTCCTCCCCCCCCCCCCCCCCCCCCCAATTGCTGCACACGCAGCAGGGAGAGGGAGGAGAAGGGGGGGGGGCGGCGTAGGGGCTGCGCCTGCGGCTGCAGATGCGCGTGCAGAGGGGAGCAGCCGTGCGCACTGCAGTCGCCACGCACCACAGCAGGGCGCACGGGGCGCGCAGGGCAGCAGGGCGCGCGGGGCGCGCAGGGCAGCAGGGAGCGCGGGGCGCGCAGGGCAGCAGGGCACGCGGGACGCGTATGGCAGCAGGGCGCGCGGGGCGCGCAGGGCAGCAGGGCGCGCGGGGCGCGCAGGGCAGCAGGGCGCGTGGGGCGCGCAGGGCAGCAGGGCGCGCGGGGCGCGCAGGTCAGCAGGGCGCGCGGGGCGTGCAGGGCATCAGGGCGCGCGGGGGCAGCAGGCGACGCGGGCTGCAGGGCGCGCGGGCAGCAGACGACGCGGGCTGCAGGGCGCACGGGGCGCGGGACAGCAGGGCGCTCAAGGCGCGTGAGCAGCAGGGCGCACGTGGCGCGCAGGGCAGCAGGGCGCGCGGGGCGCGCAGGGCAGCAGGGCGCACGGGGCGCACATGGCAGAAACCGACGCGCACTCGGGGCGCGCGACGGCCAGAAACCGACGCGCGCTCGGGGCGTGCGACGGGAAGAAACCGACGAGCGCTTGGGGCGCGCGACGGGCAGAAACCGACGCGCGCGACGGGCACGCGACGGGCAGAAAGACGGAGTGCGCCATGGAGTGCGCCATAGCGGAAGCTAACGGTGGGCTCAAGGAAGGAGGCTCTAGGAACGAGCCTGCTCAGATACCATGTCAGAATAGTAGCATAAGTAGGAGTTAGGGTTTTGTAGGGTCTAGGCTTAGTAGCCTAGGCAAAGGAGGAAGGAGAGAGTTATGCCAAGAAGAAGGTTTGACTAAAGGGCCAAAGGCCCAAGTTATACAAGAAACAAGGCAAGAAGTGGTGCACCACAAACAAGATGAGGCATCTACACTACACCTACAAACAATTATATTTTGACACGGTGTGCGGGCAGGGCGCCGGCGGTGCAGGCAGCGCGCAGGCAGTTCGCGGGCGGGGCGAGCAGGGCGCGGGCAGCAAATGCAGCGCGCGGGCGGTGCATGCAGCGCACGGGCAGCGCAGGCAGCGTGCGGGCAGCGGGCGCAGCGTGCAGGCAGAACGCGCAGCGAGCGCAGGCAGCGCGCGTGCAGGCAGCGCGAGCAGGGCAGCGTGCGGGTCGCGCGCTGGGCAGCAAGCAGGCAGCGCGCGGCACAGGGCAGAGCGCGTGGGGTAGCGCAGGCAGGGCAGCGTGAGGGACGCTGTTCGGGCAGGGCAGGAACGAACGGGCAGGGCAGTTCGGGCAGTTCGGGCAGTTTGAAACTAGCGGTGGGCCCTAACGGAGCGGTCCTACGGATGGATGACGGAGCGGTCATAAATAACGTGCAGGAATGAATGACTAGAAGCATGAGATGAGTACAAGTACTAGGTCTAACCGTAAAGTGTTGTACTCAGTAGAGGCTACCCCACTACAGCCTACAGATATACAAACACAGATTGACAGGCAGGGGATGGGCAGGAAGTTAGATGAGAAGAGCAAAGAAGCAAGTAAGTGTTTGGGATGGGGTTTTTCATATACCGGATCTATGCATGGAATCATGGATTATGGGGTATATGCACACGAAGCTAAGGAATAGGGCTGGGCCCTTTGTGCATGCATGCTCTGGAAAACCGGAACAGGGTGGAAGAAGGCATGATTTCACGGATGCATGGGAATGCTCAGACTTACCCTGGAGAAAATTTGGGAAGAAACCCAGCATCTCCATACGCATAGTCTGATTCACACGTCAGCTCTACCAGCTCACCCACCAGAGGATATAACGTGTGATTACATCAGTTAAACGAAAACGAGAAGGGAGAAGGACCAAGAATGAGGAGGCCAGATGCTGCCCATGACGCCCACTGCCACCTGTGCCTCTGCCCCTGCGGAGATTCACTCTACAACGGTAGTGAGCTAGACTACGGGGGTTGGCACGAACTACTAGGAGTGATCGTAGCTTTGCTTAGTTCCTTAGTGCTTGCGCATACACGGGAGAAATCGGCAAGAGTTTCACTAGGCAAAGTTGGAATTACATAATGGTTAAACAAGCAATGACAACAATGACTACATCAGGCACCTAGCAACTCTGCAGCTAGCCTGGTCGACCGCCAGCACAGCTTGGTCGACCACCTGCCAGCGTTGCGTAGAGGAGCCGCGCCAGCACTGCAGAAGGGCGACCTGCCAACACTGCAGGTCGACGGTGTGCCAACGCTGCAGCAAAGCGGCTGTCCAGCGTTGCCCCGTAGAAGACAGCAGTGTGCACGCTCGCAGGTGCGCGCAGAGGATTGGCCCGACTTGCACCGTTGTGCATCCGTCGGCTGTTGTCTGCGCCTGACGAGCCACATCGACTTCGGGATACCAACCCAAAGTCGCCTTCGCCATCGCAACCTCGACGACGTTCGCGTGCCTCCGCAGAACTCGCCGAGCAGGTTACCTGGTCGACCTGGTCGACCACCAGGTGCTCTGGTCGACCACCAGTGCCTCTGGTCGACCACCAGGTGCCTCTGGTCGACCACCAAGTGCCCCTGGTCGACCACAGCTCCTGCCGAGCTACCCCCTGGTCGAGCTAGCCCCCACGCTAGACCCGCGCCACCCACGCTTCCGCCACCGCCCGTGATAAACCCGCCCGCACTCGCTGCGCCCCCCTGTGTTGCGCAGGGCTCACGCGGAGACGGGAAAAACTCCGCTGAGGCGCCGTCCCCCTTCCCGCCGGCGGGCGTTGCGCGCTCGGTAAATGATACACGGAAGCTCCCCCTTCCCCATAGAAAGGCGTCGCTCATCCGCTCCCCCCCCCCGAAACGAAACTGTTTCGTCTTTGTCCCTTCCGCCTTCCGCAGCCCTTCCGCTTCCGCTTCCGCCCTCAAGCCAGGTTCCGCCGCTTTTCCGTACGTTTCCGCTGCCAACGGCGAGTGACGCGCGTCGTCCACCCGGCGATCTCGCGTCCACCGCTCCAGCAGAAATAGTCGACGTGTCACCAGCGGCCGCATTATGCCGGTTCCCGCCTGAAACCGGGTTACCGCTGCGCCGACCACCCAAAGGGTCAGGGATTCAAGTAATTCGCGTAAGCCAGTCGCTCAGCTCAAGCGACGGTTCGCTGGAGTCGTCCGGCGGTCGCCCCTGGGCGGCGGTCGCAACGCTGCGACTCCCTGCGAAGTCGAATCGTCGCGGATGCGACCGCCGCCATCTCCGCCGCCTCTGCCACCGGCGGCGCCCCCGCCGCCCCCGCCGCCAGCGGAAGTTGCGGCGATGGCGGACGACATCCGCAGCTGTTCTGCTGACAAGTTCCGCTGCTGCTGCCGCGCCGAAAGTTGTTGCGCAGACGAGAGCTGTTGCGCAGACGAGAGCTGTTGCGCGGACGAGAGCTGTTGCGCGGACGAGAGCTGTTGCGCGGATGAGAGCTGTTGGGCCGACAGGAGCTGTTGCGCCAATGCACTCCACAGAGCGGACGATGCGGCAAGCGACGAAAACGGCGTCGCGGAAGGTGGCGGTTTGCTGCATTCCGCCTGACGGCATCGCGGAAGGTGGCGGTTCGGGAGTCCTATCACGTTGTTGTCGGCGCTGACTCTCACGACTCATCGGCGAGGGATATTGACGATGGTCGTCGCGAGTGTCGCGATCGTCGCGAGTGTCGCGATCGTCGCGATCGTCGCGAGTGTCGCGATCGTCGTGATCGTTGCGATTGTCGCGATTGTCGCGATTGTCGCGATTGGGAGGGCAGTTCGACGGTCGGCTGCTTCACTCGTACATCCGACCAAGTCGTC
Organism: Closterium sp. Naga37s-1; assembly: GCA_947471745.1. Classification (NCBI taxonomy): domain Eukaryota; kingdom Viridiplantae; phylum Streptophyta; class Zygnematophyceae; order Desmidiales; family Closteriaceae; genus Closterium; species Closterium sp. Naga37s-1. The sequence continues at coordinate 1,195,092 of CANJKZ010000024.1, read as the reverse complement.
GGCGTTGCCCAAGCGAGGGCGGGGCCAACACTTCACTCCCGTTAACACTCCCCTGCCGCGCTCACACTTGGGCCTCCAGCCCACACGGCAGTACTCTACGGAGAAAACTCGTCCTCGGCGTGCACCCCACACACAGCGCGCCATCACCGCACCAGCCGTGCAGAAGGGCACGGCACCTACTGCTGCACCTCGTCGTCCCCGTCGCCGACGTTGGCTAGGCGCACTTGGCCGATGGCGACGGAGCACCGGTTGAAGGCCGGAAAATGCAGCGCCTTCGTCAGGAAGTCAGCCGGCTGCTCGGTGGTCGGGATGTACTTCAACACGAACTTCCCGTGCTTCACCATGTGCTGCAGCCAGGCGTAGCGTCGCTCCATGTGCTTGAGGTTGCCCGTCAGCCCCAAGCCCTCAGCGACCGTAATTGCCCGACTTGTTGTCGAAGCGGAGGATGGTCGGCTTCCCAGCGTCGAGTAGCTTGAATTCCGCAAGGAGGAAACGAAGTCGGCGTCCCTCCTTGCCTGCATCCGTTGCCGCCACGTACTCCGACTCGGTCGACGACAATGTCGCGCACTTGATGCGCGAGCTCGACCAGGAGACGGCGGCCCCTCCGTAGACGAACGCGTAGCCTCCCGTGCTCGTCCGGTACTGCTTGTCGCCCGCGTCGTCGGCTCCCACGTAGCCGATCAGCTCCAGCGACTCTGGTCAACCGCCGAACTCCAGGGCGGTGTCGCGGGTGTCAGCGAGGTAGGCGAGGCAGCGGTCGACCTCGCGCCAATGCTGGTCGCTCCTCACCGTGAGGCCGCTCCCCAACTTGCTGCAGGCGAACGCGATGTCCGGCCTCGTCGTCGTCGCCGCGAACTGCAGCGAGCCAACATTCTGCCGGTACTCCTCCTCCTCGTGTTCCTGCGCCTCCTCGTCGTCGAATGTCAGCTCAGCGTAGGCGTCGACCGAGACCGGCGTCTTCGGGACTCGACCGCCCTACTCCTCGTCGATGAAGCGCATGCGCAGCTTGTCGGCGTAGTTCTGTTGGTGCAGCCACAGCTTCCTCGCTGGCCTGTCACGCACGATCTCCAGCCCGAGGTACTTGACGACCGGCGAAATCTCTCGCAGCTCGAAGGCAGCCTCCAGCAGCTCCTTCAGCTCCTTCAGCATCGCGGTGCTGCTGCTGGCGGCGAGGAGGTCGTCGACGTAGACCAGCACCCAGCAGGTCAGTCCATCGTCGCCGGCCTTGAAGTAGAGCGCCGTGTCGACCTGGCTCTTCTTCCAGCTGGCGCCCAGCAGCACACTGTCGAGAGCCCTGTACCACAGTAGCGGCGATTGCTTCAGCCCGTAGAGGCTCTTCAGAAGCTTACACACCCGGCCGGTCCCATCGTCGAAGTAGTCCGGCTGGTACATGTAGAGCAACCTGTCGAGCTTGCTCTGCAGGAAAGCGTTCTTCATGTCGAGCTGCATCAGGTTGAGGTCGAGGACGGCGACGATGCTGAGGAGGATCCTCAGCGTGACGTATCTGCTCACCGGCGAGTACGTCTCGTCGTAGTCGGCACCGTACACCTGCGTGAAGCCCTTCACGACCAGCCTCGCCTTCTCGCGCTCGACGGTGTCGTCGATGCGGTACTTGGTCGTCAGCACCCACCGGTTCTTCATGATGTTCACCCCGCGTGGGCGTTCGACCAGCTCCCAAGTGCCCATGCCGATGAGGCTGCGGATCTCTTCTTCCATGGCGGCCTTCACCGCCTCGCCCTTTCAGCTCGCCAGCGCCTCCTTCACCGTCATCGTGGCGATGTCCCAGCGGTGTTCGGGGTCGGCATGCACGTCGGGGTCGAGCTCCGGCAGTTCTTCATCCTCTTCGGCGTCGTCGTACAACAGGTCATCGTCGACCTCGTCGTACACCGTGGTGAAGGCAGCTGGCGGTAGGCAGGCGTGGAAGCTCAGCCGCTCCGGCGGCCGTCGAGCTCGAACTGTGCGTCGCAGCTCAGGCTTCGTGATCGGCACCTCCACCACGTCGCTGTCGGTGGACTCCTCACCCGCCGACTGCTCCCCTTCCTCGTCGACGTCCTCGTCGTCGACCAGCTGGTTCGACCCTTCGACCGGCTGCTCTCCTCCAGCTGACTTCGACAGCTCCCCTGTCGACCGCCCTGTCTGCTGCTCCCCTGTCGACTGCACCCCTGCTGCTGCCTCCTGTTCGACCGGCTCCCCTGTCTGCTGCTCCCCTGTCATCGACGGCTTCTTATCCTGGTCGACTAGCTTGGCGCCTTGTCGGCCACCGGCGATGCCACTGGCCGGCGCCACAGGCGACGCCTCGAGACTCCCCTCATCGCCGGTGGCCGACACAGGTGTCGACGCGGGCCGATCTGCGAGGGGGATGGGGGGAGCAAGGACAGGCGGAGGAGGAAGAACCTCCACGACATCCTCATCAGCAGGCTCGTCGACCTCGGCGAGCAGCGGGACCGTGGCCGTCGAAGTGTCCGTCGGCGGGTGTGCCTGCGTCCGCCCCGACGCCGGCCCATACTTCGCCTTCCACACCTCCAACGACAGCGTCTCGTAGAAGATCACCTCGACCGACGTGACCACCTTGTTGTCGGTCAAGTCCAGCACCTTTTAGCCCTTGCTCTCCTGCGAAGCCCCAGCGAGCCTTCGGCGCCAGCTTCCCACCGCGCTGCTGCTCGGGAACCATGAACTGCACCATGTAGCCCCACACCCGCGCCAGCGTGAGGTCGGGCTTCTTCCCGGTCAGCAGCTGGTACGGAGTCGTCCCCGGTGGCGTCGTCGACCACTCCAAGCAGTTGCGCACCCAGACAGCTTGTCGTAGAGCGAGGTGCCACCAGTGGTGCTGCACGCCCATGTGCAGCAGCATCATCCGCACGGACTCGACGACCGTGCGCATCTCCCGCTCAGCCATGCCGTTCTGCTGTGGAGTGTAGGGGCACGTCAGGTCGTGGACGATGCCCTTCCCGTCGACGAAGGCGGTGAAATCCTTTCCGAGGAACTCCCCTCCCCGGTCAGAGCGGAGCGACAGTACCGACTTCTTCGTCTGTCGTTCCACCAGCACCAGCCACTTCTGGAACTCCCGCAGCACATCGCTCTTATTAGCGACCGGCATCACCCACACGAACCGAGTGTGTCGATCCTTCAGCAGCAGGAAGTACAAGCTGCCATCCTTGGCAGCCACCCGAAATGGCCTGCACAATTCAATGTGCACGACAGCCAGTGCTTCGTCGGCGTCCGAGCCCTTGGCGGGGAAGGTGTGCCGCGCCAGCTTTCCTCCGACGCACGAGACACACGGCGGGTCTGCTCCGGTCGACGGCGTGATGTCGAGCCCAGTAGCAACTTCATGCTTCGCCGAGCTCTTGATCGTGTCGACGCCGACGTGTGCGAGCCTTGCATGCAAGCGGTCGGGGGTCGACTTCGTCGCCGAGACGATCGTCCGCAGAGCCACCACCTCGGTCGACGGCAACCGCGTCGAGCAGGGGCGAAGGTCGGTGCAGAGGACTCGTCCGGTATAGCGTGCTCGACCGAGCACCTCCCCGGTCGCAGCGACGAGCAGCATCTCGTCGCTGTCGCCCTGCAGCTGCACTCCGCTCTCCTTCAGCTGGCCAGCAGATAGCAGGTTCGCCTGTACGCCCGGAACGTAGAGCACGTCGGGGATGAGGACCCGCTTCCCGGCCTCCCCTTGCAGGGCGACGGTTCCGCGACCCTCGACAGGCTGCAGCGCCCCGTTGAATCCACGCACGTGTTTCACACCGTCGCTCGGCGCCATGTCGACGAAGACCGCCTTCGTCCCCATCAGGTGGTGGGAGCAACCGCTGTCGAGCAGCACTGCCATCGGGTTTGCCTGCACAGCTGCCGCCTCCGCCTTGAAGTCCTCGCCAGCCTCCGGCGCCAGCGAGACTGTCGGCTCCTCCACGCCGACCATCGAGCACGACGCCTCCCCGTCGCCTCGGCCCTTGCCGCTGGAGTTGTCGACGGCCTTCGTCGACGACGTCTTCTTCGATGTCTGCTTCTCCTTGCGCGGCTTTGCATCTCGACGAGGGCGACGACTGGCCGATCGACCGCGGCCTCCCTTGTTGTCGTCCTCGTCGCTGTAGTCCCGTTCGGGGCAGTTGTAGGAGAGATGGTCGGGGTCGTGGCAGATCCAGCACTCCCGCCGTCGACCACCACCTCCTCGGCGCTTGTCCCGCGTCGACCTCTTCTCGTCGACGTCCTTCGTCGATCGCCCACCTCCGCTACCGCCTCCGCCCGGCTTCCCGCGCTGCTCCTGCTGACGATTCCTCTTCGTCGGTTCAGCGCAATTCGCCTGCGGAAGGAGCTCCGTGGGCTGCTCTGCCTCCTGCATCGCCTCATCTTGAAGGATATAGCTGGTGAGGGAGTCCTCGTCGAGGGACTCACGTGTGCCGGGCACCATCGTCATCCTCTTCATGAGGTTGTAGCTGCGCGGCAGGCCCTTGAGGACGTGGGTGATGTAGGACGCCGTCGAGTATTCGGCGCCCGCCATCCGCATCTCAGCCAGGATCCGTCGAGCACGGTTGCAGTAGTCCGTCGCCGACTCCTGCTCGCCCATCCGAATGTGTGTCATCTTCTCCTCCAGCTGTCCGATGTACAGGTCGTCCTTCACCTGGTACGTCGACAGGATGAAGTGCCATGCTTGGTGACCAGCATCCAGTCGCTCTCGACAACTCCTGAGTGCTAGCTGCACCACCGGCGAGCAGCACCTCGAGATGACCATGAAGGTGAGCAAATGAGCAGCACGAAACTCCCCGCGCAGCTTGACATCGTCCACGGGCGGAAGTGGCACGGTGCCGTCGGCGAAGCCCTTCAGCCCGGCGACCTCCAGCTGAGGTTCTATCGACTCCCTCCAGGTGATGAGGTCCCGTCGACCTTGCAGCGGTGCGACGGTGATCCGGTCTGGCGAGAACTTGAAGTAGCCATACGCCGGTGCAATTCCGCGCGCCGTCACGTGCGTCGTCGCCGAGAGCCCTCCACGTGCGTCTTCGTAGAGGAGATCGACGTCGACCATCGACGTCGGCACGCGAACTGCCTGCAGCCGCCGTCGACCGCTGCACTCGCGCCTGAATCCTGTCGACGCCACCGTCGACTTCGATCACCCCTCTCTGCTTCGTGCCTTCGCTGCCGCAGACTCGTCGCACCACCGTTGACCTCGTCGCCGACGCCACCTTCGTTTCGCACCGGTCGAGGAGATGCAGGACGGGAAGGGTGTTCCGTCGCCCACTGCGACCGGATGCCCAACTCGGCGATCATCAAGGGGATCGTCCCGTACTCGCCATCCGCGTGGCGTTTCCTCGCATCAGCTAAGCGTGCCTCCAAGGTGTCCGCTACACCCGCAACAGCTACGGGGTCGACCATGGCGACTAACGCGGCTGCCGGCCTACGAACGACTTAGTAGGTGCAAAAGTCAGCTCCTATCTGAAGGTAATTTGCGGGGCCGTCCGCGCTCACCGCACCATGCGGGGATTCACTCTACAACGGTAGTGAGCTAGACTACGGGGGTTGGCACGAACTACTAGGAGTGATCGTAGCTTTGCTTAGTTCCTTAGTGCTTGCGCATACACGGGAGAATTTGGCAAGAGTTTCACTAGGCAAAGTTGGAATTACAGAATGGTTAAACAAGCAATGACAACAATGACTACATCAGGCACCTAGCACCTCTGCAGCTAGCCTGGTCGACCGCCAGCACTGCTTGGTCGACCGCCTGCCAGCGTTGCGTAGAGGAGCCGTGCAGGCACTGTAGAAGGGCGACCTGCTAACACTGCAGGTCGACGGCGTGCCAACGCTGCAGCAAAGCGGCTGTCCAGCGTTGCCCCGTAGAAGACAGCAGTGCGCACGCTCGCAGGTGCGCGCAGAGGATTGGCCCGACTTGCACCGTTGTGCATCCGTCGGCTGTTGTCTGCGCCTGACGAGCCACATCGACTTCGGGATACCAACCCGAAGCCACCTTCGCCATCGCGACCTCGACGACGTTCGCGTGCCTCCGCAGAACTCGCCGAGCAGGTTACCTGGTCGACCACCAGGTGCTCTGGTCGACCACCAGTGCCTCTGGTCGACCACCAGGTGCCTCTGGTCGATCACCAAGTGCCCCTGGTCGACCACAGCTCCTGTCGAGCTACCCCCTGGTCGACGGACCCCTTCCGTCGACCAGAACTGTCAGCTGTTGTCGCCGAGCTCCCCTTGTCGACCGCTGATCACTTTTCAGGTCGACGGACTGCTCCGTTGACCTCCCCGGTCGAACTGCTCCTCGTGGTCGACGGCCCACCCGTCGCCCAGCCCAGTCAGCTGCAGCTGTCGAGCTCCCTGGTCGACAGCAACACCACAGCGGTTCCCTGCAGCTCGACGAAGCCCGTCGAAATCCTCTCCCACTGTGAACGGTTGGCTGCTTCACCCGTACATCCGACCAAGTCGTCGGCGTTGCCCAAGCAAGGGCGGGGCCAACACTTCACTCCCGTTAACAGCCCCCACCCGTACTGCTGTCTGCTACTACAGCCTATTGCCCACTTCTCGCCATTTTTTGCCGCTCTGGGTTGCCCTTTGCTGCCCTTTGCCGGCCTTGGTCGGCCATTGCCACCCTTTTGCCGCCCTTGGCCGCCCTTAGCCGTCCTTAGCCGGCTTTTGCCGCACTTGGCCGCCCTTTGCTGCCCTTTTGCTGCCCTTGGCTGCCCCTTTGTCGCCATTCGTCGGCCTCCCCTGCTCCTTGCCGCCATAGCCACCCGAGCACTGTATTGCCGCCCGTAATGCTGCCCACTACTACCCGTCCTGCCGCTCGTACTGTCGCCCATAATGCTGCACTGTGGTGCAGCCAGCAGAGCCAGCGGCAGCAGCATGCTAGCGGCGCACACAACAGCTGCAGCCCGCCACTTGCCAGCTGCCCAGTGCTACAGCTACTCGCACGCCGCCAGCGGTTGCCACTTCTGCCGCCCATAGCCCGCCCATACTGCCGCCCGCGTCGCCCATACTGCCACCCATAGCCGCCCGTACTGCCCCAAAGAGACTACCACCCGTGCCGACCTTGCAAGATAGCTGCCCATGCCTCTCCTGCTAGACTGCCGCCCATGCCGCCCCTACTAGAAGCAGCAGCAACAGCAGTAGTGGCCGCGACAGCAGGTTCAGCAGTAGCGTCCACTACAGCCCCAACATTGTCGAACCCTGCCAGTTCGTGCTTCTGATCTGTTCGTGCCGCGGTTTTGCCTGCGAGCGTGCCCACTCTCCTCATGAATCCCTCCGACCGCAGTACTTGCTAATGAGTCCCTCCGACGTCGATGACGCCGGTTCCGCCAAGTCCTCGAATCACTCCGCACGTCACCCTTGTGTCCCTGTCGCCATCGATGTTGTCACCGCCTTCGTAGATTCCGGCTCGAGAAGGGGCGGACACTCCGTCCGCTTCAGCACGGGTAGTTGGATGCTCCCGCTCCCACTGCATACGAGTTCCTCGGAGCAGCACCTCCAGGTCCGCCCCACCGTACTTGCCATTCTAGTGGCATGCCTTCACATCATCTAATCACGCCTGCTGGGTATCCCCTACTTCTGCAATAACCTCTAAGTCGACCATGGCGATCAGTGTTGGAGGTCGCGTGTGTTAGAAGAAAACGGTGGTGGGGCAATTTGATATGCCCCCAAGTGTGTGGGTTGACTTCGAAAGACCCAATCGAATGGTGCCACATGGCAACACAAGAAGAATCGAGACTCAGGGAGAAATCGATTCGGTGAAATTCGAGAGTCGAATTTCACCCCTTCGAAATGTTACTCGAACATTCGCGAGTGTATCGCGGTTCGAGGTTACATGTGCGATTCGACGTTTTGCAGTTCATATAAATGTGTTTGCTTTGTATTGCATGAATCATACTGAACATTGTGAATCACTTTGTATGAAGTGCATTCGACTACAAATTCCAGAGAGATTCCTATCCTTCAACATAGAGCATAGTCTTCACGTTTCCATCTATAGCTCGCTCGTTTCTCAGGCGAACGAAGCAATCTACGGCTCGTTGGAAAGCTAAGACATAGCTCTATCGTTTAGAACAACTCCCAGTTCCTGCCAACTAGAGGACACGCCTCTACAACAATCAGGACGGCTGCCGGCTAAGCTACGACTTAGGTAAGTCGGCAAATCTCTAGGGCTATCGCGGAGCCGTCCACGCTCACCGCACCATGCGGAGATTTACTCTACAATGGTTGCTGGACTATGTAAGAAGCTACGGGGTGATCGGAGCGTTGCTAACACTCGTGCAAACTTGTTTGTTCACGAGGATATTTGGCAAGAGTTTCACTAGGAAAATTGAGGCGACTCACCTTTGCATATCCTGTTTTACGTTGCTTGCTCTTCCTATCTGCCTTTCCCAGGCCACGCATGGCGGTCGAGATACAAGGTTAAGACGCGTACATTCTGGACATGTCACGTCCGGAATGTACCCTGAATTTGGGACTATATGTTCCCGTTTGCCCGGGGTTTGTAAAATTTGCCACAAAGGCCCGCAGCGCGTGCGTTTTTTAAGGGAACTCTAAGCGAGAACATCTGTAATTGCTCTCCGCGCAAGTGTGCATCTTGCTGCAATTTATTAGAAGCTGCAATTTTGCTCTGCTGTACTTGCAAGAAACGTACCGGTCTGCAATAGGTATGCCAGATTGTCAATCGCTCCGGTAACGAGGCAATCTCTACTCAATATACTGCACTGTACCACATTTCACGCCATCATACGTCATGTGAGTTTGAACCAATCATAGTGCGCCGAACTTTGTTCGCCAATCACTACAAGGTTTGTTGCGTGAGATGAGAGGTTTGTTGTTTGTGGGTGAGTTGCGGGTGATTTGAATGTTTCCCCTGAGTGCGCAGCTGTGGTGTCCTTGCTGGACACAGCGATAAGAGTTTGTGGTTAATTTTTGGGAATGGTGAAGTAAATTAGGGGATACCTGTGGCACACCTGTGTAACCTCGAGGTGAGTTTGTGGTTAACTTTTGGGGGTTGAGTTTTCGAAGCTGCGGCCCTGCGGGGTTTTTTGCGTTTCCAGCGATCGGAAACGGTACACTGTACGCGACGCGCCATGATGGATATAACCGATAAGAGCAGTGGGACAAAACAGTGAATGATATGTCCTTGCAAGCTGGACATGACTGTGGCGTTGGCAGGCACAAACAACCACACACCGAGCACACGTCAACAACAGGCAGCTATCACCACTTGCGAGGCGATTATGTTGTCGAAGGACCCTTGTCGGTTTCTCGATTCGTTTTAGGGTACACTGCCCGGTCTGAGTTGTGACCCACTGCACCCTGCCACCGCAGTGTGCCTTTGGCAGTCATACCCAGGAAATGGCCGTGTGATGTTTTTCGAGGTCGGAAAGGCAGTATGGAAAATCCAAAAACACTTCTTTGCGATAAATTTAGGGACCCGATGTAAGAGAAGGAGGTGGGCAATTGGTGAAATTCTGCCAGGAGGGGGGCAAATAGGCAGGGTGCGTGCTGGCGAGACGGCAGGGTTGCACATCAGCGATGACAGGCTGGACGTACAGACAAACCCAATCCAAGCAGGGTGGACCTAATATAGGGTAAAACTCCCTGATATCCTGGGTAAGAGCCATGTCCGACTCCTTTTTGTCTGTCCTTCCAACATCTGTTCTCTCTCGATATTGCCCTCTCTCTCATGGGTGTCTGTTTCAGTGTACGCGTATCAAGTCGGGAAACGTTAGGGGTGTCTTACAAAACATAAGTGTGTGGTATTATCGGAGGGCAGGGAAACGGCCATCCCAACAGCAATCCGTGTCCCTTGACTCGATAAGCGAAGGCCCACCCCAACAGAGTCTGTCACATCCCAACCAACACCACCCCAAACATATGCACTGCGATGCACAAGCAGCAGCAGCAAGCCGACTTCAACAAGTCACAAGGTCGCCGCCCTTTGGACTAGATTACCACTATAGAGAGTAGTAGTCGTCGCCCTTGGGACTAAATTTCTTTCATTGTACTAGATCGCCGCCGCAGGGACTGACACCGTTCTCGTCGCGCGCCCTTCAAACTTTGAATTGCCGCGGGAGCCTGCCTGCCGTGGCAAGGATTTTTTTCCTCCGTTAACGGATTTCTAGTACGATTCAAACTCCATTTAGTACTTCTGGTCGAGCTTTTCTGGAGAGTCTAGCAGCACTGCTGTCCTCCAGCGCCACTTACTTTCACAAGCACGATGTTGCCTTTCCCCACTGGCTTCGCATCTGAAAGCACATCTGCCGAGACAATAGACACAAAACTCATTTACTGATGGTGGTCCAGCCGTCTTAGCCTCAGGCCCTGAGCAAACTTAAACCATTCAACCTGAGTTGGAGCTGCATCTGTCACGTAGCAGTGTAACCCACATTCCCACTGCAGGCACTCAAATGTTGCGTCCTGTGACCAAAGGCGGCAGAACCATCATGATGCTCGTGTGGATCATGATGCTCTTGAAGAGCACTGCTCGGTGCTAGTCCTTGAAGTGCTTCTACTGCCATTGCCGTTCCATGCACTATAGCCTCTTCTGGTTGATGCTCTATGCCCAACACCAACATCTCTAATACAACTTTAAGTAACGCACTCGGCCTAGCATACACCATCCCACTGGCAAGCAGCTCACACCACGATCCTGTTGGCATGTCCACAGACAATGGCATTGGTAATGCCGGCCTCGGAATGAGTTATAGTCCCTCCGGAGCTGTTGCTACTACTTCCATCGCTAGTGCGCCCAGTCGCCTAGGTAGTACTATTAGGCATGGTGGGGACAACATGGCTAGCCTAGCTGCAAGCTTGTCCTTCCTGCGTGGGCTTAACTCTACTGCTTCTGTCGCAGCAGCAGCTGCTGCTGCTACTGCTGCTGCTTCTGGTAATATATTCCCGCTGGAGAGTGAAGAGACAGGAGCAATGGCAGGTGAAGGTGTGGGGAGTGACGGAAGAGCATGGGGCGTAGACGGAGTGGGGAACGGCATGGGAGTGGAAGAGGAACGGGAAGAACCATCATTCGGCGCGGGGATCGAGATCGAGAAGGCGCCTATGACTGCAAATGGTCGTATACATGGTGCAGATGACCAAGAGGGCATGGAGGTGATAGAGACAACACTGCCGCTACCAGAGCAGCAGATGAGAGCCTTCCCAAGCAATGCCGATCATGTTGCTGAGGTGGGATCGTGTGCGTTGAAGCCTAATGGCGGCCCGTGCACACCAGCATCCCTGTATGATATTTGTGGTCCAAGTGTGGGAATGGAGGGTGCTTCTGGTACGGTCCCTCACAGACTGTTGGGCAGTGGAGGGAGCAGACAGGTTGAAAACAATTTCTTGCAGCCAAAGTTCAATTGGCAGCAGCAGCACCAGCTTCAACCGCAGCAACGACGGTGTCCCACAGAGATTAACTTAAGCGATGAAGAAGGCACTAGGATTGCCTCTGGGCCCATGATTCAGTTTCAGCAGGACTCAACACCGCATACTAGCCTCTTTGGCCATAGGCCCTTTCCTTCACGCCATCCGTTTGACCCGCCGCTGCGTCATGCCCATGATCCGGACCTGCTTTTGCCCTCAACGCTAACCTGCCCACTTCCTTCGCCCATCTGCACCTCTTCCCTCTTCACCTCCATTCCACCTTTTCCTGTCCATGCATCAGACAGTCAGCCTTTGAATATCCTGCCACTTCCTCCTCCCCCATTCCAGCCCCTGGGATCTCACCATGTAGAAGTGCCAGGGTCACCATCTTGCACATTTTCCGCTGCCACAGGCTCACAAACAGTAGCAGCAGCAGCAGCAGCAGCAGCAGCTGCAACAGCTGCAGACACTGCTGCCAACAGCGCGAGCTCCTATCTTTCAAGTAGCAGTCAACTGTTGCTTCCTGTACTGCCATCGGTGAGAGCAGCGCTTCCCCGTAGTCAAGGCCAACAGGAATTCCACGATTTGGGGATGCAGCAGCAGCTCCATCAGCAGCAACTCCAATCCCTGATGTATCATCATCATAATGTTTATTATCACACCCAACAGCAGCAAAACGAAAGGCAGCAACAGCCGGAAAACGAAATACTGCAGCAGCAGCAGCAGCAGCAGCAGCAGCAGCAGCAGCAGCAGCAGCAGCAGCAGCAGCAGGATGAGGAGGAGGAGCTATGGCGGCTGCAGCAGCAGCAGCAGTGGCATCAGCAGCGGCTGGAGGAGCTCCAATTTCTGTATTATATTCGGCAGCAGCAAAACGAAAGGCAAAAGCAGCAGCAGCATATCCAATCACTGAACTATCATGACCGCCAACAGCAACAGCTGAAATCTCAGTGCCCCGATCGTCATGTTTATGTAAAGAAGCAGCAGCATCAACATGAAAGGCAACATCAGCCACGTTATGAATCACTGCAGCATCAGCATCAGCCACAGCAGCTGCTGCCACAGCAGCAGCAGCCGCAACTTCAATTGCTACATTTCTGTTCTCAACAGCAGCAAAACAGAAGGCAGCAGCAGCAGCAGCCAATGCTGGGGCTTCCGATTGAAGTTGTTGGCGGCTCCCCTTTGGCTACGCCTTTCAGCCCCACAGGCCTGCATATGGCTGCTGCACAACCCCTTTCCTCTGTCAACTCAATTGCCGCTTCAGCGTTAAATCTCGAGCACGAACTTCAGAGGGCAGTGGTGGCAGCAGCTGGAGAAAACCTCACAAGTGGAGCTCCTAATGCCAGCCGTGAAAGCCTGGAAGTTTCTGGAGGAAACTGCATGCCTGGCTACAATGGTGGTGGCTTTGCTGGAGTTGTCGGTTGTGCTGGAGTTGGCAGTTGTGCTGGGGTTGACGGTTGTGCTGGAGTCGGTAGTTGTGTCGGGGTCGGTGGTTGTGCCGGGTTCGGTGCTTTGGCCAGGGTCAGTGCTTTTGCCGGGGTCAGTGGTTGTGCCGGGGTCCGTGGGTGCACCGGGGATTATGGTTCCGCCGGGGTCAATGGTTGCGCCAACGTTAGTGGTTATGCAGGGGTCAATGGCTGCGCTCGGGTCGGTGGTTGCGCCGGGGTCGGTGGTTGCGGGGTCGGTGGTTGCGTTGGGATCGGTGGTTGCGTTGGGGTCGGTGGTCGCGCCCGGATCGTTGGTTGTGCCGGGGTCGGAGGTTGCGTTGGGGTTGGTGGTCGTACCGGGGTCGGTGGTTGCGCCGGGCTAAGTGGCTGCACTGGGTTTGGTGGTTGCGCCGGGGTCAGTGGTCGCTCCGGGGTCGGTGGTTGCGCCGGGGTTGGAGGTTGCGTCGGGGTCGGTGGTTGCGTCGGGACCGGTGGTTACGCCGGGGTTGGTGGTTGCGTCGGGACCGGTGGTTACGCCAAGGTTGGTGGTTGCGACGGGGTCGGTGGTTACGCCGGGGTTGGTGGTTGCGTCGGGGTTGGTGGTTGCGTCGGGGTTGGTGGTTACGCCGGGGTTGGTGTGTGCGCTGAGGTCGGTGGTTGCGCTGGGGTCAGGGGTTACACCCAGGTTGGTGGTTGTGCCGGGGTTGGTGTTGGTGACTGTGATGGGATCTCTGGGCCTAGTGAAAGTGTGCATGGGAACTCTAGCAACACTGGAACAGCTAGAACTGGCCATGTTACTGATTTCAAGGAGTTCTTCTCATACCTTAAGGACCATCCTGGCCAAGAAGCTTCCATGCCTTTGCCTCTCTCCACCAGCAGCCCTGCTTCCATGTATCATCCCATCTGCTCCTCCAACCCTGTCCACGCCCTCCCCATGCACACACAAGCAGTTACAGCAGCAGCTGCAGCAGCATCAGCAGCGGCAGCTGCTGCAGCAGAAGTAGCAGAAACAGTAGCAGCAACAGCACAAGCAGAAGCAGCAACACCAGAAGAAACAGCGGAAGAAATAGCAGCAACATCAGAAGCAGCAACAACAGCAGCAACAGAGCCAATTCAGGGCTCAGCCTGCTCAGCAGGCATGTATACAGCTTCAGCTCACACAACCATACCTCCTGCCATATCTGGTGAAGTTCTTATGTATCCAAGTGTTTCTGAGGAAGGCTTGATTGAAAAGGGGCTGACTGAGGCTGAGATTGCAGAGTTGTTGCAGAGTGTATTGGACCAGGATGATTCTATAGTGCATGGTAATGAAGTTTTTGCAGTGCCACAGGAGGGCCAGTCTGTGCGGCTGGTAGAAGGGACTGATCAGGAGCAACGGCAGCAGGAGGAAGAGCAGCAGCCGCAGCAGCAGGAGCAGCAGCAGGAGCAGCAGCTGGAGCAGCAACAGCAGGAGGAGGAGGAGCTAGAGCAGGAGGAAGAGCAGCTGGAGCAGCAGCAGCATCAGCAGCAGCAGCAGCAATTCGAACTTCAAGAGCCAAAACAGATGCAACAGCATGAGAAAAGAACACTGCAGGAGCAACGACAGCTGAGGCAACAGGAAGAACAGCAGCAGAATTCGCAGCAACAGCCAGCGTTACAAGACACATCCAGCAAGAGAAGAAGGTTGAATGTCACAGGAATCTTGCATTTCCCTCCGCCATCTTACGTCGTATCCCCTTCCACTGCACAACTGAGTGGCAGCAGCACAAATCCTCCGTACGTGATGTGTCAGGCAGGTGGCTGCATGGCAGACCTGGGCAATGAGAAGAAGGGGTATTATCGCCGGCTCCGCGTGTGTGGAAAGCACTCCAAAGCAGCAACGGTTCTTGTGGAGGGTCAGGCTCAGCGCTTCTGCCAGCAGTGCAGCAGGTGAGCTGCTCGTGCTTGGGTCTCATCTCACGACCTGCAAGAGCTGGTGAATCTGTTCGAAGGTCTGTAATGGTTCCAATGTTTTTCTTACTATGCCCTCTTTCCATCTTTTCTCTTTCCATTCTTACAACCCTCCCGTACTTCATACCTTGGATTCTCACTCCCTCTGTAAATCCTCACAGTTTTCCTCCCTCTCTCCCTCCCTCGTTCCCTCCCTCCCTACTTCCCTCCATCCATCTTTTTCTCCCTCCCTTCTTCCCCCCCTCTCTTTCGCCCTCCCTCCCTCCCTCCCTCCCTCCCTCCTTCCCTCCCTCCCTCCCTCCCTCCCTCCCTCCCTCGCTCCCTCCCTCCCTCGCTCCCTCCCTCCCTCCCTCCCTCCCTCCCTCCCTCCCTCCCTCCCTCCCTCCCTCCCTCCCTCCCTCCCTCCCTCCCTCCCTTCATCCCTCCCTCCATCCTTCCCTCCCTCCTTACTTCCCTCAATCCATCTCTTTTACTCTCCCTTCTTCCCCCCCTCTCTTTCGGGCTCCTTCCCTCCCTCCCTCCCTACTTCCCTCAATCCATCTTTTTCACTCTCCCTTCTTCCCCCCCTCTCTTTCTGGCTCCTTCCCTCCCTCCCTCCCTCCCTCCCTCCCTCCCTCCCTCCCTCCCTCCCTCCCTCCCTCCCTCCCTCCCTCCCTCCCTCCCTCTCTCCCTCCCTCCCTCCCTCCCTCCCTCCCTCCCTCCCTTCCTCCCTCCCTACCCCTCTCCAACCCTCCCTCCTTTCCTTCACCTCTATCCCACCCAAACTTGCTCCCTCCACGCACCACAGGTTCCATGTGCTGGGTGAGTTCGATGAGGGCAGGCGCAGCTGTCGCATGCGCCTCCAGGAACACAACAGCCGCCGCCGCAAGTCACATGCGAAGGCGAGTCCGCATGAGTAGCAGCAGGCGCTGCCGAAAATTGTCAACCAGAGAAGCAGAGGGAGCAAACAACGTGGATACAGGGGCTGATGGAGGCACAACCAATCTGCGTAGCTTGCTGCAAGCCGTCTCTTGCTGCGCACGAACAAAGAAAGTATTTTCTGGAAGGTACCCTAGTTCACTTGGAGAATCACATTTCTTAGAAATCAATAGGGTCTGATCTTTCGCACATACACTGTGCCATTTTCTGGTGCTCCTGGATTGTTGAGAGAAGCTTAAGTGCTGGAGAGAGCGCTTTGTTGTGCAACGATTGGATGCTCGGTAGGGCTTTTTGCAGTTCCGTGCATGCGCATTCTCAGACACAAAGGCCGCAAACTTACGAGGCAAGCCACCACGACGAATGTAATCAGGTGGTATGTGTATGAGCAGATGATTTCTTATCAGGTTCCAACCATGGCCGGATCGTGAGAAGGCTATTTCCAGAAGCCGGACCATCCTGTACAGCCAACATATTGACATGCATGAAGTGTAAGCATGGCTTTTTGGTTGAGAAGCAGAGGCTGGACTTGCTGGGGGTGTAGGGCAGATAAGGCATATGGGAAAAGAGCCATGGCTGAAGCCATGGCATGCTAGTGAGTTTCTGAGGGGGAATAAGAAAGATGGTGCATATGTGATGGGATGAGTCAGTAGGATGAAGCCATGGTAGTGGGTTTCTGAGGGGAGAAAGGAAGATGGGGAATATGGAAAGAGTGGATTGGCTGAGAGATAGCTTGTGGAGGTTGCGATGTATCAACTCCACTGATCATCCCCATCATGCCTGTGGATGCAGTTGGAGAGGCCAGGCCCAGAGAGTCAGCAGTCAGCCTTGCACATTTCATTCTGGTTTCCTTGCAAGGGCAGGTATCAAATTTCATTCTTGAAGAGCAATGCAACTTTCACATGTTACCTACGAGGCTCACATCCACATGCATCTCCACCCTTCAGTAATCACAACACTGCATGAACCCCTAGCATGCACCTGCACCCACGTGCTTCTTACTTCACCTTCACAACCTTCCCACAGAGAGCGAACAGGTTCTGCTTGTATCCTACAACTACATGTGACGATGTTACAACACTAGTCAAAGCAGCACGGGCATCAGCCTCATTCACCAGACTATTCCAATAGTCGTAAATGAAGCTGTAACGCTTATGGCTTGCAGCGTTGGCGCTCGTGATGTTAGTCATAGAATCCGGCTTGGAAACTTTAATTGCGGGGCAGGAAGTCCCGAAAGCCATCATAGGCATATCTCCTCCTTTGAGGTTCAGGAATCGCATCTTGATGAGCACCCTGTAGGACGGTGCAGAGTACCTGCCGATTAACAGGGCAAGGAGAGATAACAGTGAGGGAAAACCTCCACAGCAAATTTCCCTTCAGGATTGCTGCCAAGGGTCCTGCACGAATGGCTCCTCCCTGTCCAGTGCAAGCATTTGCTCGAGTCTCACAAGAGCACATGACGGATGTTTGTGGACGTCTAAAAAAATGGGATAAGGATCCAAGTCACAAGGCTCGCAAAATTCATCGTGACTCCATGTGAATCGTGCCCGCGCTTGTGGAACAAGGGAACAGGGGCACAGCAGCGTGCCTCACTACCTTCAGCATCATATTCCCCGAAGCTCCTTTGTCGCCCGTAACTTTCCCTTTGATCTTGGTAGGTTGCAGATTGACCACGTATTTCACTAGAAACGGGAATCATGGGAGGGGGCAGACGAAAAGTCGTCTTTTGAGGCGCCTCAAAAGTAACCTTCCCTTTGATCTTGGTAGGTTGCAGACTGACCACGTATTTCACTAGAGGCGGGAATCATGGGAGGGATTGGGAAGACAGGAAAGTTGGTAGTACTGCCTGCTGCGGAGATAACTTTAGCAACGGGAGCTAGACTACGGGCTAGGCACGGGTGCTCGTGTGATCTCTGCGTGCGTTCCTTAGTCGTTTCCTTGTGCGTTGCTTGTTCACGGGAAAAATTGGCAAGAGTTCCACTAGGAAAAGTTCAGAACAACGGTTGCAAGGACATTGGCATGCAAGACTACATCAGACCTAGCAAAGCTGCAGGTCGACTGCCAGCGCAGCACGGCCGACCGCGTGCCAGCACGACTTGGTCGGCCGCGCTCCAGCAGAGCAAAGTCGCGGCTTGCCAACATTGCAAGTCCGTGGTGTGCCAACGCTGCAGCAAGTCGGCTGCACAGCGTTGCACCCGCAGGACAACGGTGCACCTGCTTCGCAGGTGCGCGCAGCTGGTTGGTGCACCCATCCTCGTTGCGTGCACAGCGCAGACGCCCAGCTCGACTTCACGCCAGCGACTGCGCCTACCAGCCACGTCGACCTCGGGATACCACTTCCGAGGTCGGCCTCGCAGAGCCACCCCGGCGACCTTCGCACACGTCGCCCGGGTATCCCGGTCGACCGGGCAACCAGGTTGATGCCGTCAGGTCGGCGTCTTCCCGTCGACCACCACGGGCTCGGCCGCCGACTTCGCCAAGTCGTCAGCCACCCAATGTCGGCGCCCTCCACCCGGCGCCCTGCTGCTCGACACCCAGCTGCTCGGCGTCCTGCTCCTCGACGCCCTCCAGCTCGACGTCCCCAGTCTCCCCTGTCAAGGTCGACGTCGGCCCCACCTTCGTCGACCACCATGTTCGGTCGGCCTCCCGGTCGACCACCCTAACCTCGGCGCCCAGAAGTCGGCGCCCATCGCAGTGGCCCCCCGTGCAGGTCGACCTCCTCGTCGACCAGCTCGCCCACTGCTGCAGGTCGGCTGCACTACCCCGTACACCCGACCACGAAGTCGGCTCCGCCCAAGCGAGGACGGGGCCAAACCCAACTCCCGTTGACACTCCCCTGCCGCGTTCACGCTTGGGCCCCCAGCCCACACGGCAGCACTTCTTGGAGAATAGCTCGGCGTGCACACCACACACAGCACGCCGGTCACCGCACCAGCCATGCAAGAGGGCATGGCACCTACTGCTGCACGTCGTTGTCGCCGTCGCCCACGTCGGCCAAGCGCACCTGGCCGATTGCGACGGAGCACCGGTTGAAGGCCAGAAAGTGCAGCGCCTTCGTCAGGAAGTCGGCCGGCTGCTCGGTGGTCGGGATGTACCTCAGCGAGAACTTCCCGCGCTTCACCATGTGCTGCACCCAGGCCTGTCGCCGCTCCATGTGCTTGAGGTTGCCTGTCAACCCCATGCCCTCGGCGACCGTGATGGCCGACTTGTTGTCCACTCGCAGGACAGTCGGCTTCCCGGCGTCCAGCTGCCGGAACTCTACGAGG
Source organism: Closterium sp. Naga37s-1 (assembly GCA_947471745.1). NCBI lineage: Eukaryota > Viridiplantae > Streptophyta > Zygnematophyceae > Desmidiales > Closteriaceae > Closterium > Closterium sp. Naga37s-1. Next base: position 1,176,242 of record CANJKZ010000024.1, on the reverse strand, counting down.
AGGAAGCGAAGGCGGCGTCCCTCCTTGCCGGCTTCCGTGGCCGCCACGTACTCCGACTCGGTCGACGACAGCGTCACGCACTTGATGCGCTGGCTCGACCAGGAGACTGCGGCCCCTCCGTAGACGAACACGTAACCTCCCGTGCTCGTCCTGTTTTGCTTGTCACCGGCGTCGTCGGCGTCCACGTAGCCGACCAGTTCCAGCGACTCCACCGCCGAACTCCAGAGCGGTGTCACGCGTGTTGGCGAGGTAGGCGAGGCAGCGGTCGACCTCGCGCCAGTGCTGGCTGCTCCTCACCGTGAGGCCGCTCCCCAGCTTGCTGCAGGCGAAGGCGATGTCCGGCCTCGTCGTCGTCGCCGCGAACTGCAGCGAGCCGACCTTCTGCCGGTACTCCTCCTCCTGGCGTTCCTGCGCCTCCTCGTCGTCGAAGGTGAGCTCGGCGTAGGCGTCGACCGAGACCGGCGTCTTCGGGGTGCGCCCGGTCTGCTCCTCGTCGATGAAACGCCTACGCAGCTTGTCGGCGTAGCCCTGCTGGTGCAGCCACAGCTTCCCCGCCGACCTGTCGCGAACGATCTCCAGCCCGAGGTACTTCTGCACCGGCGAGATCTCACGCAGCTCGAAGGCGGACTCCAGCAGCTCCTTCAGCTCCTTCAGCATCTCGGTGCTGCTGCTGGCGGCCAGCAGGTCGTCGACGTAGACCAGCACCCAGCAGGTCACTCCGTCGTCGCCGACCTTGAAATACAGAGCCTCGTCGACCTGGCTCTTCTTCCACCCGGCGTCGACCAGCACGTCGTTGAGCGCCAAGTACCACAGCAGCGGCGACTGCTTCAGCCCGTACAGGCTCTTCAGCAGCTTGCACACCCGGCCGGTTCCGTCGTTGAAGTAGTCCGGCTGGGACATGTACAGCACCCGATCGAGCTTGCTCTGCAGGAAGGTGTTCTTCATGTCGAGCTGCATCAGGTTGAGGTCGAGGACGGCGACAATGCTGAGGAAGATCCTCAGCGTGACGTAGCTGCCCACCGGCACGAACGTCTCGTCGTAGTCGGCGCCATACACCTGGGTGAAGCCCTTCACGACCAGCCTCGCCTTCTCGCGCTCGACGGTGTCGTCGATGTGGTACTTCGTCGTCAGCACCCACCGGTTCTTCATGATGTTCACCCCCGGCGGGCGCTCGACCACCTCCCACGTTCCCATGCCGATGAGGCTGCGGATCTCCTCCTCCATGGCGGCCTTCACCGCCGGGCCCTTCCAGCTCGCCAACGCCTCCTTCACCGTCATCGTCGAGATGTCCCAGCGGTGCTCAGGGTCGGCGTGCATGTCGGGGTCGAGCTCCGGAAACGCCTCATCATCCTCGGCATCGTCGTAAAGCAGGTCATCGTCGTCCACGTCGTACACCGTGGTGAAGGCAGCGGGGACGAAGAAGTCGGGTGGCCGCCGAATTCGGCCTGATTGCCGAGGTCCAGGCTGGACCTCCACCACGTCGCTGTCGGTGGACTCCTCGGCGTCCCCTCCTTCGTCACCGGCTTCGCTGCCCTCGTCGGCCTGCTGCACCTTGGTCGGCGTCCCAGCCGACTTCTCCCCTGCGGTCGGCTCCCCTGCCGACTGCCCGGTCGCCGACTGCTCCTTGGTCGGCGTCATTGCTGCCTGTTCCCCTATCAGCTGCTGCCCTGCCGCTGCCCCCTTCGCCGACTTCACCACCGTCGGCTGCACCTCCTCGGCCCGCGTCTCCACTAGCCGGACGTCACGTCGGCCACCGGCGATGCCCTTGGCCGGCGCCACAGGCGACGCCCCACTGCTCCCCTCATCGCCGGAGGCCGACACTGGAGACAGCTCACGCAGGTCGGCCACGAGGGGAGGGGCAGGGGGGGCAGGGGAGGGAGAGGGGACATCCTCGACGTCCTCAGCCGCAAGCTCACCGACCTCGGCGAGCAGAGGGGGCGTCGCCGTCGAGGTGTCCGTCGGCGGGGTGTGCGGCGTCCGTCCCGACGCCGGCCCGTGCGCCGACTTCCACACCTCCAGCGACATGGCCTCGTAGAACATCACGTCCGACGTGGTGACTACCCGGTTGTCGGCGATGTCGAGGAGCTCCCAGCCCTTGCTCTCCTCTGACACGCCGAGGTGAAGGCCCCACCTGGCCTTCGGCTTCAGCTTCCCACCACGCTGCTGCTCGGGGACCAAGAACTGCGCCATGCAGCCCCACACCCGCGCCAGGGACAAGTCGGGCTTCTTCCCGGTGAGCAGCTGGAACGGCGTCGTCCCCGGCGGCAGCGCCGACCTCTCCAGGCAGTTATGGACCCAGAAGGCCTGTCGCAGAGCGAGGTGCCACCAGTGGTGCTGCACACCCATGTGCAGCAACATCGTCCGCACCGACTCCACAACCGTCCGCATCTCCCATTCCGCCATGCCGTTCTGCTGCGGGGTGTCGGGGCAGGTCAGGTCGTGGACGATCCCCTTGCCGTTCACGAAGTCGGTGAACTGCTTCCCGAAAAACTCCCCTTCCCGGTCAGAGCGCAGCATCAACACCAACCTCTTCGTCTGCCTCTCAGCCACCGCCAGCCACTGCACGAACTCCTGCAGCGCATCCGACTTCTTGGCGACCGGCCTCACCCACACGTAGTGGGTCTTGCGGTCCTTCAGCAGCAAGAAGTACAGGCTGCCATCCTTGGCAGCCACGCGGAATGGCCCGCACAAGTCGATGTGCACGACGGCCAGCACGTCGTCGGCGTCGGAGCCCTTGTTGGGGAAGGTGTGTCGCGCCAGCTTCCCGCCGACGCACGAGACACACGGTGAGTCGGCGCCCGACGCCGACTTGAGGTCCAGCCCAGTGGCGACCTCGTGCTTCGCCGAGCTCCGGATGGTGTCCATGCCGACGTGTGCCAACCTCGCGTGCAGTCGGTCCGGCGTCGCCTTCGTCGCTGAGACGATCGCCCGCAGGGCCACGACCTCCGTCGTGGGCGTCGTCGACCTCGTCGAGCAGGGACGCAGGTCGGTGCAGAGGACACGCCTGGTGTAGGACGCCCGACCAAGGACGTCTCCCGCCGCCGAGACGAGCAACATCCCGTCGCCGTCCTCCCGCAGCTTCACACCGTTCTCCTTCAGCTGGCCGGCGGAGAGCAGTTTCGCCTTCACGCCCGGCACGTAGAGCACGTCGGGGATGAGCACCCGCTTCCCGGCCTCACCGAGCAGGACGACGGTGCCACGGCCGCACACGTCCTGCAGTGCCCCGTTGAAGCCGCGCACGTGCTTCACGTCGCCACTCGGCTCCAGGTCGACGAAGGCCTCCTTCGTCCCCATCAGGTGGTGCGAGCAACCGCTGTCGAGCAGGCCTACCGTCGGGTTCGCCTGCACGGCTGCCGCCACCGCCTGGAAGTCCTCACCGGCCTCCGGCGCCAGTGAGACGGTCGGCTCCACGACGCCAACCAGCGAGCACGACGCCGCCTTGTCGTCTCGCCCCTTGCCGCCAGCAGAGGAGTCGGCGTCCTTCGCCGAGGTCGACTTGGTCGACTGTTGCTCCTTGCGCGGCTGGTTTCCTCGACGGGGACGACGGCTGGCCGACCTCCTGCAGCCTCCCTTGGCGTCGTCATCGTCGGAATCGCTGCGGTCAGGGCACTCGAAGGAGAGGTGGTCGGGGCTGTGGCAGATCTAGCACTCCCGACGCCGACTTCCTCCTCCTCGACTACCACTCGTAGCCGACTTCTGCTTGTCGGCGTCCTTCGCCGGCTTCCACCCGCTGCTACCACCTCCGCCAGGCTGCCCACGCTGCCCCGGTCGGCCTCCGTGCCTCGCCGGGGCGACGAATTTTGCCTGCGTCAAGAGCTCCTGGGACCGCTCGGCCTCCTGCATCGCCTCGTCTTGCAGGATGTACGAGGTCAAGTCGTCCTCGTTGAGCGTCGCCCTCGTGCTTGGCGCCATTGACAGCCGCTTCAGGAGGTTGTAGCTGCTCGAGAGTCCCTGCATGACGTGCGTGATGTACGACGCCGTCGAGTACTGCGCGCCGGCCATCCTTATGGTGGCGAGAATCCGCCGGGCTCGGTTGCAGTACTCGATCGCCGTCTTCTCGTCGCCCATACGCAGGTGCGTCAGCTGCCCCTCAAGCTGGGCAATGAACAGGTCGTCGGTGACTTGGTACGTCGACTCGATGAAGTGCCACGCCCGGTGGCCGGCGTCGAGGTACTCCCGGCACCACTTCAAGGCGATCTGCACGCCCGGTGAGCAGCACCGCGAGATGACCGTGAAGGTCAACAGCTGCACGGCGCGAAACTCCGCACGCAAGTCGGGGTGGTGCTCCCCCGGCGTCGCCACGGTCCCTCGGGCGAAGCCGATCAGCCCGGCCATTTCCAGTTGGGGCTCGATGGCTTCTTTCCAGGTGAGAATGTCGGGTCGACCGACCAGCGGAGGGGTGACCAAGATCCTGTCCGGCGTAAACTTGAAGTAGCCGTAGCTCGGTGCAATCCCGCCTGCCGTCACCTGGGTCGCCGACATCGGCGACAATCAGCTTCGACGTCCTCCAACGTCGCCCTGCGAGGAGCTTGCAGCCGCCGACGACTGCATCCCTCGCGCCTGAACGCCGCCGGCTTCACCAGCGTGTATCACACCTCGTAGCCTCGACGTGCCTCCCACACTGCTGCCGACCTGACCTCCACCGGCGTTGACACCCACGTCGACGCCGCCGTCGTTGTTCACCGGTCGAGGAGAGGCTGGCCGAGAAGAGGGGTGCTCCGCCGCCCACACGGAGCGGAGTCCTGCCTCGACGACTGCCCAGGGTATCGCCCCGTACTCCTGAGCCTTATGGCGTCTCCTCGCATCCTCCAGCTGTGCCTCCAGGGTGTCCATCACCTCAGCGTCACCTACGCGCACGCTAGTGACTGCACGGCTGCCGGCCTACGAACACGATCGGTAAGTGCAAAGTCGGCTAGACTGAACTACGTCGCGGTGTCGTCCACGCTCACCGCACCATGCGGAGATAACTTTAGCAACGGGAGCTCGACTACGGGCTAGGCACGGGTGCTCGTGTGATCTCTGCGTGCGTTCCTTAGTCGTTTCCTTGTGCGTTGCTTATTCCATGTGCGTTTCCTAGTGCTTTTCCACTAGGAAAAGTTCAGAACAACGGTTGCAAGAACATTGGCATGCAAGACTACATCAGACCTAGCAAAGCTGCAGGTCGACTGCCAGCGCAGCACGGCCGACCGCGTGCCAGCACGACTTGGTCGGCCGCGCTCCAGCAGAGCAAAGTCGCGGCTTGCCAACGTTGCAAGTCCGTGGTGTGCCAACGCTGCAGCAAGTCGGCTGCACAGCGTTGCACCCGCAGGACAACGGTGCACCTGCTTCGCAGGTGCGCGCAGCTGGTTGGTGCACCCATCCTTGTCGCGTGCACAGCGCAGACGCCCAGGTCGACTTCACGCCAGCGTCTGCGCCTACCAGCCACGTCGACCTCGGGATACCACTTCCGAGGTCGGCCTCGCAGAACCACCCCGGCGACCTTCGCACACGTCGCCCGGGTATCCCGGTCGACCGGGCAACCAGGTTGATGCCGTCAGGTCAGCGTCTTCCCGTCGACCACCACGGGCTCGGCCGCCGACTTCGCCAAGTCGTCAGCCACCCAATGTCGGCGCCCTCCACCCGGCGCCCTGCTGCTCGACGCCCAGCTGCTCGGCGTCCTGCTCCTCGACGCCCTCCAGCTCGACGTCCCCAGTCTCCCCTGTCGAGGTCGACGTCGGCCCCACCTTCGTCGACCACCATGTTCGGTCGGCCTCCCGGTCGACCACCCTAAACTCGGCGCCCAGAAGTCGGCGCCCGTCGCAGTGGCCCCCCGTGCAGGTCGACCTCCTCGTCGACCAGCTCGCCCACTGCTGCAGGTCGGCTGCACTACCCCGTACACCCGACCACGAAGTCGGCTCCGTCCAAGTGAGGACGGGGCCAAACCCAACTCCCGCTGACACCTGCTGCATCTGAGCTGACATACGGTACTAGTAACGGAAATGTGAAGGACTTGAAAGCTGGGGAAGTGAATGATGGAACTGTCTAATGGATACCGCTGCGGCACAGACCAGCTACTATAGCACGCTGCAGTCTGCAGCACATATCATCCCGGCACAATTTTGTACGAGTCGGAGTACACACACCACACTTCAGTTGTAGCACACACTTTAGCTGTAGCACACACTTCAGCTGTAGCCACACTTCAGCTGTAGCACACACTTCAGCTGCAGCACACACTTCAACTGCAGCGCACACTTCAGCTGCAGCGCTAGCAAACATCAGCCATTGGCGAGCTGGGCAGATTCATAATGCACGATTCAAGAGTCTCGAAGAACTATCGGGCGTTACATTGACAGCTAAAGACAATTACGGATTGTCTTTCCCTTATAAATCAGAGGACCGGCCTGAGCGGTAGAAGCGGCAGAAGAGCCGCCGTTACGAGAGAGAGGCGCGAGCAACGATATGGCGGTCGCGCCGTAGGCAGTGCAGACCGTCACACCTGCACGCATGCACGGAGGAAGAACGATCTGAAACACTGTTTAGAAGACCACACATTGGAACTGGTATAAGTCTTTTTTTTGGGTCCTAAAAGGACCCTTAGAGGACCCAAAAAGGACCCTTAAAGGCAGTGTTTCGGACCTTCATTTTCCGTGATGCATGACGTGGTTCACAGAGTTCAATGAAAGAGCGTGACGAGACTGCCTCTGGGTTACTCGACCGAAAGTGTAGTTAACAGCAGTCAAGTGACTGTAATTGATGACAAGGGCTCGCAGAAGGATTTGCAGGGCTTACAGAGCAGCAGGCGGCAGAGGAGAGATGCGCGGCACTCCATGCTGATCGAAAACGCTTCGTCGGCGGCTTGGCTTTTGGCATAACCGAATAGAGTCACTCTAGCTATTGCGAATGGTGGTTTCCCAAAAAGCCAACTGCGTGAATATATGGTTTGCGGATGATCGCCAGTGGCGGCGGCGGCGCGCAGCGTGGGAATCGTGTGCACCAGATCAAGGGGAGCTCGCTAAAGGTGAGCCGTACGAACGGGCCGCTGCATCCGACTCCGTTAGGGCAACTGTACGGATCCGTACGGTGATAGCCTTACAGAGAGCGACTCCTTTCGCCAACCGTACGGCCCGTAGATCCGTACGGTGATAGCCTTATGGGGAGCGGAGCCCGCTCCGAGCCGTACAGTTCGTGCTGAACCATCTCGACTGGATTTCCTCCTGGGCTCACCCAAACGCCTGGGTAGGAAAAAACGCAATAAAATAGTGGATTAATTATAACTGGCGAGACGCACTTCCTTCCGAAAAAAGTGCCTATCCGCACCCACTTCGCGATGTCGCTTTCGACATTCGCTGTAGGCAACACACCCGCTGCGGAACCTTTCATGACCCAGAGGACTTCGAGTTTCTACTACCCCGCAGTGGGATAAGACGGCACCTAAGGATTAGACGACTCGCGCTGACGACACAAGTGTGTTGCAATCAATTCAGTTCTGACAGCTGGAAAGGAGAAGAAACGTGGGAAGGATCGAGGGAACGTCAGGGCTTGGAGCCTTCGAGTCGTGAACGCAAGGGCTGCAGTGCGGTGTGTCGGCGCACACATCCCAAAATTGTTTTCGATGGGGTTGGGGTAGCATGGTATGAAGTAGGGACTCCGAACCCTTGGCCGTGGTGTGTATGATGTGTGTGCAGTGAACCTACATTGTATTCAATGTACATTGTACGAACCACACTTGCCGAACCTATCCAAATGTAAACTCGGTAGGATGTACAGCTTTGGTAGTGGCTACTGTGTCTGGACTTTGAAGACGGAGCGAATCCAAAATGTTCCAGAGTACATTGTAGGTTGGGTTCCAGACCTACAATGGATCTACCGGGCCTGTACTTCAACAGAACCTGGTCGAAATATTCAATATAATGACATACAAATACAAGAGCATTTGCGTTGGAGGCTCATATTTGAAGCCCCCAAACTATCACAAAACGTCACAATTAGATGGGAAAACGTACCACTCGCACCAAGACAACAGCCGAGGCGAATTTCGGCGCAACTTGAGCCACACTAAAATCAGGAACCGTTGATTAACACAATCGACGGCTCAGATCGAATCTGAGCCCTCCGTTACAAACTTTGAAGTTTTGTGCAGGTTGGAATGTCGGCCGTCGATCGGAGAACCATTGAACGCTTTAGATCAACTGCTACCTTGGTTGAAAATGAATCAAACCCCCGATCTGGAATTTACTGGATGGTCAAGATTTCAGCTAACCATTTCACTAAGGTTGGAATGACAACCGTTGATCCAGAAAACTTTGAATCCTCAACCGTCGATTTCATACAAGGTTGCTGCAGATTTCTTTTGGATAGCTGAAATATTTTAGCCGTCGATCCTTATGTCATTCAAAGGCTACGATCGAGATATGAAAGTAGGTGGAAGAAAGAAATGCCTAGACTGTTTCCGATTGGTTCAAGTTCCTTCAACCACAGATTCTGGCCGAGGCATACACACATAACTGAGTATATCCAACTCCCATCCAACCCTCTTTTCCTCCATTCGTTTCTCACCTTCCAGACAGCTCTACGTGTTCCTCTCCCTTAGGTTTCACCTGCCAGGCCACGCTCCTTCTGTTTTCACCTTAGAAATCTTCAGCGCTGCTTGTTGTGTTACCGTCGATTCTGAGAAAACTGAAACGAGGATGAATTGACTAAGGGAAAGTTTGGTACAAATGCAAACCCTAGAAAACTGTACCCCATATGTGCTACCCCACTATAGCCTACAGTAGCTATGTCATATAAATCTGACACACCCCCATAGGCAAAGTGGGGGAGAACAAGGGGTCACAAGACCAGTCAAGCAAAGCAAAGCAAGCTCAGGGTGGATCACAAAGTCACCACACATTCCGAGCACAAGTTCAAGGCCACAAGGCCAGTTCACATGCATGATTACATATATATATAAGGCTAGACAAGCAAGAGCAGGTGTATATATATATGTAACAGTACAAACAAGGTCAAGGGGTAAGCAAGTGAGGCAAGGTAGGCACAAGACCCAGCTGAGTACAGAAGCGCTGATGATCACAAGGCGCAAGTGCCTTGGTGAAGATATCAGTAGTGTTGGCCTGAGAGGCCACGTACGCAAGCCGCAGCTGACCACGCTGCTGTAGCTCACGAGCCAGGAAGTAGCGGAGAGCAATGTGCTTCGTTCTGTGCTCCAGTCTCTGCTCTCGACACAAGGCCAGCATGGCCTTGTTGTCTACGTACAGTACTGGAGGAGAACGAGGCGGCTCTCCAAGGTCAGTCAGCAGGTAGGTGAGCCAGCGAAGCTCCTGTGCAGCCATGGCCCCGGCGTAGATCTCAGCCTCACAACTGGAGCCGAGAACAGAAGACGAGCGGGTAGCCCGCCACGAAACAGAGCCGGAACCAAGACTGAAGGTGTAACCCTGTGACGACCGCTGCGTAGCCTGGTCGTCAGCCCAAGAAGCGTCTGCGTGCCCAGTGAGGACCACTGGACTCTGCCCTCCAAGCACAAGCCCCATGCCCGACGTACTGCACAAGTAGCGCAACACCCTCTTCGCTGCAGCCATGTGCTCCGGTCTGTGTCTCCCAGGAGCAACATAGCGTGCGAGAATGCTAAGAGAGTATGCAAGGTCAGGTCGTGTGCAGGTCATCAGGTACATGAGGCAGCCAACAAGCTCTGGGTACGGGCCACTCGACTCTACGGACTCATCCGAAGGCAGAGCTGAGAGCGAGTGGCGAGTAGGCAGAGGAGTGGCCTGAGGCGAGGAGTACGTGAAGCCGAAGCGCTGAAGGACCTGCTGCACCATGTGTGACTGAGTCAGGGTAATGGTGCGGCGTGCTCTGTCCCGGGTGATCTGCAAGCCAAGGTAACTGCGCAGTTCACCCAGGTCTGTGCACGTGTGTCTCTTCTGCAGCTCGGACTTCACGTGGGCGAGTCCAGCAGTGTCAGCTGTGGCAAAGACTAAGTCGTCGACGTACACGAGGATGTAGAACGGCGGCAAAGAAGTGTCGGTGCGCAGAAACAGCGACGGGTTGGCAGTAGAGGGAGCAAACCCAAGAGCCGCAAGTGTAGTCCTCAGTGTGTCGTGCCACTCACGCGGTGCCTGGCGGAGACCGTAGACTGGTCGCCGGAGGCTCCACTGGGTGCCAGGAGGAAAAGACCCAGTGAAGCCAGGTGGGCGACGCAGCCAGATCTCCTCGTGCAGGCTGCCCTGCAAGAAAGCAGTGCTGAAGTCAAGAGAGTGCAGCTCGTAGTCGCGGTGAGCAGCTATGTGCAGCAGTACCCGAAGAGTGGTCATCTTCGGGGTGGGAGAGAAGGTCTGAAAGTAGTCAACTCCCTGCCGCTGACTGAAGCCACGAGCCACGTAACGCGCCTTGAAGACAGGCGGAGAACCCGCGGCCGCTTCACCCTGAAAATCCACATGCCACTGACGATGTTCGCCCCAGGCGGGGGAACCTCGTCAACGTAGGTGCCTGTGGACTTCCAGGAAGCCATCTCTGTGTCCATAGCTGCCTGCCACTGAGAGGAGTAGGGACCCTCTATCGCCTCCGCGTAAGAGCGCGGAGTCGGGATGTCAAGTGCATCCGGGTCTCCCTCAGGGGTAAGCAGTACGGACACGAGATGAGGTGAAGCAGCAGCCAAACACTGGAACTCCTCCTGCCTGTCCTCAAGGACGTCCGTGCCAAGGGCACACTCACCCCCGACGGACGGAGGACAGACAGACTCAGACTCAGCGATAAGACTAGCAGCGTAGTCTAGACGACAGCGAGCAGCAAAGTCGACGAGCTCAGTAACTAGGGCAGACGCAGCAGTGGACTCAAAGGAAGGGTCAGTGACGACAGTAGCAAGGAGACGCGTGACAGAAGGACTGGCAGTACGAAGAGAGTCCGACTCCGGGTCGGGAAGAGCAGGAAGAGAGGACTCAGGAGGAGAAGGCAAAGGGGCACGCAAAGGAGCAGTGGACGGACGCAGAGACATCCGGTGCGTGCCAGGGACAGGAGGAGGACGCTGACGCGAACCACGACCACTAGTGCGAGCAGCACGGACAGGCGACGCAGGGCGAGACGCAGGCTCACGACGCTCAGCAAGACCTCCAGTAGGACCAGTGTAGGGAGAAGGAGCGGGCAGTGGGGAGGCCGCCTGTAGCTGTAACTGTGACGGGACAGGCTGTGGACACGCTAAGGGAGGCGGAGGACTAGTAGAAGGCGGGAGACCAAGCACCTGCTGAAGGAGCGGAACGAAGTACGACCGAGGCCGCGCGGCGACTCCAGACACAGCAGGGACAGCACCAGTACCCCCAGCGGCAGCACCAGCGCCAGCAGCACCTCCAGCTCCAGTACCTCCAGCAGCACCAGTAGTACCCCCAGCAGGACCGCCTCCAGGACCGACAGCAGTAGCCTCAGCACCAACACCCGCAGCAGCTCCAGCTCCAGTCGCACCCGCAGGCCCAGCAGCTCCAGTACTCCCAGTACGAGCACCTCCGGGACCCGCGGCACCAGCACCCTCAGCAGCCGCAGAACCTCCAGCTCCAGCAGCACACCTCCAGCGCTGGGCAAACCACTCGCGCAGCTCCTGTGGAGAGAGTGGCTCCCGCCGAGACGAAGCACCCGGAGAACCTCCAGGCTCAGCGCCGTCAGACGCCACACGAGCAGGCTCAGCTCCCTCAGGCTCCGCACCTCCAGGCTCAGCACCTCCAGGCGTAGCACCCCAAGGCTCAGCACCCCCAGGCTCAGCACCCCCAGGCTCAGCACCCCCAGGCTCAGCACCCCCAGGCTCAGTACCCCCAGGCTCAGCACCCCCAGTAGTAGCACCCCCAGGCTCAGCACCCCCAGGCTCAGCACCCCCAGTAGTAGCACCCCCAGGCTCAGCACCCTCAGCAGCACCAGAGTCACCAGTAACCTCGACAGGCTCGACTGCGTCTACCTGGGACACACCTGAGGGGGCAGGACCCTGAGGGGGGAGGGGGTCTACCGGGGGGGGACCTGGCACAAGGAAGAGCGGTGGCGGGGGGAGGGACGGAGTGCGGTAGGGGAAGAGGCGGTAGTAGGGGACCGACTCGTCAAACGTGACGTCCTGGGAGGACAGAACACGGCGAGAGGTGGGGTGGTAGAACTGCCACCCTGGCGCGTCAGGGGGGAAGCCAAGGAAGACGCAAGGAGCAGCACGAGGGGACAGCTTGTCCGCAGACAAGTCGCGGACAAACGCCCGAGATCCCCAGACACGGAACGCAGACGCATCGCCAACCTTCCCCGTCCACAGCAAAGCAGGGGAGGTCTCCGGCATGGAGACCCTGGGGTGAAGGTTGATCTGATGCGCCGCGTACCGAACCGCAAACGGCCACAGAAAATGGGGGGCAGCCGCATGCATCATGGACGTACGGGCGACGTCCATGACCATGCCAATGCGGCGCTCAGCAATCCCATTTTGCTGTGGAGAGTCCGGAAGCGTGAAGGTCTGGCGGATGCCTCGTGCACGACAGTAGGCTCGCAGAAGGCCAGAGGAGAACTCTCCACCTCTGTCAGAGTGCAGACGCAGAACAGGAAAGTCCGAGCCGAAGCTCTGCCTGAGCTGGAGACGAGCTGCGCGGATCCAGTCGGTCAACACCTCAGTGACATCACCCTTGCTGCGCAAGGGGAAGACTGTGGTGTAACGCGAGTAGTCGTCAACCACCAGCAGGAAGTAGCGCTCGTGACCCTGTCCACGGACGCGGGCCGGGCCCCACACGTCCATGTGAAGCGTCTGCAGCGGGGCCTCTGTCGGAGGAAACTGGGAGGAGTGGGGGGCAGCCCGCTGCCGCCCCTCGACACAGGGGACGCAGGTAGGGCCAGGCCCCGGAGGAAGGGGAGGGAGGGACCGGGGAAGACCAGAGACAAGGACACGGGAGGCCATGCCTCGAAGACGAAGCAGGGAGGGGTGACCAAGGCGGTGGTGCCAGAGGAGAGTCTCGTGAGACAGGAGGCGACACGAACAGGGGGCAGACTCAGGACCAGACCTGGACGCTGCAGCAAACACCTGACCCGACGCAGCTACCTGACCAGACGCAGTGACTGGAGGAGACGCAGTGGTCAGTGTGTACAGGCTCGACCCCGGCCGACGTGTAAACGTGGCCAGGTGTCGGCCTGTCCGAGCGTCCGTGCAGTGGGTCACCCGCTGACTCGCAGGAGTGAACTGGTGAACCCCCGCATCCTGTAGGTCAGCACCACTCACCAAGTTCGTAGAGAACGAGGGGAGGTAAAGACCAGACAGGGCGCCAGAGGGGGCCGCCGGACACGGGAGGACAGTGGAGAAGTGAGCAAGGATAGGACCCCCAGAGGGGTCTGCCAGAGAGACTGCAACTGGCCGGCTAAGCGGCGTGAGTGTGGTGCAGTCTCGAAAGAAGGAGCGAGAAGCCCCCGAGTCAAGGGTGAAGGTGTGGGAGGCCGAAGCCGACGCAGTACCTGAGAGAGCAGACTCACCAGCACCTGAGGGAGCAGACGCACGAGCACCTAGAGCAGCAGCCTCGCTAGCACCTAGAGCAGCAGCCTCACCAGTACCTAGAGCAGCAGTCTCAATGCCCGGGTCGGGCGGAAAACACCGGTAACAGTCACCCTCATCACTAATAGTCACAGCATACATGGCAGCAAGAATAGCATCAAAGTCAAGGTCAAAGACAGCTACACCCGCCCTAGACAGCTCGCCCCAGCGGGGGATCTCAGTGGCCTCAGGGAACTGGAGACGCCAAGCGTCCGTCAGGCGGCCAAAGCAGCGCTGGGTGGGGTGCGCACCCCAGCACTGCTCACCCGCGCGGTCGCCGGTGCGTAGGACGTAGGTGCACGGACCAGTACCCCCACCCCGCTGGCGTGCAGTGTACCACTCACGGAGCTGCTGAGGGGGGGGGATGTCACGAGTGCGCTGCTGCTGCTGCTGCTGCTGCTGCTGCTGCTGCTGCTGCTGCTGCTGGCGCTGACCACCACCGGAGCCGACCCTCTGCGCAGCACCACCCCGACCAGCTCCACCTCCTCCGGCGCCGCCTCCTCCACCGCCGCCACCTCCGCCACCTCCGCTCCCACCGCCACCGCCGCCGCCGCCTCCGCCTCCACTGCCGCCACCGACACCTCCACCCCCGCCACCACTCCCACCACCACCCCCACCCCCTCCACCGCCTCCACCGCCACCCCCGCCACCCCCGCCAGCCCCTCCAGCACCCTTGCCCCCCTTGCCCTTGCCGGGGCGGCGTCTCCCGCTCGGGGCAGACGCAGCGCCGACCGACTCGAAACCAACGAGGTCGGCCGCAGCAGCAGAGGCAATAGAGGGCAAAAGGGGGGAGGGGGAACACCCCTCAAAGACGGGGGTGCGAGGGTCACCACGAGAGGCTCCTACAGCGACTATGCTCTTCTCTGCTGCTAGGAGGGCCTCCTCGAGGAGGTCAACGGTGAGAGTGGTGGGGCAAACTGAGAGGAAGTGGTCCCTGACTACGCGAAGGGAGTCAGGGAGCCGGGTGACTATGTAGTAGAGGGTGATGTACATGGGGGGGGGGTTCTTGGCGCAGAACTCAGCAGGAAGCGCAGCGTGGTAGCGAGTGTCACTAGTGCGGAGGTGCGTAATGAGGTCAGCGACTGTGGGAAAGGCAGTAAGGTCAGGGAAGAGGTACGGTAGCATGAGGCGGCTCAGTGCAGCAGTGGCAGGGGAGGAGTAGCGCGCAACTACAGCGGCGTACAAGGTCTGAGCACTCTTGTACTGGCTAAAGTGCGCACGCTCAGAGGTAGGCAGGTGGCGACGCACAGCAAGACGTGCAGCAGCATCACGTGTGGCCCACTGTGAGCGAACAGTGGCGTCGGCATCAGCAGCAGGGGCAGGAGAGGCACCAGAGGTGAGGTCAAAGAGGGAGAGACCGTCTGCCCTATCGCACTGTAGGAAAAGCTGCAGGTCATCTACCCAGACGTCAAAGTCAATGGCCCGACCCTCAGCGTCAAAAGCGAGGACACTGGGGGTAGCCATGACAGCAGTAGACTAGCAGTGCGAGCAGTAGGCTAAGGGCAGCGCAGTGGGAGAGGTGCCGCTCTTACCAGACAGGGCGGCTCGGGCGGCTCGGCGGCTCGGCGGCTCGGCAGCAACTGCAGCGTGGCGGCTCGGCGGCTCGGGCGGCTCGGGTGGCTCGGCAGCAACGGCGGCTCGGCGGATCGGGCGGCTCGGGTGGCTCGGGCGGCTCGGCAGCAGCGGCGGCTCGGCAGCACAGCGGCACCGGCGGTTCGGCGGCACAGCGGCAACGGCGGCTCGGTGGTGACGGCGGGGCCGTGAAGGGCGGCAGAGCCGCTGAAGGGACGGCGGGAGGGCCGGGTGGGGCGGCGACGAGGCCGCTAAGGGCAGCGGCGGGGCCACGAAGGGTGGCGGCCGGCGTCGCGAGGGTGGGGCCGCGGGGTCGCTAGGGTAGGGCGACGGGGCCAGTAGGGGCGGCGCCTGGGCCGGTAAGAGCGGCGCCGGGGCCGCGAGGGTGGGGCGACGGAGCCGCGAGGGCGGCTCGAAGAGGTCGCGAGGGCGGCGCGAAGGGGGGGGGGGGGGGCCGCGAGGGCGGCGCGAAGAGGCCGCTAGGGCGGCGCGAAAGGGGCCGCGAGGGCGGCGCGATGGGGCCGCGAAGGCGGCGCGACGGGGCCGCGAAGGCGGCGCGACGCGAAGGGGGTCGCGAACGCGGCGCGACGGGGCCGCAAGGGCGGCGCGACGCGGCGGGGCCGTAAGGGCGGCGCGACAGGGCCGCTAGGGGCCGAGAGAGAGGGGAGCGCGACTCGGGCAGGGGCTGAGTGCGCTCCGGGCAGGAAAAAAAAAACGGTGGGCCCTAGGAACAGTTCCCACGAGGGAACCTGCTCGATACCATGAGAAAACTGAAACGAGGATGAATTGACTAAGGGAAAGTTTGGTACAAATGCAAACCCTAGAAAACTGTACCCCATATGTGCTACCCCACTATAGCCTACAGTAGCTATGTCATATAAATCTGACAGATTCCTCCCGTATGCTTGTACCGTATGACCTGACGGAAGGCGATATGGGCGTGGCGATGTGGGCGAGGCGATATGGGCGTGGCGATTTGGGCGTGGCGTTTTGGGCGTGGCGATTATGGCGTGGCGATAAGGGCGGGGCGATCTGTGCGATGGCGTGCGGTGTGCGGCAGCGTTGTTGCTACATTCAGTACTTTAATCCGTTTCTTTTCTCTGTTCTGCTAACCATAACTTCTGTTGTCTTCTCTCAAGTACTAACGGTTCATGAATGTGTCGAGATTTAGCAGGATATTAGTTTGACCGTGCGAAATGTTTATTTATTATGTTATGTTTTATTATGGCTAGGGAGTGGCTTCGTAGTAAATTTAGATTGTCTACAATATGGCTACTATACATGTATCGGGTGTAGCTACTATGCGGTTACCCTATTTGCACCCCCTATCGGATTCGAAGTAAAATGTTTGTAGCAGAACCTGTAAGAACAATGTAGTCGGAGGCATTGTGGGTGCATTGCATCTCGCATGCAGCTCTGGTGTCACTACAATGTAGCTCTGGCGAATTTTTTTGGGATGCAGGTTGTTGTGACTGACGCTGACGTGGAATATTATAGATACCCTGGGCAGTCGTCGAGGCAGGACTCCGCTCCGTGTGGGCGGCGGAGCACCCCTCTTCTCGGCCAGCCTCTCCTCGACCGGTGAACAACGACGGCGGCGTCGACGTGGGTGTCAACGCCGGTGGAGGTCAGGTCGGCAGCAGTGTGGGAGGCACGTCGAGACAACGAGGTGTGATACACGCCGGTGAAGCCGGCGGCGTTCAGGCGCGAGGGATGCAGTCGTCGGCAGCTGCAGGCTCCTCGCAGGGCGACGTTGGAGGACGTCGAAGCGGATTGTCGCCGATGTCGGCGACCCAGGTGACGGCGGGCGGGATTGCACCGAGCTACGGCTACTTCAAGTTTACGCCGGACAGGATCTTGGTCACCCCTCCGCTGGTCCGTCGACCCGACATTCTCACCTGGAAGGAAGCCATCGAGCCCCAGCTGGAAATGGCCGGGCTGATCGGCTTCGCCCGAGGGACCGTGGCGACGCCGGGGGAGCACCACCCCGACCTGCGTGCGGAGTTTCGCGCCGTGCAGCTGTTGACCTTCACGGTCACCTCGCGGTGCTGCTCACCGAGTGTGCAGATCGCCTTGAAGTGGTGCCGGGAGTACCTCGACGCCGGCCACCGGGCGTGGCACTTCATCGAGTCGACGTATCAAGTCACCGATGACCTGTTCATCGCCCAGCTTGAGGGGCAGCTGACGCACCTGCGTATGGGCGACGAGGAGACGGCGACCGACTACTGCAACCGAGCCCGGCGGATTCTCGCCACCATAAAGACAGCCGGCGCGCAGTACTCGACGGCGTCGTACATCACGCACGTCATGCATGGACTCTCAAGCAGCTACAACCTCCTGAAGCGGCTGTCAATGGCGCCGAGCACGAGGGCGACGCTCAACGAGGACAACTTGACCTCGTACATCCTGCAAGACGAGGCGATGCAGGAGGCCGAGCGGTCCCAGGAGCTCTTGGCGCAGGCAAACTTCGTCGCCCCGGCGAGGCACGGAGGCCGACCGGGGCAGCTTGGGCAGCCTGGCGGAGGTGGTAGCAGCGAGTAGAAGCCGGCGAAGGACGCCGACAAGCAGAAGTCGGCTACGAGTGGTAGTCGAGGAGGAGGAAGTCGGCGTCGGGAGTGCTAGATCTGCCACAACCCCGACCACCTCTCCTTCGAGTGCCCTGACCGCAGCGATACCGACGACGACGACGCCAAGGGAGGCCGCAGGAGGTCGGCCAGCCGTCGTCCCCGTCGAGGAAACCAGCCGCGCAAGGAGCAACAGTCGACCAAGTCGACCTCGGCGAAGGACGCCGACTCCTCTGCTGGCGGCAAGGGGCGAGACGACAAGGCGGCGTCGTGCTCGCTGGTTGGCGTCGTGGAGCCGACCGTCTCACTGGCGCCGGAGGCCGGTGAGGACTTCCAGACGGTGGCGGCAGCCGTGCAGGCGAACCCGACGGTAGGCCTGCTCGACAGCGGTTGCTCGCACCACCTGATGGGGACGAAGGAGGCCTTCGTCGACCTGGAGCCGAGTGGCGACGTGAAGCACGTGCGCGGCTTCAACGGGGCACTGCAGGACGTGTGCGGCCGTGGCACCGTCGTCCTGCTCGGTGAGGCCGGGAAGCGGGTGCTCATCCCCGACGTGCTCTACGTGCCGGGCGTGAAGGCGAAACTGCTCTCCGCCGGCCAGCTGAAGGAGAACGGTGTGAAGCTGCGGGAGGACGGCGACGGGATGTTGCTCGTCTCGGCGGCGGGAGACGTCCTTGGTCGGGCGTCCTACACCAGGCGTGTCCTCTGCACCGACCTGCGTCCCTGCTCGACGAGGTCGACGACGCCCACGACGGAGGTCGTGGCCCTGCGGGCGATCGTCTCAGCGACGAAGGCGACGCCGGACCGACTGCACGCGAGGTTGGCACACGTCGGCATGGACACCATCCGGAGCTCGGCGAAGCACGAGGTCGCCACTGGGCTGGACCTCAAGTCGGCGTCGGGCGCCGACTCACCGTGTGTCTCGTGCGTCGGCGGGAAGCTGGCGCGACACACCTTCCCCAACAAGGGCTCCGACGCCGACGACGTGCTGGCCGTCGTGCACATCGACTTGTGCGGGCCATTCCGCGTGGCTGCCAAGGATGGCAGCCTGTACTTCTTGCTGCTGAAGGACCGCAAGACCCACTACGTGTGGGTGAGGCCGGTCGCCAAGAAGTCGGATGCGCTGCAGGAGTTCGTGCAGTGGCTGGCGGTGGCTGAGAGGCAGACGAAGAGGTTGGTGTTGATGCTGCGCTCTGACCGGGAAGGGGAGTTTTTCGGGAAGCAGTTCACCGACTTCGTGAACGGCAAGGGGATCGTCCACGACCTGACCTGCCCCGACACCCCGCAGCAGAACGGCATGGCGGAATGGGAGATGCGGACGGTTGTGGAGTCGGTGCAGACGATGTTGCTGCACATGGGTGTGCAGCACCACTGGTGGCACCTCGCTCTGCGACAGGCCTTCTGGGTCCATAACTGCCTGGAGAGGTCGGCGCTGCCGCCGGGGACGACGCCGTTCCAGCTGCTCACCGGGAAGAAGCCCGACTTGTCCCTGGCGCGGGTGTGGGGCTGCATGGCGCAGTTCTTGGTCCCCGAGCAGCAGCGTGGTGGGAAGCTGAAGCCGAAGGCCAGGTGGGGCCTTCACCTCGGCGTGTCAGAGGAGAGCAAGGGCTGGGAGCTCCTCGACGTCGCCGACAACCGGGTAGTCACCACGTCGGACGTGGTGTTCTACGAGGCCATGTCGCTGGAGGTGTGGAAGTCGGCGCACGGGCCGGCGTCGGGACGGACGCCGCACACCCCGCCGACGGACACCTCGACGGCGACGCCCCCTCTGCTCGCCGAGGTCGGTGAGCTTGCGGCTGAGGACGTCGAGGATGTCCCCTCTCCCTCCCCTGCCCCCCCTGCCCCTCCCCTCGTGGCCGACCTGCGTGAGCTGTCTCCAGTGTCGGCCTCCGGCGATGAGGGGAGCAGTGGGGCGTCGCTAGTGGCGCCGGCCAAGGGCATCGCCGGTGGCCGACGTGACGTCCGGCTAGTGGAGACGCGGGCCGAGGAGGTGCAGCCGACGGTGGTGAAGTCGGCGAAGGGGGCAGCGGCAGGGCAGCAGCTGATAGGGGAACAGGCAGCAATGACGCCGACCAAGGAGCAGTCGGCGACCGGGCAGTCGGCAGGGGAGCCGACCGCAGGGGAGAAGTCGGCTGGGACGCCGACCAAGGTGCAGCAGGCCGACGAGGGCAGCGAAGCCGGTGACGAAGGAGGGGACGCCGAGGAGTCCACCGACAGCGACGTGGTGGAGGTCCAGCCTGGACCTCGGCAATCAGGCCGAATTCGGCGGCCACCCGACTTCTTCGTCCCCGCTGCCTTCACCACGGTGTACGACGTGGACGACGATGACCTGCTGTACGACGATGCCGAGGATGATGAGGCGTTTCCGGAGCTCGACCCCGACATGCACGCCGACCCTGAGCACCGCTGGGACATCTCGACGATGACGGTGAAGGAGGCGTTGGCGAGCTGGAAGGGCCCGGCGGTGAAGGCCGCCATGGGGGAGGAGATCCGCAGCCTCATCGGCATGGGAACGTGGGAGCTGGTCGAGCGCCCGCCGGGGGTGAACATCATGAAGAACCGGTGGGTGCTGACGACGAAGTACCACATCGACGACACCGTCGAGCACGAGAAGGCGAGGCTCGTCGTGAAGGGCTTCACCCAGGTGTATGGCGCCGACTACGATGAGACGTTCGCGCCGGTGGGCAGCTACGTCATGCTGAGGATCTTCCTCAGCATCGTCGCCGTCCTCGACCTCAACCTGATGCAGCTCGACATGAAGAACGCCTTCCTGCAGAGCAAGCTCGACCGGGTGCTGTACATGTCCCAGCCGGACTACTTCAACGACGGAACCGGCCGGGTGTGCAAGATGCTGAAGAGCCTGTACGGGCTGAAGCAGTCGCCGCTGCTGTGGTACTTGGCGCTCAACGACGTGCTGGTCGGCGCCGGGTGGAAGAAGAGCCAGGTCGACGAGGCTCTGTACTTCAAGGTCGGTGACGACGAAGTGGCCTGCTGGGTGCTGGTCTACGTCGACGACCTGCTGGCCGCCAGCAGCAGCACCGAGATGCTGAAGGAGCTGCTGGAGTCCGCCTTCGAGCTGCGTGAGGTCTCGCCGGTGCAGAAGTACCTCGGGCTGGAGATCGTTCGCGACAGGTCGGCGGGGAAGCTGTGGCTGCACCAGCAGGGCTACGCCGACAAGCTGCGTAGGCGTTTCATCGACGAGGAGCAGACCGGGCGCACCCCGAAGACGCCGGTCTCGGTCGACGCCTACGCCGAGCTCACCTTCGACGACGAGGAGGCGCAGGAACGCCAGGAGGAGGAGTACCGGCAGAAGGTCGGCTCGCTGCAGTTCGCGGCGACGACGACGAGGCCGGACATCGCCTTCGCCTGCAGCAAGCTGGGGAGCGGCCTCATGGTGAGGAGCAACCAGCACTGGCGCGAGGTCGACCGCTGCCTCGCCTACCTCGCCAACACGCGTGACACCACTCTGGAGTTCGGCGGTGGACTTGAGTCGCTGGAACTGGTCGGCTACGTGGACGCCGACGACGCCGGTGACAAGCAAAACAGGACGAGCACGGGAGGTTACGTGTTCGTCTACGGAGGGGCCGCAGTCTCCTGGTTGAGCCAGCGCATCAAGTGCGCGACGCTGTCGTCGACCGAGTCGGAGTACGTGGCGGCCACGGAAGCCGGCAAGGAGGGACGCCGCCTTCGCTTCCTCCTCGTAGAGTTCCGGCAGCTGGACGCCGGGAAGCCGACTGTCCTACGAGTGGACAACAAGTCGGCCATCACGGTCGCCGAGGGCATGGGGTTGACGGGCAACCTCAAGCACATGGAGCGGCGACAGGCCTGGGTGCAGCACATGGTGAAGCGCGGGAAGTTCTCGCTGAGGTACATCCCGACCACCGAGCAGCCGGCCGACTTCCTGACGAAGGCGCTGCACTATCCGGCCTTCAACCGGTGCTCCGTCGCAATCGGCCAGGTGCGCTTGGCCGATGTGGGCGACAGCGACAACGACGTGCAGCAGTAGGTGTCGTGCCCTCTTGCATGGCTGGTGCGGTGACCGGCGTGCTGTGTGTGGTGTGCACGCTGAGCTATTCTCCAAGAAGTGCTGCCGTGTGGGCTGGGGGCCCAAGCGTGAACGCGGCAGGGGAGTGTCAACGGGACCTGGGTTTGGCCCCGTCCTCGCTTGGGCGGAGCCGACTTCGTGGTCGGGTGTACGGGGTAGTGCAGCCGACCTGCAGCAGTGGGCGAGCTGGTCGACGAGGAGGTCGACCTGCACGAGGGGCCACTGCGACGGGCGCCGAGTTTAGGGTGGTCGACCGGGAGGCCGACCGAACATGGTGGTCGACGAAGGTGGGGCCGACGTCGACCTCGACAGGGGAGACTGGGGACGTCGAGCTGGAGGGCGTCGAGGAGCAGGACGCCGAGCAGCTGGGCGTCGAGCAGCAGGGCGCCGGGTGGAGGGCGCCGACATTGGGTGGCTGACGACTTGGCGAAGTCGGCGGCCGAGCCCGTGGTGGTCGACGGGAAGACGCCGACCTGACGGCATCAACCTGGTTGCCCGGTCGACCGGGATACCCGGGCGACGTGTGCGAAGGTCGCCGGGGTGGTTCTGCGAGGCCGACCTCGGAAGTGGTATCCCGAGGTCGACGTGGCTGGTAGGCGCAGTCGCTGGCGTGAAGTCGAGCTGGGCATCTGCGCTGTGCACGCGACGAGGATGGGTGCACCAACCAGCTGCGCGCACCTGCGAAGCAGGTGCACCGTTGTCCTGCGGGTGCAACGTTGTGCAGCCGACTTGCTGCAGCGTTGGCACACCACGGACTTGCAACGTTGGCAAGCCGCGACTTTGCTCTGCTGGAGCGCGGCCGACCAAGTCGTGCTGGCAGTCGACCTGCAGCTTTGCTAGGTCTAATGTAGTCTTGCATGCCAATGTTCTTGCAACCATAGTTCTGAACTTTTCCTAGTGGAACTCTTGCCAATTTTCCCCGTGAACAAGCAAGGTGTGTGCGCACAAGGAAACGACTAAGGAACGAACGAACGCAGAGATCACACACACGAGCACCCGTGCCTAGCCCGTAGTCTAGCTCCCGTTGCTAAAGTTATCGCCGCACAGAGGAGCGATGATGGGTACAGAGGAGCAATGATGGGTATAGAGGAGCAATGATGGGTACAGAGGAGCGATGATGGGTACAGAGAAACGATGATGGGTACAGAGGAGCGATGATGGGTACAGAGAAGCAATGATGGGTACAGAGGAGCGATGATGGGTACAGAGGAGCGATTATGGGTACAGAGGAGCGATGATGGGTACAGAGGAGCGATGATGGGCTCAGATGAGCAATGATGGGCTCAGATGAGCAATGATGGGCTCAGATGAGCAATAATGGGCATGTGAGCGGCAATGAACCCATGTGAGATACCAAGGGCGCACATGAGTGATGATGGGTGCACATGAGTAATAATGGGTACATGAGTGATGATGGGTACACATGAGTGATGATGGGTACACATGAGTTATGATGGGTACACATTAGTACTTATGGGTACACATGAGTGATGATGGGTACATATGAGTGATGATGGGTACACATGAGTGATGATGCATGCACTTTAGCAAGAGCGATAATTGGGTAAGAGAGGGAGACAGAGCAAGTGAGGGAGGGCAAACAAAATAGATCAGATGGTCGATGAGCAGGAAGATAGAAAAAAGCAGCGCCGTACCTGATCCCGGTTCGGTACCGGTTTAGGGTTTAGGGTGGGGGAAATCATGGGGGAGTGAAGGTGATAAGGGCGGAAAGAGTGGGGATAAGGAGAGAGCGGGGAGTGTAGCACCACGACCACCTTCCTCCTACTTTTCGTCCCATGTGTTTTGCAAGTTCCATGAGTGGAGGAAGGGAAAATGAAGGAGAGTGAAGCTTATATGGGAAGCAAACTCAAAAGCGGCATCGCCCTTCTCATCGGGGTCGTTCTGTAGGCATCACGGAGGGAAGGGGAGGGAAAATAGGAAGCTGCCTGCCTCTGCATTTTTAGGTTTGAAATGGCGGTCAGCCCGTAAAATGCCGACGTGGCAGTCATCTCCCTTCCGAACCTAGACGAAGGGAAATGCCTGCAGAACAGTCATTTCCCTCCAGGGAAATGCCCTACCAGGAAGGTTCCTATTTCCCCTCACCACCTTCCTCCTCTGGCAAATTTGTTTGCCTTCGCCCCGCCATCTGCCACCCACCTTTCACGGGGAAGTGTGACGGTGACGGGAGGGAGGAGCTGGGCGTGGGAACACCAGCCTCCCACCCAACAAAAACCCCAAGGACAACACGGTCTAGCCCAACCGACGTGGCACCTCCCAAATCGTAAAAACAAACACACGATGGTGTGAGTGGCTTGTGTCTTAGCAGTTTTGATCGCTCGAATTTGGTCCATTGGCTGATGTGTGTGTTGGGGCTCGTATTTTTGTATAAATTACCCACGTGCAACGAAGTACCCTGCTATACTAAAAGCTGGTCTCGATTTATCCCTCTGATGGGCCCACGAAATTCAGCTCGCATTTCGTCATTTCCCTCGGGAAACTACCTCCCCACGATGCGAAATTTCCCATCTCGCATGTTTGCCCAGGGGGGCAAAAGCGACCTCGGAACCCACCTCGGAACCCTCCTCATTTCCCTTCTCCCTCCCTCCTTATTGGGCAGTTCTAGGATCAAAGGCAGCACACCGATGTTAAAACCTTGGAAGCTGAGCATGCGGTTTCATTTTCTTCTTCTTCTGTTGCTGTTGCTTCCTCTGCTGTTGGAGGCAGTGCTGGCAGCAGCATGGGTGGAGGAGCAGCAGCAGGAAGGGGCGGAACGGGGGGAGTTGGAACAGGTGGGAGTGGCACAGCAGCAAGAGGGCGTGGGTCCCAGCTGTTCCCATGGTTGGGAAATTCCTTGTTCCTGTGAGTTTGTTCCAGCAGCCTCAGCATCCCCAGCTTCGTTGAGGCATGAATCTACCAGTGAATGTTGCATGAGCTAATTTATTA
Organism: Closterium sp. Naga37s-1; assembly: GCA_947471745.1. Lineage (NCBI taxonomy): Eukaryota > Viridiplantae > Streptophyta > Zygnematophyceae > Desmidiales > Closteriaceae > Closterium > Closterium sp. Naga37s-1. Next base: position 1,151,614 of record CANJKZ010000024.1, on the reverse strand, counting down.
CGAATGAAACGAAACAAACATATCGTCGTCACACGGATTATGCGTCCAACACTGCAGCAACACCAACCAAACCTCGACCCACTACCAGCCCACTACTAGCCACACACCACACATTGATGAGAATCTACTACTAGCCACACACCACACATTGATGAGAATCTACTACTAGCCACACACCACACATTGATGAGAATCTACTACTAGCCACACACCACACATTGATGAGAATCTACATCTGGTTCCTTTTCTTCAACGTGCACCTGCTGCAGATGGCATGCTTATTGGAAGGGGTAGACACACTGACGTAGTATTTCGTCGGATCTTGAAGGAAAGCGGCATCGAAGTTATTGACAAACAAGATATCAACTTTCTTCATGTATTTCGTTGCGAAGCTGTCGCGGTGCGAGAGGCGACCAATTATGGTGGTTGTCTTCTTCCATAAGCTTTTGTTCACTGTGTAATCTGGCACAGCGGGCCAGCAGGATGTTCCAATCGTAATAGTGGGGGCGCTACCACCTGACTTGATGTTACGGACGCGTATGGAAGTTATGTATGCCATCTTACCACTTGCTATATCACTGGAAACCAAGCAGGAGGGGAAGGAGGGGGAGGGTGGGGGAGTGGGGTTGGTGGGGAGGGGGAGGGGGGGGGGGAGAAGGGGAGGGAATATGGGGCTTGGAGAGAGATTTACAGCTGCAAACTATCCCCGGGAGTGTAATCATGGTACGCTGATATTCAGTAGTAAAGCTGGCAGAACAATCGACATGATGTTCAGAAAATGATGAAAGCATAATTATAATATGGGGTCATACTACGTGGGTTGAGAAATGAGTGGCAGGTGTGCTAAACTACTAGTACATGATGAGTCGCTGTGGTATGCCACTTACAAGAAAATCTTTCTGGAAAAGAATCCAGTAGCCTGACCCTTCAAGGTAGCAACCGATTTCACTGTAAGGAAGGGTTCATTGAGAAAGGGATGCGCAATGATAGTTACTACTCATTGGCTTAAACGCATGAGAATGGTTTGTGATGCGGCACCATCCTGAAAGAGACCAACCAAAAAGGTTCAAGCCCAACCAGGTCGGACATATATTTTCTCCGAGACTAACCGTTAGTGACTAAAGTGACTCGTGTGACGAATGATACTTACGAAGTAGTTTCCCATACTGAGAAGCAGCGGCGGCAGTGGTAGTATTTCCAGTATCAGCAACTTCAAGGTTCAATGCCGTCTCGAACGTAGCGGCACCATCGGCGGTGAGCCCCGGCGCAGCAGAAACGGCTGTCACGTGGAAGTGGACGAAGACACCTGCCAGGACAGTCCACAAACGAACGCGTTTATGAGAGAGATGAGCCGCAGGTTCAGCTAGAAGATCAATACAGCCTGAGGGAACTTACACAGCGTCAGAAACAGACACGGGGTCCTGTTCTCCATGATGGGCTGGAATAAATTTGGGTGCAGTCGCTGGCAGTGGCAGCCTAGTAGTAGGCTCTCGTAGGCCTCAGATCGATCGTGTTTCTAGTAGCACCAACGTGTGTTAAAGCTCCGGTATACATTTGAAAGGAGGGGTTCAAAATCTTTTGAAATTTGAAAAGTTGCCCCAAACCTGTGGGGCGCACTCCCTAAACCCTAAACCCTGCCGACAAATGTATACTTCAGCTTTAAGGTCACGTGCTGAAACAGTTTTGCTGCGAGGGAATTTAAAAGAGGCGCTGGGTGACTCACCCAGAATGTACGGAATGTAATTCCGTACGGTACGGAGGAAGTGCTTGTGGGAAAAAACTCCCACTGTAAGTTTCCCGTACTGGAAAAATGCACGGAAGCCTAGGCGCTTCGTACATTGCGGTGCAGGCGTACATTTGGGCTTGTAGTATCCCTGCTGTGTTTTCGAGCCCAGTCGGTGCAGAAGCACAAAGCCAGCACGGCAATTTCATCAGGGCGGGTCACACGCCATTCAGAGCACAAGGCGGCAATTTCCCAACGTTTTTTCAGAACGTTTTTTTCCCAGTTGCAAGAATGCACGAAACCGAGCATTTTTCGTTCATTTGCTCGCGATTCCCACTTTCCGTACATTCAACCAACACTGTCCGTACATATTTCCCGTACAGTGCAATCCGCAGCTACTTGGCGAAGCGGAACCTCGAAGCTGAGGACGCTCGATGTCCATACACTTGTCGATGGATGTCGACATGTACTAGGCAGGTGGATAGAGTCACTGAAGTCAAGATGTGTATTAAATGTCACACCACGCCTAGTCAGCACAGTTGAGGGAGCACAGCCACATGTGAAGCGACACGGGAGGGAGGTACAAAAATGCGGGAAATAATTGCGTGACGCGACGGCTCTCAAATATTGCTCAATCCTGTCGACCAATCTCGCACCGCGCTCCCTCTTTTTCTTATTTCTCAATCCCATGGAGCGCAACTTGCTCTACACCCGCAATCACGGTCTGGTAAATCTGCGTATTTGTTTCCTAAACAGTTTCGGATCCCTTTGATTTCTTGCTTTTGGGTGAGAACAAATCTGACGCTATCCATATGCAATAATTGCAACCCCTTAGTACGAGTTGTCATTTTGCGCAGTTGCATTGATGATGCACAGTGGCCGTGCTGACGTGACGCGTAGACACATTAGGGCTGGAATAATTAAACAAAAATACAAAATCGTAGAGACAATTATAGTGTACATTAGGACCAACCTTAATGAGACAACTGGACTCTTGCATGAGACTAGACAACAATGTTAGAATCGTAGGCATGAGTAGGAGCCATAGCTAGGTAAGCCCTAGCTAGGCAAGAGAAGTTTAGGCAAAAAGGGAGAGGTTCACTAGCAGCAATGAGGATACATATAGCAAACCCTAGATGGGTTGTACTCGCTATAGAGCACCCCACTACAGGCTAGAGAATAACATTCTGACACACCCCCATAGCCAAAGTGGGGTGTAATCAGTACAATGAGCAAGCAGGTATAGAGCAGGAGTTCACAAATGTAAGCAAAGCTAGAGCTAATCACAGAGGGCAAGTGAGGAGGAGGAGAGACTGTGGGGGAGAGAAGATGGGAGGCGACTGCTGAAGCTGCAGACACACAGGAGCTGCTGGCTCAGTGGCTACCGAAGAAAAGGCCCGGACTACAGGAGTAACTGGCTCCGCGGAGATTGCAGCCTCCAGACCGGAGCAACTGACCCACAGGCGACTGGCGACTACCGGAGATTGTAGCCTCCGGACTGCTGGTGCTGCTGGCGACAAGACTGCTGCCTCCACTCAACCTCCCCCAGCTGCCCCACGCCCCTCTCACACACCCCCTGCTCAAACCCTAGCTCCACTCCCACAGCACCCCCCTTAAACCCTAAACCCCAGACTCCCACACATCCACCCCCCTCAGCGACAGCTGCAGCAGTGGGAGACGAAGGAGGAGGAGGAGAAGGGGACGGCGCGCACAACCGACACCCCCACAACCATCACCCCCACACTCCTCACCCCCAAAACCCTAAAACGGGTGGGATAGGGGCAGGAGCGCGGGGGATGGTGAGGGGGGGACAGCGCGCGACCCCCAGGGCGCCAGAACGGACGGGCTGGGCGGGTGGAGGGGGGTGGCGCGCGCTGCTACCCAGGGCGCCGCGACGGACGGGCAAGGGGGACGCGCGCGCGGCTCCCCAGGGCGCCGCGACGGCCTGACGGGGCGCGCGCGGGCTCCCGAGGGCGCCGCGACGAACTGGCGGGGCGCGCGCGGGCTCCCCAGGACGTCGCGACGAACGGGCGGGGCGCTCGCGGGCTCCCCAGTGCGTCGCGACGGACGGGCGGGGCGCTCGCGGGCACCCCAGGGCGTCGCGACGGACGGGCGGGGCGCTCGCGGGCTCCCCAGGGCGTCGCGACGTGCAGGGTGGGGGCCGCGCGTGCTCCCCAGGGCGCCGCGACGGACGGGCGGGGCGCGCGCGGGCTCCCCCACGGCAGGAAACCACCGCGCGCCTCGGGGCGCACGGCGGGCAGAAAACCGCCGCGCGCCCCGAGCGCGCGGCGGGATGAAAAATTGGAGGTCGCGCGCCACGGGGCGCGCGACACAGAGTAGGGCAGCGGAAGCAGCAGTAGGGCCCACAGGCCGGGAGCGTGAGTGCTCTGAAACCATGTTAAGAATGAAGATTAGGGTCAAGGGTTTGACCTAGGCGAGGGTGACGAGAAGGAAAGTGGCGAGGGAAAAGTGCAAGCCAAAAGAGGGTGTTCACTATGGAGCGAGCAGTACAAATAGGCAAGAATGAAGAAAGGCAAATGGTACACCACCTAGCAGGAAACTAAGATAACTACACTAGGCTACTGTAGGCATTTATATGAAAGTATACAAATACATTTCAACACACCCCCTAAATGCCTACAGTGGAAACCCGTGTGTAGCACAAAGTCTGCAGGGGTACAACAGGTGCAGTGGAAGAAACAGAAACAAGCAAGAGCAGTAGTAGCCGGTGCAGGAGTGGCAAATCCAACTGTAGCACGCCCTCAGCCAAAGCAGAAACGGGTGTAGGGGCAGCAGGTCGCCTGAGGAGCAGGCTCTGTGGCTGCAACATGCAGCAGGACAGTAGCGGCTCGACGGCAGCACCTGCAGGCCCCAGCAGCAGAAAGCAGAAACAAAGACAAGTGGCGGCAGGGGCGGCAGCAGGAGGTGCCACGGTAGCAGCGGGTGGCAGCTGCAGATGCTTGACTGTTTTCCCACCACCCTCTCTTACCCTCCCCCCCACAGCAGCACAAGCGGCAGTGAGAGAGAGAGGAGGGGTGGCTGCTGGCTTTGCAGAGTCTCTCTCGCCACCCTCTCACCCTCTCAATATAACGTGGAATATAGCTTTCAAATGTAGCAGACAAATGCATTTTTGAACCCACTATCCACAGGAATGTTCAAATATATTTTGCGTTCTGCCTCAAAGAATGCAATTTTGCAAAATTATATAGCAAAAACACATAGTATTAAAATTCTTAGAAGTGTCAAGTAGTTTATTATTAAGTTCATATTTTTTCATTTCTTAATGTTATTGGAAAACTAACATTTAATTCATATAAGGCCTTACGAAAGTCTGTAGCGTAAAAAAACAAATAGTTTAACGGTTATTGCGTATTCAAGGTAGACCATGCCTGGCTTAAGAATGTGTCGTCCAACAAATCCGACACAAACTTTGTTGAGAGTGTTTATGCCATTATCGCGAAAGCGCATGTAGAAGTCCATGGGATGTAGAAATATCAAAAATCGGGTAGCGCGGTGCGAGGGTAGTCGACAGGATTGAGAAAACTTCGAGAATCGTCGCGTCGCGCGATTATTTCAAAATGCGGCGACTGCCCGGGGCCCCCGACCGCCCATGCGAGACGTACTCGCTACGGAATGACCCACTAATTGTTACAAGTATCATCAGCTACAAAATATGTTCTGTTTAGCTCTAGAATTAAGGTTACGGGACGTATTATGCATGCGAGGCATCAGGCAGTAATAAGCTGAATATGATTAGGGACACGCACAACTAAGAACCAGACACACAACACATACAACCAACAACAGCAAACTAATATGCTCAGCGTTCGAAGTCAACGTTTAAACCAAAATTCTAACTCATAATTTGACAATCTTCAAGCACAGGGAGACTCTACGACACCCACGTCCCTCCCGCTCAAAACATACATATTAAACCCGCAGGTGTTGACGTACAGCCCGTGCTCGCCCCACATGAACGCTCCCACCTCATTGTCGTACCAAACCCCTTTGCTAATCCCCAACGACATCTCTACCACCTCTCACACCCGCCTCGCAGCATCCTTCATCCCCTTCTCGTGCTCCAGAGGTCTGTTTGTGAAGCACATACGGTAGCATCGATATCGTGGTTGGCCTGGCCAAATTCGAGATGTAAAAGACGATCGGGTTGATGATCGGAGTCGCACGGTTGGGTTTCGCTGCAATAAGGGAATGTACCCCTTAGAGTACATGGCTAGTTAGGTCGTTTCGTATTCCACCTGTACTCTTATTTATACGCTTGTATTTGCATGTTTTTATCATCTCAATCATTTTACATTCACTCTGATTTGAGGTAAAAGGGCCCACCACTACCACACATATTGTGCGAACCTTCCCGAGGAGATCCTTGGGGCGATCTAACTTTTGATCGCAGCAACGTCCAGAATGTACCCCGAATTTGGGATTATAGGTTCCCGTTTGCTCGGGATTTGTAAAATTTGCCACAAAGGCCCGCATCGCGTGCGTTTTTTCACGGGAACTCTAAGCGAGAACATCTGTAATTGCTCTCCGTGCAAGTGTGCATCTTGCTGCAATTTTGAAGCTGCAATTTTGCACTGCTGAAGGTTGCGTGATTCTTGGGAAATGACAACTGGGTATAGACTGCACTTGCAACACTCATCTTGAAAATCCAGTGGATGTATCTGTTTTTGTTTTGAGAGAAACCTACCGGTCTGCAGTGGCTTTGCCAGATTGTCAATCGCTCGAGTAACGAAGCAATCTCTATTCAATATACTGCACTGTACCACATTTCACGCCATCATACGTCATGTTAGTTTGAACCAATCATAGTGCGCCGAACTTTGTTCGCCAAAAACTACAAGGTTTGTTGCGTGAGAGGTGAGTTGCGGGTGATTTGAATGTTACCCCTGTGTGCGCAGCTGTGGTGTCCTTGCTGGACACACCTGTGGCACACCTGTGTACCTGCAAAGCTATCTACCCTACCTAAACGTTTAAACGAGAGTATTTACCCCAGGGTGTGAGATTAAGGGGTGTGAAATTATCGAGAATAGGGTGTAACCTCGCAGGGAATTGCCAAGAGGTAACCTCGAGGTGAATTTGTGGTTAATATTTGGGGGTTGAGTTTTCTAAGCTGCGGCTCTGCGGGTTTTTTTGCGTTTCCAGCGATTCGGAAACGATACACTGTACACGACGTGCCATGATGGATCTAACCGATAAGAGCAGTGGGACAAAACAGTGAATGAGATGTCCTTGCAAGCTGGACATGACTGTGGCATTGGCAGGCACAAACAACCACACACCGAGCACACGTCAACAACAGGCAGCTATGACCACTTGCGAGGCGATTATGTTGTCGAAGGACCCTTGTCGGTTTCTCCATTCGTTTTAGGGTACACTGCCCGGTCTGAGTTGTGACCCACTGCACTCTGCCACTGCAGTATGGCTTGCCAGTCATACCCAGGAAATGGCCGTGTGATATATTTCGAGGTCGGAAAGGCAGTATGGAAAATCCAAAACACTTCTTTGCTAGAAAATTAGGGACCCGATGTAAGAGAAGGAGCTGGGCAATTGGTGAAATTCTGCAAGGAGGGGGGCAAATAGGCAGGGTGCGTGCTGGCGAGACGGCAGGGCTGCACACCAGCGATGATCGGGTGGACGTACAGACAAACCCAATTCAAGCAGGATGGGCCTAGTATAGGGTAAAACGCCCGGATATCCTGGGTAAGAGCCACGTCCGACTCCTTTTCGTATGTCCTTCCAACATCTGTTCTCACTCTCGATATTCCCCTCTCACTCATGGGTGTCTGTTTCAGTGTACGTGTATCAAGTCGGGAAACGTTAGGGATGTCTTCCAAAACAAAGGTTTGTGGTATTATCGGAGGGCAGGGAAACGGCCATCCCAACAGCAATCCGTGTCCCTTGTCTCAATAAGGGAAACGGCCATCCCAAAAGGCCCACCCCAACAGCACAATCTCCTCTGTCGCATCCCAACACCACCCCAAACATGCACTGCGATGCACAAGCAGCAGCAGCAGCAACAGATCACAAGGCCGCCGCACTTTGGACTAGTTTACTACTATAGAGAGTAGTAGTAGGTCGTCGCCCCTAAATTACTTTCATTGTACTAGATCGCCGCCCCTGGGACTGACACCGTTCTCGTCCGCCCTTCAAACTTTGAATTACCGCGGCAAAAACTTTGGGGGAAAAAAAAAACAAAACAAAACAAAACAAAAGAGCCTGCCTGCCGTGGCATGGATTATTTCTTCCGTTTCTCGTGACGGATTTATAGTACGATTCAAACTCCATATAGAACTTCTGGTCGAGCTTTCCTGGAGAGTCTAGCTTCGCATCTAAGCACATCTATAATATACAGAACTCTTTTACTGATGGTGGTCCAGCCGTCTTAGCCTCAGGCCCTGAGCAAACTTGAACCATTCAACCTGAGTTGGAGCTGCATCTGTCACGTCTCTTTTTCTGCACGTCCAGAATCCAACCGAAAAGAGTATTTTCGGACTCTCGTGGACAGATTCGGAACCTTGAAAATTGGAGATGTAACCCACATTCCCACTGCAGGCACTCAAATGTTGCGTCCTGTGACCAAAGGCGGCAGAACCATCGTGATGATCGTGTGGATCATGATGCTCTTGAAAAGCACTGCTCGGTGCTAGTACTTGAAGTGCTGCTACTGCCATTGCCGTTCCATGCACTATAGCCTCTTCTACTTGATGCTCTATGGCCAACACCAACACCGCTAGTACAAGTAACGCACTCAGCCTAGCATACACCATCCCACTAGCAAGCAGCTCACACCAGGATCCTATTGGCATGTCCACAGACAATGGCATTGGTAATGCCGGCCTCGGAATGAGTCATAGTACCTCCGGAGCTGTTGCTACTACTTCCATCACCGGTGCGTCCAGTCGCCTAGGTAGTACTATTAGGCATGGTGGGGACAACATGGCTAGCCTAGCTGCAACCTTGTCCTTCCTGCTTGGGCTTAACTCTACTGCTTCTGTCGCAGCAGCACCTGCTGCTGCCACTGCTGGTGCTTCTGGTAATAAATTCCCGCTGTAGAGTGAATAGACAGGAGCAGCGGCAAGTGAAGGTGTGGGGAGTGACGGAAGCGCATGGGGCGTAGACGGAGTGGGGAACGGCCTGGGAGTGGAAGAGGAGTGGGAAGAACCACCCTTCAATGCGGGGATCGAGATCGAGAAGGCGCCGATGACTGCAAATGGTCGTATACATGGTGCAGATGACCAAGATGGCATGGAGATGATAGAGACAACACTGCCGCTACCAGAGCAACAGATGAGAGCCTTCCCAAGCAATGCCGATCATATTGCTGAGGTGGGATAATGTGCGTTGAAGCCTAATGGCGGCACGTGCACACCAGCATCCCTGTATGATGTCCGTGGTCCAAGTGTGGGAATGGAGGGTGCTTCTGGTACGGTCCCTCACAGACTGTTGGGCAGTGGAGGGAGCAGGCAGGTTGAAAACCATTTCTCACAGCCAAAGTTCAATTGGCAGCAGCAGCACCAGCTTCAACCGCAGCAACGATGGCGTCCCACAGAGATTAACTTAAGCGATGAAGAAGGCACTAGGATTGCCTCTGGGCCCATGATTCAGTTTCAGCAGGACTCAACACCGTCCTCTTTGGCCCGCGCCTCTTTGGCCCTACGCCCTTTCCTTCACGCCATCCGTTTGACCCGCCGCTGCGTCATGCCCATGATCCGGACCTGCTTTTGCCCTCAACGCTAACCTGCCCACTTCCTTCGCCCATCTGCACCTCTTCCCTCTTCACCTCCATTCCATCTTTTCCTGTCCATGCATCAGACAGTCAGCCTTTTAATATCCTGCCACTTCCTCCTCCCCCATTCCAGCCCCTGGGATATCACCATGTAGAAGTGCCAGGGTCACCATCTTGCACATTTTCCGCTGCCACAGGCTCACAAACAGTAGCAGCAGCAGCAGCAGCAGCAGCAGGAGCCGCAATAGCTTCAAACACTGCTGCCAACAGTGCGAGCTCCTCCCTTTCAATTAGCAGTCAACTGTTACTTCCTGTACTGCCATCGGTGAGAGCAGCGCTTCTCCGTAGTCAAGGCGAACAGGAATTCCACGATTTGGGGATGCAGCAGCAGCTCCATCAGCAGCAACTCCAATCCCTGATGTATCATCATCATAATTCTTATTATCACACCCAACAGCAGCAAAACTAAAGGCAGCAACAGCCGGAAAACGAAATACAGCAGCAGCAGCAGCAGCTACAGCAGCCACAGGCGCAGCAGCAGCAGCAGCAGCATCAGCAGAAGCCACCTCATGAGCCGCAGCCGCAGCAGCAGGATGAGGAGGAGGAGCTATGGCGGCTGCAGCAGCAGCAGCAGTGGCATCAGCAGCGGCTGGAGGAGCTCCAATTTCTGTATTGTATTCGGCAGCAGCAGCAAAACGTAAGGCAAAAGCAGCAGCAGCATATCCAATCACTGAAGAATCATGACCGCCAATAGTAAAAGTTGCTCCAAATGTCGAAATCTCAGTGTTCGGATCGTCATTGTTACGTACAGAAGCAGCAGCATCAAAATGAAAAGCAACATCAGTCACGTAATGAATCACTGCAGCATCAGCATCAGCCACAGGAGCAGCCGCCGCAGCTTCAACTGCTGCATTTCAGTCCTCAACAGCAGCAAAACAGAAGGCAGCAGCAGCACCCAATGCTGGAGCTTCCGATTGAAGTTGTTGGCCGCTCCCCTTTGCCTACTGCTTTCAGCCCCACAGGTCTGCATATGGCTGCTGCACAACCCCTTTCCTCTGTCAACTCGATTGCCGCTTCAGCGTTAAATCTCGAGCACGAACTTCATAGGGCAGTGGTAGCAGGAGTTGGCGGTTGTGCTGGGGCCGGCGGTTGTGCTGGGGCCGGCGGTTGTGCTGGGGTTGGTGGTTGCATCGGGGTCGGTGGTTGTGCCGGGGTCGGTGATTGTGCCAGGGTCGGTGCTTTTGCCAGGGCTAGTGGTTTTGCTGGGGTTAGTGGTTGTGCCGGGGTCGGTGGGTGCACCGGGGATTGTGGTTCCGCCGGGGTCAATGGTTGCGCCAAGGTTAGTGGTTATGCAGGGGTCGGTGGCTGCGCTCGGGTCGGTGGTTGCGCCGGGGTTGGTGGGTGTGCTGAGGTCGGTGGCTGCGCTCGGGTCGGGGGTTGCGTGGGGGTCGGCGGCTGCTCTCTGGTCAGTGGTTGCGTTGGGGTCGGTGGTTGCACTCGGGTCGTTGGCTGTACAGCGGTCGGTGCTTGCGTTGGGGGCGGTGGTCGTATCGGGGTCAGTGGTTGCACCGGGCTCAGTGGTTGCAATAGGTTTGGTGGTCGCGCCGGGGTCGGTGGGTGCACCGGGGTTGGAGGGTGCGCTGAGGCCGGTGGTTGCGCTGGGGTCGTCGGTCGCGCCGGGGTTGGTGGGTGCGCTGGGGTCGGCGGTTGCAACCAGGTCGGTGGTTGTGCCAGGGTTGGTGACTGTGCTGGGATCTCCGGGAGTTCTAGCAACACAGGAACAGCCAGAACTGGCCATGTTACTGACTTCATGGAGTTCTTCTCAAACCTGAAAGACCGTCATGGCCAGGAAGATTCCATGCCGTTGCCTCTCTCCATCAGAGGTGCTTCCATGTGTCATCCCGTCTGCCCCCGTAACCTTGTCGCCGCCCTCCCCATGCACACGCAAGCAACTACAGCAGCTGCAGCAGCAGCAGCAGCAGAGGCAGCAGAAAAAGTAGCAGCAGCAGCACAAGCAGAAGCGTCAGCAGCAACACAAGAAACAGCGGAAGAAATACCAGCAACATCAGAAGCAGCAGCAGCAACATCAGAAGTAGCAACAACAATCGCAACAGAGCCAATGCAAGGAAGCAATTCTGGTGCAGCCTGCTCAGCAGGCATGTATCCAGCTTCAGCTCACACAACCGTACCTCCTGCAATATCTGGTGATCTTCTTACGTATCCAGGTGTTTTTCTGAGGAAGGATTGTTCAAAAAGGGGCTGACTGCGGCTGAGATTGCAGCGTTTTTGCAGGATGACTTTATAGTGCATGGTAATGAAGGTGTGGAGCAGGAGCTTGAGCAACAACTGCAGCAGGAGAAAGAGCATCAGGAGGAAGAGCAGCAGCCGCAGTAGCAGGAGCAGCAGCAGGAGCAGCAGCTGGAGCAGCAGCTGGAGCAGAAGCAGCAGGAGCAGGAGCAGGAGCAGGAGCAGAAGCAGCAGGAGCAGGAGCAGGAGCTAGAGCAGGAGCAGGAGCATGAGCTGGAGGAGGAGGAGGAGGAGGAGGAGCAGCAGCTAGAGCAGCTGGAGCAGCAGCAGTTGGGGCAGCAGCAGCAGCAACTCGAACCTCAGGAGCCAAAACAGATGCAACAGCATAAGAGAACAACTCAGCAGGATCTAAGACAGCTGAGGCAACAGGAAGAACAGCAGCAGAACCCGCAGCAACAGCCAGCGTTACAAGACACATCCAGCAAGAGAAGAAGGGTGGATGTCACAGGAATCTCGCATTCCGCTCCCCCTGTCAAATGATATATCTGCTATATATGTTTAGGCTGTAGTGGGGTAGCCAATATGGGGTACAGCCCCTTTTAGGGTTTCATATTTGTACCCAACCATTTCATAGTTCATCCATTCCTGCTGCTAGATTCTAACATGGTATCAGAGCACTAGGTCCGTAGGACCATCTTTTTTTTCGGGCCCACCTACCTTTGCGGTTACCGTGCTACCCCACGTGTTGCCTGCCTGCCTGCCTTGCCTTGTGACGTGCTGCGCTGCGCGCGCCGTCCTGCAGCCCTCGCGCTGCCAACTGCTGCCCTAGGCCAACGTGCCGCCCCTGCAGGCCCGTAAGGCCCGTGCGCCGCCCCTGCAGGCTCGTAAGGCCCGCGCGCCGCCCCTGCAGGCCCGTCAAGCCCGCGAGCCGCCCCTGCAGGCCCGTCAGGCCCGCGAGCCGCCCCTGCAGGCCCGTCAGGCCAGAGCGCCGCCCCGCCAGGTCGCTGACACGGCCCCGCCCTGCCGCTGACGCGGCCCCGCCCTGCCGCGCTCGCGGCCCCAGCCCTGCCGTCGACGCGGCCCCGTCAGGTCGCTGTCGCGGCCCCGCCCTGCCTCTGACGCGGCCCCGCCCTGCCGCCGACGCGGCCCCGCCCTGCCGCCGACGCGGCCCCGCCCTGCTGCCGACACGGCCCCGCCAAGTCGCTGACGCGGCCCCGACCTGCCGCCGACGCGGCCCCACCGTCCGCCGACGCGGCCACGACCTGCCGCTGTCGCGGCTCCGACCTGCCGCCGACACGGCCCCGACCTGCCGCTGACGCGGCCCCGACCTGCCGCCGACGCGGCCCGCCAGGCCGCTGTCGCGGCGCGCCCTGCAGCTGACGCGGGCCCGCCCTTCCGCTGTCGCGGCCCCGCCTTGCCGCCGACGCGGCCCCGCCCTGCCGTCGACGCGGCCCCGCCCTGCCGCTGTCGCGGCCCCGCCCTGCCGCCGACGCGGCCCCGCCTGGCCCCGCCCTGCAGCAGCTGCCGCGGCCCTGCCCTGCCGCTGTCGTGGTCCCAGCACTGCAGCCGAGCGCCGGCCCTGCTCGCCCAGCGAGCACCTGCCCTTCCCGCCACTGGTGAGCACCTGCCTTGTTCGCGCGCTGCCGCGCCATCTGCCTGCCTGTCTGCCTGCCTGCCTGCCTGCCTGCCTGCCTGCCTGCCTGCCTGCCTGCCTGCCTGCCTGCCTGCCTGCCTGCCTGCCTGCCTGCCTGCCTGCCTGCCGCGCCTGCCCTGCCCGCGCTGCTAATGCTGCTACTTCTGCTACTACTGCTAGGCTACTGCTACTGCTACTGCTGCTACTGCTACTACTGGCGGTGGCCAGATGCAGCTCCAGCGACGTCCGCGTGAGTCTCTCACGCCCCAGCAGCTTCGTGAGTGGTACGCTAGTTGGGGTTGTGGCGGTAGCAGTCGTGGCTGTCGCCCTGGAGCTGGTCAGTCGTGTTAAAGTTTAGAAGAAAGAAGAGGATTGCACTAGCAAGAATGGGGATACAAATAGCAAAACCCTAGAAGAGTTGTACTCGCTATAGAGCACCCCACTACAGGCTAGAGCATAATATTCTGACACACCCCCATAGCCAAAGTGGGGTGTAATCAGCAGAGCAAGCAAAAGAAAACAAGCTCAGGGTGGATCACAATGTCACCACACATTCTGAGCACAAGTACAAGAGGTAGCAGTTTTATAGTTAACAAATATAAGCAAAGCTAGAGGCTATCACAGAGGGCAAGTGAGGAGGAGGAGAGACTGTGGGGGAGAGAAGATGGGAGGCGACTGCTGACGCTGCAGACACACAGACGAGCTGCTGGCTCAGTGGCTACCGGAACAGCGCTCCGGACTACTGGGGTAACTGGCCCCGCGGCTAAAAGTAGCGGCAGACGAGCAACGGACCCACGGGCGACTGGCGACTACCGGAGATTGTAGCCTCCGGACTGCTGCTGCTGCTGACGACACGACGACCGCCTCCATTCAACCTCCCCCAACTGTCCCACCCCCATTTCACACACCCCCTGTTCAAACCCTAGCTCTACTCACACTCCACCCCCCTAGCACCACTCCGTACACTCCCACACATCCACCCCCCTCAGCGATAGCTGCAGCAGTGGGAGACGAAGGAGGAGGAGGAGCAGGCGACGCCACACACCCGCCACCCCCCAACCGCCACCCCCCAACCGCCACCCCCCAAACCCTAAAAACAGGGTAGGGAGGTAGGGGGGGGGGGGCAACGCGCGGCCCCCTGTAGACTCCCCTCCCGTCGCCTGTCGAGGCGACCCTGGGGGGGGCCGCTTGCGGCCCCCCCCAGGGCGCCGCGACGGGCGACGGGAGTTGGGCCGGGGCAGGTCGGGGCCGGGGCAGGTCCGGGACGGGGCAGCAGGGGCCGCGCACGGCTCCCCTGGGCAGCGCGATGGGGCAGCAGGGCCGCGCGACGGGGCAGCAAGGGCCGCGCGCGACTCCCCTGGGCGGCGCGACGGGTCCCCGTCGCCCGTCGCAGCGCCTCCCGGGGGCGACGCGGCGAGTGACGGGGCAGAAACCCGTCGCGCGCCTCGGGGCGCACGGCGGGCAGAAAACCGCCGCGCGCCTCGGGGCGCACGGCGGGCAGAAAACCGCCGCGCGCCTCGGGGCGCACGGCGGGAAGAAAAACTGCCGCACGCCACGGGGCGTGCGGCACAGAGAGTAGCAGTAGCAGTTGCAGCGGAAGCAACAAGGTGGTGAGCCCACCCACAGGATCGATCCAAGGGGATCGACCTGCTCTGATAGCATGTTAAAGTTTAGAAGAAAGAAGAGGATTGCACTAGCAAGAATGGGGATACAAATAGCAAAACCCTAGAAGAGTTGTACTCGCTATAGAGCACCCCACTACAGGCTAGAGCATAATATTCTGACAAGTCGGTAGCGTCTGGCAGTGGCCAGCTGCAGCTGCAGTGGCGTCCGCGCGAGACACTTACGCCCCAGCAGCTTCGTGAGTGGTACGCTCAGAGTAGAGGGTCTCGGAGTACCGTTCGCTGCCCGTACGTCATTCGCACAGGTGATAGGGCTGGTCAGGCTTGCGGGACGCTTGGTCACACACAGTCCCGCTGCTTCGCCCGTCTGAGCGACGCCTGGCGTACCGAGTTTGGCGACGCGGCTGAGCTCCCCGACTGGGTGGAGCTGCTTGGGCAGAGGGTAGATATATTTGCTCTTGACTTTGATGCTATTCTCACTGCCATGTATGCATTGCCTACTAGTGCTGACCGTGCATCGCAAAACTGGCTTGCCTGGTTTTCGTTACGAAAACCAGTCGCCAGCGAGTGGTTGGGCAAAACCACTCGATTCCACTTGCAAACCATTGGCATTGGCCAATGGTTTGCGACTTCGCTGCTTTTGAGGCGTGTTGTTTGCGTGTTGCCTGGCAGGAGCTCGGGGTTTGGCAGAACTCGTACCTGTTTACGAGGCACGGGTGGTGAGCTGTACGCCTGGTTGAGGTTTGGAAGTACCAGCAAAAACGCCGACCACTTACGGAGCTCCACGCTTACATGACCTGATTGGTCGAAGGATTGCATCTGCGAGGGAACTTGTGGATGCATTGTGCTGTACGTATGGTTGGTTTCTGTACTTGGAAACGTTGCTGCTATTATGAAACCGTGTAATATGTAAAAGTTCATTTAGGAGCTGTTTTCATAAATTTGGTACTTGTAACATTGTACTCTATAAGTGTTGCGTAAAATGTTCTAAAAGTTGTGTCGCAGTTTTGAAAATGAGTTTGAATATTGCTGTATATATTTCATTACGGTATTGAATTAACACTCAGGCAACATTGCATACTGAATTACTTAATTTACAGGATAAGCGACAGTTTCATATAGCAGCTACTATTTTCCTTGAAGATATTAATATCGAATAGTGTTTCCTTCGAAATCAATCTGGAGCTTATGTCTTTGGTGTCTTGGAAATCTACCGTAAAAGTTTCGACTTGAACAGTAGGGTTAATCCTGGCCGTTTGCTCCTATCAGTCAGGCCACCCACACTCCTGACTGCCAATCGATTGGCATCGCCCAGTCAACGTGTAGGCGCTGAACCGCAGGTTGTTTACCTTCCACCCTGGCACCGACCAAGCGGCCTATCCTACGGACGATGACTTTTACAGGTGCGAGGAATACGGGAAACACTGTTCCACCTGGTTCAGCTGTACTGGAATGGGTCGGCGGGAACACAGGCGGCTCGGATGGTGTTCCTGATGTGGTCCATCAATTACCATAGCGGTGCAACAACATCGGTCCAGCGTGGCAAGATTAGATTCTAGTCACAGCCACCACACCTGCCAGGCGACGGGAGTATCGTCGGCCAAAAAACATGTACCACTTGTTTCAACCAATCACGTGCGTTCACACGCAACTGGGTTCTGTGACAGTCAAAAACGACAGTGTTTCTGCCGTTTGGCGTCAGGGAAAGTTGACGTGCGGGAAAATCGCACGATCGCTTCCAAATCATGCGACGTCCACATTCACCCAACCAAGGCGCGGGATGGTGTGACGCGTGGCAATATTCGCCGCGATGCAATTTTGGACCAATCAAAATGCCCTTGCACCCTTGGTCGACCTCAACTGGTGGATTCCGATATCCGGTTTCCCTCCGTCACACAAGTCGGTTGGTTGGTGAGCCAACGTTTGATCGGTTATGTGCGTTTCACAGGTATAGACATAAGAAAACAAACTTTTATAAACAGTCGGGAGGGGTTTTAAACACCTAAGAAATGGGACCTTGTTACCCAGAGGCTCATCTCCCACATTCCACTTGTTCGTGAGGGGGGTAGTCGTCCTCGATCGTCATTTCACACTTCTTTCTTTGAGTTAGTCGATCTCACATTCCTCAGAAAGCTTTCTTCCTAGCAATATCCCCATTTTTTAGCCTACCCCTCCAACATTTGTGCCTATTCGACGCGGCGGTGGTGTTGTGACGCACCGACGATCGATCCAGGAGTTCATGTACGTGACGGATTTAGGTCACACGTTTGGGGATATTTAATAATCTGTTTTCCCTTTTGCAAGCATTCACTCGTGATTTCATTTGTACTTACGGTATTATTTATTGCTGATTACTGATCAAGCTGCCGAATGAGATGTCCAGCAGAAAGCAAGTTTCATGAACTTAAGATTCGTGCCTAACTATCGTTTTCGTTGGCCGTGTTTCGTGTGTGCAGACGTTCGCGCATGTGGTCGGCTGTTCTCCCAACAGATCTTCAGACTCCTTTTTCTGGTGAGTTGTTGCTTGATATATGCAGAACAATCAATCCTGGATTGTTAGTGTTCGTTTCCCTGTTCTGTTTTCCTGGTTTACCGTGATGGTTTTGCACTTTGTCACTGGCGTATTAACCATGTTTTTCTATTTCTGTTTGTACATGCAGGTGTGCAGAAGGTTTCTGAGCTGGGTCTTCTCTGCCAGGGCGTAGTCTGCATTTGTGGCTGTAGATAGAGTGACATTTAGCAGCTGGTGTTGTATTTCTGTACACATTCTGTGTAATACAGAAATTTATTGAGGAAGTGTGATCTACAGTGCAGTATGGAGGATGACAGCAGGCCGTTCAAGTGTGACCTCTACCCCCAATGTGTAGCTAGGTTCAGACTTGCACATGAGAAAGCACGGCATATGAAGAGAGGACAGCACAAGGCTAGCGAGGAAGAGGCATCGTCCGTGGGGTTACGCGGTGATGATAGCCAAGGAGGAGCTGTAGAACGGATGCGAGCAGCTGCAAACCGTCTTCTTTCACGATCCACCAAGCGCGCACGTTCAGAAACGCAGCCAGGAGCAAGCCGTCTTGATGTGCAACCTGACGCGGCAGAGTTGAATGAAGACTCTACAGGCTATGCGTTTGCTCCTGAGTGCGATGCAACATCCGTTGACATCGATGCTCGCACCTACCGCTTCATCGCACGGCAGCTGGAGGGTCTGGGCTCTCACGGGTGGATATTACGGAATTGACATCTATTCTTGTCGAAATTGTGGCCAACCCTGGACGACTAACGCTCAAGTCGCTCGCAGACTTCGACAAGTACGAAGAGGAGCAAATGGCCGGGGCCAACCTTGAACCGTTTGAGCAGGTGGACCTCTCAAAGGTGGGAGATTTGAAGCCCGTGATCTTATGGCGGCGTTCGGCTCTTACGTGCGTCACAAGCTTGTACGAGAACGTGGCGAACGCGCAGGGTTTCGTTGTGCGCCCTCCCAAAAACATCAACCCTGCGAAACGGATCTACAAGGGTCCTGAGACGGGGAATTGGTGGCGGGAGGTTCTGCGCGAGCTGCCAACTACTGATCCAGGCAAGGCCGTCGCCGCGGTGATCATATATTCCGACGAAACGACCCTGACGACTGATGGCGGTCTAAAGGGTTGGCCGGTGTACATCTCACTTGCGAACATTGCACCGGGGAATCGGTGGAGACCCCACGGCCATCGACTCTGTGCTCTCCTACCAGATGATGACGGGAGTTTCTTCACGCACGCGGACAAAGAACGGCGGCGGCTTGAAGTGTTTCAAGCAGCGTTGGATCTTATCATGGCAGACTTGAAGATGGCGCAGAACTCGTAAGTCCTTTGACGTTTGCCTTTTGATTGTTTGGTCATCTGTTGTTTATTGTTTTAGATGATTTACAAGCGTTGACCGAATCCGTGTTGTCATGCATGCAGTGGCGTGGAGTTGACGGACCCATACGGGATTCGCCGTACAGTCTTTCCGATCACGTACGCCTACATTGGCGACTATCCGGAGCAGTGCAAAGTCGCAGGCACCAAGTCCGGCATCAAGACTCGTTTTCCGTGCCCTAGGTGCTCCGTTCCAAAGGGGGAGTTGAACAACATGGCGTACCCGCTGGTGTATCGAACGGAGGCATTACAGAAGGAGCGTGTCTTGGAGATGGAACACGAAACGAGGGTTACGGCGCGCAACGACTTAACAAAGCTCTACAGTACACACTTCGTCAAGGTAATTGTTAGTTTTATTTGAATGCAGCAATCGAGAACGTTATATAATACTCGTACAGTTTTCATTAACTCGGGATCCTAACGGATGGACGTGTTTGTGTTTGTGGGTGTGTATATGTGTGTATGTGTGTGCGTGCGCGTATGTGTATGTGTGTGTGTGTGTAGGTGCGCGCGTGCGCGTGCGCGTGTGTGTGTGCGTGTGTTTGTGTGTGCGTGTATGTGTGAGTGTGTGTGTGTGCATGTGTGAGTGTGTGTGCATGTGTGAGTGTGTGTGTGTGTAAGAGTGTGTGTGCATGCATGTGTATGTGTGCTTGTGCGTGGCTTTGTGCATGTGTGTGTGTATTGGTGGCGTATGCGTGTGTGTGTGTGCGTATGTGAGCATGTGTGTGTGCGTGCGTGTGTGTGTGAGTGTGTGTGTGTGCATGTGTGAGTGTGTGTGTGTGTGTGTGTAAGAGTGTGTGTGCATGTGTGTGTATGTGTGCTTGTGCGTGGCTTTGTGCATGTGTGTGTGTATTGGTGGCGTATGTGTGTGTGTGTGCGTATGTGAGCATGTGTGTGTGCGTGCGTGTGTGTGTGAGTGTGTGTGTGTGCATGTGTGAGTGTGTGTGCATGTGTGAGTGTGTGTGTGTGTAAGAGTGTGTGTGCATGTGTGTGTATGTGTGCTTGTGCGTGGCTTTGTGCATGTGTGTGTGTATTGGTGGCATGTGTGTGTGTGTGTGTGCGTATGTGAGCATGTGTGTGTGCGTGCGTGTGTGTGTGAGTGTATGTGTGTGCATGTGTGAGTGTGTGTGCATGTGTGAGTGTGTGTGTGTGTAAGAGTGTGTGTGCATGTGTGTGTATGTGTGCTTGTGCGTGGCTTTGTGCATGTGTATGTGTGTGTGCGTATGTGAGCATGTGTGTGTGCGTGTGTGTGTGTGAGTGTGTGTGTGTGCATGTGTGAGTGTGTGTACATGTGTGAGTGTGTGTGTGTATGTAAGAGTGTGTGTGCATGTGTGTGTATGTGTGCTCGTGCATGTCCGTGCATGCGCATGTGTGTGCGCATGTGTGTGTGTGTGTGCTTGTACGTGTGTGTGTGCATGTGTGTGTGTGTATGCGTTTGTATCACAGAGTGCCCTATGGGGACACAGCTTTGGCGACAAGGATTTCGGCAATCCGTACCGACAACTCACGTCCGACATCATGCACATGTCTCTCCTCGGCGTCTACAAGCACATCCTTGAGGGTCTGAAGTCGAAGCTCAGTGAGGCCACCCTTCGGGAGCTCGACGCTTCTCTAGAGCGGATCACCCAGTATAGCAGGCAGTCATTCTTTCGAATTCCTGCTCACACTGCTGGCTACTTCAGCGGCCATAACACCTTCAAGGCCTTCCATCACCAGGCAGTGATGCAGGTGCTGCCAGCGCTCCTAGTGATGGCGAAAGTGGACGAGAGGACAATTCGTGCAGTGGAGCTGTACTGCACGTGGCACAGGGAGGCATGGCATCGCACGTACCACACCGACGCCTCCTTGGCGAACCTCGACGAGATGGCGAGAACGTTAGTTGATTCGCGAGTATCCGCATCCAATTGCATGCTTGTTTTGTTCGCTAGATTTGTTCCGATGCCAACTCAGTTGCAATCCACATTCAACATCTTCTTTGTACCTTCTCTTTGCGTTATCTGCAGGCTTGTTCCGATGCTGATGGACGAGTTCACAGTGGACGATCAAGCATCGAATTTCAACGTGCCCAAGATTCACGCGATGCTGCACGTCAGTGACGACATCAGGCAGCGGGGCGTTCCGATCCACTACTGCACCGATGTCTACGAGCACGTGCACGTGGCATTGATGAAGAGACCATACCGAGCTTCGAACAAGAGGAACGCCGAAGTATCGATCACACGGCGTTGCCTTGTATCAGAGCTGGTGGAGTGGATGAGCGCCAGAGATGAGGTTCCTGATGCTCAAGAACGCTCAGCCGCCCTTCAGCAGGTGAGCTATGGTTTAATGAACGCCTGCACTTGTAATGTCGATGTGTCACCATACGGTTACGCTGTTTTTTTTGTTTATTATAATGTTGTCATTGCGTATCTGCTCCCAAATATGATTTGCGTTGTTCAATCTGTGCTAAAACCCTCGTTTGAATAACGATTACAGGCGATGGAGACGGGAATTTCTACCGTCACATGAACGACAACGAGGTTTCTATTGGGCGACGAGCGAAACAAGAACTACCTGGCATACGTGATGAGCGTCCCAGGCGAGTTTGACCTTCTGGAGGATAGTATTGTGTCATACCTCAAAGAGCAGCACGGCGACGATGAGGTAGAATATGCGAGGATGATACAGGTGCATGCCGGTGTTGCGGTACCGCCCGACGACGACTTTACCAGGTACAGCAGGTATCCACAGTACGCACGAGCGACGCCCGCATTCCATGGCGCACCTTGGTTTTCGGATGTGGATATTGAGGGGGAGGATGACAACAAGAAGAAGTTCGTATGGCATGCGAAGCTCTTTCTTATTTTCACATTGCGATGGACTGTGTGTACTGCTGGCGTCGGGGACGAGGAAGATAGGGAGGAGCAGTTTTCAGAGCAGCTTGCATTCTGTCGTTATTACGGATCCATCCCACAGTCACAGACGATGGACATGAAGACCTTGAACTGGTGGCCAGGCCGGCGCGGGTATGGAGTGTTGCCCGTTGAAAGCATTTTGCGCGTGCGCCACGTTGTCCCCAAAACCATTGAGCCGGCACATCCTAGGGCTACATTTTTGCTCAACCACTTTAGATGGTAGAATACGCCTCTGTATGTAACGTTGTTTAAATATGTGTACATATCAGTAAAACCCTGCAGCAAAATTCCACTGTTGTTACTATTGTCAGGCTGTTTAGAAGATTTCTCCAATAACTTTAATAGGATCATTAGATGCATTTATTAAAAATTCCACACATCTTTCTGGGATATTTTCCACTAACAGCGACTAACGTAGCGGGGGTTGTATCG
The DNA here is from genome assembly GCA_947471745.1 of Closterium sp. Naga37s-1. NCBI lineage: Eukaryota > Viridiplantae > Streptophyta > Zygnematophyceae > Desmidiales > Closteriaceae > Closterium > Closterium sp. Naga37s-1. The sequence goes on along the minus strand of CANJKZ010000024.1, from coordinate 1,129,426 downwards.
ATGTAGGACTTCATCGATTATTTTCTGTGGATACATTGTGTGAATATTTCTAAACCAATTACAACCGATGCTTTTGAAACATTAACCGTTGTCAAACGTTAACAATCTCATTCAGCCGCGTTCATTTCAAAGTTGCGCGCCTGTGCTTCAACTTTTCGCGTGGGTGTGCATTCAGTTCATGGTCTCAACTGGGCCACTGTCAATTCTCGTCTTGTCTGTTTCCTTTATCTTATGCGGCTGCAAATCTGCTTCTACACGTCAGCTTTGAGTCACATGTTTCGGATGTTTTTGCCGACATTCCAAGTTCCGAATTCAAGGGCTGCATTCACTCCCTATTTCGTAACTTCCCGCACCGACACAACAACACTTCCCGCACTAAAATATATACCATTTCGCAACTACCTAGGTAGCAACATGAGTAGCTAAGTGTCATCGTTTAGGCTTGCGATTGGGTTTCTAAACAGTGTGCTCGTTGTTGCGTTCTGTACAACAACACACAATCGAAAAAACTCTAGGGACCAGCAGCAACATCTGTCTACATCTGATTGAGTGGCTGCACTTGGGCAGCAAAGCTATGCCACCCACGTTCAACGAGTGGCTGCACAAGTACAGCAACGCTATGCTCCAGTGCATTGATTGGCTGCGTGGTGCCGTATTGACAGTTGCCTGCCACCTTCGAAGGCAACTAGTTACAACATTGTGGTTTCAGCCAATCAATGTCACTCGCCTCATGTGTGCCACCTCATGACTGCCACTCCAGGAAACCTTGGCCTCCTTCTACGAAGCCTCGAGGTTGAACGAGACAAATCAAAACAGCTGTTTGGTGCATGTGGACCGCCAACACAACAAGGTGACAGGGCACCTGAAGCCACTACCGCACTTCATCCCACCCACTGCTACGCACATCCCCTGAAACCCCACAGACCATCCCCTTCAACACCCCCGTTTCCCTTCGTCAATGGATGACGAATGGGTTACCTGCTCTGTCGCCGTGTCTCAGTTTCAGAATTCAAATTTCTGAATTTCAAATCCACTTCAACTTTGTCTATCCCACGTTCTCACACTCTTGTCGAGCGACCCATTCCGAGCCTTCATGCGAGGCGCTCTTGGTCTCAGGCTTGGTAAAGAACTCGGGCCAAGCCAATCATGGTGCGAATCGTAAACCCGCGACACCGCTCTTTCATTAGTACTTCTTTCGCGCTCGTTTCATCCCGCTTTTCAGTCACACCTCTGCATGTATTTAAATAGGTAGCATGACAACTAGCCAGCTATACGCCGAGCGTTGTGTTTTATTTATTTCTCTTAGACTGAGCTTTCATGGCCCGCGGTAATGCTCGGGATCATGTCCCGGAATCTTTGCGTTCGCTGCAGACTAGAAAGACACTGCCTCGGAAGAGCAAGGATAATCACAAGGTTCTGGGAACGACTGCTACCGCAGGTAATTTCACGGTTTATAATACTTCGAATAATATCCCACATCTAACTTCCTTTCTTGTGTTGTCGCAGAAGCAAGCGACGATGACGCGCGCGACATCCAAGTGCCGACCAGCCATCGTACCGGGCCTCGGCAGAAGCATCCGAGGCGGAGCCTCGATGACATCAACGGCGGTGAAGCCGCTGGGAATACCGTGGCTGCACCGGCAGCATTTGTGAAGTCGAAGACAGGCTGCTCTCGTCTGCCTGGTGGCGGTTCCGCGCGTGGTGAGCGTCACGAAGTCGCCGGTGGTTCCCCTGCATCTGCCCCTGGCCCTGTTGCTGCTGCTGCTGCAAGTGGTCTCCCTGGTGCTGCAGCTGACGGTCGTCACCCTGCTGCTGGTGCTGCTCCTGCTGCCGGTTCTCCCGCTGCCGGCGCTTCTGCTGATGGTCCCTCTGGTGATGCTACATTTGACGAAGGACCCTCTGGGGAAGCTGACGGTGGTGACCCTGCTGCTGCTGATGCTCCCAATGCCGTTCTCACAGCCGAGAACCCTGCTCCTGTGCAAGGTACGTCTGTTTTCTGCTCTGCTGTTCTACTTCGTATCAGCCCACTGCTTCTACTCCGTTGATTTTGCGCCATGCTTGCTTAGGTGCGGGTGATTGTAATACAAGTATCAAGCTTTTTTTTTTTTGCTCTCCCCATCAACAGGGAACGCTGATCGCTCCCCGGTGGAATTGATTATGTCCAGGGCGCAAGGTCGTCCGTATGCAACTGAAGCCGCCCGGTTCGATGAGGAAGCGCGCGCCGAACCAGATGTGAACGAGGAGCTGCGAACTGAGAAGGAGAAGGCGAAGGCGATTGCCGGTGTTTATCAGAAGGAGAACGGACGCCTCGCCGACGACCTGAAAAGCGCTCTCGTCCTCTTAATGCATCTTGCTAAGAAGGTCCAGCAAGTGGACCAGTCTGCTCTCGACTGGAAGGTAACGTTTTATTTGTTCACCTTCAATTGCTGAGTGACATCTTTTCTGACTGGTTTTACGTTTTTCTTTTCAGAATTACATCAAGGAAGCGTGTGACGACTTTCTGTTCAAGAGGCAGACGCTCAACCTAAACCCCGACTCTGAAGCCATGCTCAATGCTTTAATTGGTACGTGTTGACGCTTTTGTACTTATTTTCCCGTTCAAACTTCCGCTACTTACACTGAACCAATCCTTCAACCAATTTTACTTTCGTGTGCAGCGAAGGCTGGTTTCACCCCTGAGTCGCCCGAAGGACTGCAAGTGGCTGCGATTGCCAAGTCCCAGGGCAAGCTCAAGGATGCGGGCGAGCGGTTTAACGACCGTATTGGTAAGATATACCGATTCTGCCGCTGTTACGCTTTGAGCAGGGAGCCGTGCATCTTCATGCGAGAGAAGCGCACCTCGAAGGGCGAGCTCACCTTCGCTAATCTCAATGACTTCGAAAAGTTGTGCGCGAACTACGTGAAAAACAACTCCGACAGTAAGTCTGTGACGATTTGCACAATAATACCTTCAGTTGATGCACAATAGCTCTAATCAATTCTTCTTTTTGCAGTGCTGATGGGGATCTGGTGGCATTTGTGGGAGGGAACGCCTTTCTCCAGCCCGGCGTTTGTCAAGTGCGCAACCCTGTGGGACCCCGAATTTGACGGGAGCTTTCCCATTGCCTTGTTTCCGGATCAGCTGTTTGTTATCCTTGCAGCGGTAAGTTAAGCACTCGGTTTTTTAACTAGTGGTTTCACTGCTTGGTCTAACCAATGTTTTCGTCTCCGCATGTTTCAGGTGCGATTCAAGCTTCGTTATCCGCACAGCAAAGCCCAGTTCAAGCGGTCAGGGGACCGGCAGCTTTTTCCAGGCAGGCACGGGTGGTGCAGCGTTGGATCAATGAGGGTGAGGTTATTCGTGACGGGGACTGTGTTGGCATTGGGAAGATCTGCATTGTAGGATGGCGGGAGATTCCAGAAGCCGAGCTGGAAGCGGATGAGCTGGGTGATTTGACCCGTGAAGAGCTCACCTCCCGGGCCTCTTATCGCAGGGTCTACAACGAGAACGAGGTGCAGAAGGAGATGTTCTAGCTTTATAATTTTATTGGATTGTAAGCATCTTCATATCAATAAAATTAACTAGTATTTTCTCATTTTATGGTTTAGAGAATTCCTGATTCGTTAAAAGGATGTGTAGTTATATCGTATCCGTTATATCGAATCCCTGATTAATTTCGTTGCACGCCCATACGGCCGTCATAGTCGTACTAGCCCATATCGAATCAAAACTATTAGAAACTAATACACGCAACTTTCCAGACATTATCAATACTAGCATCGTAGAGGCACTTCCGTTATACGAACATTTCTCGGAAAACTCGAACGAGATTTTTTCTCATTCTATTTAATTGACTTTGGTCACCCTTCTGATGTTTGCGACTCAGCGAGTATCGAGAAATTTGCTGACGTGACATCGAATCGAGAAAGAAGCCCACGCCCAATCAAGTTGACGCAAATGTCCGTAACACACTCGCGCAGATTTTCCGTAGCATTTTTGCAGGTTCGGCAACCAGTCATTCGGCCAACTGAAAACCAATCGGGGGCTAGATGCCACTAGCATAGAAAACCAATCGCCAAAACCAGGCAAATGCCTGGAGCTGAAAACCACTCGCCAGCTACTGGTTTCCCAACCGAATGCGGGTCCCCCAGAATTCCCGATGTGCCTGTTACCTGTGCGTACCGCCTGACCCAGGTATAGAGCCTGCTGCTCCAGGTGCTGGTGAGGCTGCTGCTCTAGGTGCTAGTGAGGCTGCTGCTCTAGGTGCTGGTGAGGCTGCTGCTCCAGGTGCTGGTGAGTCTGCTCTCTCTGGTACTGCGCCTGCTGAGGCCTTGTACACCTTCACACTTGACTCAGGTGCTTCCCGCTCCTACTTTCGCGACAGCACCACCCTCACGCCGCTCCGCCGGCCGGTTCCAGTCTCCCTGGCAGACCCCTCTGGGGGTCCAGTACTTGCGCACTCCTCCACGGTCCTGCCGTGTCCGGCGGTCCCGTCTGGCTCCCTGTCAGGTCTTCACCTCCCCTCGTTCTCTACGAACTTGGTGAGTGGTGCTGACCTCCAGGACCAGTGGGTTGACCAGTTCACTCCTGGAGGTCAGCGCGTGACCCACTGTACGTGCTCCCGGACGGGCCGGCACCTGGCCACGTTTACCCGTGCGCCTGGCTCGGGTCTGTACACACTGACTACTGTGTCCCCTCAGGTCGCTGCATCTGCGTCTGCGTCAAGTCAGCTAGCGGCCCCCTGCTCGTGTCGCGCTTTGTCGCACCAGACCCTCCTTTGACACCACCGCCTTGGTCACCCCTCGGTGCAGCGCCTTCGTAGCATGCACCGCCGTGTCCTTGTCTCTGGTCTTCCCAGGGTTCTCCCTCCCCTCCCACCCTCGCCTGCTCCTCCCTGTCTTCCCTGTGTCGAGGGGCGGCAGCGCGCCGCTCCTCACTCCTCCTCGTTCCCTCCCACAGAGGCTCCCCTGCAGACTCTCCACCTGGACGTGTGGGGCCCAGCCCGCGTCCGTGGACAGGGCCACGAGCGGTACTTCCTGCTGGTCGTCGACGACTTCACGCGCTACACCACGGTCTTCCCCTTGCAGCGCAAGGGGGATGTCCCTGATGTTTTGATCCCCTGGATCCGCGCTGTTCGTCTCCAGCTCCGCGAGCGGTTCCAGTCGGACTTTCCTGTCCTGCGTCTGCACTCTGACAGAGGTGGTGAGTTCTCCTCAGACCTCTTGGCAGCCTTCTGTGCGGAGCACGGCATCCGCCAGACGTTCACGCTTCCGGCCTCTCCGCAGCAGAATGAGGTTGCTGAGCGCCGCATTGGCTTAGTCATGGAGGTCGCTCGTACCTCCATGATCCATGCGGCTGCCCCCCATTTTCTGTGGCCGTTTGCGGTCCGGTACGCCGCGCATCAGCTCAACCTCTGGCCCCGTGTCTCCTTGCCGGAGACCTCGCCCACACTGCTGTGGACGGGGAAGGTTGGCGATGCGTCGCGTTTCCGGGTCTGGGGTGCTCGTGCCTTTGTCCGCGATACCAACGCGGACAAGCTCTCCGCCCGCGCTGTTCCCTGTGTCTTCCTTGGCTTTGTCCCTGACGCGCCTGGTTGGCAGTTTTACCACCCCACCTCGCGCCGTGTCTTCCCCTCTCAGGACGTCACGTTCGACGAGTCGGTTCCCTTTTACCGGCTCTTCCCCTACCGCACTGCCCCTCTCCCCCCCCCGCCGCTCTTCCTCGCTCCAGGTGCTCCCCAGGTAGACCCCCTCCCCGCTCCCGGTCCTGCTCCTTCAGGTGTGTCTCAGGTAGACCCTCCTCCCTTGACTGCGCCGGTTGAGGTCACTGGTGACTCAGGTCCTGCTGAGGGTGGTCCTGCTCGGGGTGCTGCTTCTGGGGGTGCTGAGCCTGGGGGTGCGGAGCCTGGAGGTGCGGAGCCTGGGGGTGCGGAGACTGGAGGTGCTGAGCCTGGGCGTGAGGAGTCTGGGGGTGCTGAGCCTGGGGGTACTGAGTCTGGGGGTGCTGCACCTGGGGGCGCTGAGGCGACTGGTGAGCAGTCTCCCTGGAGCGGCCGTCTTCGTAGTCGCTCCGCTGGTGCCTCGCCGCTGCACTCTCGTCGTCGACTCCCTCTCTCCCCACAGCAGCTGCGTGAGTGGTACGTTGGCCGTCAGGGTCGCGCTGCTGGAGCTAGGGGCCCTGCTGCGGGAGGCGCTGGAGCTGGTGACTCTGCTACTGGAGCTGCTGAGGGTGCTGGAGCTGGAGGTTCTGGAGCCGCTGGAGGTGCTGGCGCTGGTGGCGCTGGAGCTGGAGGTTCTGGAGCTGCTGCGGGTGCTGGCGCTGAGGGTTCTGAGTCTGCTGTTGCGCGGTCTCCTTGGAGTAGCCGCCTTCGTCCGCGTGTGCCTCTCACCTCACAGCAGCTGCACGACTGGTACGGTCGCCGTCAGGGTCGCGCTTCTGGAGCTCGGGGCTCTGCCGCTGGAGGTACTTCTGCTGACGTCACTGGAGCTGGGAGTGGTACTGGTCCCGGAGGTGCTCGTACTGGAGGTACTGGAGCTGTTGGGGCTGGAGGTGCTGAGCCTGAGGGTGCTACTGCTGGAGACCCTAGGTCTGGGGGTGCTGCTGCTGGAGACACTGAGGCTGGAGACCCTGGGACTGGAGGTGCCGGTTTTGGGGGTGCTGCTGCTGGTGGAGCTAGTCCTGGAGGAGCTGGCGCTGAGGGTTCTGGAGCTGCTGGAGGTGCTGGGGCTGCTAGGGGTGCTGGAGCTGCTGGTGCCGGTGGCACTGCACAGCCGCGCCTGTTCTTTGCTCCACCGTCTCCGTCGTCTCAGCCACCATCTGACTCTGTGCTTCGCCAGGTTCTTAGTCTCCCTTCGTCTACTGGTCTTCCGTTACAGCCTGGCTCACCGCTGCCTGCTCCTTCTCCTTACACTGAGCAGACAGGGGGTCTTACTGAGCGTCGTGAGCCTGCGTCGCGTCCTGTCTCGCCTGTCCGTTCTGGTCGTTCCGGTCGTCGTGTTCCTCGTTCACGTCAGCCGGCTGTCCCCGGCACCCACCTCGTAGTCCGTCATCCTTCCTCTCCTCCGCAGCGTGTTCCCCTGCCGTCCCGTCCTGCGTCTTCTCTGCCTACCGTTCCTGAGCCTGAGTCTGACCGCACCCGTGCTGCTCACCCTACTGTCACGCGTCTGCTAGCCACAGTTGTCACTGACCCGTCGTTTGAGTCTGCTGCTGCGTCTGCCTTAGTCGCTGAGCTTGTTGACTTTGCTGCTGCCTGTCGTCTAGACTACGCCGCTAGTCTTGTTGCTGAGTCTAAGTCTGTCTGTCCTCCGTCCGTCGGGGGTGAGTGTGCCCTTGGCACGGACGTCCTTGAGGACAGGCACGAGGACCTTGAGTGTCTTGCAGCCGCTGCGCCTCATCTCGTGTCCATGCTGCTTGCCCCTGAGGGAGACCCGGATGCTCCAGACATCCCGACCCCGCGCTCTTATGCTGAGGCGATCGCGGGTGAGTACTCCTCTCAGTGGCAGACAGCCATGGACGCAGAGATGGCATCCTAGAAGTCCACAGGCACTTACGTCGACGAGGTTCCCCCTCCTGGGGCGAACATCGTCAGTGGCATGTGGATTTTCAGGGTGAAGCGGCCGCCAGGTTCTCCGCCTGTCTTCAAGGCTCGTTACGTTGCTCGAGGTTTCAGTCAGCGAGAGGGAGTTGACTTCTTCCAGACCTTCTCCCCCACCCCGAAGATGACCACTCTTCGGGTACTGCTGCACGTTGACGCTCAGCGTGACTACGAGCTTCACTCTCTTGACTTCAGCACAGCTTTCTTACGGGGCAGCCTGCACGAGGAGATCTGGCTGCGCCGCCCTCCTGGCTTCACTGGGTCGTTCCCTCCTGGTACCCAGTGGAGCCTCCGGCGGACGGTCTACGGTCTCCGCCAGGCGCCACGTGAGTGGCACGACACATTGAGGACGACACTTGCTGCTCTTGGGTTTGCTCCGTCGACTGCTGACCCGTCGCTGTTTCTGCGCACCGACACTTCGCTGCCGCCGTTCTACATCCTCGTGTACGTCGACGACTTGGTCTTTGCCACTGCTGACACTGAGGCTCTCGCCCTGGTGAAGTCGGAGCTGCAGAAGAGACACACGTGCACAGACCTGGGTGAGCTGCGCAGTTACCTTGGCTTGCAGATCACCCGGGACAGAGCACGCCGCACCATCACACTGACTCAGTCACACATGGTGCAGCAGGTCCTTCAGCGCTTCGGCTTCACCTGGTCCTCGGCACAGGCCACTCCTCTGGCTAAAGGTCACTCGCTCTCAGCTCCACCTTCGGACGAGTCCGTAGAGCCGAGTGGTCCTTACCCAGAGCTAGTGGGATGCCTCATGTACCTGATGACCTGCACTCTTCCTGACCTTGCGTATCCTCTTGGCCTTCTGGCTCGCTACGTGGCTCCTGGTCGACACCGAAAGGTGCACATGGATGCTGCTAAGAGGGTACTACGCTACTTGTGCAGTACATCGGGCATGGGGCTCGTGCTTGGAGGACGGAGCGACGTAGTCCTCACTGGGCACTCAGACGCTTCTTGGGTTGACGACCAGGCTACGCAGCGGTCGTCACAGGGTTACACCTTCAGCCTTGGCTCTGGTTCAGTTTCTTGGCGTTCTACACGCTCGTCTTCAGTTCTCAGCTCCAGTTGTGAGGCTGAGATCTACGCCACAGCCATGGCTGCACAGGAGTTACGCTGGCTCACCTACCTGCTGACCGACCTGGGAGAGCGGCCTCGTTCTCCTCCAGTGCTGTACGTCGACAACAAGGCCGCCATTGCCTTGTGTGAGGAGCACAGACTGGAGCACAGAACGAAGCACATCGCTCTGCGTTACTTCCTGGCTCGAGAGTTGCAGCAGCGTGGTCAGCTTCGTCTTGCTCACGTGGCCACTCGGGCCAACACTGCTGATATATTCACCAAGGCACTTCCGTCTGGTGATCATCAGCGTTTCTGCACTTTGTTAGGCCTTGTGCCCACTTTTCCTCACTTGCTGTAGACTTTGCTTGTACTGTGATCTATATATATACCTGCATGCTTGCTCTGCTAGGTAGAGATCACTGGGCAATGAGAAGAAGGGGTATTATCGCCGGCATCGCGTGTGTGACAAGCACTTCAAAGCTCCCACGGTTCTTGTGAAGGGTCAGGCTCAGCGCTTCTGCCAGCAGTGCAGCAGGTGAGCTGCTCTTGCCTGGGTCTCATCTCACGACCTGCAAGTGCTGCTGAATCTATTTGGGAGTATGTAATGGTTCCAAAATATTATTCCATATGCCCTCTTTCCAACAACACTCCGCTCCACTTCCTAAATGCTTCTTGCAAGTCAGCCCATCCATTATTGTCCCATCTTCCTCCCTCCACGCACCACAGGTTCCATGTGCTGGGTGAGTTCGATGAGGGCAGGCGCAGCTGCCGCATGCGCCTCCAGGGACACAACAGCCGCCGCCGCAAGTCACATGCGAAGGCGAGTCAGAATGAGTAGCAGCATGCGCTGCAGAAAAATGTCACCCAGAGCAGCAGAGGGAGCAAACAACGTGGAGAGAGGGGCTGATGGAGGCGCAGCCAATCTGCGTAGCTTGCTGCAAGCCGTCTCTTGCTGCGTACGAACAAAGAATGGATTTTCGGGGAGATACCCTTGTACACTTAAAGAGTCACTTTCCTTAGGAAATAATATGGTCTGTCCATTCAAGCATAGATTCTCCCATTTCTGGTGCTCCTGGATTCTTGAGAGAAGCTTGTGAAGTGCTGGAGAGAGCGCTTAGTTGTATAATGATTGGTTGTAATGATTGGATTGTTGTGTAATGTAGCCGCTGCAGCGTTTGATGAGCAGGGCCATGCCGAGCAAAGTCCATTATTCACATCAGAAGATGCACTAGCTGATTGGCACTGATTCTGTTGGGGTTGGGCTGGGCTGGTTGGTTTAGAATGGGATGGGGATATGATGTGGTGTGATGGAATGGGTTGAGAGATGCAAATTTCCTGAGAGATGTCTTGTGTTTGTGGTGCATTCATTGAGCTCACTGTCACTGATCACCCCCATCATGCCTGCGGTGAAGATGCACTTGATATGCTAGGCCCAGTCAGTCAGGTCAGTCAGTTAGTTACGGTAACTCGCATCTCATGTGCGGATTTCATCCTGGTTTGCTTACAAGGGCAAATATTATGATCATTCTTGAAGAGCATTGCGACATTGACATGTTACCTACAAAGGCCCACATTCACAGGCATCTCCACCCTTCAGAAATCACAACACTGCATGAACCCCTAGCAATGCACTTGCAACCACGTGCTTCTTACTTCACCTTCACAACCTTCCCACAGAGAGCGAACAGGTTCTGCTTTTGTCCCACAACCACATGTGATGATGTCACGACACCAGCCAAAGCAGCGCGCGCATCAGCCTCCTTCACCACATTAATCCACTGGTCGTAAACAAAGCTGTAACGCTTATGGCGTGCAGCGTTGGCGCTCGTGATGTTAGTCATAGACACTGGCGAGGAGACTTTGATTGCGGGGCAGGAAGCTCCGAAAGCCATCATAGGCATATCCCCTCCCTTGAGATTCAGGAATCGGAACTTGATGATCAACCTATAGGACGGTTCAGAGTATCTGCCAGTTGACAGGGCAAGGAGAAATAGCTGTCAGGGGAAAAGCTTCCACCGCACATTCCCCTTAAGGATTGCTGCCAAGGGTCCTGCACGAATGGCTCCCCCCTTTCCAGTGCCAAGATTATGACAAGAGCGCATGACAGATGTTTGGGATAAGGATCCATGAGCACATGACCCCACGTTACAAGGCTCGCAAAAGTCATCGTGACTCCATCGGAATTGTGTCAGAGCTAGTGGAACAAGCGAACAGGGGCACAAGTGAACAAGGGTGCATGTCATCGTGTGAGCGCTAGTGGTAAAAGGGAGCGGGGGGCACATCAGCGTACCTCACTGCCTTCAGCATCATTTTCCCCGAAGCTCCCTTGTCGCCCGTAACTTTCCCTTTGACCTTGGTAGGCTGCAGATTGACCTTGGTAGCATCAGTGAATGATGGAACTGTTGCATGGATAGCTGCGGCACCGACCAGCTATAGTAATAGCACACTGCATGTCTGCAGCACATCAACCCGGCGCCATTTGTACGGGCCGTAGCACACACACACACCACACTGCAGCTGTAGCGCACACTTCAGCTGCAGCGCACACATCAGCTGCAGCGCTGTAGCAAACATCAGCCGTTGGAGAGCTGGGCAGAGTCGTAATGCAGTCTTTGAAGAATTCCCGGGCGTTACATGGCAGCTAAAGACACTTACAGATTGTCTTTCCGTTATAAAACAGGGGCTTGGCGTGAGCGGTAGAAGCGGCAGAAGAGGCAGAAGAGCCCCCGTCGTGAGAGAGAAGCGGCGCGAGCAAATTTACGGCAGTCGCGCCGTATGCAGTGCAGACAGTCGCACCTGCAGGCATGCAAGGAGACAAAACGATTTGAAACATATGACTTGGTTCATGAGAGTTCAACGACAGCACGTGACGAAACTGCATCTGGGTTATTCGACCGAACATGTAGTAAACAGCAGAAAAATGGCTGTAAATGATGACAACAGCTTGCAGCGGGCACACTGGATTTGCAGGGCTTACAGAGCAGCAGGCGGCAGAGGAGAGATGCGCGGCGCTCCATGCTGATCGAAAACGCTTCTTAGTCGGCTTGGCTTTTGGCTGTACCGAATGGAGTCACTGGCGCAGATTTGCGGATGGTGGTTTGCCATAGCCACTGCGTGAATGTATGGGATTGGCGATCGCCAGTGGCGGCGACGCGCGGCGTGGGAATCGTGTGCACCAAAACAAGGGGGATCTCTCTAAAGGTGAGCCGTACGAACGGGCCGCTGCATCCAAGTCCTTTCAGGCAACTGTACGCATCAGAAAAATGTAGAAAGGCATTTCGGGTCGTAAACGCCTTCTTCTGTTGACTTATAATGATTAAGATTTGGATTGTGTTGGTAACCTGGTAATTTGACTTGTAACTGTAAACAAACATAGCCTGGTAATCAGTACCCCGGTTACAATTCATTCAAGCAAAAGCGATAAATAATAAAAAACTATCGTCAATCACAATTAATTTCTTTAAACTTAGTACAGAAACACACGCTCCTAGCCCACCATCTAGAACTCAGTACAGAACTTATTTAATCTGAACTATGTACAAACTGATTGTTACATTAGCACTACAAAAACCGAATCTACACACCTACACAAAACCACTAAAGAAACAAACGCTCCCACCCCTCCATCTATACAATGGTAACCACTTGAAGGGAGCTGCAGAAGTGACGGTGAGTGAGGTGAAAACAACCTTGGCGCGTCTGGAGTTATCATCTTCACTAGGTGAACATATTGTAGGCGACCTGCAAAACAACATCAAGGAAACAGACAACGGAGTCTTAGGAAGTTAGCGTGACTGAGATCTTACCGCACCTTGCAGCATGGTAGCGTGCGTATCTCCCAGCATGCGTTATTATTGCACGCCTGTAAAGACAAAAACAGTACAAAACGGGACAGGTTAAACACATAATTTGTAACTGTAAGAACAAGATATCAGGTCACATGTTTGGCAGAAACAATTACGCTGGCTAAACCGCGCTGTTAGCAAGAACATTAATTAACGTAGCTTGGTCAGCGCGGAAAACTACGTAACCGCATGAGTCGAGAACGATGAACAGGAGAAGAAACACTCGGGAAAGTCGAAACACCTACGAAAAGATGGCAGTCGTACCTCGAGTTAAAACTAGCATCGGGATAGGAGTCGTCACGGGAGCTGACTGATGGGAGCAGATACGTGAACCGAGCAGAAAGAAGTGAATAAAGAACGACGGGGTATGCTGGAGTAATAGGCGTTCAAGGGAGGAAGATGGAAGGGAGGGAGGAAGATGGAAGGGAGGGAGGAACAAGGAAGAGCGAGTGCTTGGGGAGTGAACCTCCAGGAAAGTGGGAAAGGGGGGGAGGGTGAGGTCGAGTTCGCGCACCGCCAGGAACTGATTGAACCCACAACAAGCAACCAGCGTGGCATAGAAAACCTCGCGTGGCAAGAGACATGCTGGCGGAGATGGCAAAAGGAGACTTGATTCGTTGATAATATATCGCTGTGTGCGTTGGCAGGCTAGTTAGACTGCCAGCGCAGCTGGTAACAAATGAACCTGGTCGAACCGCGTGCTGGAGGGATACAACGATTGGCGGGGTGGGCTGTACTGCTGCCAGCTCGAGCTGGCAGTTTGAGAAACTGCAATGCGGCTGTAAGTTTCTCTATCCTACTGTACACAAAATTGTTCTCCGAAGACCAGCCCACTAACGCGCTCGCATTGGTTTCAGGTCCAACTTTGAAAGTAGAAAATTAAACAAACAAACTGTCACAAATGATAACAAATGTAGGCAATATCTGATCAATAGATCAAATAGTGAGGTTTCTGACTGCAGTGCCCTGTATTTGAAACAAATACATTGACCATACAAACAACTCCTCAATTAGCATCATACACCACAGTATGTATGAGATTTTATATATTGATCCATAAATGAAAATAGGATCGTACATAGTATGTTGTTGATACGAACCACTAGGCGTTTAGGGGCACTTCTTATGCAAATAGTGTGATGCTTATGTCTCGTTCTTCTTGATAATATCGTTGAGATCTGTCCGGTAGGCACTTAACACCCTCGCACATTTGCAAAAAAAAACAAACAGACGTTGATTTGGCACCGCGTAATAGCACGGGCCTATCCTTGCACATTTCTCAATCCTCGCACGTTTTCGTTGATCATCATATCTCCCTACCAAACGCGGCGAATGACACCAAACCTGACCAGCACTCCAAGAATATATTAAATAGTTGAATGATCAAAAGAAACACTGTTATAAATAACAAATGAACGTTGGTTTGGCATAACGTGTCGAACGGGCCTTCCCTTGCACAGTTTCAGGCCAGCAAACGCACAAACAAGCGTCAGGAGCTGCGTGGTCATGTTAACGAGCTCCAATCAGTTCATATGGCAAGGGAATATGATGTACTAGGGAAATGTGTGAAGAAAAAGAGGTCAAAACAAAACCCAGACGTTGAAACAGCGACATGTTGCGCACAGGCCTATCCTTGCACAGATTCAGGTCAGCAAACGCACAAACATGCGCCGCGAGCTGCGCAGTTGTGCTAACGAGATGAAATCAGTTCCTATGGCTAGGTAATAGGACGTAGTAGAGAACTGTGTGAAGAAATAGTGGTAAAAAATGCATCCAGACGTTGGCGCAGTGACATGTTGCGCACAGGCCTATCCTTCCACAGATTCAGGCCAGCAAACGCACAAACATGCGCCGCGAGCTGCGTAGTTGTGCTAACGAGATGAAACCAGTTCATATGGCTAGGTAATAGGACGTAGTAGAGAACTGTGTGAAGAAATGGTGGTAAAAAAGGCATCCAGACGTTGGCGCAGTGACATGTTGCGCACAGGCCTATCCTTGCACAGATTCAGGCCAGCAAACGCACAAACATGCGCCGCGAGCTGCGTAGTTGTGCTAACGAGATGAAACCAGCTCCTATGGCTAGGTAATATGACGTAGTAGAGAACTGTGTGAAGAAATGGTGGTAAAAAAGGCATCCAGACGTTGGCGCAGTGACATGTTGCGCACAGGCCTATCCTTGCACAGATTCAGGCCAGCAAACGCACAAACATGCGCCGCGAGCTGCGTAGTTGTGCTAACGAGATGAAACCAGTTCCTATGGCTAGGTAATAGGTCGTAGTAGAGAACTGTGTGAAGAAATAGTGGTAAAAAAGGCATCCAGACGTTGGCGCAGTGACATGTTGCGCACAGGCCTATCCTCGCACAGATTCAGGCCAGCAAACGCACAAACATGAGCCGCGAGCTGCGTAGTTGTGCTAACGAGATGAAACCAGTTCCCATGGCTAGGTAATAGAACGTAGTAGAGAACTGTGTGAAGAAATAGTGGTAAAAAAGGCATCCAGACGTTGGCGCAGTGACATGTTGCGCACAGGCCTATCCTCGCACAGATTCAGGCCAGCAAACGCACAAACATGAGCCGCGAGCTGCGTAGTTGTGCTAACGAGATGAAACCAGTTCCTATGGCTAGGTAATAGAACGTAGTAGAGAACTGTGTGAAGAAATAGTGGTAAAAAAGGCATCCAGATGTTGGCGCGGTAACATGTTGCGCACAGGCCTATCCTTGCACAGATTCAGGTCAGCAAACGCACAAACATGCGCCGCGAGCTGCGTAGTTGTGCTAACGAGATGAAATCAGTTCCTATGGCTAGGTAATAGGATGTAGTAGAGAACTATGTGAAGAAATAGTGGTAAAAAATGCATCCAGACGTTGGCGCAGTGACATGTTGCGCACAGGCCTATCCTTGCACAGATTCAGGCCAGCAAACGCACAAACATGCGCCGCGAGCTGCGTAGTTGTGCTAACGAGATGAAATCAGTTCCTATGGCTAGGTAATAGGATGTAGTAGAGAATTGTGTGAAGAAATAGTGGTAAAAAGGGCATCCAGACCTTTGCGAGCTGACATGTTGCGCACAGGCCTATCATCGCACAGATTCACCATCAAACGCACAAACATGCGCCACGTGTTGCGTAGTTGTGCGAACTAGCTCAAACCAATTCATACAGCTAGGGAATTGGATGTAGTAGGGAAACGTGTGAAAAAATAGTTGTATTATGATGAAACACTTGCGTCAGGCCTATCATTGCATAGTACAAATTAATTATCGGGTTGTGCATCACCATGCGAAACAGTTCACTAACCACATATCTACAGCCCTATCAAGCTAAACTAGATGCACAGCCAGCTCGATGCTATGTATCTCAATCACATCCAGCATAGAAACATACCATTCAATATTTGTATAACTAAATGATTTACAATAAACAAAAACATAACAAAAACAATGTACATGCTAAACTAAACCTTTAAACCAAACGAAATGGCATGTCTGCTAATTGGTTACATACACAGTTACCGAAACGCGGATGACGTGGCATGAACCAACCAACAATTTGTCAGAATGTTATCTTATGCTCTAGCCTGTAGTGGGGTGCTCTATAGCGAGTACAACCCTTCTAGGGTTTGCTATTTGTATCCTCATTCTTGCTAGTGCAATCCTCTTCTTTCTTCTAAACTTTAACATGCTATCAGAGCAGGTCGATCCCCTTGGATCGATCCTGTGGGTGGGCTTACCACCTCCTAGCTTCCGCTGCAACTCCTACCACTACACTCGGTGCCGCACGCCCCGTGGCGTGTGGCAGTTTTCTTCCCGCCGTGCGCCCCGAGGCGCGCGGCGGTTTTCTTCCCGCCGTGCGCCCCGAGGCGCGCGGCGGTTTTCTGCCCGCCGTGCGCCCCGAGGCGCGCGGCGGTTCTCTGCCCGCTGTGCGCCCCGAGGCGCGCGGCGGGCTTCGGCCCCGTCAACCGTCGCGTCGCCCTCGGGAGGCGCCGCGACGGGCGACGGGGACCCGTTCGTCGCCCCCCGTCGCCCGTCGTGGCCTGCGCGCGGCCCGTACAGGCAGCGCGCGACCCGTACGGGCTGCGCCAGGCCAGCGCGCGACCCGTACGGGCTGCGCCAGGCCCGCGCGCGACCCGTACGGGCTGCGCCAGGCCCGTGCGCCACCCGTACGGGCTGCGCCAGGCCCGCGCGCGGCCCGTACGGGCGGCGCCAGGCCCGCGCGCGGCTCAGGCCGCCTACGCGCGGTTCGGGCGACCCTACCAGGCCCGTGGTGGGCCCGCTCCTTGCTGCCCCTGCCCTCCCTACTGCCCCCCAGCGCTTCTACTCGTGCCCCACCCCTCCTACTCCCCATTCTCCTGTATTAGGGTTTGGGGGTGCGGGGTATGGGGGTGCACCCACTGTGTACTGTTCCCTGCTCCTCCTCCTCCTCCGTCTCCCTGTGCTGCAGCTGCCGCTGAGGGGGGGTAGACGTGTTGGAGCCGGTGGAGTGGTACTAAGGGGGGGTGAAGGGGGAGTGGAGCTAGCGGTGTAGCAGCGGGTATGTGCCAGGGGGGAGTGGGATAGTTTGGGGAAGCTGAATGGAGGTTGCCGTCGTGTCGCCAGCAGCACCTGTATTCCGGGGACTTCGTCCGGTAGCCCAGTCGTAGCCAGCTGTGCCAGCCGCCCGTGGGTCCGTTGCTCGTCTGCCGCTACTTTAGCCGCGGGGCCTGTTACTCCTGTATTCCGGGGACTTCGTCCGGTAGCCGCTGTGCCAGTCTGCCTCCTGTTGCCTGTGTGTCTGCAGCTTCAGCCGTCGCCTCCTATCTCCTCTCCTCTCACTCTCTCTCCTCCTCCTCACTTGCCCGTTGTGACTACCACTAGCTTTGCTCATAATTGTGAACTTAAACTATTGCTTCTTGAACTTGTGCTCAGAATGTGTGGTGACATTGTGATCCACCCTGAGCTTGTACTCCTTTGCTTACTCTGCTGATTACACCCCACTTTGGCTATGGGGGTGTGTCAGAATGTTATCTTATGCTCTAGCCTGTAGTGGGGTGCTCTATAGCGAGTACAACCCTTCTAGGGTTTGCTATTTGTATCCTCATTCTTGCTAGTGCAATCCTCTTCTTTCTTCTAAACTTTAACACAATTCCACGCGAAGGAGATCTCCGTGCGAGGTGTTGGTTGGGAACACACCCCGCACATATCCCAATCTATCGCCATATCTGTCTAGACTAGTCGACCAATGAACACGCTCGAAAGCCCACAAACACAAACACCACGTAAACCACCCAAGAAGCATAAATTCTCCTCCACGTGAACAGTGCGCATCAGCAAAGCTAGGTAAACAGTGATAAACTGTGATCAATCGGGGTGGTCGTAAACTAGACGAGCCAACAACAATCTGCAGGAATAAACCCAGCGCATGCCGGGAAAATCGGGGGGGGGGGGGGAATTTCACCTCATCAACCATGTAAAACCACGAGCATCTTACACGAAAAATACCCCCTCCCCTCCCCCCCCCACATACTCGGCAGTTTCACATTTTTCTGATGCGGATCCGTACAGAATATGCCGTACAAAGAGTGGAGTCCGCTCGAGTTCGTACCCTCGCATTGGGATTAGACGGCACCTCAGGTGACCTAGGCTAGGAATTAAGCCGACCCGCGTTGACGAAGTAGTGTGTTGCAATTGTAACCACCAATTCGTTCTGACAGCTGAAAGGACTCCTTCAAAAACGTGGGAAGGATCGAGGGAACGTACTCAGCTTGGAGGACAGGCTTCCAAATCCAAACCCTCCGCGTCGTGGCTTGAGCGCGCTTTGGCGCGCTTGTGATCGACGCTGACGCGGAGCGGGAGCCGGAGCTAAAAGCGTTTTTTTTTTTAAACCAGGGTGCACATTCATTCCAATTTCATCAAAGGTTATCCCTTGACCGGCCGAGTTACGGCGTTTCCCGACTGTGGAGGTGGGGGAAACAATTTCTTGCTTAGCGGAAGAAAGCGGAGTGGTTCAGAGTGGTATTCCCCCCTCAATTTCCCCCAATCCAATTTCCCACACATCTTGACGGACACATCGAATGTTTGTGTACTTCTTTCTCGACCTGCCTATTCTTACTAGTAGTGATAGGCAGCACGTTACTAGCGTAGACCGCCCCATTTCCTCGCGATATGGATTTCGTCTGGCGATTCTCTGCTCGCCTGACCACGTCGCACCCGCCACTTCGGCGCTGCACGAGGCGCATAATGGGGTCGAGAGTTAGGGTTACAAGCAAGGAACTCGTCGCGTATTCTCTGCCGCGACGAGAATACTACAAGCGTAATCTGACAAAGGAACCCCGCCTCCCATCCCGTATTCATCTCGCTGACCTTCACTAAAAAAAGTGCGGCCCCAAGGCCGCGCCTACAGCTAGTGTGCGCTCCGCGTCATTGAAGGAACGCGTCGGCAGCGTCTCCCCTCCTCCTCGCCTCCGCGCCACCTCATTACCTCGCTGCCTCGCCTCCGCGCCTCCGCGCCTCCTCGCGGTAGCACCACCTCCCCACCTCGCCTCCGCGCCTCTTCGCGGGAGCGCCACCTCGCCTCCTCGCCTCCACGCCAAGTTTCCACCCCGCCAGCACGCCACCGCACCAGGGTGCCCTTCCCCACTTTTACTTTCCCACCCGTTCCTCTTCCCCCACCCCATCACCCTACTTTCCCGCCAATCCCTCTCTCCGCCGCCTTCGAGTTCGGCACCACATCACGCTTCCTCCTCCCCCTCTCACTCAGCGTCATCGCAAAAACCCCTTCTCTCCTTCCCCTCCCCAGCCCTCCATGCCTGCAGTCTCACTCTCACCTGACCCTCTCGACACCACCACACTCATCCTCCTCTTTCAATACCCACCACACCACTCAGCACGAGCAGCTGCAGCCCCGACCCTCGCATCCTCGCCACCACGCCTCCTTGCTTCTATGCCTCCTCGCCTCTCTGCCTCCTCGCCTCTCTGCCTCCTCGCCTCTCTGCCTCCTCGCCTCTCTGCCTCCTCGCCTCTCTGCCTCCTCGCCTCTCTGCCTCCTCGCCTCTCTGCCTCCTCGCCTCTCTGCCTCCTCGCCTCTCTGCCTCCTCGCCTCTCTGCCTCCTCGCCTCTCTGCCTCCTCGCCTCTCTGCCTCCTCGCCTCTCTGCCTCCTCGCCTCTCTGCCTCCTCGCCTCTCTACTCTCACTCCTCTACTCTCACCCCTCTACTCTCACCCCTCTACTCTCACCCCTCTACTCTCACCCCTCTACTCTCACGCCTCTACTCTCACGCCTCTACTCTCACGCCTCTACTCTCACGCCTCTACTCTCACGCCTCTACTCTCACCCCTCTACTCTCACCCCTCTACTCTCACCCCTCTACTCTCACCCCTCTACTCTCACCCCTCTACTCTCGCGCCTCTACTCTCACGCCTCTACTCTCACGCCTCTACTCTCACCCCTCTACTCTCACCCCTCTACTCTCACCCCTCTACTCTCACCCCTCTACTCTCGCCCCTCTACTCTCACGCCTCTACTCTCACCCCTCTTCTCTCACCCCTCTACTCTCACCCCTCTACTCTCACGCCTCTACTCTCACGCCTCTACTCTCACCCCTCTACTCTCACGCCTCTACTCTCACCCCTCTACTCTCACCCCTCTACTCTCACCCCTCTACTCTCACCCCTCTACTCTCACGCCTCTACTCTCACGCCTCTACTCTCACCCCTCTACTCTCATGCCTCTACTCTCACCCCTCTACTCTTGCCGGTCGCTCTCATCTGTGACCTCACCTCTTCCTCATCACTCTCCCATCCTTACTGCAGGTGCTCCGCCCTGACCCTTGTTCCTCTTCCTGGTGGAGATGATTAGCTTCCCCTTCCTTTCTACTCGTGTCGGCGTGCACGAGTCCCATCAGGATTGCACTACTCTCGCATGCTTACATGTAACGAACTTGATTACCAAGATCGCCCTGCCCTGCCCTGCACTTCCTACTCTTTCCTTCGAGCCCTCCAATCTCCAAAATGCCGGCACTTCAACTCCTTTGTTCCTCTAATTACCGGTCCCTCCATTCGACTCTGTCCAGTGGTCTGCGTTCCCCTTCCCCGTTTGCCTAGGGAACCATGTGCTGTCATGTCCCATGTGTCAATGCTCATGCTCCCCATCTTCACTCCTCACCTCACATCCTCGCAATCATGCCCGCTGTGCCCTCCATACCACAGGTGCCGCCTGTCATCAACAACCTCACATTGCCATCTGGCATGCACATGCGGGTGGGTATGGGTGTGCGCTCTTCCTCCCCTCTCTCCCCACTTCATCCCCTAATTCCTCTCTTCCACGCCTTGGCGCTCCCAATCTGCCCTCTCACTTCTCATTCCATCCTCTCTCCTCCCTGCCCTCCAATTTCCTCAAGGCAACCATTCTCTCCTCTCTGTTCTGCCTCTTTCACCCGTGCCCTCGATTCTCCTCAATGGCGGCAGGCACACGGTGCGCCTACCTGCCGCAAAGAATCCACACAGGGCTCCTGCAGCGCTATGCTCACACGGCAATATTTTATATCAATCTGGGTGTACCCTCATCATGATGAAGCTACACATTTGTTGTAACGTGTCATGCTAGCCGTCAATATAAAGCAATGGGGTATTTCACACGAAAAAAAGAGCCAATAACACACGTCGATCCTTACTATTGTACGCACATGCAGAACTTGGTAAATAGTAAATAGGGTTGATAGTAAGTCCTGGGGGTTGTACGGTACTATGGGGGTTATAGGTATTACAGAATTACCCTTGGCACCATGTCAGAAGCACAACACCACGGTGTGATCCATTGCGTTATGGCACATAAGATACACATAGAGGCGCGTTTACTAGTGCACTTGTTTCCGCGTTGACATAGAGCAGACAACGCCGTGCCGCTCCTCCACTTTGAATACCCTACCACTGGTCCCATAAATCCAGTCGAGCTGCAATGCACAGAAAACCGGAGATGCTCATGGAGGTGATAGAGCAGGTGCTGGATTCGTATTATGCGCAGCACAGGCAGCAGAGCCCCACAATATACAGCCCCACACTCTGCTGCCCCACACTCTACGGCCCCACTCTCTGCTGCCGGCCAATCTGCGGCCCCACACTCTACGGCCCCACTCTCTGCTGCCGGCCAATCTGCGGCCCCACACTCTACGGCCCCACTCTCTGCTGCCGGCCAATCTGCGGCCCCACACTCTACGGCCCCACGTTCTGCTGCTCCACGCTATGCTGATCCAGTGCCCGCCACTCTGCTGCCCCGACCCTTGGCTGCCCCACCATCTGCTGCCCCACGCTCTTCAGCCCCACAGGCCAATTGCCCCACACTTTGCTGCCCCACACTTCTCTGCCCCACGCTCTGCTGCCCCACTCTCTCCTGCCCCACGCTCTGCTGCCCCACTCTCTCCTGCCCCACTATCTGCTGCTCCACACTATTATGCTGCACCGTGCCCTTCTGCCATGCACTCTGTTGCCCAACGCTCTGCTGCCCCACCCTCTGCTGCCCCACCCATTGCCCCCACTCCATCTTCGTTCATCATCGCGTGTTGAGTAAATCACCTGTGTGTGATGGGTTTAGGGTTTTTCGAGTACATTGAGTTTGCCCTTGCACCTAAATCAAAACCTGACCAGTAAAAGAATGAAGGGCAGTCATAATGCATCAAAGTTATGGTACATAGCGAACAGGAACAGCGAACGGCCCCTCTCATATACTTGTAGAATGTGGTCTTACATGGTACACAAACACCTACATTTCGACCCACCTCTGACATCACCTGATACCCTATGCCAGCAAGTGCAAAAGACGCCATGAACCTTTGCATCAGAGGCATACGCTTTCGACCAGGGACAGAAGGATCGGTGTTTGGTGGCTGCCGTTTTATGGACCAATAAGTCATCGACTTCCTGCACACGTCACACTCCCACTTCAAACCAAGTCCAGCCCACCCCAATTTCCATGACCTCACTTTCATACGACCATTGCACCCCACCACCCCCGTACAATGAAGTGACAAAACCATAAAAAACTGTAGCGTGTGAATGGGGTCAAGGAAGCAAACGATGTTGCGAAGACCGTCCAAGAGAGGAAGCATGGTCCAACCGTCTCCCTTTATTGGTGTGGTTTTGGTGGGCGTTGGTGCAAATGCTCTGACGTTGTAAGGGAGAAGAAGGGTGTGTATATGGGTGCAACACTTAATGAGCAAACTATTATAAATGTGTACTATATGCGCACCGAATGCCCTACGCATGCGAAGGGTCCGGGCTCTATACATGATGTTCAACACGTACGTACCTTGCTGGAATCGGGCTTGCATCACCATTGCAACGTGTTTCCTGACGGAGGTCCGAGTGTGGCCCGCGCCGTCCGATCAGCTCGTGCACGACCTCAACAGCCACAGTGCTGTGGGGAGGGAGGGGTGCACATGCTCTGCCGGTGTACGGGAGCAGAAGGGTGGGTAGATGTGCACAAAACTTAGTGATTGAATCGTATGAATGTGTACATGAATGCGCACCATTGGGACATCAACATGCGAAGGGTCCGGTCTGGGCTCTACGCATTCTGTTCATCACGTAAGTACCTTGCTGGAATCGGGCTTGCATCACCATTGCAACGTGTTTCCTGACGGAGGTCCGAGTGTGGCCCGCGCCGTCCGATCAGCTCGTGCACGACCTCAACAGCCACAGTGCTGTGGGGAGGGAGGGGTGCACATGCTCTGCCGGTGTACGGGAGCAGAAGAGTGGGTAGATGTGCACAAAACTTAGTGATTGAATTGTATGAATGTGTACATGAATGCGCACCATTGGGACATCAACATGCGAAGGGTCCGGGCTCTACGCATTCTGTTCATCACGTAAGTACCTTGCTATCCTCGGGCTTGCATCACCATTGCAACGTGTTTCCTGACGGAAGTCAGGTGGTGGCCCGCGCAGTCCGCTCAGCTCATGCACAACCTCAACAGCCACAGTGCCTTGGTCTGGGCGCGCTGGCGCATCACTCCCGATCACCACGTCTTGCCATTCCACACCCGCCGTGACGTCATGGACAGGCCTATCCTGTCGAGCTGCCATGAATTTAGATCGTGGGGGCAATTGTAGTTTCATAATAGTTTAGGGATGCCTCGAATAAGTACATGATTGTGGGTGATATGACACAACATTCGCCAGGAAAAAAAATGTCAATCCATGTCTCGGTTTCACACTTGTCACACTTGCGCCGCATTTCGGAAAAGAATCGATCGTGCGTACCAGCATCATAGTTGGAGCCTTTCCGTGCCCCACCCCATTGAAACCGCCGGCCATCCCGATACAACGCTCCATCGGGACCCAGGGTGTATGCAGGAAAGCCGTATCGTAGACCTGCAATGCCATAAGGATCCCGCATCGTAAGATCTGATAGATCCTCTGATGCAATATCTGCCCTGCATCTGAAAGATGCACCAAATGTCGCTAGAAGTACTTTCACACTTTCGCCTGCGGTTGTCCCATCGGATCCTGCGCGAACAAAAGATTAGGAACTAATGAATCTTTCTTGTTCATCTCAACTACATGCCCCAAACTGTCCCACAACTCCGTCACATCTCACCAGCCCTTGTTGCTGCCATCATCAGCTTCTCGATTGCCCCATCCCCCACCATTAGTAAGAAGAACACCAGATCGGCAATGGATGCAGTCCTTCCCATCAAGCATGACAAACCAATCCGTAGGAAACAGATTGGCAGCTGCATGTGACTAGAAATACCAAGACTCTTCACTTCGCATTTGTTCGCCATGTCACGCAACTCTTCAAGGGCAGAACTCCGCACCTCACAATCAGACGACATGGCCAGTAGCTGGGTGGAGGGAACGAGAGGGGAGCAAGGGCGGATGTCAGCTGGGTGGGGGGAAGTGAGTAGCTGTGTGGGGGGAAGTGAGTAGCTGTGTGGGGGGAAGTGAGTAGCTGTGTGGGGGGAAGTGAGTAGCTGGGTGGGGGGAAGTGAGTAGCTGTGTGGGGGGAAGTGAGTAGCTGTGTGGGGGGAAGTGAGTAGCTGGGTGGGGGGAAGTGAGTAGCTGGGTGGGGGGAAGTGAGTAGCTGTGTGGGGGGAAGTGAGTAGCTGGGTGGGGGGAAGTGAGTAGCTGGGTGGGGGGAAGTGAGTAGCTGTGTGGGGGGAAGTGAGTAGCTGGGTGGGGGGAAGTGAGTAGCTGTGTGGGGGGAAGTGAGTAGCTGTGTGGGGGGAAGTGAGTAGCTGGGTGGGGGGAAGTAACTAGCTGGGTGGGGGGAAGTGAGTAGCTGGGTGGGGGGAAGTGAGTAGCTGTGTGGGGGGAAGTGAGTAGCTGGGTGGGGGGAAGTGAGTAGCTGTGTGGGGGGAAGTGAGTAGCTGTGTGGGGGGAAGTGAGTAGCTGGGTGGGGGGAAGTGAGTAGCTGTGTGGGGGGAAGTGAGTAGCTGTGTGGGGGGAAGTGAGTAGCTGTGTGGGGGGAAGTGAGTAGCTAGGTGGGGGGAAGTAAGTAGCTGGGTGGGGGGAAGTGAGTAGCTGGGTGGGGGGAAGTGAGTAGCTAGGTGGGGGGAAGTAAGTAGCTGGGTGGGGGGAAGTGAGTAGCTGGGTGGGGGGAAGTGAGTAGCTGGGTGGGGGGAAGTGAGTAGCTGTGTGGGGGGAAGTGAGTAGCTGTGTGGGGGGAAGTGAGTAGCTAGGTGGGGGGAAGTAAGTAGCTGGGTGGGGGGAAGTGAGTAGCTGGGTGGGGGGAAGTGAGTAGCTGGGTGGGGGGAAGTGAGTAGCTGTGTGGGGGGAAGTGAGTAGCTGTGTGGGGGGAAGTGAGTAGCTGTGTGGGGGGAAGTGAGTAGCTGGGTGGGGGGAAGTGAGTAGCTGGGTGGGGGGAAGTGAGTAGCTGTGTGGGGGGAAGTGAGTAGCTGTGTGGGGGGAAGTGAGTAGCTGGGTGGGGGGAAGTGAGTAGCTGGGTGGGGGGAAGTGAGTAGCTGTGTGGGGGGAAGTGAGTAGCTGTGTGGGGGGAAGTGAGTAGCTGTGTGGGGGGAAGTGAGTAGCTAGGTGGGGGGAAGTAAGTAGCTGGGTGGGGGGAAGTGAGTAGCTGGGTGGGGGGAAGTGAGTAGCTAGGTGGGGGGAAGTAAGTAGCTGGGTGGGGGGAAGTGAGTAGCTGGGTGGGGGGAAGTGAGTAGCTGGGTGGGGGGAAGTGAGTAGCTGTGTGGGGGGAAGTGAGTAGCTAGGTGGGGGGAAGTGAGTAGCTAGGTGGGGGGAAGTAAGTAGCTGGGTGGGGGGAAGTGAGTAGCTGGGTGGGGGGAAGTGAGTAGCTGGGTGGGGGGAAGTGAGTAGCTGGGTGGGGGGAAGTGAGTAGCTGTGTGGGGGGAAGTGAGTAGCTGTGTGGGGGGAAGTGAGTAGCTGGGTGGGGGGAAGTGAGTAGCTGTGTGGGGGGAAGTGAGTAGCTGTGTGGGGGGAAGTGAGTAGCTGGGTGGGGGGAAGTGAGTAGCTGGATGGGGGGAAGTGAGTAGCTGTGTGGGGGGAAGTGAGTAGCTGTGTGGGGGGAAGTGAGTAGCTGGGTGGGGGGAAGTGAGTAGCTGGGTGGGGGGAAGTAAGTAGCTGGGTGGGGGGAAGTGAGTAGCTGGGTGGGGGGAAGTGAGTAGCTGTGTGGGGGGAAGTGAGTAGCTGTGTGGGGGGAAGTGAGTAGCTGGGTGGGGGGAAGTGAGTAGCTGTGTGGGGGGAAGTAAGTAGCTGGGTGGGGGGAAGTGAGTAGCTGTGTGGGGGGAAGTGAGTAGCTGTGTGGGGGGAAGTGAGTAGCTGTGTGGGGGGAAGTGAGTAGCTGTGTGGGGGGAAGTGAGTAGCTGGGTGGGGGGAAGTGAGTAGCTGTGTGGGGGGAAGTGAGTAGCTGTGTGGGGGGAAGTGAGTAGCTGGGTGGGGGGAAGTGAGTAGCTGGGTGGGGGGAAGTGAGTAGCTGTGTGGGGGGAAGTGAGTAGCTGGGTGGGGGGAAGTGAGTAGCTGGGTGGGGGGAAGTGAGTAGCTGTGTGGGGGGAAGTGAGTAGCTGGGTGGGGGGAAGTGAGTAGCTGTGTGGGGGGAAGTGAGTAGCTGTGTGGGGGGAAGTGAGTAGCTGGGTGGGGGGAAGTAAGTAGCTGGGTGGGGGGAAGTGAGTAGCTGGGTGGGGGGAAGTGAGTAGCTGTGTGGGGGGAAGTGAGTAGCTGTGTGGGGGGAAGTGAGTAGCTGTGTGGGGGGAAGTGAGTAGCTGTGTGGGGGGAAGTGAGTAGCTGGGTGGGGGGAAGTGAGTAGCTGTGTGGGGGGAAGTGAGTAGCTGTGTGGGGGGAAGTGAGTAGCTGTGTGGGGGGAAGTGAGTAGCTAGGTGGGGGGAAGTAAGTAGCTGGGTGGGGGGAAGTGAGTAGCTGGGTGGGGGGAAGTGAGTAGCTGTGTGGGGGGAAGTGAGTAGCTGTGTGGGGGGAAGTGAGTAGCTGTGTGGGGGGAAGTGAGTAGCTGTGTGGGGGGAAGTGAGTAGCTGGGTGGGGGGAAGTGAGTAGCTGGGTGGGGGGAAGTGAGTAGCTGTGTGGGGGGAAGTGAGTAGCTGGGTGGGGGGAAGTGAGTAGCTGTGTGGGGGGAAGTGAGTAGCTGGGTGGGGGGAAGTGAGTAGCTGTGTGGGGGGAAGTGAGTAGCTGGGTGGGGGGAAGTAAGTAGCTGGGTGGGGGGAAGTGAGTAGCTGGGTGGGGGGAAGTGAGTAGCTGGGTGGGGGGAAGTGAGTAGCTGTGTGGGGGGAAGTGAGTAGCTGTGTGGGGGGAAGTGAGTAGCTGTGTGGGGGGAAGTGAGTAGCTGTGTGGGGGGAAGTGAGTAGCTGGGTGGGGGGAAGTGAGTAGCTGTGTGGGGGGAAGTGAGTAGCTGTGTGGGGGGAATTGAGTAGCTGGGTGGGGGGAAGTGAGTAGCTGGGTGGGGGGAAGTAAGTAGCTGGGTGGGGGGAAGTGAGTAGCTGGGTGGGGGGAAGTGAGTAGCTGTGTGGGGGGAAGTGAGTAGCTGTGTGGGGGGAAGGGAGTAGCTGTGTGGGGGGAAGTGAGTAGCTGTGTGGGGGGAAGTGAGTAGCTGGGTGGGGGGAAGTGAGTAGCTGTGTGGGGGGAAGTGAGTAGCTGTGTGGGGGGAAGTGAGTAGCTGGGTGGGGGGAAGTGAGTAGCTGGGTGGGGGGAAGTGAGTAGCTGTGTGGGGGGAAGTGAGTAGCTGGGTGGGGGGAAGTGAGTAGCTGGGTGGGGGGAAGTGAGTAGCTGTGTGGGGGGAAGTGAGTAGCTGGGTGGGGGGAAGTGAGTAGCTGTGTGGGGGGAAGTGAGTAGCTGGGTGGGGGGAAGTGAGTAGCTGGGTGGGGGGAAGTGAGTAGCTGTGTGGGGGGAAGTGAGTAGCTGTGTGGGGGGAAGTGAGTAGCTGGGTGGGGGGAAGTGAGTAGCTGTGTGGGGGGAAGTGAGTAGCTGTGTGGGGGGAAGTGAGTAGCTGGGTGGGGGGAAGTGAGTAGCTGGGTGGGGGGAAGTGAGTAGCTGTGTGGGGGGAAGTGAGTAGCTGTGTGGGGGGAAGTGAGTAGCTGGGTGGGGGGAAGTGAGTAGCTAGGTGGGGGGAAGTAAGTAGCTGGGTGGGGGGAAGTGAGTAGCTGGGTGGGGGGAAGTGAGTAGCTGGGTGGGGGGAAATGAGTAGCTGTGTGGGGGGAAGTAAGTAGCTGTGTGGGGGGAAGTTAGTAGCTGGGTGGGGGGAAGTAAGTAGCTGGGTGGGGGGAAGTGAGTAGCTGGGTGGGGGGAAGTGAGTAGCTGTGTGGGGGGAAGTGAGTAGCTGGGTGGGGGGAAGTGAGTAGCTGTGTGGGGGGAAGTGAGTAGCTGTGTGGGGGGAAGTGAGTAGCTGGGTGGGGGGAAGTGAGTAGCTGTGTGGGGGGAAGTGAGTAGCTGTGTGGGGGGAAGTGAGTAGCTGGGTGGGGGGAAGTGAGTAGCTGGGTGGGGGGAAGTGAGTAGCTGTGTGGGGGGAAGTGAGTAGCTGGGTGGGGGGAAGTGAGTAGCTGGGTGGGGGGAAGTGAGTAGCTGTGTGGGGGGAAGTGAGTAGCTGGGTGGGGGGAAGTGAGTAGCTGTGTGGGGGGAAGTGAGTAGCTGGGTGGGGGGAAGTGAGTAGCTGTGTGGGGGGAAGTGAGTAGCTGTGTGGGGGGAAGTGAGTAGCTGGGTGGGGGGAAGTGAGTAGCTGTGTGGGGGGAAGTGAGTAGCTGTGTGGGGGGAAGTGAGTAGCTGGGTGGGGGGAAGTGAGTAGCTGTGTGGGGGGAAGTGAGTAGCTGGGTGGGGGGAAGTGAGTAGCTGTGTGGGGGGAAGTGAGTAGCTGTGTGGGGGGAAGTGAGTAGCTGTGTGGGGGGAAGTGAGTAGCTAGGTGGGGGGAAGTAAGTAGCTGGGTGGGGGGAAGTGAGTAGCTGGGTGGGGGGAAGTGAGTAGCTAGGTGGGGGGAAGTAAGTAGCTGGGTGGGGGGAAGTGAGTAGCTGGGTGGGGGGAAGTGAGTAGCTGGGTGGGGGGAAGTGAGTAGCTGTGTGGGGGGAAGTGAGTAGCTGTGTGGGGGGAAGTGAGTAGCTAGGTGGGGGGAAGTAAGTAGCTGGGTGGGGGGAAGTGAGTAGCTGGGTGGGGGGAAGTGAGTAGCTGTGTGGGGGGAAGTGAGTAGCTGGGTGGGGGGAAGTGAGTAGCTGTGTGGGGGGAAGTGAGTAGCTGTGTGGGGGGAAGTGAGTAGCTAGGTGGGGGGAAGTAAGTAGCTGGGTGGGGGGAAGTGAGTAGCTTGGTGAGGGGAAGTGAGTAGCTGTGTGGGGGGAAGTGAGTAGCTGTGTGGGGGGAAGTGAGTAGCTGTGTGGGGGGAAGTGAGTAGCTGTGTGGGGGGAAGTGAGTAGCTGGGTGGGGGGAAGTGAGTAGCTGTGTGGGGGGAAGTAAGTAGCTGGGTGGGGGGAAGTGAGTAGCTGTGTGGGGGGAGGTAAGTAGCCCAATGACCGGGAAAGAAGGTAGCGCGGTGGGGGAAAGGGAAGTAAGTAGCTACTTGGGGGGGAAAGTTAGTAGTTGGATGGGGGGATGTTAGAAGCTGGGTGGGGAGAAGTAATTAGCAGGATGGGGGGGAAGGTCATAGCTGGGTGGGGGGATGGTAGACGCTGGATGGGGGGAAGTAGGTAGCTGGATGGAGGGAAGTAAATAGCCTGCTGGGGGGTAGTAAACAGCTGCATGGGGGAAACTGAATAGCTGGGTGGGGGAAAGTAAGTGCCGGTGTTGGGTAATACAATGAGAGTGAGGGGCGTGGAGAATGCAAGTAAGGGCTGCGTGTGGAAATGGTTACATAGATGGCCACCTTTTTATTTTTCAAAGTCGACCGCGCGAATGTCTTCTTGTCGCGTGGACAGTAGTCACGGTGCGGGTGCGGGCGATGAGTCACGCGTCGCCTTCCTACCGTTACCCTATTCTTCGGTTTGCGAGTTTTATGCCTTTCTACCCTACTTTTCGCGCTGTTCTATGGCGATAATGCAACATGCCGCCTCCGCACCTCCACGCCCCATAATCATATGTCATTTGGGGGGCTCTCCACTGACGAAATCCTTGTTGTGCTGCCCGGTTCCCTCCCCATTGGTGTCCTGCCACGATGGTTCTATATATCTAAACACACTCGCTGCGATTCCACACATTTCGCCTAACCCTATCTCTTATAACCCTAAACATAATCCCTTCGCGTCATTAGAAGAAATGCGCGTTGCTTGCCTATTCACATTCTCCGGCGCCTGGTTCCTGATGTGTATTGGCGGTTGGTTGGTGTGGCGAGACAGTGCGAGACGTTTTCTTCACTCATCACTGTGGTGTCTGGGAGGGTGGCGGAAATGGAAGGTCGTTCCGCAGCCCCTAGCTGCAGGCAGGCGCAGATTTAATTCAGTGAGCCACAATTCGCCCACTTTCGTATTTCTCGCCACATCCATTCTTCCTAGTGTATTTTCGTTCCTGCCAAACTTTTTTCGCCGAACACCAATTTCTTTCCGATGGGAGTACACCCATTATGAATGTGCACCCTGGTTTTAAGAACTTATTAGCATTGGAGGGAAGAATCCCAAAGCTAATAAGTTATTGGCATCATGTTGATGCTAATAATTAGAAGTGACTTCTTTCCGAGAAGGCAATCGGCAGCACCCGCTTGTAGGGAAGGGAACACACTCGCTGCGATGCGAAACCTTCATAACCGAGTTAGTACCCACACAGCGAGTGGTGGTACGGCACCTATGGAGTTAGACAACCCGCGCTGACCAAGGATAAGAAAAGTTTTTCCTACCTGTGATTGGATCAGTTCTGACAGCTGGAAGAAATAGAAGCGTGGGAAGGATGGTTCAACACCCTCCAGGGCACGGAAAGTGAGGGCCGCCGAATTCCAGGCCCATGTTTTCGCGAGCGAATTCGCGGCGTCGCAAGAGCATGTTACCATTTTCAATCCGTAGATGTGTGTGGAGGAAAATGCAACATAGAAAAAGTTATTATTACAGCAAGGTGAGGACGATCCCTCGATCCTTCCCACAACTGCAACTCCTAGTTTCGTCGGCGCGGGTCGTCTCGTCTTCCCTAGGTGCCGTACCACCACCCTCTCGTTAGGTACTAGTCCTCAGGGCGATGTTCGGCTGCTCGGAATCGCGAGTGTGTGGCCTACAATGAATGACAAAATTGACGGTTGTGAAGTGGGTGCTAATCGCAATTCAACTATTTGCGTTTTTCATACCCTGGCTTTCGGGTGAAGCCAGGAGGAAATCCAGTCGGGATGGTTCAGCACGAACTGTACGGCTCGGAGCGGACTCCGCTCCTTCTAAGGCTATCACCGTCATCGCGAAAAAGGAAAGCGCGAATTGCAACGGAAAAGTTACTGCTCCGTCACTTTAGGGTTTGTCTCCGTACGGTACGGTATCCGTACATTGCCCGAGTCGGGTGCAGCGACCCGTTCGTACAGCTCACCTTTAGCGAGCTCCCCTTGTTCTGGTGCACACGATTCCCACGCCGCGCGCCGCCGCCACTGGCGATCGCCAAATCCATATATTCGCACATTTGGCTATTTGGCAACCACCATCCGGAATTGCGCCAGTGACTCCATTCGGTACTACTGCCAAAAGCCAAGCCGACGAAGCATTATTTTCGATCAGCATGGAGCGCCGCGCATCTCTCCTCCTGCTGCTTTGTAAGCGCTGCAAATCCACAGCGACTCTGCATGCTCTTGCCATGAATTACAGCCATTTGACTGCTGCTTACGGTCGGATAACCCAGAGGCAGTTTCGTCACGCCCTAACTCTCGTTAGCCACGTCATGCTTCAAAATCGTTCTGTCTCCTTGCATGCCTGCAGGTGTGACTGTCTGCACTGCCTACGGCGCGACTGCCACATCGTTTCTCTCGCTGCTCCCTCGCGACAACGTTTCTTCTGCCGCTTCTGACGCTCAGGCCAAGCCTACGGTGTGGCAGGGAAGGACAATCGGTAAGTGTCTTCAGCTGTCAATGTAACCCTGGCGTGACGCCGGGAAGTTCTTCAAGCGTTGACAGCCGTGGCCACTTGTACGTGAGTCAAACAGGCGCTCGTCGTTGACTGTAACTTTGCGGTGGGGCGCATAGAACTGTTGCGGGTAAGAGTATTTTTGAGGCGCCTTAGAAATCACCTGAAAAGTCTCCTCATCATGCATCATGAATGAATCTGCGCAGCTCGCCAGCTGATGTGCGTGCTGCATGGCGGAGGGGAGCATGGAGCCGTTGCAAATAGTAGCAATGCCTAGTAGCAATGCCTAGTAGCAATGCCTGATCAGTCTGCATCATGCATAAATCTGCGCGCCTCGTCATGCTTGCTACAGCTGATGTGCGCTGCGGCTGAAGTGTCTGCTACAGGTGAAGTGTGCTACAGGTGAAGTGTGCTACAGGCGAAGTGTGCTGCAGATGATGTGTGTGCTACAGATGATATCATGTGCTGCGGGCTGCAGTTGGTGTGAGCGCTACAGCTGCTGTATGCTACAAGCTAGATTATCAAGTCAAGTCGTGCTTGCCCTTGTCTGGCTATAGCAGCAGCCATCCATGGGAGGGTTCCATCATTCACTTCCCTGGATTTCCAATCCTTCACATTCCTATTCTGCCACCTCCCAATCCTTCACATTCCCGGATGCAGCAGCCACTACTTACTTTCCCATCTTCCTAATCCCTCCCATGATTCTAGTGAAATACGTGGCCAATCTGCATCCTACCAAGTACAACGGGAAAGTGGTCGGTGACGCAGGAGCTTTTGGGAAAATGGTGTTTATGGCAGTGAGGTATGTCACTGGGCCCCAGATCACTTGTTCCATTAGCGCTGGCACAATGACTTGTACCCTTGTTCACGTGTGCCCTTGTTCACATGTGCCCTTGTTCCACTAGTGCTGACTCGATTCCTATGGAGTCATGACGACTTTTGCGAGCCTTGTGACTTGGATCCTCATCCCCTTGATTGAGACATCCACAAACATCCGTCATGTGCCCTTCTGAGACTTGAACAAGTGCTTGCACTGGAGAGAGACGATCATTTCGTGCAGGACCCTTGGCAGCAACCGTGAAGGGGTATGTGCCATGAAAGTGTTCCTGACTGTTATCTCTTCTTGCCGTGTTAATTGGCAGGTTCTCTTCAACGTCCTACAGGGTGATCTATAAGCTTCGACTGTTCAATCTCAAAGGAGGAGAAACGCCTCTGATGGATTTCGCACCTTCCTGTTTCACGACTCTTCGTTATAACTCTGAAGCGACTAACATCACAAGTCCCAAGGATGCACGCCGTAAGCGTTACAGCTTCATTTACGACTTCGTGGGTCATGCGGGGACCGAGGCTGATGCCCGTACTGGTGTGTATGGTTTAGTGGCATCAACGCACGCAATTGTTGGACGCAGTGATAAGCAGTATGCTCTCTGTGGTAAGGTTCTGATAAAGAAGTAGTAAGAAGCATATGGGTGCAAATGCATTGCCAGGGGTTCATGCAGTGTTCTGATTACTGAAAGTGGGGATGCATGTGGATAGGTAACATGTCAATGTTGTATTACTCTTCAAGAATGAGAATTGATACGGTATTATAAATTCCAGAAATTCCATGAAGCATCCTATACCGACTCAACCTCCCTGCCTACTATGTTTCACTGGTGAGCCTCGGACAAGAACATTCCCTTTCGTACAACAGACGTTTCCTCCTCGCCGCGCGCCTGGTTCGACGGACGCAGGGCGGCTGCGTACCACATTCGCTGCCTGGGAACGAAGACTACAGTTTGCAACACGAGCGATGGCGACAGAGTCGAGCGACGACAAGCGACGAGCGACGAACGACGTGCCGCGACGCGCGACGCGTGACGGACGACGAGGGTTGAACGACAGCTGACGAGCGAAGGTCGGCGTCTATCGACCCGCGAAGCCGTCGCGCGACGTGCGACGAATATTAGCCACATGCTGGAAAGCGCGAGCGACCATCGCGGTTATCGTGGTGAAAGGGCCGGAAAGGCGGCGGTGGTGTTTTATCGGTGGAATGGAAAGCTTTGACGAAGAAAGTAATCACTCAATGTCGCGGCAAGGGGGTAGTACTTAGAGTCAAGGTAACCACTGTTTCCCGTTTCCAGTGAAATACGTGGCGAAACTGACTCCAACCAAGCGCAACGGGAAAGTAGTCGGCGACGCAGGAGCTTCGGGGAAAGTCGTGTGTAAGGCAGTGAGGTATGCCGCTGCCCCCTGGTTCGCTGTTCCACTAGTGCTGGCACCAATTTTTTGGAGTTACAATTTTTCTTCGTGTCTTGCCAGTTGAATACCAATCCCAAAATTTTAGGCTTCCACAAACAACCGTCGTGTGTAGTGTTTGCGCTGGAGAGGGAGGAGTCTTTGGTGCTATGGCGACCCCAACGGTGCCCTCTGAGAAAGCCACGGCAGTTCACCTGAAGGAGCATGATGTCATTGATGTGCCATGGCAGTGTTGCCTGACTATGAGCTCTCCTTGCCTTTGTTGGCTTGGCAGGTACTCTTCAACCTCCTACAGAATGCTATTCGATTACCAATTCCTAAACCTCAAAGGAGGAGACACTCCGCGGTTGGGTTTCGCACCTTCCTGCTTCACAGCTTCCCTTGATAAGATTTCTATGATTAACATCACAAGTTCCAAGGCTGCACGCCGTAAGCGTTACAGCTTCATTTCGCACGATGAGACTGTGATTGGTACGGAAGCCATGGCCCGGAGTATTGTGAATAACGTTGTGACGTCATCACATGCAGTTGTAGGTAGGACGTGCAGGTAATGCGTTCTCTCTGTGGGAAGGTTGTGACAAAGGTGAAGTAAGATGCGTACCGTTTGGGTGCCTAGCAAGTGTATTCCTAGGAGTTCGTGCAGTGTTGTCATCACTCAAGAGAGGAGAAGCATGCTGATGTGGGTGTCTGTGCGTGATAGCATGTCAATGCCTCATTGCTTTTCATGTCGAGCTATTTAGTTCCTGATCCCGGTTCGGTACCAGACCTCAAGGTCCTTGTTCCCAAGCCACAAGCGGCTGGTGAAATCCACCCGACGCTGCACCTCCACCTGCAGAGCCTGCACTGAGCCCTCACTGTCCAAACCACCGGCTCTGGCTCGGCCGTACGGTTTGCTCTGGCCCCCGAACCCATAGACGATGCTGAAAAGCCACCCCGGATATGTTCTTGTTTGTGTGCCGTGCTGCTACCCGGAAGGAATGACAGAAACTGAAACCTGCAGAGTGGGGAGGGGAGAGGCCTGAAAGAGAGTGTGAAACATTGTGTGCATGATAAGCTGTGAGCTCCTGGCATAGTATTGCTCCACTGTGAGCAGCCAGCCGGGGTCTTTGTGGGAGGGTATTTTATCTTTTAGGTGCCTAAAAAAACATAGTACTGCATGATTGTGAACAACCAGCCAGGGTCGTTGTGCTGTGGATGCTATGCTGTGCTGCAACCCGAGAGGAATGAGGCGAGTCAAATGAGCAGAGAGGGCCGGAACTGTTGAGAGCACGACGCGGTCCTTCACGGTGGAGAACGGTGAGGTTTCTAGAGATGGCGGAGGCAGCTGTAGTGAGGCAGCGCGAATGGCCATGTCGTCAAATTGGAAAACGCGAATCGGAGAAACTTGGAGTGGCAGCTAAGGGTAAGGGCTCAATTGGTGCTACGCGAAATGTTATTGCATTAATCTTGGGGAGTATGGATAAAATAGTTGGAGTACGGCGAGTCGGCTTGTCTCGACTCGGCTCCAAGTCTATTATTTCTGCCGAACCGTGACCTATCCATTCGATAACGACGTGGAACTTTAATCCAGCAAGGCTTCGAATCAGGGCGCGCGAGGTGGATGACGCTGACTCCGTCCATCAGACCGAACACGCGAAGCGCTGAACGAGTCGCTAAATTAATCACCCTTCTAGGTGTCCCCTACTTTTGGTGCTCTCTTTCGGAAGAATTTATGGGGAGTGCAGAATGGGTGGAGTATGACGGATGGAATGCGCGGATGGGGGAAGCTGGGAAAGGGATGGCGGAAAATAGCGGGTGGGAAGACGAGAAGAAAATCTGGGAATCGCGGAACATGGGGGAACTTGGGGAAAGTTGAGATTGAGAGTCGGGGAAGGGGGCGTGCGTTTAATGGTTGGAATACCGGATTGGGGGGAACATCGAGAATGGGGAATGATCCTGACTGACTTGCTGACGGCTAGCTGTCAAGATTGTCCCCCACCACCGTTTCAGCACGGGGCTCTTTCGCATTCCCTTGATCCCCCTGAACCCCTCACCCTCGGGCGCGTCAAACAGTATGGTACGTTCAAAGTTTGTCTATCGATGTTTAGAACGGTGAGTCACGGTTCAAAGTGATGAGGTCAAATGACATCGCAAAAATGCACTCTATCGTACTCAACCGCAACAAATGAACAGAAATGTACAATCTGTGATCCGCCCTTATCCACTCATGTCCAGTGTCCAACCCTGTTTGCGAACTAATTTCCTCCCCCACTGAACTTGGGGATCAGCTGCAGCTGTCAGAACCTGGTAACTCGTGCTCTCTCGTGCTAGTAAGGTCCCTCAGCTCGTAGTCCAGGAGCTCGCGATGGGGGTCCAGGCGCTAAGTCAGCTAAGCTCCCTCACGTCGTCAACGTCCCAGTTGACATTGCTGCAGTCCCGCTGTCGCTCTGCTCCTGGAAGCTCCTATATTTGCCGCCGTGCAGTGTCAGTAAGAGCGTTGGCGCAATCCCCCAAAGGATTCGGAACGAAGCCCGCGAAACCCGCGTCTCCGGCGAAGCCGGTCGAACAGGTCAAGGAGGAACCCGTTGTGAAGACCGTTCGCGAAGACATTGACGATGAAGTTCCCGAAGTGGTTACAAATCGAATCTTGAAGCGGCTCGCATTCACCGTCGGCGTGCCTCTGTTCATCGGCCTGTCGTTTTTCCCGCTCTTCTACTATCTCAAGGTCATCCAAAAAGTGGACGTTCCGGATTGGCTGCCGCTACTTACGTCGTTGTTCACCTTCGGCGGCTCGGGATTAGGGATTTCTTACGGAGTGATCTCCACGAGCTGGGATCCGCTTAGAGAGGGTTCGCTGTTAGGCTGGACGGAATTCAAGGCGAATTGGCCAGTGTTCATGCAGACCATGGGAAAAGGCAAGAAGTGAGAGAGTGTTGGCTGGCTCCACAGGCACATTGTCGAGCTACGGTAGCCTACGGAGCTCCCATTGCTGAGTGTGTGTGCAGTATTGTAGTACGATAATCTAGAACGTCTGGTTCAATAAGGCTAGGTTGCACCCACGCATCTGTTTCTGTGGTACCTGCTGCTTGCTTTGGTATGGTGAGTCACCGTACCGTGTGTTTGAATGTGACATTCTATCAGTAGGTAGGTACACGTTCAGGCTACATTTTTATCACCCTTGGGTGAAGGTGGTAATGACTTCGAATCACACAGTACCAGTAAGGTACTTCCTCGGTTTGCACGTTGCAAATACGGAAAACCAGGGCAAGTATTGCCAGTACAGTACATCACATCCACGCTACACCAGACCCACTCCACAATGAATGAACACGTGCATCCTCGGGTAGCACTGCACTGCACTCCCACCCCAACTGCAGCAATCCACTGCTTGCCTGTGCTCGCGCAAAGCACATGCCTTGAAATTCTTGTCCTTCATGGAAGGTGCTGTACGTGTTTGCTCACTGGAAATGACATCCCAATCCCGAAAACCCCACAACTCTCAGCCATGTGCAATCCCAGCCATGGCCCTAACACACCATACCCATGAGCCTGTCACCCTGTCACACCTCTGGTCACCCTGTCACACCTGGCCACCCTGTCACACGCTGTCACACGCTGTCACCCTGTCACCTTGTCACACCCTGTCACCCTGTCACACCCTGTCACACCCTGTCACACCCTGTCACCCTGTCACCTTGTCACACCCTGTCACCCTGTCACACCCTGTTACACCCTTCCACACCCTGTCACCCTGTCACACCCTGTCACACCCTGTCACACCCTGTCACCCTGTCACACCCTGTCACACCCTGTCACCCTGTCACCCTGTCACACCCTGTCACCCTGTCACACCCTGTCACACCCTGTCACACCATGTCACCCTGTCACCCTGTCACCCTGTCGCCATGTGTACCTATCTTACACACTGCTCTGAGCCAGACACACCTACCGACTTACGGTTTCAGCCACGATGGCCAACACTGCAGCGAATGGCACAAGCCACGGACCAAGGCAGCTCACAACCATGGAAGCAGCGCTCGGATCACTCCAAACGGGTACAGGAACTTGTCCGGTAAGAAATCACCCACTGCAATCACATTCGCTAAAATCCCCGGCCGTAGCCACGGCACGCGCGGTCCGTTGGCCCCCGGCCCTGTATTGTTGAACTCGATAAAACTTATCGTGTCGTTCACCTGCCCGTTCCAATCCATCCATCCGAGCGAACTGACTTGAGGCGAGAGGTACGAGTTTATCACCGCTGCACGGGCGTAGCTCTTCCAAGGGCGGCCCAGAAAGCCCGTAACGCAACGGGTGGTTTCGCCAACTACCCGGGAATTCATGATGACGAGGCCGGTGGGGTCGGTGAGGGTTTGGCGGCTGGAGGCTGCAACAGGGGCGCCGCTGGTGTGCTGGCGGATCTGAATGGTGCAGTTATCGAAAATGGCTGCAGCATTACCGAAGATAAAGTCAACATTGCCGGTTATAAAGCAGTTGCGGTAGTACTGACGTCCGCTGTGGGTGTAGAGCGTGTCCTGGAGGCGAGCAGGGGTATTGGGAGATATCGGGGAAAACAACATCAGCGAGAGTCGAGCGGCAGTCACAAGATTGAAGGCCCGAAGAGTGGATTGAAACTGTGGGTGCGGGAACGGAACAGGAGACAGAGTTCCAGCTTGGAATCACACACCACCTAGCATCCACATGAATCTCAGATGAATCGCATTGCACATGCATCCCATGCATTCTCACTTGGAAGCCCCAGAACTAACAGTTGTGAAACATGCATTGGTCTGCCGCCCGACACCCTCAGAGCCACCGCCTGAACTTGTGGGCCGCAAACAGGTGGGTTGCGGAGGCCTTACTTGCATCAACTTTAATAGGCCTGTGCGTTCTCACCTGGAAGCCCCAGAACTCGCAGTAATGGAAAACCACTTATTCCCACATGTACCATCAATGCACATGTACCACATGCCTGAATCAATGCACATGCATCCCATGCGTGCTCACCTGAAAGCCCCAGAACTCGCAGTTGTGGAACGCGCATTGGTCTGCCGACACCCTCAGAGCCACCGCCTGGTTGTTGATCTTGCCTGCCGTGTTCTCAAATCGGAGGTTTACCGCTGCAAAGTAGTCACCCTCAATAGCTGACAGAGCGATGGAGAGATAAGGGTACGGGGAATGGGGGTGCAGGAGACTTAAAGAATGAAGCTAAAGGATGAGAGGAGAATGGCAAAATTATAAGAGTTAGAAGACCTCCAAACCGCCATTTTTCAATCTTCATGCAACCCCTCACTCACCACCATCAAACGCGGCTACTTCTTTAAAAAGAAAAGTTTTCTTACCAACTGTAGCACTGTTGAATGTAGTGTAGTTGGTGCCAACACTCGCGTTTCCGGTTATTATGGTGAGCGCTGGATTCAGCCCCACGAGCGTGATGTTGGGTTTCCCGACTTCAAAGCGCTCGTTGTAAACACCTGGCATCACAAGAATCACGAAACGCCCCTTGGGCTTCTTGGGAGCTGCGAGGAGCGCGTCCTGTACATTGCATGGGCGAAAGCACACAAAATAATAACAGAAACACTTGGTTGTTACACGGGATAAAGTAGTGGAATAACTAGAGAATGGTTGTCAGCATAGAAACGATCCTTAAAATATATATATATATATATATATATGTAAATGGTTACCTGGATAGTAGTGAAGTCTCCAGACCCATCCTGTGCCACCACCAAGTTTGGCATAAGGCGGGAATGGAGAAGGGCGCAAGGAGGGGGGGAGGGCGCACTATGGGCTTGGGGCAATCGGTGGGAAGCGATGGGGGCTTTTTGGGGGGAGGAGGAGGGGTGGGCGGGGGGGAAGAGGGGGGTGCCGTTGGGGGGTCAGCAGTGCCGTTGGCTTGTAAGAGGGATGAGGACGAGGACGAGGAGGAGGGGGACGAGGGAGTGCGTTTCTGGCCCTCAGTTTCCGCTGGTGCTGTGCTGGCAGTGGGTTCGTCCACGTCAGCAGGGGGGACTTCCACGTGAGAAGCTTGGCCTTCCACGTCGTCAGGCCCGTCAGAGGAAGATTCAGTGGGGCCCACATAAGGATCAAGGTCCAAGTAAGGGTCTTGAGGGCTCGTATCTTGAAGACTCGTACCCTCTTCCCCTCCCACTATCTCTCCTACTACTCCTCTTTCCTCTCCCCCAACACCTCCCCCTGCCTCCCCCCCTTCCTCACCTCCTGCCACTTGTTCCCCCTCGACTCCTCCCACTTCTACTTCTTCTCCCTCCTCCTTCCCAGTACCCCCACCATCTCCTACCCCTCCCTCTCCTCTCCCTCTCTCCTCAACACCCCCCTCCTGCACCCGCCTCCTTCTCCCTCCCACCTCCCCCTCAACGCCTTTCATCACGGACGGCCACGATTCAGCCAACAATCGACCGTCAGATGCCGCAGCACCATCCTGGCCGTTGGCTGGCGATGAATCTACTGTGCTGCCACGTGGCCCCCCTTCACTGGCGCTCTGGTCGTTCCCGCTGGGAGAAGCTGGGACCGCCACGTCCTCCTCAGTCGAGGATGGCGGTGGTGGTGCCACGTCATTCGACGAACCTGAAGGAGCGTCGCTGCTTGTACTCCCATCAGCATTACCACCACCACCAGGAGGGGCAGGAGCAGGAGGAGCAGACTGGGTGGCATCACCACCATCAGCAGCATCATCAGTAGCAGCGGCAGCAGCAGTTGCAATTTGCTGCAGGTCGAGGGTCTGCTGCTGGAGCACCACGATTGAATCCCGAAGCCCTGCTGCCGTTTCCTGATGCGAGCAGTGGGTGGCAAACACAGACACCAACAGGGCAGGGCAGTGGGAAAGAAGGGATTAGAAGGCGAGACAGTGAGACATGGGTATCGCCCGCTGCTGCAGGTCGAGGGTCTGCTGCTGGAACGCCACGATGGAATTCCGAAGCCCCGCTGCCGTTTCCTAATGCGAGCAGTGGGTGGGGAATAGACACCAACAGGGCAAGGCAGTGGGGAAGAAGGGATTAGAAGGTGAGACTTTTGAGAATTCTCAAAGGTATGGATACCGCCCACTACTGCCCGTCTCAGGAGTCTCCGCTGGTGGTCCACCAGTGTGCCGTGTGGCAATTCCCATGTGGCAATTGCTAGGTGGCAATCTCTAGGGACACCATGAGGCTATCAGCTGATAAAAGTAATATTTTGAGACGTCTCAAAATATCACTTTTATCCAGTGTGCCGTGTGGCAATTCCCATGTGGCAGTATCTAGGGACACCATGAGGCTATCAGCTGTCTCTCTGGGTCAGCAGCAGCGAACTGCTGCAGGTCGAGGGTCTGCTGCTGGAGCGCCGCGATGGAATCACGCAGGTCTGCCGCCGTTTGCTGATGGGAGCAGTGGGGGGCAAACAGAGACCGACGGGGAAAGGGAAGAGAGGAATACGGAATAAGAGGTGAGAGAAAAATGCCTACATCTGTTGGTTCCAATTTATTTTGCCCGTACACCCTGTCAGCGTGGCAGCTCATGCCCGCGTGACACCCCACTCACCCGCACTTGCGCTGTCATGCCGTAACGGCCGCTCCCTCCGCCATCCCCGCCCGCTGCATCCTCCGTCCGCCGCACGTTATCGAACGAGCCTTGACAGTTGTCCGCCATCGTCGCAGCGCCCGACAGCTTGAAGACCGCGTCCGACGCGTCCGCGTCGCCTGTTTCCAGAATCTCCGCCGCGCGATCCAAGCTGAGCTGCGAGAGCGACAGCTGGCGGATGGGGGGAAGTCGGGGGGATGGGGGGAAGACCGGGATGATGGGGGGAAGACGGGGGGGAATGGGGGGAAGACCAGGGGGGGATGGGAAAGACCGGGAGGGATGGGGAAGATGGAGGGGAGAAGTGAGGGGAGAGGGGGTAAGGAAGGGCCCCTTCCTTACTCCGTGCTCTGCGCCTCTTCCGTTCGCATTTGCTCACATAGTCCTCGATGGTTCACAAGTTGATGTTTCACTGGAGTTGAACTTTGACAACAAGTATTGCATCGTACACGGTAACGCGTCACACGATATCGCGTCTCACAAAGCTTTCATTCGCGTCGTACCTGGTGCACGCAGTCGCGAGCAACTTGCGTCCACATATCCCGCGTGTCCGCACCCGCCCCCGCGCGCGCTCCTTCCGCTAACCACTGGCGCTCGAGGCTCAATGCCTGCCCGCGCGCCGCGCCCGCCTGCACCATCGCCTTTTTCAACCCCGCGGCGGCTCGGCGCGCTTTAAGCTGGAACTTGGCTGCGTTCCAAATCGGAAGAGTGCGGAGCGCGATCCCCCAGGCGCCCTTCTTCCCCTTCTTCCCGCTCCGCCCTCCGTTTCCCCCGCCCTTCCCCTTCCCCTTTCCGCCGCCCTTGAGAGTGCCGAGAAAGGCTTCCGTTCCGCCGGCTATCCCGCTTCCGCTCTTGCTCCCTGCGCCCTTGCCGTTACTCTTGCCTGCCCCTTCCCTCTT
The DNA here is from genome assembly GCA_947471745.1 of Closterium sp. Naga37s-1. Lineage (NCBI taxonomy): Eukaryota > Viridiplantae > Streptophyta > Zygnematophyceae > Desmidiales > Closteriaceae > Closterium > Closterium sp. Naga37s-1. The sequence goes on along the minus strand of CANJKZ010000024.1, from coordinate 1,086,829 downwards.
TGTCTTGCCCTTTCTCTTTCCGCCCTTCCGCGGGAAATTTCCGCCTGTTCCGACTTTCTTTCCGCCAACGGTTTTCGCCGCCTGCAGAAATTCCTGATTCGTTCCGGTCGCGAGGAGGATCTCCATGTTCTGCGAAACGACGCGCGATTCTTCATGTGGTAACAGCAACTGTTCGCCGACTAAATGCCCTTTCGCGAGAGTGGTAACAGGATGAAACGAAACTAGCACCCCTACGATGAGCAGAAAGCAGGCCATGATTCCAGACGTGCCGAACGGTCTTCTCGGCTTCATTATATCAACGAGGAGTTGATGCGACAAAATCACGCCTGTGAGTGGGCCGGCGTGTCGTATATTGCACGGGAGTGTTTGTGCGACGACGACTTGCTGAGACTTGAGGATTGGGGAATTCTGCGCCTGTGCCGCGAAGAGGTGCGCTGAAGGGAAGTGACCATGTGGAACGAAGTTAGAGAGTTCACTTACGCGGAAACACTGCCCGCGGTACGAGGCGACACTGCCCGTATGTGGAGGTACTAAGGCTGGATTTCTCGGGTGAACGCTCTCGTATCTGGAAACCCGCTTGTTGTTGCTGGTGACTCAATGCAGCCTCTAGATTCAAGGCACGAATGCTCGACTTTCGTCCCGAGCATACTCCTCGTTGACCTTGTCATTAGACTGATTCAGCTGGATTCCTGAGGCCGACTTGGAACGCGAACACACGAGTCGAGCGAAGGCCTGCAGCGACGGCTGAATCACTGGAGTTGCATGGCGGCCCCACTGTCCGCGGCAGAAGCGAAGGGCAGGAATTTCCGTCAGAAGGAACAACATGGAATTTGTGCTGGAGCAGGTGACGCTTGGCGGAAGATCCAGGGCAGAAGCAAGGGCGGAAAGGTAAGGAATTTTGTGTTTGGAAGGTAATGACTCCGGTTTCCCAGTTTTTGTTTCCATCGTGTACTGCTGCAAGATTTTGTGCCATATTCATTCAGTGTGTTCCAAGAAGGGACAAGGGAGTGAATCTTCCACTACGCGAAAGGTGTGGAGGTTTTGATTAGGGCCAAGAACTCAGTTCCTCCAATTCCGGGGAAAGGGGGTTGTATGACTGACCGAACTGAATTGACTTCTCCGGAGAACAAAATGTTTGTGGACCTTGCTTTGCCAAGCCGTCAGCGCGGATCGCCTGGCCCAGCTGAACCAGAGATGCGGCGCGGAAGTCTGGTCAGTGTCTCTGAAATGCGGTCTGGTTACCTGTCAGTCGAGCCAATTGTTGGATTTCTTTGTTATTTCTTTCGCTTGCTGAACAGTTAGGCAACTTCTTGACGAATCCACTTGCTGTGAACTCGGCGTGATACCGAAGCAGTTTGCACCGAATATTAAAATTCGGTCGCTATTGCTGATGTGGACCCTGAAACCTCGTCAACAGCAACTCGGGACCATCTGGATGAGCCTTCGCTGACGTGGATATATATGACTCGTTTTATCAGAACCACGGGGTAATTATATGAGCACTGATAGGGCAGCGCCGCCAAACCCCTCGGGAATTGTAGTTCTCGGGCCCCGTCGTGGCGTGGTGTTGACGGGGAGGGGAGCCGCTCTGATTTAGTAACCAATCACGGTCTTCCGAAGGCTTCCCTAATTTACACCTCAGCTGACGGTAACGTCCGGTATTCGTTGCTCGAGATTGCAGCAGTCCAACCTGCTCCACAATCTGTCACAAAAAATGTGTAGGCGAAAGGCTCACTACGGTTGGATACGGTGATTAACACAGCAGATTCGCCTCACCAAGTCACCGCGTTTAACTGCTGTGAACCAGAGCATACCGTAGAATGAAACAGCAGACGCATTCCCGAGACCTTGGTAATTACTGGTCCAGGAGGAGTCAGCCAGCTCACTTTCCTTCCTCCTGTTTGCCCTAATCTTCATTCAATCTTCCTTCCTGCGCGAGGAAGGATTGCTTTGTTCTTTGTCTCCTGCATTCACCTCAGGAGCTGCAGCTCCTCCCAGTGGATTTTGTTTCGTGCACTAATTCAGTGCACGAAGGAGAAATTTGGGTACAGCTTCTGCCGCATTTCTTTCTTGTGACTTCCCTTCCAAGCCGGGAATCCGGTTGACCAGTCAAAATGTGTGGCATTCTCGCCTGCTTGAGCTCGTCCGATGACTCGCCTGGCATGCGCGCGCGCGTGCTCGAGTGCTCCGCTAGGTGAGCTTTTACCACGTGTAGGTCGCTATTTTTATAGGTTCTGGATGCTTGACATTTCGCTGTTGAGTTTTCTCGGATGATCAAGGATTAGTGCTAAGCAATATGCCGCCGTCTGGTCGCCGTTACGTGCATGCTATTACAATATAAAATTTCCGCTTTTGTTGGTTTTAGCTTCCAATGTTAATCCCAACAGGGCCTAGCATGTCATTTTGAGAGCACACACGCAAAGACATCCAGTTAATGTAGTGAAAGTATGCATTTTCATTGCGCATTTGAGTCTCTGATACCACGGCTTTTTTTTCGTTCTCAGAGCATTACCTTAGTTCTCGAGAACCATCATTGTCATTCATTTCTTATTTTGTTGATGATCTAGGCTGAGGCATCGAGGACCGGACTGGAGCGGCGTGCACGTGCACAACAACAACTTCCTCGCCCACGAGCGTCTCGCTATTGTCGACCCCGCTTCTGGCCACCAGCCGCTCTACAACGAGACCAAGGAGATCATCGTCACGGTGCGTGTGGCTTACTCATTGAATGTCCTAATCTCATAGTCCGTTTAGCAATAATAAAAAATATCATCCCTGACTTGTAGGTTCTGCTCCTAAAACATCTCGTGACATTTCGTGTTGATGTTTCTTTGCGCGTGCGTGGTCAGGTGAACGGCGAGATCTACAACCACGAGGCGCTGAAGAAGAGCCTCAAGGAGAAGCACTCCTTCAGCACGGAGAGCGACTGCGAAGTCATTGCGCACCTGGTGAGTGTTCCTTTGCGTGGTTATTGGCCCTCACGATTCTTGTGTCTGCTTCTTTTAACACTCCAAGAGGTCGCATTTTACTCCTTTCAAGAAAAGCCTCAGGGAGAAAAAGTGGCTGCAGGAGTGGGTACAGGAGCTGCTTCTGTGATTGCTTTTCCTTGGAACCTCCTGCCTCTTCTCCTACCGGCAGTACGAGGAGCGGGACAAGGAGCCGGTGCCACTGCTGGTTAGATTTTCTCCTCCTACCACTGCTGCTCGCCTCTTCTCTCCTCTCATCTTCCCCACCCGGCTGTACGAGGAAGGGGCCAAGGATCTGCCGTGACTGTTCCTCCTCCTCCTATCAACTACCTGAGCTTTCTCTTATTTCCCGTGCCTCCGTTGTATGTGTTCTTCTTTCATTTCTTCTCCCCACCTGGCAGTACGAGGACCGGGGCGAAGAGCTGGTGCAGGAGCTGGTGCCACTAGCTGTGATGTTTGCTCCTTTAAACAAGTGCGTGCCTCGTCTCTCCGATCATATTCCCAACCTGCCAGCACGAGGAGCACGGCAAGGAGCTGGTGCAGGAGCTGGTGCCACTAGTGTGGTGCCGTGATTGCCCTCCTTATGAACCACCTGTCTGCCTCGTCTCTCCTCTCCTCTCTCCCTTCCGTCCCGCCAGTACGAGGAGCGGGCCGAGGAGCTGGTGCAGGAGCTGGTGCCGCCGTGATTGGCCCCCCTATGAACCCTCTCCTTTCCTTTCATCTCCCCGCATCTGCCAGTACGAGGAGCGGGGCGAGGAGCTGGTGCAGGAGCTGGACGGCATCTTCGCATTCGTGCTGCTGGACACGCGCGACAACTCCTTCATCGCTGCCCGCGACCCCATGGGCGTCTGCTCCATGTACATCGGCTGGGGGCGCGATGGTGAGTGCTGCTCGTGGCGGATAGAAAATGCCAGTGGTGACGGTGAATGCTGCTACTGTTTGAGGCAGGTGCTGGTGGTTGGCAGCCCGCGACCCCATGGGCGTCTGCTCCATGTACATCGGCTGGGGGCGCGACGGTGAGTGCTGCTGCTGCTGGTAAATGCTGGTGTTGGCGGCTAGTGGTGCTGCTCGTGATTCCTCCTAGTGCTGGGTCGGCTTACAGGGACCCCATTGGCATCTGCTCCATGTACATCGGCTGGGGGCGCGATGGTGAGTGAGTGCGGCTCGTGAATGAAGGCCCCCAAGGACCAGTGCGAGTGCGAGCGGGAGAAGCGTGGTTTTTGAGTAAAAGTGAGGTCTGTCTTTCCATTTCGCCTTTGGCCGCTTGTCTCTGTACCGGAAGGCTCCGTTTGGTTCGCCTCAGACCCGAGATTAAGGCCCTTAGTGACGCGTGCAAGAGGGAAATGTATGGCCTTTGAGTTGACCTGACCTGACGACCTTCGTTTTTCTGTGTGTGTGGTCTCTCTCTCTCATTGCTTGTCTCCCTGCTGGCAGGCTCCGTGTGGTTCGCGTCAGAGATGAAGGCCCTCAAGGACGAGTGCGAGTGGGGAAGGTGTTGCCTTTGACTTGACCTGAGTTTGACCTGACGAACTTCTTCTCGTGTGGTCTCTCTCTCTCATTGCTTGTCTCCCTGCTGGCAGGCTCCGTGTGGTTTGCCTCGGAGATGAAGGCCCTCAAGGACGAGTGCGAGCGGTTTGAGATCTTCCCTCCCGGCAGCATCTACTCCAGCAAGCAGGGTGAGCGAGGGACGCAAGGTCCAAAAAGTGCCAGTGGCAAATCCTTTCCTTGGGAATGTTCAAGGTTGCCTTATCAAGGAACTGTCTTTCAACAAAGTGTCGTTAGTTACCAGGGTGGGTGGGGCGAGATGAGCATAGTGAGCCAGTGGTATTGTCTGTACAGGAGGGCAGAGCGAGGGGCTCAGGCATTGGCGTCAACAGCAGGGCATGGAATGGGCGTTAGGACGGCTGTTCGTGGCAGCGTGGCCCTACTTTCACGCATTTCCGGTTGAGTGAGGAAAAAAAACTGCAAGTGGCACCATTGAAGAAAGAAAGTGCCTGTCATTTGACTGGCTACCTCATTGGAACGCTGCAAGCTCCCGTCCTCCTCACACTCGTTCCTATCAGCGTTCCTCTCTTCCTTGCATTGCAGCACATGGGTGGCACAGGGAAGGTCTCTGTGTGGAACTGAGCTCATGTGCCTGGACTGCTGGAGCTCATGTGCCTGGACTGCTGGAGCTCGTGTGCCTGGACTGCTGGAGCTCATGTGCCTGGACTGCTGGAGCTCATGTGCCTGGACTGCTGGAGCTCATGTGCCTGGACTGCTGGAGCTCGTGTGCCTGGACTGCTGGAGCTCGTGTGCCTGGACTGCTGGAGCTCGTGTGCCTGGACTGCTGGAGCTCGTGTGCCTGGACTGCTGGAGCTCGTGTGCCTGGACTGCTGGAGCTCGTGTGCCTGGACTGCTGGAGCTCGTGTGCCTGGACTGCTGGAGCTCGTGTGCCTGGACTGCTAGAGCTCGTGTGCCTGGACTGCTGGAGCTCGTGTGCCTGGACTGCTGGAGCTCGTGTGCCTGGACTGCTGGAGCTCGTGTGCCTGGACTGCTGGAGCTCGTGTGCCTGGACTGCTGGAGCTCGTGTGCCTGGACTGCTGGAGCTCGTGTGCCTGGACTGCTGGAGCTCGTGTGCCTGGACTGCTGGAGCTCGTGTGCCTGGAGCTCGTGTGCCTGGACTGCTGGAGCTCGTGTGCCTGGACTGCTGGAGCTCGTGTGCCTGGACTGCTGGAGCTCGTGTGCCTGGACTGCTGGAGCTCGTGTGCTTGGACTGCTGGAGCTCGTGTGCCTGGACTGCTGGAGCTCGTGTGCCTGGACTGCTGGAGCTCGTGTGCCTGGACTGCTGGAGCTCGTGTGCCTGGACTGCTGGAGCTCGTGTGCCTGGACTGCTGGAGCTCGTGTGCCTGGACTGCTGGAGCTCGTGTGCCTGGACTGCTGGAGCTCGTGTGCCTGGACTGCTGGAGCTCGTGTGCCTGGACTGCTGGAGCTCGTGTGCCTGGACTGCTGGAGCTCGTGTGCCTGGACTGCTGGAGCTCGTGTGCCTGGACTGCTGGAGCTCGTGTGCCTGGACTGCTGGAGCTCGTGTGCCTGGACTGCTGGAGCTCGTGTGCCTGGACTGCTGGAGCTCGTGTGCCTGGACTGCTGGAGCTCGTGTGCCTGGACTGCTGGAGCTCGTGTGCCTGGACTGCTGGAGCTCGTGTGCCTGGACTGCTGGAGCTCGTGTGCCTGGACTGCTGGAGCTCGTGTGCCTGGACTGCTGGAGCTCGTGTGCCTGGACTGCTGGAGCTCGTGTGCCTGGACTGCTGGAGCTCGTGTGCCTGGACTGCTGGAGCTCGTGTGCCTGGACTGCTGGAGCTCGTGTGCCTGGACTGCTGGAGCTCGTGTGCCTGGACTGCTGGAGCTCGTGTGCCTGGACTGCTGGAGCTCGTGTGCCTGGACTGCTGGAGCTCGTGTGCCTGGACTGCTGGAGCTCGTGTGCCTGGACTGCTGGAGCTCGTGTGCCTGGACTGCTGGAGCTCGTGTGCCTGGACTGCTGGAGCTCGTGTGCCTGGACTGCTGGAGCTCGTGTGCCTGGACTGCTGGAGCTCGTGTGCCTGGACTGCTGGAGCTCGTGTGCCTGGACTGCTGGAGCTCGTGTGCCTGGACTGCTGGAGCTCGTGTGCCTGGACTGCTGGAGCTCGTGTGCCTGGACTGCTGGAGCTCGTGTGCCTGGACTGCTGGAGCTCGTGTGCCTGGACTGCTGGAGCTCGTGTGCCTGGACTGCTGGAGCTCGTGTGCCTGGACTGCTGGAGCTCGTGTGCCTGGACTGCTGGAGCTCGTGTGCCTGGACTGCTGGAGCTCGTGTGCCTGGACTGCTGGAGCTCGTGTGCCTGGACTGCTGGAGCTCGTGTGCCTGGACTGCTGGAGCTCGTGTGCCTGGACTGCTGGAGCTCGTGTGCCTGGACTGCTGGAGCTCGTGTGCCTGGACTGCTGGAGCTCGTGTGCCTGGACTGCTGGAGCTCGTGTGCCTGGACTGCTGGAGCTCGTGTGCCTGGACTGCTGGAGCTCGTGTGCCTGGACTGCTGGAGCTCGTGTGCCTGGACTGCTGGAGCTCGTGTGCCTGGACTGCTGGAGCTCGTGTGCCTGGACTGCTGGAGCTCGTGTGCCTGGACTGCTGGAGCTCGTGTGCCTGGACTGCTGGAGCTCGTGTGCCTGGACTGCTGGAGCTCGTTGTGCCTGGACTGCTGGAGCTCGTGTGCCTGGACTGCTGGAGCTCGTGTGCCTGGACTGCTGGAGCTCGTGTGCCTGGACTGCTGGAGCTCGTGTGCCTGGACTGCTGGAGCTCGTGTGCCTGGACTGCTGGAGCTCGTGTGCCTGGACTGCTGGAGCTCGTGTGCCTGGACTGCTGGAGCTCGTGTGCCTGGACTGCTGGAGCTCGTGTGCCTGGACTGCTGGAGCTCGTGTGCCTGGACTGCTGGAGCTCGTGTGCCTGGACTGCTGGAGCTCGTGTGCCTGGACTGCTGGAGCTCGTGTGCCTGGACTGCTGGAGCTCGTGTGCCTGGACTGCTGGAGCTCGTGTGCCTGGACTGCTGGAGCTCGTGTGCCTGGACTGCTGGAGCTCGTGTGCCTGGACTGCTGGAGCTCGTGTGCCTGGACTGCTGGAGCTCGTGTGCCTGGACTGCTGGAGCTCGTGTGCCTGGACTGCTGGAGCTCGTGTGCCTGGACTGCTGGAGCTCGTGTGCCTGGACTGCTGGAGCTCGTGTGCCTGGACTGCTGGAGCTCGTGTGCCTGGACTGCTGGAGCTCGTGTGCCTGGACTGCTGGAGCTCGTGTGCCTGGACTGCTGGAGCTCGTGTGCCTGGACTGCTGGAGCTCGTGTGCCTGGACTGCTGGAGCTCGTGTGCCTGGACTGCTGGAGCTCGTGTGCCTGGACTGCTGGAGCTCGTGTGCCTGGACTGCTGGAGCTCGTGTGCCTGGACTGCTGGAGCTCGTGTGCCTGGACTGCTGGAGCTCGTGTGCCTGGACTGCTGGAGCTCGTGTGCCTGGACTGCTGGAGCTCGTGTGCCTGGACTGCTGGAGCTCGTGTGCCTGGACTGCTGGAGCTCGTGTGCCTGGACTGCTGGAGCTCGTGTGCCTGGACTGCTGGAGCTCGTGTGCCTGGACTGCTGGAGCTCGTGTGCCTGGACTGCTGGAGCTCGTGTGCCTGGACTGCTGGAGCTCGTGTGCCTGGACTGCTGGAGCTCGTGTGCCTGGACTGCTGGAGCTCGTGTGCCTGGACTGCTGGAGCTCGTGTGCCTGGACTGCTGGAGCTCGTGTGCCTGGACTGCTGGAGCTCGTGTGCCTGGACTGCTGGAGCTCGTGTGCCTGGACTGCTGGAGCTCGTGTGCCTGGACTGCTGGAGCTCGTGTGCCTGGACTGCTGGAGCTCGTGTGCCTGGACTGCTGGAGCTCGTGTGCCTGGACTGCTGGAGCTCGTGTGCCTGGACTGCTGGAGCTCGTGTGCCTGGACTGCTGGAGCTCGTGTGCCTGGACTGCTGGAGCTCGTGTGCCTGGACTGCTGGAGCTCGTGTGCCTGGACTGCTGGAGCTCGTGTGCCTGGACTGCTGGAGCTCGTGTGCCTGGACTGCTGGAGCTCGTGTGCCTGGACTGCTGGAGCTCGTGTGCCTGGACTGCTGGAGCTCGTGTGCCTGGACTGCTGGAGCTCGTGTGCCTGGACTGCTGGAGCTCGTGTGCCTGGACTGCTGGAGCTCGTGTGCCTGGACTGCTGGAGCTCGTGTGCCTGGACTGCTGGAGCTCGTGTGCCTGGACTGCTGGAGCTCGTGTGCCTGGACTGCTGGAGCTCGTGTGCCTGGACTGCTGGAGCTCGTGTGCCTGGACTGCTGGAGCTCGTGTGCCTGGACTGCTGGAGCTCGTGTGCCTGGACTGCTGGAGCTCGTGTGCCTGGACTGCTGGAGCTCGTGTGCCTGGACTGCTGGAGCTCGTGTGCCTGGACTGCTGGAGCTCGTGTGCCTGGACTGCTGGAGCTCGTGTGCCTGGACTGCTGGAGCTCGTGTGCCTGGACTGCTGGAGCTCGTGTGCCTGGACTGCTGGAGCTCGTGTGCCTGGACTGCTGGAGCTCGTGTGCCTGGACTGCTGGAGCTCGTGTGCCTGGACTGCTGGAGCTCGTGTGCCTGGACTGCTGGAGCTCGTGTGCCTGGACTGCTGGAGCTCGTGTGCCTGGACTGCTGGAGCTCGTGTGCCTGGACTGCTGGAGCTCGTGTGCCTGGACTGCTGGAGCTCGTGTGCCTGGACTGCTGGAGCTCGTGTGCCTGGACTGCTGGAGCTCGTGTGCCTGGACTGCTGGAGCTCGTGTGCCTGGACTGCTGGAGCTCGTGTGCCTGGACTGCTGGAGCTCGTGTGCCTGGACTGCTGGAGCTCGTGTGCCTGGACTGCTGGAGCTCGTGTGCCTGGACTGCTGGAGCTCGTGTGCCTGGACTGCTGGAGCTCGTGTGCCTGGACTGCTGGAGCTCGTGTGCCTGGACTGCTGGAGCTCGTGTGCCTGGACTGCTGGAGCTCGTGTGCCTGGACTGCTGGAGCTCGTGTGCCTGGACTGCCTGGAGCTCGTGTGCCTGGACTGCTGGAGCTCGTGTGCCTGGACTGCTGGAGCTCGTGTGCCTGGACTGCTGGAGCTCGTGTGCCTGGACTGCTGGAGCTCGTGTGCCTGGACTGCTGGAGCTCGTGTGCCTGGACTGCTGGAGCTCGTGTGCCTGGACTGCTGGAGCTCGTGTGCCTGGACTGCTGAGCTCGTGTGCCTGGACTGCTGGAGCTCGTGTGCCTGGACTGCTGGAGCTCGTGTGCCTGGACTGCTGGAGCTCGTGTGCCTGGACTGCTGGAGCTCGTGTGCCTGGACTGCTGGAGCTCGTGTGCCTGGACTGCTGGAGCTCGTGTGCCTGGACTGCTGGAGCTCGTGTGCCTGGACTGCTGGAGCTCGTGTGCCTGGACTGCTGGAGCTCGTGTGCCTGGACTGCTGGAGCTCGTGTGCCTGGACTGCTGGAGCTCGTGTGCCTGGACTGCTGGAGCTCGTGTGCCTGGACTGCTGGAGCTCGTGTGCCTGGACTGCTGGAGCTCGTGTGCCTGGACTGCTGGAGCTCGTGTGCCTGGACTGCTGGAGCTCGTGTGCCTGGACTGCTGGAGCTCGTGTGCCTGGACTGCTGGAGCTCGTGTGCCTGGACTGCTGGAGCTCGTGTGCCTGGACTGCTGGAGCTCGTGTGCCTGGACTGCTGGAGCTCGTGTGCCTGGACTGCTGGAGCTCGTGTGCCTGGACTGCTGGAGCTCGTGTGCCTGGACTGCTGGAGCTCGTGTGCCTGGACTGCTGGAGCTCGGTGCCTGGACTGCTGGCTCGTGTGCCTGGACTGCTGGAGCTCGTGTGCCTGGACTGCTGGAGCTCGTGTGCCTGGACTTGCCCTGGAGCTCGTGTGCCTGGACTGCTGGAGCTCGTGTGCCTGGACTGCTGGAGCTCGTGTGCCTGGACTGCTGGAGCTCGTGTGCCTGGACTGCTGGAGCTCGTGTGCCTGGACTGCTGGAGCTCGTGTGCCTGGACTGCTGGAGCTCGTGTGCCTGGACTGCTGGAGCTCGTGTGCCTGGACTGCTGGAGCTCGTGTGCCTGGACTGCTGGAGCTCGTGTGCCTGGACTGCTGGAGCTCGTGTGCCTGGACTGCTGGAGCTCGTGTGCCTGGACTGCTGGAGCTCGTGTGCCTGGACTGCTGGAGCTCGTGTGCCTGGACTGCTGGAGCTCGTGTGCCTGGACTGCTGGAGCTCGTGTGCCTGCAGGCTGGACTGCTCGACCATGCCCGTCCTCCTTCCTTGTCCTTCCCTGTGTCTCCATCCTGCCATGCGTCTCCATCCTGCCGTGCGTCTGCCTCTCGCCCTGTCGTCGTGCCTTCCGTGCAGGCGGCATGAGGCGGTGGTACAACCCCAAGTGGTACGATGAGCACATCCCCGACACGCCCTACGATGACCAAGTCAGCTAACCAATCTTCCCTGCGGCCCCGTCCTGCATCTCTGTCCTTCCCTGCCTCTTCCTCCCCTTATCACTACCATGCAGGCGGCATGAGGCGGTGGTACAACCCCAAGTGGTACGACGAGCACATCCCCGACCCGCCCTATGACCCTTTAGTCAGCTAACCTGCATCTTCTCTGCATCTCCTTCCTGCATCTCTGTCCTTCCCTGCCTCTGCCTCCCGCCCCCCCTCTCTATCATGCAGCACCCCCCATGAGGCGGTGGTACAACCCCAAGTGGTACGACGAGCACATCCCCGACACGCCCTATGACCCTTTAGTCAGCTAACCTGCATCTTATCTGCATCTCCTTCCTGCATCTCTGTCCTTCCCTGCCTCTGCCTCCCGCCCCCCCTCTCTATCATGCAGCACCCCCCATGAGGCGGTGGTACAACCCCAAGTGGTACGACGAGCACATCCCCGACACGCCCTATGACCCTTTAGTCAGCTAACCTGCATCTTATCTGCATCTCCTTCCTGCATCTCTGTCCTTCCCTGCCTCTGCCTCCCGCCCCCCCTCACTATCATGCAGCACCCCCCATGAGGCGGTGGTACAACCCCAAGTGGTACGATGAGCACATCCCCGACACGCCCTACGACCCTCTTGTGCTGCGAGCTGCCTTCGAGAAGGTGAGGGCATGGCCAGTGGACGTGCCGTGCCGTGCATGCGCGCCCCTTGCATGTACGCACGCTGTGGCTTGCCATCCGCAGTATCACTCATGGCAATGTGTGCCATGACAATGTGTTTTCTTGTGATTTTTCTTTCTTTCTTTCCTTCATTGTTTTTCTATGTGTCGAATTCTCCACTCCCCTCCCCTCCCCTCCCCTCCCCACCCTTCCCACGAGGCGGTGACGAAGCGGATGATGACGGACGTGCCATTCGGCGTGCTGCTGTCTGGCAGGCTCAGCTCAAGCGGCCTGTCCTGATCTGATCCCCACTCCCCTCCCCACCCTGTCCCTCCTTCCCACCCACGTGCTCCGCCAGGCGGTGACGAAGCGGATGATGACGGACGTGCCGTTCGGAGTGCTGCTGTCGGGGGGGCTGGACTCGTCTCTGGTGGCGTCGGTGGCCAAGCGCCATCTCTTAGAGACACGCGCCGGCGAGCAGTGGGGGCCGCACCTGCACTCCTACTGCGTCGGCATGGAGGTACGGCAGTAGGTGCGGAAGCAGGTGCGGCAGTAGGTGCGGCAGTAGGTGCGGCAGTAGGTACGGCAGTAGCCATGGAGGTGTGACAGTAGGTGGGCATGGAGGTGGGGGCATGATAGCAGGTGCTGCTGCTCCCACCGTTCGGAGTGCTGCTGTCGGGGGGGCTGGACTCGTCTCTGGTGGCGTCGGTGGCCAAGCGCCATCTCTTAGAGACACGTGCGGGCGAGCAGTGGGGGCCGCACCTCCACTCCTACTGTGTCGGCATGGAGGTACGGCAGTAGATGCGGCAGTAGGCGCCGCTGAAGGTATGGCAGTAGGTGTGGCAGTAGGTGCGGCAGTAGGTATGGCAGTAGGTGCGGCAGTAGGTGCGGCAGTAGGCGCCGCTGAAGGTATGGCAGTAGGCACGGAGGTGGGGGCATGATAGCAGGTGCTGCTGCTCCCACCGTTCGGAGTGCTGCTGTCGGGGGGACTGGACTCCTCGCTGGTGGCGTCGGTGGCCAAGCTCCATCTCTTAGAGCCACGCGCGGGCGAGCAGTGGGGGCCGCACCTCCACTCTTATTGTGTTGGCATGGAGGTGAGGCAGTAGGCGCGGCAGTAGGCACGGAGGTGGGGGCGACTTTTGAGTCGACTCATGAGTCAACTCAAAAGTCACCTTGGCATGGAGGTGAGGCAGTAGGTGCGGCAGTAGGCACGGAGGTGGGGGCATGATAGCAGGTACTGCTACTCCCACCGTTCGGGGTGCTGCTGTCGGGGGGACTGGACTCCTCTCAGAGCCTGCAGATGTCACCCCTTTGCTTTGGCAGTAGGCATGGAGGTGCGAGTGTGCCCTCCTGCAACGCACGCAACCATAGTGCTTCTCAAGTGACTGTAGACAAGTAGTCTTTCCAACCCTCAAGGCGGCCAAGGAGGTGGCGGGCTGCTGGTGGCAATGGCAAGGCAGAGAGTGATGAGCTGTTCGGCCTCGGCTCCCCCTTTTGCAAACAGCGCAAAGCAAATGCAGGTCTGGTTCTCTTGTCTTTTCCGGCGCCTCAGGGATTTTTTTTTATATTTTTTTTTTTCTCCAACTCTCTTGCCTTTTGTTTCTCCTCTCAGGGCTCTCCGGATCTGAAGGCGGCCAAGGAGGTTGCGGATTACATTGGCAGAAAAGGATAAACTCTTGCGATAATTCCCCTCACTGGTCGGGTTTCCTTTCCCCTCCTTGCCTTGCCCTGGTATGTTTCATTCCTCGCAGGGCTCTCCGGATCTGAAGGCGGCCAAGGAGGTGGCGGAATACATCGGCACCGTTCACCACGAGCTGCACTTCACTGTCCAGGTGCGCTGAATCTCTGCTGAGTGCTTAGTGGGTTACTCTATGCAGTGCAGAGCGGTACGGTGCAGTGAGGTGCGGTGTGGTGCACTGCGGTGCAGCAAGGAGATCTGTACTGGACCGGTCACTAGACACACACACACATACTCACATCCACACTTTCACACGCATGCACACACACGCCCTCACAGGAGGGCATAGACGTCATTTCCGATGTGATCTACCACATAGAGACGTACGACGTGACCACCATCCACACCCCATCCCCTCCCCATCCCCTTCCCATCCCCGCCCCACCTCACAGGAGGGAATTGATGCCATATCGGACGAGATCTACCACATAGAGACGTACGACGTGACGACCATCCGCGCCAGCACGCCCATGTTCCTCATGAGCCGCCAGATCAAGGCGCTGGGCGTCAAGATGTCTCTCTCTCCCCGCTCCTCATCCCCTTTGCATCCCCCCTCCCCATCCCCATTCCCCCCATTCCCATCTCCCTCCCACCCCGGCCCCTCCCTCACCCCCGTCCCCGTCTCCGCCCCCACACGCACAACCGCATTACTCACACACAGGAGGGAATTGATGCAATCTCGGATGTGATCTACCACATAGAGACATATGATGTGACCACCATCCGCGCCAGCACGCCCATGTTCCTCATGAGTCGCAAGATCAAGGCGCTGGGCGTGAAGATGGTGCTGTCAGGCGAGGGCAGCGACGAGGTCTTTGGCGGGTACCTCTACTTCCACAAGGCGCCCAACAAGGAAGAACTGCATAAGGAGACGTGCCACAAGGTGTGTGGGGGTGGGGATGGGTGGTTAGGGGTGGGGATGGATGCTGGTGCTGTTTAACTACCCTCTGCCTTTGGCGGTTACCTGTACTTCCACAAGGCGCCCATCAAGCAGGAGCTTCACAGGGAGACGTGCCACAAGGTGGGGAGGGGTTGGGGATGGGTGCGGATGGGTGGGGATGGGTGGGAGTGGGTAGTGGTGGGAACAGGTGTGGCACAAGGTGGCCAGATGCCTTCTCTGCGTTTGGTGGCTACCTGCACTTTCACAAGGCGCCTAATAATGAGCAGCTTCACAGGGAGACGTGCCACAAGGTATGTTGGGCGAGGGGACTTGGCTCAGTGTGGGGATGGGCGAGGGAAAGGGTATGCTGAGGTGGAATCACCTTTCACTCTCTCTCACCTCGCACTCTCTCTCACCTCCCACTCTCTCTCACCTCCCACTCTCTCTCACCTCCCTCTCTCTCTCACCTCCCACTCTCTCTCACCTGCCACTCTCTCTCACCTCCCTCTCTCTCTCACCTCCCACTCTCTCTCACCTCCCACTCTCTCTCACCTCCCTCTCTCTCTCACCTCCCACTCTCTCTCACCTGCCACTCTCTCTCACCTGCCACTCTCTCTCACCTCCCTCTCTCTCTCACCTCCCACTCTCTCTCACCTCCCACTCTCTCTCACCTCCCACTCTCTCTCACCTCGCACTCTCTCTCACCTCCCACTCTCTCTCACCTCCCACTCTCTCTCACCTCCCACTCTCTCTCACCTCCCACTCTCTCTCACCTCCCTCTCTCTCTCACCTCCCACTCTCTCTCACCTGCCACTCTCTCTCACCTCCCTCTCTCTCTCACCTCCCACTCTCTCTCACCTCCCACTCTCTCTCACCTCCCTCTCTCTCTCACCTCCCACTCTCTCTCACCTCCCACTCTCTCTCACCTGCCACTCTCTCTCATCTCCCACCCTCTCTCCCCACCCCTCTACTCATCCCTCATTCCCTCCTCCCTTTGTCCAGCTGAAGGCCCTCCACCAGTTTGACTGCCTGCGGGCCAACAAGGCCACCATAGAATGGGGGCTGGAGGCCAGGGCAAGGCCAGCAGCCCATGCTCCCTCCACATTCCTCATTCTTTTTTCCTTTGCCCGCCCTCCCCCCATTCCCCCCTCACCTTGTGCAGCTGAAGGCGCTCCACCAGTTTGACTGCCTGCGTGCCAACAAGGCCACCATGGCGTGGGGGCTGGAGGCGCGAGTGCCTTTCCTGGACAAGGAGTTCCTGGAGGTGGCCATGAGCATCGACCCCGAAGACAAGATGGTACGTTGAGAGCGGGTGCAATTCTGACGCTTTTCCTCCTGTCACTGCCTTCGAGTGTGGGCCATGGCGTGGGGCCTGGAGGCGCGAGTGCCGTTCCTGGACAAGGAGTTCCTCGAGGTGGCCATGAGCATTGATCCTGAAGCCAAGATGGTATGTGTGGGAGGAAGGGTGGGATGGCAGAGGCGAGAGTGCCGTGTCATGGTAGGGAGTTCTCCGACAAGGAGTTCCTGGAGGTGGCCATGAGCATCGACCCCGAAGCAAAGATGGTACGTTGAGAGCGTTCAACTCCTGTGACTGCCTTAGATGGTACGTTGGCCACAACATCACCCCATGGGGCCTGGCTGGAGGCACGAGTGCCGTTCCTGGACAAGGAGTTCCTGGAGGTGGCCATGAGCATCGAGATGGTACGTTGTCATGTCAGTGTTCAGTCTGTCGCTTTTCCTCCTCTCACTGCCTTAGAAAGTTGGCCATGGCATCACCCCATGGGGCCTGGCTGGAGGCGCGAGTGCCGTTCCTGGGCAAGGAGTTTCTGGAGGTGGCCATGAGCATTGATCCTGAGGCCAAGATGGTATGTGTGGGAGGAAGGGTGGGATGGCAGAGGCGAGAGTGCCGTGTCATGGTAGGGAGTTCTCCGACAAGGAGTTCCTGAAGGTCGCCATGAGCATTGACCCCGAAGCCAAGATGGTGGGTTCCTAGTTTGCAGTCTGTCCGTTCGCTTGTTGGTACTCTATTGAGTTATTGCCTTTCCCTGATGGAGACCTGCCTGCCCTTCCTGGACAAGGAGTCCATGAGCATCGACCCTGAAGCCAAGATGGTACGCTTGTTGTGTTGTACAGTCTGTTTATTTTCGTGCTCTTCCTTGATTTACAGCCGTCCCTTCCGTGATAAAGGCTCGTGTTCCGTTCCGTTCCGCGACAAGGAGTTCCTGAATGCCACCATGAGCCAAAGATAGTGTGATTCTTCCTAAGGTTACCGTTCCTCAATATAGAGTTATTCCGTTACCCTGATGGAGGCCTGCCTGTCTTTCCCTCCCTCCCCTCCCTCTTCCTTTCCGTCCGTCCTTCCCTTTCTCTCCACATCACGCGCAGATCAAGCCCAAGGAGGGGCGCATTGACGACCTCAAGAACCCCTACCTGCCTCCGTCCATCCCTCTCCCCCCTTTCCCTCCGTTCTCCCGTCCCTCCCCTTCCCCTTGTCTCTCCCCATCACGTGCAGATCAAGCCCAAGGAGGGGCGCATTGAGAAGTACATTATTCGCAAGGCCTTTGACGACCCCGAGAACCCCTACCTGCCTCGTGTGAGCATCCTGCCTCCCCCCCGTAAGCACACCCCCCACTATCTCCTCCCCTGTGTCAGGACACCCCCTTTCGCTTCCCTCATTCATTCATGCCTTGCATAAGCCTCCCATCACAGAAACAGATTTATATAAATACCTGCCAATGAAAGCCTGGATGAAGGTACTAAACGTATTTACAGACTCTACACCTGCTCATACCTGCTCATACCTGCTCATACCTGCTCATATCTGCTCATACCTGCTCATACCTGCTCATACCTGCTCATATCTGCTCATACCTGCTCATACCTGCTCATACCTGCTCATATCTGCTCATACCTGCACTCATACCTCCCCGCAATGATACCTGCTCTCTCTCCCTTTTTCCCCATTCACGATTGCCTCTCTTTTGCCTCCAATTCGCCTCCCCTTTTGCCCCTCCCCACGTCCCTTTTCCGTTACCGCAGCATATTCTGTGCTGCCAGGAGGTGCAGTTGAGGGTTTGGTCGAGTGGGGTGCAGCTGGCATGGTCGAGCAATTAATTATTTCTACCTGTCATCGTCTTCCTCTCCCCATCCTTCCTTCACCTCCCTCACTGCAGCACATCCTGTATCGCCAGAAGGAGCAGTTCAGTGACGGCGTGGGGTACAGCTGGATCGACGGGCTGAAAGCGCACGCTGAGAACATGGTATCAGATCAGATGCTGGCGAATGCGCCCAACATGTTCCCCATCAACACGCCCAAGACCAAGGAGGCCTTCTTCTACCGCATGACCTTCGAGAAACACTTCCCCCAGGTAACACCTTCCTCAGGCAACACATCCCCAGGTCTTAGTGGCAAAAGACGCGTCCTGCGTCTAAGACGAGTGCGTCCAGACGCAGCGTCTTAGACGCAGGACGCATGATGTGGGCCTTTGAGACGCAGCAAAAGACGCAGGCCCGGGCAGGGCAAAAGAAGCCCCCGGGCAGCCAAAAAAACACGTTATAGGGCATGGGAAGGGGGGGGAGGACGACGTATCACACATGTGAGGCAAAAACATAGCTATGGAGCGAAAGGTAGCACTATGGAGCGAAAGGTAGCTAAACCCTCAAGGGTTTACGAAGGAGAATTGTGTGTGGGCTGTTTTTGATGGTCGAAATGGGTCTGGGGGTCGAAATTTCGCGACATTGACATTCGCGTCGAAATCGCGAATGTCAACTTCGCGATCGGGAAACAAAACAAAAAATTCCGGTCAGCCCGAAAAAAAATCTGCCGTGCGTCCTGCGTCTGGACGCGCGTCCAGCGTCCCTGCGTCCGGACGCTGCGTCCAGACGCAGGACGCATGACGCGCCCAGCGTCTTTTGCCACTTAGCCCCAGGTAACACCTCCCCCGGGTAATTTGTTCCTTCAGGTACCACTCCTATCAGATAACACCCCAGATAACACCTCCCTCCGGTAACATCTGTTCTCTGGTTATCGAGAATGGCATTGCGTTGCCGTGAGTGTTTATATTTGATCAATTGGGACCAATTCCACTCAGCCACACACCCCTGTCCCTTCCTCTCACTCCTGCCCCTGTTTGTCCACCCCTCCTTCCATACCATCTGCTCAGCTGTGTGCGCGCATGACGGTGCCATGGGGTGCCAGCGTGGCCTGCAGCACGGCTGCTGCAGTCTAGTGGGACGCGGCCTGGGCCAACAACCTTGACCCCTCTCCCTGCATCTCTCGTTCATCCTTGCTTCCCCCCCCTTCCGTCCCCACTCCCCCCTCTACCTTTCTGATCCTCTCAGCTGTGTGCTCGCCTCACGGTGCCGTGGGGTGCCAGTGTGGCCTGCAGCACGGCTGCTGCAGTCAAGTGGGATGCGGCCTGGGCCAACAACCTTGACCCTTCCGGCAGGGCTGCTCTGGGCGTGCACAATGCTTCGTATGAGGGCAAGGACGGGGAGAAGGAAGTTGAGGGAGAGAAGGCGGATGGGAAGGAGAATGGGAAGGAGAACGGGGATGCTAAGGAGGAGGAGCCGGCTGCTAAGAAGGCCAAGACTGATGCTTGAGGAACTTGTTGCGATGGGAAGTGGTTGCTGCAGTGATGGATATTGTGTGAGGCTTTTGGGTTGCTAGCTAATTGAACATATACTGATGGTGCTGCAAGCGTACTTATAAGCTTATCTATAGGTGTTGATTCTGGGTACTTTTATATGGTTTGAATGTTTTGAAATGCTTTAAAATGCTGCCAGAGAAATGGGGTTTGAAAACTAGAGTTATATGGTGTCACTATGCTCGGTAAGTGTATTCTCGATACATTTGGTGATTACTTGGTATCGCTAAAAATCGTGCTGGTCTTGGTAACCACCGACAGCAGTGTGGTGGTTCAGAAATTCGCTTTCGTGGAGGGAAGCCAGTTTTCGCGCGTCTCAGATGAAGCACCGTCATTTTGCAAAAACATTCCGCTCAGCACCTCATGCGCGGCGCCATGGGGAATTTCACCCAATGCGAAATTCCGCATTCGCCATTTCCGCGAGCACCTGGCTTGCTTTTGTGGCGCCCCTGCGCAAAAATGTGAATGTTGCGCCACGAGCGAAACGGGACTGCTGCTGTCAACGAGCTGTTTTGCGCGGCGTCTGTGGTGCACCCTCAACTTGACTCGACACGAAAGCTTTCGCTCGCCACCCACCCACCCCACCCCACCACACCATCCTGGCATCTGCTAAAGTGCTCGTGGTTGGGTGCGTGTGAGACTTTCGGTGGTGTGTGTGTGAGGTGACTGCTAGTTGAAGACAGCTCCACTCCTAGCGAGGAATGTGGAGTGCAGTGCGGTGCCGTCAGCAGAGGAGTGTGGTACTACTGTTCGAAGAGCAGGGTGGTATGGTGCGGCGGTGGTGGTGTGAGCGAAGCAACGGAAGTGCCGTGGATAGAGCGAATCAGGACTTGTGTCTGTACTACCGACACATGCACCCCTAGCTCACCGCTCTCCCTTTCTCCCTCCCTTGCGATGCCAGTTCGACAGCCATCGAATCAGCTGAGCGCCTAGTTCCTGGTATCTTCTCTGAAACATCGCAACCAGAAGTTTAGAGTCTAACGACCCTCGTCATCGTGATATTTAGAAATCGTTCCGAAATAGGAGCCGCTTCAAAAATACCTCAGAATCGTTTCGTAATCGACCTTGCTAGTCTGAATATTTCCAGCATATCCTTAGAGAGGCCCTCATTCGCAGCTAAGCCGCTCTATACTATCCTTTAAGTGCAATCTGTAATTGAACCGTGACCGTAGTGCCATCCGCGTCCGCCATGTCCGGAGATTCCTCCCCGCCTGTTCAGCCGAATTCTGAGGCGACTGTAAAGGGTCCACTTGAGGGATTCCCGGAGGGATGCGACGTAGTAGTACTGCTTTCGCACGGTGACCAAGCGACGTCGCGCAGCGATGATGCGACGCCACCCGCTTCGGCCCCTTCCTTGTGCTCCCTCGGGAATCCCGCGCGTTCCAAAACCACACGCTTCACGCAAATACCTTCCCCGTGCGATGCGCCTACCGCACATCCCTTCCCTGTGTCAACGCAAACGGGACCCTACACCACACCACTTGCTCGTACTCTCGCACGGCGCTCGGCCACTGCAGCCGTCGCCCTCGTTCTGCTAGTCGCTCTCTTTGCCACGTGTCAGTTTTACCATTACCAGCGCTCTACTGTGTCGCCAAGCCTCTCGCGGAGGTCGCTAGCAGCAGCAGGGGGCGGGGCCGCGTCTGGTTCGGGCGGGAAGCTAACTCCGGGTTTCGTGGCGAATATCACGGCGGGAGTGAAGGTGTTGACCGCGAGGGTTTACGCGATAAAGAAGGGCAGCGGTAAAACGAAGATGACGGATTCCTGCGCAAATGACTGCCTGTCTCTGGTGCGTTCCAACTGCTGGATGAAAAATAAAAGAGTTGAGTTCAACGTTTACCTCTCACTGTCTATTCTAGCTTTACTATTATTTCTGATAGCTAAATTAGACGCTCAAAGCTCTCACTGATCCAAGAGACGTGCTCCCCTAATCCCGTGCTCATCCCCCCACCCTTACAATTGTCTCTCGGCTTCTCCCCTCTGCTCCCCCCCTCAGATGGGCACCGCATTGGATCAACTAACCCGCGTGTCCAAGGCGCTCAACATGCACAGCACCGCAAAGGATGCTTCCTAACCCCCTCCTTCTCCCCTCTCTGCTCCCCAACCCTCTCCCCCTCTCCTCCTCCTTCAGATGGCCACCGCGTTGGATCATCTAACCCGCGTGTCCAAGGCGCTCAAGACGCGCAGCAGCGCAAGTGACGTGCCGTACTGGCTGACAGCGGCGCAGGACCAGGTGACCACGTGCCTGGACGGGTTCAGAGAGTTCTCCCCAGCAACGCTCGCCACACCCGTCGGAAAATCTCTCCAGGTGAGGCTCGAGGCGTGCGGCAATGGCAAAGCATGTTAGCTTGGCTGGCAGCAGCGCAGGACCAGGTGAGCACGTGCCTGGACGGGTTCAGAGAGTTCTCCCCAGCCACTCTCAGCACGCCTGTGGGGAAATCACTCCAGGTGAGATTCAATGCACTGAAGGCGTGCAGCAGCGCGAGAGGAATGCGCCGGTTGCGGGTTTGTCTGGCAGCGGCGCAGGACCAGGTGACCAAATGCCTGGACGGGTTCAGAGAGTTCACCCCTGCCACTCTCAGCACGCTGTGGGAGAATCACTGCAGGTGAGCCCTCAGGGCACGACCCTTTTTCAAAACATGGCGTCTTGTCCTATGGATGGCCCAAGGAAGGCTTTACAGCCTAGCTGAGAGCAGCACAGGACCAGGTGACCACGTGCCTGGACGGCTTCAGAGACTTCTCCCCTGCCACTCTCAGCACACCAGCCGGAAAGTCACTCCAGGTGAGCTCTCAATGCGTGCAGCAACTCCACAGAATCGATGATATTATCCGTTTAGGGCGCGCAGCAACGCACAGGCCTTGCTGGATTGGCTGACAGCGGCACAGGACCAGGTGAGCACGTGCCTGGACGGGTTCAGAGAGTTCTCCCCCACCATTCTCAGCGCACTGGTTGGACATTCCCTCCAGGTGAGACTCAATGCGTGCAGCGACTTCAGAGGGACGTGCTGATTTGGCTAACACCGCCACAGGACCAGGTCACAAGAGTGCTTGGACGGGTTCAGAGAGTTCTCCGCATAGACGCTCTCCAGGTGAGACTCAACGCGTGCAGCAAGTGCAGAGAGACGTGCTGATTTGGCTGACAGCGCCACAGGACCAGGTCACAAGAGTGAGAGACCTCCCCATAGACGCTCTGCTCTGCTAGTAGTCAGTTTCCTTAACATGCCCCCTCCTGTGCTGTGTTAAATTGTCTGCCTGCTTGCTTGCTTACCCGTTTCCTCATATACCAGGCACATGGAAGACAGGTCAAGAAATCTCTGGACAGAGCAATTAAATTGTCGCTTCACTCTGCATGAATATTGGAGCAACCTATGCATAGGCCTAACGGTACTTATTGATTGATGATGTTGTTAACATATTATGAAAGTGGCTTTTGTACTTGCTGTATCAAAGGGAAGGCGTGTTGATACAGCAAAAGTGACATATTCTACACAAAAGCCTACCGGTATCATTATGTATAGAGACGTACGTCCGTTTACCCAGGTCATTCATTTACGCCCGAAGCACAAAAGATTGCTCAAGCATCCCGAGTGCACTTCTATTCATGTAGAGATGAATTGCTATTTGACAAATACTCCATCAACTTTACATATTCGTAAAGTTGTGAAAAGCACAAGTGTAGATACATCGTTGGACGTGGGACGACGAACGCGTCGCATAACCCGAGGAATTGAAACTCGCAAATAGGGCGTCCAACTTTTCGCTGAATTGCGCGGTCCGACTTCGACCCAAATTCCCCAGGTTTGGTCAAGGAGCACTTGGACGTTAGAGGGACTCTCTCTCACCTGCACACATTCACTGCCATTCTCTGGACGTGACTTCGGCACCAGAGCGCTGGGGCGAAAATGTTCTCGACGTGTGCTGGACGCATGCCTTGCTGCCCGCCCTACATGCAAGGCGCACTGGGCCACGCACGACTCGACCCGCTAGCTACATTCATTTACGTGCACATGATTTTTCACTGAGGCTTCAGGTTTTGACTCAGCGGCCCTCCTCTCATCCGTTGAGAACGTCCGTACAAGAGCACCATAAGTCGAACTGTTAAAAAGCCACGCATGGGCGAGTTCCTGTATGCATTGTACAACTAGCCTTTTCCGGTCTGAGATTACCTCTCCGTCTACTGGTGAGTCTTCAGTCCGCCTTGGTATTTCGAGATTACCAGCAGCGCCGGCGCCTCCTTCCCAGCTGCAAGCCATGGCGCTCCCGTCGTCATGGACCGGCAGGCTTGCTTGGGGTGCGGCGGGCTTCGTCCTGGCTTTAATCGCCGTCCTTGCCACGTGTCACGCCGTCGACAATTACTACATCCTGCGACACCCCGCGTTTTGCGCGGATACGCCCGATCCGCGCTATTGCGTGGAGCAGCTCCGCGACGTGCGGCGGAAGCTCGGTGCGCTTCCCGCTCCGACGAGTGAGCTTGCGCCAGGGCTCGTCGCGAACATCACGGCGGGAATGCAGAGAATTCTGGCGAGAGTATCCTTGATAAGGAAGAACCGCGGTACAGTGAATATGACGGGCGCCGTGACAACCGACTGCCTCGATCTGGTATGAAGCTGCCCCGATCATTACGCACTCGTTTATAACTCTGAGCCATTTCGTTCCAAACTCTGAGCAGCTGCACCAAACTCACTACCTGCTGTGCCGCCCCTACGTCGATTTCAACTCATCCCCCTCCCGTTCTCCCTCCCTCAGCCGGAGTCCACCTCGTTTCCTCAGACTGTTTGCCCGTCTGCAAAGATTTTGAGCAATTGAATCCATCCTTCTCCGGCCCCTACTGACGTCCTTTCCGCAGACCGCCAACGCCTTTTATCATCTCGTCAAGGCCGCCGCGGCGCTCAAAGCGCGCACCGACGACGAGGACGTGCCGTTCTGGGTCACGGCGGCACGCGACCAGCTCGTCACGTGTCTCGACGGCATCTGGGAATTCTCCCTCGACACGTACAAGTCGCACGCGGGGAAATCGCTAACATCCCTCGGCAAGAATCTCAAGAAATCGTTCGACACCGCCATCGCCCTCGCGCTCCACTCCGCCGCCGGATCCGCGCGAAAGTTACCCCTGCGCCGCCAGACGCTTGAAGGCGGCGGTCCGGGGGAGCCGCCTTCGTGGGTGGAGCCTGCGATGTACGAGCGCATCAGGGAGCTTCAGGCGCGGATGCAAGGGGATCACGCGGAGGCGGAAGCGTGGGCGGAGCGCGGGCGGAAGCTTCAACTGGCGAAAGTCAAGAAGTTAAAGCCGAACGCCGTGGTAGGGAAGAACGAGAAGTTCAAGAAGATTTCGGACGCATTAAAAGCAGCTCCGAAAACGGGGCTGTACGTGGTGTACATCAAGGCGGGGGTGTATAGGGAGAAGGTTTTGGTGAACCGGGAGGGCGTGGTTCTGGTGGGAGACGGCGCGACGAAGACGATTATAACGGGGAAGGACAGTGTTGCTGGTGGATTTACCACATACAACACTGCTACAGTCAGTGAGTACTTCTACCAACTAGTGCTATGTCTTTGTACAGACTTTCCCTGTGAGAACCGCCTTCCGCTCCCGTTTCATTGTCCGAGAATTAAGACATTTCTAAAGGTGCCTTCGTTAGACGTCTACCCGATGCTGTCAGTCAACCTAATCCCATCCTCTTTGTGTTCTGCCTTTGCCACTCAATCTCAGGTGTAAAGAAAAACTATTTCCAGGCAGCGGGGATAAAGTTCGAAAACACTGCAGGAATTCAGGGCCACCAAGCCGTGGCGCTGATGATCGACGCGGATAAGGCAGTCGTTTATGACTGCTCCTTTACAGGATACCAGGACACTCTCTACACCCACTCTGGCCGCCAGTACTACCGAAACTGCTTCATCTCTGGTATCACGGATTTTATTTTCGGAAACGCCGCTGCGGTCATTGACAACTGTACGATTGAGATGCGCGCGGGGAAATCGAACATCCCAATTACCGCGTCGGGACGAGAGACCCAAACGCCTACAGGGATCGTGATTCGCTACTCGTTTGTAACAGCCGAGAAGGGTGTTACAATTAACAGTGGTTACTTGGGTCGCCCTTGGAAGACATGCGCGCGTACAGTCTACATCAACACATTCCTTGCAAAGGTAAGCTATCTTAGCAATCGGGAAAAAGCAGTTTACATAACTCTCAGTTTCCTCCCAACTACCATTCTCCCTACGCACATGATGGGCAAGCAAAGCCTTTCCATTGCGTAAATTTTCAGCACCGCAGAGAAAATGCTGACCCGTTTCACCCACTTGCTGTTCCTTCTCCTTATGACCCCCCCACCCCCCCCCCCCCCCCTTTCACACCCCTCCCCGTCCCTCCTCCTCTCTCCAACATCAGCAAGTCAACAAGGAGGGATGGAGCACGTGGAACGGCGACAACAAGGGAAAGTGCGTCTACTACGCAGAGAAGGACAGCGAGGGGCCGGGGGAGGATACAAGCCAAAGGGCCATGTGCAAAAGCCCAGAGCAGTCACGAGTCTGCCTTTTCCCAACCCACCTCACCTTCCCACTCCTTCTCACCCCTCCTCACCCCTCCTCGCCCCACTCTCCCACAACAGCAAATCAACAAGGAGGGATGGAGCACGTGGAACGGCGACAACAAGGGAAAGTGCGTCTACTACGCAGAGAAGGACAGCGAGGGGCCGGGAGCGTACAAGCCGAGGGCCAAATGGGTGAACCCGGGGCAGATTCGCGATGGAAAGCCGTGGGCACCCGAGCGGTTTATTCAGCTGAGTGAATGGTATGACACCAAGAAAGGAGTAATTCGGTATCCTCCGAAGTAAGTAAGCAGCAGAGCAAGAGCAAGCGGAACGGGGTGTCTCAAACCGAGGGCCAAATGGGTGAAGTCAGGGCAGATTCCGGTCGGCAAGACATGGGGCCTGAGCCTTTCATTCAGCTCAGCGAATATACGATGTGAAGAAAGGAAGGAATCACTTGTTACACTTAGGAAGGAGGGGCGTTGGGGAGCGTGTGGCAGGGAGCTTACACGGAAAGGGCCAGATGGGCAGAAGCTGGGCTGGGGATATACTGAAGATGGCAAGCAGCCATGGGCCTTGATAAGGTAGCCTTCCAGTTAGTTAATACGGTAAGAAGTGGTACAATGGGAGCAAAGGGACCATTACATGGGTGCCTGTGTTTGATTCAGCCTGGATGGAGTTTTATAGCGTGAATGGGAGTGTATATCGTAAACCATACTAGACAATCCTATGAAGCTGTCTTAAGTGTAGAGATGCGCTGAAAGGCTGCTGATGCAATAGTCCTGTGGTATTTGTGGATTGGTATGGTAGGCGCATGTACACACCAGGCCATGGCACAAGCTAATGCAGTTTTCATGACATGCTGAAAATTGCTCAAACAACGGGCAGTGCAAACCGACCGAGCCCATGAAACCTTTAATTTTTTGCTACACAACTGTGCTCACAACTATTCAGTACGTTCTGTTTCAACTATCTCTTGAGCATGTTGAGCGATATAAGACCAGAAATGGGAGGAGGGGGGGCGTTGTTGCTGATGTCGACTTGCCTCACCTCCCCAGGCTGAAAGTACAAGTCGCTGTGACTGGATGGAGGGAAGAGGGGAGACGAAGGAAAGGTACGGCAACAGGGAGCTGAGCTCACATCCCTGACCCCAGTTCACCCATATTCTCAGGTCCTTGCCTATAAGAACACACTGCAGCACGGAAAGAGAGTAAGAGTCGGGGGGAACTGTCTTTGCACCCCGCACACTTGAGTCGGGGGTCAAAGTACGCATCTCTTGAGTATTTTGTCTCGAGAATTCACATGAACTCATGAGCTGGCCTTGCTTGCTCCACACCACACGACACGACACCACACCACACCACACCACACACTTACATCCACATGCGCTGCTACTAGTGCCCTCTTCACCCACCTTCTGAGGTCCTTGCCAATCAGAGCGGATTGCAGCACGGAGAGGCAGTCAGAGTTTGGTGACACGATCACCACTGCCTCTCTTGAGTACTGCGTCTCGAGGATGGACACGAGCTGTGTCACTCTCACGAGCACGTCTGCTAGTACCTCCAGAGATCCTTCCCAATCAGAGCAGACTGCAGCACGGAGAGACAATCAGAGTCCGGTGAAACGATCACCACTGCGTCTCTTGAGTACTGTGTTTTGAGGATCGACATGAGCTGCGTCACTCTCACGAGCACGTCTGCCACGCTCTCATGGGGCGTGCCATCAGTGAAGGGGGGCGGGCGCCACCTGGACGACACGGAGTCTTCTAGGTAGATCTGTGGATGAGACATGGGATGGGATGACACAGTAAAAGGGAAGGGGGATGGGGTGTGGAGCTGAGTCACCCACACGAGCACGTCCGGCATGCTCTCATGGGGGGTGCCGTCAGTGCAGGGGGGCGGGCGCCACCGGGAGGAAACAGAGTCTTCTAGGTACACCTGGATGGGAAATGGCACCTATTGATTCACTCATCACTCCTTTCCCCCACCCCACCCCGTTCCCATCCCCAACTCCATTCTTCACCAAGCCCTCTCTTTCCCCATAACCCTTCCTTTCCCCCCCCATCGCCCTTCCAACCCCCCCCCCTTCTCCCCCCAATTCACTACCCAATCTCCCCTGTTGACCCCTCTCTTCGACCCAGCCGTTCTCTTCCCCCCTTATCTTCCACCCAGCCTCTCTCTCCCCCTCTCTCTATCTCCCAGCCCCTTCCTTCCCACCAATCTTCTACCCAGCTCTGCCATAAACTCTCCCCCCCCAAACCCACCTCGCTCATCATCTCAAGCGGCTGCCCTTCAAACGCCCCCAGTCCCCTGGCGTCCAGGAAGCTGTACTCTGGCACGATGCGGCTGGTGGAAGGGGGGTGGTGAGGGGTGGTGGGGGTTGGTGAGGGGTGGTGAGGGGTGGTGAGGGAAGGTTCACGGTGAGATAAGGAGTCGCCCCCAGTCCTCTGGCGTCCAGAAAGCTGTACTCTGGCACGATGTTGCTGGTCGAGGAGTGATGAGGGGTTGGTTGAGGAAGTAGTGGGGTGTGAGATGGGCCAAGGGTAGTGAGGGAGCTGGGAGGGGAGGTATAAGGGGAGGGAGGCGACACCCCCAGTCTCCTGGCGTCCAGAAAGCTGTACTCTGGCACGATTCAGCTGGTGATGAGGGGTGGTGAAAGGAAGAGGCGAGGTTCGGTGGTGAGGAGGGAGAGTGAGAGGGGAGGTTCAAGGAGAGAGAGGAGAGAAGTTTCAAAGCCGTTGACGGTTCAACGTCCCACGCCTTTCAGTCAATATTTGAATATTGACTGATGGTTGAAAGACAAGAACGCCTTTCAGTCAATATTTGAATATTGACTGATGGTTGAAAGACAAGAACGCCTTTCAGTCAATATTTGAATATTGACTGATGGTTGAAAGACAAGAACGCCTTTCAGTCAATATTTGAATATTGACTGATGGTTGAAAGACAAGAACGCCTTTCAGTCAATATTTGAATATTGACTGATGGTTGAAAGACAAGAACGCCTTTCAGTCAATATTTGAATATTGACTGATGGTTGAAAGACAAGAACGCCTTTCAGTCAATATTTGAATATTGACTGATGGTTGAAAGACAAGAACGCCTTTCAGTCAATATTTGAATATTGACTGATGGTTGAAAGACAAGAACGCCTTTCAGTCAATATTTGAATCCCCTGACAAAGTTTGAGTGGACTCATCAAGTGTACGAGTGAGGGGAAGTTAAGACTCTCTCGTGCTGTCCACACCACACCATAGGTATATGTGTACATCCCCGCCCTGACTTTTGAGTCGACTCAAAGTGTCACAGCGTACGTGTATGTGTACCTCCCCACCCCAACTGCCAACGCACCTGTAATCCGCGCCGTTTACATAAGCAACGACCTCAGCCGTCTGATACGCCCGCTGGGAAATGGACGGCCAGATCCAGCACCCTCCACCGCAGGCGTCCATCTTGCGCAGCTTCCTGGCAGCTTCCACCGCCTGCTTCTTCCCCTCTCCTGACAGACCACTCTGCACGTTTGTCTTGTCCACGGGGTTGGTGTGAATTAGCCCAAGCGCTTCCCACTCTGACTCGCCTGCTCTTACTAAGTAGTACCTGGGAGAAAACGGATGGGGTGGGGGTGGGGGTGGGGGTAGGGTTGGGGACGGAAGTGGGAGAGGGGGAGAGAGAGGGGGAGGCAAGGAGAGGGAATTAGATGGAGGAAGGGAGAGGGAATAAATTGCCCTTCTCGGATCGATTTGCACGTTGGTCTTGTCTACGGGGTTGGTGTGAATCATGCCCAGAGCTTCCCACTCCTGCTCTCACCAGGTAGTACCTGGAAGAAGGACGGAGGAGTGGGAGAGGGCGATCGGGAAGGCTTCGCAACAGTCACATTCACCACTCTTGTACTTCACACAACCACCCAACACAATCACATTCGATACAATCACAACTCACACCATTGCACTCACGTGTTTTTCAGCTCAATAGGCGGCATTTGCAGCAGTCCGTTTGCACGCGCGGTGCCGATACCCCCCAATGGTAACCCTAACTCTGACCACCGCAGGCCCACCCCTGCCACGTCAGCTGCAGGTCCGCGAAATATCTCTGTCACATCACCCAAACGTTCCACTGCTGCGCCAGACAGCGGTGCCAGCTCAGCAGACTGTTGAGGCGGAAGCATGGCCTCGGTGGTAAGAAGCGACGCCGCGAGCAACAATGGAAGGAGAATCCGCGAAGCTGCTGATTGGATGTGAGACTGCAAATCTCCAGGAAATGTCGAGGGTTTCGAGGAGATGTGGCCATTGCTACAGTTGGGCCGGTCTTGACGGCTGGTAATGCTGTTACTGCTGCTGGCTTGCACCTTGAAAGGCTTCCGCACAGGTACTACATTGGAACGCAGTAAGTTACTATCGAGGCGGGTTGCGGAAGAGTTGGTGTGATGCTGTGGTCTAAGAATCGACGATCGGGGGTAGTGAAGGATCGACGAGGCCATTCCGCAGCGTCGCGAATAGAAGATGGTCGTGAATTAGCGAAAAAGGTACTCTGATGTTACGTAATGCGGGGAAGCATGCGACAGTCGCCTTGCGACGGAAACTCTGGGTCTATTAAGTTCCTGTCAAATGTAGCAATTAGAGACTGTTCACGGCACTATCTCCGTCCCCCCACCACGTGTTGATTCAGGAGAATCGCCTTGTACGCGCTGCTAGGTCAACCACGCTTAGTTCAGAATCATTAAGGCATTCAGAGATGAATGGAGGAACGCGCCTGTCGAAGCAGTGGCGAAGTCACAATTCATCGAGCTCTAGAATGTCCTTTGAGCCCAAGAGCCACCATGCAGAATCCATTCAGAGTAGACAGCATGGATTCTGCCGCGCTGCGAGCCAGCATTCACTCTCCTCTCCGGGCAAAACTTTTCCCGAAGAAGCTCGAAGAGAGAAGTTGCCGTTTTGCGAGGAAGCATCCATTCACCGCAAAATATCTCCAAGCGGGCAGGAAAATTCGTTCTCAAGGTTGCCTCTCTGCCTTCCACCTGTTTCCCCCAGCATTTGGGAGCAGCAGCTTCGCGATTCGACGATCGTGCCAGAGTGGCGAATGCCAGGTGGCACGAGGGAACAAAACATGCCGACGCAGAGGATTGAACTCTGGACCTTCTGTTTACAAGATAGATGCTCTACCACTGAGCTACACCGGCTTGTTTCTTGAGATTGCTTTTTTCTTTTGACATATTTGTAATTCACCTCGTCACCTCCAAACACACTTTTCTTTGTCACGTGTCAGTCAGCCAGCTTGCGTTCAGTCATTCGTGTAAGAGATTATTACCTTCGAATGACAGGTGTTTACATTCGGCCATTCGTGTCAGAGGTGATCATCTTCGAGCGACAGGTGTGCCCAAGGTCATCCAGCGCAGCAGCTGCACCGGCCATGGCGGTCTGCTCTAACCACGCGTCGACGCGTGTCCCGACGCCAATGCGATTTGATCCCAGAATGACGAGATCAGAGCCACCCGAGCCGCCGATTCCGTATCAATTAACGACGAACGAGCCGCTCTCCCAACGCAGTCGCTTTGCCAGCGACTCGGCCCTTGGAATTCCTAGGAATCTGGATAATTCCCGAGGAATCGCGAGCTCCGTATCAAGTGACATACTATTACTCATAGTACCTGCTGAAGGAGTAGCGAACCTGATCAGCAGCAGTCTGCTTGGACGGAGGTTCCTGAACCACCTACGCTCAACGTACGAGCGCCCGAGGAGGAAGGGAAGGAGGACGCAAGACCTGACTAGGCGATATTCGGTGAAGTTCTGGATAAGCTCGAGGGCATTTCTCTGCTAGAGCCTGCACGCTTGACCGGCGTCAAGAGAGCCTTTTGTTCGTTGTCGCCTGCCTGACCGTCAATCTAGCAGCCATGGCGTCTCTTTCAGCTTTGTTCACCTCCAACCCCGCCGCGATCTCCGCGATTTCCGCTTCAGGAGGAGCCACGACCTCTCGTCGCCACTCCCGTTCGGCCCCAGCTCCTTTCCTGACAAGCTCCGCTCTCGCTCGCCGTCGTACCATCACGACCGATCTCAACCGATCAGGCTTCTCTTCAGGGCGCGGCGTGCATGCTCCCAGCCCGAGGAGACCGGGCACCCCGTACCCCTCTCTGCTGGAAACCAGAAACAAGAACAGAAGAAACGACTTGAGCTATGGCTCCAGTTCCCGACTGCTGCTGCTTTCTGCTGCTTCTGCTGGTGATGCCGGTGGTGGTGGTGGTGCTGGTGGTGGTGTTGATGGTGGCAACAGGGGAGGAACAGGAGAGAGTGAAGGAGCAACGGGAGAGTTGGAGGCGGTTGGGGTGTTGATAGAGAGTGGAACGATTGGGGAGCAGGAAGCAGCAGAGGTGCTTCCTGTTGCATCGGATCAACCCAATCAACGGCTCACAGCCCATCTGGACTTGAGTGAGGTGAAGCGGCAGCTGCAACGGTCGAACGAGCGGACAGCAGAGAACCTGAAGCACCTGAGAAATCGCCTGCACGCGTCCAACGAGTGGACGGCGAAGCACCTGAAAATCTCAAACCAACAGACCAGGGAGAGCCTGAAGCACCTGAAAACTCGCCTGAATGCGTCCAACGAGTGGACAATAAGCCACCTCAAAAGGGGACATCAGTGGACGTCTGAGCACCTGAGAGAATCAAATCAAAGGACACGAGAGCACATGCAGCATCTGGCTGATTCTGACCACCTGCGGCAGCACCTGCCTCATCTGGAGCACCTGAAGCACCTGAAGGGGCATCTGAACTTGGGGGCGCTGAAAGCAAGGCTGGACGCGTCCAACGCCAAGACGAGGGCGCAGCTGAGGCACCTGGGAGTCAACCTGGAGCACCTGGAGGGGCACCTGGACGTGGGGGCGCTGAAAGCAAGGTTGGACGCTTCCAACTCCAGGACAAAGGCGCAGTTGAAGCGGAGAGGCAGGCAGGCATCTCACACGGTGCATGGCGTGGCTGACGTGCTCTCTGTCATCGGCGCCGCTGCTGCCGCTGCCACTGGTGCCACCGGCGGTGCTGCTGGTGCTACGCGTACTGGTGCTGCTGGTGGTGCTTCTGAAGCTACTCCTGGTTCTGCTTCAGGCTCCGCGGCCCCTCCTCCTGCTGAGTCTTCTGGTGCTGGTAGTGTGAAGGAGAGGGCAGCAGGAGGAGCAGACGGCGGGCACGTCTCCAGGGCTGCAAGCAGTGCGAACAACAGAAGCACTGCAACCAAGAGCCCTCCTGTGCGCAATCCGTATCTGAGTGGCAACTTCCGTCCAGTGGGCAACGAGGTGCTTCAGGAGCTGGACTGCGCTGTGAGTGACCCCCTCGCCATCTCCTGTCGTCTATATTCATCTCCTGCCGTCTATATCCACCTCCTACCCTTCTCCAACCTTCCCTGACTGTCTGATTCTCGGTCTGCCTCTCAGTCTGCCTTTCTGCCTTTCTGTCTCTTGTGTCACCACACCAGGTGATCGGCCAGATCCCCCAGGGTCTGCGGGGTAGATTCATTCGCAACGGCCCCAACCCGCAGCTGCCCCCCTCCAGCCCCGCTCTGTACCACTGGTTCTAACCCTCTCCGCTTGCGTATTCACCTTTTCTCGGTCTTGTCTTTCCCCTTCACTCTACACCAGGTGATAGGTCAAATCCCCCGGGGTTTGCGGGGTAGATTCATCCGCAACGGCCCCAACCCACAGCTGCCTCCCTCCAGCCCTGAGCTCTACCACTGGTTCGACGGGGACGGCATGGTACATTCAGTGAACTTTCACCCCCCTGAGGAGAACTTTCAGTGTCACCCTCGTGAAGCCCGTGAGGAGATTTTTCACTCCTCGCGAGTGAGCTACGGGCGGCGCTACATCCGGACGACAGGCTGGCAGGAGGAGCGGGCGGCGGGGCGGGCGCTTTTTGGAGGGTTGCAGCAGGTGGGCCTGGGGGCGAATCATCTGCTGCTGGCTGCGATGAACCTTCTCGGGCTGAGACAGCAGGACGCACCCATGTGGAACATGGTAAGTTCAAAAGGTATGGTGTGATTATAAGGTGTATACAAGGGGTATGGAGTGGTGTGGGCTGCAGCAGGTGGGGCTGGGGGGGCGAGTCACCTGCTGCTGGCTGCAATAAACATCCTCAGGCTGAGACAACAAGACGCTCCCATGTGGAACATGGTGAGCTTTTTGGGGGTATGGCGTGGTTAGAAGGGGTATAGTATTCTGATAAGGGGTGTGGTGTGGTGTGGATGTAGCAGGTGGTGCTGGGGGCGAGTCATCTGCTGCTGGCTGCAATAAACATTCTCAGGCTGAGACAGCAGGACAAATGGATCATGGTATGCTTATAAGGCGTACTGTGTGTGTATGAGGGGTATAGTGTGTTTGTAAGGGGTATGAAAGAGGTACCCTGTTTTGGTAAGGGGCATGGTGTGTTTGTGAGGGATACGATTTGCTAGCCCAGTAAGGGGTACAGATCATGTCAGGGTGATAATGAATGGAATGGTTGCAACACCCACCCTGCAGGGGTACGTATCTCATACACGCTAAATCCTGCCCAGCCCAGTATGATGCGTCTCTGCACCATTGCACCCACCCACCATTGCACCCACCCACCATTGCACCCACCCACCATTGCACCCACCCACCATTGCACCCATCGCATCCTGCACGCGTTTCTCCACCTCTGTTCCACTCCCTCCCCCTTCTCCCCCTCCCGTCCCCATCAGACCAAGAACGTGTCCAACAACCACTTCATCTTGCATGCCTCCCCTCCCCTCCCTTCCCCCCCCCTCCCTTCCCCTCCCCTCCCTTCCCCTCCCCTCCCTTCCCCTCCCCTCCCTTCCCCTCCCCTCCCTTCCCCTCCCCTCCCCTCCTCTCCACCTCCCTCCCATCCCAATCAGACCAAGAACGTGTCCAACAACCATTTCATTCAGCACGCCGGGCGCCTCCTCTCCCTCTGGGAAGCAGGCCTGCCTTACTCCCTCGACCCCTCAACCCTTGACACCAAGGTACCCTCTCTGCCCGCTACCCTCCTCTTGCTGGTCTTGCTGGTCTTGCTGGTCATGCCGGGCGCCTCCTCTCCCTCTGGGAAGCAGGCCTGCCCTACTCCCTCGACCCTGCAACCCTTGACACCAAGGTACAAAACCCACCGCCCCATTCTTTCTTTGAAATCGTCTCTGGAAACCTTCATATGAACCTTTATGTGTCTCTGGGAAGCAGGCCTGCCATACCCCCTCGACCCCTCAATCCTCGACACCAAGGTACCCCACCCGTCACTCTTCACACGCTCAACGTCGAGGTACCCTCTCGCCCCATCACCCTCCTCTCACCGGATGCCTCCTCTCCCTCTGGGTAGCAGGCCTGCCATACCCCCTCGACCCCTCAATCCTCGACACCAAGGTACTACCCTCCTCTCACCGGGTGCCTCCTCTCACCGGGTGCCTCCTCTCCTTTCACTCTACGATGCACCGCTTTCCTTTTTCAAGAGAAAATGGGTAAAAGATGTGCCCCCTCGTTCATTCTGCATTTCCCTCAGGGCGTCCACTCGTTTGATGACATGTGGCGCAGCGGCATGACAGCTCACCCGAAAGTGGATCCGGTTACCAACCACATGATGATCTACGGTTACAACCTCACGCACAAGGTACGGCCTGAGAGTCTAAGAGCTGACAGCTTAGGAATTACAGGTTAAGAATTGAATTACAATGTAACTAGTTCCTTTCACAGTTTTACAACTCGCATGGGGCAACACTGATTTCGCCACAAAAGCTTCTACAACCCAAGGTAGGATTACCAAAAGGGTGCACCAAGAGGTGTTGCTTACCCTCACTTTAAAGCTGCGCATCACAGCGCACATTACACTAGCACGCTTTTGATCTGGACTTGAAAGGGACTTCCAACCTTGTTGTTGAGGCTCCTCAGAAAAGAAAAGCGCCTAAAAAAGCGCCTCAAAAGGCGCCTCGTAAAGGCCCCATTCACACTCAATATGGAGTTGGTGACTTTGAGGCGATCCCTCCTGTTGCATTCACACTCCATATTCACCCCATTCCCACTCTCTCCCCATGTGTTCTTCCCTACAATCACAGCCATATCTCCGCTACGGGGTGGTTGACCCCTCTGGCTCCCTCATCCATGCCACTGACCTC
Source organism: Closterium sp. Naga37s-1 (assembly GCA_947471745.1). NCBI lineage: Eukaryota > Viridiplantae > Streptophyta > Zygnematophyceae > Desmidiales > Closteriaceae > Closterium > Closterium sp. Naga37s-1. Next base: position 1,051,340 of record CANJKZ010000024.1, on the reverse strand, counting down.
GACCTGCCTCACCCTGCCGCCTTTTGTGCCACTCAAGGGTCACTCCATTCCCACTGTTTCCCTCTGCGCCCCACCTCCCCCCTCTCACAGCCATACCTCCGCTACGGGGTGGTTGACCCCTCTGGCTCCCTCGTTCACGCCACTGACCTCGACCTGCCACACCCTGTCTCCTACCACTCAAGGATCACCCCGTTCCCACTGTTTCCTGCTGCGCCCCACCTTCTATCCTCTCACAGCCGTATCTCCGCTATGGGGTGGTTGACCCCTCTGGCATGTCGACTCACATGTCACCTCTCTCCCTATGCCCACCTCCCTCCCCCCTTCCTTCCTCACCCCTCGCTCCCCCTCCCCTCACAGCCATATCTCCGCTACGGGGTGGTTGACCCCTCTGGCTCCCTCGTTCACGCCACTGACCTCGACCTGCCACATCCTGTCATGGTACAGAACGGTGGAGTAGTGTTCGATGTGGTTTGGCATGGTCTGGGTTGGTTGGTATTAAGGCATGTCATGGTACATGAGAGCGGTGCAGTAGTGTTTGATGTGGTGCACTGGGTAGTATGGTATGGCCTGATGGGTTATGTTTTGTCATCATATGGATTGTTGGTTTCGGTAAGATGTGGTATAGCAGTGTTTCTGTGTGGTTTGGCATGGTATGGTTGGGTTATGCCGTAGTGTGTTTACGGACTACTGCAGCGTCTGACATTCTTCCACTCCCCCCAACCCCTCATCACCTCTCCCAACTCCTTTTTTCATCCCCTCCCTTCCTCTTCCTTCCCGCTCCTCTCTCCTTCCTCTCTTCCTCTCTCCCTCTCTCCCCAAAAACCCCTCCTCTCAGATGCATGACTTCGCCATAACACAGCACCACAGCATATTCCTTGACTTCCCGCTTCGCTTCCAGCTAGACAAAGTCATTCAGTCGCACGGCAAGGCCAAGCCCTTCGTCTTCGACCCGGTAAGCCACTGATTTTTGCGTCTGGAAGGATACCCTCCTGCGTATCCTCGATCCGGAGGATGCTGATCCTCCTGCCCGCACTCGCTTTGCTGCCTCTGCCTTCCCATCAATCGACTACTATGCTCTCTCGCCCCGGACTCTGTTCCCCTCTCTTTCTCTGCTTCCCCATCGCTCCCCCGATCCAGTCCAAGCCATCCCGCATTGGAGTGCTTCCCCGCTTTGGCTCTAATCCCGACATGCGCTGGTTCACTGTGGACCCAGGGTGAGTTGCTGCGACACCCTGTAATGACAGCCTGGTACACTGCCAAGACTTGCATTGTAAAACACAAAGCACCCGCGTTTTGGCTCTAATCCAGACACGCGTTGGTTCACTGAGGACCCAGGGTGAGTTGCTGTGACAACCTTTTTGCCATCCTGTTTTGAGAGTGTTGCAGAGTCAAAAACAAAGCACCACCCGCGATTTGGCTCTAATTCAGACATTCACTGGTTCACTGTGGACCCGGGTTGAGACTAAACATTCTCTAGGCTTCAAATCCATTCCTCCCCATTGCACATGGTCCAAATTTTCTTTGTTCCAATTTCTACCTCCGTTTCCCCTGCTCCTCCTATTCCCTTGCATCCTTGCAGGTTCTGTCTTCATGTGGTTAACGCATTTGAAGAACCCCCCCCCCCCACCTCCTCCTCCCCCTCTCCCTCCTCCTCCTCGTCCTCCCCCTCCTCCTCCACCCCGGACTCTCCTCCTCCCGCCATCATCCTACGTGTCATCCGCTTCCCCGCCTTCTCAGCGCTTGGCCTTGCTGAGCTGGCAGATGAGCTGGCATGTGATGAGGTGGCGCGATTGCACGAGTACAGGCTGGACCTCCAATTGGGAGCAGTAGAGGAGCGCTCCTTGTGCAAGGTATGTGTAACGTGTTTTGAGGTGTCTCAAAGGTACGTTACGATCTTTGATCGGGAAACAGTAGGGAGCAGTAGAGGAGAGCTTCTTGTGCAAGGTATGTGAAATGCCTTTCTAGGCGCCTCAAAAGGCGGCTGCACAAGCTCTTTTGTGGTGTAACGAGTACAGGTACAAGCCCTTGCAAATTCTCAAGGCGCATAAAAAATCGTCTCAAATATTTTGAGGCGCCTCAAAAATCTTTCTAGGCGCCTTAACAGGGGGCTGCACGAGCTCTTTTGTGGTGCAACGAGTACAGGTACAAACCCTTGTAAGTTACAAGGGGCCTGCCGTCTCTTCAGCCCACGGGTCTGCTGTGATTTTCCCTCACGCTTAACTCTCGCCCATTTCACCTCATCCTTTTTTTTACTCACTCCTTTTGCATTGCTTCTCCTCTCTCCCCACCTGCAGGAGTGTGCTGCGACTTCCCCTACTCTAACTTTGGTGACTTTTGAGTCGACTCAAAAGTCTCTGCGACTTCCCCTACTCCAACTTTGCTTGTTCTACTTACATTATCTGCCCGTCCGTTCCCTCGCCTCTCCCTCTTCTCTCCCCATCTGCACAGGTGTGCTGCGACTTCCCCTCCATCAACCCCAATTTCCTCAGCCTTATCCCTTCACCTTCCCCATTTTGCCTTCCCCGTTTCGCCTCTCATCCCTTCTTTCTCCCCATCTGCACAGGTGTGCTGCGACTTCCCATCCATCAACCCCAATTTCACGGGCCGCCCCCATCGCTTCGCTTACTCTGCCCGATTCACAGCACAGCCCGGCCCAGGTGAGGGTGAAGGGTGCAGAGGGATGGATCTGAGGGATGTAGAGGGATGGAGGTGGGTGGACAGGGATGGTGATGGTGGGCAGGGAGGGGGTTTGGTAGACTCATCCCCCATCGGTTCGTTTACTCTGCCCGATTCACAGCACAGCCAGGCCCAGGTGAGCGGTGCAGAGGGATGCTGGTGGGTGGCAGGGATGCAGGTGGGTGGGCAGGGATGCAGGTGGGTGGGCAGGGATGCAGGTGGGTGGGCAGGGATGCAGGTGGGTGGGCATGGGTGGGTTAGTAGCAGTCCGGATTAGGTGAGGGGTGGTAACAGTCTCCTGTGACACGTGTCAAAGAACGAACTGAGGGTGTTCTCTGTGCCCAATGCGCAATGCTCGCCCAGTGCGCAATGCGCAATGCCCAATGTCCTACTTCCATTCTGTATTCACTCCCGTCCCCCAACCACCACCAGGCACCACCGTCCCCTCATTCAACGCCATCATGAAGCATGGCTTTCAGCACGGCACATATCAGATGCCCAATGCCCCCCTTTCATGTGTCTCCACTCCACACCCCTCCTCCCACTCCCCCAACCCACCACCAGGCACCACCGTCCCCTCATTCAACGCTATAATGAAGCATGATTTTCAGCAAGGCACGTACCAGGTGCATACCCTCCCACCCGGGAGGTTCTGTGGGGAGCCTGTGTTTGCTCCACGGCACCACTTTCAGAGCAGCAGCAGGTCGCAGAGCGGTGAAGCGCGGTCAGATGAAGTCGGAATGGGTAGAGATGTGGTGGGACTGGGTGCTGATGCGGTTGGGATGGGTGCAGAGGAGGAGGACGATGGGTGGGTGTTGGCACATGTATGGGATGAGGAGGAGATGAGGAGCGAAGTGATTGTGCTGGATGCAATGAATCTGGACAAGCAGCCGCTGGCTCGGGTCATTCTTCCCAAGAGAGTACCGTACGGCTTCCATGGGACGTTTCTTCCTGACTGAATCCGTCAAGCTGACTGAAACTGTCACAATTGACTGAATCTGCCAGAGATGTGTGCGCATGTTTTCGTTGTAGTGTACCGTAGTTGTCACTACATGCAATGCCCTGGAGAAGTGCTCCTTTTTGCTTGCTCGGAAAATGTAGACATTCCAGCACAAGATAATTATATAGATAGAAACCACATCCACAAGCAAGCCAAGGTTTACAGGCTAGTAGTACATAAAATTACAGGCTCGTACTCATTGGTTCTCTTACAGCACTTCCTCTCACCTACATCACCCGCACACAAGAATGCGCTACAGAATTATTTGCGCCGAACATACTTCCCGCATAGCGCATACTTCTTCCCTTCGTGCCCTACAATGAAGTACTTCCCACCGTCAGTAATCCCTTTCGCATAAGAGATTGCAGAACTCTCCGTCGTCGCCGGCGATGTGGCTCCCAATCTGAAGCTGTAACGCTTGTTACCACCACCTTTCCGAGTCGTTATATTCAACCATTTGTCTTCAGGGAAATTCACGTAAGAAGGGGTACCGCTTGTGCAAGTTGAAGCAGGAGTAGTCATGGGAATTTTTCCTCCGGACTTTATGCCGAAAATAAATATCTTCAAAAAAACAGTGTATCTTGCTTCAGAGTACCTGTCAAGCGGACATGGGAAGCGACGGGAAATTTTGAAGTTAGTCAGGTTGCTAGTGCTGACTTACGAATACCCCCATGCCACAGGTTGCATAGGCAATACTGACTCGCTAGTAGCATTCTATACATGCTCGCTCCCAGTTGAGGCTACAAGTTTTTTCAAGAACACAAGCACTAGCTGTGTCGGTGTGGCTGTTGCTGCTGTGCTGTGGTGATTCCTCAATCGTGTCAGCTGGAGTAAGTAAGCAGCACACACATCCGTACCTCACCATGGTTAAACCCACTCACAGCTTAAGCACGATCTGATCTGACACCCAGGAGAATCGCTTGAGAGCAAGTAAGCAATGGAACATGATCGCACATAAATGGGACATGATCCCACATAAATGGGACATGATCCCACATCAATGGGACATGATCCCACATAAATGGGACATGATCCCACATCAATGGGACATGATCCCACATCAATGGGACATGATCGCACATAAATGGGACATGATCCCACATCAATGGGACATGATCTCACATCAATGGGACATGATCCCACATCAATGGGACATGATCTCACATCAATGGGACATGATTCCACATCAATGGGACATGATCTCACATCAATGGGACACGATCTCACAGTTTTCCCACACGGTGACTCCATACACGTTTTAGGCGCCTCAAAACGACAGATCTTACGGCTTTCACACACATGATGACTCCATAAGCGTTCTTTGGCGCCTCAAAAACAAAATAGTGTACGAACTAGCTAAGAATAAATGAAGGACAGGACACTCTCCCTACCTCAAAGCCTTCACAACAACTCTTCCAAGGCGCCTCAAAAGCCTTACCTCACGGCTGTCACAACAATTCTCCCCGAAGCCGCTCTGTCGCCGATCACTTTCCCCTGGTGCCACGTGGGACGCAAGACGGCGCCGAATCTCGCTGGAAAAGTGGGAATGGCAGGGACCGGGCAGACGGGGAAAAAGTCAATGGAGGGATACAATCATACAAGTGACACGTTGTATCGCTGCATGAAGGCGTGATAACAACATCAAGTCACAATGTCGCATGTCGCATGGTAGAAATGGCATTCCTCCGTCTGCCGCGGCACTATCCAGCCCTAAGGCACTATCCAGCCCTGGGGCACAGCTAGTCGAAGGGTGAAGTAAGTAGGTAGGTGGCACCATGACGCAGTGACGACACCACCAGAGCTCGTACGACCGCAAGAGCTCGTATGACTGCAAGAGCTCGTATGACTGCAAGAGCTCGTACAACTAGAACTACTGACAGTAAGCGTTTACACACAATCTGAGGCACGTCACACGCAACAAGCGCTGCACACGCAACAAGTGCCACACACGCTTACCTATTATCATTCCTTTTAACAGCTGACGCCTGGGGTGAAGAGTAGAGGTGGCAGAAGTGGCAGACGCAGCAATCGCTCCAGCGTCGCGTGGGAGGAACGATGAGGCAAACGCGCCATGGACAGTGAAGAGTGCCGCACCTGCAGGCACGCAGGCAGGCAGGCGGGCAGGCAGGCAGGCAGGCAAGCAGGCAGGCAGGCGGGCAAACTCAGCCACGGACCCAGTCGCGGAGAGTGAGCAGCGCACTGAACCACTCGTGGAGAGTGAGCAGCGCACTGACCCACTCATGACTGCTCTGGCATGAATCGATGATCATCTCACGACTCGTGATGGATACGCCGCTTACAGAGTAGCATGCAGAGGGGAACAGCAGGGGGACATCAATCGATCATCACAACTCGTTTTTGTTGCAGCGCTTACATAGCAGCATGCAGAGGAGTGCTACGCGCTCCGAGTTCATCGCCGCAGTCCTGGCAAAGGCAGTGCTAAGAAATGGAAAAGAGAAAGCGATTTCGACTTTTGAGACGTCTCAGAAGAGAAAGCGATTTCGTGGAGAAGAGCCATCGATGACCAGCTGTGCGATCGCAGAGCAGTGCCGGTCGAGAAAGAAGAGAAAGCGAAAGAAGGTAGCGCAAGAGATGAATTCACTCGTTCCAATAACCGATTCGCAACATTCATCCATTTACTACATCGCCCCGACCCGGAACCACAGACGTCGTCGACTGAGGCCCTGTTCGATAGCCTAACAGAACGGGTACGGGTAGGAGTGGTTGGATGCACCTCATCCCGAACCTGACACTAATAAAATATGAAACCGACTAATCATTCTGCCGGCCGGCAACAGTAGCGAGACGACAAGGGGGAATGAAATCTGCCGGTCAGTCCGGCCAGCTTTGCAAAATCAACAGTAGTGCAAACAGATTATATATTCCATTGTGTACATGCAAACCCTACAGAAATACTACTACCTATATATATATACCACTACGATATATCAATATATAAACATCAGATTAGTACCCATAGAGTGCAAACTTATTCCCTTCATACCCTACAACAAAAAAACTTTCCATTACCCATCATGTATTTTGCATTCTCGAAAGCAGCACTCTTCGACGCAAGAGCCACACTGCCCTCCATTTTAAAGCTGTAACGGCCGCGACCACCACCTTGCTGGGTCGTTATATTCATCCAATTGGCGTCCGGAATATTACCGTAAGCAGGGTTAGCACTTGTGCAGGTTGATCCAGAATCGACCACTGGAATCTTTCCTCCCGACTTTATGTCAAAAATAACCAACCTTATAAAAATGGCATAGTTTGTTGAAGAGTACCTGCCAAACGGAGATGGAAAGAGACGGGCGAAATTTGAGGTGAGTCAGGTAGCTACCGGTAATACCAACGTGCCTGAGGTCGGGTAGGCAGAACTGACTTGCTAGCATTTACTACGCGCTCCCAGTTGAGCCTAAGTCTTCATTCAAGAGCACGAGCACTAGTAGCTTTGTCAGGGTGTCCATTGCCGTGCAATGGTGATTCCGCAATCGTGTCAGCTCGAGTAACCAGCACCCATGAGAATCTCGTGAGAGCAAGTGATCAATGGGACATGATCCATGTCACACAGCTTGCGATGGGTCTATGTTTTAGACGACTCATCACAAGACTCATCACAATGGGACATGATCCATGTCACACGGCTTTCACACGTGGTGACGCCATATACGTTCTTAGGCGTCTTGAAAAGACTCTCACGGCTTTCACACCTGATCACCTTATAAACTTTCTTAGGCGCCTCACCTCAGAAAGACATATCTCACGGTTCACACATTTTGACTCCATACATACGAATCGTGTAAGAATTAACGAAGAAAAGGCAAAGAACAGGAGGACACACTCCTTACCTCACTGCCTTCACAATCACTCTCCCAGAAGCCGCTTTGTCGCCGATTACTTGCCCATTGTACGTCGTGGGATGCAAGACGGCAACGTATTTCGCTGGAAAGAGAAAATGGCAGGGATCGGGCAGTCGGGGGAAATGGTAAATGGAAGCGACACATTGTAACGCTACATGAAGGCATGATAACAACATGTCGCATGTAACATGGTAACAGCATGTCGCATGTCACATGGTAGCAATGACATTCCTCCGCATGCCGCGGCACTATGCAGCCCTAGGCTGCTGTTAGGAATTGGGTGGCGCAGGTCGTGGGGAGGAATAAGTGGCACTATGACGCAGTGACGTCATTACAAGAGCTCGTACGACCGGAAGAGTTCGTACGACCGCAAGAGCTCGTACGACCGCAAGAGCTCGTACGACCGCAAGAGCTCGTACGACCGCAAGAGCTCGTACGACCGCAAGAGCTCGTACGACCGCAAGAGCTCGTACGACCGCAAGAGCTCGTACGACCGCAAGAGCTCGTACGACCGCAAGAGCTCGTACGACCGCAAGAGCTCGTACGACCGCAAGAGCTCGTACGACCGCAAGAGCTCGTACGACCGCAAGAGCTCGTACGACCGCAAGAGCTCGTACGACCGCAAGAGCTCGTACGACCGCAAGAGCTCGTACGACCGCAAGAGCTCGTACGACCGCAAGAGCTCGTACGACCGCAAGAGCTCGTACGACCGCAAGAGCTCGTACGACCGCAAGAGCTCGTACGACCGCAAGAGCTCGTACGACCGCAAGAGCTCGTACGACCGCAAGAGCTCGTACGACTATAGCTGACAGTAAGCACATTACACACAATCTGATGCGCGTCACACACAACAAGCGTGACACACGCTTACCTAATCTTTTTCCTTTTAACATCAGACGCCTCGAATGACGGGTAGAAGCAGCAATCACACCCGCATCGCGAGGAAGGAATGATGCCGCAGCCGCGCCATAGGCAGTGAAGAGGGCCGCACCTGCACAGGCAGGCACACAGGCACGCACGCACGCAGGCAGGCAGGCAGGCAGGCAGGCGGGCAAAAAGGCAGGCAGGCACGCAGGTACGCACGCACACACGCAGTTAGGCAGGCAGGCAGCACGAAACGAGAGCATAAGGAGCCGTGAGCGGTCAACGACGACACGAAACTGGCGGTTACCAGAAAACGTTAACGACAGCCGGTGCCAAGCGGCAGTGACCGCTCTGACGGCAAGAAGCTGCGGAGAAACTCAGTGCCACACTCGGCCACGACTCGTGATTGCTGCAGCGCTTACAGAGCAGCACGCAGAGGAGAGTTGCTCGCCGCATGGTACGAGCCGCAGTCCTGGCAGTCGCGGCCGGGCAGTGCTACCCTAATATTGCAGAGAAGTGCTGATTGTCGCAGACAAGTGCTGGTTGTCGCAGACAAGTGCTGGTTGTCGCAGAGCAGTGCTAGCAGTCGCAGAAAGAAGGGAAAGCGTTGATGGCACCGCAGGAAGAACGAGTCACGTGCGGTGGCTGTGAGGGGAATTCTGGAACTCCTAAATATAAGCACGCATTTGTACTACAACTGCCTCTGTTACTCCGTGGGTTGCGAGAGGGAAGCGCGAGTGTGGACAGATGATCCCTGGACGGAGCGAGGCGAAGCGACTCGGTTCGGAGAATGAAAAAGGGGGACAGAGGGAGGGGGGAGGGGAGGAGGCGAGGCGGCGCCTCCTTCCCGTACGGCGCCTGAACGTCAAACGCGCTCATCATGTGAGAGGGGACTACCTGTCGATGGTGCTCCAACGTGGTACTATTGGAGGCGAGGAGGTGAGGCGGCGCTTCCTTCCCGTACGGCGCCTGAGCGTCAAACGCGCTCATGTGAGCGGGGAATATCATCCATCGATGGTGCTCCCACGTGATATTCGCTCCAGCGTAGCGTTGGAGCACCACGTTTCAAGTTGGATGGTATTGCACCCGTCCGTTCCAACGGCCGGACGTTGCCACGTTGGCTGTGCCATTCAGGTTTGGATCGAGGGATCTCCAACGAGATTCGCTAGATTGTTAGGTTCGCTCCAACGAGGTTCGCTCCAACTTGGAGCCCTGCGTTCAATATGGCTGTGATGAGTTGGCTCGGCCTATGCTGACTTGTGCTAAGCATGCGCACTTGACTCCTGTCGTGTGCCTGGAATTCTGCAATATCCATAACTCCAGTGAAGGGTGCTCCATGGCTTCTGTCTGGCTGTACTAGTTGCACCTGATAGCGACGACGCGGTTCCGACCGTACGTTTTACTGTGTGATGCTCGTGACTCAACATACAGTACAGAATAGAACGTTTTGAACAACCTCAATGAGGGGGCTTCACAACACACATCACAGTATGATTGCCAAGGCAAGCAACACAGCGCTGCTGGCGCATACTGTACAGCGTATTTGCGCATCACATGAGCAGCAGCACCCTGTATGCAAGGGTTGGATTGGATGGGAGTCGAACAGGAGTGAGATGACGTGGGTACAGTCCGTTTCGCGCTAAAATCGTGACGTGTTCCTCCTCGGGTTAGTCGCGTCGCATCGCTAATTTACAATTCGTCTCAAATGTCGCGTCGCACCGCCAATTTACAATTCATCTCAAATGTCACGTCGCGTTTATTGCAAACGGATTTCACGCGAGGTATACTTGTGCTTCGTGGTTACTACTGCTACACCATTTATTGCATTTCGATTATCAGAATGTAGAAGTTCATTATGCTCCCATTACCACTTAGCAATATTCAACCATCCACCCCCCCCCCCCCCCCCCCCCCCCCCCAACCAGCGAGCATGTAACCCTTCCTTAAGATCAATCAAGCATCACTAGAGATGATATTATGACAATTATGTCATCCAAATGTTGGTGATGCACCATTTTGGGCTACTCTTTGCTTGTTTTGTTTTTGCTCTTGCTCTTCCTAAATCCCCCCCTTCTCTCTTCTCAAGCTCTCATCTCCTAAGACTTTGACAGTATGTTATGTTTCCCTAACACTTTTCGCCTTCTTGGAATCAGTAAACATTCCTACCTTAATATGAATATGTTACGGTATTGACAACTGTAAGAAATATGTTGCTCCATTGCGATGTCAGGATACTCTGCAAAGACTAAGCAAATACGGTACAAATCATCAGGTCAGGGAGTCTACAGCTCTACTACATCCACACATGCAAGCCCTAAAGAAAAACCACACCCTAACCTCAGGTTTAGTAGCACCCAGTTCAGCACAATCCCTTCAGCTAACCTAAAAAGAAAATGTATCTCAACATGAAACTCTGTTCACAAGAGCCGAGAGGGATGCCCACTCAAGGTGCATAGAATAGTCTCCCGCAGAGCGCATACTCAAAACCTGCGTGGGTCAGAACAAAGTGAGTTCCTTTACCAAAGAAATCTTCCGCAAGGTCGAGAGCACTTTGCTTCTCCGTTTTGGGTGTTACGATGCGCAATCTGAAGCTGTAGCGATTGCGGAGACCACCCCACTGACTTGTTGCGTTCAGCCATTTATATGTGGTCCCGGGCTGAAGATCCGAGCACGAGTATCCAGCAGCAATCCAGGGAATCAATCCCCTAGAGCGTACGTTCTTCACGAAGGCCTTCACGACAACGGCATAAGTTGTTTCCGAGTACCTGTCAACACCGGGCGTGAAAAGAGACAGTCTGAGGTCAGGTAGGTCGTAGTACTGACTTACTGGGGCATTCACTACGCTCTCCCAGCTGAACCCAGTTCTTTTAGCAGGGTTTGAGAGCACGAGCACAAACTGTGTGCCGTCTGCGGGTCACGGTGATTCCACAGCCACAGGTTACAGTATGTCAGATTGAGTGAGCAGCACACACACTTCTATCTCACTGCTGGTGAAAATCGTGTTGGAACAAACAATTAATGGGACACAATTCACCTTTCCATGCGCCACAAAAATATGATATAGTAAGCCTCGTTCCAGAACAAGTGAAGAGCAAGTGAAAGGACGCACTCCGTACCTCACTGCCTTCATAATGACTTTAGCCAGAGCACCTTTATCGCCGACCACTTTCCCATCGATCTTGGTAGGACGCAAGGTGCTAACGAATCTTGCTAAAAAGCGGGAATGGCAGGAACCGGGCAGACGGAAAAAGGTGAATGGAGGGGATAGATCAGTCAACGGGCTGCTTGTGAGACGCCTCGAAAAGCTGGGCAGACAGGGGAAAAAGTCAATGGAGGGACAGATCAGTCAACAGGCTGCTTGTGAGACGCCTCTCACTGTAAGGAGCCATAGCAGCAGTGGTAGCAGCAAGCGCGTATCTGCGCGTCTCTGGCACTGCTGCCGTTCCAATTATGAGTGACGATGAGAATAGTACCAGTGGTAGCAGCAAGCGCTACACTCACTTACTCAATATTACTCCCTCCTCGTGCAGACGCCTGGCTTTGAGGGCAGAGGAAGGCGAAGTGGCAGTAGGGACAGAAACGGCAGTTGCTCCCGCATCGTGAGGGAGGAATGATGAGGCCGACGCGCCATAGGCAGTGAAGAGTGTCGCACCTGCACAGGCAGGCACGCAGGCAGGCAGGCAGCACGAGAGCATGAGAAGGGGCGAACGCTAAACGACGACACGAACTGGCGGCGTCCATAGGAGTACCACGTAAACGGCAATGACTGTTGTGACGGCAAGAGGCAACGGAGAGAAACTCAGTGCCACATTTAGCCACGGACCCACTCGGGGCCAGTGAGCGCCGCACTGACTGTTCTGACGGGAACTCTCTGAAGCAGCAGCGGACCGGCGATCATCATGACCACGACTCGGAATGAAAGGCATTGCTTACAGAGCAACACGCAGACGAGAGTTGGGCGCTCCATGGTAGCTGTGCCGGCCGTCGCAGGCAGAGCAGTGCTAGTAATGTCGCAGAGAAGTGCTGGGCGTCGCAGAGCAGTGCTGGTCGTCGTAGAGCAGTGCTATCGCAGGCAGTAGAGGCGTTGATGCTAGACGAGAGCAAATAAGGCAGAACAAGACTCGAGTTCGGTGGCTGTGAGTGAAGGTTTGGGGATCTTTAACACATCACCGTGATGTACTACTGCTTCAGTAGTCTACTATTCGATAACTACGTGGGTTACAAGAAAGTGCGAGAGACCCGCTAGAGCGGAAGCGCGAGAAGGCAGCGCGAGGGAGAACGAAAAAGGAGGAGAGGGAGGCCGGAGGCGGCGAGGCGCCGCCTCCTTCCCGTACGGCGATCGAGCGTCGATTGCGCTGATGTTGGCGCAGCTACTACTGGGGGCGGCGTGCATCGATGGTGCTCCCATGTGATATTCGATCCAGCGTAGCGTTGGTGGAGCACCACGTTCAAGCTGGATGGTGGCACCTGTCCGTTCCAACGGCCGGGCGCTGTCACGCTGGCTGGCTGTGCCATTGGGATCGATGGATCTCCAACGTATGATTCGCTAGACTGTCACGTGAAGATTGGAGTTAGCGTCGTTATGACCGTGATGAGTTGGCTCGGTCTATGCTGACTTGTGCAAAGCACACGCGATGGACTCGCTGTCGTGTACCCTGAATACTGCAATGCACATGGCGTCAGTAAGGAAGGGTGCTCTGCTCAATGGCTGCTGCCTCGCTGTACTAGTGTGCACCTGATAGCGACGACGCGGTTGCGACCGTACGTTTTACTGTGTGATACTCGTGTCTCTGACATACGGAGCAATGTTTATGAACAATCGCTCAGAGGAGCCTTCGCTTCACGCTTGGAGTAAATTGCCAGACCAGAGCTGGCGCATAGTTCCCTCGCATCACGATTCGCCTTTAGTAAGGAACCACCACCACCAACCCCTACAGTATCAGCGTTGCCAATCGAGCATTTTCGTGAGGTGACGAAATTTGGGAGGAAATGGCATGAGAGTGTGAAACGTGGGTACAGTTTCTCGCTCCTTGCCCCAGTCATGCTTGAACCAATCAAATTTCATGTGACCCATGTTCAAGTTGTTTCAGGATTTTCAAATCCTAACGAGCCGCGCAATAGTTGTCGGGGCGCGAGCAATCGACACACCAAACTGTAAATGTACAACATTTGGTGTCGCGTCATATCGCGGCTCGCCAGCGCATACAGGCATCCTCACACTTTGAAAGCATTTATTGCCAAACCATTACAGCAACATAGTGTACACATATATTTATACTTAGCTAGGTGTATCTTGCCTATGCCCTCATTCGTTATGTGACAGCATTTTGCAATAACTGTTTGGTTATTCATTACTCCACACACTTCGATTGAACTCAAACAGGGGCAGTGTGTGAACCACAACAACAATTGTGGGTAGGTATTACTCATTTTCTCCATACCTTCCAACAATAAAGCACACTTGTCACCTTTTGGAAAACCGAATACAGTATAACAAATACTGTATACCAGTGCTGTTTGGTTTTAGTGTAGCCTCCATGATAAGGGGGGGGATTTACTGTTCCCTTTGAACAGTACTTTCCAACTCACCCTTATCCTTATCCTCCTTGATTTCCTTGTGCCACCTGACACTCTACTTTTCTTGCTTCTACTTTCTAGTCCCACGAAGTACTTTCCATCATTAGATCCTGCATGCTATATCAACCTTGCTTGTATTCCCCAATATCAATCAATTCTCAATCCGTTTCCAATACAAGTTTTCTATCTTGTTCTTTCTACAAACACGTTCCCGCTACGGTGGCTCTATGCTGTCAAAACATGGAGTTATGTCTATTTCACTCTAGGTTGTGTAGGGGTCATCCCTTAGAGGTCGTGGAGCTGCTGGAGCTGCTGGCGCTGTAGGAGCTGGAGGTGCTGGACCTACTCCTGACAGTCACTGTCTGTCATGGCCACTTACGCGGCAGTCGCTGCGGCCAGGGGTGGACAGTAGCGGGCACTACTTCTCCCGGACGACCCCACCCCTCGGCAGCTTCGTGAGTGGGTTATTCAGCGAGGTCGTCATGGTGGTGGAGGTTATCGTTCTGTTAAGACCGCTGCTCTTGGTGTTAGTGAGTCTGCTGCCACTCCAGGTGTTAGTGAGTCTGCTGCCACTCCAGGTGTTAGTGAGTCTGCAGCCACTCCAGGTGCTAGTGAGTCTGCTGCAGCTCTAGGTGCCCGTGAGTCTACCGACGCTCTAGTTGCTAGTGCGTCTACTACCACAGGTCCTGCCTCAGCTGAGGTCTTGCACACTTTCACGATTGACTCCGGCGCGTCACGTTGCTTCTTCCGTGATTGCACCACAGTCACACCACTCACAACACCTGTCCCAGTCTCACTGGCTGACCCCTCTGGGGGCCCAGTGGTTGCGAGAGCCTCCACGGTCCTCCCTTGTCCAGCAGTCCCCTCCGGCTCTTTGTCAGGTCTCCACCTCCCCACGTTCTCGACGAACTTGGTGAGCAACGCTGCCATTCAGGATGTCTGGGTTGATACCTTTATTCCTGGAGGGCATCGTGTGGCGATCTGTACGTGCTCCCGGACTGGCCGTCACCTGGCTACGTTCACTCGACAGCCTGGGTCTAGTCTGTACACACTGACCACTGCGTCTGCACAGGTGGCTGAGTCAGGTCAGGTAGCTACGTCGAGTCGAGCATCTGCGTCAGGGCAGTTAGCTGCGTCTTGCTCGTGCCGAATACTCACGCACGAGACTCAGCGCTGGCACCACCGTCTTGGTCACCCCTCCCTGCAGCGTCTGCGCCGCATGCACTCCCGGCTCCTGGTCACTGGCCTCCCTGAGACCCTGCCCCCCCTCCCGCGCTCACTTGCGCCGCCGTGCCTTCCTTGCGTCGAGGGGCGGCAGCGCGCCGCTCCTCACTCCTCCGAGTTTCCTCCGACCACTGCTCCTCTGCAGACTCTCCACATGGACGTGTGGGGCCCGGCCCCGTCGGTGGAACGGACCAGGAGCGCTACTTCCTGCTGGTGGTTGACGACTACACACGCTACACCACAGTCTTCCCCTTGCGGCGCAAGGCGGATGTCAGTGGTGTCTTGATCCCCTGGATCCGTGCTACTCGTCACCAGCTGCGCGAGCGGTTTCGGCGGGACTTTCCAGTCCTGCGTCTGCACTCTGACAGGGGTGGTGAGTTCTCCTCTGGCGTCCTTGAGACGTTCTGCCAGGATGAGGGCATCACCCAGTCGTTCACGCTTCCGGCCTCTCCGCAGCAAAATGGGATCGCTGAGCGTCGCATTGGCCTGATCATGGAGGTTGCTCGTACCTCCATGATCCATGCGGCTGCTCCCCATTTCCTGTGGCCGTTTGCGGTCCGATACGCCGCGCATGAGCTCAACCTCTGGCCCCGTGTCTCTGCTCCAGAGACCTCGCCCACACTCCGTTGGACGGGACAGCCTGGTGATGCGTCGTCGTTTCGGGTCTGGGGCGCGCTCTCCCTTGTTCGCGATACCAAAGCGAGCAAGCTCTCCCCTCGCACTCTCCGCTGTGTCTTCCTGGGCTTCCCCACCGACGCTCCACCCTGGCAGTTCTACCACCCTGCCTCGCGTTGTGTTCTGTCCTCTCAGGATGTCACCTTTGACGAGCCGGTCTGTTACTACCGACTTCACCCGCACGCGTCCCACCCGGTCCCTCTCGCACCTCTCTTCCTGGTACCAGTCCCCCCCCCGGTAGACCCCCTTCCCCCACAGGGTCCTGCTCCCTCAGGTGTGTCCCAGGTAGACCCACCCCCCTTGGATGAGCCAGTTGAGATCTCTTCTGACTCCTCTGACTCACCTGAGGGGGGTGACGCCGTCGCCGACGACACGGCGACCAATCGCCGCACTCCTCGCTTGGAGACCCCCCCGGGTTTCCCGCCACGGCCGTCTTCGCCGCCTCCGCAGCCTGCTGCTGTGGACTCTGGAGCTGAGACTACTGGAGCTGGGGCTGGGGGTGGTGAGTCCGGGGGTGCCCGCTCTCCTCGTCTGGCTACACCCCCCTAGTTCCCACCTCTGCCGTCTTCGCCGCCTCTGCAGCCTGCTGTTGTGGACACTGGAGCAGAGACTGAGGGTACTGAGCCTGGGGGTGCTGGGACTGAGGGTACTGAGCCTGGGGGTGCTGGGACTGAGGGTACTGGGCCTGAGGGTGCTGCGACTGAGGGTACTGAGCCTGCGACTGCTGAGACCGAGGGTCCTGCCTCTGGGGGTGCTGCGAGTTCGGGTGCTGACTCTGGGGGTGCTGCGAGTCCTTCTGGTGTTGGTGTCGTCGGAGCTCCTACTGGAGGACCTGGAGCTACTGGTGCTAGAGGTACTGGAGGTGCTGCCGGTGCTGGAGGTCCTGGAGGTGCTGCTGGTGCTGGAGGTCCTGGAGGTGCTGGAGGTACTGGAGGTGCTGCTGGTGCTGGAGGTCGGGGAGCTGCAGGTGCTGCTGGTCCTGGTGGAGCTGCTGGTGCTGGAGGTACTGGAGGTGCTGCTGGTGCTGGAGGTCGTGGAGCTGCTGGTGCTGGAGGTCCTGGAGGTACTGCTGGTGCTGGAGGTCGTGGCGCTGCTGGAGCTGCTGGTGCTGGAGGCGCTGGAGCTGCTGGGGCTGGAGGTGCTGGAGGTGCTGGAGGTCCTGGTGGAGCTACTGGTGCTCTTCGCCACCTTCTCAGTCTTCAGCCAGGGCTACTGGCTTCCCTGTGGCAGGTACTACTCCTCCGTTGCTGTGTCCACCGGCGGACCAGTCACAGCCGCCGCTGCTACCACACTCCCCACTGCCTGCTCCTGCTCCTTACACTGCGGTGTCAGAGTCCCTGACTGAGCGTCGAGAGCCTGAGACTCGTGCTTCCACCCCTGAGCGTCGAGAGCCTGAGTCTAGCTTTGACCTTGAGCCTGAGCCTAGAGCTGCTGTCCGTGCTCGTGTTCCTCGTGTTCGTCGTCAGCGTGCTCCGGCTGTCCCCGGCACTCACGATATGACACTCCGTCCTTCCTCTGTTCCTCAGTGTGTTGTCCTACCGTTACCTCCTGCGTCCTCTTTGCCTGACGTTGCTGACCCTCCGTCTGACCTTGCTCGTGCGTCCAGTCCGACTGTTACTCGCCTTCTTGCTACGGTTGTGACGGACCCTACGTTCTCGTCTCCTGCTGCGTCTGCCCTCGTAGCTGAGCTCGTTGACTTTGCTGCTCTGTACCGCCTAGACTACCTTGCGAGTCTTGTCTCTGACCCTGTCCCTGCCTGTCCTCCGTCCGTCGGGGGTGAGACTGCTCTTGGCTGTACTGCCCTTGGCTGTGACGTTCTTGAGGACAGGCAGGAGGAGCTGGAGTGCCTTGCTGCCGCTTCACCCCATCACGCGACCATGCTGCTTGCCCCTGAGGGAGACCCGGATGCACTTGACATCCCCACCCCGCGCTCCTACAGGGAGGCGATTTCGGGTGCGTACTCCTCTCAGTGGCAGACAGCCATGGACGCAGAGATGGCTTCCTGGAAGTCCACAGGCACCTACGTCGACGAGGTTTCCCCACCTGGGGCGAACATCGTCAGTGGCATGTGGATTTTCAGGGTGAAGCGGCCGCCGGGTTCTCCGCCTGCCTTCAAGGCGAGGCTTCAGTCAGCGTGAGGGGGTCGACTTCTTTCAGACCTTCTCCCCCACCCCGAAGATGACCACTCTTCGGGTGTTGCTACACGTTGCAGCTCAGCGTGACTACGAGCTGCACTCCCTCTACTTCTCGACAGCTTTCTTACAGGGTAGCCTTCACGAGGCGATCTGGTTGCGCCGTCCACCTGGCTTCACTGGGTCGTTTCCTGAGGGTACCGAGTGGAGCCTACGGCGACCAGTGTACGGCTTGCGTCAGGCGCCCCGCGAGTGGCACGACACACTGAGGACGACACTTGCGGCTCTTGGGTTTGCTCCTTCGACTGCTGACCCGTCGCTGTTTCTACGCACCGACACTACTCTGCCGCCGTTCTACATCCTCGTGTACGTCGACGACTTGGTTTTTGCTACTGCTGACACTGAGGCACTGGCCCTAGTGAAGGCGGAGCTGCAGGAGAGACACACCTGCACTGACCTGGGTGAGCTGCGGAGCTATCTTGGCTTGCAGATCACCCGGGACAGAGCACGGCGCACCATCACCCTGACTCAGTCACACATGGTGCACCAGGTCCTACAGCGCTTCCGCTTCACGTGGTCCTCGCCACAGCCCACTCCTCTGGCTGCCGGCCACTCGCTCTCAGCTCCACCTTTGGGCGAGTCCGTAGAGCCGAGTGGTCCGTACCCAGAGCTTGTGGGCTGCCTCATGTACCTGATGACGTGCACACGACCTGACCTCGCGTACCCTCTGAGCCTTCTGGCTCGCTACGTGGCACCCGGTAGACACCGAAAGGTGCACTTTGATGCTGCGAAGAGGGTACTGCGTTACTTGTGCAGCACATCGGGCATGGGGCTCGTGCTTGGAGGACGGGGTTCGGTGGTCCTCACAGGACACTCTGACGCTTCTTGGGCCGACGACCAGGCGACTCAGCGTTCGTCACAGGGTTACACCTTCAGTCTTGGCTCTGGTTCTGTCTCGTGGAGGTCCACTCGTTCTTCTTCTGTGCTTGGTTCCAGCTGTGAGGCCGAGATCTACGCTGGGGCCATGGCTGCACAGGAGCTCTGCTGGCTGACCTACCTGCTGACCGACTTGGGGGAGTGGCCTCGTTCTCCTCCGGTTCTGTACGTCGACAACAAGGCAATGCTTGCCTTGTGTCGCGAGCAGAGACTGGAGCACAGAACGAAGCACATTGCTCTGCGCTATTTCCTTGCGCGTGAGCTGCAGCAGCGTGGTCAGCTGCGCCTTGCTTTCGTGGCCGCTCGGGCCAACACTGCTGATGTCTTCACCAAGGCCCTTGGGGCTGGTGATCATCAGCGTTTCTGCACTGCTCTTGGGCTTGTGCCCACTCTACCTCACCTGCTGGTTGCTTGACTTGCTCTTGTTGTACACTGCTATATATATTTATACCTGCATGTTTACTCTTGCTAGGTTGTGATCAGTGTACTGCCTTGCTATTATAACTCTGCATGTGAACTGGCCTTGTGGCCGCCTGCTTGTGCTCAGATTGTGTGGTGTCCTTGAGATCCACCCTGGGCTTTGTCTTGCTTGTTCTCTTGCTTGACTGGTCTTGTGACCACTGTTAGGTTTGGCTATCCCCTACTTCACCTATGGGGGTGTGTCAAAACATGGAGTTATGTCTATTTCGCTCTAGGTTGTGTAGGGGTCATCCCTTAGAGGGTACAATCCAATTCTCTCGATACTCTTGTACTCTCCCTCCCTTACCTAATGATCATTCCTCACCTAGCTACATATGCCTTTCTAGCATGGTATCAGAGCTACTCTAGGGGGCATGCTGCCAAAACTGTTTAAGGAATTTACTGGCATAGGTACCTCGATACAGTCAGAGTACCACACACCCAGTTTACGCTTTCGTACATCTGGTGTTCGCTGCTGAGTACAACCGCGCGTTTAGCGCACACTTGGTGGACGGTTTGATCAAGATCATGGCGCAATTCGATGACGAAGTGGATGCTGGATATGCGGCTTTCGAAGAAGCCATCTTGGCTCAGCATGAGCACCTGGAAAACATGATTTCAAGGGCACCACCAGCACTGCAGGCATCACTACGAGTCAAGTTCAACATGCCAACAACCGCACACTCTCACGAGTTCAGCAATCCGTCCACTCATGGACAGTCTCATTCAAGCACTCCTCGTACTAACCAAACTCATGCTTCCAATGTCGTTGCAGGAATTGATGGTGAAGGGGAAATGAGCATACCCCAAGGAGGAGAGTCATCCCAAGGGAGGGATGCATCCGTCCAAGGAGGGGGGAGCGCCAATCCCGCACCTCAATCATCCATGCAAAGGGAAGCACGGGGGAGAAATGATGAGTATGGGAGTGCATTGCATGGTGGAATGAGAAGTGGACAGATTGGGCAGCAGAATGACGGAAATGGTCAAGTGGGCGTGGAAGGTGTGGGATTTGCCTCCTACACTATTGGTGCTCCCCCACTACGACGACTTGCGACTAACTCTCATCCCATTAGAGTTCTTCCCATGCCCAGGTCTCACCTTCATGGCGACAACATCATCCCTCCACGTGCACATCGTCCACCAATCAGCGCACACTCTGTGGACAGCATGGGGCGGATGGGATACGGAATGCAGTCAAGTGGTGTCATGCGACGGGATCAAGTAAAAGTGCTGGAACGTCAACTTGGTGGACAGAATGGAGATATGCGGCGCACGGTACAGCTACCTCGACCGTCAACCATGCCTACTCTCTTCGACCCCGCACCTCGTGAATATACGGACGAAGACAAGGAACGGCTGTCACGCAAAATGGTGGGAGCAACGGTGGACAAGGCATTCACCACCACTCCGTTTGACAGCTCAAATTTCCGCGAATGGGCACTGCGGTTTCGTATGAACGCTCGCGTCACGAATCTGTGGGAGTTCTTTGTGACCCTGCAGTATCCGGTTACCATGGGAGATGGTGACATTGACGACGCTATGGGGCGGCTGGAAATGCTACAGGCGGATTACTCACAGCGTGCGGCACTCGCCTTTTGGGTCCTATTGCACAGCGTGAGCGCCACGATTCAGCTACAGCTAGACATGTTCCAGGAATCCTACAGCCCTGCTTATGAAGCATGGGAGTATTTAATGGACACTTACCAGGCCAAAGATTCGGTGGCGAAGGTCTCTCTCATGAAGCAGTTGGACAACCTGAAAATGGGGAATCAAGAGAGGGTGGAGGAGTATGTGAACCGCGCAACGGCGATTCGGGACAAGTTGGCACTGGCGGGAAAGATGGTGGATGAGGACACATTCACCTTAAATCTGCTCACCGGACTACCGGCACATTGGGAGGAGATGAGGCACTCGGCAATGCTACACAACGTGACGGACAGCTTCACTTTGCAGCGGATGATGATTCGGGAGCAGAGATATCAAGACCTCATTACCAAGGCGAATCGTGACCGGCGTCCACCTCGCATGGCTGGACAAGCTCGTGGAGATCACTCACCTTCTCCACATGCTACGGGAAGCATCGGAAATGATGAGATGAGTTCGGCATGGCCACCAAAAGGACGGCATGGGTCAGTTGGGGAGAAAATGCAAGGCAAGAATGGAGGTGCGGGTCGCTCAACTCTCGTGTGTTGGTACTGTAAGGAGCCAGGCCACCCCTTCTACAAGTGCACCAAAGCACCTCCAGGATGATCACCACCAGGGTGGGAACCGCCTACCCGAGGGAGAACAAACCAACGCAGCAACTACAACCGTTTGTCCTCTCCACGAAGGAGTGGCAGTCCCAAGCGTGACCAAAGTGCGTCACAACAGCAAGGGGCAGCCGAAGGAGACAACAAACGCACCATTACCTGCATTGCAACGGTGCGATCATCACAAGCAACCTTACCCTCGGCTGGAGGGTCTTTCTGGCTGCTAGACAGCGGATGCAGCCAGCACATGACTTCGGACAAGCGCTGGGTTGAAGAGCTAAAGGAGCTGGCCGAACGTGTGAATGCAGAGCTTGCTGATGGAAGCCAACTGCGCAGCACGATGATGGGAACGATCAGGGCAACGGCACCTGATGGGATAACAGTTCGCTATACTGAAGTTCTCTACGTACCCGGCCTGAAATCCAACCTCCTCTCCTACTGCCAACTGTACAAGGAAGGTGCACAGATTCGTACGCGTGCTGACGGGCACACAGAGATCACAATGGCGGATGGAGATGAGCATGTGTGCATTGGACTTGGGATCATCATGCATGGGGTGCTCATGGTGGAGTATGAGCCTGCACTTACATCCGCCCATGGTCCTGGTCCTTCCCGTGATGATGCATCATTGAAAGAGCATGGTGGTGAAGGGGACACAACTCTCTGCACACCGGGAGTGCACTTGGGTACACATGGGAGCTCAGATTTCCGCACACCTGAAATGCACTTGAGTGGCCATTCTGCACACGCCTCTGTCACATACCGCATGGCACACAAGCGTTTGGGGCATCCGTCATACACATCCATGGATGCCACATTTCAGAATGGTGACATTTGAAGGGCTTACCATTTCTGACAAAACCAACCCTCTGAAGCCTCCGTGTGACTCTTGCTTGCGAGGGAGAATGACCAAAGCCCCTTTTCCTACAGGAAATGAGAAGCGCTCAAGTCGCCCTTTGGAGCTCGTGCATAGCGACATCATGGACCTGGGTGACGCCCACCCCTCACTTCGCTACGTCCTAACGCTCAAGGATGACTTTACCAACTACTTGTGGGTGGCGCCGCTAGTTCGCCGATCTGACATGCAAGCTGTCTTCACGGCATGGCACCGCGAAATGAAGACTAAGCTGCCCACAAAGCCGCTGGCTACACTGCGCACGGACAACGGGGGGGAGTATACAGCAAACGCCTTCACAGAATATTTGAGTTCCCACGGCGTCATCCACGAAACGTCATTACCGCACACCCCGCAACAGAATGGAGTCGCGGAACGGGTTAACCGCACACTCATGGAAGAGTGCGGGCCATGACTACCGGGGCCAGCCTCTCCTCCACCTTCTGGCCGTACGCGCTTGAGTACGCTACATGGTTACACAACCGCATCAGCTGCAGCAGCAATCCATCTGCGCACTCACCGTACTACATGATGACGGGGAAACCTGCGGACGTGTCCATGGCACGAACCTTTGGCTGCCTCTGCTATTACCTTCCCCCACAAGGCAGCTTTGGCAAGTTTGAGCAGAGAGGCCGGGCTGGCATGTTCCTCGGCATCTCCAACGTTCGGAAAGCGTGGATCGTGCGGGACATGGCAAGTGACGTGGACACGGACAATCGGTCTGCTCATTTCTTTGATGACCTCATGTTGCCGGACGCGGAGTCTCTACTCGAACGTCAGCGCTATGCCGATGAAGTCTCACCCCACGTTGCAGAGTGGACTTCAGGGGGAGAAGAAATTGAGCATGAGTCCGATCCTTTTCCGTCCTCCCCATCCTCTTCCGCGTCATCGACCGATATGCCAACTGGACACCAAGTATGCAGTACCCCTGCCGGAGGAATGGACAAGGACTCACCGACAGCCGATGCAGCAAGTGGAGCTGCAACCAATGACTTACCTGCGGCAGGTGTTTCCATTTCAGAGAACGGGGAAGACCATGGCATGGAGAACGAGACATGTCACGTTTATGACTTTGCCTACCCGCCTGAAGGAATTCCACTGGCCGAACAAGGTGCACCACAACGACGAGTTCACTTTGATCCGACTGTAACTGTGCTCGGAGAAGAAGGACAAGCTGCGCACCGCATGACAGGACTGGACGTGCTACTTGGAAAACGTCAAGCAGGACAAGCCATGTGGACTGAGGAAGACATGCTACAAGGAGTCAACAGCCTTCCCAGCTTACAGCAACACGTGTTGGGATGTGCAGCTGCGACTGTGCCCATGGTCGACCTGACCTACAAAGAGCCAAAGTCACTCAAAGAACTGACCACGGATCCATATGCATCTTTTTGGCAAGCGGCGGTCAACGCGGAGCTCACCAATTTTGACGAGTTGGGAGCGTATGAAGTGGTGGACAGGGCGGACGTACCAAAGGGAGTCCCGGTGTTGACGGAGGGAATTTTCTTCAGGGT
Organism: Closterium sp. Naga37s-1; assembly: GCA_947471745.1. NCBI lineage: Eukaryota > Viridiplantae > Streptophyta > Zygnematophyceae > Desmidiales > Closteriaceae > Closterium > Closterium sp. Naga37s-1. The sequence continues at coordinate 1,027,276 of CANJKZ010000024.1, read as the reverse complement.
TAAACGAGATGAAAATGGCCAGCCAAGCAGGTTCAAGGCACGCTGGGTGGTGAAAGGCTGTGGACAGACGTGGGGAACATATGATGAGACATACGCCCCGGTCAGCCAAGGACCTACTTCACGCATGTTTGTTGCAGGCGCATCAACAACGAAGCGGAAAGTCGTGCAACTGGACATCTCCAACGCATTTCTCTATGCACCAATTGACAGAGATGTGTACGTGCGACCACCTGAACCTCGACGTGATGGAGACAAGGTTTGGAAGCTCAGGCGAAGCGTCTATGGGCTGAAACAAGCACCTCGATTGTGGCATCAACACTTACGAGGAGTGCTGCTGGAGCTGGAAATGGTGCAGTCGGAATCTGATCCATCACTGTTCATCTGGAAGAGGGCTGGAAAAGATATGGTGTGGCTGCTCACTTACGTGGATGACATCCTCATTCAGTCTGATGATGAAGAAGGCATCCAAGCAGTCATTCAACACTTGAAGAACAACTTCACCTTGACCGTCAACTCGACCATGACCCAATTTCTAGGTCTGAATGTTGCTGCTTCTTGCGACACCATATCGTTGGGACTCACCAAGTACATCAGACAAGCATTGGCAAACTTTGAGATGGAGGGGGGCCGCTCTGGAGTACGAACGTCGATTTCCAAGGAACCTGGACCTCAGGGGGAGTCACCTGAGGAGGTGGACAATCAGCGGGTGATGCAGCAGGTTGGGACGCTGCTGTACGTCTCCACAGCGGGAAGGCCAGATATTACCTTTGCCACGCATGTGCTGGCAAGACAGGCCAGCAAGCCAACAGCAGCAACTGTGCTCGGAATTCAACGTGTTTTCAAGTATCTTCAGAACACTGCTGAAATTGGGCTGGTTTATGGAGGGGGAGACTTGGTGCTTCGTGGATACACCGACTCTGACTATGCAAATGAGGTTGGATGTCACTCGGTGGGAGGCTATGTGTTTACGCTGGGGGGAGCTGCAGTCAGCTGGAGGACGAAACGACAAACGGTCATCGCTACCTCCACAACAGAAGCTGAGTACATCGCCATGTTTGAAGGAGCAAGGGAAGCAGCTCATCTACGACGACTGTGTGCAGACCTTGGCTTTCCACAGAGAGAACCCACAGTTCTTTATGTGGATAACCAGAGTGCGATTGCCCTTGGAAAAGGGGAACAAATGAGTCAGCGCACCAAGCACATGGAGGTGCGTTACCACTGGACCCGTAAAGCAGTGCGTGATGGTGTGGTATGGTTGCAGTACTGTCCAACAGTCAAGCAAGCAGCCGATTACCTTACCAAACAGGTCACCTCCAAGCAGCATCTCACCTGCAGTTTGCTGAGTGGGCTTCAACCAATTCTCCCTGGTGTACCATCTGGAGACAATCGGCAAGTCAAGAATGATGGTGTTGTACTCACCTGTGCGGCCTCCTCGAGTTGTGCTGCCCACCACTGCATCACCTAACTCCACGCTCACTCATGTGCTTGTAGCTGTGTACGCGGATGACTACAAGCACATGGGTGGGGGGAGGTGGGGTGTGGAATGTACCTGGTGGCACTGGAGTGGGACATGGAGTCAAGAAGCATATGGGGAAGACATACTCACCAAGGGTTGCCAATAGGCAGGGGGAGCAGGCAGAATGGATGCAGCAGGTCGTCATCCGTCGTGCTGCAGCGGTATCGTGCGACTGGTTACTACGGTTGAACAGCACCACATGAAGGAAGAATGGAGAACATTCATGGGAGCACACATTTCTGAATTACTGGTGTGCACATTACGGCATACTTGGATATGGGGGCACATTACTGCATACTTGGCATCCACTGCATACTTGGAGTGCACCTGTCAACTCGAGCTGATGGAGTTCGGCAACTCCTACTGCTCTTGTACGTTGGCTGGAGTATAGGGGGAGCGTCACAGGGCAGCATGGGTGAAGTTCGAGCAGACTTGGCATCATCTGCTGGTGTGCATTCAAGACCTGCACAACCTGATGCCATCACATCAGGAGGCAGGGGGAGAAGGGCAAGGTCTACAGAGAAAGGCAAGACAGGAAGACAGGGGGAGAAAAGACCCACGAAGATACAGCAAGCGCGGACAGGAAAATGGTGCAGCAGACGCGCAGCAGATCGTCAGCCGCTAACGCACGCCAGGTCGTCGCTTCTACCGCACGCCGTGTACGCCTGCCAATGCAGTTCTGCGCCAGCCGCACGCCATGCGTTGTCCGCTACCGCTTCGCGTCATCCGCAACTGTAGTCGTCGCAGACGCGCATCCGCTGCGGTGTTTTCGTCGTCGCACAGGAGGCATGCGAAAAAGACAGCAGCACTGACAATCGCGTGACGTAAAGTTGACGGTTTCGGAAATTCGGCGTGCGCGAAGGGCATTCCGCCATGACGATATACGCATTTCGACATGGTTTTGAGGAGATTTCGTCATGGAGCTGCTACGATTTCCTCAGACGCAGCCATTACTCATTGGATCTGGATCTGGAAAGTCGAGATCGAAAGGAGGGTTTGGAAAACGTGAGGAAAGATGGTTTGGTTGGAGTTGGAAGCACCGAGAGTTTGGGAAGGGCAAAATGACAAGCGGCTTGGTGAACACCAAACCCTAGCTTGGCTTGGGTTGGGAGCACCCCTACCTCTGCTACGGTGGTACACCACCTCATCCACCCCATCCTCCAAGAAAGACGCTAAAACCTACAGCAAGGGGGAGTGTTGGAAAACCGAATACAGTATAACAAATACTGTATACCAGTGCTGTTTGGTTTTAGTGTAGCCTCCATGATAAGGGGGGGGGATTTACTGTTCCCTTTGAACAGTACTTTCCAACTCACCCTTATCCTTATCCTCCTTGATTTCCTTGTGCCACCTGACACTCTACTTTTCTTGCTTCTACTTTCTAGTCCCACGAAGTACTTTCCATCATTAGATCCTGCATGCTATATCAACCTTGCTTGTATTCCCCAATATCAATCAATTCTCAATCCGTTTCCAATACAAGCTTTCTATCTTGTTCTTTCTACAAACACGTTTCCGCTACGGTGGCACTATGCCTTTCTAGCATCACCTACCCTATGACTTCCTAGGCTTCTCCAATACACAGTTCAAGTAGACATGGGTCTTGCTCTTCTTCGGATCATCCACAGGCGCAAGATCCCAGTACAGCTGCTTATACTTGAACATGTTAATCACCACTATATACTGCTTCATCTTGCTTGTAGGAGCGGCCAGCAGCTCAAACCAAATAATGCCGCCCGGCCGAAGAATCCGGTGCCACTCGAACATCAGCTCCTCCAGTTCTGAAACTGAAAAGTAACGGACGCTTTGAGCCGAGTGTATTATATCGAGGGTGTTGTCGAAAAACGGTTGCCGGGCTTTAGTGGGGACGTGAAGCGGCACCAATCCTCTCAAAGCAATAGTCTCCATATAAGGCAGCCCCCCATCTACACCTTCAATGAATTCCTTATTCATCGAAGTTGTAAGGATGGTTACGTTGTAACGGGCCATGTGAGCTGCAAAACTCCCCGAACCTCCACCCACATCCAGCCCGATCCGAAGCGAGCCGGGCGGCTTGAGCTGCCAGACCTGCGCCACAGGTATGGTACCCAGGTACGGTGTCTGCCAGCGCTTCACCTCCAAACTCATGTTAAAACAATTCCTGCACTCCCCCTTCTCCCGTGAATTCACACACGCGTACGATATACACTCGTGCAATCCCCACCGCACATTCTCATCTCGCAGCATCTCCTGATTGAAAAGAGAACCCGGAGGGCCAAGGTGGGGTTCGGTGTAATGCGGTGGAGTGGCTGCGAAGCAGAGGCGGCGGGGCAAACAGAAGCAATTCTTTTCAAACATGAGCCGTTGAGCCAGTAACCAGTCGTCAGGGCACGCCTGTCTGGCAGTGTAATTCATGTACACTTGTAACTCCTCATCCGATCCGTTACACGTCCGAAATGACATTAGCTTTTTCTCATTTGGAGACAAATCCTTTTCGGCTTCTCCTCCCCCTCCCCCTCCCCCTCCCCCTCCCCCTCCCCCTCCCCCTTCGCCGGCTCCCCCAGCTCCCCCGGTTACTATCTGCATTTCCGCTTCCGTCTGCTTCTTAGCAGCATCCGCGCAATCCGAAGCTAGGTCCCGAGCCGCGCCCTCCACCATGGTCAGATTGACCAGCGGCCCGCACGTGCCGTTGTGGGACAGCCGGGCGAGCTCAGCCGTCAGATTGCGCTTGTCGATCATCATCGCATCGTACGTCGTCCGTAGATCCGCCAGCTTCCGCTGAAGCTCCGCCACCGCGGGGGAGACTGGCGGAACGGTGCTGGAACCCCCTTCCGCCGCTCCCCCCGCTCCCCCTGCACCACCCGCGGGTGCTGCCGACCCTTCCGCGCCCGCCGTTGGCGCGGAGACAGAAGCGGAAGGGTCACTGGAGAGTAAGGAGCGCCCTTCAAGCTTTTGCCTCTTACAGTGAGATAGCTGCTGCTCGCATATGGCAGTGGCGTCTACCCCCACATCTGCTGCAGTCTTTAAATCCGTCGCCGTTAAGTGCGCTCCGGTCGGAAGCCCTCCGCCGATCGATAGAACCCTGATGTCCTGTTTCAGCCGCTGGATCTCCTTCTCCAGATCTTGCATCTCCGTATTTTCCGCCTCGCGGCCCGCAACCTGCTCTTTAAGTTGCTCTATAATCTCATGAGGAGCCTCCTTGCGGTTAGCATTGGCGGGAGAGTGAGATGGGTGGATGGCTGTTTCGCGGGCGAGTTCTCTAACGAAGACGAATATAACGAGGATGATGACGAACCCTAAACCGGCCTGGAGAATCTTCTTGAGGTTCATTGCGAGAATTGCGAAAACGGGTAGATGTGCGAGCCTGTGCGAAGGTCAAATTAGGGCTACAAGAGGAACAGCCGCCCTGAAAATGGAAAAAAATTGCTCACTATCCCATCGGACAATGTGCAGAGTAAAAGGGAATAACTACCCCAATAATGATGCTGCTCTATAATCTCATGAGGGGCCTACTAAATGATCAAGAGATTGTTCATCAATCAGAAAACGTTTGAAAAAACAATGATACCAATTGCAGCGAAGCCGGCAGCACTGGACTGGAGATCAGGAATAGCGACAGTATGCCGTGGGGCACCTACTAATGCCTAAAGCTAGGTAATTGGGTCGTTCTGTGATGGAAAATTGGGCGTGTATGGACGCCGGGTTGGTTGCTGGTACTGTAGCATTTCTAACTGGAATTACTGAGTGTTTTGGAAGTAGGAGTACGTGTTTTCACTACAAAGTTTGCAGAATGTTTCACCTTGCTGAACGACAGTCAACGAGAAACAAAAATGGTTCAAGTGAGATCGACACAGCATCTCCTGTATGAACTTCAGATCGTCATATATACGAACAATATGACCCGAGGTACGACGAACAGCATCTCATACTCCACATCCATTCACTCAACCCACTGCCAAAATTGGCCAGGCAGGTACGGTTCTGAACTGGCTTTATATCGCGTACACCACGCAGACTACTTCTTTCAGGCAGACTGATTTCTAGGGGCACTAAGGCGTTTCTAAGGCGACAATTACCGTGATAATATCAGCGTGCGGATATGGCGGAAGAAAATATAAAGACGTGTAATTCAGGTTTATTTGATATTGTTACGCCTAGCCCACCTACGCGCTGTCGTGTAGTCATCGATCCGTCGCTCTTAACGCGGACGCAGCTCTCCCAGGGCCTTAGCCACAGCCTAATCGCACTGCCACGTGGCATTACCACCGTCAGCCAGCTGGCAGCCCACTTGATCGAGTCGTTCGGTCTGCAGGATTTGTGCAAAGCGGGAGTGGCTCTACAGGTGCGAGACACCGTCGTGTGTTTAATCGAGGCGCCTTAAAGCGAAGAATTCGAGAGTGAATTGTTTGTTGTGCGTGCATTTAGAGCCTTGAAGTGCCTATTACAGAGGAAAACGAGTTATTATTGATTGAATGCTTAATGTGGTAAGAATAAGGAGGTATTAGACATTTCGAAGCGAGTTTGCTTCGCAGGGGTGCCACGATACCTATCCGTCACTCTAAAATGAGGATTGTTCCCCTTTCACCAACTCTATTGCCACGTGGGTCATTTCCTACTATGCCACGTGTGTCACCTCCCTGGTGCCTCATCCTGACAGGTGGACGGATTCGTGCTGCCAGCGTGGCAACCCCTTTCTGTGTTGGCCCGCGATGACGTCATCAGGTGAGATGTCGGTAACTTTTAATGCCCTTTCCACGCTTAAACCCTGTAACTCGGTAGAACCCTGGGCTGCAAAAAAAAAATATCGAAGAAACTGTCATTCCGTCCTTTCTTTCTGCCCTTTTCCCCCCCTGTTGTCTCGCCAGGGTTTGCCGAATCGACCACAGAAAGCCACTCACACCACACACCAACTCCACTCCTCAGCACCGCAACCCACCGCTTTCGCAACACCCAGCCTCTGCCCCTCCTCAGTCCCACGCCGTTCCCCGTGTGGGGGACCTTTCCCCAGGTCCCACCTCCCCGTTCCCCGCCCTGGGGTGGGTGGTATCTGGGGAGGGTAACGAAGGGCGGAGTGGGGGGGGGAGCAGTGGGAAGGGGAATAAGAGTGGGAAGAAGCGGAAGGAGGGAAGGAGGGAAGGAGGGATGAGGAGGGAGGGGGGGTTGTCTTGGAGAGGGGGGTGGAGAAGAAAAAGAAGAGAAGGGGAGTGAGAGAGAGGTTGGAAGGGAGATTGGCTGGAGAGGAAGGAGGAGGTGGGAGAGAGAGTGGGAATAGGGAGAAGGATTGTGGTGGTAATGGAAGGGGTGGGGGAAAGGAGGGGAGAAGAGGCGTGATAGGGGATGATGGGGGAGAGGGAGGTGGGGAGGGAGTGGAGGTTGTGGGGAGGGGTGGGAAAGCAGGGGAGGGGGGGAAAGGTGATGAGGGGGAGAGGGCGGAAGAAAAGGAGAAAGAGAACGAAGTGGAGGAAGGGGAGGAAGACGATGAAGAGGAGGAAGAGGAGGTGATGGTGGTGGAAGGGGGTTTTAGCGATGAGAAGGAAGGAGGGTCCTCTGGGTCTACTGAGGAGGAAGTGTGTTCTGACTCGAGTGAGGAGGAGGCGGAGGAGGAGGAGGAGGAGGAGGAGGAGGAGGAGGAGGAGGAGGAGGAGGAGGAGGATTCAAGTGAGGAGGAAGGGGAGTGTAGTGAGGAAGGCGAAGAGGAGAAGGAGAAGGGAGGAGTTGCAAAGGTAGGAGGTGCGAATAGAGGGTCAGCAAAAGGAGCGGATGCAGCTGCAGGGGCGACGAGAGGAGCCCATGCAAGGGGAGCCCACGCTGCTGCCTTGTCTGTTAGGAAGGTGCGTATTGCAGAGAGTGTGCTGGGCGCGCTGGGAATGGGCTGGGAGTGTGCTGAGAGTGTGCTGGGAGTGTGCTGGGAGTGTGCTGGGAGTGTGCAGGGAGTGTGCTGGGAGTGTGCTGGGAGTGTGCAGGGAGTGGGTTGGGAGTGAGTTTGGAGGGAACGTAGTACCTTCCTGACCCATGTTTCACTGCTCACCACCGCACATCACCTCACCCCACCACCATGCATCGCCTCTATCCCCCCACCCCGCCGACCCGTCCTCACTTCCTCAGGGCCCTTCGCGCAACACGATTCGGAAGAGGGCGAAGAGGAGATGGGTGGCGAAGCAGCGACAGGTTGCAAAGGCAAGAAGCAAAGGGGTGCCTTTTTCCTTTGTCCCCATCCGTCCCTTCCCACCCTCTTCCGTCTCTCTTCTCCAGGGCCCTTCGCGCAACACGATTCGGAAGAGGGCGAAGAGGATGGCGAAGCAGCGACAAGCTGCAAAGGTATGTCTGTGTCACCAGTGAAGTGAGCCGCTGTGATGGCATCAAATTATGGCACTTCGTTCATTAAGGAAACTGCCTGGGCTTCTCGGTCTTGAAATTGCAGTGGCAGAGAGAGAGGTATGGATCAGCAAGTTACTGCTTCGCATTGCTACTACCAAATCGTTCTGTACCGCACCCCACACCCCTCCTTTCCCACAGGATGCTCTGTACATGCAGCTAATGTCAGGAGGCGGCACGGCGACAGTGACAGGCACGGGGACAGGCACGGGGACAGTGACAGGCACGGGGACAGGCACGGGGACAGGCACGGATGCAGTAGCAGCAGCAGGAGAAGTGGAAGCATCGGCAGCAGCAGCAGCTGCAGCAGTAGGAGATGGAGCAACAGCAGCAGCTACTACAGTGGGTGCAGGAGCAGAGGAGGCAGCAGCAGTGGGGGCAGGGAGAGGAGAGCACCAAAGGGATGGAAAGGAGAGCTGTTTGGGTGGGCTCCAGAAAGTGGAGGTGAAGAAAGGGCATGTCAAGTTCAGGACGGGGGATGAGGGGGAGGAGGAGGAACAAGTTACGAACACACGACCCTTGGTGAGTTTTGAATCGACCGAAAGTCGTTTTAAGTCAACTCAAAAAGTTGAAGTGAAGAAAGGGCATGTCAAGTTCAGGACGGGGGATGAAGGAGAAGAGGAGGAACACGTTACAAACTCACGTCCATTGGTGAGTTTGATTCGACTCAAAAGGGCATGTCATTCTAAGTCTACACAAACAGTGGAGGTGAAGAAAGGGCATGTCAAGTTCAGGACGGGGGATGAGGGGGAGGAGGAGGAACAAGTTACGGACTCACGTCCATTGGTGAGTGAAAGGAGAAACGGTTTTCTGAGAGATTTTCAAGGTTTTTTGTACCAATTATAGTAAGAGCACGGGAAAGTACGTCTTACTATCAACATGGGTCCCTAAGGAACAAGAGGCAGGGGGGGGGCGTGGGGGCAGCAATAACCACGTGCCCTTCGCCCATTGCAACTCCCCCCCCTTCCCCCATTCCAACTCCCTCCTCCCCCTTCCCCATGCCCTCCCCCAGCCCATTATCAACATGGGCACAGTCAAGAACAAGAGGCGGGGGCAGGGAAGGGAACTTCTGAGGTGCTAGAACAGCCCCTTAATCCTTCTCTACCCCGTCTCCCCCTTTCTCCTCCCTCACCGAGGTGACTTTTGAGTCGACTCAAAAGTAACTTCTGAGGTGCTAGAACAGCCCCTTATCCTTTTCTACCCCGTCTCCCCCTTTCTCCTCCCTCACCACTCCCCACTCCCCACTCCCCCACTCCAGCCCATTATCAACATGGGCCCAGTCAAGAACAAGAGGCGGGGACAGGCATGGGGGCAGCAGCAGCAGCAACCCAGTCTGGAAGGGCGGTTGTGCCGAGGGAGAGGGGGAGGACGGAGAGAAGGGGAGTTTGAGTCGACTGAAAACCAACAGCAGCCGCGTAGTCCATACAAGGGGTATGATGGGGATACAAGGGGAGGGAGATGGGGAGGGAGATGGGGAGGGGGGGGACGGCGAGAAGGGGGGTTTGAGTCGCGTGAAAACGAACAGCAGCCAAGTAGTCCTTACAAGGGGTATAATGGGGATAGAAGGGGAGGGAGATGGGGAGGGGGAGAAGAAGGAAGGGGTGACAATGAGAGAGCAGAGCGAGGGAGATGGGATTGGGGGACGAGTGAGAGTGTGGGAGGAGGGAGGGGGAGGGGGAGGGGGGGAGGAAGAGGGAAGGACAGAGGGGGAGGGAGGGAAAGGTGGAGTGAGGGAGCGGAGAGAGGAGAGCAGTATTGGCAGCAGCAGAAGATGGAAGGAGTGAGGGAAGGGAATGTGCTGCAGGAACAACAGCAGCATCACCAAGAGCAGCACCAAGAGCATCAGCAAGAGCAGCAAGAGGAACAGCAGCAGCACCAGAGCCAGAGCAAGCTTGAAGCATTGCCACTATTGGTGGGCGCACCTCAGGTGAGTCACTTTTCAGAGGACTAATTCTGAGTCGCCTAAAGCAATCACGAGCAGCACCAGAGCCAGAGCAAGCTTGAATTATTGCCGCTATTGGAGGGCGCACCTCAGGTGAGTCAGTTTTCAGAGGTCTATTTGTGAGTCGCCTGAATTAATCAAACGCAGCACCAGCACCAGCACCAGCACCAGAGGAACAGAGCCAGAGCAATCTAGAAACATTGCCTCCAGCGACGGCTACACCAATAAATTGCGTGAAAAAGGCGACAAACATTGAGATTATTGAGGTTTCAGGGATGTTACAATCTGAGCTCTGACATATCAGACTTTCAAATTCAATTGGTCTTTGAGTCGACTAAAAAAAATTGTGTGTTAACGTCAGCTCTGGTCCTCGCCCTTTCCACTCCCTTTCTCTCCCTCTCCCTCTCCTTCTCTCTCCCAATCAGCCTGGTGATATACTCGCATATCGCATCATCGCTCTCTCGCCTCTCACGTGGACACCTGAGCCCTCATCATTGCGGGTAAGCCTCTCGTTCCTTCTCTTTGGGTATGCTACCTCCGTTTAACTTAGCTCCGCACCATCACACAACCTCATTCTGTTTCCATCATTCCCCCTCTGACTTCCAATCCCTTCTGACTGCTCTCCCTCCATGCTGAGTCTGTTTTTTTAGAATTCGTTTCCTGTCTCGTTTCCAGACTCGTTTCCCGTCTGACTTCCACTCCCTTCTGACTGCTCTCCCCTCCATGCCTCCTTCTCCCCACTCCCAATCACACAATCACCGACACACCCACCCTTCTCCCTTCTCCTCCAACAGCAAGGCCGAGTGGTCAGCTTCGACCCCTCCTCGTCTCTCATCCACCTCGCACCTGTGGGCTCTCTGACTCTCTCTCTCTCGTATCCCGCTCCTCACTCGCCTCTCACTCACACCTCTACCCTTTCCCCACCTTCCCCCTCCTCGCCCCCCCTAACAGCAAGGCCGAGTGGTCAGCTTCGACCCCTCCTCGTCTCTCATCCACCTCGCACCTGTGGGCTCTCTGACTCTCTCTCTCTCGTATCCCGCTCCTCACTCGCCTCTCACTCACACCTCTACCCTTTCCCCACCTTCCCCCTCCTCGCCCCCCCTAACAGCAAGGCCGAGTGGTCAGCTTCGACCCCTCCTCGTCTCTCATCCACCTCGCACCTGTGGGCTCTGTAACCACACCTGGCTGCCCCTCATTGGCTGAGGCTGGTGGCACAGCTGGCGGTGGTCTCCCATTGGCTGAGGGCGAGGGAGGTGAAGATGAGGTGGGGGTTGAACCTCCCTACGATGAGACAGGTCATTTGAAGGTGAGAGTGTGTGTGAGTGTGTGTGTGTGTGTGCGTGTGTGGGTGTGTGTGTGGGGGTGTGTGGGTGTGTGGGTGTGTGTGTGTGTGTGTGGGTGTGTGTGTGGGGGTGTGTGCGTGTGTGCGTGTGTGTGTGGGGGTGTGTGCGTGTGTGCGTGTGTGTGTGTGTGTGTTTGTGTGTGTGTGTGTGTGTGTGTGTGAGTGTTTGTGTGTGTGTGTATGTGTGGGCATATACATGCACTGGCAGGCATGTCTGCATGCGTGTACTGCTGTGTGGTTTCAGACAACCCAACATCACTCTCAACCCCTCCCATCTTTCTTCATGCAAATGATCTTGCTTCCCTCCTCTCCCACCCCTTCCCAGGTTGAACTCTCCTCTCTTTTTGACATTCGCCTTGTGTCACGAGCTGCTTACCCCTTTTTAGCTGCTTCCCCCTTTTGAGTCGACTAATAAACCACACATGATCGTGCTTCCCTCTTCTCCCACCCCTTTCCAGGTCGACCTCTCCTCCCTTCTTGACATTCGCCTTGTGTCACGAGCTGCTTACCCCTTTTTAGCTGCTTCCCCCTTTTGAGTCGACTAATAAACCACACATGATCGTGCTTCCCTCTTCTCCCACCCCTTTCCAGGTCGGCCTCTCCTCCCTTCTTGACATTCGCCTTGTGTTGCGAGCCGACGCTTTCGATGATATTGGTGGTGGTGATGGTGGTGGTGCTGCTGCTGCTGCTGCTGATGGCACTGCTGCCGCCACTGCTGCTGTCCCTGCAGTTTCTAGTGCCGCTGCTGCTCCTGCCGCTCCTGCTGCTCCTGCCGCTCCTGCTGCTCCTGCTGCTGCTCCTGCAATGGCAACTGCTGCTATTGCCACCACTGCTACCCCTTCTCCTCCTCGTCTTGCTCCTGCTGCTGCTCTTGCTGCTCCTGCTCCTGCTGCTGACACCACCGCCGCACCATCACCACCTCTTCCTACCGCTGCTCCTGCCACTGCCGCTGCACCCTCTCCTGCTGCTGCTCCCCATAAGTGGGAACAGTGGGCGAGCGTGGCGAGACTTCTGGAGCAGAAAAGGCGAGCACTCATGGGTGGGACGACAGGGGGAGCTGATCTAGAAAGCTGTCAGAATGATATGGAGGATGACAAACGGTCGCAGCAACATATGAAACAGCCAGACCAGCAGCAGCTTGACCAGGAGCAGGAGCAGGAGCAGCAGGGGGCGCAAGAGCAGCTGCAGCAGAAGGAGCAGAAGCAGAAGGAGCAACAGGATGGTGTGGGTCCAATGGGGGCTGCAGTAGCTGAGTGTGTGAGCAACCACACTCCTCGCACCCCTGTGCCACCTGTAACCAGGTCTCCTCCGCTTGTAACCAGCCCTGCTCCAGATGTAACCAGGCCTGCCCTAGATGTAACCACCCCTGCTGCAGGTGTTACAGGCACAGCAGCAGCAGATGCACCCAGCTCTGCCCCTGTAGGAGGGACCAAAGGTGGAGGCAGGGCAACTCTTGAGGCGCCTCAAAGGTCAGATGCACCCAGCTCTGCCCCTGTAGGAGGGACCAAAGGTGGAGGCAGGGCAACTCTTGAGGCGCCTCAAAGGTCAGATGCACCCAGCTCTGCCCCTGTAGGAGGGACCAAAGGTGGAGGCAGGGCAACTCTTGAGGCGCCTCAAAGGTCAGATGCACCCAGCTCTGCCCCTGCAGGAGGGGCCAAAGGTAGAGGTAGGGCACCGGGTGTGAGTGGTAGTGGAGGCAAGACCATCAGGTACAGAGGGAGGAAGGCAGCTGGGTTGGCAGCAACGCTTGCTCTGATGAGGCAGGGAGGGGGGACGTGAGGAAGGATGCTCTAGGCTGGGAGGCAGGGCAGCGAGTGTGAGTGGTAGCGGAGGCAAGACTTCAGGTACCGAGGAAGGAAGGCAGCTAGGCTGGCAGCAACGCTCGCTCTGATGAGGCAGGGAGGGGGGACGTGAGGAAGGATGCTCTAGGCTGGGAGGCAGGGCAACGGGTGTGAGTGGGAGTGGAGGCAAGACCATCAGGTACAGAGGGAGGAAGGCAGCTGGGTTGGCGGCAACTCTCGCTCTGATGAGGCAGGGAGGGGGCATGTGAGGGGGATGGTCTAGGTCTTTCAATGCCGCTCCTGCACTAGGGGCCTATGGGCGAGGCAGGGCAACGGGTGTGGGTGGGAGCGGAGGCAAGACTATCAGGTTCCGAGGAAGGAAGGCAGCTGGGCTGGTGGCAACGCTTGCTCTGATGCGACAGGGTGGGAAGACGTGAGGAGGGAGGGAGGGATGCTCTAGGTCTTCAAATCCAACCTGCTTGTTTCGGATTTGACTGGTCAACAGCCTCGTCTAGATGGACACACATGCAGTGATAGAAGGTACAACAATCGCCATCATAACTATGGTATCTACCTCCGATTTTCTGTATCTTTTTGGACAGTTGTTGTGTAAAAGGACAAAGAAACACAGCAAATATGGTGTGCGTTTTTCCTGACGTGATTGAGAAATGAGCACCTAGTAGAATTCTATTGAAACAAAACTAATCCATAATCTGAACTTTCAGAATCTTCCAGTACAATCATTCTATAGAGGCTCTTCGAATGGTTCACTTCCAGTAAACAGTCCAATCCAATTTTCAACAAAACCCTCTTCAATCTGAGGTAGTGTACCTCTCTGGTGTCCTGCCATGTGAACAAGATGAAAGATCATGAGAAATCTGAATTCCATGAGAGGGGAAAATGTCAAGATATGGCAGCATGGCATGACACGCTGCAGAATGTGAGAAGGACGCTTAGCAATTCCCGTTTGACTTCAAACGACCAATCTCTTTCATTTGCAACAATATTCTATAATACGCCATCATTGGCCATGCCACGACATGACACACCATTCCATGCCACGCTATAGCCTACCATCATACCACTGTGCCATCATATCACCTCACCTGTTGATAACAGACGCATGTGCCACGTCATCACTGCTCACTTCCTCCTCAAATGCAAACACCGGATGCTGCTCCGCCCTCTCACCCGCCTCTCATGCCAATCTCACTTCATGCCCTCAACATTCAAATCCTAGGGTCCCACCGTACCTGCTGATAACAGTAGCAGGCACCACGTCATCACTGCTCATTATCAGTAGCAGACGCCGCCCTCTCACTCCCCTCTCATCCCCAAGCCCACTTCATGCCCTCAACATTCAAGCCCTAGAATGCCAACATACCTGCTGATAACAGTAGCAGGCGCCACGTCATCACTGCTCACTTCCTCCTCAAATGCAAACACCAGATGCCGCCCCTTAACCTCCTCCCTCACCTCCTCCAACCCCTTGATACCGCTCGTGTCAAACCCTAAAATCACCTCCCTCAAATATTCCACCCTATCCACCATTCTCCCCTCTTCCCTCTCCGCCACCGCCTCTCTTTCTACCCCTCCCTCTCCATCCCCACTCCCCCTTCTTAGAAAGCCGTCAGTGAGTCTTCTCCCCCATTCTCTGCTTTCATCCCCGGATTCTCCCAAAACGCTAGCTCCCCGGCTTTCTTGCAACCCAGTCTTTCCATCAGCCACACTAGCTGCTAACACGTGCCTGTCTTGATATTCCTGAGTCGTCTCAATAGTCACCCCGTCAGCTTCACTAGCTGCAAGAGCGACTCTGTGTGGATACATCTGAGTCGACTCAGAAGTCACCCCGTCGGCTTCACTAGCTGCAAGAACGCGCCTGCCCAGCGATAGAATTCCCCCCATCGTATCTGTACTGTCGTCTGAAACCCTAAACGAATATTTTCCACGGCTTCCCAAACCACTATCCTCACTGTCGCCACCGTTGATTCCTCTTCCCCTCCCGCTTTGCGCTTCTTGCTCCCCCCCCCTTCCCCCTTCCCTTCCCCTTCCCCTTCCTCCTCCCCGTTCCCCTTCCGCTTCCGCTTCTAGCCCCCCTCCCCCGTCCCATCCTCTCTGCTCTTCCGCCAACAGCCTCCGCTTCCCCGCCACCATCCCAGATCCCCCTTCCTCCTCGCCGCTCGCCTCCCTTCCGCCACCACCCCCACCCCCCACACCATGAGCTTTAACCCCGCTACCACGGTCACCATCCCCATCTCCGTGACCATGACCGAGGCTATGATCAAGGCTATGGCTATGACTATTAATATCATTATGCGTCCCGCGCCGCTTGACCCTTCGCGTCGTTCTCACTTCGATCGGCCAGTCCACCTCCCCGTCCATGTCCGTCCGCCGTCTTATCCTCTTTATAGACCGCACGTCTATAGGCACGTCTTGAATGTCGTCGTCTTCCGTCACGGGGTGCCATATCCGCGACCGATCCGAGTGCCCGTCCCCGGTACTAGCTTTCATCCGTCTCCGTTTAGTGTTATCCACTACAGCAACATCCTGGCGTGCGTAATCTTCCAACTCATCCCCCCCGAGCGACAGCCGGTCCCCCAAATCCCCGCCCACGGTTGCGCGCGCAGCATACCGCGAACCCCCCTCACCGCTGCTAACCCCACCGTACTCCCTTCCACTCCTGCCGATCGTAATCTGGCTGTCGTATCCAGCTTCCTTAGCTGCTGCTGCTTTCGCCGCTGCCATTTCTTTCGCCTTCTGCTTTCCAGCCATGGATTCCTCCCACCAGTCGCCCTTCTGCGCCTGCGCGCGCTGGTCTGGGTTGGAAGCTTCCTTTTGCGCTTTCTGGATGTTCCAGCGAGCCGCTTGCCACGTCAGCGCCACCGCGATCCACATCAGCGCGACGAGAATGACCAATGCGCGGTCGATGACGGTTCGGGGGGCCCGCTGCGGACCGCGCATCATCATGCGGTTGTCCTTGATCCCCATTTTGACGGCGGTGATTAAATAGCGACGCGGAGATGTGGATAACTTCAACTCCTTGAGGGCGAGCCGGAAAGATGCCTACGAAGAAATGCGAAAAGAGGTTTACCACAATCACGATCTATTTACGACCAAAATCTGTTTAATTCAGCACGGTTTCGTGTCTTACGACCGGAGATCTACACGAGATACGGAACGCAAGCAAGTTGCTGATTGGCTGCTGCTCGCCCTTGTAAAACGCCGCGATGCACCATCGGGATCGTCCGTATCCTTTAACATCCTTGATTAAGACGGGCTACTTGGCTCGTACGCGCTATAGAGAATTACGCAGGCCGAAGCAATAACGAAAAAAACCGACTGGACATCTATAGAGAACCCTAAAACGGAGAGTAAGGCAAAACGAATTGATGTTGCAAAGATGCTACTACCAGTACTGGTGCCTCGAGGTGCAGGCGTTGCCTGGAAAACCGACAATGATTGGGTGGCCGACACCAACAGCTACAAAACGTCAGCAATGGCTGAGAATGACACGCGATTGAAGCAACGAAATAGTGCTTCTGCAATCGTGGCTCGGAAGAAGGTAAGCGTGCCTTGGGAAATGGTAACCGTGCTTCGGGAAATGGCAGTGTGCCTATAAATTTTCTTGATGGGGAGAAGTGATGGAGAGGGAGAGAGAGGGAGCGAGAGAGAGTTTGGTGGGAGGAAGAAATGGTTGGGAAGGAAATGGTTGGTGGCAGACACCTATTAGCGGGTATACAGTGCACAACGCAAGCACGGGGATTGTAAAGGTTGGGTCTTATAAATTTGAATGTGACAAAACCAAGTTTTCTCACAAATCGGTCTCCGGCCTGCTTTGACCTTCCTCACCCGACGCCGCTTTCGACGCCGCCACTTTCATCACTCGGAGTTTTTGACTGCCTTGAAACTTAGTGTAACCTAGCCGATTTAGGTTACGCCCGTAAAGCGCCCTGAATTCAACACTGACATCATGGAGCGATCTGGTAGGTCGTACGACGCACGCTGTCATGGCTCTTTGTGTCCATCGTCCGTCCGTCGCCTGGATTCGTTTGTCGTTCCGTCGTGCGCTTCGTAGGAGGTCGATGCGTGCGAGCGGCTGGTAGTTCCGAAGCGTTTATGCGATTTGATGACCTTGCACGTCATTCTACCCGCGCGACTCGATCTTCGCAAAGCTTTGTGCCATGTTACCGAGCAATCGTGGACTCAATACCCTTCCCTCTCTCCTCGATCGCGGCAGTGGCGTCGAAGCAACGGCAATCTGCCAAGCAACAGAAGCCGTCTGAGCCGGCTGTACAACAAAGCCCTCCTGCGCCACTATTTTCTGGACCGAATCTTCAGAAGAACCTCGCCGCTGTGAACCTCAGGTCCGGTACCTCGAAAGCGCACTTCGGACGTTTTTATTCTTCGATAACTGAAATCCAACCCCTTTGACTTCGTCGTTCGTCTTAGAAGGAAACATACCTCCTGTTCTCTCTTCCATCACAGTCTCCCCTCTCCCCCCCCCTCCCCCCCCCCTCTCCCGCTCCCTCTCTTCCCCACTTTCCCCCTCTCCCCCCCCCTCCCCCCCCCCCCCCCCCCCCCCCCTCCCCTGTTCTCCCCATCTTACCCTCATCCAGTCGCACATACCTTGCCATTATAGCAGGTGTAGTGGCAGGCATATTAGGTCTGACAGGAATATCAGGTTTCCTTTGCTACATATTTGTCATGGCCCTTGGGGCTGTCGGCCTGTTTATTAAGACTGGGTTTCACATAAACAAGTACTTTGACACTTGGCAACGGATTGGTGGAATGGATGGCCTCACGCAAGGTGCTATGGTGAGTCCTATCATCGTTCCAAGCTGTTCTTTTGCCAACAAGACATGCTGTATTTCAGTTTTGGTGCAAGGGTTGTTAAGTGCTTGTCATCCGCCGCTTTCAACTTCCCTTGGTCTTCTCATCTTCCAGTAACAAACTTCAAACCCTCCCTTTCCACTGCCCTCTCTCTTGATTTTGATGATCACTAATGCGTGAATGTTCATGTATGGATGATAACATGGTTTCTGCAACCTGTCAGTCATTCGTTCTCTTCTGGACGTAAGTCTTCATTGCTCATTCGTTCCGCCGTGTTCTCCTGTGCTCAGTTACCCCCTAAGTTTTCTGACTTTGCAATCTCACATGTTGCAGGCTTGCCTATGATTTCGTTCATCTTTTCTGAGTGTTGACTCGATTACCTTCAGTGTCTAAGAAGGTTGTGCAGCTGGCTGGTTATTTGTCCTGTTATTTGGTAACCATCGATAAAGTATTATGTTCAAGAGCAGAGCAGTGTCCATGTGGCGCTGAAGCAGAAGAAACAGGGTACCAGCGCAGCAATGCTTTCAGAATGTTCAGGAATGCCTCAGCACGGTATATTCTGGCAGGAGAACACTACCTCAGCTTATGTGGGCACCAATATGTCATCAATGACCTCTGAGCCATTGAAAACGAATAGAATGGCTGGCAGCAGCAGAAGGCACATGACCAGGATGCCGATCAGATACAGCCTGTCAATAGTCGCTGGCTTGGTGGTACCATGTGGTGTGTGGAGTAGCTTGTTTACAGCCTTCACCAGAAGCCTCAGCTTCTCCGCAGATAGACCCGCCAGTTGGAACTCACCACAAAGAGCATTATAGAGTTCAGCTGATTTATCAGGCTGGCATAATGTTGCCTCCTCAACTTTTTGAAGAAAGGAAAGCACAGTATCTTTGGTTGTGGGACCGCTGCTGGATTTGACTTCTGAACCTTCAACCACCTGATGAAGGGAAAAATTGTTACGTGCCATTCCACGTTCAGCGCTTTGAGCAAGAATTTCTCTCAAGCCTGCCTGAATGTCATTTGTTGGAGTACTGGTAACTTCTTCTGGATGACTGATACTTAATTGTGAACCTGCCAGCGAGTCTAATACAGGAACAGCAAGATGCTCGTCCGTGCCTTTTACGACTTCTGGAATGCTGTCCTTATTAATCCCTTTCTCGGAGATGTAAATAGGTAGTGCTTCTTTCACCTGCGTCATTCACATTGCTCAGTTGACCGCAAAATGGTAATAGCGAAAGCGACGGGACAGCAAGAACGGAACGATGAACAAACCTTGTCAGGGACTGGGTTGTCCCTCTCACTTCGCGCAGCTGCAAGAATCTTTGCAACATTCACACTTTTGGGAGCTGAAAGCATCTTGGAATTTGGCTGTTTGTTTGGCTTAGGCGGTGTCGATAAAGGCCTTCTACTCCTGTCAGGCTCAATGCCACTCCGCCGATTAGCCGGGAACAAGTCTGAGCTGACACCCATTGCAATCGAAGGTCCAGCAGTCAACTACGAATTTTTACAGGCCAGCCGTTCTTGACGGGATGTCACTTCTGTTGACATAAATAGACAGTAGAGGCTTCGGGAGTGGCGAGAATTTGGCAAGGGAAACACTGTAGGAGTGATGCACAGCCGAACTGCAATGATGATCTGCTGCTGCGTTTGAAAACAGATCGTTACAATCCACTAGCCAGCTGTGTACAGCGGAATTTCGTTAATGAAGGTTGTACTTATTATCTCGGTTGAGCCTTTTGCAAAGTACAAAAGTTCCTCGGCGAAATAGTTCACGCACATAAATGATCAAATGAAAAAAACAATAAAATATCATATCATGAGTTACGCCAGTTTTCATCAGGCATAGGAATGACCTCCAATTGCATTCTGCAAACTCGGATGTGACGATTCATGATTTTCAGTGATTGTAATGGCTCATGTTTCATGTAGAGGATCTTTACCCATAAAAGAAGCAGACTAAATGAATGTTCCCACAGTGCCGAGCACCAAGCACTTCAAAGCGAGTCCCGAAAGCCGATTACCCACCTAGAGCTCGTTGGGGCTGTTGCTAACATACCTGTCAAATTAATTTCCGACATGGACGCACTGTTCGCGGCATATGCGAGCGACGAAGATGAGGAGAAAGACGTGGGCCTGAACGGAGATAAAGAACATGAGGACGGGACTGTTGGAAAGGCTACAAGAAACGAGGCAGAGGATGCAGATAGACGGGAAGGGGAGAAGTCGGAAACCGTGAATGATGGGAAAGGGTACGCCGGATGTAAAAAGAGACGGATTTTCCTGGGAGACCCGACGAGTGGTGGAACGCGGGGAGAGGAAGCGACAAGAGAAGCCGAAGAGAGGAGAGAAGTCGGTGAGAGGAGAGGAGGCGAACACACAGATGCAGAAAGAAGCGGAAATGGCAGTGTTTCTGAAACCCTGGAGACGGCTAATAGGCGTGACTGTGACGAGGACAGGCGGAATCCGTCAGCGGAGAGGAGCGACAGACAGAACTCGTCAGACAAGATGCATGACCGAGAGAGTATGTCAGCTGAGACCGGCGGGAAACAGGGAAAGGATGCGACATCAGTAGACCGACGGTCTGGCTCAAGAGATCAGACTCGAAGATTCTCATTGCCATTGTCATCATCATCATCGTCACCAGCAGGAGCAGCAGCTGCTCCAGCAGTGTTTCTTCCACCTCCTCCAGATGACCTTTTCGCTGATCCTCAAGGTTGGGTTGATGCACAAGGCTTGGCCGATCTCTGTTGTCCTTCCGTGCCTATACCTTTTAAATGAAGCCTTTTACACGTGTCAGCACGTCGCTCTGATCACAAGTCTGACCATGGTTCCCTACATCCCCTCTCTTTCCCACAAATCTCCTTCCCCTCGTTCTCCCCTTCCCCGCCTCCCTCCTTTCCCGCCCTCCCCCTTTTCTCCCTCTTCCCCTTCCCGCTACCCCGCCGTCATGATTTCCACATGCTCGTGCTCTGCTCAGGTGAGGGTGCTAGCAAAGCGAAGGTCAAAGCGGATTACGGAGGGAGAGTGCGAACCTTCCCCCACGTTGAGGGCAACTTCGCCGTTCATGTCTTCATTCCAGGTGAGAGTGAGCGAGCTGGCTCCTGACCATTTCTCTGTCAAAACTATACGATTGAAGCAATTTCGTGACTCGTTTCACTTCTCAACCAACTCTCCATTCATTCCTGTCCGCTCCTCAGACACTCACTCTCTTTATTCTATCCACAGACTTCCCCACTTCAATCGCTCCTCAAATTAGACCCACCCTTCGCAACCAGACCCCTCCCATTTACCTACTCTCAGACTTCCCCATCCTTCCCATATCCCCCATGCCACACCCCCCTGCAGTTACCATCCCTGCCTCTCTCCAGCCGCTCCTCCAATCGCACCTCCGCACTGCCATCAGCGCCCTCCCTGCACTGGCACCCGTGGACCCGGACTCACTCAAAGCTGCTGTTGCTGGTGTTGGTGGTGGTGGTGCTGCTATTGCTGATTGTGGTTTTGGTGCTACTGTTACTGGTGCTGGTGGTGGTGCTACTACTGCGGCTGCAATGCATGCCCTGGTTACAGGGGAGGTTCACATGACGGCTGCTCGCACTGTCCCCATCCGCTTCCATCAAATCGACTCCCTTCTCAGCCTGCTGCGCTTGCGACTCAAGCCACAAAAACGGTAAGGTAGGAAGGTGATTAGTATGATAATTATCCTGCTGCTGTTGCTCTCTCTCTCCCTCCCTCCCTCCCTCCTTCCCTCCCTTCCTCCCTCCCTCCCTCTCTCCTCTTCTCACTCTTTCTACTCTCGTCTCAGCCATTGGACAAGTCAGCGTTTACTACCAACAAGATGACTCAATCCTTGCACTTCCCCCTCTCTTCTAGTGCCTGTCACTTTCCCCTCCACGGCACCAGCTTCCACTTGCATTTGGACAAGTGGACGGCATTTGTCAACGATGATAAGACTCGCTGCTTTTCTCTTTCCATCACTTGTTACTCACTCCCCCCGCTTCCCCTCCACGGCAGCAGCTTCCACTTGCATTTGGACAAGTGGACGGCATTTGTTAACGATGAGAAGACTCGCTCCTTCCTCGCCCTTGAAGCTGCCCGGGAGGGACTGCCTGAGGTGTGATTGGAACTCCTCTTTTGGCCCTGACCCTTCTTCAGTTCTGATTTTGTAGCTCTTGTGATTCAGACCTCTTGTTTTTCCTCTAATGCTCAGCACTCCTCATTCCCCCACTGCACCGCCCTGTTTGCAATCCCCCTCGTCCCTGTCTCACCACTGACCCACGTGCTCCATGCCAGCTTGCCTTTTACTGTGCCTCACAACTTTGTTACCCATACCGCCAACTTTGTTGTGCCTCACAACTTTGTTACCCATACCTCCAACTTTGTTGTGCCTCACAACTTTGTTACCCATACCTCCAACTTTGTTGTGCCTCACAACTTTGTTACCCATACCTCCAACTTTGTTGTGCCTCACAACTTTGTTACCCATACCTCCAACTTTGTTGTGCCTCACAACTTTGTTACCCATACCTCCAACTTTGTTGTGCCTCACAACTTTGTTACCCATACCTCCAACTTTGTTGTGCCTCACAACTTTGTTACCCATACCTCCAACTTTGTTGTGCCTCACAACTTTGTTACCTACACCTCCAACTTTGTTGTGCCTCACAACTTTGTTACCCATACCTCCAAATTTGTTGTGCCTCACAACTTTGTTACCCACACCTCCAACTTTGTTGTGCCTCACAACTTTGTTCCCCATACCTCCAACTTTGTTGTGCCTCACAACTTTCGGTTTTCTGATAAAACACTCCCCATACCTCCACTAGATTTCTACATTCCTCTCTTCGCTCTGACACCACTTTCCTGTCTGCCCGCCCCCAGTTCGCCTCTCTGGTTCATTGCATCGACCAGGCATATGCTGTTCACGGTCTTCCTCCGTACTATGATGTATGTTATCCACCCTTGCTATTCTTCTTTTGCCTCCGTATTTTGAGATATACTTGAGTTTTCCTTTGCCTACCGCTTCTCCTTCTCATATCCCCTTATCCGCCAACCCACATCCCTCCCTGTACCTACCTCTCGTTCTCCTAAGCTGCTCACATGCACTGCATACCCATCAAAACCCTTTTTGCTCTTACTCACACTCGCGGACGTACCATATCTGTGTGTGTGTCCATGTGTTAATTTCAGAACCCACGCCCACACGTGTCCCTGCTCTGGGTAGCTGGTAACCACCTCGACCAGTTACTCTCCATCGCACATAGCTTACAAATGTCGTGTGGTGGTCTTCCTCTTTGCATCCGAGTGAATGTGGGCAAGGTTGTTTGTAGAGTGGGGCAAAAAGTGCACACGGTGTGGGAGGACAATCGTAGAGCAATGCTGTAGAGAAATGTAAATTTTTGAAAGTGAAACACTTTCTAAAATTGTGTATTGTGAATAGCGAAGCGAATTGTACCGAAGCAAAGGCTTCGGCGAACCGCTACTTCCCCTCTTTTCGGTACAAAAGAGGGGGCGAAGGCCATTTGGCCTTCACCCACGTTTTTCATTTCGAACTTTCAAGTTCAAGTTTCGAGATTTCTCGTCCAAGCTGGCGAGGGTCAAGTCTCTCCCTCGCTTCACTTCTCCGTCAACGCTCCTCTCCGACATCCTCGAGCGGAACTTATCGACGATGGCGCAGACCAACAATAATACACCCGGGGCTAAGGACTCTCCCGCTCGTCAGTCGACGGGGCTTGAAAAATCGCCTCGGGAAACAAGCGCGGAGAAAAGGAAACGCCCCGCCGAGAATCACGCCGAAGGCACCCACACGGGGGTCGACGTGCTGCTCGGCGAGGGCGGAACAGTCGCGCGACCGTCCCAGCCACGCGCGAGCCACACGCAGGCTCGAGGGCCTGCAGGCGGCAACAATGATGGCGACTTCGTCGCCACCCCTGCTGCCGCCGCCGCAGATCCGAGCGGATCTCGCGCGCCCCCCAAGCGCAGGGCGACAGATTGTGCTGCGTCAGACGGGGCGGCAGCGAATCTCTCGCCCTCTCAACTTGCGGCACTGCTGGCGCTTCTTCAAAAGCAGGCCGCGGCCCCTGCTGTAACGACGCCTGCAGCTACAATCGAATCGGATATTTCCGCATCCGCTAAAACTGCAAATGCGCGCAACAACATCTCTACCTCCGCTCGTGTTGCCGCTCCCACCCGCGCCGACAAAGGAAAGGCGCCTGCTGTCGAAGAAGAGCCGGCCGCCCCTGTCGACATCGATTCCGACTCTGACAGCGACGAGGGTGAGGAGCCAAATAGTCCTTCTCCGCATTTGTCTAACGATCTCCTTCCCCCTCTCCCCTCTCCTCATCCTTCGACCGCGGCCGCCGCCTTCAACCGCAAGGGCGTTCGTGACCAGGCGGAAGTATTCGAAGCGCTCCAGACTTACCTCGCGCACGTGGAGCACAAAATCCGCGGTGGGGACGCGACCGCCGCACTCAAAACCGTTTCCCAAGCTCAAGATCTCATCAAGCGCCGCTTCGACGTGTTGGTCGTCGCCGACCACGCGGGCTTCGACGTGGCTGAACGCTACCAGCTGCTGAAGACTACAGTGGTGCTGACGTCGCGCTCCTTCAAAATGGCGGTGGCGGATATGGCGGCGCTCAAGCGCATGAAGACCGGATTCCCCCGCGGGAATCGTTCTTTCTCTCGTGAGCCCGCCGCATTCATGCCGAAGAGCATGGGAGGAGGAAGTGGCTGCCGGGGCTTCAAAGGCACCTGCTTCCGCTGTGGCCAGCACGGCCACATGGCAAGCGCGTGCCCCCATGGAGGCCATGGGGGCAATGGGCCCGCACCGGTGGTGTGAGCGAAGCCCGAACATCCCTTGCCACCCCTCCTCTCATTGCCCCAAGGCGTCCCACGCCTTGTTGCCTTGGAAAGGAGTTGTGGAAGGGCGGGACAGGACCAGGGGGTCCTTGAGTGGGCTGTTTAGCCGAGGCTAGATGCAAGGATTGCTCTAGGCCAGTAAAAAAAAAAAAAAAAAAAAAAAAAAAAAAAAAAAAAAACAAAGTGTGTGTGTGTGTGTGCGTGTGCACGTGTGTGGCCCGGGTGGCCGTGAAACTGTAATGCTATATTGGAAGTGTGATCCAGGCCGCTGGCCCCTATGGTGCATGGTCCCTATCCAAGCCATGACATGGCAAAAAAAAAAAAAAAAAAAAAAAAAAAAAAAAAAAGCAAGAGAGAAAGCAGAGGGAAGGGATTCAAGAACACATGTTTTCACCAACAACCATTGAGGCAAACCACCGGTGGTGCGAGAATCATTAAACCACGCCTCGAGATAGGAGGACAAGGGGAGCGAGACCCTGCAATTCACACCCCCTAGCACACATGGCAAAAAAAAAAAAAAAAAAAAAAAACATCATTGTGGGCACGAGAGAGAGGGAGAAGGGGAATAATTCGGTAGCATTGTGTGCAACTGCGTCACTGCTCTTACCTCCTACGTTTCTAATGCCTCGCTGTTGGGGCGTGCACAAGCACGCGGGAAGTTGGTTGGTGCGAGATACATGTTCATGTCGTTTTTACAACGTTCGTCTGATTGATTCTTATGAACTCTTCCTCGTTCTACTCGCATAGCATGTTCACGTTGGAAGAGCGCCTTGTGGCTTGACCTAAAAGGGTTGATATACGACTACTGTTGACCCAACCCAACCGCCATGGCAGGCGCTTGTCCCTCACGACCGGGCGAATGGAGTAAGACCATGGAGCATGCGATCACTGACAAGGAAGTCACCACCATGGGGGGTCGATTGCGCCAAGCTATCGCTTGGTGGGCCTCATGGTGCGAGAGCAGTCTCATCCTGTCAGTCATAGCAAATGGATATTGGCTTCCTTGGAAAGCGGCCCCACCACCGTCGTTTCGTGACAAGAATCATGCCGGCGTCGAGCGGCATAGCGAGTTTACACGATCGGCAATCTCTGACTTGCTCTCGTCCAGTGCAGCAGCAGTCGCAGAGGGCCCACTCCTCGTCGCATGTACTAGTCCACTAAACGTCGTGGAACAGCGCGACAAGTGTCGCCTTATCTTGGACTTGAGAAAAGTCGACCAGTACCTCGTTATTCCTAAATTCAAGTACGAAGGCTTGGCGCGAGTCGCCGAGTTGGCACAACCGGGCGACTGGATGTTCTCCATCGACCTGAAGTCCGGATACCATCACGTCGATATCCACCCGTCCTGCTGGAAGTTCCTGGGATTTCAATTCGACGGCACGGATTACTACTTCAAGTCGTTACCGTTCGGCCTTGCAACCGCACCCTTCCTTTTCACTCAATTGATCAAACAACTGGCTCGGAAATGGCGTGCGCAAGGTACTCGAGTCATTCCATATGTGGATGATATCTTATTCCTCTGCCAATCGAAGGAGGACGCACGCGCGACACGTAATGCAATCATTCGGGACCTACGACAGTCGGGCCTTGTCATCAACGCTAAAAAATCGCATCTCACCCCGACCCAAAAACTGAAGTTTCTCGGGATGGAGTTGGACACTCAATCAGGAAGATTCACCATCGGCCCCGAACGTCGAGCGCAACTCATGCATACGCTCCGGGTGCTTCTCACCGCCTACGAGCGTGGACAACGGATACCAATCCGCCTTGTCGCACGGGTCACCGGCATCCTCGCTTCCATGGCGCTGGCTCTTGGCACAACGGCACGAGCATTCAGTCACCAACTCCTAGAACTCATCAATACTGCGCCATCATGGAATGGCAGAACACACCTGACCTTGGAGGCTCGTGACGAGCTCAACTTCTGGCTCGACAATTTCGATCGTTTTAACGGGGCGCCGTTTCACATGCCCCACAGCATCGACACGGTGATTCATGTGGACGCAAGCGCTCACAGTTGGGGTGCGACCCTAGCTTCGTTCCCTGGAGAAAACCTGCAAGGCAGCAGCCCAATGCCGCACGAGCTCCTCACCACCTCGAGTACACGCCGAGAGCTCGAAGGCGTGCTCTGGGCCCTGCGCACATTCTCAAACCGAATTCAAGGCCGCCATGTGCTCATGCGCGTGGACAACCAGTGCGTATTCTTCATTCTTCGTAAAGGTGGTTCTGGGCAACCCGAGCTCACCCTCTTATGCAAGTCCATCATCGCACTGTGCATGGCAAACGAAATTCGGCTGGCAATTGAATGGATCCCTCAGACTCTCAACGTAGAGGCAGACGCACTCTCCAAGCTAGAAGACAACGACGACTATTCATTGAAACTCCCTTGGTTCCGATTACTTGAGAGGCGTTGGGGACCACACACGGTTGACCTTTTTGCAAACGCCAATAACGCGCAACTCTCGCGTTTCTTTTCGAAGGTCCCCCACCCACGTGCAACTGCCGTCAACGCCTTCTCGCAGGACTGGGGATCAGAACACGGATTTGCGTTTCCCCCTCCTCACCTGATCCCGGCCACCCTGCGCCACGCCGCGCGCACATCTGCTACGCTGACGCTAGTCATTCCCGAATGGACTTGTGCATCATGGTGGCCCCTGCTCCGGCCTTCGCCCAGGACCTGGGCAGTCGGCGTAACATCGTGTTTGCATCTTGCTAGCGGTAGCCAGTGCTTGCATGTCGGTTTGCATACTGGCGCATTCTCAGGAGCCGGTCTCCCTGTTAGCAGAATCCTTGCACTTCAAATTAACTTCCATTCCTAATCTATGAACATTTTTTTCCTAATGATGTCAGATATGATTCCGAAGCTGCATCAGCAGCTACTGTTAATGACGGCACAGACACGGCCCGACTCAACAATCAACACATACGAACCTTATTGGGAGAAGTTTAGGAGTTTTTGCGTCAAGGCAAAAGCGGCCTTCCTGCCTGCCGCGGACCTCACAGTCGCACTCTACCTGGTGCATGCGATCAACCACAAGGCCACCGTCTCCAGCGTGCAGCTCACATGTGCCGCGATTAGCTTCGCCCACCGAATGACAGGCTCCGCTAACCCAACATGCGGCCCGTTCACGACACAAGTACGCGATTACGCCAAAAGACACTGCCCCCGACCAGCACGGGAGAAGGAACCCGTCTCCCTTCATCAGGTTCACGCGATGGCTAGGCCATTCCTCTAATCGAGCCAACCAGGCACATATCAGAAAGGCCTCATTGTGTTGCTCATGTACTCAGCATTCTTGCGCTTCTCGGACTTAGTGGCTATCCAATGGGAGGACATCCAATTCGAGGCAACGGCAATGTGGCTACTAATCCCACACTCAAAGACCGACCAGGAGGGCAGGGGTGTATGGGTCCCAGTCGCCACAACTGACGAACCACTCTGTCCGGTGCGGTGCACCCGCCAGTTCATTCGGCTAGCGGAATACGGACCGACATCCAAAGGGCCGCTGATCCGCGTTTTCCGCCGCAGCTCGCCGCCGTCCGCATTAGACACCGCCCCATCGTACACCACCATCCGTACATGGTGTATGCAAGCGTTCGAAGCCGCAGGAATTGACCCAACACACCTTGGCACCCACTCCTTTCGCAAAGGAGCTGCCACGGTTGCAGCTAGTGCGGGAGTCCCAGATCGCATCTTCAAACGACTTGGGCGTTGGCGAAGCGAGACCGCAAAGGACCTATATGTGACTATCTCGCAGGAACACCTTATCGCAGCTTCTCGCGACATCCAGGATGAAGCCCACGCACCTTCCCCCTCACAGCATCGTCACACCATTACGAGACACCGCCAACTTCCCCTCCACATGTCTAAGAAGACCCAGTTGAAATGAGACGTTGCATTTGCAAGGCAAATCGCAAGCTTTCACAATATATAAATTTTTGAAAGTGAAACACCTTCTAAAATTGTGTATTGTGAATAGCGAAGCGAATTGTACCGAAGCAAAGGCTTCGGCGAACCGCTACTTCCCCTCTTTTTGGTACAAAAGAGGGGGCGAAGGCCATTTGGCCTTCACCCACGTTTTTCATTTCGAACTTTCAAGTTCAAGTTTCCCGCCCCCCCACCCTAGCATAAGATGCACAATGCTATTCTGTTGTATAATGCTTGGACGATAAAATCTTGTACTTGCCAGTTGAAATGAGACGTTGCATTTGCAAGGCAAATCGCAAGCTTTCACAATCTGTACAAAAATATGTATCTCGCCTCTTAGTACAATTGTATTAGACTTACGCAGAGCATGTAATAAACTGGTTGCAGCAATTTTTTAGCGTTATCGGGAAAATCTACTAACATATTACTTTTCTTTCACACGATCGACCTCCTTTCATCAGCACCACAAGAATCGCTCTTCTGCACCGCGGTTTTGTCCGCCGATCGCGTTCGACGTCTTGATCCCATGTGGCGCCCTCTGATTCGCGCCGCCGGGCTTCGCCCTACCTCGGCGCGAGCCGACGGCAGAGTCAACGACGGTCGGCTAGCTTCCCTGGCCGGCAGTTTCCTCCTCCCGGACGTCGAGAAACTAACGGACAGCCGTCATTGTTGTTATGATAGGGGAGAGATTGCAGGACGAGCCTTATATGAGGAAAGATCGCCGGAATATCAGAAGACTCTAGGCCGGGCTTTAAAGCGATTCGGCGATTCGCTTCCAGTGACTTCCAATAGCCCCTTCGAATCGCGATCGATCAGACCTCAGATTTGTCGTTCTTCGGAGATTTTTGGGTCCTCGCAGGGACGCGTGGCAATTGCGGATTGGTCGAGGCAGTTCAGTACAGATGCACCCAAGGCGAGCGCGAAGGCCGGCGGCTCGGGCGCGAAGGGATCAGTGCAAGCGGGGAAGAAGGAGGCGGAGAATGCAGGAGATGCGGGGGAAGGGGGGGAAGGTGACGTCATGTTGACGTCGGTTCATCCTAAAGATATTTTGGACCTTCAAGAGAATACCCTGTTCGAGCTTAGGTAAGCTTGGGTGAGGTTCGGTACTGTTGGTTGAGGTTAGGCAAGGTTAGGTAACATCAGGTAAGTTCAGGTATGTTGTTAGCATCCTTACTCTCTTTGGAGTGATAAGCATCTGCAGTAATATTCACCCAGGTGTCTCACACCCACACACACACACACACTCACACTCACACTCTCTCTCACATTCCCTCACACTCACTCTCTCCCACACACACTCTCTGCAGTGAGGAGCATTTGCAGCAGTATCTACCCGAGGGCCTCCCTCCTTCAATGGAAAAAGAGTTTGAGGCCTCTAAGTCCCGTGCCATTCTTCTTCGGGCAGCCACAAAAGATTTCATCCACAAGCTTCAAGCTGCCCGAGATCACCAGTCCAGCTCATCAGACTCTAACAGTCTCGTGGAACCTACCGACAGCCCTGAAGGGAAGGTTAATAATTCCTCCCCTGGCTCGTTTCTGCTCCGAGGCCATCCGGGCAGCGGAAAAACTTGTCTCCTGCTGACCTCTGTGCTCTGGGCCCGTGCAAACGGGTGGTTGGTGTTTTACGTGCCCAAGGCAAGAAAATGGACGAATAACGGATTGTACTACAAACATCCTGAGACTGAAGGAGAGGAGGGGGGAGAGGAAGGAGGGAGGGTGGAGGATGGAGGAGAAGGGAGGGTGGGAGGTGGAGGGAGAAGAAAGGCGATTTGGGATACCCCCGTACAAGCACAAGCAGCACTCAAGGTGCGATGATCGTTAATGCAATTACTACGCTTTCCAGCTGCTTGAGTGGATTCAGTGTGACGAGTGTTCTGAGTGGCATTATTAGAATTAACCATTCTTGAGTTAATTCAATGCAGTACGGGTGTTTTATTCACCGTCCCCTTTTCTCCCCTTTCCACCACCCTGCCACAGTCGTTTCTTGCAGCCCACCAGGAGCTTTTGTCCTCTCTGCCCGTTCAGCTGCCCGAGCCAATCACTTTAGGGGAGGGGCCAGGCATCGGCTTGGCTCGGGGCAGCCAGGTCGTATCGCCGGGCTCTGATTGGTCGCTGGGAGATCTCGTGAAGTATGGAGCGGACCACTCACATGCTGCCACGAGTGTTGTGGTTCGGCTGAGAGAGGAGCTGGGAAGAGTTACTTCTGTCCCCACCATGATTGCTGTGGATGAGGTGAGATGAGGAAGATAGAGTGGGGAAGAGAGAGAGAGGGGAGAGTAGATGGTCGGGGCACGGCCACAGATGGTGGTTCGGCTGAGAGAGGAGCTGGGAAGAGTCGCTTCTGTGCCCACCATGATTGCTGTGGATGAGGTGAGAGAGTGGGGAAATGGGGAGGTGGGGGAATGGGGAGGGAGAGAAGGGGGGTAGATGGTGGGAACACTATCACCAGTGCAATGATTCGGCTGAGAGAGGAGCTGGGAAGAGTGACTGCTGTTCCCACCATGATTGCTGTTGACGAGGTGAGATGAGGGAGGGAGAATGGGAAGGGAGGCGGGGTGGATGGTGGGGACGCAACCACCAGTGCCGTGGTTCCGCTGAGGCAGGAACTAGCAAGAATGTCATCTGTTTCTTCCAGGTTTGTTGCTAATTTCGATGAGAGGGGAGGAGACATGGGACGGGACATGCAGTACAGGAGAGGGGATAGGGAGGACACAAGCAGTCAGAGAGGATAATACGTTTGCAGCCACCAAAGTCGTGGTTTGGTCGAAGGATTAACGCTGTGAAAAGCGTTCGCACCCTGTTTCCCCCTCTCCTGCCGCCTTCATTCCCCCCTCCCCCTCGTGTGTGTGTGTGAGTGCAGTTCAATGCATGGTTCACATTTGCGGGCTTCTTTGAGTCAACAGGAGAAGATGCCGTGTGGGCTATGCTGATAGTTTCCCGCCCTTACCTTCTATGCGCCCCCTGTTTTTCTCTCCCTTACTGCGTGAGTGCAGTTCAACGCGTGGTTCACATTTGCAGGCTTCTTCGAGTCCACGGGAGACAGAAGCCGGAGGCAGATACATGCTGCGGAGATTTCTGAGGCGCCTAAAGAATCTTCCCCTCTCCCACCCCCGTGTGTGTGTGTGCGAGCAGTTCAACGCGTGGTTCACCTTCGCGGGGTACTTCGAGTCAACAGGAGACAGAAGTCGGAGGCAGATACATGCTGGAGAGATGCGCATGGTGGGTGGTGGGAGGTGGGTGGTGGGTGGTGTGTGGTGTGCCGTGTGTGTGTGGTGGGTGGTGTGTGGTGTGCCGTGTGTGTGTGGTGGGTGGTGGGAGGTGGGTGGTGGGGTGGGTGGTGGTATAAGTGTGGCGGGTGGTGGGAGGTGGGTGGTGGGGTGGGTGGTGGTATAAGTGTGGCGGGTGGTGTGATGATGTAGATGGGCTTTTGAGGCGTCCTTTTGCAAGGCAGTGGCATCATGGCAGCTGCGTTCTCCGAGTTCATAGCAGTGGGGAGGCTGCCTGCAGTGCTGCCACCGGTGCTTCTGCCTCAAGTCACACCTCAGAAATTGTTCTGCTTGTGTCTCAACCCTTGTATACCCCTTCGTTGTCCACCCTGCCCTTGTTCCACTCTCAGGTGAGCGCCTTCCGTCCCTTGCAAGCCAGGGGCATCATGGCAGCTGCATTCTCTGAGTCCATAGCAGTGGGGAAGCTACCTGCAGTGCTGCCGGGGGTCCCTAAGGGCGTGCGGGTGACCGTGCCGCGCTTCACTGTCGACGAAACACTCGCACTGCTGCAGCACTACCAGAAGAGGTGTGTCTGCGTTGGTAGTGCGTCCTGTATGCTGTGTTTGAGGCACCTAAGAATAGCACCCTGCAGTGCTGCATGCCGGGGGTGCCTAAGGGCGTGCGGGTGACCGTGCCTCGCTTCACTGTCGACGAAACACTCGCATTGCTGCAGCACTACCAGAAGAGGTATGACCCATGCGTGCTGGTGTGCCTGTTTACTGGCTACAAAAGTCTTCTATAATTCTAAGAAAAACCCTGCTTGTTACAAAGTTCTTGTTTTGTTTGGGTGTCGAGATCTTCCTTAGAGGAGGCTGGCTGTTTGTGGAGGTGAGAAAGGCTGTCTGCACTGTGTCCTGTGCGTGTGCGTGTGTGTGTGTGTGTGTGTGTGCGCGCGCGCGCGCGCGCGCGCTGCTATCATTGTCTCTTTTCCCCTCACCAAACCTCTCTTTTCCTTCCCTCAACCCACAACCCCCCCTTTCCTTTCCCAACCCTGCCTCTGGGCTCATCAATGCAGCTGCAAGCTCGGCCGTGTGACAGATAATGAGGAGGATATTAAAGAGGCTGCAGTGCGCGCATGCATGGTTACAGGGGGGAACGCTGCACAGCTTAGAAACATGGCACATTTTCTGTGATTATGGCATGGTTACCTTACATGTCGAGGAAATTTCTTGTGGTACCGGTGCCTTCCAACAAAAGGGAAAGATGCTTCACTGGCTTGACATGGCTTGCCTCTTGTGATGTGGCTGAGTAATAAGGGAAATTTACGACTAAACAGGGGAAGGCAACCGCAATTTATCCTCCACTTAAAAAACATATTCATGTTGAAAGCCAGGGGGTACCGTAACATAATTTGAGAGCGTCCACAAGGGTATCGCGGACAGCCCTAATGAAGAAACGCAGTCACAAGAAATCGTTTCCAGCTCAAGTGCACGATTGTGTTCGGTGCCTTACGTTCCAAGGCGGTAATATAGTAGAACCAGTTCCGATGAACAGCAGAACCATCAGTGCTGGTCTAACGGTCGTTGGCACTACCGAGGATTTTATCGAGTAGATCAGCTACAGAAGCCCAAGTCTTGGGGACTCCGAGCACAGCTTCGTACACCTGATGCCCGTTTGAGTCCCCTCTACTTGGGTTGTGTTCTGGGCTTATAAACGTTTTGGTCATTTCGCCCAGTTCGTTCCATTTCGCCAGGGTGTTGAGGTGCTTCAAAAAAACACAGGTTGTAACTCGTTTGTTTTTTCCAAAACAGTGCTGGTGGGCCTGTGTTGTTGTTAGTTCAGGGTTTAGGGTTTATGCTCGTTTCTGGCCAAGAAACAAGAACAAACCGGGTCAGCATGGTTTGTTTTGCGCCTAAGATTCATACTTTGGCGTTTTCTCGCCCAAATGCAAGTTGATCCGCGTGCCTATACCCTGGGTGCAACTGACCGGGAAAAAAAGCACGGGTGCAGAGTTTCTGAAATGTGCAAGGCAAATTCGCGCGCAGTGGTTGGGCATCATGTGTAGCAGGTCCTGGGAGCAGGACGGGGTAGTGAGACGCGAGTCAGACTGAGACGCGAGCAAGTAACTGACTAAGCCTGACCGTGTTCGGTGGCTGCGTGAAGTTACTGAAACGTGAGTGAGTAACTGACTAAGCCTGACCGTGTCAGGA
The DNA here is from genome assembly GCA_947471745.1 of Closterium sp. Naga37s-1. Classification (NCBI taxonomy): domain Eukaryota; kingdom Viridiplantae; phylum Streptophyta; class Zygnematophyceae; order Desmidiales; family Closteriaceae; genus Closterium; species Closterium sp. Naga37s-1. The sequence goes on along the minus strand of CANJKZ010000024.1, from coordinate 993,312 downwards.
GACTGCCAAGGCACTGTTTAAGTGACTGTGTTAGAGCGCGCGCAGGGTCAGAGTTAACTTCGTAAAGTATCGAGCGGCATTGTCGTCGTTTCCATATTTTCTGATCGTCTTGTTTAATTATAGACTGGTTACGAAGAATGTCGACATTGAAATGGAACCTAACTCCGCTTACGGACCCTGCCGTTGCTGCATCGTGCAAAGACGGCGACACGACGAAACCGCGATCGAAGGTCATTCACCTGGTTCGTTCTAACCCTGATCATCTTATCCTATGCTTCGTCTGTAGTCTTCTATGCCCTTTTCTGATCTGGAAATTGCCTTCGACAGTTTCGTTTCGAGAGGTAATCAATGCGCGATATTTTTTAGAATGCTAAAAAAAGCTTGGAGTCTTGAGACGAACCCACTTTCCGAGCCGACATTGCACATTCTCAGCATCTCACCGACATTGTGCAATGCAATCTCAATCCCAATTTCCTACCTTCCATTGATCCTGTGACCTGCTCAATGTTCAAAACATCCTTTCTAATGCTCTTCCTGTGGTCAGATTCGTCACGGGCAGGCAGTGCACAATTTGGTGATGGACACGGAGCAGTATAAGCTCGAAAAGTATCTTGACTGCCCGCTCAGCACCCAGGGATTTGAGCAGGTCTGGTTCTGCTAAGCAGCTCTATTTCTTTCTTTCCACATCCTTCAGTGAATTGTTTCTGTTTGACTTCATTTTCTCTCTTTGCACTTGGCTCAATCTCGCTTCAAGCCTCCACCATTTGTTCCAATCGCACACCACAGGTAGCAGAGCTGCGCAGGCAAGTAGCGGCCAACCCTCCTCCAGGCTTCCCTGCCGACCTGATAGTCGTCTCCCCCCTGCTCCGGTAGGTTATGCCCTCTCACTGTTCCGTCTCTCCTTCTGCTGTGAGTTAACACCTGTCGTCTCACTGTTCCGTCTACCGTGCTGAAATAAGTCAACACTTGTCCTCACTGTTCCGCACTGCACTGTGCTCATTTCTTTTGAGAATTCTCAAAAGTGATTCCGTTTCCCCTGCTGAAATAAGTCAACACGTGTCCTCACTGTTCCGCACTGTGCTCGTTTCTCCCCCGCGGCGGAGAAAATAACGACCCTTCTCCAGCTTCTACTCACAGTTCCCCTTCCCCTCCTCTTTCCCTCCCCCTCCCCTTCATCAGCACACTGCAAACAGCAGTGGGCGCCTTTGGCCCTCCTAACACTGCAATTCCAGTCGACCTTCCCCTGAAAGAAGCAGCTTCCAAGAACTTTCCTGTTGTGGACGGGTTCACAGCAGGAATCAATGGGGTGGAAGCGGTTGTACCTGCGACTGTTGTGACGGCTGCTGTAACAGCTGAAGGAGGTAACCAGGTTACCACGACGCCGCCAGCACACATTCTGGCCAACGAGCTTTGCAGAGAAACGCTGGTGAGCTGAGCTGAGTTGAGTGAGTGGGGGTCAGTGACTGTAATGAGTGTAGAGTGAGGGCTTATGAGTGCCGCAGAGTGAGGAGGAGTGGGGTTCCGTGAGTGCAGCGTGAGGGGTAATGGGTGCACAGGGAGAAGCATCTGATGTGAGTCAGTGACCAAGTGTTGGCCAATCAGAGAAAAGCATGCATGCACATGTCCTTGTCCATGCCCCTTTCCACCCCTCCTATTCCCTTTCCCTTCCTCCGGGTTTCTCCATATAGCATGCCCCTTTCCACCCCTTCCTTTCCCATTCCCCTCCTCTGGGTGTCCATCATCCCTCACACAGCATGTGCCTGCCACCCCTCCGTTCTCTCTCCTTTCTTCCTGATTTTCTGATATAGCATTGGATCCCCGTGTATGCCTGTCATGCCTCCCTCCCGCACAGCACGTGCATGTGTGCGACAAGCGCCGGCCAATCAGAGAGAAGAAGGGCCTCTTCCCCTCTGTGGACTTCAGTCAGGTGCGGTGCAGGCTGTGTTCTTGGCGTGGTGGTGCTGTGTGGTGTGGTGTGGTGCGGTGCGGTGCTGTACGATGTGATGCGGAATCCGGCAGTGTGGTGTTGTGCCAGCCAGTTCCTTTGTGTTGTGCAGGGCAGTGGCATGGTTATGCATGAAGTCAACGTCTACCCCACCCCACCCCACCACACCACACCACACCACACCACACCACACCACACCACACCACACCACACCACACCACACCACACCACACCACACCACACCACACCACACCACACCACACCACACCACACCACACCACACCACGCCACACCACACCACACCGCACCGTACTGCAGATCACGGATGATGAGGACGCGCTGTGGAAGGTGGAGCCCAGGGAGACTCGCGAGGAGATTGCGCAACGAGCTACTGATCTCGCCGCATGGTGCGACTGGTTGCAGTCTGAGGCCTTACATTGGGTTTCTGCAACATGGTGCAAGTTTTTTACTTCTTGAACCTCAACGCTCTAGTGATGTTAGCAGCATAGAGCAGTTCAGATAGCTTCTCACTCTTTCACAGCCGCAGCAGGTTTTCCCCTCCCCTCCCCCTTTCTTCCACCTCACCCCACACTCCTCTCCCCAGGTCAAGGAGCAGTGTATAGCAGTTGTCTCGCACATCAGCTCCTCCATGCCTTCGCCGCTGTTGGCCTTATCCCTTCCCCCTCTTCCCTCCCCCCAACCTCTTCTTTACCACACCTCTATCTCCCCTGCCTCTCTCCTTCCCTCCCACAAGCTGCTCGGACTCAAGGAGCATTCCAAAGCAGTTGTCTCTCACAGCGGATTCCTCCATGCCTTCGCCACTGTTGGCCTTCTCATCCTTCTCTCTCCCCCCCCTTCCACCAGCTAACACACCTCGTTCCGCCTTCTCGTTCCTCCGTTCCCCACAGGCTGCTTGGACTAAAGGAGCGATCCATAGCAGTCGTCTCTCACAGCGGTTTCCTCCATGCCTTTGCCACTGTTGGCCTGCCTGCACACCTACGGCCCGAAAACAAGCTCGTCTAGTGAGTGTGTGCTTGTTTCGAGAGTGATTACAACAGGCGCTTGTGCTACTCACTGGTTGGTTGTTTCAGCAGCCTCCTCGCACATTACTCTCCACCTCCATGCCTTCGCAATGGCTGGCCTGCGTGACGGCCCGAAAATAAGCTCTTCTAGTGAGTGTTCTCGTTTCAAGCGTGACTACAACAGGCGCTTGTGCTACTCACTGGTTGGTTCTTTTTCAAACACCTCTCGCACTGGCTTCCTTGCTCCATGCCTGCGTCACTCTTACCATTCCAGTGTATGTGGAAAAAAAAGTTCGTTCAGAAAGCCCGTTCTTTGTAGATCCCCACCTCCCCCACCCCTCTCCCCTCCCCTGCAACCTGAAGCAAGCTATGCGGATGCTTGCTGGTTTAGTTTTCCCAAGTAATTCCTCATGTTTCTGAGGTACATGAAAGCTTGCAATTTACCCTGGGTCTGTGTTCTCCCTCTTTCCTCTCCCCTCCCTGCCAATGATACTTTTCCCTTGCCCCCTCTGCGCTGTCTCAGTTTTGAGAACTGCCGGCTACGCTCTTACATCCTCTCTGCAGAAGACTGACATCCTTTGATGACTGACCAACAGTATCGCATTTACTGTTTCAAAGGGATAGCTTGAATGGTTTACATTACACCCTTAGTTTCAACCGGTCTAGCAGTAAAGGATTCTCTTGTTATCTCTGTGCAATTGAGGTGCAGTCAGTCAAAGTGCCTTGAGAATTGAGCTGCAGTCAGTAAAGGATTGAGCTGCACTCAGTAAAGGATTGAGCTGCAGTCAGTAAAGGATTGAGCTGCAGTCAGTAAAGGATTGAGCTGCAGTCAGTCAAAGCGCCTTTAGATGATGCGATGCCTGTTATTATGTTGTACGGTACAAGCTGAAGGGTAAAAGACGACTAGTTACAGTAGGGGAGGACACAGAATGGTCTCAAGGAAAATAGTCACGCCAATTGTTGTAGTAAGATTCTCTCACTTCCTTGGACATCATTTTGTTCCACTGCACAACAGAGCCACATAAAAACGCATCCCCATGTGACATATTGGTACCAAGCAGAAAGTAAGGCAAACTGGTGAAAAAACAGTATGGAACAAAGCACAGGCAGCAACAGATTTAACTGGAAAGGCGTTCATTCCAGGTAAAACCTCCCGGAGGCAATACGGAAGCGTATAATAAACACGCACCTTAGGCTCGTAAGGCTTTCTCTGCCGGCACGCCTTCTTGAATTGATGGTTCTCGTGAATGTACGCCATGTCATGCCAGCTGGAATGATCGTCAAGGGAAAGAAGGGAGGGGATGACAGCGGAAGGGTTGGAAAATGATGGACGGTTACTCTGGCAATCAGCTAAAGCTGAGAACGCTAGGTTCCTGACTCACGGTCAGCGTGATCCGCGATACCATGATAATGCCAATTAGCACGGGTCCTGACATTTACATTAACACATTGTGTAAAAGGCTCTTTTTCCAGTGACATGCTCGCCTGTAAAAGATTGCATGCGCCTTCTACCTCAAACCTAGTCCACCGATTTGTGCTCCGTCGTCTGGTGGCTGTGATACGGATCGGCTATCGAGAAGGACGGACTCGACAAACTTACTTGTGCTCCGTTGAGTGCTGCCAATAGTATGGATCGGCTACCGAGTAGAGCGAAAACCCGACGGCTCCCCAGAAAATGCCGGAAAATATGTCTTTATCAGTGTGAGGCACGCCGGGATCGCCGGTATACGCGGGTCCGAAAATCTTATCCATCCTGGATTCTGAAGCTTACTGCTAGACCAGGAACGAGTGCCCGCAAACTGAGAAGTTCAGCTTACTGTCGGGAGCAACACTACTAAAGAAGCAAAAAGCTGCAATGGTTAGACTAGGGGAACGGACCAATCGGAGGTCTAGTTTCCAGTAACTAGAACCAGCAATGGTTTCTAGGCTAAAATCGATTCTTACAGCAATTGGTTTCTAAACTGAAACGTGAGTGGGAAAATCGAATCGAATATGGTTCAGAGCGGTAGCGTACACATTAGTTCGTTTTTGTACGGTTTCGAGGGGATGACAGGCGTAGATGAGAGGTCTCTGAACCGGATGTGACGGATTGCGAACGGGTCTGTGAAATGAACGGCGGGGATGTGGAAAGCAGGCCTGTCGATTGACGGGCATATGCCCTTAATGCCCTGAAATTCCGGGCTACGTTTGCTCCAGCTCGACTGCATAAAGTGTTAGGTTCGCCCTGCACCCGTGACACTAAGTGCTTCGTTCGACCCTTTCCCGGATACGTTAAGTGCTCCAACCAGGCCTTCCCCACCCACAAAGTTTTGATTTCCGGTTCTAGGATCCCCCCCCCCCCCAAGAAATTCTGCCTGACCCCCCCACTCCCCCCCCTTTCTCCTTAGGTTCAACGAGAGCGCGCCAAGGGGATTTTTCCCTTAGCGTTTTCTAAACCAATCCCGTGTTCGTGATATCTCTAAGTCAGCTTTGGAGCAGCCGAACTTTCCCTTAGCTAAGATAGTGTAGGTGCAAGCCCGGATATCAAGTTTTCACTTTGGCCTGCGCCCGTGACCGTTAAGGGCGCCAAAACACTCAGCTACGGCCAAAACAGGGTCAGATAGGGAGGAGCTGGGGACTCCAAGTATGGGCCCCAGGAACTTCGACAGGCCTGGTGGAAAGCTGATGGCTTTTGGGATTTCCTAGAGTGTTGACGTGGCAATGACACGTCGAGAACTTTGAGGATTGTGTCCTTGATACAGGATTATTCGATTGGCTTTACTGAACCAGCACACCACCTCGATATCTGTTCGGCTTGATCAAATAATGAAAAGGCTTTAGCGCAGAACGGCAAAACCTGGGGCTTGGTTTTCTTGGCTCGTACTAGGCAGTAAGCACAAATGCGAGGAATGGGTGGGTACTAGAGTACGTACGTAGAGTGTTGCTTACGCCATAGAAAACACTGGCTAACCTAAGAAGGGGTCACCGTGAAGTGAGTCCAGCTGAAGAGTAGCATTTTTGTTGATCTAGGAGAATAATCACGACGAATGTATTGCATAACTCGCTGCCTAAATGACGAGGCTGCGAGTCATACGAGTAGAAGCTAAGTTTTTTTAGAACGGTGCTGACTCCATTCAATATAGCTCTATTCGCTGCTCGCCTCTCGCAGCGATCGTCGAGTGCGTGGGAACACCCACATTGTAATTGCGGGAGAGAGATCTGCTTCAGTGCTGAGCAGCTTTTTGAGTCGTCTCAAAACTCGCCTCTCGCAGCGATCGTCGAGGGCGAGGGAACGCCCACATTGTAATCGAGGGAGAGAGATCTGCTTCAGTACTGAGCAGCTTGGAAGATACGGTATCAGAGGTCGAGGTGCCTGCGATCCCAGTAGTGGATTTAGAAACCTAAACTGACCAGGCAACTTCAACGTTCGCTTGTGTCGTGGCAAAGTAACCGCTAAGGAAATAACGCGACTTTCATGTGTTTCGTGAACTGCTCTTGAACGCTATCCTGGCTTCTCGTCGTTCTCTTCGCAGATTCCCTTTAGAATTGTTAGAACAGCTAAGATCCCAGTTCTTACTTCGTGAGATCTTGCCGATATGGCCTCTCCCGTGCCACCATTTGCACAAGCGCCGGGAGCCACGTCAGCAGCGATGACGGCGCCGGCAGGTTTCACTGGTTCAGCCGGTGGGCCGGTAGACCACTACCCGCAGCCGTTAGCGACGCACGAGGCGATTCTGGGGGATCGCGTGCTGTTCCTTGACTTGCTCGCGCGGTTTCACAACCAGATGGGAGGGTCTCTGAGGTGGGAGAGATACTGGGTGATACTGCTGATTCTTGTTAGGGTTAACGCAGGCAGGTACTGGGTCGGTATCGCGTGCTGTTGTTTTTCTCTAGGTACACACAACTCAATGTGTAAGTTTCATGAGCGGTGTTTCCGATCCTTTTCTCCTCTCCATCTCCTCTCCCTCTCCTCTCCTCGTCCTCTCCCTCTCCATTCTGCCTGCTGCCTGCAGGATTCCACAGATGGGAGGGAGGGAGCTGGATCTGCATCTGCTGTACCGTGAAGTGACGGGCAGAGGGGGCTTGATGCAGGTGAGGATTGGTGGGGATGGGTGGAATTTGGTGAGGACTGGTGGGGACTGATGAGGACTGGTGGGGACTGGTGAGGACTGGTGGGGACTGGTGAGGACTGGTGGGGACTGGTGAGGACTGGTGGGGACTGGTGAGGACTGGTGGGGACTGGTGAGGACTGGTGGGGACTGGTGAGGACTGGTGGGGACTGATGAGGACTGGTGGGGACTGGTGAGGACTGGTGGGGACTGGTGAGGACTGGTGGGGACTGGTGAGGACTGGTGGGGACTGATGAGGACTGGTGGGGACTGGTGAGGACTGGTGGGGACTGGTGAGGACTGGTGGGGACTGGTGAGGACTGGTGGGGACTGGTGAGGACTGGTGGGGACTGGTGAGGACTGGTGGGGACTGGTGAGGACTGGTGGGGACTGGTGAGGAGTGGTGGGGACTGGTGAGTACTGGTGCAGGTGTTATCGAGATGGAAGAGAAGGAGTTGGATGTACATACATCTGCTGTATGGGAGAAGGAGGTTTGACTTTGCACCTTGAAGCAGGTGAGGAGTGGTGCAGACGAGGAGTGGTGCGGGTGAGGAGTGGTGCAGGTGAGGAGTGGTGCAGGTGAGGAGTGGTGCAGGTGATAAGCAGAGTTAAGCGGGCAGATCAGTTTATTTTATCACCGGTTCCTCCACCCCTCTCCCCTTCTTGCTCCTTACAGCAGGTCATAGCGGATCGCAAGTGGCGGGACGTGACAATCCCATTCGACTCCCCCCCCCCCCCCTTCCCCCCTCCCCCCTCCCCCCCCCACCACCACCAGCGCCCCCTGTGTGCTGCGCAAGTTCTACATCAACCTACTGCCTCCCTCCCTCCGTCCTCCCTCCCATCTTTCCCCCCTTCTGGCTCTCCGCTTCCTGCCCCGTTCAGGTGATAGCGGACCGCAAGTGGAGGGACGTGACGATCCCCTTTGGCTTCCCGCCCACCACCACCAGTGTCTCCTACGTGCTGAGCAAGTTCCCACCCGGATTTCCCCCTTCCGCCACTCCTCCCCCCTCCCCGCCTCTCCCCATCCTCTCCCCTTCTCCTTCCGACACTCCCCTACTTGACATTTCAGGTGATAGCGGACCGCAAGTGGAGGGACGTGACGATCCCCTTCGACTTCCCGCCCACCACCACCAGCGCGCCTTGTGTGCTGCGCAATATCCCACTCCGGTTCCCCCCTTCCCTCTCCTCTCGCTTCCTGCCCCGTTCAGGTGATAGCGGACCGCAAGTGGAGGGACGTGACGATCCCCTTTGACTTCCCGCCCACCACCACCAGTGCTTCATACGTCCTTCGAAAGTTCTACATCAACCTACTACACCACTTCGAACAGACCTATTTCTTTAATCGCCAAGGGCCACTTGTGCCCCCACCGCGTAAGTTCCCCTTTCCCCCCGCCAACCCATATAAAGCCACCATCCCCATTGCTGCAAGTTTTACATCAACCTGCTGTACCACTTCGAGCAGACCTACTTCTTCTATAGTCAAGGACCCCTCGTGCCCCCTCCTCGTGCGTGCCTCCCCTCGTATTGCCAAGAGCACTAGGAGAATCCTCCATTTGAGTTACTGCATGCTCTTCTAACGAGCTATCTACTGTATGCACCTCTTTTCCTCTCCATCATCTTCCCCCTTCCCCTCCCTTCTTTGCTTGCCCTGTGTGCGTGCAGCTCTGACTCACTTACCTCGCAAGCGATTGTCAAGTCGTTTGCATACCCTCTTCTCCTCTCCATCATCTTCCCCCCTCTCCGACCATCTCTTTTTGTCCTATGTGTGTATGTGCAGGTCTCACACACTTTCAGCCCGAATAAAATGTCTGCTCGCCCACCATATCTCCCCTTTCCCACTGTCTTCACACCCCCATCTTCTCCCCTCCCCCATCATCTCTGCTCGCCGTGTGTGTGTGCAGCTCTCACCCACTTCCCTCGCAAGCGCGGGGCACGCAGGATGCAAGGCTTTGAAGCGCCTCCCCGTAAGTAACCCCCCCTTTTTTCCACGCGCCAAAGGACGAGGCATGCGTCCTCGTTAATACCTTCCTCGTGAACACTTCCCCTCGTCAGCACTTCCCCTCATCAGCACCTCCCCGCCCTCGTCAGCACCTTTCGTGTTAGTAACTCCTCTCACAGTCCATAAGAAGCAGAAGCTGGCCTTCAACTTCCACCTGGCCAGCATAGGGCGCAACATCTCGGGCATTATCTGCTCCGGCCCCACCCAACCCTAGTTCTTCCCTGCTTTTTCCACACCCCGCCACAGCGCCCCAGCTGGCAAACATAGGGCGCAACATCTCAGGCATCATCCGCCCCACTTTTTCCCCACTGTCACCCTTTCCCCTTTGTCTCCCTGTTCCCACAACCCCTCCACAGCGCCCCAGCTGGCAAACATAGGGCGCAACGCAACATCTCAGGCAGGCATCATCCGCTCCACTCTTTCCCCGTATTTGCCTTTTCTCCCCGCATTGCCTTCCCTCCCCTGTCCCCCTCGCCAGCGCCCCAGCTGGCGAACATAGGGCGCAACATCTCAGGCATCATTCGATCCAAGTGTGACAACGGCTATTTCATCACCGTGCCCATGGGCGACCAGGTATGCTGATGGGGTGGCGGGTGTGCAAAGGGGTGACCAGGTGTGATAATGGGTGACCAGGTGTGCCTTGTAGCAGTCTCACCAGGCGTGTCACATGCGCCGATGGGCGACCAGGTGTGTTGATGGGCGACCAGGTGTGTTGATGGGCGACCAGGTGTGTTGATGGGCGACCAGGTGTGTTGATGGGCGACCAGGTGTGTTGATGGGCGACCAGGTGTGCCGATGGGCGACCAGGTCTCTGGGTGTGCCGATGGGTGTCGTCAGGTGTGCGACCAGGAGTGCCCCTCTGTCTCACTAAGCTTACCCATGGGAATTTCTACCACCCACCATTTACCATGTCCTCCTCATCCCCCCCCACCACCCTCTCCCTCCCCTTTCTGCACTCGCCTTACCCTCTCCCACTCTCCCACCCCTTCTCTCCCCCCCCCCTCCTCCTCTCCCACCCCACCTCTCCTGGCAGGTGCTGCACGGGATTCTCTACCACCCCCCCTCCACCGCCTCCTCCTCCCCGTTCGCCCCTCCCCAGCCCGTCTCCTTCCTCCTCAACGCCTTCTCCCTAGACTCAGCGCTCATCCGCTCGCAAACCCACGGCCGGCGCCGGCGAAGGAAGAGGCGGAGGCGCGCCGAACTGCTAGCTGCAGCAGCGGGGGGAGTGCCGGGGGTGGTGGTGCCACCGAAGCAGAACCGCACGGGGTACAACTTCTTCTTTGGGGAGCAGCGGATGAAGCTCAAGGCTGACATGCCCGATGTGCCGGATCGCGAGATCAGCCGCCTCATTGGCCAGCGATGGATGGCGCTGTCTCCTCAAGACAGAATCGTGAGTTGTCCTCTTTCCTCCTCCTCTCGCTCTCTCTCCCTCCCTCTTTCTCTTCCCCTCTCTCCCTCTCCCCCGGTCTCTCACGCTCTTGCTTTCTAGTAAGGAGGGAGTGCCGGGGGTGGTGGTGCCACCGAAGCAGAACCGCACGGGGTACAACTTCTTCTTTGGCGAGCAGCGGATGAAGCTCAAGGCAGACATGCCCGACGTGCCCGACCGTGAGATCAGCCGGCAGATCGGCCAGCGGTGGATGGCCCTTTCTCCTCAGGACCGCATTGTGAGCGCTGCTCTCTTCTATCCTCCCTGTTTCTCAATCTCTCCCTCTCTCATCGGCGAACGATGGTTGGCTCTCTCCTCTCAAGACAGGATCGTGAACGCTCTCCTCTCTCGTGCTCTCTCCCTCTCTCGCTCTCTCTCCCTCTCTCGCTCTCTCTCCCTCTCGCCCTCTCTGTCTCTCGTTCTCTTTCTCTCTCTCGATCCCCCTCCCCCTCTCCCCACCTCTCCTTCCCCCTCCCTTGTTCCCCCAGCCGTACCAGGAGCAAGCGGAGTGGGACAGGTAGCAGTATGTGGCAGAAATGATGGAATACAATGAGGAGATGTATTCGGCACCACCCTTACTGGTGCGACTTTTGAGAGTTCTCAAAAGTGGCACCGAAATGATGGAATACAATGAGGAGATGTATTCGGCACCACCCTTACTGGTGCGACTTTTGAGAGTTCTCAAAAGTGGCACCGAAATGATGGAATACAATGAGGAGATGTATTCGGCACCACCCTTACTGGTGCGACTTTTGAGAGTTCTCAAAAGTGGCACCGAAATGATGGAATACAATGAGGAGATGTATTCGGCACCACCCTTACTGGTGCGACTTTTGAGAGTTCTCAAAAGTGGCACCGAAATGATGGAATACAATGAGGAGATGTATTCGGCACCACCCTTACTGGTGCGACTTTTGAGAGTTCTCAAAAGTGGCACCGAAATGATGGAATACAATGAGGAGATGTATTCGGCACCACCCTTACTGGTGCGACTTTTGAGAGTTCTCAAAAGTCGCACCGAAATGATGGAATACAATGAGGAGATGTATTCGGCACCACCCTTACTGGTGCGACTTTTGAGAGTTCTCAAAAGTCGCACCGAAATGATGGAATACAATGAGGAGATGTATTCGGCACCACCCTTACTGGTGCGACTTTTGAGAGTTCTCAAAAGTCGCACCGAAATGATGGAATACAATGAGGAGATGTATTCGGCACCACCCTTACTGGTGCGACTTTTGAGAGTTCTCAAAAGTCGCACCGAAATGATGGAATACAATGAGGAGATGTATTCGGCACCACCCTTACTGGTGCGACTTTTGAGAGTTCTCAAAAGTCGCACCGAAATGATGGAATACAATGAGGAGATGTATTCGGCACCACCCTTACTGGTGCGACTTTTGAGAGTTCTCAAAAGTCGCACCGAAATGATGGAATACAATGAGGAGATGTATTCGGCACCACCCTTACCCCACACACACACACCTTTCCTCCTCCCCCTTTTTTTATTACCAGCCATACCAGGAGCAGGCAGAGCGGGACAGGGAGAGGTATGTGGCAGAGATGAGGGAATACAATGAGAGACGCACACAAGCAGGAGGGGGAGGAGGAGTAGGAGGGGGCGAGGGAGGGGGGGTAGTGGGAGCAGGAGTGGGAGGAAGGGGAGGGGGAGGGGGAGCGGGCGGAGAGGGCGTGGGGGGAGTGGGAAGTGGGGGAGTGGGAAGCGGGGGGTTGGGGGGGAGATTTAGAGATCTGGGACAGTATATGGCGGATGTGGATAGGGTTATGGGGGGAGGGGGGTTCAGGCGGGGGGGAATGGGGGGAGCGGGGGGGGAGGGGAGGTGCAGGATTTGAAGGAGAGATGGAGGAGGAGGAAGAGGAGGAGGATGAGGAGGGAATTGAGGGTGAGGAGGAGTATGAGGAGGAGGGATATGAGGAGGAGGAAGGGGAAGGAGAGGAGGGGTATGAGGATGAAGAGGAGGAGGAAGGAGAGGGGGAGGAGGAGAATGGAATTGAATTTGGCGGGATGACTGGACATGCGGATCTGCAGGAAGGAGCTGACGCGGATACACGTGTGCAAGTGGGGCTGCATACCTCTGATCCCCTCAGCACCGCAGTGGCTGCTGTGCCTGGGAGTGGCTCTAAGCCTAACAGCAACCCTCCTGGGCCCTCTCAGCCTTCTGTAGCAGTCAAACCCGCAGCTGCAACCACCTCTGCCCCTGCTGCTCCTGCCGCTGCTCCTGTTGCTGCTTCTGCCGCTCCTCCTGCTTCTTCTGCTGCTCCTGCTGCTGCAGCCCCTGGTGCTGCTGCTGCTGCTTCTGCCTCTGCTGCTCCTGCTGCTGCTTCTGCCCCTGCTGCCCCTGTTGCTGCTTCTGCTCCTGCTGCTGCTGCCCCTGCTGCTGCTGCCCCTGCTCCTATTGCTGCTTCTGCCGCTCCTCCTGCTTCTTCTGCTGCCCCTGCTGCTGCATCCACTGCTGCTACTACTTCTCCTGGTGGTGCTGGCCCTGCTACTGCTCCTGCTACTGCTTCTCCCGCTTCTGTTCTTGCTCCAGCTGCTACTCCTGCTCCTGCTCCTGTTCCTGCTGCTGCTGCTACAACTCCTGCTTCTGCTAATGAGGGGAACGATACTCAGATGGACGAGGCAAGTCCACAAAAGGAAGCAAAGGCACCAGTGGAAGGAGATGGAAGTGTAGCAGCAGCAGAGGAAGCAGGAGCAGATGCAGCAGCGAGAACAGAAGTAGGAGGAAAAGAAGCAGGAGCAGTAGCAGAAGCAGAAGCAGCAGAAGCAACAGCAGCAGCAGCAGGAGCAGGAGATGTTGCAAGTGGAGGGGCTGTAGGCAAAGAGGGAGCAGACAATATTCCTGCCACATCTGCTGCTGGTGCTGCTGGTGCTGCTGGTGGTGCTTCATCTCCTGCTGTAGATAATGCTGCAGCTAGTGCTGACGGTGGTGTTGCTACTGCTGGTGGTGATGTTGCTGTTACTTGTGCTGCTGCTGATGGTGATGGTGCTACTGGTGCTGCTGCTGCTGCTCCCAGTGATGTGGCTGTTGCTGGTGAAGGTATGGATGTGGAAGCACCTCCTGCTGGTGCTGCCGATGCCACCACTGTTACTGCTGGGGGTGATGCTGGTGGTGCTGCTGGTGGTGGTGCTACTGGTGCTGCTGCTGCTGGTGGTGCTGGTGGTGCTGCTGTTACTTCTGGTGCTGATGGTGCTGCTGTGAGTGGAGGGGGCATGGATGTGGATGCGCCTAGTGCTCTGAAAACTGAAGAACTTGTTTTGGGTGCATCTGAAGCAGGGTCACCTGAAGCACGGGCACCTGAAGTAGGGGCACCCGAAGCAGAGGCACCTGAACCTGCTGATGGGGATGCTGGTGTTCCAATTCCAAAGGACGAAGAGGAAGGGAAGGCTAATGAAGGAACTTCAGTTGAGTGAGGGGTTTTTTGTAATGCCTGAGGACGAACGTAAAGTACTTGTTTGGGGCCTCCAGAATCAGAACTGGGAAACACAGGCAGCAAATGAGAGGAATGGAAGGGAAAGGCCTAAACACTGAACAGATTTGCAGCTATGATGTTGATTTGTTGCAAGGCACTTCTACTGATAGTAATCTGGCTGTTAGCTAAAGCTGTGAATAACTCATAGATTGTCATTTGTGCTTGTCAAAGGGAACTAGGGGGTTTTTTCTATCAGACTCAAAAGTGTATATACATTACCTTTGCCTGTGGACCCGGCAATCGCCGCGATGGACGGTGTGGTAGGCAGCCGCTGAACTTGTCAATAGGATTATTGTATCGGGCAGGACGACGAACGTTCACATTCGACATTTGATCAAAACAGGCATAATTGTGGAGCTCAAACGCATTTTCTAGCCTCAAGACTGATCCGAGGGCTTACGACGATAGTTTCTCTCCAGCCCAGCAATTTGACCTGTCAAATAATTGTACCTTCAACGACTACTGGGAGATTGACTCGCTCATGATTGGTCAGGACGAGAAACCCATTTCCGGAACGCGTTTCTCAGCATTTCCTGCTGCTTGAATCCCCCAACCATTCCCCCTACACCTCTTTCCACCCCCCCACCCCCCTCTCCCCCCCTCCCCCCGCCGCTTTTTCCCCTCTCCACTCCACTCCTTCCCCCACTCCCCCATACAGCAAATGCGACTCACTGTGTCTTCCCCAACCTTCAGGGGATGATTTCGTGTTTGGGTGTCAAGGCAGAATTCTAGATCTTAAATGAACCGCTTGATTATGCCCAGCGTCGTACCAAACCGCTCTGTCACGCGAAGTGCGTTCCACTTCTGTTGAAGTGTGTTCCCAAATGTCCCTCAAATCCTCAACGTCCCCTCATTGCCATACCCAGCTCCTCAAATATTCTCAATCCAAGAAACACATATTCCCGTGGCATTTCATGGCGCACAAACATAAGTCGCAGCTGCGTCGGTGGTCCCGGGGCGGAAGCAGGGGACGATGCAACTGCGGCGCGTCCGCATTCCGGCGATTATTATATTCAATTGGAAGTGTATTAAGTCATGTGCAAGCAAAACATTGGTTAACCAGGAGCTCCAGGAGCTTGACGCTTGCAAAAGCGACATGCTAACTCGACCTAAGCCTCGTAACCATCTGCCTTCGTGCTTCTCAGATTTGGATTTCATTTTCTCGTCGTATCAAGCCGGATTTTCCTCGTAACGCGTCAAACTTCGCCGGATCGTTTAGAATAGTCGATAAGTACTTCACGATTCCCGAGGCGCCTCGTAAATCGTCTCTCTAGTACGTCGCCTCTTTCCTCAACAGCTTGTTGTCGACGCCCCTCCGCCGCTCCGTTTAGAAACCGCTTCGTCGGTCGAGAACCGTTTCGAGGAGCAAGACCACTAAATAAAACGACACATCGTTACTTTACGAGGCTAATTAATCATCATGTTTTGGCTCTTCAAACCTCTCTCGCCCGTACCAGCTTCTCCAAATCCCTCCCGCGCCGAGTCCCTCCCCTCGCGAACTCCCCTCGCTAAATTGTCCCTCCACTCGTTAGTTCCCCCCACTAGCGTTGAATCACCAGCTTGGGATTTCTGTGTTCTCTGTGTTATAGTCACAATAGGCTTGAATGTGCCTAAAATGAAAGATAGAGAGCACAGACGGATTTCTGCACAGCGGCTTCAAACGTTGATAGCGTTCTGCTCACACATGCAAATGACTTGATTCAAATTGGATCTGGAGCGTCTTCACGTCGTCTACAATTAGCAATTTAGATTGCACGATTTGATAAAGAATTGACGACACAGCGTCGGTTTGAACGAACGGTACTATGGCAGCCGCTATAGTCTTAGAACACAAGATAGGAAGAGTTACGAGTTGGGAATGACTCCCAGCTCCTACAAACCCCAAGAGCCGAGGTACAGTGATGTGGAACAGTGCCACACTGTCCCCAACCACGAAGGGTCTCGAAACTACCCTTCACTAGGGCCTACACCAAGTGAAATGTTACACTACACAAAGTAATGTAACTATCTTCAATATCTTGAGGTGTACCCTTTTGGCAAGCTTCGAAATCACTTGAGGCTTGACACCAAGGCTCGGGCTCTTCATCACAAACTCATCCTTGAGTTCTTGATGGGTCTGCTGCACACACCTGCGACACGCCAAACGTTTGACACAGGACAAAATAGAAACCGCGCACGACAAAATAGAAACCGCGCGCGAGACACAAACGACCGCGTAACACGCGTCTAGTGATAACTCGCTATTGACTCGACACACACACTCGACATCATGACTCAACATTCACACACAATTATAAGCATGAAATATATATTATCCCATGCCCTCATACCATTCCATACACACACACATTCACGCACACGGACAACAAGCCGAGTGCAAACCGTAGGGTTGCACCAACAAACTCCCCCTCGGATTGTTGGCCTTAGGATATGTTGCTCTCTCAGTTCAGAGCCATCCCAGCCAGCTTGCAACACTTCCAATGCTGCTGCTCCACCAGCCTCTTGGTCATCATGTCAGCCGGCTGCCCCGTGGTCTTCACGTAGCGCAACTCAACTTCACCCGCGGTTACCATGCTCCTCGTCCAATGCCACTTCACCCTCATGTGCTTCGTGAGTCCATGCAACACAGGGTTCTTAGCAAGAGCAATGGCACCCTGGCTGTCACAGTACAGTGGGGTAGGTCCTTGCTGCTCCTCCCCCAATTCAGCCAACAAGCGCCGCTGCCACACAATCTCCCGTACGGCACGGAAGAGTGCCATGTACTCGGACTCCACCGAGCTCAAAGCTTGGTCAACCTGCTTCTTGCTCTCCCAAGCAGTTGGGCCTCCACCAACACAGCATATGAAGCCTCCCACACTTGTCATGTCCTCTGGTTCTGATGCATATGAAGCATCCGAGTAGGCGGTGTGAATCAAGAAAACAGGAATGAAATGACTAAGTGAAAGTTGGGTACAAAAAGGCAAACCCTAGGCAACTGTACCCCATATGTGCTACCCCACTATAGCCTACAGTAGCTATGTCATATAACTCTGACACACCCCCATAGGCAAAGTGGGGGAGAACAAGGGGTCACAAGACCAGTCAAGCAAAGCAAAGCAAGCTCAGGGTGGATCACAAAGTCACCACACATTCCGAGCACAAGTTCAAGGCCACAAGGCCAGTTCACATGCATGATTACATATATATATAAGGCTAGACAAGCAAGAGCAGGAGTATATATATATGCAACAGTACAAACAAGGTCAAGAGGTGAGCAAATGAGGCAAGGTAGGTACAAGACCCAGCTGAGTACAGAAGCGCTGATGATCACAAGGCGCAAGTGCCTTGGTGAAGATATCAGCAGTGTTGGCCTCAGAGGCCACGTACGCAAGTCGCAGCTGACCACGCTGCTGTAGCTCACGAGCAAGGAAGTAGCGAAGAGCAATGTGCTTCGTTCTGTGCTCCAGTCTCTGCTCTCGACACAAGGCCAGCATGGCCTTGTTGTCTACGTAGAGCACTGGAGGAGAACGAGGCGGCTCTCCGAGGTCAGTCAGCAGGTAGGTGAGCCAGCGAAGCTCCTGTGCAGCCATGGCCCCGGCGTAGATCTCAGCCTCACAACTGGAGCCGAGAACAGAAGACGAGCGAGTAGCCCGCCACGAAACAGAGCCGGAACCAAGGCTGAAGGTGTAACCCTGTGACGACCGCTGCGTAGCCTGGTCGTCAGCCCAAGAAGCGTCTGCGTGTCCAGTGAGGACCACTGGACTCTGCCCTCCAAGCACAAGCCCCATGCCCGACGTACTGCACAAGTAGCGCAACACCCTCTTCGCTGCAGCCATGTGCTCCGGTCTGTGTCTCCCAGGAGCAACATAGCGTGCAAGAATGCTAAGAGAGTATGCAAGGTCAGGTCGTGTGCAGGTCATCAGGTACATGAGGCAGCCAACAAGCTCTGGGTACGGGCCACTCGACTCTACGGACTCATCCGAAGGCAGAGCTGAGAGCGAGTGGCGAGTAGGCAGAGGAGTGGCCTGAGGCGAGGAGTACGTGAAGCCGAAGCGCTGAAGGACCTGCTGCACCATGTGTGACTGAGTCAGGGTAATGGTGCGGCGTGCTCTGTCCCGGGTGATCTGCAAGCCAAGGTAGCTGCGCAGTTCACCCAGGTCTGTGCACGTGTGTCTCTTCTGCAGCTCGGACTTCACGTGGGCGAGTCCAGCAGTGTCAGCTGTGGCAAAGACCAAGTCGTCGACGTACACGAGGATGTAGAACGGCTGCAAAGAAGTGTCGGTGCGCAGAAACAGCGACGGGTCGGCAGTAGAGGGAGCAAACCCAAGAGCCGCAAGTGTAGTCCTCAGTGTGTCGTGCCACTCACGCGGTGCCTGGCGGAGACCGTAGACTGGCCGCCGGAGGCTCCACTGGGTGCCAGGAGGAAAAGACCCAGTGAAGCCAGGTGGGCGACGCAGCCAGATCTCCTCGTGCAGGCTGCCCTGCAAGAAAGCAGTGCTGAAGTCAAGAGAGTGCAGCTCGTAGTCGCGGTGAGCAGCTATGTGCAGCAGTACCCGAAGAGTGGTCATCTTCGGGGTGGGAGAGAAGGTCTGAAAGTAGTCAACTCCCTGCCGCTGACTGAAGCCACGAGCCACGTAACGCGCCTTGAAGACAGGCGGAGAACCCGGCGGCCGCTTCACCCTGAAAATCCACATGCCACTGACGATTTTCGCCCCAGGCGGGGGAACCTCGTCAACGTAGGTGCCTGTGGACTTCCAGGAAGCCATCTCTGCGTCCATAGCTGCCTGCCACTGAGAGGAGTAGGGACCCTCTATCGCCTCCGCGTAAGAGCGCGGAGTCGGGATGTCAAGTGCATCCGGGTCTCCCTCAGGGGTAAGCAGTACGGACACGAGATGAGGTGAAGCAGCAGCCAAACACTGGAACTCCTCCTGCCTGTCCTCAAGGACGTCCGTGCCAAGGGCACACTCACCCCCGACGGACGGAGGACAGACAGACTCAGACTCAGCAACAAGACTAGCAGCGTAGTCTAGACGACAGCGAGCAGCAAAGTCGACGAGCTCAGTAACTAGGGCAGACGCAGCAGTGGACTCAAAGGAAGGGTCAGTGACAACAGTAGCAAGGAGACGCGTGACAGTAGGACTGGCAGCACGAAGAGAGTCCGACTCCGGGTCAGGAAGAGCAGGAAGAGAGGACTCACGAGGAGAAGGCAAAGGGGCACGCAGAGGAGCAGTGGACGGACGCAGAGACATCTGGTGCGTGCCAGGGACAGGAGGAGGACGCTGACGCGAACCACGAGCACTAGTGCGAGCAGCACGGACAGGCGACGCAGGGCGAGACGCAGGCTCACGATGCTCAGCAAGACCTCCAGTAGGACCAGTGTAGGGAGAAGGAGCGGGCAGTGGGGAGGCCGGCTGTAACTGTAACTGTGACGGGACAGGCTGTGGATACTCTAAGGGAGGAGGAGGACCAGTAGAAGGCGGGAGACCAAGAACCTGCTGAAGGAGCGGAACGAAGTACGGCCTAGGCCGTGTGGCGACTCCAGACACAGCAGGGACAGCACCAGTACCCCCAGCGGCAGCACCAGCGCCAGCAGTACCTCCAGCTCCAGCACCCCCAGCAGGACCGCCTCCAGGACCGACAGCAGTAGCCTCAGCGCCAACACCCTCAGCAGCTCCAGCTCCAGTCGTACCCGCAGGCCCAGCAGCTCCAGTACTCCCAGTACGAGCACCTCCGGGACCCGCGGCACCAGCACCCTCAGCAGCCGAAGAACCTCCAGCTCCAGCAGCACGCCTCCAGCGCCGGGCAAACCACTCGCGCAGCTCCTGTGGAGAGAGTGGCTCCCGCCGAGACGAAGCACCCGGAGAACCTCCAGGCTCAGCACCGCCAGACGCCACACGAGCAGGCCCAGCTCCCTCAGGCTCCGCACCCCCAGGCTCAGCACCTCCAGGCGTAGCACCCCCAGGCGTAGCACTCCCAGGCTCAGCACCCCCAGGCTCAGCACCCCCAGTAGTAGCACCCCCAGGCTCAGCACCCTCAGGCTCAGCACCCCCAGTAGTAGCACCCTCAGGCTCAGCACCCCCAGGCGTAGCACCCACACACTCAGCACCCCCAGAGTCAGCACCCCCAGGCTCAGCACCCTCAGCAGCACCAGAGTCACCAGTAACCTCGACAGGCTCGACTGCGTCTACCTGGGACACACCTGAAGGGGCAGGACCCTGAGGGGGGAGGGGGTCTACCGGGGGGGGACCTGGGACAAGGAAGAGCGGTGGCGGGGGGAGGGACGGAGTGCGGTAGGGGAAGAGGCGGTAGTAGGGGACCGACTCGTCAAACGTGACGTCCTGGGAGGACAGGACACGGCGAGAGGTGGGGTGGTAGAACTGCCACCCTGGCGCGTCAGGGGGGAAGCCAAGGAAGACGCAAGGAGCAGCACGAGGGGACAGCTTGTCCGCAGACAAGTCGCGGACAAACGCCCGAGATCCCCAGACACGGAACGCAGACGCATCGCCAACCTTCCCCGTCCACAGCAAAGCTGGGGAGGTCTCCGGCATGGAGACCCTGGGGTGAAGGTTGATCTGATGCGCCGCGTACCGAACCGCAAACGGCCACAGAAAATGGGGGGCAGCCGCATGCATCATGGACGTACGGGCGACGTCCATGACCATGCCAATGCGGCGCTCAGCAATCCCATTTTGCTGTGGAGAGTCCGGAAGCGTGAAGGACTGGCGGATGCCTCGTGCACGACAGTAGGCTCGCAGAAGGCCAGAGGAGAACTCTCCACCTCTGTCAGAGTGCAGACGCTGAACAGGAAAGTCCGAGCCGAAGCTCTGCCTGAGCTGGAGACGAGCTGCGCGGATCCAGTCGATCAACACCTCAGTGACATCACCCTTGCTGCGCAAGGGGAAGACTGTGGTGTAACGCGAGTAGTCGTCAACCACCAGCAGGAAGTAGCGCTCGTGACCCTGTCCACGGACGCGGGCCGGGCCCCACACGTCCATGTGAAGCGTCTGCAGCGGGGCCTCTGTCGAAGGAAACTGGGAGGAGTGAGGGGCAGCCCGCTGCCGCCCCTCGACACAGGGGACGCAGGTAGGGCCAGGCCCCGGAGGAAGGGGAGGGAGGGACCGGGGAAGACCAGAGACAAGGACACGGGAGGCCATGCTTCGGAGACGAAGCAGGGAGGGGTGACCAAGGCGGTGGTGCCAGAGGAGAGTCTCGTGAGACAGGAGGCGGCACGAACAGGGGGCAGACTCAGGACCAGACCTGGACGCTGCAGCAAACACCTGACCCGACGCAGCTACCTGACCAGACGCAGTGACTGGAGGAGACGCAGTGGTCAGGGTGTACAGGCTCGACCCCGGCCGACGAGTAAACGTGGCCAGGTGTCGGCCTGTCCGAGCGTCCGTGCAGTGGGTCACCCGCCGACTCGCAGGAGTGAACTGGTGAACCCCCGCATCCTGTAGGTCA
This sequence comes from Closterium sp. Naga37s-1, assembly GCA_947471745.1. Lineage (NCBI taxonomy): Eukaryota > Viridiplantae > Streptophyta > Zygnematophyceae > Desmidiales > Closteriaceae > Closterium > Closterium sp. Naga37s-1. The sequence continues at coordinate 971,900 of CANJKZ010000024.1, read as the reverse complement.
GCACCACTCACCAAGTTCGTAGAGAACGAGGGAAGGTAAAGACCAGACAGGGTGCCAGAGGGGGCCGCCGGACACGGGAGGACAGTGGAGAAGTGAGCAAGGACAGGACCCCCAGAGGGGTCTGCCAGAGAGACTGCAACTGGCCGGCTAAGCGGCGTGAGTGTGGTGCAGTCTCGAAAGAAGGAGCGAGAAGCCCCCGAGTCAAGGGTGAAGGTGTGGGATTTTTTTTTTTTTTTTTTTTTTTTTTTTTTTTTTTTTTTTCAAGAAAACAGGAATGAAATGACTAAGTGAAAGTTGGGTACAAAAAGGCAAACCCTAGGCAACTGTACCCCATATGTGCTACCCCACTATAGCCTACAGTAGCTATGTCATATAACTCTGACAGGCGGTGAGGAACAAACGCCCGGGTTCAACACCATCCGCGCCCTTTTGGCGCCTTTGTGCCGCCGCCGAGTATTGCAGCCCAACGGTCGGTGTTTGGCCAAGATACTTGGCCACCCTCATTCCAGCTGCTACCTGCTCCTCATTAGGGCATTGCACAACCCTAGCCAGCTGCCCGGTAGCAAACGCGACGTCCGGTCGGGTGTTTACCGCCGCATACATGAGGCTGCCCACCAACGAGTGAAATCGGCGCCTCTCCTCTTCACCAACGCTCTCCTCCTCTGGTCCCTTCACACACTTGAACCCAGAGGGAAAGGGTGTAGCCACATGGCCTTCACTCTGCCCAAAGTTGGCAGCCAATGCCTCCAGGTACTTTCGTTGATGCACCCGCATGCACCGCTTCTCCACATCTCGTTCGATGTGGAGCCCAAGGTAGAAGCTCACGTCACCAAGGGCCTTGCACTTGAACTTGTCTTGAAGCTTCAGCATCACCTCCTTCACAAGGTCAGAAGAGGGTGAGAAAATGAGGATGTCATCCACATAAACCACCATGAAACTCCTCTGCTCCCCCTCGCCAAGCATGAACAAGGAGTGATCGGCCGTTGAGGGAGTGAAGCCGATCCCCTCCAACACTTCGCGCAGCTTCATGTACCATTGCCTAGGGGCCTGCTTCAGCCCATAGAGGGCCTTCTTCAGCTTCCACACTCTGCCACTACCATCATCAAACCCCTCTGGCTGCGCCATAAAAATCTCCTCCTCAAGGATGCCGTTAAGGAATGCCGTTACGATGTCCATTTGCTTTACTACCCATCCTTTGATGGCGGCTCCCGCGAATAGGGTTCGCAGCGTCGTCGGCTTCACCACAGGGGCAAACAGCTCCTTGAAGTCCACCTTCTCCTTCTGCTGGTACCCCTTGGCTACAAGCCTAGACTTGTAGCGCTCGATCTTGCCGTCGGCATCCGACTTGATTTTGAAGAGCCACTTGGACGTTATCGCCGTACGCCCCTCCGGTAGCCCCACCAATTCAAACGTGTCATTCTCCTCGATGCTCTTCAGCTCACTCTCCATGGCCTTCTTCCACTCCTCAGCATCACTACTCTCCAAAGCCTCCTTGAGAGTTGCTGGTTCTCCCGGCATCTCCACCGGAGAGAAGAACGCGAAGGCACACTCCTCGTAGTCACTCTCCTCGTCGTCTCCGACCATCATTGCCGCTCCGGCCAGGGCTGTCTTGCCCTGCTTTCCCGGCGCATCATAGGTCAGCCTATTAGGGGGTTGAACTCTCCTCTTCCCCCTTCCTTCCTCCTCAGCTGCAGGGACTTGAAGGCCTTGGCGTTGCTGCGGTGTGGCTCGAATCCGTGGAGCACTCGTAGTACGGGAAGGGAGTGACGGTGCACGCTCGCTCACTTGCTGCACCTCCTCCTCTTCTTCCTCTGCATCATTGGCCTCCTCTCCCCCATTCACAAGGGAGGATTGCCTTGTGGTTGTGCTGCCGCTGCTCAGCTCCAAAGGCAGCTCCACATGCTCCAAACCGGAACTCTTCACCTCCCCAAACCGCACGCCTATCTTCGCCTCATTCTCCGCCTTCCAATCCTTGTACATGAAGTTCTCCATGAACTTGCAGTCCCTGCTCACCAAGAACTTCTTGGTGAATGGGTCCCAAAGAAGCCATCCCTTGCTGTTTTGAGCCATGCCCAAGTGCACGGCCCACACCGCCTTGGCACCAAGCTTGTTGTGCCGAAGATGCTTAGGTACGAGCGCCATGCACATGCACCCGAACACCCGAAGCATATCCACCTTTGGCTTCCTTCCTAGCCACTCCACATAGGGCACCCATTTGTCTGCTCCCACATGAGTCAAGGCTCTGTTCTTGGCCACACACGCGCTCCGCACCGCATCAGGCCAGAAATAGTCGGGTAGCCCGGCTTCAATGAGCAACCCGCGTGCCGCCTCCGTGATTGTGCGGTTCGCTCGCTCGGCGATGCCATTCATTGCAGGGGAGTATGGCATGGTGAGGGAGTGCCGAATACCATTCTTCTTCAGCCACAACCCAAACTCCTTGCTCAGGAACTCTCCCCCTCGATCGGTGCGGATTGACTTGACTAGACGGTCTTGTTGCCGCTCCACCATCGGGAACCAATCCGTCTTCAACGTTTCAGCCACGTCGCTCGTCTTGGCCAGCACGTACACCCAAGTCATGCGGGTGTAGACGTCGACAATGGTGAGAAAATACTCAGCTCCAGCAGCTCCAAGCTTCAGGGGGCCCACCACGTCAATCACCACCTCATCAAGCGGTGCCTTTGCCGTTGCCTCCGAACTAGGGAACGGAAACCGGGTGAACTTGGCTTGAATGCACGTCGGGCAGCCAAGCACCTCATCGGGCTCCCCCTTCACACGTATGCCAACAACCATCTCATTCTTCACTAGCTGCTGCAAGATGGGCAGGGCCACATGCCTTGGATTGGAGAATGCCGCGCTCGCAATAGCGCCCCACATACTCTCTCCGTAGTCCTCCTCCGCTGCTGCCTCTGGGTTCTCCTCACCCTTTTGCTGCTCCTTGGTTGCTGCACCACTCTCCTTAGGTTCACTGAACTTGCTGGTCCCTCCAGGTTTGTTCTTCTTGAGCTCATTCTCCTTAGCGCGACCGTTCGCGCCATCGTCGCTACCGACCGCTCCATCCTTGGTGCTGATGCTTGCTGCCACTTGCCTCTCCTTAGGCATAGGGACCACTGGGATCTGCCACATCTCGTTGTAGACATCCCTGTCCTCATGAAGGTCCCGAAGAATTCGATCGCCAAGCCTTGCGGTGTAGGTCTTGGCTCCCTTCGAGTTCGTGTCCATGCCGGCCTTTGCCAACCGCCGCACGGAAATCAGGTTTGCAGCAAGGCTGGGCACCCAAAGCACGTTCTTGAGGCCCACCATCTTCCCATCAGCACCCTTGAACATGGCCTTGCCCATGCCTTTCACCTCTGCTCGCTGCCCCAAAGCCGATGTGACATGCTTCACCGGTGACGGCTCGAGTTCGGTGAGCAAGTCCGGGCGAGGTGTCATGCTATAGGTAGCGCCACTATCAATCACCCAATAGTCCAGGGGGTGTAGGGTCACCTTCCCCACAGTTGCTGGCTCCTCAAAGCCTTCATCCTTCTCTGGACCAGCCGGTACTTGCGTCGACACGAAGTAGAATAGACCCGGGTATCGATCGTCGCTCGGGTCCTTGTCGTTGTCTCCGCTCTTCATGTTTGCAGCTCCGCCACCGCGACCGCCACGGCCTCCACGGCCTCGTCCTCTCCCTCCTCCTGCTCCTCTACCCTCTTGGCCTTGAGCAGGGGTCCAACCATCAGGGAGTTTGTAGCAGTCGCGCCACATGTGTCCGCTCTTGTGGCAATAGTGACACTCGCCGTCGAATCGGCCGCGACCGCGTCCGTAGCTCTTGTCGTCGCTGCCGTAACCGCCACTCCTGCGGCCTCTGCCGAAGTTGCTGCCACCAAACCTTCCTCCCCCTCGTCCTCTGCCTCTTCCTCGACCATATCCATGGCCGATGCTCGCTGCCCCAGCGCCATCCGCACTCGCCAACTCACGGCGGCGGAAATCCTCTTGAAGGATAGCTCGCTTCACGTCTTCAAGCGAGAGGCGGGGCAAGTCGCGATTAAGGTTGATGATGAGCGAGGACCATGACTCTGGGAGTAAGGCCAGCAACTTGGTCTTCTTTTGGAGCTCACTGTAGTTCAAATCAGCTCCCTCAAGCCGCGTCAACAAGTCGAAGAATTTCTGCACCCCTTCTTCAACCGCTTCGTCTTCTTCAATTCGTAGTGCCGCCATTTGCCGTTCCAACACCACCGCTACCGCCGCTGTTGCAGGAGCATGTACACCCTTGAGAGCAGCCCATGCCTTTGGTCCTTTCTCTGGTTCACGCTGGAATGGCTTGATGTGACGGATCTGACTGCTCCCCAACGCTTGCCCAAGTAAGAGATAGCCTTGTGCGCTCTTCCGCACCCACGGGCTCTTCTCCGGGTCGTTCTCGGGGCGCTTCTCCGTTCCTTCCATCACCTCCAGCAGGTCATAGTGGTCAAAGATGTTCTCCATCTTGAAGGACCATTCAGCAAAGTTGTCACCGTTGAACTTGTCAAGCCCAAACACCCTAGGCTCATCCCTAGGTGGGCCAAGACTTGGTTGCATGGGCGCCATGGCTGAATCACGGGGTTGGCCTTGAGCTTGAGCTTCTCCACTGCCACCAGCACCTCTGCCATCCCTTTCCTCAGGTCCAGACATTGTCGAAACTGCTCCAAGGGCTCTGATACCACTTGTTATAGTCACAATAGGCTTGAATGTGCCTAAAATGAAAGATAGAGAGCACAGACGGATTTCTGCACAGCGGCTTCAAACGTTGATAGCGTTCTGCTCACAGATGCAAATGACTTGATTCAAATTGGATCTGGAGCGTCTTCACGTCGTCTACAATTAGCAATTTAGATTGCACGATTTGATAAAGAATTGACGACACAGCGTCGGTTTGAACGAACGGTACTATGGCAGCCGCTATAGTCTTAGAACACAAGATAGGAAGAGTTACGAGTTGGGAATGACTCCCAGCTCCTACAAACTCCAAGAGCCGAGGTACAGTGATGTGGAACAGTGCCACACTGTCCCCAACCACGAAGGGTCTCGAAACTACCCTTCACTAGGGCCTACACCAAGTGAAATGTTACACTACACAAAGTAATGTAACTATCTTCAATATCTTGAGGTGTACCCTTTTGGCAAGCTTCGAAATCACTTGAGGCTTGACACCAAGGCTCGGGCTCTTCATCACAAACTCATCCTTGAGTTCTTGATGGGTCTGCTGCACACACCTGCGACACGCCAAACGTTTGACACAGGACAAAATAGAAACCGCGCACGACAAAATAGAAACTGCGCGCGAGACACAAACGACCGCGTAACACGCGTCTAGTGATAACTCGCTATTGACTCGACACACACACTCGACATCATGACTCAACATTCACACACAATTATAAGCATGAAATATATATTATCCCATGCCCTCATACCATTCCATACACACACACATTCACGCACACGGACAACAAGCCGAGTGCAAACCGTAGGGTTGCACCAACAAACTCCCCCTCGGATTGTTGGCCTTAGGATATGTTGCTCTCTCAGTTCAGAGCCATCCCAGCCAGCTTGCAACACTTCCAATGCTGCTTCTCCACCAGCCTCTTGGTCATCATGTCAGCCGGCTGCCCCGTGGTCTTCACGTAGCGCAACTCAACTTCACCCGCGGTTACCATGCTCCTCGTCCAATGCCACTTCACCCTCATGTGCTTCGTGAGTCCATGCAACACAGGGTTCTTAGCAAGAGCAATGGCACCCTGGCTGTCACAGTACAGTGGGGTAGGTCCTTGCTGCTCCTCCCCCAATTCAGCCAACAAGCGCCGCTGCCACACAATCTCCCGTACGGCACGGAAGAGTGCCATGTACTCGGACTCCACCGAGCTCAAAGCTTGGTCAACCTGCTTCTTGCTCTCCCAAGCAGTTGGGCCTCCACCAACACAGCATATGAAGCCTCCCACACTTGTCATGTCCTCTGGTTCTGATGCATATGAAGCATCCGAGTAGGCGGTGAGGAACAAACGCCCGGGTTCAACACCATCCGCGCCCTTTTGGCGCCTTTGTGCCGCCGCCGAGTATTGCAGCCCAACGGTCGGTGTTTGGCCAAGATACTTGGCCACCCTCATTCCAGCTGCTACCTGCTCCTCATTAGGGCATTGCACAACCCTAGCCAGCTGCCCGGTAGCAAACGCGACGTCCGGTCGGGTGTTTACCGCCGCATACATGAGGCTGCCCACCAACGAGTGAAATCGGCGCCTCTCCTCTTCACCAACGCTCTCCTCCTCTGGTCCCTTCACACACTTGAACCCAGAGGGAAAGGGTGTAGCCACATGGCCTTCACTCTGCCCAAAGTTGGCAGCCAATGCCTCCAGGTACTTTCGTTGATGCACCCGCATGCACCGCTTCTCCACATCTCGTTCGATGTGGAGCCCAAGGTAGAAGCTCACGTCACCAAGGGCCTTGCACTTGAACTTGTCTTGAAGCTTCAGCATCACCTCCTTCACAAGGTCAGAAGAGGGTGAGAAAATGAGGATGTCATCCACATAAACCACCATGAAACTCCTCTGCTCCCCCTCGCCAAGCATGAACAAGGAGTGATCGGCCGTTGAGGGAGTGAAGCCGATCCCCTCCAACACTTCGCGCAGCTTCATGTACCATTGCCTAGGGGCCTGCTTCAGCCCATAGAGGGCCTTCTTCAGCTTCCACACTCTGCCACTACCATCATCAAACCCCTCTGGCTGCGCCATAAAAATCTCCTCCTCAAGGATGCCGTTAAGGAATGCCGTTACGATGTCCATTTGCTTTACTACCCATCCTTTGATGGCGGCTCCCGCGAATAGGGTTCGCAGCGTCGTCGGCTTCACCACAGGGGCAAACAGCTCCTTGAAGTCCACCTTCTCCTTCTGCTGGTACCCCTTGGCTACAAGCCTAGACTTGTAGCGCTCGATCTTGCCGTCGGCATCCGACTTGATTTTGAAGAGCCACTTGGACGTTATCGCCGTACGCCCCTCCGGTAGCCCCACCAATTCAAACGTGTCATTCTCCTCGATGCTCTTCAGCTCACTCTCCATGGCCTTCTTCCACTCCTCAGCATCACTACTCTCCAAAGCCTCCTTGAGAGTTGCTGGTTCTCCCGGCATCTCCACCGGAGAGAAGAACGCGAAGGCACACTCCTCGTAGTCACTCTCCTCGTCGTCTCCGACCATCATTGCCGCTCCGGCCAGGGCTGTCTTGCCCTGCTTTCCCGGCGCATCATAGGTCAGCCTATTAGGGGGTTGAACTCTCCTCTTCCCCCTTCCTTCCTCCTCAGCTGCAGGGACTTGAAGGCCTTGGCGTTGCTGCGGTGTGGCTCGAATCCGTGGAGCACTCGTAGTACGGGAAGGGAGTGACGGTGCACGCTCGCTCACTTGCTGCACCTCCTCCTCTTCTTCCTCTGCATCATTGGCCTCCTCTCCCCCATTCACAAGGGAGGATTGCCTTGTGGTTGTGCTGCCGCTGCTCAGCTCCAAAGGCAGCTCCACATGCTCCAAACCGGAACTCTTCACCTCCCCAAACCGCACGCCTATCTTCGCCTCATTCTCCGCCTTCCAATCCTTGTACATGAAGTTCTCCATGAACTTGCAGTCCCTGCTCACCAAGAACTTCTTGGTGAATGGGTCCCAAAGAAGCCATCCCTTGCTGTTTTGAGCCATGCCCAAGTGCACGGCCCACACCGCCTTGGCACCAAGCTTGTTGTGCCGAAGATGCTTAGGCACGAGCGCCATGCACATGCACCCGAACACCCGAAGCATATCCACCTTTGGCTTCCTTCCTAGCCACTCCACATAGGGCACCCATTTGTCTGCTCCCACATGAGTCAAGGCTCTGTTCTTGGCCACACACGCGCTCCGCACCGCATCAGGCCAGAAATAGTCGGGTAGCCCGGCTTCAATGAGCAACCCGCGTGCCGCCTCCGTGATTGTGCGGTTCGCTCGCTCGGCGATGCCGTTCATTGCAGGGGAGTATGGCATGGTGAGGGAGTGCCGAATACCATTCTTCTTCAGCCACAACCCAAACTCCTTGCTCAGGAACTCTCCCCCTCGATCGGTGCGGATTGACTTGACTAGACGGTCTTGTTGCCGCTCCACCATCGGGAACCAATCCGTCTTCAACGTTTCAGCCACGTCGCTCTTCTTGGCCAGCACGTACACCCAAGTCATGCGGGTGTAGACGTCGACAATGGTGAGAAAATACTCAGCTCCAGCAGCTCCAAGCTTCAGGGGGCCCACCACGTCAATCACCACCTCATCAAGCGGTGCCTTTGCCGTTGCCTCCGAACTAGGGAACGGAAACCGGGTGAACTTGGCTTGAATGCACGTCGGGCAGCCAAGCACCTCATCGGGCTCCCCCTTCACACGTATGCCAGCAACCATCTCATTCTTCACTAGCTGCTGCAAGATGGGCAGGGCCACATGCCTTGGATTGGAGAATGCCGCGCTCGCAATAGCGCCCCACATACTCTCTCCGTAGTCCTCCTCCGCTGCTGCCTCTGGGTTCTCCTCACCCTTTTGCTGCTCCTTGGTTGCTGCACCACTCTCCTTAGGTTCACTGAACTTGCTGGTCCCTCCAGGTTTGCTCTTCTTGAGCTCATTCTCCTTAGCGCGACCGTTCGCGCCATCGTCGCTACCGACCGCTCCATCCTTGGTGCTGATGCTTGCTGCCACTTGCCTCTCCTTAGGCATAGGGACCACTGGGATCTGCCACATCTCGTTGTAGACATCCCTGTCCTCATGAAGGTCCCGAAGAATTCGATCGCCAAGCCTTGCGGTGTAGGTCTTGGCTCCCTTCGAGTTCGTGTCCATGCCGGCCTTTGCCAACCGCCGCACGGAAATCAGGTTTGCAGCAAGGCTGGGCACCCAAAGCACGTTCTTGAGGCCCACCATCTTCCCATCAGCACCCTTGAACATGGCCTTGCCCATGCCTTTCACCTCTGCTCGCTGCCCCAAAGCCGATGTGACATGCTTCACCGGTGACGGCTCGAGTTCGGTGAGCAAGTCCGGGCGAGGTGTCATGCTATAGGTAGCGCCACTATCAATCACCCAATAGTCCAGGGGGTGTAGGGTCACCTTCCCCATAGTTGCTGGCTCCTCAAAGCCTTCATCCTTCTCTGGACCAGCCGGTACTTGCGTCGACACGAAGTAGAATAGACCCGGGTATCGATCGTCGCTCGGGTCCTTGTCGTTGTCTCCGCTCTTCATGTTTGCAGCTCCGCCACCGCGACCGCCACGGCCTCCACGGCCTCGTCCTCTCCCTCCTCCTGCTCCTCTACCCTCTTGGCCTTGAGCAGGGGTCCAACCATCAGGGAGTTTGTAGCAGTCGCGCCACATGTGTCCGCTCTTGTGGCAATAGTGACACTCGCCGTCGAATCGGCCGCGACCGCGTCCGTAGCTCTTGTCGTCGCTGCCGTAACCGCCACTCCTGCGGCCTCTGCCGAAGTTGCTGCCACCAAACCTTCCTCCCCCTCGTCCTCTGCCTCTTCCTCGACCATATCCATGGCCGATGCTCGCTGCCCCAGCGCCATCCGCACTCGCCAACTCACGGCGGCGGAAATCCTCTTGAAGGATAGCTCGCTTCACGTCTTCAAGCGAGAGGCGGGGCAAGTCGCGATTAAGGTTGATGATGAGCGAGGACCATGACTCTGGGAGTAAGGCCAGCAACTTGGTCTTCTTTTGGAGCTCACTGTAGTTCAAATCAGCTCCCTCAAGCCGCGTCAACAAGTCGAAGAATTTCTGCACCCCTTCTTCAACCGCTTCGTCTTCTTCAATTCGTAGTGCCGCCATTTGCCGTTCCAACACCACCGCTACCGCCGCTGTTGCAGGAGCATGTACACCCTTGAGAGCAGCCCATGCCTTTGGTCCTTTCTCTGGTTCACGCTGGAATGGCTTGATGTGACGGATCTGACTGCTCCCCAACGCTTGCCCAAGTAAGAGATAGCCTTGTGCGCTCTTCCGCACCCACGGGCTCTTCTCCGGGTCGTTCTCGGGGCGCTTCTCCGTTCCTTCCATCACCTCCAGCAGGTCATAGTGGTCAAAGATGTTCTCCATCTTGAAGGACCATTCAGCAAAGTTGTCACCGTTGAACTTGTCAAGCCCAAACACCCTAGGCTCATCCCTAGGTGGGCCAAGACTTGGTTGCATGGGCGCCATGGCTGAATCACGGGGTTGGCCTTGAGCTTGAGCTTCTCCACTGCCACCAGCACCTCTGCCATCCCTTTCCTCAGGTCCAGACATTGTCGAAACTGCTCCAAGGGCTCTGATACCACTTGTTATAGTCACAATAGGCTTGAATGTGCCTAAAATGAAAGATAGAGAGCACAGACGGATTTCTGCACAGCGGCTTCAAACGTTGATAGCGTTCTGCTCACAGATGCAAATGACTTGATTCAAATTGGATCTGGAGCGTCTTCACGTCGTCTACAATTAGCAATTTAGATTGCAAGATTTGATAAAGAATTGACGACACAGCGTCGGTTTGAACGAACGGTACTATGGCAGCCGCTATAGTCTTAGAACACAAGATAGGAAGAGTTACGAGTTGGGAATGACTCCCAGCTCCTACAAACTCCAAGAGCCGAGGTACAGTGATGTGGAACAGTGCCACACTGTCCCCAACCACGAAGGGTCTCGAAACTACCCTTCACTAGGGCCTACACCAAGTGAAATGTTACACTACACAAAGTAATGTAACTATCTTCAATATCTTGAGGTGTACCCTTTTGGCAAGCTTCGAAATCACTTGAGGCTTGACACCAAGGCTCGGGCTCTTCATCACAAACTCATCCTTGAGTTCTTGATGGGTCTTCTGCACACACCTGCGACACGCCAAACGTTTGACACAGGACAAAATAGAAACCGCGCACGACAAAATAGAAACTGCGCGCGAGACACAAACGACCGCGTAACACGCGTCTAGTGATAACTCGCTATTGACTCGACACACACACTCGACATCATGACTCAACATTCACACACAATTATAAGCATGAAATATATATTATCCCATGCCCTCATACCATTCCATACACACACACATTCACGCACACGGACAACAAGCCGAGTGCAAACCGTAGGGTTGCACCAACACTCTGAACTTGATTACGGGCCAATCCACTCCAACGGGCCCCAACTTTCAGTCGATCCAAGAATCGTCCAACCCCATCCCTGAGTGGATTTCAAAACTTTTCACCTTGGGTATTATGTGTTCTTGAACACAGTATTTGGCTACTGGCCAATTTACTCCAACCATCATGGGGGGGACACGACGTCCGCTTCAGCGTGCCACGAATGCCTCGAATGCCGCGAATGTCGCGAATTTCGCGAATGTCGCGTGGGAGCAGCCGAGCATCAAGCAGGCCGCTTTCGAATTGGACCGTCGAAGCCGCTCCAATCGACGCAATACCTGTGGTGCCGCTGCGGTTACTACCCCCGCTGCTACAGCCGCCGCTGTTGCTAATAACGCGGCTTTAGCCACTGAAGTCAGCGGTGGTGGTTCTACTACAAGTCGCAGGCGACGCGGCGGCGCTTATGGCGCGATTCTCGCTGCTTTGCTCCTTCTGGCCGTCGGATCGCGCTCGTGTGAAGGAGCAACAGACTCGGCTCAAGGTAGGGGCAGTGGTGTGTAGCAGTGGCAGTGGCTCTAATAATCGACTCGAAATTCGGACACGGCGCATGAGGACCCCTTGTGGGATCAGTGCTGTGCAGTGGAGCGTCGTGCCCGGGAGTGCTGTGCAGTGGAGCGTCGTGGCCGGGAGTGCTGTGCAGTGGAGCGTCGTGGCCGGGAGTGCTGTGCAGTGGAGCGTCGTGCCCGGGAGTGCTGTGCAGTGGAGCGTCGTGGCCGGGAGTGCTGTGCAGTGGAGCGTCGTGCCCGGGAGTGCTGTGCAGTGGAGCGTCGTGGCCGGGAGTGCTGTGCAGTGGAGCGTCGTGCCCGGGAGTGCTGTGCAGTGGAGCGTCGTGGCCGGGAGTGCTGTGCAGTGGAGCGTCGTGCCCGGGAGTGCTGTGCAGTGGAGCGTCGTGCCCGGGAGTGCTGTGCAGTGGAGCGTCGTGCCCGGGAGTGCTGTGCAGTGGAGCGTCGTGCCCGGGAGTGCTGTGCAGTGGAGGCGTCGTGGCCGGGAGTGCTGTGCAGGTGGAGCGTCGTGCCCGGGAGTGCTGTGCAGTGGAGCGTCGTGGCCGGGAGTGCTGTGCAGTGGAGCGTCGTGCCCGGGAGTGCTGTGCAGTGGAGCGTCGTGGCCGGGAGTGCTGTGCGGTGGTCCGTCGTGGCCGGGAACGGGAGTGCTGTGCTCATCTGCGTCTGACTTCCCGCTACCCCTGCTCCCCTGCGCCTGCTCCCTGCTCTCAGGCTCCTGCTCCCTTACTCCCCTGCTCCTGCTCCTTTACTCCCCTGCTCCTGCTCCTTTACTCCCCTGCTCCTGCTCCTTTACTCCCCTGCTCCTGCTCCTTTACTCCCCTGATCCTGCTCCTTACTCCCCTTGCTCCTGCTCCTTTACTCCCCTGCTCCTGCTCCTTTACTCCTGCCCCCCCCCCTCCTGCTCCTCTCTGCTCCTTTACTTCCCTGCTCCTCTCCTTTACTCCCCTGCTCCTGCTCCTTTACTCCCCTGCTCCTGCTCCTTTACTCCCCTGCTCCTGCTCCTTTACTCCCCTGCTCCTGCTCCTTTACTCCCCTGCTCCTGCTCCTTTACTCCCCTGCTCCTGCTCCTTTACTCCCGCTGCTCCTGCTCCTTTACTCCCCTGCTCCTGCTCCTTTACTCCCCTGCTCCTGCTCCTTTACTCCCCTGCTCCTGCTCCTTTACTCCCCTGCTCCTGCTCCTTTACTCCCCTGCTCCTGCTCCTTTACCTCCCCTGCTCCTGCTTCCTTTACTCCCCTGCTCCTGCTCCTTTACTCCCCTGCTCCTGCTCCTTTACTCCCTGCTCCTGCCTTTACTCCCTGCTCCTGCTCCTTTACTCCCCTGCTCCTGCTCCTTTACTCCCCTGCTCCTGCTCCTTTACTCCCTGCTCCTGCTCCTTTACTCCCCTAGCTCCTGCTCCTTTACTCCCCTGCTCCTGCTCCTTTACTCCCTGCCTCCCTGCTCCTTTACTCCCTGCTCCCTGCTCCTTTACTCCCCTGCTCCTGCTCCTTTACTCCCCTGCTCCTGCTCCTTTACTCCCCTGCTCCTGCTCCTTTACTCCCCTGCTCCTGCTCCTTTACTCCCCTGCTCCTGCTCCTTTACTCCCTGCTCCTGCTCCTTTACTCCCCTGCTCCTGCTCCGTTACCCTGCTCCTGCGCTTTACTCCCCTGCTCCTGCTCCTTTACTCCCCTGCTCCTGCTCCTTTACTCCCCTGCTCCTGCTCCTTACTCCCCTGCTCCTGCTCCTTTACTCCCTGCTCCTGCTCCTTTACTCCCTGCTCCTGCTCCTTACTCCCCTGCTCCTGCTCCTTACTCCCCTGCTCCTGCTCCCTTACTCCCCTGCTCCTGCTCCTTACTCCCTGCTCCTGCTCCCTTACTCCCCTGCTCCTGCTCCTTTACTCCCCTCCCCTGCTCCTGCTCCTTACTCCCCTGCTCCTGCTCCTTTACTCCCCTGCTCCTGCTCCTTTACTCCCCTGCTCCTGCTCCTTTACTCCCCTGCTCCTGCTCCTTTACTCCCCTGCTCCTGCTCCTTTACTCCCCTGCTCCTGCTCCTTTACTCCCCTGCTCCTGCTCCTACCTGCTCCTGCTCCTTTACTCCCCTGCTCCTGCTCCTTTACTCCCCTGCTCCTGCTCCTTTACTCCCCTGCTCCTGCTCCTTTACTCCCCTGCTCCTGCTCCTTTACTCCCCTGCTCCTGCTCCTTTACTCCCCTGCTCCTGCTCCTTTACTCCCCTGCTCCTGCTCCTTTACTCCCCTGCTCCTGCTCCTTTACTCCCCTGCTCCTGCTCCTTTACTCCCCTGCTCCTGCTCCTTTACTCCCCTGCTCCTGCTCCTTTACTCCCCTGCTCCTGCTCCTTTACTCCCCTGCTCCTGCTCCTTTACTCCCCTGCTCCTGCTCCTTTACTCCCCTGCTCCTGCTCCTTTACTCCCTGCTCCTGCTCCTTTACTCCCCTGCTCCTGCTCCTTTACTCCCCTGCTCCTGCTCCTTTACTCCCCTGCTCCTGCTCCTTTACTCCCCTGCTCCTGCTCCTTTACTCCCCTGCTCCTGCTCCTTTACTCCCCTGCTCCTGCTCCTTTACTCCACTGCTCCTGCTCCTTTACTCCCCTGCTCCTGCTCCTTTACTCCCCTGCTCCTGCTCCTTTACTCCCTGCTCCTGCTCCTTTACTCCCCTGCTCCTGCTCCTTTACTCCCCTGCTCCTGCTCTTTACTCCCCTGCTCCTGCTCCTTTACTCCCCTGCTCCTGCTCCTTTACTCCCCTGCTCCTGCTCCTTTACTCCCCTGCTCCTGCTCCTTTACTCCCCTGCTCCTGCTCCTTTACTCCCCTGCTCCTGCTCCTTTACTCCCCTGCTCCTGCTCCTTTACTCCCCTGCTCCTGCTCCTTTACTCCCCTGCTCCTGCTCCTTTACTCCCCTGCTCCTGCTCCTTTACTCCCCTGCTCCTGCTCCTTTACTCCCCTGCTCCTGCTCCTTTACTCCCCTGCTCCTGCTCCTTTACTCCCTGCTCCTGCTCCTTTACTCCCCTGCTCCTGCTCCTTTACTCCCCTGCTCCTGCTCCTTTACTCCCCTGCTCCTGCTCCTTTACTCCCCTGCTCCTGCTCCTTTACTCCCCTGCTCCTGCTCCTTTACTCCCCTGCTCCTGCTCCTTTACTCCCCTGCTCCTGCTCCTTTACTCCCCTGCTCCTGCTCCTTTACTCCCCTGCTCCTGCTCCTTTACTCCCCTGCTCCTGCTCCTTTACTCCCCTGCTCCTGCTTCCTTTACTCCCCTGCTCCTGCTCCTTTACTCCCCTGCTCCTGCTCCTTTACTCCCCTGCTCCTGCTCCTTTACTCCCCTGCTCCTGCTCCCTTACTCCCCTGCTCCTGCTCCTTTACTCCCCTGCTCCTGCTCCTTTACTCCCCTGCTCCTGCTCCTTTACTCCCCTGCTCCTGCTCCTTACTCCCCTGCTCCTGCTCCCTTACTCCCCTGCTCCTGCTCCCTTACTCCCCTGCTCCTGCTCCTTTACTCCCCTGCTCTGCTCCCTTACTCCCTGCTCCTGCTCCCTTACTCCCCTGCTCCTGCTCCTTTACTCCCCTGCTCCTGCTCCCTTACTCCCCTGCTCCTGCTCCCTTACTCCCCTGCTCCTGCTCCCTTACTCCCCTGCTCCTGCTCCTTACTCCTCCTGCTCCTGCTCCTTTACTCCCCTGCTCCTGCTCCCTTACTCCCCTGCTCCTGCTCCCTTACTCCCCTGCTCCTGCTCCTTTACTCCCCTGCTCCTGCTCCTTACTCCCCTGCTCCTGCTCCTTTACTCCCCTGCTCCTGCTCCTTTACTCCCCTGCTCCTGCTCCTTTACTCCCCTGCTCCTGCTCCTTTACTCCCCTGCTCCTGCTCCTTTACTCCCCTGCTCCTGCTCCTTTACTCCCCTGCTCCTGCTCCTTTACTCCCCTGCTCCTGCTCCTTTACTCCCCTGCTCCTGCTCCTTTACTCCCCTGCTCCTGCTCCTTTACTCCCTGCTCCTGCTCCTTTACTCCCCTGCTCCTGCTCCTTTACTCCCTGCTCCTGCTCCTTTACTCCCTGCTCCTGCTCCTTTACTCCCCTGCTCCTGCTCCTTTACTCCCCTGCTCCTGCTCCCTTACTCCCTGCTCCTGCTCCCTTACTCCCCTGCTCCTGCTCCTTTACTCCCCTGCTCCTGCTCCCTTACTCCCCTGCTCCTGCTCCCTTACTCCCCTGCTCCTGCTCCTTTACTCCCCTGCTCCTGCTCCTTACTCCCCTGCTCCTGCTCCCTTACTCCCCTGCTCCTGCTCCTTTACTCCCTGCTCCTGCTCCTTACTCCCCTGCTCCTGCTCCTTTACTCCCCTGCTCCTGCTCCTTTACTCCCCTGCTCCTGCTCCTTTACTCCCCTGCTCCTGCTCCTTTACTCCCCTGCTCCTGCTCCTTTACTCCCCTGCTCCTGCTCCTTACTCCCTGCTCCTGCTCCTTTACTCCCCTGCTCCTGCTCCTTTACTCCCCTGCTCCTGCTCCTTTACTCCCCTGCTCCTGCTCCTTTACTCCCTGCTCCTGCTCCTTTACTCCCCTGCTCCTGCTCCTTTACTCCCCTGCTCCTGCTCCTTTACTCCCTGCTCCTGCTCCTTTACTCCCCTGCTCCTGCTCCTTTACTCCCCTGCTCCTGCTCCTTTACTCCCCTGCTCCTGCTCCTTTACTCCCCTGCTCCTGCTCCTTTACTCCCCTGCTCCTGCTCCTTTACTCCCCTGCTCCTGCTCCTTTACTCCCCTGCTCCTGCTCCTTTAACTCCCCTGCTCCTGCTCCTTTACTCCCCTGCTCCTGCTCCTTTATTCCCCTGCTCCTGCTCCTTACTCCCCTGCTCCTGCTCCTTACTCCCCTGCTCCTGCTCCTTTACTCCCTGCTCCTGCTCCTTACTCCCCTGCTCCTGCTCCTTACTCCCTGCTCTGCTCCTTACTCCCCTGCTCCTGCTCCTTACTCCCCTGCTCCTGCTCCCTTACTCCCCTGCTCCTGCTCCCTTACTCCCCTGCTCCTGCTCCCTTACTCCCCTGCTCCTGCTCCCTTACTCCCCTGCTCCTGCTCCCTTACTCCCCTGCTCCTGCTCCCTTACTCCCCTGCTCCTGCTCCCTTACTCCCCTGCTCCTGCTCCTTTACTCCCCTGCTCCTGCTCCCTTAACTCCCCTGCTCCTGCTCCCTTACTCCCTGCTCCTGCTCCTTTACCTCCCTGCTCCTGCTCCTTTACTCCCCTGCTCCTGCTCCTTTACTCCCCTGCTCCTGCTCCTTTACTCCCTGCTCTGCTCCTTTACTCCCCTGCTCCTGCTCCTTTACTCCCCTGCTCCTGCTCCTTTACTCCCTGCTCCTGCTCCTTTACTCCCCTGCTCCTGCTCCTTACTCCCTGCTCCTGCTCCTTTACTCCCTAGCTCCTGCTCCTTACTCCCCTGCTCCTGCTCCTTTACTCCCTGCTCCTGCTCCCTTACTCCCCTGCTCCTGCTCCTTACTCCCCTGCTCCTGCTCCCTTACTCCCCTGCTCCTGCTCCCTTACTCCCCTGCTCCTGCTCCTTTACTCCCCTGCTCCTGCTCCCTTACTCCCCTGCTCCTGCTCCTTTACTCCCCTGCTCCTGCTCCTTTACTCCCCTGCTCCTGCTCCCTTACTCCCCTGCTCCTGCTCCCTTACTCCCCTGCTCCTGCTCCCTTTACTCCCCTGCTCCTGCTCCCTTACTCCCCTGCTCCTGCTCCTTTACTCCCTGCTCCTGCCCTTACTCCTGCTCCTGCTCTTACTCCCCTGCTCCTGCTCCTTTACTCCCCTGCTCCTGCTCCTTTACTCCCCTGCTCCTGCTCCTTTACTCCCCTGCTCCTGCTCCTTTACTCCCCTGCTCCTGCTCCTTTACTCCCCTGCTCCTCCTTACTCCCTGCTCCTGCTCCTTACTCCCCTGCTCCTGCTCCTTTACTCCCCTGCTCCTTCTCCTTTACTCCCCTGCTCCTGCTCCTTTACTCCCCTGCTCCTGCTCCTTTACTCCCCTGCTCCTGCTCCTTTACTCCCCTGCTCCTGCTCCTTTACTCCCCTGCTCCTGCTCCTTTACTCCCTGCTCCTGCTCCTTTACTCCCCTGCTCCTGCTCCTTTACTCCCCTGCTCCTGCTCCTTACTCCCCTGCTCCTGCTCCTTTACTCCCCTGCTCCTGCTCCTTTACTCCCCTGCTCCTGCTCCCTTACTCCCCTGCTCCTGCTCCTTTACTCCCCTGCTCCTGCTCCTTTACTCCCCTGATCCTGCTCCTTTACTCCCCTGCTCCTGCTCCCTTACTCCCCTGCTCCTGCTCCCTTACTCCCCTGCTCCTGCTCCTTACTCCCCTGCTCCTGCTCCCTTTGCCTTACTCCCCTGCTCCTGCTCCTTTACTCCCCTGCTCCTGCTCCTTTACTCCCCTGCTCCTGCTCCTTACTCCCCTGCTCCTGCTCCTTTACTCCCCTGCTCCTGCTCCTTTACTCCCCTGCTCCTGCTCCTTTACTCCCCTGCTCCTGCTCCTTTACTCCCCTGCTCCTGCTCCTTTACTCCCCTGCTCCTGCTTCCTTTACTCCCCTGCTCCTGCTCCTTTACTCCCCTGCTCCTGCTCCTTTACTCCCCTGCTCCTGCTCTTTACTCCCTGCTCCTGCTCCTTTAACTCCCCTGCTCCTGCTCCTTTACTCCCTGCTCCTGCTCCTTACTCCCCTGCTCCGCTCCTTTACTCCCCTGCTCCTGCTCCTTTACTCCCCTGCTCCTGCTCCTTTACTCCCCTGCTCCTGCTCCTTTACTCCCCTGCTCCTGCTCCTTTACTCCCCTGCTCCTGCTCCTTTACTCCCTGCTCCTGCTCCTTTACTCCCCTGCTCCTGCTCCTTTACCTCCCCTGCTCCTGCTCCTTTACTCCCCTGCTCCTGCTCCTTTACTCCCCTGCTCCTGCTCCTTTACTCCCCTGCTCCTGCTCCTTTACTCCCCTGCTCCTGCTCCTTTACTCCCCTGCTCCTGCTCCTTTACTCCCCTGCTCCTGCTCCTTTACTCCCCTGCTCCTGCTCCTTTACTCCTGCTCCTGCTCCTTTACTCCCCTGCTCCTGCTCCTTTACTCCCCTGCTCCTGCTCCTTTACTCCCCTGCTCCTGCTCCTTTACTCCCCTGCTCCTGCTCCTTTACTCCCCTGCTCCTGCTCCTTTACTCCCCTGCTCCTGCTCCTTTACTCCCCTGCTCCTGCTCCTTTACTCCCCTGCTCCTGCTCCTTTACTCCCCTGCTCCTGCTCCTTTACTCCCCTGCTCCTGCTCCTTTACTCCCCTGCTCCTGCTCCTTTACTCCCTGCTCTGCTCCTTTACTCCCCTGCTCCTGCTCCTTTACTCCCCTGCTCCTGCTCCTTTACTCCCCTGCTCCTGCTCCTTTACTCCCCTGCTCCTGCTCCTTTACTCCCCTGCTCCTGCTCTTACTCCCCTGCTCCTGCTCCCTTTACTCCCCTGCTCCTGCTCCTTACTCCCCTGCTCCTGCTCCTTTACTCCCCTGCTCCTGCTCCTTTACTCCCCTGCTCCTGCTCCTTTACTCCCTGCTCCTGCTCCTTTACTCCCCTGCTCCTGCCTCCCTTTACTCCCCTGCTCCTGCTCCTTTACTCCCCTGCTCCTGCTCCTTTACTCCCCTGCTCTGCTCCTTTACTCCCCTGCTCCTGCTCCTTTACTCCCCCTGCTCCTGCTCCTTTACTCCCCTGCTCCTGCTCCTTTACTCCCCTGCTCCTGCTCCCTTACTCCCCTGCCTCTGCTCCTTTACTCCCCTGCTCCTGCTCCTTACTCCCCTGCTCCCTGCTCCCTTACTCCCCTGCTCCTGCTCCCTTTACTCCCCTGCTCCTGCTCCTTTACTCCCCTTGCTTCCTGCTCCCTTACTCCCCTGCTCCTGCCTCCCTTTACTCCCCTGCTCCTGCTCCTTTACTCCCCTGCTCCTGCTCCCTTTACTCCCCTGCTCCTGCTCCTTTACTCCCTGCTCCTGCTCCTTACTCCCCTGCTCCTGCTCCTTTACTCCCCTGCTCCTGCCTCCTTTACTCCCCTGCTCCTGCTCCTTTACTCCCCTGCTCCTGCTCCTTTACTCCCCTGCTCCTGCTCCTTTTACTCCCCTGCTCCTGCTCCTTTACTCCCCTGCTCCTGCTCCTTTACTCCCCTGCTCCTGCTCCTTTACTCCCCTGCTCCTGCTCCTTTACTCCCCTGCTCCTGCTCCTTTACTCCCCTGCTCCTGCTCCTTTACTCCCCTGCTCCTGCTCCTTTACTCCCTGCTCCTGCTCCTTTACTCCCCTGCTCCTGCTCCTTTACTCCCCTGCTCCTGCTCCTTTACTCCCCTGCTCCTGCTCCTTTACTCCCCTGCTCCTGCTCCTTTACTCCCCTGCTCCTGCTCCTTTACTCCCCTGCTCCTGCTCCCTTTACTCCCCTGCTCCTGCTCCCTTTACTCCCCTGCTCCTGCTCCTTTACTCCCCTGCTCCTGCTCCCTTACTCCCCTGCTCCTGCTCCCTTACTCCCCTGCTCCTGCTCCTTTACTCCCCTGCTCCTGCTCCCTTACTCCCCTGCTCCTGCTCCCTTACTCCCCTGCTCCTGCTCCCTTACTCCCCTGCTCCTGCTCCTTACTCCCCTGCTCCTGCCCTTACTCCCCTGCTCCTGCTCCCCCTGCTCCTGCTCCCTTACTCCCCTGCTCCTGCTCCCTTACTCCCCTGCTCCTGCTCCTTTACTCCCCTGCTCCTGCTCCCTTACTCCCCTGCTCCTGCTCCCTTACTCCCCTGCTCCTGCTCCTTTACTCCCCTGCTCCTGCTCCCTTACTCCCCTGCTCCTGCTCCTTTACTCCCCTGCTCCTGCTCCTTTACTCCCCTGCTCCTGCTCCTTTACTCCCCTGCTCCTGCTCCTTTACTCCCCTGCTCCTGCTCCTTTACTCCCCTGCTCCTGCTCCTTTACTCCCCTGCTCCTGCTCCTTACTCCCCTGCTCCTGCTCCTTTAACTCCCCTGCTCCTGCTCCTTTACTCCCCTGCTCCTGCTCCTTTACTCCCCTGCTCCTGCTCCTTTACTCCCCTGCTCCTGCTCCTTTACTCCCCTGCTCCTGCTCCTTTACTCCCCTGCTCCTGCTCCTTTACTCCCCTGCTCCTGCTCCTTTACTCCCTGCTCCTGCTCCTTTACTCCCCTGCTCCTGCTCCTTTACTCCCCTGCTCCTGCTCCTTTACTCCCCTGCTCCTGCTCCTTTACTCCCCTGCTCCTGCTCCTTTACTCCCCTGCTCCTGCTCCTTTACTCCCCTGCTCCTGCTCCTTTACTCCCTGCTCCTGCTCTTACCCCTGCTCCTGCTCCTTTACTCCCCTGCTCCTGCTCCTTTACTCCCCTGCTCCTGCTCCTTTACTCCCCTGCTCCTGCTCCTTTACTCCCCTGCTCCTGCTCCTTTACTCCCCTGCTCCTGCTCCTTTACTCCCCTGCTCCTGCTCCTTTACTCCCCTGCTCCTGCTCCTTTACTCCCCTGCTCCTGCTCCTTTACTCCCTGCTCCTGCTCCTTTACTCCCTGCTCCTGCTCCTTTACTCCCCTGCTCCTGCTCCTTTACTCCCCTGCTCCTGCTCCTTTACTCCCCTGCTCCTGCTCCTTTACTCCCCTGCTCCTGCTCCTTTACTCCCCTGCTCCTGCTCCTTTACTCCCCTGCTCCTGCTCCTTTACTCCCCTGCTCCTGCTCCTTTACTCCCCTGCTCCTGCTCCTTTACTCCCCTGCTCCTGCTCCCTTACTCCCCTGCTCCTGCTCCTTTACTCCCCTGCTCCTGCTCCTTTACTCCCCTGCTCCTGCTCCTTTACTCCCCTGCTCCTGCTCCTTACTCCCCTGCTCCTGCTCCCTTACTCCCCTGCTCCTGCTCCTTTACTCCCCTGCTCCTGCTCCTTTACTCCCCTGCTCCTGCTCCTTTACTCCCCTGCTCCTGCTCCTTTACTCCCCTGCTCCTGCTCCCTTTACTCCCCTGCTCCTGCTCCTTTACTCCCCTGCTCCTGCTCCTTTACTCCCCTGCTCCTGCTCCTTTACTCCCCTGCTCCTGCTCCTTTACTCCCCTGCTCCTGCTCCTTTACTCCCCTGCTCCTGCTCCTTTACTCCCCCTGCTCCTGCTCCTTTACTCCCCTGCTCCTGCTCCTTTACTCCCCTGCTCCTGCTCCTTTACTCCCCTGCTCCTGCTCCTTTACTCCCCTGCTCCTGCTCCTTTACTCCCCTGCTCCTGCTCCTTTACTCCCCTGCTCCTGCTCCTTTACTCCCCTGCTCCTGCTCCTTTACTCCCCTGCTCCTGCTCCTTTACTCCCCTGCTCCTGCTCCTTTACTCCCCTGCTCCTGCTCCTTTACTCCCCTGCTCCTGCTCCTTTACTCCCCTGCTCCTGCTCCTTTACTCCCCTGCTCCTGCTCCTTTACTCCCCTGCTCCTGCTCCTTTACTCCCTGCTCCTGCTCCTTTACTCCCCTGCTCCTGCTCCTTTACTCCCCTGCTCCTGCTCCCTTACTCCCCTGCTCCTGCTCCTTTACTCCCCTGCTCCTGCTCCTTTACTCCCCTGCTCCTGCTCCTTTACTCCCCTGCTCCTGCTCCTTTACTCCCCTGCTCCTGCTCCTTACTCCCCTGCTCCTGCTCCCTTACTCCCCTGCTCCTGCTCCTTTACTCCCCTGCTCCTGCTCCCTTACTCCCCTGCTCCTGCTCCCTTACTCCCCTGCTCCTGCTCCTTTACTCCCCTGCTCCTGCTCCCTTACTCCCCTGCTCCTGCTCCCTTACTCCCCTGCTCCTGCTCCCTTACTCCCCTGCTCCTGCTCCCTTACTCCCTGCTCCTGCTCCTTTACTCCCCTGCTCCTGCTCCCTTACTTCCCTGCTCCTGCTCCCTTACTCCCCTGCTCCTGCTCCTTTACTCCCCTGCTCCTGCTCCCTTACTCCCCTGCTCCTGCTCCTTTACTCCCCTGCTCCTGCTCCTTTACTCCCCTGCTCCTGCTCCTTTACTCCCCTGCTCCTGCTCCTTTACTCCCCTGCTCCTGCTCCTTTACTCCCCTGCTCCTGCTCCTTTACTCCCCTGCTCCTGCTCCTTTACTCCCCTGCTCCTGCTCCTTTACTCCCCTGCTCCTGCTCCTTTACTCCCCTGCTCCTGCTCCTTTACTCCCCTGCTCCTGCTCCTTTACTCCCCTGCTCCTGCTCCTTTACTCCCCTGCTCCTGCTCCTTTACTCCCCTGCTCCTGCTCCTTTACTCCCCTGCTCCTGCTCCCTTACTCCCCTGCTCCTGCTCCCTTACTCCCCTGCTCCTGCTCCTTTACTCCCCTGCTCCTGCTCCCTTACTCCCCTGCTCCTGCTCCCTTACTCCCCTGCTCCTGCTCCTTTACTCCCCTGCTCCTGCTCCCTTACTCCCCTGCTCCTGCTCCCTTACTCCCCTGCTCCTGCTCCTTTACTCCCCTGCTCCTGCTCCCTTACTCCCCTGCTCCTGCTCCTTTACTCCCCTGCTCCTGCTCCTTTACTCCCCTGCTCCTGCTCCTTTACTCCCCTGCTCCTGCTCCTTTACTCCCCTGCTCCTGCTCCTTTACTCCCCTGCTCCTGCTCCTTTACTCCCCTGCTCCTGCTCCTTTACTCCCCTGCTCCTGCTCCTTTACTCCCCTGCTCCTGCTCCTTTACTCCCCTGCTCCTGCTCCTTTACTCCCCTGCTCCTGCTCCTTTACTCCCCTGCTCCTGCTCCTTTACTCCCCTGCTCCTGCTCCTTTACTCCCCTACTCCTGCTCCTTTACTCCCCTGCTCCTGCTCCTTTACTCCCCTGCTCCTGCTCCCTTACTCCCCTGCTCCTGCTCCCTTACTCCCCTGCTGCTCCTGCTCCTTTACTCCCCTGCTCCTGCTCCCTTACTCCCCTGCTCCTGCTCCCTTACTCCCCTGCTCCTGCTCCCTTACTCCCCTGCTCCTGCTCCCTTACTCCCCTGCTCCTGCTCCCTTACTCCCCTGCTCCTGCTCCTTACTCCCCTGCTCCTGCTCCTTTACTCCCCTGCTCCTGCTCCTTTACTCCCCTGCTCCTGCTCCTTTACTCCCCTGCTCCTGCTCCTTTACTCCCCTGCTCCTGCTCCTTTACTCCCCTGCTCCTGCTCCTTTACTCCCCTGCTCCTGCTCCTTTACTCCCCTGCTCCTGCTCCTTTACTCCCCTGCTCCTGCTCCTTTACTCCCCTGCTCCTGCTCCTTTACTCCCCTGCTCCTGCTCCTTTACTCCCCTGCTCCTGCTCCTTTACTCCCCTGCTCCTGCTCCTTTACTCCCCTGCTCCTGCTCCTTTACTCCCCTGCTCCTGCTCCTTTACTCCCCTGCTCCTGCTCCTTTACTCCCCTGCTCCTGCTCCTTTACTCCCCTGCTCCTGCTCCTTTACTCCCCTGCTCCTGCTCCTTTACTCCCCTGCTCCTGCTCCTTACTCCCCTGCTCCTGCTCCTTTACTCCCCTGCTCCTGCTCCTTTACTCCCCTGCTCCTGCTCCTTTACTCCCCTGCTCCTGCTCCTTACTCCCCTGCTCCTGCTCCTTTACTCCCCTGCTCCTGCTCCTTTACTCCCCTGCTCCTGCTCCTTTACTCCCCTGCTCCTGCTCCTTTACTCCCCTGCTCCTGCTCCTTTACTCCCCTGCTCCTGCTCCTTTACTCCCCTGCTCCTGCTCCTTTACTCCCCTGCTCCTGCTCCTTTACTCCCCTGCTCCTGCTCCTTTACTCCCCTGCTCCTGCTCCTTTACTCCCCTGCTCCTGCTCCTTTACTCCCCTGCTCCTGCTCCTTTACTCCCCTGCTCCTGCTCCTTTACTCCCCTGCTCCTGCTCCTTTACTCCCCTGCTCCTGCTCCTTTACTCCCCTGCTCCTGCTCCTTTACTCCCCTGCTCCTGCTCCTTTACTCCCCTGCTCCTGCTCCTTTACTCCCCTGCTCCTGCTCCTTTACTCCCCTGCTCCTGCTCCTTTACTCCCCTGCTCCTGCTCCTTACTCCCCTGCTCCTGCTCCTTTACTCCCTGCTCCTGCTCCTTTACTCCCCTGCTCCTGCTCCTTTACTCCCCTGCTCCTGCTCCTTTACTCCCCTGCTCCTGCTCCTTTACTCCCCTGCTCCTGCTCCTTTACTCCCCTGCTCCTGCTCCTTTACTCCCCTGCTCCTGCTCCTTTACTCCCCTGCTCCTGCTCCTTTACTCCCCTGCTCCTGCTCCTTTACTCCCCTGCTCCTGCTCCTTTACTCCCCTGCTCCTGCTCCTTTACTCCCCTGCTCCTGCTCCTTTACTCCCCTGCTCCTGCTCCCTTACTCCCTGCTCCTGCTCCCTTACTCCCCTGCTCCTGCTCCTTACTCCCCTGCTCCTGCTCCTTTACTCCCCTGCTCCTGCTCCTTTACTCCCCTGCTCCTGCTCCTTTACTCCCCTGCTCCTGCTCCTTTACTCCCCTGCTCCTGCTCCTTTACTCCCCTGCTCCTGCTCCTTTACTCCCCTGCTCCTGCTCCTTTACTCCCCTGCTCCTGCTCCTTTACTCCCCTGCTCCTGCTCCTTTACTCCCCTGCTCCTGCTCCCTTACTCCCCTGCTCCTGCTCCCTTACTCCCCTGCTCCTGCTCCTTTACTCCCCTGCTCCTGCTCCTTTACTCCCCTGCTCCTGCTCCTTTACTCCCCTGCTCCTGCTCCTTTACTCCCCTGCTCCTGCTCCTTTACTCCCCTGCTCCTGCTCCTTTACTCCCCTGCTCCTGCTCCTTTACTCCCCTGCTCCTGCTCCTTTACTCCCCTGCTCCTGCTCCCTTACTCCCCTGCTCCTGCTCCCTTACTCCCCTGCTCCTGCTCCCTTACTCCCCTGCTCCTGCTCCCTTACTCCCCTGCTCCTGCTCCCTTACTCCCCTGCTCCTGCTCCCTTACTCCCCTGCTCCTGCTCCCTTACTCCCCTGCTCCTGCTCCCTTACTCCCCTGCTCCTGCTCCCTTACTCCCCTGCTCCTGCTCCCTTACTCCCCTGCTCCTGCTCCCTTACTCCCCTGCTCCTGCTCCCTTACTCCCCTGCTCCTGCTCCCTTACTCCCCTGCTCCTGCTCCCTTACTCCCCTGCTCCTGCTCCCTTACTCCCCTGCTCCTGCTCCCTTACTCCCCTGCTCCTGCTCCCTTACTCCCCTGCTCCTGCTCCCTTACTCCCCTGCTCCTGCTCCCTTACTCCCCTGCTCCTGCTCCCTTACTCCCCTGCTCCTGCTCCCTTACTCCCCTGCTCCTGCTCCCTTACTCCCCTGCTCCTGCTCCCTTACTCCCCTGCTCCTGCTCCCTTACTCCCCTGCTCCTGCTCCCTTACTCCCCTGCTCCCACTCTCCCCGTCTCCCCTCACCAACTCCACATTCTTCACTCGCCATCCTCATTACCATCGCCGCATCACTTAGCACCAGCAGTCCCTACTTCATCCCCTACTTCACTACCTGGGTGTCTTTTGAATCGACTCAAAAGTAGTCCCTACTTCATTCCCTACTTCACTACCCGGGTGTCCTGATTCGTATCCCTGTAGCACCGACCCCTGTGCGGCGAGCAGTGGAGAGAGCAGTGCCGTGATCGCACGTGCCTCACTTCCCCTGCTCCCCTGTTCCTTGCTCCCCCGATCCCACTCCGCTCCCTCCCAGTCGCCGTTCTCACCTCCGTCGCCGCATCGTTTGGGCCAAGCAACCCACCTTTCATTGCCTGGGGGAGCACCGACACCTGTGGGGGCAGCAGCAGTGGGACGGCTTGGCCGGGAGTGCTGTGCTCGCCTGCGCCTTATCTCTCACTCTCCCTGCTCCCATGCTCTGCTCCCTGCTTCTCTGCTCCCTTGCTCCGCTGATCCCATGCTCTGCTCCCTGTTCCCCTGCTCCCACCCTCCCCTTATCCCCTCCACCACTCCCCACCCAGTCAGCATCCTCACCTCCATCGCCGCATCATTTGGACCCAGCAGCCCCCCCTTCAATGCCTGGGCGGGGAGCAGCGACCCCTGTGGGCCGAGCGGCGGTGGGACGGCTGACCAGGAGTGCTGTGCTCGCCTGCACCTCAACTCTCACTCTCCCCTGCTCCCCTGCTCCCACTCCCCACCCTCCAGTCAGCATTCTCACCTCCAGATCCGCATCATTTGGACCCAGCAACCCACCTTTCAACGCATGGACGGGCAGCGACCCCTGTGGGACGGCTTGGCCGGGAGTGTCGTGCTCGCCTGCGCCTGCTCCTTCCAGCAACACCAGTGTGGTCACAGGGCTGTGAGTGCTTCGCTCCTGATCTCCTGCGTTCTGAAATAACCTCCTCTGCCTCTCCGCCTGCCAGCAACACCAGTGTGGTCACAGGGCTGTGAGTGCTTCGCTCCTGATCTCCTGTGTTCCAAAATAGCCTCCTCTGCCTCTCCGCCTGCCAGCAACACCAGTGTGGTCACAGGGCTGTGAGTGCTTCGCTCCTGATCTCCTGTGTTCCAAAATAGCCTCCCCTGCCTCTCCGCCTGCCAGCAACACCAGTGTGGTCACAGGGCTGTGAGTGCTTCTCTCCCGATCTCCTGCGTTCTGAAATAACCTCCTCTGCCTCTCCGCCTGCCAGCAACACCAGTGTGGTCACAGGGCTTTGAGCGCAGTGCGGTTTTCCTCTCTCTCTGTGTGACTTCTGTGCGGGTTACCTTTGTGCGTGCGTGCCACTTCGTTGCGTGTCAATTCCGTGTGTGTTGCTTCTCTCCCCTCCTCATTCCACCCACGCCTCCCTCCCCCACTCCTGCACAGCAACCTACAGCAACCGCGGCTGTAAGGCAAGCTTGGAACGATTGTCGCAGAAGCGCACTCTCGAGAAATGAGGGTGTTTTTTAGACGTCTCAAAAGTGCACTCTCCACCCTTCCGTTACCCTCTCTTTTTCCGTCAACCATCCCTTCCTCCTTTCCTCTTTCCTCTCTTCCTCCCTCCCGCTCTCCCACCATCCGTCCGCCCGCCCGTCCTCCCTCTCTCCTACTATCCTCCCCACCATTCTTCACGTAGAGGAGCTATCAGGCACCCTGTGACAAGAAGTCTTCCCAACCCCTTCCAACCCTTCTCAACCCCTCTCTCCTCTCCCTCTCCCCAGCAATCTGCAGCAATTGAACCTTTCAGGCAACATCCCCGCTTCCATCTTCGACCTGACCACTCTAAACAATCTGTAAGCGTCCTCATTACAAGCATGCTCGTATAAGGTTTCTCACACCCTCATTCTGAAGAGAACTTACCATCCGTTAGTTAGTCAGATCGCCCTCCCCTACTGTTCCACGCAATTTGACCCACCCATGAGCCTTGTAACCCCCCTTCTTCTCTCTCGTCTTCCCCCCTTCTCACCCGCAAGTTTCCATGCAATACCCCTCCTCTTCCCCCAACCCCCCCACCACCTTACCCCAGAGATCTCCCTTTGATTCCGAACCTCCCGGGCCCTTTACCGTGCCCATGGTAGACCACTCGTCCACTCCCCATTCCATTCAACCCTACCCTCCCTCTCACCCACACATCCCCCACGCCATCCCCCACCCCATCCCCGCCCCCCCTATCTCAGAGATTTATCTTTGAACCCGAGCCTCTCAGGCTCCCTCCCATCGACCATCAGCCAGTTTACCAACCTAACATCACTGTGAGTGCTGCCTCACTCTCTCTCTCCCCACCCTCACAGCAGCCCCGTTACTGA
This sequence comes from Closterium sp. Naga37s-1, assembly GCA_947471745.1. NCBI lineage: Eukaryota > Viridiplantae > Streptophyta > Zygnematophyceae > Desmidiales > Closteriaceae > Closterium > Closterium sp. Naga37s-1. The sequence continues at coordinate 943,687 of CANJKZ010000024.1, read as the reverse complement.
CTTATGAGGCGTCTCAGTAGGCACCACACCACCCATGTAGCCTAGCCTCTCTATGCCTATTGAGCTGGTTTTTGAGAGTTCCCAAAACCCAGCTCACTGTGAGTGCAGTGCTGCCTCTCTCTCTCTCTCCCCACCCTCACAGCAGCCCCGTTACTGACTTTTGAGGCGCCTCAATAGGCACCACACCACCCATGTAGCCTAGCCTCTCTATGCCTATCGTCTCTGCCCTAGGTTCGCCGCCACTCCTCCCTTCGCCTTTTAAGAATTCTCAAAAGCGACTCCATCTAATGCACACCTAATGCGTTCTTTTTGCTTCATCCTCTCTCCCCTCCTCCCCCACCCAACAACGCTGCCTGTTCCTACCAGCCTCGTGATGCTCCTTGCTGATAGCAACTGGTTCTTCTTGGGACCCCCTTCCCCTCCTTGCCCATTGCCCCCTTCTCAAAAGTGACTCCATCCAATGCACACTCAATGCGTCCTTTTTGCTTCACTTCCCCTCCCCCCCCCCTCTACCCAACAACGCCGCCTGTTCCCACCACCCTCGTGATGTTCCTTTGCCCTCCCCTTGCCCTCGCCTCGCACACAGGTATCTGTACCTTAGTGGGAATATACGCTATACGCTTTAGGTTCTGAGCGTATATTCCCACTAAGATCTGTACGGGTGTGGCCTTGAAGGTTCGCTCCCAGACACGCTCACTGCTCTCACCAGCCCGTGACGCTGCTTGCCAGCACTAACCGCCTCTCAACACCCATTCCCTTTCCTCTCTCTTGCTCTGCCCCCGTCCCTCCCCTTGCCCTCGCCTCGCACACAGGTATCTGTATGGGTGTGGCCTTGAAGGTTCACTACCAGACACGCTCACTGCTATCTCTACCCTCGTACGACTCGATGTGAATACCAACCGCTTCAACGGATCCCTCCCCGCGGAGGTAAGTGCATGTGGGGTGCGCAAGTGGGAGCAGAGCAGGTGGCACGGCAGTCAGAGCAACCTCACTGCTCTCACCACCCTCATACGACTCGATGCGAACACCAACCGCTTCAACGGATCCCTACCCGCGGAGGTGAGCGCACGTGGGGTGCGTCAGTGCGGGTTTATGGTTTAAGGTTTAGGGTTTAGGGTTTAGCTACTGCAGGCGAGTCTCCCATCCGCGCTCACTGCAGTTGCTAGGCTCAGATGGCTCGATGCCAAGACCAACCGCCTCACAGGACCCCTCCCCACGGAGGTGAGCGCATGTGGGGTGCTATTCTATTTTGACGTCACCAGCAACCTCCAACCCCCTGCATTCACCCCAACAGCCCCTTTCGTTTCCTCTCCCCACACCCAATCCTCATCTCCTTGCACCACCCTTTTCTCTCCACTCCAGATGAGCGCTCTCCGTTGGCTCTTTTACTTTGACGTCACCAGCAACCAGCAACCAGCAATCAGCAATCAGCAAACAGCAAACAGCAAACCAGGGAACCCTGTATACAGCCAATGCAGTCCCTACATACACCCCTCTTCCCACCACCCTTTTCTCTCCAGATGAGCGCTCTCCCCTGGCTCTTCTATTTTGACGTCACCAGCAACCTCCAACCCCTTGTTCACCCCAAATTCCCACAACCTCTCCCCACACCCAATCTTCACATCTCCATTTCACTCCCTTTCGCCACCCTTTTCTCTCCAGATGAGCGCTCTCCCCTGGCTCTTTTACTTTGACGTCACCAGCAACCAGCTGGGGGGGGCAGTTCCCGCCTTCGGCACCAGAGTGGGGCACCTGTGAGTGACGCTGGTCTCTCTCTCGCCGCTCCTCTCTGCTGCTCGCACCTCTTCATGAAGAGAGGAGCAGAGACGCAGAGAGGGGCACTGATAGTGAGGCAAGCGTCGCTTCTTATGACTCCACTCATAAGTCGCCGCCTTCGGCACCAGAGTGGGGCACCTGTGAGTGACGCTGGTCTCTCTCTCGCCGCTCCTCTCTGCTGCTCGCACCTCTTCATGAAGAGAGGAGCAGAGACGCAGAGAGGGGCACTGATAGTGAGGCAAGCGTCGCTTCTTATGACTCCACTCATAAGTCGCCGCCTTCGGCACCAGAGTGGGGCACCTGTGAGTGACGCTGGTCTCTCTCTCGCCGCTCCTATCTGCTGCTCGCACCTCTTCATGAAGAGAGGAGAAGAGACGCAGAGAGGGGCACTGATAGTGAGGCAAGCGTCGCTTCTTATGACTCCACTCATAAGTCGCCGCCTTCGGCACCAGAGTGGGGCACCTGTGAGCGGCGCTGGTCTCTCTCTCGCCGCTCCTATCTGCTGCTCGAACCTGGCCCCTGGGGCTTACAGGGCAGAACCTGAAATACAAAAGCTGAGAGCCAAACTGGGCGCATTTTGGGTTCTGTCTTCTTGCTGAACCTTCTGTAGAGAGGTTATTTTTGAGACGTCTCAAAAAGAACCTGAAATACAAAAGCTGAGAGCCAAACTGGGCGCATTTTGGGTTCTGTCTTCTTGCTGAACCTTCTGCTGGGGCACTTCCGAACCAAGAATGTGTGTTGACTTGACTTCGTTGAGTCATTCAGCCTCTGGGCTTTAGATACCCATGGCACAGGGCTCAGGGCACAGGGCAGAGGGCGAGTAATGCTGGGTGCTAAGCTATCTCTCTATCACTCTCACCCCGCCAAAAATGAATCGAGAACGGAAGCTATATTTCGCTCGAATCGTAGTACTCTTTATTGCCCCAGTCTCTCCAATTCACTCAGCTCGCTCTCCCTTACTGTGGTTTACCTAGGCTCCTCAAGAATCGACTTGTTCGCTAACCACTCCCGCTGCTTCCCCCCTCTCCCCAGCAAACTCAGGCACCTGAGCAATCTACCTTTTCACGGTTCGCTCTCCTGTCCTGTTCTCTCCTCGTCACAGCGCTCTAACACTCTCTCTTACCGACTGTGGTTCGCCCCTGTGCCTCAAATTTCAGCTTGGCTGTTACCTCTCCCTCTTCTCCCTCTTCTCCCTCTTCTCCCTCTTCTCGCCCTTCTCCCCACTAACCACAGGCACCTGAGCAACAACAACTTCACATCACTCTCTCCTGCCCTCTCCTCGCTGAAGAGTCTCATTCACCTGTACGCCAAAGGTTCCATGATGTGTGTAATGTAATGTAACCGCCAATTCTGAAAAAAAACCTGCAACTCTTGAGAATTATCAAAAACACCCTGTATCTCTTGGGAAAATTCAAAAACACCCTGTAACTGCAGAGACATTGTATTGAAACCGTCAATTGCAAATGAAGTTCCTTTACCGAGTAGAGCGCTCTGTAGTAGAAAACGTTGGTGCCTTTCATATCGAGTTTTTGAGTCGACTCAAAACAATTGCAAATGAAGTTCCTTTACCGAGTAGAGCGCTCAATAATAGAAAACGTACGTCGGTGCCTTTCATATCGACTTCACGAACCATCATTTTCCATATTTGCCATCATCTTGTGCCATGCCATGGTAACGAGGTGACTTTTGAGTCGACTCAAAAGTCACTTCACGAACCATCATTTTCCATATTTGCCATCATCATCTCTTCTTCCCGCGTTCCTCCCCTCTCCCTCCAACCATCACCAGACAACAACAACTTGACCCAGCCCTTCCCTGCATGGGTGCATGGCTGGTCGTTGCCTTTCATGTCTGATTCACAAGCCATCATTTTCCATATCAGCCGGCATTTCTTCCCTCGTTCCCCCCTACCTCCAACCGTCACCAGCTTGGTAGACAACAACAACTTGACCCAGCCCTTCCCAGGATGGGTCACTGCCTGCACGAGCCTGGAAATCATGTAATGCTTGCTCCGCCTGGCTTCGCTTCGCCTTTGCACCTGGTGTGGTGTGGTGCCGATGTGTGGGAGCGAGTCTGCGTTTTTGCCTGTAGTATGGGTCACTCGCTGCAGGGAACTACAGATTCTGGTAGTGATTTGCTTGTCAGTGGACCCACGACTCAAAATCCGGAATAGTTCACTGCATTATCCAGAATAGTTACAGTACACTGCACTGGCTGCTTGTGAGGTGCCTACATTACATTGCATATCCAGTAATGGTACCTTTCCTCTATTTTCCCTTAGTTTTATCGCGAGAGCTTGCTGCAAATCAGCTCCATTCATTTTTTTGGAGGGTTATGAGCCTTGCCTGCATATATTGTGGGTGCCTCAGAACAAAACAAAATACCAATCCGGCCCTAGGGTTATGAGCCTTGCACTCAATATGCCACACCACACCGCACTCAAATACCCTTCTACTCCGTATATTCTTCCGCTTCTCCTCCTCTCTTACTGTACCCTGACACCCAGCCCTCATTTTCTTCTAGATTCTACAACAAATAGGTTTCTCTTGAAAAGATTTCCCGTCTCCTACTCCTTAGAGTAACCCCACTGGAAGTTTCCATTTTCTCCCATTTTACTAATCCCTCGAAATTCTACTGTCATTGTTTTCCCCTTTTCCCTCTTCCTGGCCAGCCAACTGAGCAATAACACTTTAACGGGGACAATTCCTGCTCTCAAGAATATGACTCGTTTGCACACCCTGTGAGTGCGAATCATATCCCACTTATGTCCCGTTACATTCTAACTGTGCATGCACTCCCCATACCATCCCCTCCATTCATGCACGCCTCATACCATCCCCACCACTCACACGTACCCCATGCCATCCTTACCGTTCATGCATGCTTTATGCCATCCTCACCACTCATTACCCCCCACCACCCATCCAACTGTTCTCTGTTGCTTCAACATCCGTCCTCACTCCCAGGCCTCCCATGTTCCCCGACCTTCTCTCCCCTTCGCACCGTCTCTCTCCCCTTCGCACCGTCTCTCTCCCCTTCGCACCGTCTCTCTCCCCTTCGCACCGTCTCTCTCCCCTTCGCACCGTCTCTCTCCCCTTCGCACCGTCTCTCTCCCCTTCGCACCGTCTCTCTCCCCTTCGCACCGTCTCTCTCCCCTTCGCACCGTCTCTCTCCCCTTCGCACCGTCTCTCTCCCCTTCGCACCGTCTCTCTCCCCTTCGCACCGTCTCTCTCCCCTTCGCACCGTCTCTCTCCCCTTCGCACCGCCTCTCTCCCCTTCGCACCGTCTCTCTCCCCTTCGCACCGTCTCTCTCCCCTTCGCACCGTCTCTCTCCCCTTCGCAACGTCTCTCTCCCCTTCACACCGTCTCTCTCCCCTTCACACCGTCTCTCTCCCCTTCGCACCGTCTCTCGCCCCTTCGCACCGTCTCTCTCCCCTTCGCAACGTCTCTCTCCCCTTCACACCGTCTCTCTCCCCTTCGCACCGTCTCTCTCCCCTTCGCACCGTCTCTCTCCCCTTCGCAACGTCTCTCTCCCCTTCACACCGTCTCTCTCCCCTTCGCACCGTCTCTCTCCCCTTCGCACCGTCTCTCTCCCATTCACATGTCGCTGCACCATGCCCGATGCTCCACCCACTCGTTCCCACCAGACTTCTCTGGAACCGTGCCTTGCCATCTTAGCCCCTGCATCCACCCTCCACTTGCCTCTCATCTCCCTTTTACCCTCCATGGCCTCTCATCTCCCTTTTACCCTCCACTTGCCTCTCATCCCCGTCTCTCACGCACCACCCGCTCCTTCCCGCCAGGCTACTCTGCAACTGCATCGTGCTGCCTCAGCCAGTGCCTTCATTCGACGGGCTCCCTGCCCTTGCCAGCCTGTGCGTGTCTCAATATAAAATCCGCTGACCTTGCTGACCTGTGTGGTGAAGAAGGCAACCTTTTAAATCTCAAGGCCCAAATTGCAGACCGCGAGGGGCAAGATTAGTATTCTTGATGGAGGGGGTTCGGAAACTTGCTCGGTTGCAACTTGGGACTTGGGCAACCAAACTCGAAGTCCCCCCCCTTGATCAGTGTAGCGAGGTGTTGTGCGAAAGTGTAACAGCCGTCGCTCACAACACCCCCCGTCTACTTCTGCCAACACCTCAGACAGTGCCTTCATTTGACGGGCTCCCTGCCCTTGCCAGCCTGTGCGTGACTCGTTATAAAACTGACAAACTGCTATCGCAGTCTTACAACCAATAAGACTATATCGCTTCTCAAAACACCCTCTTTGCGAAACCATGTCCAGAACTCTTCTTGTTTCAGCTGATGGGTGCGGCTCACAAATTCGGCCGCAGGCTTTAAGAAACCATACTTTGCTCAAAATATATGCTCTTGTGTCTCCCCCCTTTTCGCAAAATCCTCTTGCTGCAGCGACTTGAGCCACAACCACTTCTTTGGCTCTATCCCCCTCTCCCTCTTCACCTCCCATTCCAATCTCGCCACCCTGTAAGCGTGTGCTCTTCGCATGTATTGCATGTGCTCTTCGCATGTATGGCATGTGCTCTCGCATGTATTGCGTGTGCCTCCTATGGCGTGTGGCACACCATGTATGGCGTGTGCTCTCGCATGATGTGTGCTTTCACATTCATATGGTTTGCTCTCATAACCAGGATGTGTGTTCTCGCAGTCATGAGGCATGCTCTCGCATCGCATGTATGAAGTGTGCTAGTGTGTGCTCTCGCATGTATCATGTGTGCTCTCGCATGTATCATGTGTGCTCTCGCATGTATCATGTGTGCTCTCGCATGTATCATGTGTGCTCTCGCATGTATCATGTGTGCTCTCGCATGTGTTATATGTGCTCTTGAAAGTATGATTTGTGCTTTTGAATGTTTCATGTGTACTTCCAATAGTCTCTATCAAACTCCCCTTATCTTGTGAAGCACTTCAAAGTTACCAATCTTTCCTCTTTCACCACTGTCCTTCCTCCCCCACCACCCCCTTTTCTGCGATACTCTCCCCATTGCAGTTCTTTCCACAATAACAATCTCACGGGGACCATACCTCCTAGAATAGTCACTGCAAACTTATCCAGCCTCTTTTCAATGTAAGGCCGAGCCCAAGCTGATTTTTGAGTCGACTCAAAAATCGACCTCCTAGAATAGTCACTGCAAACTTATCCAACCTCTTTTCAGTGTAAGGCCCAGCCCAAGCTTACCCAACCTCTCTTCTATGTGAGGCCCAAACGCACCCAACCTCAAGCCCAAACTCACCCAGTTACCACCACGCTCTTTCTCATTTTCTGCTTTCTCTCTTCTACGGCCCACCTCTTGCATCTGCTGCAGCTCCCACCGCTGTTGCTTCCCCCGCTGTTGCTTCCCCCACTCCTCAACAATCTCTTCAATAACTTGTATTTCTATTGCTGAGAGGCCACATCCCAAACTTCACGCAGCTCTTGGGGTTGATGTTCCTCACGCTCTACGCCCATCTCTTCATTCATCCCAACTCCTCCCATTCCACTCCTTCCTTCCATTCCACCCCATCCATGCAGAACGCTCTCTGACAACAAGCTGAGAGGCCACATCCCAAACTTCACGCAGCTCTTGGGGTTGATGTTCCTCTCTCTCTACGACAACCTTTTCACACACGCTCCACACAAGCTGCTCACCAGTGAAGCCATCAAAACGGAGTGAGTGGTCCATGTGTGTGAGTAACGTAACGTACGAGGGGCGGCGAGATTCTCATCCGTCTGTCAACACGCATTAGTTAGTTCAGCCTAAGGGGCCGCCTCCCGAATCTGCTGCATCCCTCTCAGCCTTTGCTGAGGGGGTTTGCCGCCTTTGCCACTGCATCTCCCCACTTGCCCGATGGCCGTCGCGTCTCGAATGCTTTGAGACGTCTCAAAAAACGAATAGACACGTGATAAAAGCAGTGTTTTGAGACGTCTCAAAACCTCTTGCCATCGCATCTCCCCACATGCATGTTCCTCTTTTTTTGAGTCGACTGAAAAATACACTGCATCTCCCCACATGCATGTTCCTCTTTTTTTGAGTCGACTGAAAAATACACTGCATCTCCCCACATGCATGTTCCTCTTTTTTTTAGTCGACTGAAAAATACACTGCATCTCCCCACATGCATGTTCCTCTTTTTTTGAGTCGACTGAAAAATACACTGCATCTCCCCACATGCATGTTCCTCTTGCCCCGTGACCATCTCTTCTCCAATGCTTCACACAAGCTGCTCACAACATTGATGTTCGAAATTTAAGCCTAAGTAACGCGCTCATATCTAGCACCATCTCTTCTCCAATGCTTCACACAAGCTGCTCACAACTGAATCCCACCAACGAATTTGTCAACACCTAGTGAGCGAATTCAAGTGTTGTCAAGTGTCGTTGATTGTTACCGAGTACATGTGTCTCCAAGGAAATAATCACAAGTGTCTCCCAACCAAACCCTCTTCAACCGAACTCAAAACCCCCTTCTTCAACTTATCCATCCCTCTTTCTTCTCCCCCATCTTTTCCTCTCCCCCAGGCTCTACGGCACTCCCCTGTGCTCGCCCTATCGCCCCGAAGTCTCCCAAGTCTGCCTACCTTCCCAGCTTTCTGCCCCGACCTGCACTGCAACCCTCTCTACCGAGTTGGATTTTTTTAGTCGACTCAAATTTCAACTCCCTCTCTCCCCTCCCCCACCTTTTCCTCTCCCCCAGGCTCTACGGCAACCCCCTCTGCTCGCCCTATCGCCCCGAAGTCTCCCAAGTCTGCCTACCTTCCCAGCTTTCTGCCCCGACCTGCACTGCAACCCTCTCTACCGAGTTGGATTTTTTTAGTCGACTCGAATTTCAACTCCCTCTCTCCCCTCCCCCACCTTTTCCTCTCCCCCAGGCTCTACGGCAACCCCCTCTGCTCGCCCTATCGCCCCGAAGTCTCCCAAGTCTGCCTACCTTCCCAGCTTTCTGCCCCGACCTGCACTGCAACCCTCTCTACCGAGTTGGATTTTTTTAGTCGACTCGAATTTCAACTCCCTCTCTCCCCTCCCCCATCTTTTCCTCTCCCCCAGGCTCGACGGCAACCCCCTGTGCTCGCCCTATCGCCCCGAAGTCTCCCAAGTCTGCCTACCTTCCCAGCTTTCTGCCCCGACCTGCACTGCAACCCTCTCTACCGAGTTGGATTTTTTTAGTCGACTCGAATTTCAACTCCCTCTCTCCCCTCCCCCATCTTTTCCTCTCCCCCAGGCTCGACGGCAACCCCCTCTGCTCGCCCTATCGCCCCGAAGTCTCCCAAGTCTGCCTACCTTCCCAGCTTTCTGCCCCGACCTGCACTGCAACCCTCTCTACCGAGTTGGATTTTTTTAGTCGACTCGAATTTCAACTCCCTCTCTCCCCTCCCCCATCTTTTCCTCTCCCCCAGGCTCGACGGCAACCCCCTCTGCTCGCCCTATCGCCCCGAAGTCTCCCAAGTCTGCCTACCTTCCCAGCTTTCTGCCCCGACCTGCACTGCAACCCTCTCTACCGAGTTGGATTTTTTTAGTCGACTCGAATTTCAACTCCCTCTCTCCCCTCCCCCATCTTTTCCTCTCCCCCAGGCTCTACGGCAACCCCCTCTGCTCGCCCTATCGCCCCGAAGTCTCCCAAGTCTGCCTACCTTCCCAGCTTTCTGCCCCGACCTGCACTGCAACCCTCTCTACCGAGTTGGATTTTTTTAGTCGACTCGAATTTCAACTCCCTCTCTCCCCTCCCCCATCTTTTCCTCTCCCCCAGGCTCTACGGCAACCCCCTCTGCTCGCCCTATCGCCCAAAACTCTTCACCGTCTCCACCCCTCTCCACCCCTCTCCACCCCTCCCCAGGCTCTACGGCAACCCCCTCTGCTCGCCCTATCGCCCCGAAGTCTCCCAAGTCTGCCTGCCGCCAGAACCCTTTCCCGACTTCACCTTCCCAGCTTTCTGTGCCGACCTGGACTGCAACCCGCGCTACCGGCCCAACTTCCCTCTCTACCATCGCGATCACACGTGCGAGTGCGTGTCCCCCATGGAAGTGCAGCTGCGGCTGCCTGCTTCGCAGTACTCTGTGTTCAGTGAGGAGCTCGTGGATAACTTTCGGGGGAGGATTCGGGTCAGCTTGAGGCGGCTGGGCGTGAATATGACGTGGACTCAGGTGAACGGGTGGCAGGGAGGGTGGGTGGGTAGGAGGGAGGGTGGGTGGGAGGGTGGGAGGGTGGGAGGGTGGGTGGGCGGGAGGGTGGTGGGAGGGAGGGAGGGTGAACGGGTGGCAGGGAGGGTGGGAGGGTAGGAGGGAGGGTGGGTGGGAGGGTGGGAGGGTGGGTGGGCGGGAGGGTGGTGGGAGGGAGGGAGGGTGAATGGGTGGCAGGGAGGGTGGGAGGGTGGGTGGGAGGGTGGGTGGGAGGGTGGGAGGGTGGGTGGGCGGGAGGGTGGTGGGAGGGAGGGAGGGTGGGAGGGATGGAGGGAGGGAGGGAGGGAGGGAGGGAGGGAGGGTGGGAGGGAGGGAGGAAGGGAGGGTGGGAGGATGCGTGGATGGGTCACCCCACGCTCCCATCACAGGCGCCGTTCCCATACACAGCGATGCCACCATGACCATCGTTTTTTCCCTATCTCCTGTCTCCTCTGCCCATCCCTTCCCTCCTCCCCCCCCCCTTCTCCCTCCCCTCATCAGATAATCATCAGCACCATCACAACCGCTATGCTCACAGACAGCGATATCACCATGTCGATCCTCTTCTTCCCGCCACTAGACGACACCTCCTGGCAGCGCCAGCCAGCCACCAGCCAGCCACCAGCCAGCCTGGCTAGTGGTCCTCTCCCCTCTCCTTTCCACCCTTCCCACTCCTCTTCATCCCTCTCTCCTCCCCTCTCCCCCGTTCTGCCCCTCATCCTCCCCCAATCCTCCCCCCCTTCTCCCTCCGCTCATCAGATAATCATCAGCACCATCACAACCGCTGTGCTCACAGACAGCGATATCACCATGTCGATCCTCTTCTTCCCGCCACTAGACGACACCTCCTGGCAGCACCAGCCAGCCTTCAGCCAGCCAGAGACGATCCGGAACGCGTTCGACTCCCACCGTGTGATTTTGGGCACTGACTTGGGCCCATACCGCATTTTGGGATACTACAACCCTGATGGTGAGTTGAGTACTGGGCGGCTGCGGCTGCGGCTGCTGCTGCTGCTGCTGCTGCTGCTGCTGCTGCTGCTGATGCTGCTGCTGCTGCTGCTGCTGATGCTGTGTTTTGGCGCGTGCCTTGAGCGGGTGGTAAGTGGCACCGTGTGCATTTGCGCAACGACTTAAAGCCGTACCTCATTCTGGGATACTACGGCTACGAGGGTGGGTATTGTTGGGTGGGTAAAAGACCCGGCGCGCTGTAGCCTTCTGGGTTACTATGGCCCCGAGGGTGAGTCACGTGTAGAGAGGTTATTTTTGAGACGTCTCAAAAATAACGTCTCAAAGAGACGTCTCAAAAATAACCTCTCTTTGGGTGGGTAAAAGACCTGGTGCGCTGTACCCTTCTGGGTTATGAGTCGACTCAAAAGTCATCTTGTTGGGTGGGTAAAAGACCTGGTGCGCTGTACCCTTCTGGGTTATGAGTCGACTCAAAAGTCATCTTGTTGGGTGGGTAAAAGACCTGGTGCGCTGTACCCTTCTGGGTTACTACGGCCCCGAGGGTGAGTAGGGTGGGTCTGGTGCGGGTGCAGTTGAGCGCTGGTGGGCGCATTGGGGCATCAATGCGTATGCGCGTGTGTGACTAGACTAGCTCACAGCACAGGGTCTAACCTGGGGCCGTAATGTATCACATCATGGCGTGTTTTTGAGTCGACTCAAAAACTAACCTGGGGCCGTATTGTATCACATCCTGGCGTGCTACAGCCGGGAAGGGGTGAGTAGAGCTGCTGCTGCTGGTATGTTTTGAGCAGTCAACTCAGCACAGTCACCATCTGTTCTCCACCTTCCTTCCATCGCAGCGGTAGTGTGTGTGGTGGCAGCAGGTGCTGCTCCGAAGCTGGAGTCAACAGAGAGTCAGCTCCGAAGCTGGAGTCAACAGAGAGTCAGCTCCGAAGCTGACTCTCTGTTCACCTTCCTTCCTTCCTCTCTGTTCTGACTCTCTTTCTTCCTTGGCCCTCGACTCGACCCCCCCCCTTCCTTAAGCCCCACCTTCCAACGTCACTTAACAGGCACCAGCATCAGGAGGGTTGTCAGCTGCAGTAGTGGCAGCATATGCGGAGACAGCAAGAGATGCAACCAAATCGTCTCAACACAGTCACCATATTCCCTTGTACCTCAAACCCCCTGGCCCCTTTGTACCCACAGCCCCACCTGCTAACGTCACATCACAGGCACCACCAGCGTCTGGGGGGGTTTCAATCGCAGTGGTGGTGGGTATAGTGGCAGCAGGAGTGGCGATTCTCGCTCTGCTGCTCGTGGGGCTTACCTGGCTGCTTCTGCACCGTCAGAAGAGGCAAGGTGGGCTTTCACATGACTCAATACTCGTTGTGTGAGACAAATCAGGAGGATCAACTGCAGCGGTAGGGGTGAGGGAGGTGGCAGAAGGAGTGGCGATTCTCGCCCTGCTGTATGTGGGGCTTACTTGGTTCCTGCCTGCTGCACCGTCAGAAGAGGCAAGGTGAGCTTTCATAAGACTCAATATTCTCGTTTGAGACGAATTACGAGGGTCAACTGCAGCGGTAGGGGTGTGGTGGCTGGCAGCAGGAGTGGCAATTCTCGCTCTACTGTTTGTGTGACTTACCTGGTGCAAGCCTGCAAGGTGAGCCTTCAAATCAACTAGAGCTGACTCGAGAGTGTCCATTGCAGCAGTGGCGAGTATGGCGGCAGCAGAAGTGGCGATTTCAAAGGTCACCTTGTTGCAGGCAGAAGAAGGCGTGAAGGCAGAAAGCGTGAATGAGGAAGGCCTGATGAAGTTTATGCTCAGGGAGGTGGAAAAATATGCCCCTTGCCCTTTGAGGCACCTTTTGCTATGCCTCAAAAGGTGATTATTTCCCCTTTCCTGACGCCCCATTCCTGTCCCAACCCCCTACCACCCCCCCCACACCCCGTTTCACGTCCCGCGTCCCCTCCACCCTAACCCAAACCAGACTGGTGGGGGAAGGAGGACTATGAAGCAATAGAGGGCCTGAACCTGGTGGGCGTGCAGCGGTTCAAGCTGGGGGAGGTGGCAGATGCATCGTTACTCGCCCCCATCTTAACCGTCCGATATTCCCCCTTCTTCTCTCCTCAAACACACGCCAGATTGGTGGAAGGAGGAGGACTACGAGGCCATAGAGGGCCTGAACCTGGTGGGCGTGCAGCGATTCAAACTGGCAGAGCTGGCAGATGCGACCCAGGGGTTCAAGACACTGCTGGGGGAGGGCGGATACGGACAGGTGCGACCTAATGTGGACAGGCTTATGAGTCAGGTATATCTGTGAGGGGAGGGGGGAGGGCGCAACTGGAGAGGTAGATCCAGGTATTTTCAAGCTGGGGGAGCTGGCAGATGTAACCCATGGGTTCAGCACGCTGCTGGGAGAGGGCGGATGTGGACACGTGTAGCGAGGGTGTTTTTGAGACGTCTCAAAAGCACGCTGCTGGGAGAGGGCGGATGTGGACACGTGTAGCGAGGGTGTTTTTGAGACGTCTCAAAAGCACGCTGCTGGGAGAGGGCGGATGTGGACACGTGTAGCGAGGGTGTTTTTGAGACGTCTCAAAAGCACGCTGCTGGGAGAGGGCGGATGTGGACACGTGTAGCGAGGGTGTTTTTGAGACGTCTCAAAAGCACGCTGCTGGGAGAGGGCGGATGTGGACACGTGTAGCGAGGGTGTTTTTGAGACGTCTCAAAAGCACGCTGCGGGGAGAGGGCGGATGTGGACAGGTGTAGCGAGGGTGTTTTTGAGACGTCTCAAAAGCACGCTGCTGGGAGAGGGCGGATGTGGACAGGTGTAGCGAGGGTGTTTTTGAGACGTCTCAAAAGCACGCTGCTGGGAGAGGGCGGATGTGGACAGGTGTAGCGAGGGTGTTTTTGAGACGTCTCAAAAGCACGCTGCTGGGAGAGGGCGGATGTGGACAGGTGTAGCGAGGGTGTTTTTGAGACGTCTCAAAAGCACGCTGCTGGGAGAGGGCGGATGTGGACAGGTGTAGCGAGGGTGTTTTTGAGACGTCTCAAAAGCACGCTGCTGGGAGAGGGCGGATGTGGACAGGTGTAGCGAGGGTGTTTTTGAGACGTCTCAAAAGCACGCTGCTGGGAGAGGGCGGATGTGGACAGGTGTAGCGAGGGTGTTTTTGAGACGTCTCAAAAGCACGCTGCTGGGAGAGGGCGGATGTGGACAGGTGTAGCGAGGGTGTTTTTGAGACGTCTCAAAAGCACGCTGCTGGGAGAGGGCGGATGTGGACAGGTGTAGCGAGGGTGTTTTTGAGACGTCTCAAAAGCACGCTGCTGGGAGAGGGCGGATGTGGACAGGTGTAGCGAGGGTGTTTTTGAGACGTCTCAAAAGCACGCTGCTGGGAGAGGGCGGATGTGGACAGGTGTAGCGAGGGTGTTTTTGAGACGTCTCAAAAGCACGCTGCTGGGAGAGGGCGGATGTGGACAGGTGTAGCGAGGGTGTTTTTGAGACGTCTCAAAAGCACGCTGCTGGGAGAGGGCGGATGTGGACAGGTGTAGCGAGGGTGTTTTTGAGACGTCTCAAAAGCACGCTGCTGGGAGAGGGCGGATGTGGACAGGTGTAGCGAGGGTGTTTTTGAGACGTCTCAAAAGCACGCTGCTGGGAGAGGGCGGATGTGGACAGGTGTAGCGAGGGTGTTTTTGAGACGTCTCAAAAGCACGCTGCTGGGAGAGGGCGGATGTGGACAGGTGCAAAGAGATACGGACAGGTGCGAAGTGTTTGGATGGGTGTGAGGGAGAGGAGGAAGGAGTGTGCGGCTGTTACCATTGGGGAAGAAGGTGGTGTTAAAGCGGCTTCTCGGCCCTCCCTCAGCCATCTCCCTCTGCACCCCACCCCACCCCACCCCACCCCACTACACCGCACTGCACGCCCAACAGGTGTACCTACCTCGGGCAGTTGCCACTGGGGTAAAGTGGCCGTCAAATGCGCCCTCAACCCTCCTTCAGCCGTCTCTCTGCTCACCGTTTCACACCCCACCCCAACCTACTCCACCCCACCCCAACCCACTCCACCCCACCCCACCTCACCCCACCCCACACCACCCCACCGCACGCCCAACAGGTTTACCACGGGGAGTTGCCATCAGGGGAGAAAGTGGCGGTCAAACGGGCCAAGCCAGGCGTGCAGGTGGGTTGAGAGTGGTGAGCTGAGTGTGCAGGTGGGTTGAGAGGGCAGGTAGACTGTGAGGGCGTGATGGGGCTTTTGTTGACCTTGCCACACTACCTTTCACCGTGTTATATAGCACTCCCTCAACATTCTTACCCCACTTTCCCACCTTCTTGTGCCACCACTCGTTTTATCCTACTTATATGTACGACACTCCCTTTAACCCCCCTACACCACATTCCCTTCAACCCCCCTACACCACACTCCCGTTAACCCCCCTACACCACACTCCACCTTCCCACACCACCAGGTGAACGGGAAGGAGTTCCGCAACGAGATAGAGCTGCTGTCGGCAGTGCGCCACCGCAACCTGGTGCTGCTGCGGGGCTTATGCTGACCGTGCCACACTCCCTTCAACTTAACCTTCCTAAACCACCCCACACCCCCTTTAAGCCTCCCTACACCGTTCTACACCGCTGTACACCACCCCACACCCCCAGGTGAACGGCAAGGAGTTCTGCAATGAGATAGAGCTGCTGTCGGCAGTGCGGCACCGCAACCTGGTGCAACTAGGGGGCGTCTTTGTACCTTGCCACACTCCTTTTAATCTCCCTATACCGCACCACACTCCCTTTGAACCTCTCTACACCGTTGTACACCGCTCTACACCTTCCTACACCCCCAGGTGAACGGCAAGGAATTTCGCAACGAGATAGAGCTGCTGTCAGCGGTGCGGCACCGCAACCTGGTGCTGCTCAGGGGCTTATGCTGTCCCCTTGCCTTCTCATACCACACTCCCTTCAACCTCCCTACACCGCACCACACTCCCTTTAAGCCTTTCTACACCGTTCTACACCTTTGCACACCACCCAACACAACCAGGTGAATGGAAAAGAGTTCCGCAACGAGAAATTGCTGCTGTCGGCAGTACGGCACCGCAACCTGGTGCTGCTGCGGGGCTTCTGTGTGGAAGCGGGGGAGCAGCTTCTGGTGTATGAGTTCATTGAGAAGGGCACTCTGGAGGACATACTGAGAGGTGAGGGGAGGTGTGGAGCGGTGCTGAGAGGTGAGGAAGCTTTTGAATGTAGCAATGGTGCTGAGGGGCTTCTGTGTGGAAGCGGGGGAGCAGCTTCTGGTGTATGGGTTCATTGAGAAGGGCACTCTGGAGGACATACTGAGAGGTGAGGGGAGGTGTGGAGCGGTGCTGAGAGGTGAGGAAGCTTTTGAATGTAGCAATGGTGCTGCGGGGCTTCTGTGTGGAAGCGGGGGAACAGCTTCTGGTGTATGAGTTCATTGAGAAGGGCACTCTGGAGGACATACTGAGAGGTATTGAAGGGCGTAGAGTGTTTTCGGAGAGGTGAGACGGCTGTGGCATTGGTGCAACCTGGTGCTGCTGAGGGGCTTGTGTGTGGAGGCAGGGGAGCAGCTACTGGTGTATGAGTTCATTGAGAAGGGGACGCTCGAGGACATTCAAAGAGGTAGGGAGAGGGTGTATGGTGGTGCTGAGTGGTGAGAGGGGGTGCTGTGGGTGCAGAGTTGATGGCTGGGGAATGGGTTCAACGAGGGGTGCTGCTGCGGGGCTTCTGTGTGGAGGCAGGGGAGCAGCTACTGGTGTATGAGTTCATTGAGAAGGGCACTCTGGAGGACATTCTCAGAGGCGAGGAGAGGTGCTTAAAGGCGTGGAGAGTGGTGCTGCGGGGAGAGTGGTGAGAATCTAATCAGCGCTGGTGTGTAGTAGTGTTGGTGCAACCTGGTTTTGCTCAAGGGATTCTGTGTGGAATCAGGGAAGCAGCTGCTCGTGTATGTGTTCATTGAGAAAAAAACACTCTCTTTCCATCCACTCTCCCCATATTCTCCCTCATCCTTCAAACCCCATCCTCCCTCGTTCTCCTTCAAACCCCATCCTCCCTCGTTCTCCTTCAAACCCCATCCTCCCTCGTTCTCCTTCAAACCCCATCCTCCCTCCCCAGGCAAGTCCGACTTGCACCTGACATGGCAACAGCGGCTGGATATCGCATGTTTGGGCAGCCAGGGGGTTCGCCTCTGGTTTAAGATCTTATCCTCCTCATCTTTTTGCCCCCATCCTCTCTTCCCCCATCGTACTTCCCCCTTCCTCTCTCCACCTACCAGGCAAGTCTGGCATGCACCTGTCATGGCAGCAGCGGCTGGACATCGCATGTGGAGCAGCCAGGGGGTTCGCCTACCTGCACCATCAGATCAAGCCGCCTATCATTCACCGAGACGTGAAGGTGGGAAAGGGGGGGGTGGGGGAGGTGTGAGTGATGAAAGGAGGAGAGGGTGCGAGGGACGTTTCAAAACCCAAAGGGGTTCGCCTACCTGCACCATCAGATCAAGCCGCCTATCATTCATCGCAACGTGAAGGTGGGTGGGAGAGAATGTGTTAGTGTGTGCGGGTATGCGTGCACGTGTGTGACATTGCGTGTATGTGTGCGTGCAAGTGGGCCCACATCCTCATCACATCGTTATTGGATGTGTCACTCATCGCCAAGGTGGGTGGACTGAGGTTGATTTTGAGAATTCTCTTATGGACTTTGGGACAAAATCAACCTCAAACATATTGGAGGCCACATCTAAGGTGGTGGACTTTGGGATCTCACTCTTATGATCCACCCCCACCTCTCCCCATCTCTCCCCATCTCCCTCCACCTCACCTCACCGCAACCCACCCCACTGCAGACGGCCAACATCCCGATCACAGTAGCAGGGGAGGCAAAGGTGGCGGAATTTGAAATCTCACTCTCCCCAATGCCCCCAATCACGCCACTTGCCCTTCCTTCCCCACTGCTCACACTGGCCATGGCCGTCGCCCCTCCCCACCACAGACCGCCAACATCCCGATCACATCAGCGTGTAGAGAGGTTATATTTTAGACGTCTCAAAAATAACCTCTCTCCACCCCACTACAGACGGCCAACATCCCGATCACAGCAGCGGGGGAGGCAAAGGTGGCTGACTTTAGGATCTCGCTAAACCCGATGCCCCAAATCGCCCCACTCACCCCCACCCCTCCCCACCACAGACGGCCAACATCCCGATCACAGCAGCGGGGGAGGCAAAGGTGGCGGAATTGGCATCTCACTAGCCCTAAACCAATTACCATTCTGCTCCCCCACCCCACCCCACCCCACCCCACCCCACCCCACCCCGCCCCACCCCACTGCAGACCGCCAACATCCTAATCACAGCAGCAGGGGAGGCGAAGGTGGCTGACTTTGGAATCTCCAAGGCGGTGATGGAAGGGGAACAGCTGGACACACAGGTCAAGGGCACCGTGGTACGTGCTGGTGTGACTATAACAGGGTGTGGCTATGTGGTTGTAACTATAAGCGCTTGTGGGTAGAGTCATTCAGGCACACGTGCATGGCCTTGGGATCTCCAAGGCGGTGATGGAGGCTGGAGAGCAGCTGGGCACGCAGGTCAAGGGCACCGTGGTACGTGGTGTGGTGTGACTATAAGAGGGGTGACTATAACGGGGGGTATGTATGTGACTATAGGAGAAGGTGAAGGTGTCACTTTGGACCCCGAGTAGTACTACATGTCCGCCTTGCTCACTGAGAAGAGTGACGTGTTCAGCTTCGGCATCGTGCTGCTGGGGATCGCCATGTGTCTCCGGCCAATCCCACTCCATTCCTTCCTCTCCCTGTATCCCTTTTTCCTCCCCCATCACCTCCTCTCCTCCCCAGGGCTACCTAGACCCCGAGTACTTCATGTCAGATCTGCTGACAGAAATGAGCGACGTGTTCAGCTTCGGCATCGTGCTGCTGGAGATCGCCACGGGGCTGCACCCAATCCCACTCTATTCCCCCTTTCTCCATCTCTTTGTTTCTCCCCACCCCACCAAGGGATACCTAGACCCCGAGTACTTCATGTCAGATCTGCTGACAGAAATGAGCGACGTGTTCAGCTTCGGCATCATGCTGCTCGAGATCGCCACGGGGCTGCACCCAAAACCCCTCTTGCCATTTCCCCATCCTCTCCTTTCCTCCTCCCTTCCTTACTCCCAGGGCTACCTGGACCCCGAGTACTTCATGTCTGACCTGCTAACCGAGAAGAGTGATGTGTTCAGCTTCGGCATCGTGCTGCTCGAGAAAGGGATGGGGCATTGCAAATCACCAGCTCCTTTCCTGTCTCCCTCCCCTCATGCTTTCCCCAGGGCTACCTGGATCCCGAGTACTACATGTCTGACCTGCTGACCGAGAAGAGTGACGTGTTCAGCTTCGGCATCGTGCTGCTCGAGATTGGGACGGGGCTGATTGGGCTGCACCCAATCCCACTCTATTCCCCCTCTCCCCATCTCTCTGTTTCTCCTCCCCAGGGCTACCTAGACCCCGAGTACTTCATGTCAGATCTGCTGACTGAAAAGAGCGACGTGTTCAGCTTCGGCATCGTGCTGCTGGAGATAGCCACAGGTCTCCGGCCAATCAGCGACGGACAGCACATCCGCCAGCTGGTCATTAAGCGCGTCATGGCGGGCGGCAGGGGCGCGACAGCTGTCATCGACCCTGCGCTGCTGACTGCGGTAGGCGGAGGGGACCCTGCGCTGCTGACTGCGGTAGGGGGAGCGATGGAGGGAGAAGGAGGGAATGTGGAGGTGTTAGTGGATGGCGCAGGGCAATCCCAAGGGGGAAGCTTAGGTGGTATTCCCGAGGAGGTGGAGGCGACGTTTGAGTGGTTCCTGAAGCTGGGCATGCGGTGCAGCGCCCGCATGCCCAGCTTGCGGCAGTGATGGTGGCAATGATGCTGGCAGGGATGGTGGTGACGCTGCTGCTGCTGCTGCTGCTGGTGGTGCTGGTGCTAGTGGTGCTGGTACTGGTATCTCCTCTGCTACTTTCAACAGTGGCGCTAGCAGTAAGGCTAGCACTGGTGCCAGCCCTGGCGTTAGTACCACTGGTGCTAGTAGCGCTGCTTTTAGCACGGGTACTGGTGCGGTTAGCGAGGAGCGATTCTGGGAGAACATGGCAAACGAAGGGGCTCTGGTGCCAGGTTTCGACGACGATGATGAGGAGATGGAGTACGGTCAAGAGGTTTACGACGAGGTGACGCGAGAGAAGGGTGCGGGAGAGGGAAGGCAGGGAACAGGAGGGGTGTCTGGGAGTGTGGGCGGTGGAGGGTACACGAGCAGCAGCAGTGAGGGTGTGTGGAGGGCAGGGGGGTCAACCACGGGTTGGACGAGTGATAGTGCCCCGAGTAGGGAGATGTGACACGTGGCAGGCTTGGGAGGAGGAGGTCTGGTTTTACCAGGGCAGTGTGGGCAGTGGAGGGTACACGATCAGCAGTAGTGAGTGGAGAGCAGGGTGGTCGACGGCGGGTTGGACGAGTGATAGGGCCCCGAGCAGGGAGATGTGAGACGTGGCAAGCTTGGGAGGAGGAGTTCAGGTTTTACATGGCTGGAAGTTGAGAATTAGAGAATCAAGAGGCAGGGGAGCAGAGTTCTTAGTTGTCTCAACAAGCAAGCTTGGGAGGCGCAGGTCTGGTTTTACTGGAGCCGGAACTCCAGAAGGAGGACCAAGAGGTGGGAAAGGAGGAGAGGGGAAGGGTTGGCGGGCGTGTGGGGGGTGGAGGGTATACGAGCAGCGACGGTGAAGGTTACGAAGGTCACGAAACACCATATGCAGTAAAAGACCTGCCTTAATAAGCATTTTATGCGATGCCGTCCACTTGAGTGACTCAATAATTTGCTCCACGTGAGCAATGTGCCTTCAATACTCTTGTTCTTTGCGGGATGTGTTCGTGTGTGTGTGAGCATTTCCTGTGTGGTTTTTTTTATAAACTCCTGCTATTGCAAATGCACATCAAACCACACCTGTATTTGCCAATTACCAAACATTTGAATGAGGTAAATGTGCTGCATTTATTCAGGATATACCTATATCAATGTCACACATTTTGGGGAATAATAAACCAGGACAGTTTTTGCTACTGCAAAGCTATTTGTATTGATTATGTTTTTCTGGCAGTGTACTTGATCATGTGCTAAGCTTATGTGTTTTCACCATAACACACCCACTTGGCGAAACATTTGAACTGGGCCATTTCCCGCCAATTCTCGAACAGCGCGTCAGTCAGAAGTAGTCAGTTTCGCTTTGTTCAAGAGATTTACACATAATGCAGTGCAATGCGGTTCGATTCGGTTGTGAGCCTCACCGCTTTGAACCAGTCGGTATTCACCAATTTGCTTTTGAAAGCACGACCTGCGAAGAAACTCTGCACCTAGGGAATGTCCTCAGCAGCAACGGTAGGAGGAGCAGCAGCAGCAGCAGAAGCATCATCCCACCCATTCATGTCATGCTTTGCGACGTCTAGAACTTATACGTTTTTCAGTGTGGAGACAACCGAAGTTCGTTGGCACGCGGCGTTAGTGTTATTTCCACAATGGTACGAAATTCTCAAACGCAGTAGATTTCCTCATCTCCTCCCGTTACTGCCGTTCCGTTTTTCGTAATCTCGGTTTTCTCCGCCCTCACCCTCCCTCTCTCCCGCTCCCAGTCCCCTCTTTATTAGTCGCTCGGAGGATAATTTTGAGCCGACCCAGAAAAATCGTTTTGAATCGACTCGTAAATCTTTCCCTCAAAACCCGCCTTTCCTCTACCTGCCGTCTTGCCCTTCGTAAACATAGCTTTCATTGCGACCTCACCCCTCGTCTCCCGCGCCCATTCCCCCTTGCTGCGTATGTCTCTTGTCCCAATCCCATTTACTCTGCAGTCTCAACTCTCCTTTCCCCATTGCATGCCCCTCTGCAGCCTCACCTTTCCTTTCCCCGTCCCACTTCCCCCTGGAATTTCACGCTCATATCCCATCCCCCGCTGCAGCTTCACCCCTTGTTTCCCGCTCCCAATCTCCCCTGCACCCTCACGCCTTGTCTCTCCCACTCCCAACCTCTTCCCCCTTATGGGTGACGTCAATGACAAAACCAGGCCGCTCGGGAAGGTACGGAAAGGGTGGAGAGTAGTCCTTCAGCACGGTGAATGGAGTCGCCAAGAGGAGCCGCATGACTGAATTCTCCCACCCACTCCCTCCTTATGGATGGCGTATATGACAAAACATGCCGCCCGGGAAGATACGGAAAGGGTGGAGAGCACGTCCTTCAGCACGGTGAATGGACGCGCCAAGAGGAGCGGCATGAGCAACCTCACGCCTTGCCTCTCCCGCTCCCACCCACTTCTCCCGTATGGAATGGATGACGTCAATGACAAAACCAGGCCGTTCAGGAAGAGATGGAAAGGGCGGAGAGCATGTCCTTCAGCATGGTGAATGGACGCGCCAAGAGGAGCCGCATGAGCAACCTCACGCATTGTCCCTCCCACTCCCACCCACTTCCCCCATATGAATGGCGTATATGACAAACAGACCGTTCAGGAAGATACGGAGAGGGTGGAGAGCACGTCCTATAGCACAGTGAATGGTGGCGCCAAGAGGAGCCGCATGACTGAATTCTCGGAAGGCGCGGCGTTAGAAGCGAAAAATGCAGCGGATGAGGCGATCTGCCTCCTCTACGCCGGCCTCTGCATTCCGCCGCAGCACGCCGATAACCCGCTTTGGCGCAACGCAGTGCAAGCCATCGCACGTGCGGGAAGCAGCTACTTTTCTCCCGATAGCCGCCACATCGGTGGCTCCGGATTGAAGCAGTCTCGGGTATTGGTCGAGCAGGAGCTGAAGCCCGTTGCAGCGAGCTGGAAGCAGCATGGCGTCACCCTTGCGATTGACACGGTGACAGACAAGCGTGGCCGGTCGCAAGCCAACGTGTGGCTTGTCAATGACTCTGGGCGCGTGTTCATGGAGAGCATTGACTGCAGCATGCACTGCAGTATGGAGGGCCGCATTAAGGACGATTGCAGGAAGGAGGACTGCAGTATGGAGGCCGAGACATGTGACTACATTCGCAGAACCCTACGGGCGATTGTGGAGAAGGTTGGGCCAGAGAACATCGTTGCTCTCTGCATGGACGGCGAGAGTGGCTACGCCGGTGCTTGCCGAGAATTGATGCGCGAGTGGCCGCACATTGAGTATGTTCCGTCCGCGGTGCATGCATTGAATCGGATGATGGAAGACATAGGGAAGATGGCATGGCCCAGGGGGGTGGTTGACAGGACGGATGAGCTGATTGGGTTTCTCCGTATCCACGGCGGCGCGATACGCTACTGCCTAAAGAGCATAGGACAGCCCGATGGCAAGGTGTTGCAAGTGTTGAGGTCGCGAAACGCAAGGTTCGGAGCACAGTACGTTGCTGTGTCTAGCCTTTGTGAGCTTCGGCCGCAGCTGGCGCGGATGGTGTCGAGCGAAGCATGGAAGGTGTGGTTTATAGAGACGAAGCAGAAGGTGAAGGAGGAGGCTGAGGGATTCGCCGCGTGTGTCGAGGACGCAGCGTGGTGGAAGGCTGCTGAGTTGTTTTCGAAGCTGATGAAGCTCGTGTATGTGGTGATGCAGGCCGTTGATTCGAGCGCCAAGTCAACGATGAGCCGTATGTATGATACGATGCGGCAATTGACAGAAGATGTGGATGAGGTACTGAAGGAGGTAGATGGGGAGTTGTTGAGTGAAGCGGAGAAGGATGAAATTTCGAAGCTTGTGAAGGAGCGGTGGCACGGGAGCTTTGCGTGTACTTTGCTCGTGGTGGGCCAGATCCTCAATCCCGCCAACCAGGATCGCGAGATTTTCGGTACGGACCCGGAGATAGCAAGGGCTTTCAAGGCCTACATCGACAGCCATTGCAAATTCCTTGCGCGAAACTGGAAACTTTCGGTCCTGCTGAACAGTATTTTTAACTTCGCTAGTCAACGAGTGGAGGAAAGGTCTTATTCGGCCCTGGTGGACGGTTTTTCGGCATTCGGGGATTCGATACGTGGTAGATTCCACTCGTGTGACGCACGGGCTGAGCGGGATGCGGTGAAGGAAGGGAAGCTGGGCATGGTGCAATGGTGGACCAATCACGGGTCTGAGCACCCGGTGATCACGGGCCTTGCATGCCGACTTCTCTCTCAGCCTGTGTCTGCAGCGACTTGCGATTGGAACTGGACTGAGTGGGATTCGGTACGCACTAGCCGGCGGAAGAAGCTGGGTCTCAAAAAGTGCAGCGATATGGCATACATTGCGCACAACTGGCCGGCGGTGCAAAACAGGGGGGACGGTTCTCGAGAGGGGCTGGAGGTGGCAGCAGAGGATAGCCTTGACTCTCCCGTCTCTGCGGAGTATGACGTGGATGAGGAGTCAGTCGAGGAGGAGGCGGATGAGGAGGATGACGAGGAGGACGAGGAGGAGGGGGAGGAGGACGAGGAGGAGGAAGGAGAGGAGGAAGGGGAGGAGGAAGGGGAGGAATAAAGCAGTTATGGATGGGAAGTGGAGGAAGGGTAGCCTTGGTCAGTGTGGATTATGTGGTAGAGGATGTATTCTGATATTCAATAGAGGGTTCTCGAGGGGGGATGGAAGTTGCAGCAGAGAACGGCCTTGATTCCCCAATCTCGGGCGATTATGGCGTGGTGGATGAGGAATCGGTAGAGGACGGGGAGGCAGAGGAAGAGGAGGAAGTGGAGGAGGATGAGGAGTAAAGAAGTGTAAATTGACAAGCATGAGTACCTGGTATGATAAGGAGACAAGGATGTTGGAAGTGTAGTCTCATTCAATGGTTTATGTGGTAGAGAAAAGCTATGTATTCTGATATGTAGCGTGATAATTTTCCCCAAATCAAACAGTTTTTCATCCCCTCGTCACGCTTCTCCTCTCCCTCCTGACTATTTTGAACCTCATCTGCTCTGCTCGTGCTTTCGCCTCTGCAGACATGGCACCTGTTTTCCCTTTGTCAAATTTACATGGCTGTTCATTATAGAGTAAAACATAATCCTTTCACAAGCACACTTCCAGGAACCGTATATAAAAGCTGGGGTGATCAGTTCCCAGTTCACAGCAGTAGGAACTGGGAACCATTTCCACTACCGCACCTTGTTTTACACATGGGAGAGGCACAGAACGAATCTCAAGATGGCAACTAGTGCCACTGCATGGAGAGAAAAAGCCGGAACTAGGTACAGGGAACAGACAAACGACGCCACGCCACAGATATAGCAGGCAAAAACCACCAGTGTGTGCAGTGAAATTGTCTTGTGATGAACTGTGGGGGAGTACTGGGAGGAGCAGGGCGGCGGTGTGACTAAAAGCAGAAGTGATGCTACGGAGGGCAGGATGTCTTCTAAAGGGGCCATGGATATTGAAGCCTGCATGGGATAGGGGCAGGAGGAAGGAAGAGGGCGGTGATGTGAGTATAGGCAGAAGTGATGGTATGGAGAGTAGAATGACTTCTAAAGGAGCCATGAGCATTGGTGTCCGGATGGGCAAGAAGAGGTAGACGGAGAGGAGAGCGGAGAGGTAAGGAAGGTGGGAAGGAGAGGAGAACAGGGTGCACACAAACAAACTTATGCACATGTACAGGCACTTACAAGAGCATGTGCACACTCGTACTCTCACTTACTCACTCGCACGTATGCATACATGCATGTGCGGGTGCGTGTGTGTGGGGAGGGGGGAACTGACCTTGGTGTGTAGTTGAGCGATGAAGGGAGGCTGTTTAAAGAGCGTGGCCCCGGAAAAGTTGTGTGCATGCGCGTGCGTGCGTGTGTGTGTGCGTGCGTGCGTGTGTGTGTGTGTGTGTGTGTGTGTGTGTGTGTGTGTTTGTGTTTGTGTGTGTGTGTGTGTGTGTGTGTGTGCGTGCGCGCGCGCGCGCTCTGACCTTGGCATGCAGATGAGCAATAAAGGGAGGCAGGTGGAAGAGGGCAGTGACAAGCAGCAAGAGAGCATCGGCCAGTAGGAGCTCTGATACCACTGAGCGAGAGGACCTGTGATTGGTGGAAAACAGCAGGCAACGATAATGGATGGGGAAGCTGATCCGACCAGCAGGCAAGAAGTGACTATTGAGTCGACTCAAAAGCCACAACAACAGTGGAAGGGGGAAGCTGATCCGACAAGCAGGCACGAAGTGAGTATTGAGTCGACTCAAAAGCCACAACAATAGTGGAAGGGGGAAGCTGATCCGACGAGCAGGCACGATCATAAAGGGAGAACAATCCGATTTTCATGTGCATGCGATGGAAGTAGACTTGAGTGTTAAACAAAGAGCACACAAACAGGAAACAAAAGTCCACCTGCCTTCATCCATCTCACCTTGACTTGGCTTGAGATGCCCGTGCGATTTGAGCAGCAGCAGAGAGGAGGAGGGCGAGGAATGGGGAGACGAGTTTTGAGTCGACTCTTAAGTCAGCTCACCTTGACTTGGCTTGAGATGCCCGTGCGATTTGAGCAGCAGCAGCGATGAGAAGAGCGAGGAATGGGGAGACGAGGGCAAACGGAAGGAGCAGGAAGAGGAAGAGGAGAGCAGGCCAATATCCCTGTTGCTGCCAGTTGAAAATACGGGAAAGGAAGGCATTGGAAAATCACCTAAGGATAGACTGGGAAAGAATGTGGATTGATATAACTACTAGTCTGATTAATATTTCAAGCATGGATTTGAGACGATGCAGGAGCGGTCGAGAAAAAAAAAAATCCAAGAGTTGTGGGCATGAAACAGGTCATTGTAACGTACCGTGCGAGTGTTTGTGCCTTTATTTGTCTGTAGACCAGAGCGGGAGCCGGCGCAACACGAGATGGTGCTAAGAGTCACTTTTAGCAAAGCGACAAGGAAAGAGAGAGCAGTGGATGCAATCACGGCTGATACAAAGAGTGACACGCTTGCTGATGTCAGAGTGGAGAAAATACAGCTCAGCATGCATCGCGCTGATGCAAGGAGAGGTAAGAATGAGGTGGCATGGTGTGGTTGGTTTTGGAGGAACGAGTTAAGAGTGTGAAGGAATGAGGTGAGTGTGGGAGAGAGTCTTGGAAGGGAGGGGAAGGAGAGGAGGAGAGGAGAGAGGAGCGAGTGGTAGAGAGGGAGCGGGTGAGAGGAGGAGGAGGAGGAGGAAGCAGACTGGGGCTGGACTGTGGGAAATGATTCTTGTGTGTGGGGTGATTCTAGATGGTGTGAGTGAGAGAAGGGGAGCGAGGAGTGGGAGGAGTGAGAGAGGGAGTGTAGGAGAGAGAAGATGATGATTGAGGAGAGGAGGGAGCGTGAGACAGGGCTAGAAAAAGAGGGCCAGGGGGAAGAGGCGATGAGAGAGAGGAGGGAAGGGAGAGTGTGGAGAGAGGGAGAGGAGTGGGTGAATGAGTGAGAGAAGAGGTAGGAGGAGGTGCAGAGAGCGAGGGAGAGTGCCGAGCCGATGATGAGAGGGAGGGAGGAGAGGAGGAGGGAGGTGAGGGAGCGAGGAAGGTCAACAGAGATGAGGAGGGAGGAGGGGCAGGATGGATCCGCCTGGAGGGAGGGGATGGGGGTGCACAGAAGGAGTGGGAACTAAAGGCAATGAGCAAGGCAGGAAGGCAGAGGGAGGTGAGGGAGCGTGGAAGATCAACGGAGATGAGGAGGGAGGAGGGACAGGAGGGATCCGCCTGGAAGGAGGGAGGGCAGGAGGAGAAGGGAGTG
This sequence comes from Closterium sp. Naga37s-1, assembly GCA_947471745.1. Lineage (NCBI taxonomy): Eukaryota > Viridiplantae > Streptophyta > Zygnematophyceae > Desmidiales > Closteriaceae > Closterium > Closterium sp. Naga37s-1. Next base: position 916,144 of record CANJKZ010000024.1, on the reverse strand, counting down.
GAAGGGGTGAGTGTGAGGAGTGGGGCACTGAGACAATGAGGGAGGGAGGAGGCGTTTCAAAACGCCTAACCCCTCAAAACTATGGTGAGTGAGGGAGCGAGGGTTATGAGAATCTGAGAGAGGGAGTGGATGAGGGAGAGCATGGATTGAGCGTCATTATTGATGCAGGCTTGCAAGAAAAAAGAGAGAGATAGGTGGGATGTTTTACTGGGGGGGAGGAGGGTGGGAAGGACGGGGTATGGGAGGGAGTGGATGAGGGAGAGCATGGATTGAGCGTCATTACTGATGCAGGCTGGCAAGAAAAAAGAGAGAGATAGGTGGGATGTTTTAATGGGGGGGAGGAGGGTGGGAAGGACGGGGTATGGGAGGGAGTGGATGAGGGAGAGCATGGATTGAGCGTCATTATTGATGCAGGCTGGCAAGGAAATAGGGAGAGCAATGGGAGTGTGTTTTGGGGGGTGGGGGAGGAGGGCTGGAGGGAGTTAGGGGGTGCGGGAAGGTGGGGTTTACACGCATGCATGCATGCCTCAAAAGCCTTACCAGCAGCATCAAAAAGAGCTCGTCCTTTCCGCCTCGATGCATGACCTCCTCTGAGCGAGGAGGGAGGTGGGGGAGCTCGTCCTCTCCGCCCCGATGCATAACCTCCTCCTCTGAACCATCGCTCTCACACCAAGAGCTGCTGCGTCCCTCTGCTCCCCCACCTCCCTGCTCGCTCTTGTGTGAGCGGCAGTGGCAGTGGTGGCAACTGCTGTGGTGATTGTAGTGCTGAGAAAGAGCGCAATTGTGATGATAGTGGCAGTGGTGGCAGGAGGGGCGAGTGAGGTGTGGTGGAGGAGAGTCAAATTCAAGGACTGTGGAGTGGTGGAATGTCTGAGTGGAGAGGATCTTATAGCTCCCTGCACCGTGGGTAGTCACTTCTTCTCTCAGAGGAATCTTATAGCCGCCTTCACGGCTTGTGCAGCTATTCTGGTCGCCACCACTGGCTGCTGCAGCCTCAGATGCTGCTGTAACAGCAGTGTGAGCAGATGTCAGGGTAGCAACAGCAGGGTGGCACCTGGTGTGATTCGGCTGCGCTCCTGGGGATGGGGGGAAAGGGGGTGGAATGGGGGAAAGGGGGGTGGAATGGGGGAGAGGGAATGGAATGGGGGAGAGGGGATGGAATGGGGGAGAGGGGGTGGAATGGGGGAGAGGGGATGGAATGGGGGAGAGGGGATGGAATGGGGGAGAGGGGATGGAATCGGGGAGAGGGGATGGAATCGGGGAGAGGGGATAGAATCGGAGAGAGGGGATGGAACCGGGGAGAGGGGATGGAATCGGGGAGAGTGGGGTGGAATGGGGGAGAGGGGATGGAATGCGGGAGAGGGGATCGAGTCGGGGAGAGGGGATGGAATCGGGGAGAGGGGATGGAATCGGGGAGAAGGGATGGAATCGGGGAGAGGGGATGGAATCGGGGAGAAGGGATGGAATCGGGGAGAGGGGATGGAATCGGGGAGAGGGGATGGAATCGGGGAGAGGGGATGGAATCGGGGAGAGGGGATGGAATCGGGGAGAGGGGATGGAATCGGGGAGAGGGGATGGAATCGGGGAGAGGGGATGGAATCGGGGAGAGGGGATGGAATCGGGAGAGGGGATGGAATCGGGGAGAGGGGATGGAATCGGGGAGAGGGGATGGAATCGGGGAGAGGGGATGGAATCGGGGAGAGGGGATGGAATCGGGGAGAGGGGATGGAATCGGGGAGAGGGGATGGAATCGGGGAGAGGGGATGGAATCGGGGAGAGCGGATGGAATCGGGGAGAGGGGATGGAATCGGGGAGAGGGGATGGAATCGGGGAGAGGGGATGGAATCGGGGAGAGGGGATGGAATCGGGGAGAGGGGATGGAATCGGGGAGAGGGGATGGAATCGGGGAGAGGGGATGGAATCGGGGAGAGGGGATGGGGTTAGAAAAGACTCCCGTCTAAGGGCACCCATCCAGCCGCTAATGATGGGATTCCCATTAGCAGGTTCAAATCTCAAAAATCAATACTGGAGACGTCCCAAAAGTGGAGGAACGTACCGGGAGAAAGGCTGGAGGTGGTTTGAGGTTGAGAGGTCAGCAGGCGGAGGTGCAGAGAGAAATGAGCAGCTGCAGGTGGGAGCGAGAAGACCGACAGAAGCTGCTGCTGCCGCTGCTGCTGCTGCTTCTTTGGGTCAACCAGGATTGACGACAGTGGCTGCACACAGGTAGAGCATTAACATCAGAATGCGTGAGTTTTAAAGTGAAATTACTCACCTGTCCTGTGAAGACACGTGCTGCATGCCAGGAGAGCATCAGCGGCGAGACAAGGTATGAAGGCGGATGGTCTACCTCAGTGAACACAGGCTTACTCTGAGCCTTGGTCTACCTACCAGACGTAGAGGCTGAAAGATCGAGAGGAGCAAGGATAACAGGGAGAGAGACCTTGATGGAGAGGAGGTGGTGGTGGAGGAGGAGGAGGAGGAGGAGGAGGAGGAGGAGGAGGAGGCGGAGGAGGAGGAGGAGGAGGAGGAGGAGGAGGAGGAGGAGGAGGAGGAGGAAGAGAAGGAGGGAGTGAGTGGAGCGTGGAGATTGAGTGGTGCCAGCTCCACAGAGAGGAAGTGCAGAGGGGGGCGAGGCTTGCCCTGTGAAACAAGAGGAACATGGATGGAGGAAGGAGAGAAGGAAAAAGAGATGGGAGGTTGCGATTGCTCGTTCTTCTTAGGCGCCTCATGGTCGCTCGTTCTTGTGATTGCTCCCAAAGACGTGGAGTGGGGAGGGGGAGAAGGCTTGCGCCGTGAAACAAGAGGGACATGGAGGCGTCTCAAAGTTTGGGTACGCTGGTGTTTACGCTGGGAATTGAACTCCGCACCTTGGTGTTGGTGTTGATATTCACGCGCAGTGTGGCCTTTCTCACTCACACCACCACCACCCCCAACTGCTATCTCCAGAGGCAGCATGAGCAGAGCAAGAGGGGACGGCTGTGCATCACATGAGCATCACCTGTGCATCGGTTTCTTAAAGAAGTACTTATAGAGAACTCCGCACCTTGGTGTTGGTGTTGATATTCACGCGCAAAGTGGCCTTTCTCACACCACCACCACCCCCAACTGCTATCTCCAGAGGCAGCATGAGCAGAGCAAGAGGGGACGGCTGGGGCACCTGTCCTGTGACCTGCTGTGATGCCGGTGATACTGGCAGGGACTGGGAGGGAAATAGGCAAGGAGAGGCGAGGGGAAGCAAGGGGAGCCAAAGGGAGCAAGGGGAGGCGAGGGCAGAGGCAGCATGAGCAGGGCAAGAGGGGACGGCTGGGGCACCTGCCCTGTGACCTGCTGTGATGCCGGTGATACTGGGAGGGACTGGGAGGGAGGAAAGGGAGGAAGAGCAGAGTGTCACAAAGCACGTCTTAGAAACTGAAGATTTCACTAAGTGTCTTCTTTTTTTCCCTCAGTATTTGACGACACGGGGCGGGATGATGCACTGAAAGGCACTTACGAAGGAATTGCTTCTGGGTGGTGGAGGCAGAGGCACGAGCAACCGTGTCAAATCATAGGACGACACGTCATCCTCTCCCTCTCCCACTTCCTCCCCTTTCCCCTTCTTATCATCTCCCTGTCTCCTCTCCTCCTGTTTTCTTCTATCGAGGGTACCCTCTTCATGCCTCTCCTCCACATACCCCTGCTGTGTGCTTATAACGAGGGTGAGATTCAAGCCATCGCATGGAAGAACATTCGATAGAAGAACGAGGGCCCTGCTGCTGCTGCCTGCTGGGTTGAGTGATAGTGCTTCAATCTGCGCGGTAGCGTTTTGGGGGGTTCACGGTTTGGTGGAGGTGGTGGGGTGGGAGGGAGGGGGTTGTGGTTGGGGGGCGGGGTGGGAAAATAATGAGTGAACAGGTGAAAGGGAACCAGTTTTTACAATGCCTCAAAAGCACATTCAATACAAGAACCAGAGCACTGGAGCTGCGATTAATGGATGGTTATATTGGTTCATTCTGATGTGATTGGACAGGGGAAGAGAGAGTTAGGGAGGGAAGGGACGCGGGAGGGGTAGGTGAGGAGGGGAAGATGGGAAAGTGGAACTTTGCATGAAGGTAGAATGCTCTGAATGAGACAAGAATTTCTATACCTCTACCCCAAAACCCAACAAGCAAAGCATGTCAGCTCACAGGCAGGTTGATGTGGAAGGAGAGTGAGTCAAAGGCGTGTGAAGCCCATGTGTGCACGAATGGAGCTGAATTCAGCTGCACTGCTGTATGTATGTGCTCGTCACCACAAGAATTCTCATACCTGTACCCCGAACAAGCATGTCAGCTCACAGGCAGGTTGTTGTGGAAGGAGTGTGATTGCTGGGCGTGGGAAGCCCATTTGTGCACGAATGGGGCTGAATTCAGCTGCACTGCTGTGTGCCCATCACTCCGTTGCCCTTGCTTCTGCGGATTCTGCTTCTTCTGCGGCTGCTGCTGCTGTTGCTGCTGATTCTGCTGTTCTGTCTGTTGTAAGCTAGGCTCATTCGGTGAAGCTCCAACAGTTGGCGATCCAAGCAGCAAGGGCCGGAGGAGGAGAGGTGAGGCGGACAGGTGGCAGGAGATGATTGCACGGCGCGTGTTGGGGGAGGAGAATGGCTGGGATGTGTGTGGGTTGACCAGGGCTAGGAGGGCATGAGACAGCTGAGGTCGGGTAGTGTGAAAGGGGAGGGAAAAAAGGGGAAGGAAGAGTGGGGAGAGTGGTAAGAGTGGGGAGTTGGATGGGGCTGAGAAGGGCAGTGATGTGTGCGGGTTGACCGGTGTTAGAAGGGCATGGGATGGGAGAGCTGATTTTTGAGGTGCCTCAAAAGTGGGGCTGAGAAGGGCAGTGATGTGTGCGGGTTGACCAGTATTAGAAGGGCATGGGAGAGCTAGAGACGGGAACACGACAGAAAAGGCGTGGGAAAGGGATTGGGTTGAAGAGAGTCGAGATGGGAAACTACAAGGGCTGTTGATGTGTGTGTGACATACCCCCACCCACCCTCACCGACATTCACCCACCTGAGCCACGGGCTGGCTGCACCACACGGCCTGCTTGTGCCCTGCTGAGAGGCACACGTGTGAGGAGATGTGCTGACAGCACAGCACAGTACATCCAAGCACTGCCACCACATACCACCACAGACCACCGCAGAGCACCGCATCACACCGCGTACCACCGCTCACCTGAGCCACAGGCTGGTTGCACCACACTGCCTGCTCGTGCCCTGCTGAGAGCCACACGTGGGGGGCTGTGCTGAGTGGGAGGTGCCAGCAGCACAGAACGAACTAGCATTGACGCCACATATCACCACAAACCACTGCATACTATCACATACCACCACCTGTCACCGTATACCACCGCTCACCTGAGCCACAGGCTGGTTGCACCACACTGCCTGCTCGTGCCCTGCTGAGAGCCACACGTGAGGGGCTGTGCTGAACGAGAGGTGCAGGGAGGTGGTATCTGGGGACGGTGGTACTGCTGCCGCCCATGAACGGACCTGGAGGGACGGGGGAGGAGGGTGGCGGAAAGTGGGGATAGGGGGAGGACAAAGGGGAAATAAGAGCAGACGTGAGGGGAGGTGCTGAATGGGAGGTGCAGGGAGGTTGTATCTGGGGACGGGGGTACTGCTGCCGCCCATGAGCGCACCTGGAGGGACGGGGGAGGAGGGTGAAAGGAAAGGGGGAAGGAGGAAGATGAAGGGGAATAAGAGCAGAGTTGAGGGGATGTGCTGAATGGGAGGTGCAGGGAGGTGGTATCTGGGGACGGGGGTACTGCTGCCGCCCATGAACGGACCTGGAAGAAGATGAAGAGGAGGGGAAGGACAGTGGGTGAGTGGTGGCGTGAAGTAACGAGAGAGAGTGAAAGAAACAATGAATGAGAGGGAGCAGGCAGGGGTGGTGGAACTATCACAAGAGACGGTGGGGATTTGAGGGGATGTGAGGGGGTGTGGGGGGTGTGAGGGGATGTGAGGGGATGTGAGGGGGTGTGAGGGGGTGTGAGGGGATGTGAGGGGATGTGAGGGGGTGTGAGGGGATGTGCTGAATGTGAAGTGCAGGAAGGTGGTATCTGGGGATGGCGCCACTGCTGCCACCCATGAGCGGACCTGGAGGGAAGGGGGAAGAGGAGGGTGGCGGAAGGGGGAGAGGGGGAGGACAAAGGGGAAATAAGAGAGGAAATGGAGGGTGGGTGGGGGGAGGAATGGGGGGCGGAGTAAAGTAACAAGAGAGTGTGAAAGAATCAAGGAAGGAGAGAGGCGACTGCAGAGGAAAAGAGAGGGAGAGAGCTGATTAACGCAAAGGACCATTTGGGAGAGCGTTGGGTGCATATGTGTCTCTTATATCTGCACATCTGATTTTTGAGACGTCTCAAATCAGCATTGGGTGAATATGTGTCTCATATATCTGCACATCTGACATATGTGTGGGATGGTAAGTTGACACGTGGCGCCAGGCCAATTTCACTCACCTGCCAGTCACTCCGGCCAGCAGCAAGCGATGCGAGCAGAAGTGGGGAGGAGGGAGAGTGCTGGGAAGGGTGGCGGGTGAGGGAGTGGTAAAGCGCGAGCATGGATGGCTGCAAGGGGAGAGGGAAGAGGCTGGGGTAGACGGGGGAAAGTGGGGTGAACGGGGGAAAACGGGAGAAAATCTGCTTTTGAGTCGACTCAAAAGCTGGGAAGGGTGGCGGGTGAGGGAGTGGTAAAGCGCGAGCATGGATGGCTGCAGGGGGGGAGGGAAGAGGCTGGGGTAGACGGGGGAAAGTGGGGTGAACGGGGAAAACGGGAGAAAATCTGCTTTTGAGTCGACTCAAAAGCTGGGAAGGGTGGCGGGTGAGGGAGTGGTAAAGCGCGAGCATGGATGGCTGCAGGGGGAGAGGGAAGAGGCTGGGGTAGACGGGGGAAAGTGGGGTGAACGGGGGCAACGGGAGAAAATGGGGAGAAAACGGAGAAAAGGGAGAAACGGGAGAAAGTGGGAGATAAAGTGGGGAAAGGGGGATCAGAACGCAGGAAGGGCAGGGAAGGGTCAGAAACAGCGAGGGAAATGAGGAGAAGGGAGGAAGGTGAGTAGTGGCTGGGTGGTGGCGCAAAGTGAAGCAACATTGGTCCTCTGGGTTTACAAAGCTGCATGCTCAGAAGTGCATTATATAGAGTAGCACTGAATGCATTTTTTCTAAGAGATTCGACCTACCTGTGTGGTGTGGCGATGGTGATTATGGTCTGCACTGGCTGTTGCGGTCCGTCCCGCGTGCATTGCCCCCTCTCTTGCTCCTCCTGCCCTCCTCCTCCTTCTCGCGCCTCCCCCTTCCACGCACACTCCTTCACCTCTCCCTCCCCCTCCATTTTCTCTCCTTCTTTCGCATCTCCTCCCCCTTGCAGCCTCCTGTGGGCCAGGCGGGCGACTATCCCCCCCATAGAGTGCCCCACTAGCAGCACAGAGGACGGGCGGGCGGGCATGGAAGCACATGAGGACCTGTAGAGCGATAGGATCTGAGAGAACACGGGGTGGGAGGGAGGGAGGGAGGGAGGGAGGGAGGGAGGGAGGGAGGGAGGGAGGGAGGGAGGGAGGGAGGGAGGGAGGGAGGGAGGGAGGGAGGGAGGGAGGGAGGGAGGGAGGGAGGGAGGGAGGGAGGGAGGGATGGGGGGAGGGAGGGAGAGAGGGAGGGAGGAGGGAGGGAGGGAGGGAGGGAGGGAGGGAGGGAGGGAGGGAGGGAGGGAGGGAGGGAGGGAGGGAGGGAGGGAGGGAGGGAGGGAGGGAGGGAGGGAGGCAGGGAGGGAGGGGGCCAAGGAGAGGAGGGAGGTGCTCACATAGGTGCACACATGTACAAAACCACACGCGTGCACATGATGTACACACACACACGTGCACACGCACACCCACATGCAATGCGGCACCCACCTCATTGACAGCAGCAGCAACGAATGCGGCCTGTTTGAGCAGCAGGGCACTGTCAAGGGCAGTCAGGTGCTCCCTCAGATCCACCGAGAACCACGCCAGGCGAGATGGGTATGCTGCTGATACCCACGCACATGTGCAGAGCACGCGCACACATGCATACATGCTTGAGCACCCCACCTCTTTGACAGCAGCAGCAACGAAGGCTGACTGCCGGAGAAGCAGAGCGCTGTCAAGGGCAGTCAGGTGCTCCCTCAGATCCACCGAGAACCACGCCAGGCGAGATGGATACGCCGCAGATCCCTGCCCTCCATTCCTTGATCCTATTACATTCCCCCCTCCTTCTCCTGGTCCTGCTGCTGCTGCGGTGGCACCTTCTCCTCTCGTTTCCCCTGCCTCTTTCCTTCCATCTGAGTCTGCTGCTGCTGCCAGAGTTGCTGTGTCTGGCTCTTCTCCACAGGCGAAGCAGGGAGGGCTGTCCCTTGATTCGTGTTGAGCATGAGAGGCGTAGTAGATGTGGTGAGAGACAGACGCCAGGGAACGCACCTGAATGAATGATTGGGAGAAGAGGGGACAGGAAAAAGGTGAAGCAGGGAGGGCTGTCCCTTGATTCGTGTTGAGCATGAGAGGCGTAGTAGATGTGGTGAGAGACAGACGCCAGGGAACGCACCTGAATGAATGATTGGGAGAAGAGGGGACAGGAAAAAGGTGAAGCAGGGAGGGCTGTCCCTTGATTCGTGTTGAGCATGAGAGGCGTGGTAGATGTGGTGAGAGACAGACGCCAGGGAACGCACCTGAATGAATGATGGGGAGAAGAGGGGACAGGTAAAGTGAAAAAGGGGAAGCAGGGAGGAATGTCCCTTAATTCGTGTTGAGCATTGGAGGCGTGGTAAATGTGGTGGGAGACAGACGCCAGGGAACGCACGTGCACCAAAATGGTAACAAAAAACGCAAGCGACTGAGCAAGACAAGGAGCATTGATATCAGAACCAGAACTACAGAACCGGTTGAAAGCGTTACCTGCTTGTAGCAGCCCGCGTTTCCCGGGATATAGAGGACAGGCACAGTCCCACAGAGACCCCTCTTCACCTCCTCCTCACTGCTGCTGCCTCCCCAGGCGTGGCCCTCTCGATATAAGAACAAGCTGTACAAAGGGTCTGGATTAGTGAGGGACAAGTTGGGAAGGATGCGCAGGGCGGAATGAGGAGCACAGGGAGGCTGTTATTCAATCTCTTTAGGCTATCTATGGGATGAGCACAGCTGGCCTTCCCCTTCCCCATGCCAGATGTGCTCATCTCAGGGAAGGCAGATCCGTTTGAGGTGTACTCACTTGAATTCAGTCCCTGTTGCTCCAGAGTCCGGTTGTGCATTGGAATGGGAATGTAATCAGGCCACATGTACGTCATTGAACACTCCCTCTCCACAGGCTCCCTCTCCCCTTCCCTTTCCCCCTTTCCCTCCCCCTTTCCCTCCCCCTTCCCCTCCCCCTTCCCCTCCCCCTTCCCCTTCCCCGTCCTGTCCCCCCGATCTCCGTTTTCCTCCACTACCATGATCGATTCCCCCGTTCCCACCCCGCTCCCCCAAGTGAGTGCGCTGAGGGTTCCCGGAGGCGCCACCCATCCGGCTACCGCTAAGGCGATAATTAGTAGCGCGGAAAGACACGTCAGCAGGACGGGAGCCACGCTAGATCGGCAAGTTCGCGCTACACGTGAGACTGGTTCCGCTGTCGCCGTTGTTGCTGGAGCTAAGGACGACCTTTTTGCTGCTCCCGAAGCGACGGAACCGGAACCTTCGGCATTTGCCTCGCAATGGCTCTTCATGGACCTGAAAAGCTGCGGAGACGGTGCGGAAAGATTCCTGATGAAATCTAAGGGCGTGTGCACTAAGTCACCGTAAGCAAATATTCGAACTCAGCAGTCGAACAATCGGGATCTGCGTTATCCGAACACGCTTGTTTGAGCATGTCGCTGCTGGCGTGAAATGCGTGAAAAAAGGGCTAGCACAAAGTGACTCTCAAATATAACCCAGTTCAACATTCCAATCATAGCGCACCACGACATTCTCTACAGTGCCGAATGCGACGCAGAAAAACGAGAAAAGGTCATTCAGGAGCTGCGTCCGCAAATCGACATCATTCCCGCCTGGCGGGAAACTCAGTCGCATGAGTCGCAACCTGAATTAATTGACGGCGACGCATTTGCGCAAGTTCGAATTCGTGAGATTGTGCTTTGTTCGAACTGTAATATTTTAGGGCAGAAGCCAAAATGCGCACGGCAAAGTGTCAACCCATTCTGAGGCAAAGGCGAGGTTGTTTCGCGACGCTCTCGAAAAAGGGTTACCACCAAAATTCGAACACTTTCGAACTTTAGTGCACACGCCCTAAGGAAATCAATGGTGTGGATTTTGCCTTCGTGAAGGCCTAGTCCAGTTAGAGCATGGAATCACGAAGAAATAGCGCTGTGTACATCGTTAAATATTATATTTTCGATTGTGAAACCTCGTTGTTCCAGTTTCAGTAATAACGGGAATGAGAATGGATGCAGCTGATCCATGCAGAGTCAAGCGGATTTGGCCATCAGCCAAGCTTGGGGCTGTCCTGGTTCACTGTACTGTTTAGCGAACCTTCGTGAGGCACGGCAACGATGGTAAATTCTTCGTAGAAATTTCGTGTAGCCTCGTCTAGGTCCAAGTTTTCGCTGGATGCGAAAGTCCTCGTGACGAATGTCGCAAGAGTGGTTTCGCAAGCCCCGAGTAACATGCGCAAGAGTGCCCGCTGTTTCGCACCCTACTCGCCACCACCACCACCTTGTCGTGATATCTTGACAGAGCAGAGACGGATTCCATCAAATGACTGCTGGGAATGCTGTAGCATGGGGAGCACCATTCGAGTAAACTACGTTGGCATCAGCAGATTCGCTTCGGGCAAATCAGACTCTCCACGTTTACTTTTACGCAAATTTTAATTTTCCCGCGTTTTAGGTCGTGGGTTGGGTTTGTTACGTTACGACGCATCGTCGTCGCGTGCAAGAACGTGCAAGATCCGGAAGGAACATCGTTCCACAGACGCTCAGCTCAGTCTTGCCAGGAGCGTTTTCTTGTACATCAGACAAACGAGCAGCGTCGAGAAGTTGTCGCTAACCCGTTGGTCCGTGCGACGGTGGTTCGCGCTGCGCCGGGCCTCACGGCGCCGAACGTGCTCGTTGGTCAGAGTGCTCTCACTCACAACGTCCTCCGGCCGTCTCCGCCTTCCGTCGTCCGTCGTCCGTCGTCCGTCGTCCGTCGGACCGTTTGCGCCGCCTCTCGTCTCCCACCGTCCGTAATTCGTACTACGAGTAGCCGAGAATGGTCCGCAGCCGCGCGGTCCGATCACTGCTCACAGAACGATCATGATCACCCTCCCTCTCATGATCCACGTCACCCCACTCCTTTTTTGAGATTTCTCAGATCGACTCCAGCATGGTCCGCAACGGTCCGATCACTGCCAGTGCTCACAGAACGACAACCGTCACCACTGTCCCTCTCATGACCCGCGTCGCCCTCCTCCTCCGCCGTCGCGCGACCGTTGCGATCCTCCTTCTACTCATGACCGTTGCGCTCCCAGCGACATGGGTCGTGCGAGCGTCGGTTCAACGCTCCAAGGGAGATTCGTTTCTGGAGGCCTTGCGGACCTTGTATCAGGTGTGCCTATGTCGGTGTTTCTGGAGGCCTTGCGGACCTAATATTCGCAACGCTGCCGGGGTTTGGTGTGGATCAAGGCTCGGAGGTCATAGCACAGCTCAATGCTTCAGCAGCAGAGTGAGTGAGTGGTGCATGCGTGCATGTGTGCATGTGTGTGTGTGTGCATGTGTGCGTGTGTGCGTGTGTGGCGTCTGATGCGCTCGTGATATTCGCAACGCTGCCGGGGTTTGGTGTGGATCAAGGGTCGGAGGTCATCTCGCAACTCAATGCTTTCGCAGCATAGTGAGTGATGTGTGCATGTCCCAGCTTGGTCTCACAGCTTCATTATAGTCACACGCACACGCGCACACACATGTGGATCAAGGCTCGGAGGTCATCTCGCAACTCAATGCCACGGCAGCCGAGTGAGTGGCGCATGTGTGGGTGAGTGGTGCATTCCCAAATACCCCAGCTTCGTAACAAGAGCTGGTGTGTATGTGTGTGTGTGTGTGTGTGTGTGTGTGTGTGTGTGTGTGTGTGTGTGTGTGTGTGTGTGTGTGTGTGTGTGTGTGTGTGTGTGTGTGTGTGTGTGTGTGTGTGTGTGTGTGTGTGTGTGTGTGTGTGTGTGTGTGTGTGCTTGCACGTGCGTGCGTGCGTGCGTGCGTTCGTGCGTGCGTGCGTGCGTGCCTGCGTGTGTGTGTGTGATTGCAGCGCAGCCGTGATTGCACTTCTTTTGAGGCGCCTCAAAAATCGTGGGCTCGCGCAAATGTGGATAGATACAGACACACAGCCAGCCCGCACTCCAATGCACACACGTGCTCGCACAAATGTGGACGCATGTAACGCAAATGTAGATAGATACAGACACACAGCCAGTCCCCACTCCAATGCACTTCTCTCCTTCCTCCCCTGCACTCCACATGCTGCCTCCTCTTGGGCAACGCATATCTAACGAGCCCTCTCCCTGTGACGATTTTTGAGGCGCCTCAAAAATTGCACTCCGCTCCTCCCTCTCCCTCCCCTGCACTCCACATGCACTTCTCTCCTCCCTCCCCCGCTCCTCCCTCCCCTGCACTCCACATGCTGCCTCTTCGGCAACGCATATCCGAACCGAACAGCCCTCTCCCTGTGACGATTTTTGAGACGCCTCCAAAATTGCACTCCGCTCCTCCCTCCCCCGCTCCTCCCTCCCCCGCTCCTCCCTCCCCCGCTCCTCCCTCCCCTGCTCCTCCCTCCCCCGCTCCTCCCTCCCCCGCTCCTCCCTCCCCCGCTCCTCCCTCCCCCGCTCCTCCCTCCCCTGCACTCCACATGCTGCTGCCTCTTCGGCAACGCATATCTAACGAGCCCTCTCCCTGTGAAGTGCGACGGATTGTCAAGATCCTTAATTGTCTCCTCCTCCCCTGCTCTTCATTTTGCAGCCTCCCCCACTTCCCCTCTCTGATCTGCAGGCTGTGGGGCAAGGCGTATCTGAAGAGCCATCTCCCTGTGAAGTGTGACGGTTTGTGAAGCTCCTTAATTGTTGCCTCCTCTCCTGCTCTTCATTTTGCAGGCTCTGGGGCAATGCGTATCTGAAGAGCCCTCTGCCCAACGAGGTGATGGGGCGTATGAGCAGGCAGTCTGATTTCCTCAAGAAGGTGAGCAGTGTTGCTCCACAAGGGGAGGAGCGCACTTGAGCAGAGCAGAGAAGCCGTCTCCTCGGCAACCTCTGCCCAACGAGGTGATGGGGCGTATGAGCTGGCAGTCTGATTTCCTTAAAAAGGTGAGGTGCCTTCTGAGTCGCATCAAAAGGCGTATGAGCAGGCAGTCCGAGTTCCTTAAAGCCAGGGTCTACTTGAGACCCTGACTTTAAGAAGGTGAGGTGCCTTCTCAGTCGCATCAAAGGGCGTATGAGCAGGCAGTCCGAGTTCCTTAAAGCCAGGGTGAGTAGCTCTGCTACAAAAGGGAAGGGAAGGTGAATATTTGGGCAGCCCTCGCATCTGCGCCCTCTCCCAAACGAGGTGCTGAGGCATATGGGGTCAAGCACCAAGGTGGGTTGATGGGAGAGAGATACAAACCAAGAAGGTGAGTAGCTCTGCTACAGAAGGGAAGGGAAGGTGAATATTTGAGCAGCCCTCGCATCTGCGCCCTCTCCCAAACGAGGTGCTGAGGCATATGGGGTCAAGCACCAAGGTGGGTTGATGGGAGAGAGATACAAACCAAGAAGGTGAGTAGCTCTGCTACAGAAGGGAAGGGAAGGTGAATATTTGAGCAGCCCTCGCATCTGCGCCCTCTCCCAAACGAGGTGCTGAGGCCTATGGGGTCAAGCACCAAGGTGGGTTGATGGGAGAGAGATACAAACCAAGAAGGTGAGTAGCTCTGCTACAGAAGGGAAGGGAAGGTGAATATTTGAGCAGCCCTCGCATCTGCGCCCTCTCCCAAACGAAGTGCTGAGGCATATGGGGTCAAGCACCAAGGTGGGTTATGGGAGAGAGATACAAACCAAGAAGGTGAGTAGCTCTGCTACAGAAGGGAAGGGAAGGTGAATATTTGAGCAGCCCTCGCATCTGCGCCCTCTCCCAAACGAGGTGCTGAGGCATATGGGGTCAAGTCAAGCACCAAGGTGGGTTGATGGGAGAGAGATACAAACCAAGAAGGTGAGTAGCTCTGCTACAGAAGGGAAGGGAAGGTGAATATTTGAGCAGCCCTCGCATCTGCGCCCTCTCCCAAACGAGGTGCTGAGGCATATGGGGTCAAGTCAAGCACCAAGGTGGGTTGATGGGAGAGAGATACAAACCAAGAAGGTGAGTAGCTCTGCTACAGAAGGGAAGGGAAGGTGAATATTTGAGCAGCCCTCGCATCTGCGCCCTCTCCCAAACGAGGTGCTGAGGCATATGGGGTCAAGCACCAAGGTGGGTTGATGGGAGAGAGATACAAACCAAGAAGGTGAGTAGCTCTGCTACAGAAGGGAAGGGAAGGTGGGTTGATTTGTGAGATGCAGACCAAGAATCAGGAACAACAACCCACATTGACCTTCGCCAAAATGCATGATGGGGCATAGTTCTTGTTCGGTTCTTCACATCTTTCTCTCACAGTTCTTCTGTTCTTGTTTCTGTTTCTGTTCTTGTTCTCGTTCTCGTTCTCGTTCTCGTTCTCGTTCTCGTTCTCGTTCTCGTTCTCGTTCTCGTTCTCGTTCTCGTTCTCTTTCTCGTTCTCGTTCTCGTTCTCTTTCTCGTTCTCGTTCTTGTTCCTACATTGCCTGTATTCCCCCTTGTTCCACCTAGCACACTGATGGGACTTCGTGGGAAGAATGGGCTCTCCCCATTGTCTGTCTGTAGCCCAAGCGACACGTTTCATGCTTGCCACCCACCCTCCAACTTACCTCTCTCCCTTCTCCCACCCTCCTCCCCCCTTTCTCCCCTTCCCCCCCACTTCACCAGGCGCACTGGTGGCGAGCCCAAGCGACGCGCTTCATGCTGCGGTGGCCGTCGGCCTACCTGTGCCACATCATCAACCGCGAGCGCCACCACGTGTACGGCATGCACGTGGCCCGCCAGGTCGTGGCATCTCAGACAGACCAACGCTCCCTGCTGCTGGGAAAGTCCTCCCGGGCAGGCCAACGAACCCTGCTCGAAGACTCCCCGGGGAGTGGCAACAGGGTTTCTGAGGAGGAGAAGGAGGATGGCACGAGGAGCGCCGAACCTCCAGAGGTTCGGCCGGGGCTCGGGAGGAGCGGTAGGGTTTCTGAGGAGGAGCAGGAGGGTGAGAAAAGAGGTGGAGAGGAGGTTGTGAGGAGGAGGAGGTTGAAGGAGAGTGGGGTTGAGCAAGGGAAGGAGGTTGGGCGATGGAGGGAGTTTGAACAGCAAGGTCAGCTGGAACTTGCGCCTTCCTTCTCCTCCTCCTCTTCCTTCTCCTCCTCCTCTTCCTCCTCCTCTTCCCCCTCCCCCCCCTCCTCCTCTTCCCCCGACTCTAGTTCTGAGACGCCCCAACCCACTCGTGCTGCTGCTTCTTCGCCTTCTCCTGCTCCTGCTGCTGCTTCTTCTGCTCCTGAGGCAGAGAGGCAGAGAGGCCTTGGCTTGGAAACGTGTGCATGGCCTAAGATGGGGTACCAGGGCTGCAGCTTAGGTGATGGCACTGCTGCTGATGATAGCAACAGCAGCAGCAGCAGAAGCGGAGGGTTTGGAGGAGATTTGGAAGGGGAGCAGTATGGCTGGGATCCTTACCTTGCGAACTACGAGGGGGTGGGAGCGGAGCCGTATATCCCGCGTCCGATAGTGAGCGTGCATGTGCGGCAGGGCGACAAGGCTCATGAGATGCGGCTGTTTTCCTTCTATGCCATCATGTTCATGGCCAACCGGGTGCGACGGGAGAACCCTAGTGTGCGATATGTGTGGCTCAGCACTGAGATGCAGGTGAGGGGGAGGGATGTGGGGGTGAGGGCAGCAAGATGCAGCTCTTCTCCTTCTATGCTTTCATGTTCATGGCTAACCGGGTGCGGCGGGAGAACCCCGGCGTGCGATACGCGTGGCTCAGCACTGAAATGCAGGTGAGGAGGGGGAGAGAGAGGTGGGCGACAAGGCGCATGAGATGCAGCTCGTCTCCTTCTATGCAGTCATGTTCATGGGTAACCGTATCCGGCGGGAGAATCCTAGCGTGCGATACGTGTGGTTGAGCACTGAAATGCAGGTGAGAGGGAGTGAGGGGGGCGCAGGGGAGAGGGGGGAAGGGGAGACGGGGGAAGGGGAGAGGGGGGAAGGGGAGAGGGGGGAAGGGGAGGGGGGGAAGGGGAGAGGGGGGAAGGGGAGAGGGGGGAAGGGGAGAGTGGGGAGGAGGAGAGGGGGGAAGGGGAGAGTGGGGAGGAGGAGAGGGGGAGAGAGGGGCCCTGGTGTGCAATATGAGAAGCAGATGAGGGGGAGGTGGGAAGGGGGTAAGTGCAGCGAGACAACCCCAAGGGGTCATGAAGGTGAGAGGGAGGTGGGAAGGGGTAAATGCAGGGTGGAACATGGCTGAGCGCAGAGATGCAGGTGAGAAGGGGGAGGGGAGGGTGGGGCACCGAGTGCAGATGAGAAAGGGAAGTTGGGAGGAAGTGGTTGGCCCAGGGGAGTGGGTGGGAAACATGCAGGTGAGAGGGGAAGCCTTATGAGGATACATCACACATGCACATGTGAGAGGGGGAGAATCTTAAAACACTTACCAACTTCATTCATTATATTTTAAATCTCGAATATTTCCTGGCATGTTCTGCAGAGTGTTGTGGATCAGTCAAGTCGCCTCACAGACTGGACGAGATGACTTTTGACTCGACTCAAAAGTCACCTTGAGTCGACTCAAAAGTCGCCTTGAGTCGCCTCACAGACTCGACTCAAAAGTCACCTTGAGTCGACTCAAAAGTCACCTAGAGTGTTGGGGATCAGTCAAGTCGCCTAACAGACTGGATGTAAATGCATATTGTTGGGGATAAGAATTCCCAGGTGTATGTCTCATGTGTTTGGGTATAAGCATTCCCAGGTGTATGGCTCATGTGTTTGGTTTGGGTATAAGCATTCCCAGGTGTATGGCTCATGTGTTTGGTTTGGGTATAAGCATTCCCAGGTGTATGGCTCATGTGTTTGGTTTGGGTATAAGCATTCCCAGGTGTATGGCTCATGTGTTTGGTTTGGGTATAAGCATTCCCAGGTGTATGGCTCATGTGTTTGGTTTGGGTATAAGCATTCCCAGGTGTATGGCTCATGTGTTTGGTTTGGGTATAAGCATTCCCAGGTGTATGGCTCATGTGTTTGGTTTGGGTATAAGCATTCCCAGGTGTATGGCTCATGTGTTTGGTTTGGGTATAAGCATTCCCAGGTGTATGGCTCATGTGTTTGGTTTGGGTATAAGCATTCCCAGGTGTATGGCTCATGTGTTTGGTTTGGGTATAAGCATTCCCAGGTGTATGGCTCATGTGTTTGGTTTGGGTATAAGCATTCCCAGGTGTATGGCTCATGTGTTTGGTTTGGGTATAAGCATTCCCAGGTGTATGGCTCATGTGTTTGGTTTGGGTATAAGCATTCCCAGGTGTATGGCTCATGTGTTTGGTTTGGGTATAAGCATTCCCAGGTGTATGGCTCATGTGTTTGGTTTGGGTATAAGCATTCCCAGGTGTATGGCTCATGTGTTTGGTTTGGGTATAAGCATTCCCAGGTGTATGGCTCATGTGTTTGGTTTGGGTATAAGCATTCCCAGGTGTATGGCTCATGTGTTTGGTTTGGGTATAAGCATTCCCAGGTGTATGGCTCATGTGTTTGGTTTGGGTATAAGCATTCCCAGGTGTATGGCTCATGTGTTTGGTTTGGGTATAAGCATTCCCAGGTGTATGGCTCATGTGTTTGGTTTGGGTATAAGCATTCCCAGGTGTATGGCTCATGTGTTTGGTTTGGGTATAAGCATTCCCAGGTGTATGGCTCATGTGTTTGGTTTGGGTATAAGCATTCCCAGGTGTATGGCTCATGTGTTTGGTTTGGGTATAAGCATTCCCAGGTGTATGGCTCATGTGTTTGGTTTGGGTATAAGCATTCCCAGGTGTATGGCTCATGTGTTTGGTTTGGGTATAAGCATTCCCAGGTGTATGGCTCATGTGTTTGGTTTGGGTATAAGCATTCCCAGGTGTATGGCTCATGTGTTTGGTTTGGGTATAAGCATTCCCAGGTGTATGGCTCATGTGTTTGGTTTGGGTATAAGCATTCCCAGGTGTATGGCTCATGTGTTTGGTTTGGGTATAAGCATTCCCAGGTGTATGGCTCATGTGTTTGGTTTGGGTATAAGCATTCCCAGGTGTATGGCTCATGTGTTTGGTTTGGGTATAAGCATTCCCAGGTGTATGGCTCATGTGTTTGGTTTGGGTATAAGCATTCCCAGGTGTATGGCTCATGTGTTTGGTTTGGGTATAAGCATTCCCAGGTGTATGGCTCATGTGTTTGGTTTGGGTATAAGCATTCCCAGGTGTATGGCTCATGTGTTTGGTTTGGGTATAAGCATTCCCAGGTGTATGGCTCATGTGTTTGGTTTGGGTATAAGCATTCCCAGGTGTATGGCTCATGTGTTTGGTTTGGGTATAAGCATGTACCTACCTACCTGTAGTGTTTGCCATGATATACAGACTGGCGAATTTAGCTAACTATATCTTGCTGATACGTACATCATGACATGACAAGCCACCACCACTTTCTATCAACTGTCTGCAAACAATTCTCTTGACCTCCCTGCCTGCTTCCGTGCAACAAATTACTGTGCTTTTCTACCGTAATATCCTAAACTATTTTCTATTCTTCAATATTTTCCAAGATCCCTAACTACAACATTTCCTGACAGCTCCCTAACTAGCTCACCATTTCTCTTCTCTGTGTGCGTGCTAGGCATGGCAAACGCTCCCCCCTCTTGACTTTCCTCTCCAGTAGCTTTCACCACAGCAGGACCAAATGGCCCGTATAGAAGGTCGATTCGGAAGGTGGTGCTGCTGCTGCTCGTAGTGGTGGTTCTGCTAGCTCTCATATTTTGAACTCTGTGTGTGTGCTTGGCAAGGCAGGCACTCTCCCTCTTGACTCTCCCCTGGGGCAGCCTTCACCACAGCAGGACCACTAGGGCCGTATAGAAGGTCGATTCGGAAGGACTGAGGCACTGCTGATGCTGCTGTTGCTGCTACTGATGGTGGGGGTGCTGCTGATGTTGTTGCTGGTGGCGCTGCTGCTGCTGCTGGCGTTGCTGGTGATGCTCCTGGCGCTGCCCTTTGTGCTGGTCTTGTTGCTTCAGCTGGCAATGCTACTTCCCTCAACGTGGCTGTTCCTGCTGCTGCTGGCAAATTTGATCCGGATTTTCCTTCCGGTGCTGCTGAAGCAGCAGGCGTGGTGACAGCAGACTGTTTCTCCTTCAAGTCTCTAGCAGCAGCAGCAGCAGCAGCAGCTCCCAACGCTACTCTGGGGGCAACAGTGGCTTGAAGCACGAACAGTTGCCACTTGGCATCTGATTGAAGGTTGTAAAGGAGGGTGCTCCTGCCGCCTGCAAGGGGGTTGATATGAGATCAGATGGGAGGATAGGACGGCGTGAGAGATAGACGGGCGGAGGGACGGACAGACAAAGAGACCAACAGACGGACGGACGGACGGGTGGACGGACGGGCTGACTAACCGACTGACTGACTAACTTACCGACCGACTGACTGGCTGACTGACTGACGGTCAAACGGAGGTGACTGACTGACTGCCTGACTGATTGAGTAAGTAACTGACTGACTGACTGACTGACTGACTGACTGACTGACGGACTGACGGAGGTGACTGACTGATGGACGAACTGACTGACTGATTGAGAAACTGACTGACACATTGACTGACGGACTGACCGTGCGTTCTGATCGCGCGAAGGTGAAACAGCGCTGAGCCCTGCGGACCCTCCACAGGAAACGTCGCGGAAGCTGCGCGACCGCCATGGGAGGTACCGATTGTGGCGGTATACCAGGGGCCTCGCGTCAACGGCGATCCGATCGCCGCCTTTAGCTGCTCGTTCCGATTCGCGACCTCCAATGCCTCACTGTCCTGACAACGACCGAGATAAAAAAAGAGGACATGACACGCGCGATACGTAGAATTTAAGCCGCTGCTTCTTTCTCAAGGTGAAGCAAGAGCTCCCTTGGGCTGCTCGTTCCGTTTCGCGACCGCGAATGACTCGCTTTCCGGGAGGATAATCGACAATCCTACGGCTAGGAAAGGATACTGAAAATTCTACGGTTAAGAGGAGATGATCAGCGATATAACGACCAATCATATAAATGCGATCCAGCGGCTAAGAGGACGCAATAGACGATCCAACGGCTACCTGCTGCATCGGTAAAAGAGCAGCGCATTGTCGGCGACGCTGTAGGTGACACCGAGCGTCGCACCGGAGTGACTTTTGAGTCGACACAGAAGTCACCTGCTGCGTCGTTTGAGTCGACTCAGAAGTTACCTGCTGCGTCGTTTGAGTCGACTCAGAAGTTACCTGCTGCGTCGTTTGAGTCGACTCAGAAGTTACCTGGTGCATCGGTAGAAGAGCAGCGCATCGTCCGCGACGCTGTAAGTAACGCCGAGCGTCGCACCGGCAAGGATCGCAGTTCCCGCGATCCGCGGCCAAGGCCACTTCGATCGTGCCGCGCTTCGCAGAGGCTTACTGGCGGCCATGGAGGGACGCGTTCGTCGCGGTTGACGTCACAGTTCAGTTGACGGAACGATCGTTGAAGGAGTCGACGATCGCTGCGATCGTCGATGTCGTTGCCGGTCGCAAATACGAGGGAAGCGCGATCGTGAAAGACTAACGCCGCTACTGAGTATGCAGTTCCCTGCCCATTCGACTTGCCCAAGGAATTCCTGACAAACGAAACAGTAGAACTCGGAAAATATTTTGGAACGGTTACAAAAACGGTTGAGCACGATAACGAGCAATAAAAAACGGTTCTCTTGCTTCATGGAACTCGCTGAAGGAGCACCTTGTCTGACACTCCCTCGCTTGTAATAATCTTATACGGGTTAGTCTCAGTTACAAAGGCTATAATTAGTGTAGGATCATAGGGAAAAGTATGGCACGAGTTTTGATATTCAGAACCTGATGGATGGTGCCATACAATGTTCATGCATCGTGTGCACCAATTTTCGCCTTTAAATCAAGAGAACCAGCCCATGTAATGAATGAAGACCGCAATAACGAGGATAATGATGGAGGCCAGAAGCACTGGCCGTTGCAGCAGCCAGCGCACCGCCTCCTGGAATCTTGCTGCAGCTGTTTGTGCCTTTTGGGCAAATTTCATCTGCAAATGTGACAAAAAAGTGGAGCGGAGAGGGGTTTAGCGGGGTGGGGGGGAGGCAGTGGCAAATTTCATCTGCTCCACCCATAAGCTCTGCTGTGCACCGTACACTCCCTATTCACTGCCACACTCAGCAAACTGTTCCCTCTTACCAGCAAACTCTCACCAACGTAACCAGTGTCCCCTCTTACCACAGTGGCCAGCCTATCAGGTCCCAGCCCTTGCATCATGCGATTGGCCTGCTCTGCCTGCTCCACTCACATGCTCTGCCCCATGCGCACTTACTACCTTTCCAACGTCAGACACGCACCCTACACCACCACTCACCACCGTAGCCAGCCACTCAGGTCCCAGCCCCTGCATCATGCGCTTGGCCTGCTCTGCCTGCTCCACTGACATGCTCTGCCGTCTACCCACACACTCCTCTGTGCACCATACACTGCTGATTCAATGCCACACAATGCAACCAGCCCCCCCATCTTACCACAGTGGCTAGCCTTTCGGGTCCCAGCCCCTGCATCATGCGCTTCGCCTGCTCTGCCTGCTCCACAGACATGCTCTGTCCCATGCGTGAGCTCATGGCTGCAATGTCCTCTGCACTCAGCTGCTGCATCATGTCGCTCATCAGCTGGAAGGGGGGATGGGTGCGGTGGAGTGGGGTAGGTTAGGGTGGGGTGGGGTGGGGTGGGGTGCGTTGGGGTGCGGTGGGGTGCGGTGCAGTGGGGTGGGGAAGGGTGGGGTGGGGCATACGATTCATCCACACATCTGCTCTGCCTGCTCCACGGACATGCTCTGTCCCATGCGTGAGCTCATGGCTGCGATGTCCTCTGCACTCAGCTGCTGCACATTGCCGCTCATCAGCTGGAGGAGAGAGGGGGTTGTGGGGACAGGTTACACAAGGGCAGATGCGACAGAGGGGGCGGCAGGGGGAGAGGGGCTGGGCGGAGGCACTGGTTGATTGCCCCATGCGCGAGCTCATGCCTGCAATGTCCTCTGCACTCAGTTGCTGCACATTGCCGCTCATCAGCTGGAGGGGGGTGTGTGGGGTGAGGTTACAGGAGGACAGATGGGACAGATGGGTGTATTTTGAGGCGCCTCAAAATGCGCCTCAAAGGCGCCTCAAAATACACCTCAATGCACGGGGTGTGTGGGGTGAGGTTACAGGAGCACAGATGGGACAGATGGGGTGAGGCCCCTTTTGAGGCGCCTAAAAAATGGGACGGATGGGGTGAGGCCCCTTTTGAGGCGCCTAAAAAATGGGACAGATGGGGTGAGGCCCCTTTTGAGGCGCCTAAAAAATGGGACAGATGGGGTGAGGCCCCTTTTGAGGCGCCTAAAAAATGGGACAGATGGGGTGAGGCCCCTTTTGAGGCGCCTAAAAAATGGGACAGATGGGGTGAGGCCCCGTTTGAGGCGCCTAAAAAATGGGACAGATGGGGTGAGGCCCAAAATCTGGCCTTACCTTTACAGTGGAAGGGTCGTTCAACAGCCGTTCCTGCAGCTTTAGAGGCGGCTCGAAAGTCCTATCTTGACGACACAGCAACACAGCAAGCAAGCCTTACCTTCACAGTGGAAGGGTCGTTCAACAGCCGTTCCTGCAGCTGCATCGGGTCCAATCCCCCGCCGACACCTGGTGCCGGCATCCCAGCCGCTCCCATCCCTCCTCCACTGAACCCCCCTCCTCCTGCTGCTCCCCCTGCTGCCTCAGCTTCTCTCCCAAATCCAGGAGGCATTCCATACGTGGTCTCTGTAACAGCAGCAGCAGGAGCAGAAGCAGCATTGGCTATGCTTCTGCTGCTTGCACTCCCGGTTGTGGGAGTCAGGACAGGATCAGAATCATCACTGCTGCTCCCTCTGCTGCCACTGCCACCGCCACTCATGCCAACACCACCTGCTGCCCTTCCTGTCTCCACTCCCCCAGCACCCCCTGCGCCCCCTGCTCCCCCCGTTCCCCCTACACCCCCTCCCCCCGTCCCCCCAGCAACCCCGCCCCCCGCTTGGCTGAAAGTAGAAGCCAGGCGCATCATCTTTTGGAGGTCTTCCGGGGACATGGAGCCGACGAGCTGTGCTGCAGTGCGGGCCATTTCGGGGGATAGGGCGCCGCCACTCAGCGCCGCCACTGCTGCTGGATCCATGCTCGTCATCATCGCCTGCATGTTGCTGGGGTGGTGCGAGGGAGTGGAGGGCGAGGGGGGCAGGGAGTGTGTGTGAGTCCAGCAGAAGAGAGTGCCATGCTCTTGGGGTTGCCACTCAGCGCCGCCACTGCTGCTGGATCCTTGCTCGTCATCATCGCCTACATGTTGCTGGAGAGTTGGATGAGGGGGAGATGGGGAGGGAGAACGGGGGAGGGAACTGATGCGAGTCCATAAGAGGATAATGTATTGACCATGGCCCCCTGGCAGGACCATGGCATGGGCATGGCAAGGCATCCGAATTGACTTTTGAGTCGACTCAAAAGGCATGGGCATGGCAAGGCATCCGAATTGACAACTCACCGCACGAGAGCAGGGTCCGTGGCGGAGAGATGAGGAGACACCATGCATGCATTACCATACACTACCACAGTAACACAGTTACCGCATGCTACCATTTCGCACCATCACAACTCACCGCACAAGAGCAGGGTCCGTGGCGGAGAGATCAGGAGAAATGGTGGGGACCGACGGAGGGATGAACAGCGGATTTCTGCCCACTGCTGCTGCCGCCGCTGCTGGTTGTGCTGCTGTGGTGGTGATGCTGGAGGCATGAGAAAGCATCAGTAATCAACACTCACCGCACGAGAGCAGGGTCCGTGGCGGAGAGATCAGGCGACATGGTGGGCACCGAGGGAGGGATGAACAGCGGATTGCTGCCCACTGCTGCTGCCGCTGCTGCTGGTTGTGCTGCTGGTGCTGGCGCTGCTGATGGGGAAACTACTGCACCGGGAGCAGTTGACCCAGCCAGGGAGGCAGCAGGAGCATCGTCGCCCTCATCGATTTCCTCCAGAGAAACTGCAGCAGGGGGGGAAGGATGGGCAGGGAGGCAAGACGGCGGGAGAAAGAAATGGGCGATTGAGAATGAGAGCGAGGGTCTCTGTGCTGTGCAACTGAAACGTCCACGCTGAAAACCCCTTGCACAGCACAGAGACCCTCGCCGGCAGGAGAGATGGAGCAATGGAGACAGTCACCGGCAGGAGAGATAGAGCGAAATTTGTGAGTTGACTTCAAAGGCATAGATGGAGGGATGATGGTTCATGAGGGGTCTAGTTTTGAGGCGCCTCAAAACTAGACTTCTCACACGCGGTTTATGTGGAAATTTGTGAGTTGATTTCAAAGGCATAGATGAAGGGATGATGGTTCATGAGGGGAGAGGAAGAAGGCGAGGGGCAGGAAGGAGAAGGGATTTTCGGAACCTGGATTATGAAACGGGAATCTAGACAAAGAGAGGGGTGAAAGCAGGAGAGCAGGGAACAAAGTGCACTGTTTGGATACATACATCACACTATCTGCACTACCAACCAGCATACCTTTTGAGACGTCTCAAAAGGGAACAAAGTGCACTGTTTGGATACATACATCACACTATCTGCACTACCAAGTTTTGAGGTGCCTCAAAACTACACTGTTTGGATACATACATCACACTATCTGCACTACCAACCAGCATACCTTTCTTCTTTGTAGCTTCCAGTGCTGCTTTGGTTTCTCTGAATACATGAATACAAGGGAAGGGAGGCATACGGAAGGGGAGGAAGAGATTAAGAATTTAATAGGCGACACAGCGGATTGGTTGGGGGAAGGAGATAGAAAATGGAGAGTAGGAAAGCAGGCATCTAACTTGCTACTCTTCCCCACTTGTGAGCTTACACTCCCCCACCTCTCCCCCAGTGCATGCTTGATAACTTTTGAGTTGACTGTCCCCCCACCTCTCCCCCACCCCAGTGCATGCTTGCGTGCATGCTTGATAAGGATGGCAATCAGGAATCAAGGATTGCTCTGTGCCTGCCTGCTGCAGGCTGCACCCCACCTGAGGATTGGTGCTTTGATGGGTCTCAAGAATGAGACTCATGCTTCGAGAGGTCTCTCAAGAATGCGACTAGTGTGCTTCGACAAGCCTCAAAACTAGAAAGCTACTAGTGGCTATGAGAGGTCTCCCTTAGCCAGCCACTCTAGTTTTGAGGCGCCTCAAAACTAGAAAGCTACTAGTGGCTATGAGAGGTCTCCCTTAGCCAGCCACTCTAGTTTTGAGGCGCCTCAAAACTAGAAAGCTACTAGTGGCTATGAGAGGTCTCCCTTAGCCAGCCACTCTAGTTTTGGGGCGCCTCAAAACTAGAAAGCTACTAGTGGCTATGAGAGGTCTCCCTTAGCCAGCCACTCTAGTTTTGAGGCGCCTCAAAACTAGAAAGCTACTAGTGGCTATGAGAGGTCTCCCTTAGCCAGCCACTCTAGTTTTGAGGCGCCTCAAAACTAGAAAGCTACTAGTGGCTATGAGAGGTCTCCCTTAGCCAGCCACTCTAGTTTTGAGGCGCCTCAAAACTAGAAAGCTACTAGTGGCTATGAGAGGTCTCCCTTAGCCAGCCACTCTAGTTTTGAGGCGCCTCAAAACTAGAAAGCTACTAGTGGCTATGAGAGGTCTCCCTTAGCCAGCCAGCCAGCCCACCTGAGCACGCCTGCCAGCGTTTCATCATCTGGTGAGATCTGAGCCGCTTTGGACAGGTCTGCTACCGCCTTGCAGTTCCCATAATGAGATGGGCGTGGTTCGAGAGGTCTCAAGAAACAAGAATGCTCACAGCCAAGTCAACCCACCTGAGCACGCCTGCCAGCGTTTCATCATCTGGTGAAATCTGAGCCGCTGTAGAAAGGTCAGCTGCTGCCTCCTGCACAGCGGAAGGGTGGGTGGATGGGGGGTAAACAGCAAGTAAAATTTCTTGTGAAAAGAGACAAACAACTACAAGCAAACAAAGGGCATTTTAAAAAACCGTTGACACGAACCATTTTACTTGGGTCGGGCATGTCAACCGAATAGACACAGTACAAGAGCAGTTCAATGCCTTCTGTTATTCATCCTAAACCCAAAACCGGGCACTTACTTTCAGCTGCCCGAGCTCCTTATAAGCCAATCCTCGTCTGTACAGCGCCTTGAGGTTAGACCCATCCTCGGAAATTACCTGGGTAAATAGGCACGAACAAGACAGCATGGTGTACAAAGTCGGAACAGCGCGGGGAAAGCCACAATGCAAGATCAAACGGATTTATCAGAAGGGGGCGTCCGGAGGGCACAACCTGAGCGCCTGAGCGCGTGAGCGCCTGAGCGCGATATTACAGGGTCATATTTTGATTAACATCTGCTAGAATAGCTCAACACAGGCACACCTGAGCGCCTACAGAGACCCACCTGAGAGTCAACAGAGACCCACCTGAGAGTCAACAGAGACCCACCTGAAAGCCAATAGAGACTCACCTGAGTGCCAACAGAGACAGCATGGGCAAAGGCGTTGGTCTTGAGGTGGCAGGACATGAGGTTGACTGCACACGTGCGACGCAGCGACACCGCTGCTGGGGACGAGTGCATGGCTAGATTGTCCCGCGCCTGAGGAGGGAAGGGGAGAGAAGGAGAGAGACAGCACTGGGTGATTGCGTGGGGGATGGCAGAGAGCAGGTCAGCGAGGGGAAAGGAGTTGGTCTTGAGGTGGCAGGATATGAGGTTGACTGCACACGTGCGCCGCAGCGACACCGCTGCTGGGGACGAGTGCATGGCTAGATTGTCCCGTGCCTGGGAAGGAGTGAAGGGGAGAGAAGGGGAGAGCAAGCAGAGAGCACGGGGAGAGTGGGGCAGCAAGGGGACAGGAGGTGGTGATGAGGTGGCAGGACATGAGGTTGACTGCACACGTGCGCCGCAGCGACACCGCTGCTCGGGAGGAATGCATGGCTAGATTGTCCCGCGCCTGAGGAGGAGTGAAGGGGAGAGAAGGGGAGAGACAGCACTGGGTGATTGCGTGGGGGGTGGCAGAGAGCAGGGCAGCGAGGGGAAAGGAGTTGGTGTTGAGGTGGCAGGATATGAGGTTGACTGCACACGACACCGCGACACTGCTGCTGGGGACAAGTGCATTGCGATGCGAGGCTGCCCCGTGCCTGTAAAAGAGCAGGCAGCATGGGCAAAGGCGCTGGTGCTGAGGTGGCAGGACACAAGGCTGTCTGCTCATATGGGACACAGCCACACTGCTGCTGGGGACAAGTGCATTGCGAGGCTGCCCCGTGCGATTGAACCGGACTGTCATCCCTCTGAGTCCCTTGAACAACACATACTTTCCTGGCACTTCCCCTCTCCCCATCACTCCATGCCACATACACACGTACCCTGTTCCACGTACCCTCACCGTGCATTGCGAGGCTGCCCCGTGCGATTGAACCGGACTGTCATCCCTCTGAGTACCTTGAACAACACATACACACGTACCCTGTTCCACGTACCCTCTCCGTGCCACAAACACACATACCCGGTTATACTTCTCTGCAGCTTCCGAGTACTTTCCCATCCCATGTAGCTTGTTACCCTGCACGTACACACACATGTGGGAGGGAGGACGGGAGATGGAAAGGGTGTGAGGGCGAGGGGCGAAAGCTTTGAGGTGGGAGGGAGAAAAAAGGTGGAAAGGGTGTGAGGGCGAGGGGCGAAAGCTTTGAGGTGGGAGGGAGAAAAAAGGTGGAAAGGGTGTGAGGGCGAGGGGCGAAAGCTTTGAGGTGGGAGGGAGAAAAAAGGTGGAAAGGGTGTGAGGGCGAGGGGCGAAAGCTTTGAGGTGGGAGGGAGAAAAAAGGTGGAAAGGGTGTGAGGGCGAGGGGCGAAAGCTTTGAGGTGGGAGGGAGAAAAAAGGTGGAAAGGGTGTGAGGGCGAGGGGCGAAAGCTTTGAGGTGGGAGGGAGAAAAAAGGTGGAAAGGGTGTGAGGGCGAGGGGCGAAAGCTTTGAGGTGGGAGGGAGAAAAAAGGTGGAAAGGGTGTGAGGGCGAGGGGCGAAAGCTTTGAGGTGGGAGGGAGTAAGAGATGGTGGTGAAGGAGTAAGAGATGGTGGGAGGGAGTAAGAGATGGTGGTGAAGGAGTAAGAGATGGTCGTGAAGGAGTAAGAGATGGTGGTGAAGGAGGAGAAACCGAAAGAGTGAAAGAGAGAGAACGACCAGGAGGAAGAGGAAAACCGATAGAGCAGTAAGGGGAGCGCGAAAAGAAAGCCAGACCAATGAAAATCCAATCCAAATACACCGACCTCATTCTTGAGCATAGTTGCAGCGTTCAGCTCATACTGTTGCCTCTGACTCATATACGACGCCACATCCGGCAACCCCCCTGCTGCTTCTACCACTCCTCCTCCCCCCCCTCCTCCGGCTGCTGCTTTTCAAAGCACCCAAAAATGCACAGTGAAAAAATCCAGAGCCACTAACCTCGTTTATTAGCATCGTTGCCGCATTCAGCTCGTACTGCTGCCGCTGGCTCATATACGATGCCACATCCGGCAAACCCCCCGCTGCTCCTCCTGCCCCTACTCCCCCTCCCACTCCTCCTGCTGCTGCTTTTCAAAGCACGCAAAGAGGAACAGCAAGAATACGAGAGCCACTAACCTCGTTCTTGAGCATCGTTGCAGCGTTCAGCTCGTACTGCTGCCTCTGGCTCATATACGATGCCACGTCCGGCAACCCCCCTGCTGCAGGTCCTGCTCCTCCCCCCCCTCCCCCTCCTCCCGCTGCTGCTGCCCCTGGGATCCCCCCGCCCGCACCGGCGGTGCCCATGGCGGAGGCGATCTGGTGCGGGCTGAGGTGCTTCATCTGCTCCGCTGCCCGCCGCATGTCCTCCGGTGACATGCGCCCCATCTGCTCCGTGGCCAGCCGAATCATGTCCGGGGTCATCATCTGAAGAGAAGTGAGGGCACATGGAGGGGATTGGGGAGGGAGGGGTCTATTTGGCCTCAACAATAGACTCCCCTCGCGACATGCGCCCCATCTGCTCCGTGGCCAGCCGAATCATGTCGGGGTCATCATCTGAAGAGAAGTGAGGGCACATGGAGGGGATTGGGGAGGAAGGGGTCCATTTGGCCTCAACAATAGACTCCTCTGGCGACATGCGCCCCATCTGCTCCGTGGCCAGCCGTATCATGTCCGGGATCATCATCTGCATGGGAGGGGGTGGAGGAGGAGGGAGGAGAGGGGGACGAAAGAGTGAAAAGGATTGCTTCACCCATCTGCTCCGTGGCCAGCCGAATCATGTCCGGGGTCATCATCTGCAGCATGGGAGGGGAGGGAGGGGTGGAGGGAGGGGTGGAGGGAAGAGTGCGAGATTGGGTTGGAAGTGAGAGGATGTGAAGAAGGGGACATGCGCCCCATCTGCTCTGTTGCCACCCGAATCATGTCCGGGGTCATCATCTGCAGCATGGGAGGGGGCACATGGAGGGGAGGGAGGGATCTAGTTGTGAAGTGCTTCAACAATAGACTCCTCCGGTGACATGCGCCCCATCTGCTCTGTTGCCACCCGAATCATGTCCGGGGTCATCATCTGCATAGAAGTGAGGGCACATGGAGGGGATTGGGGAGGAAGGGGTCCATTTGGCTTCAACAATAGACTCCTCTGGTGACATGCGCCCCATCTGCTCCGTTGCCAGCCGAATCATGTCCGGGGTCATCATCTGCATGGGAGGGGAGGGAGGGGTGGAGGGAAGAGTGCGAGATTGGGTTGGGAGTGAGAGGATGTGAAGAAGGGGACATGCGCCCCATCTGCTCCGTTGCCAGCCGTATCATGTCCGGGGTCATCATCTGCATGGGTGGGGGTGGAGGAGGAGAGAGGAGCGAGGGAGGACGGGGGATGGAAGGGGGAGGGGTGGGGGAGGGGTGGGGGAAGAGTGGGAGAACGGGTTGGAACTGAGAGGAGGTGAGGTGAGGAGGGAGACATGCGAGCACGTGCTTTGTCGCCTCGCCACACGAGTCATGTCCGGTGTCATCATCTGAATAAGAAGGCACGGGGGAGCCTCGAAACGACCTGCGATTCATACAACTGCCTATTGATCGCAGGTCCGACTCGTCGCGTCGAGTCATCTTATAACGAGAAACAAGTGTGATCTGAGTCGAGTGAAAGCAAGCACACACACGAGATTCTGACCTGCTGCATGCGCTGAATGTCTTGAGGCGACATGCGACTCATCTGCTCCTGTCCAGGTGTGTTCTGAGTCGACTGAAATCAAGAACACGTTCAATTCTCACCTGCTGCATGCGCTGAATGTCTTGAGGCGACATGCGGCTCATCTGCTCCTGCGCCAGGTGTGTTCTGAGTCGACTGAAATCAAGAACACGTTCAATTCTCACCTGCTGCATGCGCTGAATGTCTTGAGGCGACATGCGGCTCATCTGCTCCTGCGCCAGGTGTGTTCTGAGTCGACTGAATCAAGAACACGTTCGATTCTCACCTGCTGCATGCGCTGAATGTCTTGAGGCGACATGCGACTCATCTGCTCCTGTCCAGGTGTGTTCTGAGTCGACTGAAATCAAGAACACGTTCGATTCTCACCTGCTGCATGCGCTGAATGTCTTGAGGCGACATGCGGCTCATCTGCTCCTGCGCCAGGTGTGTTCTGAGTCGACTGAAATCAAGAACACGTTCGATTCTCACCTGCTGCATGCGCTGAATGTCTTGAGGCGACATGCGGCTCATCTGCTCCTGCGCCAGGCGAACCATCTCCGGATCCATGGCCGCCGGAGGAATCATGGCCGTCGGCTACTCGCGTGGCTGCACGAATCTTGACCGTCGGCTACGCCTGCCTGAACGAATCCCTCCCGTCGCCGGCTACGCCTGGCTGCACGAATCCTGGCCGTCGGCTACGCCTATCTGCGCCGGTCTTCAAAAGCGACGAACCCTGAAACAGTGGTGTCACTTTTGGGAATCTCGAAAGTGGCTCAAACGCGACGATTCCTGTAACAGAGGGGTCACTTGATGCTACGCTGGAGTGACGTCGCAGGTGACGATCAAGAAAGGTGAAGTTCCGAAAGAGTGTTGTTCTGAAGGAGTGACGTTTCAAAGAATTTACGACGCGGTTTGGCTGCTGTGAGCGCCGTTTTCAGGGCGCCATAAAAGTTGTCGAGAAGGAAAGTGACATAAACTCGCGGAAACAACCTCGCTAGTCAAAACCAATAACAATTCCTCCAGAATCTAGACGTAGCTGTCAACCTGATAATCTGCACGGAGAGGTGTCTGTTTAGCAACTGGGAGAAGTAGGATTCTCGGAGGCTTCTCGAGCCCGATGGGTGTTGCTGCTGCTCTGAATCACAGGCCGGAAGGGAACCTCGGAAATGCCGCTTTGTGCTGCTAGAGATCAGAGGAGCGTTGATTACCGATCTAGAAAACGCCGCGATTTCAGCTCAAGGCCCGAACTACAGTACAGTACTGCTGACAGCGCGTGTCAGAGAAGGGGAAGTTGGATTCGCTATAGCGGAAAACATCGTGCAATTACAGTTAAGAGCATGGTACAGTTAGCGGTATTTCTCCACACTTCAATATGAGGAATTTGTCGGCTTCCTAATAGAATGTTGCGTCAAAATCATGGTACGCATGGCATTACAGCAATTGCAATAAACAAAATGAAATCACCACTCGTCGTTGTTTAACGACACGTACCCACTATATAAGCGTCCATTGGTGTTCTTAAGCTCGTTGATCATCCTATTCCAATTCGACGCGAGAACCCCAACAAAATGGTCGCATTCCGAAGCGATAAGCAGGTTTGCAAAGCTTATTCCCACTGTGCGTGCCAGGCCGAATTTCTCTGTGTATTCTGACATTCTCGTTCCAGCCCCTTGCCTTGGGACCTCCGAGTAGAAAAACGTCCAGTCTGTGAATCGACTCGACTGATCCACAACGCTCTGCATAGCCGCCACAAGCAACACGGAGCAAACACATGATTCAGTCACCTGGGAATGCTCATACCCAACAGCATGCATTTACGTGCTGCCTGCAACTCTCCCCTCCCCCTCACCTGCATCTTGGTGCTAAGCCATGCGTATCGTACACCTGGGAATGCTTATACCCAACAATATGCATTTTCGTGCTGTGGGCAGGGCAACCCTCTCCCCCCCTTACCTGCATCTCGTTGCTGAGCCATGCGTATCGCACGACAGGAAATCCTCGCCGCATGTGATTGGCCATGAACACGAGGGCATAGAAGGAAAAAAGCCAGCGCCTCCCCACCCACCTGCATGCTTCCCACCCTCTCCCCTGCACACGCCTCTCCCCTGCACCCCCTTCTCCCCCCTTCTCACCTGCATCTCCGTGCTGAGCCACGCGTATCGCACACCGGGGAATCCCCGCCGGATACGATTGGCCATGAACATGAATGCATAGAAGGAGAAGAGCTGCATCTCAATCCCCTTGTCGCCCTGCCGCACATGCACGCTCACTATCGGCCGCGGGACGTACGGCTCTGCTCCTCCCCCCCCCCCCTGACTCCCCTCTCTCACCTAAACCTCTCTCCCCCCTCTTCCCTGCGACCCCCTCGTCCCGCGCGCCCCTTCCCCCCCCTCACCTGCATTTCAGTGCTGAGCCACACGTATCGCACACTAGGATTCTCCCGTCGCACCCGATTGGCCATGAACATGAATGCATAGAAGGAGAAGAGCTGCATCTCAATCCCCTTGTCGCCCTGCCGCACATGCACACTCACTATCGGCCGCGGGACGTACGGCTCCCCTCCCACCCCCTCGTAGTTCGCAAGATACGGATCCCACCCGTACTGCTCCCCTTCCGAATCTCCTAAGCCTCCGCTTCCGCTTCTGCTGCTGTTGCTGCTGCTGCTGGCAGCTGCAGCGGCATTCCCTAAGCTGCAGCCCTCGTACCCCATCTTAGGCCACGCAGTTGTCTTCAAGCCAGGGCCTCTCTGCCTCAGTGCACCCCCACTGGAGAGTGTCATATCCCCTCGGTCCTCGTTGGTTACTCTCTCCCCTCGTTCTTTGCTGGTAACCATACTTCCCCTATTTTCTTTGGAATCGGTTGCAGCAGGATCAGCAGCAGCAGCAGGAGCAGCAGCAGCAGGAGCAGCAGCAGCAGCAGTAGCAGCAGGAGCAGCAGTAGCAGCAGGAGCAGCAGCAGCAGCAGCAGCAGCAGCAGCAGCAGCAGCAGCAGCAGCAGCAGCAGCAGCAGCAGCAGCAGCAGCAGCAGCAGCAGCAGCAGCAGCAGCAGCAGCAGCAGCAGCAGCAGCAGCAGCAGCAGCAGCAGCAGCAGCAGCAGCAGCAGCAGCAGCAGCAGCAGCAGCAGCAGCAGGAGCAGCAGCAGCAGGAGCAGCAGCAGCAGGAGCAGCAGCAGCAGGAGCAGCAGCAGCAGTAGGAGAAGGCAGAGGCGTGTGAGAAGCAGAGGAGGGGGATGAAGGCGGCCCCAGGTCGAGCTTCTCTTGCTCTTCAAACTTCCTCCACTGGCCAACGTCCTTTAAGCCCTCAACCCCACCCTCCTTCATCATCCTCCTCGTCCTCCTCATGCTTCTATGGTCCATACGGATCGCTAGCAGCTGCCGCTCTTTCAAAAGCCCTCCTCTTCCCTTAAACCCTCCCAGCTCCCCAGCGGACCTATTGCTCTCCCGGGACTCTCCCAGTAGCCTTTTCTGGTCCACGTGGGACGCCACGACCTGGCTATCTTTCAAAAGCCCCCCTTCTCCATTAAACCCTCCCAGCTCCCCAGCGGACTTATTGCTCTCCCGGAACTCTCCCAGTAGGGTACGTAGGTCCATCTGGGATGCTACCACCTGCCGTGCCACGTGCATGCCATACACGTGGTGGCGCTCGCGGTTGATGATGTGGCACAGGTAGGCCGACGGCCACCGCAGCATGAAGCGCGTTGCTTGGGCTCGCCACCAGTGCGCCTGGTATTGCAGTACCAGGGGGGTGGAAGGAGGGGACGGGGGTGATGGAGGGGAGGGGGGTGAGGGAGGCGAGGGAAAGGGGAGGGAGCGGGTGCGGTTGACCATGTGGCACAGGTAGGCCGACGGCCACCGCAGCATGAAGCGCGTTGCCTGCGCCCTCCACCAGTGCACCTGGAGCAAGGGAGAGGTGGGGGGGGGGGAGGGGGGGGGGGGGGGGGTTTGAGTCGACTGAAAGAGCACGTGCATGCCATACATGTGGTGGCGCTCGCGGTTGATGATGTGGCACAGGTAGGCCGACGGCCACCGCAGCATGAAGCGCGTTGCTTGGGCCCTCCACCAGTGCGCCTGGTGAAGTGGGGGGGAAGGGGAGAAAGGGGTAAGGAGGGTGGGGTGGGAGAAGGGAGAGAGGTTGTGCCGACGGCACAGACGGAGAGGCACGTCGCCTGCGCCCTCCACCAGTGCACGTCGGGTTGAGTCGACTCACAAGGCACATCGGGTTGAGTCGACTCACAAGGCACATCGGGTTGAGTCGACTCACAAGGCACATCGGGTTGAGTCGACTCACAAGGCACATCAGGTTGAGTCGACTCACAAGGCACATCGGGTTGAGTCGACTCACAAGGCACATCGGGTTGAGTCGACTCACAAGGCAAAACGGGTTGAGTCGACTCACAAGGCACATCAGGTTGAGTCGACTCACAAGGCACATCGGGTTGAGTCGACTCACAAGGCACAACGGGTTGAGTCGACTCACAAGTCACCTCGGGTTGAGTCGACTCACAAGGCACATCGGGTTGAGTCGACTCACAAGGCACATCGGGTTGAGTCGACTCACAAGGCACCTCGGGTTGAGTCGACTCACAAGTCACGTCGGGTTGAGTCGACTCACAAGTCACGTCGGGTTGAGTCGACTCACAAGTCACGTCGGGTTGAGTCGACTCACAAGTCACCTCGGGTTGAGTCGACTCACAAGTCACCTCGAGTTGAGTCGACTCACAAGTCACCTCGGGTTGAGTCGACTCACAAGTCACCTCGGGTTGAGTCGACTCACAAGGCACATCGGGTTGAGTCGACTCGCAAGGCACATCGGGTTGAGTCGACTCACAAGGCACATCGGGTTGAGTCGACTCACAAGGCACATCGGGTTGAGTCGACTCACAAGGCACATCGGGTTGAGTCGACTCACAAGGCACATCAGGTTGAGTCGACTCACAAGTCACGTCGGGTTGAGTCGACTCACAAGTCACGTCGGGTTGAGTCGACTCACAAGTCACCTCGGGTTGAGTCGACTCACAAGTCACGTCGGGTTGAGTCGACTCACAAGTCACGTCGGGTTGAGTCGACTCACAAGGCACATCGGGTTGAGTCGACTCACAAGGCACATCGGGTTGAGTCGACTCACAAGTCACGTCGGGTTGAGTCGACTCACAAGTCACATCGGGTTGAGTCGACTCACAAGGCACATCGGGTTGAGTCGACTCACAAGGCACATCGGGTTGAGTCGACTCACAAGGCACATCAGGTTGAGTCGACTCACAAGGCACATCGGGTTGAGTCGACTCACAAGGCACATCAGGTTGAGTCGACTCACAAGTCACGTCGGGTTGAGTCGACTCACAAGTCACGTCGGGTTGAGTCGACTCACAAGTCACCTCGGGTTGAGTCGACTCACAAGTCACGTCGGGTTGAGTCGACTCACAAGTCACGTCGGGTTGAGTCGACTCACAAGGCACATCGGGTTGAGTCGACTCACAAGGCACATCGGGTTGAGTCGACTCACAAGTCACGTCGGGTTGAGTCGACTCACAAGTCACATCGGGTTGAGTCGACTCACAAGGCACATCGGGTTGAGTCGACTCACAAGGCACATCGGGTTGAGTCGACTCACAAGGCACATCAGGTTGAGTCGACTCACAAGGCACCTCGGGTTGAGTCGACTCACAAGTCACGTCGGGTTGAGTCGACTCACAAGTCACGTCGGGTTGAGTCTACTCACAAGTCACGTCGGGTTGAGTCGACTCACAAGTCACCTCGGGTTG
Source organism: Closterium sp. Naga37s-1 (assembly GCA_947471745.1). Taxonomy (NCBI): domain Eukaryota; kingdom Viridiplantae; phylum Streptophyta; class Zygnematophyceae; order Desmidiales; family Closteriaceae; genus Closterium; species Closterium sp. Naga37s-1. The sequence continues at coordinate 879,917 of CANJKZ010000024.1, read as the reverse complement.
AGTCGACTCACAAGTCACCTCGGGTTGAGTCGACTCACAAGTCACCTCGGGTTGAGTCGACTCACAAGTCACCTCGGGTTGAGTCGACTCACAAGGCACATCGGGTTGAGTCGACTCACAAGGCACATCGGGTTGAGTCGACTCACAAGGCACATCGGGTTGAGTCGACTCACAAGGCACATCGGGTTGAGTCGACTCACAAGGCACATCGGGTTGAGTCGACTCACAAGGCACATCAGGTTGAGTCGACTCACAAGGCACCTCGCGTTGAGTCGACTCACAAGTCACGTCGGGTTGAGTCGACTCACAAGTCACGTCGGGTTGAGTCGACTCACAAGTCACGTCGGGTTGAGTCGACTCACAAGGCACCTCGGGTTGAGTCGACTCACAAGGCACATCGGGTTGAGTCGACTCACAAGGCACCTCGGGTTGAGTCGACTCACAAGTCACGTCGGGTTGAGTCGACTCACAAGTCACGTCGGGTTGAGTCGACTCACAAGTCACGTCGGGTTGAGTCGACTCACAAGTCACCTCGGGTTGAGTCGACTCACAAGTCACGTCGGGTTGAGTCGACTCACAAGTCACCTCGGGTTGAGTCGACTCACAAGGCACATCAGGTTGAGTCGACTCACAAGGCACATCGGGTTGAGTCGACTCACAAGGCACATCGGGTTGAGTCGACTCACAAGGCACATCGGGTTGAGTCGACTCACAAGGCACATCAGGTTGAGTCGACTCACAAGTCACGTCGGGTTGAGTCGACTCACAAGTCACGTCGGGTTGAGTCGACTCACAAGTCACCTCGGGATGAGTCGACTCACAAGTCACCTCGGGTTGAGTCGACTGAAAGAGCACGTGCATGCCATACATGTGGTGGCGCTCGCGGTTGATGATGTGGCACAGGTAGGCCGACGGCCACCGCAGCATGAAGCGCGTTGCTTGGGCCCTCCACCAGTGCGCCTGGTGAAGTGGGGGGGAAGGGGAGAAAGGGGTAAGGAGGGTGGGGTGGGAGAAGGGAGAGAGGTTGTGCCGACAGCACAGACGGAGAGGCACGTCGCCTGCGCCCTCCACCAGTGCACGTCGGGTTGAGTCGACTCACAAGGCACATCGGGTTGAGTCGACTCACAAGGCACATCGGGTTGAGTCGACTCACAAGGCACATCGGGTTGAGTCGACTCACAAGGCACATCAGGTTGAGTCGACTCACAAGGCACATCGGGTTGAGTCGACTCACAAGGCACATCGGGTTGAGTCGACTCACAAGGCACAACGGGTTGAGTCGACTCACAAGGCACATCAGGTTGAGTCGACTCACAAGGCACATCGGGTTGAGTCGACTCACAAGGCACAACGGGTTGAGTCGACTCACAAGTCACCTCGGGTTGAGTCGACTCACAAGGCACATCGGGTTGAGTCGACTCACAAGGCACATCGGGTTGAGTCGACTCACAAGACACCTCGGGTTGAGTCGACTCACAAGTCACGTCGGGTTGAGTCGATTCACAAGTCATGTCGGGTTGAGTCGACTCACAAGTCACGTCAGGTTGAGTCGACTCACAAGTCACCTCGGGTTGAGTCGACTCACAAGTCACCTCGGGTTGAGTCGACTCACAAGTCACCTCGGGTTGAGTCGACTCACAAGTCACCTCGGGTTGAGTCGACTCACAAGGCACATCGGGTTGAGTCGACTCGCAAGGCACATCGGGTTGAGTCGACTCACAAGGCACATCGGGTTGAGTCGACTCACAAGGCACATCGGGTTGAGTCGACTCACAAGGCACATCGGGTTGAGTCGACTCACAAGGCACATCAGGTTGAGTCGACTCACAAGTCACGTCGGGTTGAGTCGACTCACAAGTCACGTCGGGTTGAGTCGACTCACAAGTCACCTCGGGTTGAGTCGACTCACAAGTCACGTCGGGTTGAGTCGACTCACAAGTCACGTCGGGTTGAGTCGACTCACAAGGCACATCGGGTTGAGTCGACTCACAAGGCACATCGGGTTGAGTCGACTCACAAGTCACGTCGGGTTGAGTCGACTCACAAGTCACATCGGGTTGAGTCGACTCACAAGGCACATCGGGTTGAGTCGACTCACAAGGCACATCGGGTTGAGTCGACTCACAAGGCACATCAGGTTGAGTCGACTCACAAGGCACCTCGGGTTGAGTCGACTCACAAGTCACGTCGGGTTGAGTCGACTCACAAGTCACGTCGGGTTGAGTCTACTCACAAGTCACGTCGGGTTGAGTCGACTCACAAGTCACCTCGGGTTGAGTCGACTCACAAGTTACCTCGGGTTGAGTCGACTCACAAGTCACCTCGGGTTGAGTCGACTCACAAGTCACCTCGGGTTGAGTCGACTCACAAGGCACATCGGGTTGAGTCGACTCACAAGGCACATCGGGTTGAGTCGACTCACAAGGCACATCGGGTTGAGTCGACTCACAAGGCACATCGGGTTGAGTCGACTCACAAGGCACATCGGGTTGAGTCGACTCACAAGGCACATCAGGTTGAGTCGACTCACAAGGCACCTCGCGTTGAGTCGACTCACAAGTCACGTCGGGTTGAGTCGACTCACAAGTCACGTCGGGTTGAGTCGACTCACAAGTCACGTCGGGTTGAGTCGACTCACAAGGCACCTCGGGTTGAGTCGACTCACAGCGCACATCGGGTTGAGTCGACTCACAAGGCACCTCGGGTTGAGTCGACTCACAAGTCACGTCGGGTTGAGTCGACTCACAAGTCACGTCGGGTTGAGTCGACTCACAAGTCACGTCGGGTTGAGTCGACTCACAAGTCACCTCGGGTTGAGTCGACTCACAAGTCACCTCGGGTTGAGTCGACTCACAAGTCACCTCGGGTTGAGTCGACTCACAAGTCACCTCGGGTTGAGTCGACTCACAAGGCACATCAGGTTGAGTCGACTCACAAGGCACATCGGGTTGAGTCGACTCACAAGGCACATCGGGTTGAGTCGACTCACAAGGCACATCGGGTTGAGTCGACTCACAAGTCACGTCGGGTTGAGTCGACTCACAAGTCACGTCGGGTTGAGTCGACTCACAAGTCACCTCGGGTTGAGTCGACTCACAAGTCACCTCGGGTTGAGTCGACTCACAAGTCACCTCGGGTTGAGTCGACTCACAAGGCACATCAGGTTGAGTCGACTCACAAGGCACATCGGGTTGAGTCGACTCACAAGGCACATCGGGTTGAGTCGACTCACAAGGCACATCGGGTTGAGTCGACTCACAAGGCACATCGGGTTGAGTCGACTCACAAGGCACATCGGGTTGAGTCGACTCACAAGGCACATCGGGTTGAGTCGACTCACAAGGCACATCGGGTTGAGTCGACTCACAAGGCACATCAGGTTGAGTCGACTCACAAGTCACGTCGGGTTGAGTCGACTCACAAGTCACGTCGGGTTGAGTCGACTCATAAGTCACCTCGGGTTGAGTCGACTCACAAGTCACCTCGGTTTGAGTCGACTCACAAGTCACCTCGGGTTGAGTCGACTCCCAAGGCACATCAGGTTGAGTCGACTCACAAGGCACATCGGGTTGAGTCGACTCACAAGGCACATCGGGTTGAGTCGACTCACAAGGCACATCGGGTTGAGTCGACTCACAAGGCACATCGGGTTGAGTCGACTCACAAGGCACATCGGGTTGAGTCGACTCACAAGGCACCTCGGGTTGAGTCGACTCACAAGTCACCTCGGGTTGAGTCGACTCACAAGTCACGTCGGGTTGAGTCGACTCACAAGTCACCTCGGGTTGAGTCGACTCACAAGTCACGTCGGGTTGAGTCGACTCACAAGTCACGTCGGGTTGAGTCGACTCACAAGTCACGTCGGGTTGAGTCGACTCACAAGTCACATCGGGTTGAGTCGACTCACAAGGCACATCGGGTTGAGTCGACTCACAAGGCACCTCGGGTTGAGTCGACTCACAAGGCACCTCGGGTTGAGTCGACTCACAAGTCACGTCGGGTTGAGTCGACTCACAAGTCACGCCGGGTTGAGTCGACTCACAAGTCACGTCGGGTTGAGTCGACTCACAAGTCACCTCGGGTTGAGTCGACTCACAAGTCACCTCGGGTTGAGTCGACTCACAAGTCACCTCGGGTTGAGTCGACTCACAAGTCACCTCGGGTTGAGTCGACTCACAAGGCACATCGGGTTGAGTCGACTCACAAGGCACATCGGGTTGAGTCGACTCACAAGGCACCTCGGGTTGAGTCGACTCACAAGGCACATCGGGTTGAGTCGACTCACAAGGCACCTCGGGTTGAGTCGACTCACAAGTCACGTCGGGTTGAGTCGACTCACAAGTCACGTCGGGTTGAGTCGACTCACAAGTCACGTCGGGTTGAGTCGACTCACAAGTCACCTCGGGTTGAGTCGACTCACAAGTCACCTCGGGTTGAGTCGACTCACAAGTCACCTCGGGTTGAGTCGACTCACAAGGCACATCAGGTTGAGTCGACTCACAAGGCACATCGGGTTGAGTCGACTCACAAGGCACATCGGGTTGAGTCGACTCACAAGGCACATCGGGTTGAGTCGACTCACAAGGCACATCGGGTTGAGTCGACTCACAAGTCACGTCGGGTTGAGTCGACTCACAAGTCACCTCGGGTTGAGTCGACGCACAAGTCACCTCGGGTTGAGTCGACTCACAAGTCACCTCGGGTTGAGTCGACTCACAAGGCACATCGGGTTGAGTCGACTCACAAGGCACATCGGGTTGAGTCGACTCACAAGGCACATCGGGTTGAGTCGACTCACAAGGCACATCGGGTTGAGTCGACTCACAAGGCACATCGGGTTGAGTCGACTCACAAGGCACCTCGGGTTGAGTCGACTCACAAGTCACCTCGGGTTGAGTCGACTCACAAGTCACGTCGGGTTGAGTCGACTCACAAGTCACCTCGGGTTGAGTCGACTCACAAGTCACGTCGGGTTGAGTCGACTCACAAGTCACGTCGGGTTGAGTCGACTCACAAGTCACGTCGGGTTGAGTCGACTCACAAGTCACATCGGGTTGAGTCGACTCACAAGGCACATCGGGTTGAGTCGACTCACAAGGCACCTCGGGTTGAGTCGACTCACAAAGTCAACTCGGGTTGAGTCGACTCACAAGTCACGTCGGGTTGAGCCGACTCACAAGTCACCTCGGGTTGAGTCGACTCACAAGTCACGTCGGGTTGAGTCGACTCACAAGTCACGTCGGGTTGAGTCGACTCACAAAGTCACATCGGGTTGAGTCGACTCACAAGGCACCTCGGGTTGAGTCGACTCACAAGTCACCTCGGGTTGAGTCGACTCACAAGTCACCTCGGGTTGAGTCGACTCACAAGGCACATCGGGTTGAGTCGACTCACAAGGCACATCGGGTTGAGTCGACTCACAAGGCACATCGGGTTGAGTCGACTCACAAGGCACATCGGGTTGAGCCGACTGACAAGGCACATCGGGTTGAGTCGACTCACAAGGCACATCGGGTTGAGTCGACTCACAAGGCACATCAGGTTGAGTCGACTCACAAGGCACATCGGGTTGAGTCGACTCACAAGGCACATCAGGTTGAGTCGACTCACAAGGCACATCGGGTTGAGTCGACTCACAAGGCACATCAGGTTGAGTCGACTCACAAGGCACATCGGGTTGAGCCGACTCACAAGGCACATCGGGTTGAGTCGACTCACAAGGCACATCGGGTTGAGTCGACTCACAAGGCACATCAGGTTGAGTCGACTCACAAGGCACATCGGGTTGAGTCGACTCACAAGGCACATCAGGTTGAGTCGACTCACAAGGCACATCGGGTTGAGTCGACTCACAAGGCACCTCGGGTTGAGTCGACTCACAAGTCACGTCGGGTTGAGTCGACTCACAAGTCACGTCGGGTTGAGTCGACTCACAAGTCACGTCGGGTTGAGTCGACTCACAAGTCACCTCGGGTTGAGTCGACTCACAAGTCACCTCGGGTTGAGTCGACTCACAAGTCACCTCGGGTTGAGTCGACTCACAAGGCACATCAGGTTGAGTCGACTCACAAGTCACGTCGGGTTGAGTCGACTCACAAAGTCACCTCGGGTTGAGTCGACTCACAAGTCACGTCGGGTTGAGTCGACTCACAAGTCACGTCGGGTTGAGTCGACTCACAAAGTCACCTCGGGTTGAGTCGACTCACAAGTCACCTCGGTTCGAGCCGACCCAAAAGGCACCACGTATTGAGGCGAACCAAAAGGCACCACGTATTGACGCGAACCATAAGACACCACGTATTGAGCGACTCAAGAGCCACCTCACCTTCTTGAGGAACTCGGACCGCTTGCTCATACGCCCCATCACCTCGTTGGGGAGAGGGTTCAGGGGAGACGGCTGCTCTGCTCAAGTGCGCAACTACCCTTGTGTAGCAAAACTGCTCACCTTCTTGAGGAACTCGGACTGCTTGCTCATACGCCCCATCACCTCGTTGGGCAGAGGGCTCTTCAGATACGCCTTTCCCCAGAGGCTGCAGATCAGAGAGGGGAAGTGGGGGAGACGTGAGGAGGGGATCAGAGTGGGAGACGGCCTCCTGGTGTGTGTGAGCGTGCTCATACGCCCCATCACCTCGCTCTTCAGATACGCATTCCCCAAGAGGAACTCGGGGGAATGCTATAATAACAGCATTCCCCCAGAGGAACTCGGAGTGCTTGCTCATACACCCCATCACCTCGCTCCTCAGATACACCTCTTGATGTGTGTGAGCGTGCTCATACACCCCATCACCTCGCTCCTCAGATACACCCCTTGATGTGTGTGAGCGTGCTCATACACCCCATCACCTCGCTCCTCAGATACACCCCTTGATGTGTGTGAGCGTGCTCATACACCCCATCACCTCGCTCCTCAGATACACCCCTTGATGTGTGTGAGCGTGCTCATACACCCCATCACCTCGTTGGGCAGAGGGCTCTTCAGATACGCATTCCCCCAGAGGCTGCGCAGTGGAAAGGGGAGGAGGGGGGGTCGCGAGAAGGGGATAGGAGTGGGAGAAAGGCCCCTCCTATGTGTGAGTGTGAGCGTACTCATATGCCCCATCACCTCGTTGCAGGGATTTTTATAGAGTTCTAAAAAAATCCCTGAAACGGGAGGAGGGGGGGTTGCGAGGAGGGTATAGGAGTGGGAGGCAGGCCCCTGTTATGTGTGAGCGTAGCGTACTCATATGCCCCATCACCTCGTTTGAGAGAGGGGAGTGAGGGCGCTTTGGATATACACACACAAAAGACCTGGTTAAACACATGCATCACTCACTCTGCGGCTGGAGCGTTTAGCTGGGAGATGAAGTTTGACCCCCCCATCCACACCAATCCCCGGGGTCGCTGGGAAGAAGGTCACTAGAGCATCCGAGCCCAGGGACCTCTCATGGTCACACGAACTCGTTATAATCACACAGTTGCACATGCATCATTCCTTTGTTCTAAAACCCTAAATCACTCACTCTGCCTGCAGCAGGCACGTTGAGCTGGGAGATGAAGTTCGACCCTCCATCCACACCACATGAAACCCTGACATTCTTGAAAAGTGCGCTCTAACCTTCCATCCTACCGCCCCCTCCCCCCACAGATGCGCCACTCACACGTTGAGCTGGGAGATGAAGTTCGACCCTCCATCCATCCACACCAAAACCCAGGTTCGCAGGAAAGATCACATCAGAGAATCCAAACCCAAAGAACACACATGGTCACACATGGATTCGTTGTAATCACACACACACTCACTCACTCTGCAGCGGACACATTGAGCTGGGAAATGAAGTTGGACCCTCCATCCACACCAAACCCTGGCGTTGCTGGGATGATCACCAGAGCATCCGAGCCCAGACACCACACACCGTCGCACGGCTCTGCTACAATCACATCCTCGCTTGTCACACCTCCTTTGAGCTCCTCGTTAGAATCACCAGAATCATCACTGCCAGTGCCATCAGCTGTATCAGAATCTGATACATCAGCACTACCATTCTTGATTGCTGCTTGCAGGAGCCTCCTCCCGACACCATTTTCAACGTGCCCCCCTCCCTCCTCCTTGGAATCTCCCTCTCCTCCCTTACCGCCGCCGCCTCCTCCTCCTTGCTCCTCCTCCCTCTCCTTTTCTTCCCTCTCCTTTTCTTCCCTCTCCTTTTCTTCCCTCTCCTTCTCTTCCCTCTCCTTCTCTTCTCTCTCCTTTTCCTCGGCAGCAGCCTGCTGTTTCCTCTCCTCAGCATCCCTCCACGCCTGACGTGCCTTGATAGCGATCTCCTCACACTCCTGGGAGGAGAACCGGAGGAAGTAGCAGTCAAGCGACCCCCTGTGGCCCAACTCTGGGAGGGAAGAGGGCAAGAGGAACACACGTTGATGAGGGTTTGTGCCTTGAGAGCAATCTCCTCACACTGCTGGGACGAGAGCCGGAAGAAGTAGCATTCGAGCGACCCCCGGTGGCCCAGCCCTGCTTAGGCAGAGGGCAAGGGGAACGCACGTGCAGTACAAGTCAGATATGTGTGCCTGCGAGTGCCTGCGAGTGCCTGCAAGTGCGTGCGAATAAGCAGAACTCAAGCGATCCCCTGTGGCCGAGGTCTGAGAAAAGGCAAAGGGGAAGGGGATCACACGCAATGCAATACGAGTCAGCAGTGTGGGTAAGTATGTTTGGGAGGAGGGGGGAGGGGCGGGGGGGGGGGCGATTTCAGAGCGACCCCCTCACACTCCTGGGACGAGAAGCGGAAGAATTAGCGGTCGAGCGACCCCTGCTTTTGAGTCGACTCAAAAGTGCTTTCAGAGCGACCTCCTCACACTCCTGGGACGAGAAGCGGAAGAAGTAGCGGTCGAGCGACCCCTGGTGGCCCAGTTCTGAGAAGAGGCAAAAGGTAGGAGGCACAACTCTATGCACTTCGGATGTAACTTCGGATGCACTATGGGAGGAAATTTCTCATGTGCCTTAAGAGCTTCACTCACTCACTCACTGACTGACTGATAGAATGACTACCTAGCTCGTTTACTCACTCCCACTCACTCTCGCATTCCTCGTGGTTCGCCTGGGGCAGAGTGCCGGGCATGAGAACGAGAGTCCTGTTGTGCACCAAGGCGGCACTCAGCACAGCGCCCATCACGTGCAGCTGCGACCCTATCCCGTGCCACCCCATGCTCAGCCACTCCACCAGCATCACCCGCCGCCCCTTGCACTGGTTGGGCGGGAACTGCTGTCGCCATATGTCGGGGTAGGGAAGAGGGGTGGTGGGTTGGCAGTGCTGCAAGGTACCCAGTGCGCTGTTCCGAAGTGAGGAGCAGCAGATAGGACAGAAAAACAGCTTACCCGATATCCTTATTGTTTCCCTAAAACAATGCTGAAAAGAACAAATGTAACGCACGGCCAACATGCAGAATCATGTAACAGACAGCTAAAGCACAGCCCAGCACCGCACTGCACTGCACCGCACATGATGCAACTCTCACCCAGGGAGGTTGGGGGACGTTGCCGCATGCAGGGTTGGGTACAGCCCAGAAGGGCGGTTCCCCCCGCTTCCCCCATTTCTCCGTGGACAGGCGGAAGACTGTGCGCGCCTCACAGTCCTCCAGGTGAGGCGCGGGGGGGACGTCCGGGGGAAGCGAGATGGCGGAAGGGGGGAATGTATTCTCCGCCTGCAGCCCGTAGGCGCTGTCCCAGTGCTGGTTGCGGGAGGAGGGAGGGGTGATTTTGTCCGGGGGGACAAGAGGAGGAGGATTAGAGTGGAGGAGAACATCAGGGAGAAAAGAGATGGAGGGGGTTGCGGATCCCCTCTATGTTAAAAGGGATCAAACGGCGGGTGCGATAAGAGGAGGCTCCTTCTGTCTAGGAAGTATGAGTGAGTTGGTTGGAGTGAGGGGGGGGAGAGGGAGGGGGTGAAGGGGAAGAACGGCTGGGATGGGGAACACTGGGGAGTAGGGACTGACCGAGGAGATAGATTATGGGCTGACCGAGGTTGCAGGTTTATTCGTCGTTCACAAATGCTTGCTACAGGCTGTGACGCAGATCCGCGGTACAAGCATACCTGGTACAAGGTTCGGACGGCCTCCAAGTACGGATCTTCCTCGGAGGGCTGAACCGGATCCGCCGCTCTGACGAATCGTGCGGGGAGCGCAACGGTCACGAGAAGTAGAAGGATCACAATCGACACGTGGAGGAGGTTCATGGTCACACGAGCCGCGATCGTACTGTGACAGACCATATTTCTTGGCTACGACGGACCGTGAGGTTACGAATTTGTTTTTGCGACGTCTCAAAACGTCAATGTACTGTAACGGATGCTTATATCTGGCTACGACGGACCGTGACGGTGCAAATAGTAGCCGACCACGTCCGCTGTGTGCGGCTAAATGCGAACCACCGTCCCTCGGACCATATACGGACTAGCGACAATGGCCGACGCAGCTACGAAACAGCTACGGATTCTTGGGTTCAGCGATAAAAATTATTTCGGACATAGTGAGCATCCACCACGCTTAATCTGGACTGCGGATCAGCTTGACAGCAAAGGACCCGAGCAGACAAGTTATTGATAAACAGGAAACCGAGTTTTCCTGGGATATTTGGTGCTTTTAGGGTATCAACAAGGTCGGATCCGATTATTTCTGGTTGTTCGCCGGCTGCATTGGGAAGCAAAACGTCTATCAGCACTCATTCAGCGCCGCAAAACGTGGAAAGAACATGTTTGCGTGAAACGAATCTACCAATGTTACAAACGTCATTTACTCCGAAGGCGAATTCCATGGTAAAGCGTTTCGAGCAGTCGTCTGACGCGACTCGTCTTTCGCACTAACTAGGTTCTAGGAATGTCCATTGCTGGCACTTAGGATCTGGGTTGGTTTGATGGAAAAGAGGTATAATCTGATCTGCCAATCAGGTAATGTGAATATTACCTGATTGGAGTCGAGTCTTGGGTACTTGTGGATTCTGGCTGACTGAGAGAAGTTGCTCTATACAGAATGTTGCACGTCAACCTCGAGAAGACTTGCCGACGAGCCGCATCTAGGGATTGCCGAAAACGGCACTTGCTCCCGCATGTAGCTGGACACTCTTCTGCAAATTACTTGAGACTAGCAAAGTCATGCGTGGTTGTTTCTGTCGCGAACCAATGCTAACATTCGCAACTCGCAGAGACACGCAAACTGAGGCTCCGCGAATCTACACGAATTATGAAGAAGCTGTTACGAACCCGCAAACCAGGTTGTGCGTCGCAATCAATCGCTACAAGCTCGAAGTATCAAGCAGTCTCAGCAGCACAGCTGTGAATATACAGTGGGAAATGGCGTTTCATATGCAATAAACAGGCCAACACACTTTCCTAGAACCACCATTTGGCACAGGCTTGATAACAGGCGCTACTTCTGCACACTGTAAACTTATAAATCCATAGCATCTTTATATAATATCAGATGGACTTCCATATTATCCACCCATAGCTTCCTGCCTGTAACCTTGAAATCTCCCTGACTGAATGATTCATCCTCTCGATTTTCCCTCACTCCCTCCCTACTCCACTCTCTAACTCTCTCTCCTCCCTCCCTATTCCACTCTCTCCACCTCATCCCCTTCCTTCTTCCACTCTCTCCCCCTCAATCCCTCCCTTCTTACACTCTCTCCCCAACCCACTCCCTGTTCCAACCACCAATGGTGCTTCCTGAATCTTTACAGGATCGTCTCCCAATATTTCCTGTCCGGCAGAAATCGGCATCAGGCAAGAGGACGAAAGAGTGAGGCTCAGTTCGCCAACCAGCAGGAACGTGCCACCCACAGCAGCTACAGGAGCACCAGGTAGCGGCCCAGCCACACTGCGCTGCAGCAGGCACCGTCTTTTTGGGGCAGGTTGCGGGTCAGCTGAAATGTTTCGAGAAGGATCAGTGAGATTGCTGTTGTGGGGATTGGTTGGGATGTCCTGTGAAGAATGGTTGTTTGGATACGCTTCTGTTGTCCTGTGTTGCTGCTTCTGCTGCTGCTGCTGCTGCTGCTGCTGCTGCTGCTGCTGCTGCTGCTGCTGCTGCTGCTGCTGCTGCTGCTGCTGCCTCTGCTCCACCCCTCCTTCACTCTGCCTCCTGGCCCTCTTTGCTCCCAGCGATCGCATAAGCCGTGACGCTAACAGGGACCGGTTGTGCGCTTTGTGTGCTGCCTCCCGAGCCGTTGCGGGCACATTCTGAGAATTCTGAGAATTTTGAGAATTCTGAGGATTTTGAGGATTCTCAAAAGGTGCCTCCCGGGCTAATGCAGGTCCTGCCTCTGGGGTTGTTGCTGCAGGCTTGCTCTGAGGATGTTGAAAACACGCCTCTCGTGTTCCCTCCTGCGATGCTCGCGCTGCCACCTGGGCCTCCATAGGAACAGGAGTCTCTCGGAATGCTCCTGTTGCTGCAACCTGTGCCTCCACAGGACAAGGCGGCGTATCCCGAGAAATGCGTGGCATTTGTGTTGCCGCAGTTCGGGGATTCTCGAGATATGCCTCTTGTGTTGGCTCCTGTTTCGTTGTTATGTACACCTGCTCTCCTTTTAAAGAGGGGGAGAAAGCTGGAGTATGTGCGGGTTCGAAAAGGGAGAGTGAGAGAGTGGATAGTGGGAGGTGAGAGGTGGATGGCTCAGGAGGGGTTGACTTCTGAGTCTGCTCAAAGGAGGAGAGTGAGAGTGAATGAGATAACGGGAGGTGAGAGGTAGACGGTGGGGGAAGCGGGGGTGAATTTTGAATTGGCTTAAAGGAGGAGAGTGAGAGTGAATGAGATAAGGGAAGGTGAGAGTTAGACGGTGGGGGAAGCGGGGGTGAATCTCGAGCTGACTTGAAGGATGAGAGTGAGAATGAAGAAGATGGGGGGAGGTCAGGGTTAGACGGTGGAGGAAAAGTTGACTTTTGAGGCGACGCAAAGGGGGAGAGTGCGAACGAGGATAAGGGGAGGTGAGAATTAGACGGTGGGGGAAACGGGGAGGACGGCTGGTGAGGTTGAGAGGGACTAGGGGCAGTGTGGGCGAGGGAGAGAGAGAGAGCAGGAGGAGGTGAGTGTGGTGCGGGGGAATGATTATAGTTAGCAGATTGGTGTGATGTTGAATGCTGGGTCAGTGGGAAGAGTGGAGTGGGAGTTAAAGTGGAGGGAGGGGATGCATGGGGAGGAGGTGAGGAGGGAGGAAGGAATGAGGAGGGAGGAAGGAGTGTGGAGGAAGGAAGCGGTGAGGAGGGATGGGGGAACACATTCCTATTTGATTGGTAGCTGAGAGGATGCTGGGATTGGTGAGAAGGTGGAGGAAAATCAGGGGTGTTGGCTGCTGCTGCTGCTGAGGCTGAGGCTGCTGCTGCTGTTCGTTGAGGCTCTTCACATGCTACCTGCATTGGTTGATGCGAGGCCCAATTGGTGCTGTTAGCAACAAGTGGCAGTGCTGCTGCTGCTGCTGCTGGTGCTGCTGCTGCTGCTCGTTCTGCTGCAGCTGGTACCAATGCTGACAACCCCAGATGCATCCCCTTCATTCTCCATTCCACATCGTTGCATGCTCTCTCCTCTCCCTCTTCCTCCTCTTCTCGCTTCTCCCCTATCTCCTCCCCCCTTATTTCCATCTTCACAGAAGGATTCTGAGACGCAAAGGCAGCTGCTTGTTGTGTGGCTGGCTGCACCGCTGCCGGCTGTAGCCCTGCCGGCTGTAGCACTGCCGGCTGTAGCATGCTTTGCTGCTGCAGTGTTGCCACTCGTAGTATGTCCGGCTGTAGCATTGCCGGCTGTAGCGAAAGTGGCTGTGCCCTAAACTCTCTTTGCTTCTGCTCCAATCCCCTTCCCCCAAAGCCATCGACCTCCATGCCTCCACTTGACTTATGAGTCTTCTCAAATACAAGTCTACTTATAACTCCAGTTGATTTTTGAAAACTTTCAAAAGCCTCCATACCTCCCTCGTCCAGAGCTCTCACTCTCCCCCTCTCACTCCATTCCCCCACTCTCTCTCCTCCTTCCCTCCTTCTCCCCTCCTCTCTCTCCCTCCTTCCTTTACCAACGCTTCTGATTTCCCCATCGCCCTCTTTCCCATTACTCCTCTCCCTCTCCCCCCTTTTGTTCTCGCTCCTTCCCCCTCTGCTGCTCTGCTGCTCCCCCCCTCTGCTCCCTCTCTCCCTCTCTCTGCTCTCCCCCCTTCCGCTCTCCCCCCCTCCGCTCTCCCCTCCTCTGCTCTCCCCCCCTCCGCTCTCGCTCCGGCCCCCCTGCTTCAGCGACTGGATATACCGCAGGAGCACATTCGATCGACCACTATACCCGCCCCTGCCCACACTCCCACCACCACCCCCACCACCCCCACTCTCAGCACTCCCAGCACTACCAACACTGCCAGCACTGCCCGGTCTCCCACTCCCCTTGCCCTCCGCCCCTCCTCGCCCCATCTCCTCCTTCCTCCGGGCTGTGGAGTTCCAATGGTTCTTAACGCTGTTGTCTGTTCTTCCCGGTAGTAGCCTTGCGATCTCCGCCCATCTGTTGCCCAGCCGCTTGTGTGCCTCCACAAAAGCCCGCTCCTCCTCCTCCGTCCACGCTTCCTGCGATCGCCAAGCAAACCAGGCCGGAAACGCAGGAGGAATGGGGAAGAATGGGGAGCAGTGCAAGACTGAGCCGGGCTGGGCTGTTGAGTTCCAGTGGTTCTTTACACTGTTGTCGGTCCTCCCTGGTAGTAGTCTTGCGATTTCAGCCCATCTGTTGCCCAGCCGCTTGTGAGCCTTCGCAAAAGCTCGCTCCTCCTGCTCTATCCAGGCCTCTTGCTATGGCTCACTCCCTCATTCCCGTTAGTACCAGATCCCTTATCATCCCAATTACCCATTAAAATCACCTTCATTATGCCCCTCTTGAGATGGTTGTGCCACTGCTCCCAACACTGCGGCTTCCCCGCGCGCCCGCCCATTCATAGTGCACCCGTTGATGCTATGGCCGTCCACCCCTAGGCTCACTCCTCCATTCAATCCCGTTAACATCACCCTCATCACCACCCTCATCACCACTCTCATCACCCAATTATCCTCGTTATAATCACCTTCTTGATGCCCCTCTTCAGATGGTTGTGCCACCGCTCCCGGCACTGCTTCCCCGCGCGCCCATTCAAATGCGCTGCTATGGCCGTCCACCCCTTGGCTCCGCCCCTCTCCACCAGCTGACGCAACAAAGCGTCCTCCTCCTGTTATGGATGGATGGATGGATGGATGGATGTAGCAAATAAAGGATATGGGTATAAGCGCCAAGGGGCAAAAAGGTGGATCATTGAAATGCGCTGCTATGGCCGTCCACTCCTTGGCTCCGCCCCTCTCTACCAGCTCACGCAACAAAGCATCCTCCTCCTGTTATGGATGGAACAAAATGAGGAATTGTGGGTTGGGCAGATTTTATCGCTGCTATGGCCGTCCACCCCTTGGCTCCGCCCCTCTCCACCAGCTGGCGTAGCAAAGCATCCTCCTCCTGAGATGGAGGGACGGATGTATCACATTTCGGGATTGTGACCGGAGAGACAAAGGGAGGATCATTCCAGCACACTGCTATGGCCGTCCACCCCTTGGCTCCGCCTCTCTCCACCAGCTGACGCAGCAAAGCATCCTCCTCCTGTTAAGGATGCATGGCTCGACGGGATTAGGTTTTGAAGGTAAGCGGTTCATTATCTGTCAATTGCTCAGGCTGGCCCGGGGCCCAATTACAGAGCCTGTCGAAACGTCCTCCTCTTTGAGGTGCATGTCTACTAGGTATAAAAAAAAGTAGGTTGTGGGGTCAAACGGTTTACTGCTGGCTAACGCTCTTCCTCTCACATTTTCCCTCTCGCAAACTCTCTTCCAACTCTCCCTCTCTCTCAGGCACCACACTGTAAGATCCTGCCTCAGACTCTACTTCTCAGTTTCCTTTTAAGGCGCATTCTTATGTTCTCATAACATGCATATTACATCCCACTCCTTCACCAAGTTCCACTCTCCCTCACCACATTCCACCCTGCCATACCGTTTCCACCCCCACTGCACTCCTCCCTAAATCAATCCAACCCTTCCTACAGCACTTTAATCCCTCCGCGCACCGCTCAAAACCGTGCCTTCCCGCATTCCACCCCTTCTCACCGGAGTCCATTGCCCTTTTGCATTCGTGTTCGCTTTCTGCTGCTGCCCCTCTGCCTCCCCCTCCCCCTCCCCCTCCCCGTCCCCGTCCCCGTCCCCGTCCCCGTCCCCGTCCCCGTATCTCCCATCCTCCGCTCCGCCCCATTCACCGCGGAAATCCTCTGCGCTTTGCTCCCCCGCAGATCTACCGACTGTTGCACTGAGGACGCCGCCAGTTCCGCGGGTTTTCCACAGGGGCGGCGTCGCCGCTGCCGCCGCCGCCGCTGGGGCGCCGAAAAATCCGCCAAATCCGCCGCCGCCGTCAGTCGGCGCCGCGCCGTCGTAGGCAGCTGACGAACCGGAAGCAGCTACGCTCGCAACAGGGGAAAAAAAAGGAAGGCCTGCGCGGCGGCTTCCGCCAACCGGCGCTGGAGGAACCGGCGGAACCGGCGGGACGGCGGGCGCCGCCGCCGCCCCCGCCGCCGCCGTGAATAGGAAGCTCCTTATCTGGTTCTGCGAAGCGATTTCCTGTTGCGCTGCGGTGAGATGTGGCTGCTGCGGCGGATGCACCGCCGGCAGCGGCGGCGGCGGCGGCGGCGGCTGTTGATGGTTGTGAAACATGAGCAAGGCCTCTTGTTGTCTACACCCCAGCGGCAGGCCACTCTTAGTAGACAAATACGCTTCCTCTGAAGCGTACGTGCCGCGGAATCCGCCGTCAAACGCGCTCCCGTGAAGTTCAATCTTGCCCCGCCGTCGCGGCACGGCTCCTGGGACGGCGGCGTTTTGATATCTCGAAGCGCGATTGTCGCTCCTGTGGCGCTGACCATAGCGCGGAAAAAGCGGGGCTTCGGTTAGTAGCCCGGTTGTAGCGGAAGAACGCTTCCGAGTCACTTAAAGACCAACAACTGGCGAAACACCAACTTAAACTTGAAGTTTAGGCTTTGAAAGTCACTCAAAAACTCTTCAGGCGCCCCAGAAGGAGCTCTGGTTGTAGCATAGTCGGCTAAGAACACTCTAAGACCAACGATGGATGAGAACACTGCTTCAGGGTTACCAAAAACGAGAACAAAAAAACCGTATCGATTCTAGCGCGGTGCGAACCATAGCGGAACGAGTTCCCCTGACGACGATACCGTATCAGACGTTTGGCTGATTAATCGTCGCTGTAGGGCTTGTCCTAGCGGGTGTGTCTCGACTCCACAGTGTGGACGACAGATGGCATGAACTGGCTAACGTCCTGTATCTGAGCTTTGATGCTTGTGGAAGAACGTGAATGAGTGATTACGATTCCTACATCCAAACCAAAGCCTTGCTTGCTGATGACGACGATGACAATTCCAAGGCATGACAAGACAACTCCACGGTACTGTACAGTATGCCAGATTCCTTGGCTTGACAATTTGACGATTTCTAGGTTCACTGTTCATGCCGTTTGGTAGGTGGCTCGGGTCGGTTCGGGTTCCGTCCAGGCTGTGTTGTGTAAAGGTGAATAACGGTACCAGGCGGTGAAACGTTTCAGAGTTCAGTACAGGTCACGGCGTCGTACTGAACCACTTGTTACGAAGCACAGTTCATACTGTACAACAGTGGTTTCGTGTGGTTGATACGAAACGAAAGCCCTTCTACGGGTTTGGCTCGGTCCGTCGGGGTTCAACGCAACCCATCCTTCGGGGCTAAGGGCGTATCCAACTTCGGGTCATAGGCACTATTAGGGTCATCAGTACACTTTGGGTCATGGAAGGACCAATGGTATTCGATTAATGTAACTAAAATGCGCCTGATTGGTCTTCCAAGAATCTCGGATGACCCGAACAGTGCCGATGACCGAAGTTGGATACGCCCTAAGAGTGGGTCTTTTTTGACTTGGTAGGCGTAGGTGTGCGAAATGGTCCAAAGCGGTGGAAAATAAAAACGTTATCCATCCGTAGTATTACTGTAAAACGGTTCGAATCGAGCTTAAAAAAACTCTAAATCCGCGCTTAAACAAACTATAAATCCGCGCTTAAAAAGGCGAACATCGGGGCAGAGCATTGGGGCAGAGCAGGCGCCGCGAGCTTCTCAGTTTGATTGGTGAAACAATCGACAGTACATGTACCTTGCTCTGGTCTTGTGACCTGAACTGTTACATGTGAACAAAAACGCCCCACATCTGCCCTTGAAACTACGGACGACTTCTCTGGCAAGGTGTTTCGTGCTGGCTGGTGCA
This sequence comes from Closterium sp. Naga37s-1, assembly GCA_947471745.1. Taxonomy (NCBI): domain Eukaryota; kingdom Viridiplantae; phylum Streptophyta; class Zygnematophyceae; order Desmidiales; family Closteriaceae; genus Closterium; species Closterium sp. Naga37s-1. The sequence continues at coordinate 861,635 of CANJKZ010000024.1, read as the reverse complement.
AACTGGGGGAAAAAACTCTGTACGACACCTTTTGTCTGGAAGCCAGCAGCATTCTCCACCACGCACACTGTACGCTACAGTGGAATAGATTCGGAAAGAAATGCAAATCGACTGAGGGACTTGTAACAGCCCGGAGCCCGGTAGCGCTACCGAGGCCGCTACCGGGCGCTAGCCGACGCTACCTAGTGAAATGTATCGAGGGACTTGTTCTGCCGTTGCAAGCTGCGATTCCTGTCGTCGCATAGGCAGACCACACGCCAAATCTCGGGGTGTTGTAAGTTGCCGACTGCTACACCTTAACTCTCAAATACTACAAGCTAAAACGGCTGTTTGTTAATTGAATAAAAGAAGCATCCTGCACCAGGCTATCCCTTATCTATACCATCTCCAGACGGCTGGCTATACCTAATCAGCGCACAGAATACGAGTAATTTACTAATTAAGCAAGATAACGGTCCTTGGGCTTGTGCCCTACTTTAAGTGGCTGGCTATCCCTAGTTGGCGCATAACATAGGAGTCGTCAATGGACGGGAGCACGGGAGACGGAAATTGTGCATGGCCTACTGATGGAATCAATATCTCTTCCAGTTGTTTCAAACATTTCCTGGCTCTGTCGATAAATTCCTCTTGATAACTGCAATAGGAGAGGAAAGAAAACGTAAAAGTAATACTGATAAGTTGTCCTGGGTGGGTATTGGAGCAGAGGTGGGAGAGCTGGAAAATCAGAGAAGATGAAAAAATCCTGGAGGGAGGAGAAGATAGTGGGTTACATATGAGGCTGTATCAGCCAAAAGGGAGAGGGACGGGGGGGGGGAGGGTGGGGGGGAGAGGGAGGGGGAGGAGCAGGGAGGGGGGGGGGGGGGGGCTCACAGCTTGCAAACGAATTATCGTCCAATGTACGTGGGAAAGAAAACACAATTTGATAAGAGGCGAATAGACACTACTGACAACACCATGAGCTCACAGAGTGTGAACAAAGCACCCAGCTTCTGCAAATGGACTTAAACACTTGAACATAAAGAATATTGAGACGTATCGTTAATAGATCACCCACCTTCTGCGGATGGACTTGAATCTTTGAACATGTGAGTGCAGCAGCTGCTCTGGAGAAAGACATGATTCCCATGCGGGCCCATCCATCTCTCCCCGTCCGTCATCTTGTTCCCACTGCTCGTTGCGCTCTCTCCTCCTCTTGTTCACTCTCTCCCGCTCCTCATTACCCTCCCCATTCTCCAGCCCCTCCTCTTCTTCCTTATCCTCCACCACCCCTCCTTCCTTCTCCCCCTCCACTTCCCCGTCCTTGCCAGCCCTCCTGTCCCGTCTCCGCGATTGTTGACTCCCCATCCGTTCGTGACTTCGTTGACTCTGTTGACTTTCCTGCCTCTTTAGCCATCTCTCCAGCTCCCCACTAGGCTCCACGTTTCCCCCACGTGCAAAAGAGACACGGTTTAACTGAAAAAGAGGCGACGATTCTCGTTGCGATTCTCTCTCAGCTTCAGCACCCGTGATTCGCAGTGCGTCCCCCTCGGCTGTTTCTCCTTCACGTCGTTCCACTCCTAACCCTCGTTTTGCAGCTGCTGCTTCGTCTCCTGCTGAAACACCTCCTGCGGTTTCCGCTGCTGGTGGTTCTTCCGTTCCTGGTCCTCCCGCTGCCGGCGCTGCTGCTGCGCGTACCACTGGCGCTTGTGCTGGCGTTGATGCTATCCCCGCAGTAGCTGCTGACGGCATGTGCAAGAGCTGCCGGCCCGTTAGATGATTAGACGAGTGCGAAATCAACGGCCCAGATGCAACCAGAGGCGACGGAGTATTTTCTGAAACCCCAGAACCGTAGCTTGCCCCTTGAATCCTCTCGCGACAAAGGCGATAGAGAGAAAGCGGTTCGATGTGCGACACCGCGGCCAACTGCGGGATCGTGTCCTCGTAATGTCGCCATTGTTGCGACAGTAGCTGCTGCTGCTGCTGCTCTCGCTGCTGCTGCTGCTGCTGCTCTCGCTGCTGCTGCTGCTGCTGCTCTCGCTGCTGCTGCTGCTGCCAATCCTTCTGCGGTCGGAGATGAAGCTCGTTCGACATCGCAGAGCGCGACGTGTCAGCTGAAGGGAGATGGCACTGCTGGCAAGAACTGCTGGAACAACAAAATAAAGGCGGAACGTCTAAGGTTGCTGCTGCTGCCGCTGCTGCTGCTGCTGCTGCTGACGCTGGTCACCTTCAGAGACTCTCTATCCAGCAGTTATGCTGACTCACGCATAATCTGTGCGAATTATTGGACCAGGCGGCGAGAAGCTGAAAGGAGGTAATGAACGGGATACTAGGATACTAGGAGTCGATCCAGGTTGAGGAATGGTATAAAAGATGTTCGAAATGGTGTGAAGCGATTTGAGGAACAATTTAGGGTAGTGAGGTATGGTGGAGCTTGTCTCACGTAGTCAACGATGTGGTTACAAGTAGCAATTACCGAAGCGTCGCAAATAGATAGCGAACCCGACAACAGCACGGAGTACGGTGTAGACAATTAGGGTTCCTTCAGATGAAATTGAGGTGGAGGGATTAAACACGAGATAAGGAAACAAATCGAAAAGTCTCTCTCTAGGGAGAACATACATTGCACTATCGGAGACAGTAACACAATCTGAGCGAAGAAAGCAACGGGAACTGCGCGAACATTTGGAGAGCGCAGCGGTGCTAGTGCGTCGCGAACTACTGTTCAGGTGCCTGATACTTTCGTGTGCAGAACTCCTTGCCCATGCCTACAGTGGTGGTGGTGCTGTGCTGCACTGCTTGCATTGCCGGCGTTCACGCTGCTTCACACTCACTGCCACCGCTGAAACCGCCGGACGCCGTTCAGCCACCCACCCTCTTCTAAACAGTACCGCGAAAAGTCAACCCCGATTCCCTCCATCTCCGAACCTCAACCATTGGTCCACACCTGCCCGTGTATGCTGCCGAGTTTCCCAAACCGCCCTCTTCATTCAACCGATGTGTCGAACTGTACTCCAGAACGTTTATCAATCCCCCCAAACCACCAGAACCCATGATTATGCCCATAAAAGAAGTATGCTCAAGATGAACAAGCTAAAAGAACACCCTATTGGTTCGCAATCTACCCAGCCTGTCAAGCCGCATACAGACGAAGGCTTGGGACCCACGTTTGTTGTACTGTTCTGAACAAATGTTGCCTAGTTCGTGTCTTGTTCGACGCACCGACCACCAGGTAGCCTCCTCGACTCCACTCTACTCCACTCCACTCCACTCCCACCCACGCCCACCACTGCTCACTTCCTTCATGTGAGATCTCTGCCAGCTTTGGTGGGTTTCTCATCTCGTGCAGTCGCCGGTCGTGCGCTTCAGATACCGGCAGAGAGTGTGAGAAGCACGATTGCCGTTCAGATACTAACAACCGCTCTTTCACACTCGACTTTCTGAAACCCTCAGCTCCCTGCTCGAGTCTCTCGAGTTTCCGCGAGTGTCTGTGGGGGAGGAAGAGTGCTCTTCGCGTTTCTGTTCTCTGTCGAAGATCCATTAAAGCCAGGATCTCAAGTAAGAGAATTGGCCTTCAATTGCAAAACACTTGCAGCGCTTGTTACCCTATTTTTGTAGGCGAATTGACTGGCTGGTTAGGAAAGTGAGCGTGCGGCACACCCACGATTTTGCCCCTAGAGCAAATGCAAAACATTTTGCTGGTACATGAGATTGTTGTGTGTGACGAGAAATTGCAGGCATTGGAGCTTCGTCACCGAACCAGTTTCCGAGCCTTGCTTGGTTCGGACTGAATTTGCGATTTGTCTTTACTTCGCACCCCTCGCTTCACACCTCGTCAGATTGTTCACCTCGCTAACCAATCGCAGCCCAGCTCCCCTCACCAACTGCAAAACAATTGAACTACTTGAGATCCTGGCTTTAAGTGCGCCCGTAGCGTCTCTTCTCGCCGTGCGCATTCTAACCGCGGTTTCGCTCCGCCAATTATCTTCCTCCTCTGCTAACCCAGCAGAAGCGGTACTAGGCCGTTGCCGCCGCCGTTTTTTCAACGAATGTTCCCCTGCGCCGCGCGTCCGCCCTCGTTGCTTCAGCGGAGATTGCCAGCGGGTTTAGGAGGACGTTGAAGGACCATTCAAGTAGGTCGGACCTACGCCGCCATAAATCCTGCTAATTGCGCGCCGGCTTTTTTTCGAGTCGATTATAAGGTCGCCTCGTTGCCCCCTGTTGAGAGCAAGGAGGGGAAAGAAAGACTCCTTTCGGTCAGATCTGTGCGTCTTTTTAGCTAAAACCAGCTACGAAGGAGTTACTAGCTTACTAACCTGACAATATCGACCGCCATTGCGAGGGCCCGCTAGCTTACTAACCTGACAATATCGACCGCCATTGCGAGGGCCCGCTAGCTTACTAACCTGACAATATCGACCGCCGTTGCGAGGCCCGCTAACTGACTAACGGGACACTCAGCCGCGCAGCACCACCTGTCGAGCTTCGAGACGTCTCAGGCCCGCTATCCGCTGATGTGCCACACAGCCGCGCAGCTTCCGCTCAAGGAAAGCTCCACTGGAGACGGTCGTGGATCCGTCGTCTCAAAAAGCGGCGCGGATTTGGGTCAAGGAGAGCCACAGTACCACGGCCGTCACGGCTCCGTGGGTCTTTGAGGCGTGTCAGAAAAGAAAGAAACAATCGTGCCGGTTTTTTCTCTCTCATTCGCTCCAGCCATGGCTGCTGCGGCGCGGCGTCAACCTTCCGACGTTGTCACCTTTGCTCGTACGTTACCCTCTGAAAAACTGGGTGATGTTTTCTTTTCCAACGGAAAAAAACCCAGTTTTATATATCATTTCCTTCTTTCCCAGTTTTTGTGCGCTTCAAAACGCAGAAGCATATTTTCTTCGCCTTCTTTTCCCGTCCATCGTACATCTCTGCCCACGTGCAGTCCTCCTCGCTGCTCTCCTCCCGGTTGCTCTTTCGTGAGATGAAATCAATGTTGAGGCGGCGCCTCAACGATTTCTTTCCGTTTTCTTTCCGTTTTCGTTCCGTGTTTTCTTCCCTCACGTCTCTCTGCCTGCGTGCAGTCCTCCTTGCTTCTCTCCTCCCCGCCACTCTTGCGCGGAATCCTCTTCCCGACAACGTCTATTTTGCCGACGATGACGTCATCGGTGAGTTCCCAAGAGAATTTCCGACACCAGGGGAGAAGTCACTGCTATTTTTTTGGGAGGAAGGTCTGTTTTTTTCCATCTCTTCCCATCTCTGCTCTTTTCGTGATTCATGTTCCCCCGCCCCCTCTCGCCTCTCTTACTCTCATTCCGGTCCCTCGCTCCCTCTTCTCCATCTCCTGCGAGAGACGTTTGAGAATTCATTAATAGCTCTACTCTCGTTCCACTCTTTTTTTTAGGTTGATTTTGAGAATTCACAAAATCTCCCTCTTCTCCATCCCCTGCGAGAGACGTAACCTCTTCACCTTTTCCAATCCTTTCAACCGTACTCTTCTCTGTACCCATCAGGCTCATATTGCGAGGTCATACTTGGCGCGCCATCAGACCCCTTCTCTTCGGTTGACGTCTGCCTGAAGGTGCATCGGTGAGTGCCTTGCCGCCTTCAAACATTCCCCCACTTCAAAGTCTTCCTTTTCCGTTCCCCTCCCCCTCCCTCTCCCTCCCCCTCGCCCCTCCCCTCCCCCTTCCCCCTTTCCACCATCCCACCCCACACCCTCACACCCCTGGGCGACCAGAGACCTCATTTGTATACAAACTATCATGCTATATCTCTCTCATATAAGGCCCGTAATATTATGACAACTATCATTTTATATCTCTCATACTACGGGCCTTATATCATGTCGACCTCCTCCTTCCCTCCCCCCCTCCCCTCCCCTCCTCCCCTCCCCCCATACCCGGCCCCCCACCCACCCTCCCTCCCTCCCTTCTTTCTACCCCACCCCACTCCACCCCAAATTCCCACACCCCCCACTCCTTCTCTTGGTGTTCTTGGAAGGAAGGTCAGCCTTTCAAGATATATATCGTTCCAGTTCAGCCGAGAACTGAGTCCATTTTTTAGTCGACTCGAAAACAGATGCTTTAGATATATATTGTTCCAGTTCAGCCGTAAACTCTAGTGTATACAAGCCTCTTAAACACCCCTACCTCCCACCCAAAAAGCATAAGCCTCTCAACCAGGATAGACTTTGATGATAGCAGTTAACCTATAACGCTCTTCTCGTTCCCCCCTCTCTCTCTCTTTCTCCTCTCTTCTCTCCTCTCGCCTCCCTCTCCCAATTTCTCTTTCTCCACGATTTCCCCTTCTCTCTCGCCACCCTTTCTCCCCTGCTTTTATTCCAACCCTTTTTTTCCAGGCACCCCACCCACCGCAACACCATAAGCCACATGGACTTTGTAGCCCAAATCGAAGGGGTAACTTCAGCTTCCACCCCTTCCTCTCCCACCATCTCCTTGACCGACTCCCATACAGTCACAGTCCCCTGCAGTCACTATGAATCCGAACCCTATCCTTATGTGGAAGGAAGCTTATTGTACAGATGCCAGCAGAGCATTTCAAAGAGCGATCAGCGTGTGATAATAGAGGGGTTTTCTGAGAGCCCGTTTCCTATAGTCACATTACTGGTGGGGGACACGCCTGTTAGAGTCACACTGGCACATTCCCTCGCTTACTACTAATGGTGCAGTTCTGGGTACTGCTGGTGTATCTGTGTTGCTGTGTGCATGGGATGAGGGCTGCTTTTGCAATGCTGCATTTCAGGGGTACCAGTAGGTTTTTTAGTCGACTCAAAAGCTTACTACTAATGTTGCAGTTCAGGGTACTGTTTGAGTACCCATCTGTGTTGCTGTGTGCGTGGGATGAGGGCTGCTGCTGCACCCTGGGGTACCAATAGGTTGTGGTGTGATGTGATGCCTGTTGTGTCTGGTTCCTTACAAGATTCAAACTTCAGTGAGTGTATGTTTGTTGTACTGTATCATGCATTGGTTGGAAATTAATCATATGATTCAGGGGAGACACTCTGAAACTTCTCTAAAGTGACTCGGAAGAAATTGATTTGAAGGTGTGTCAGATTCCGTTACCGTACTATGGGAAGTCCAAGTTCCAACTCCGTTTACAGTTGATGCGTAGTGGCTCGGGGGACGAATAACCATTCCATCCAAATGATGTGTACCACTAGGCAATTGGTGTTGTTGAGCTCCGCCGTGTTTTTGAGACGTCTTAAAAAAAGTAGGTATCTGGTGTTGAGCTTCACCGTGCCACACCGTGGCACAATGGATTAGACCGCAAAGAACATAGAAGAACCGAATGAGCTGGAAACCCCCTAAAATCATGCATTGGAAACCCTCTTTTAGTATGGTACGCACACGCGAATACGCACACTGGAATCTCAATTAAACCCGGAGTGCAACTATTCCGAGCAGGGAGGAAGCAGAGGAACCACCGCCGAGTAATGAACCTACGGTAAAGCTAGCAGACGGAGGAGTAGGCAGGCAGGCAGTCACGCAGCGTGCATGGCCCGCACATTGGCGTCGGTCAATTCTGAACATTGAGGAAGCAGAGGAACCCACGCCGCACAATGAACCTAAAGTTAGCAGACGCAGGAGAAGGCAATCACGCAGCCTGTATGGCCCGCACAATGGCGGCGCAATCAAACTTGAAGTTGATCCATTCCGAGCAGGGAGGAAGCAGAGGAACCGCCGCCGAGCAATGAAGCTAAGGCTAGCAGACATAGCAGCAGTCAGTCACGCAGCCTGCATGGCACGCACAATGGCGGCGCTATCAAATTTGAAATTTATCCATTCTGAGCAAGGAGGGAGCAGAGGAACCGCCGCCGCTGCAGCTGCTGCTGCTAATGATGTTGGTTGTTCTGCTGCTGTTGCTGCTGGTTGTGGTACCGATAACGTTGATGGTGTGTGCTGCTGTTGCTGATGATGTAAGCTTTGCCGCGGGAGAGTGCCAGCTGGCAGCCTGAGAATTCCCGCCCGGGCGCCACCTGGCAGGAGCCCAGACGATGCTGACGTGGACAGTAGGGGAGAATCGGCAGGAAAGAGCTGCTTCCTGGCAGCCGCCACGTGGCGCGAGGAGACTGGATGCCGGAGAGAGGAAGGGGACGCGGTGGGAATGTGTGGGACTGTGACGGCGGTGGCTTGGATGGTGGGATGATGGGGCGCAGCAGTGGGAGGAGGGGCAGTGAGGGGAGCAGCAGCAGCAGCAGCTGCTGCACCAGCAGTAGCAGTAGTAGCAGCAGCAGGAGGAGCAACGGCAGGAGCAGAAGGAGCGAAAGAGTGGGATGTTTGTGGGGAGGCGGGTAGAACGCTGCTGGTCTTCCAGACAGAGATGATGCTTCCTGGAACGTTCTGCGGCATCATGTGCACTGCTAGCTGCCGGGAGTCCGGCGTGTGGTGGCGGTCTATCCACTCGAGAAGGGGCCTGGTGGGTGAAGGGGGCAGAATGAGAGAGATGGAGGAGAGATGGCAGCATGATGGGACAGAGATGGTTCACACAAGAACACACATCATGTGCACTGCGAGTTGCCGTGAGTCGGGCGTGTGGCGGCGGTCTATCCACTCGAGGAGAAGCCTGGTGGGTGAAGGGGTGGTGAGGGGAGAGATGGAGGAGAGATGGCAGCATGATGGGACAGAGATGGTTCACACAATACAGGCATCCGTGCACGGCTAGCTGACGGGAGTCGGGCGTGTGGTGGCGGTCTATCCACTCGAGCAGCGGTCTGATGTGTGGTGGGGGGGGGGATGGGATGGGTGGAGAGTTGGAGGAGAGATGGCAGCATAACGGGACAGCGATGGTTCACCCAAGAAGAGGCATCATGTGCACTGCTAGTTGCCGGGAGTCGGGCGTGTGGTGGCGGTCTATCCACTCGAGGAGCGGCCTGGTGGGTGAGAGGGTCACGGAAGCAGGGCGATGGCACAGACGAGGCGAATCAAGCAAACAAGCAAACACTGATTAGTCACAACATGCAGCACACCCACGCAGCACTGAAAGAGCTTGGCCCCGCTGGCAGTGCAAGAGACCGGCAGGGCTCCGAACCGAAACACACGGGGTGCACTTGTATACACATACATCTCTTGCCACACCCACACCCACCCACGCACCTGACAAACGGCTGCACCATGAAGAGCTTGGCTCCGCTGACAGTGCGAGAGACAGGCAGTGCTCCGTCGCACTGCGCTGTGGCCAGGTCACATATCAGATGCCATGCGATCTCCTGAGAGGGGAGGGAAGGGTTCAGGGTTCAAAGAGAGCGGTGAGGCAGAAAGAGGTCGTTTGGGCGAGTTTACCCCGCCCACAGTGCGAGAGGCTGGCAGCGCTCCGTCGCACTGCGCCGTGGCCAAGTCACATATGAGATGCCATGCGATCTCCTGAGAGGGGAGGAGAGAGGAGAGGAGTGCAGGAAGAGAGTGGTACAGGAGGACGAGGTCAGTTGGGTCAATTGATCAGTTTGCCCCAGTGACTGTCCGGGAGACTGGCAGGGCTCTGTGGCACTGCGCTGTGGCCAGGTCACAGATGAGATGCCATGCGATCTCCTGAGAGGGGGGAGAGAGGAGAGGAGTGCAAGAGCAGCGATAAGAGAGTGGCGAAGGAGGAAGAGGTTAGTTGATCAGTTGGCCCCACTGACAGTGCGAGAGACTGGCAGTGCCCCGTCGCACTGCGCTGTGGCCAAGTCACATATGAGATGCCATGCGATCTCCTGAGAGAGGAGTAGAGGGGGAGGGGATCGAGAGTGGTGAGGCAGAAAGAAATGAGCTGAGTATCATGATTTCTCAAGAGCTTGGCCCCACCGATTGCCCAAGAGACTGGCAGGGTTGTGTCCGTCGCACTGTGCTGTGGCCAAGTCACATGTGAGATGCCATGCGATCTCCTGAGAGGGAGGCGGAGCAGGGAGAAACGAGCAGGTGGGGTTTGAGAAGCTTCAAGAAGCAGCTGTGGCCTGGCCTCGTCTTTTGGGGCGCCTCAAAAGTCATCTCTTTACCCGCAGTTTTTTTAGTCGCCTCAAAAGCCATCTCTTTACCCGCAGTTTTTTTAGTCGCCTCAAAAGACGAGCAGGTGGGGTTTGAGAAGCTTCAAGAAGCAGCTGTGGCCTGGCCTCGTCTTTTGAGGCGCCTCAGAAGTCATCTCTTTACCCGCAGTTTTTTTAGTCGCCTCAGAAGACGAGCAGGTGGGGTTTGAGAAGCTTCAAGAAGCAGCTGTGGCCTGCCTGGCCACGCCTTTTGGGGCACCTCAAAAGTCATCTCTTTACCCGCAGTTTTTTTAGTCGCCTCAAAAGTCATCTCTTTACCCGCAACTCTTTTTAGTCGCCTCAAGAAGCTTCAAGAAGCAGCTGTGGCCTGCCTGGCCACGTTACAGACGAGAAGCCTGGCGATTCCGTGAGAGATTGGAGAGAGGGCAGCACCCACCCCACCCCACCCCACCCCACCCCATCCCAAGGCACTCACGCTGATCTCCTTGACTGTTTGCGGTTGGAACATTGCAGATCGCGAGTCAACTCCCGCCACCACAAATAGGCGCGAGCGCTGCTGCTGCTGCCCTGCCACCACCTCCAGATACTCTAGCGGGTTGACCAGAGGGGAGATATCAAACCCTGTTTCCTCCCACACCTGTGATTGCATGCATCAAGACAAGGGAGAATAATGGAATCCAAGCCATCACTAGCGCTGCTGCTGCTGCCCTGCCACCACCTCCAGATATTCTGATGGGTTGACCAGAGGGGATATGTCGAACCCTGTCTCCTCCCACACCTGTGATTGCATGCATCAAGACAAGGGAGAGGGATGGAATCCGAGGCATCACTAATGCTGCTGCTGCTGCTGCTGCTGCCCTGCCACCACCTCCAGATATTCCGATGGGTTGACCAGAGACGAGAGGTCAAACCCTGTTTCCTCCCACACCTGTCACGGGAGGGGAGAGGGTGAGAGAGAACACACGGAGGAGATCAAATGTCAAACGCAGTTTCTTTCCACAGCTGCGATGACTTTTGAGACGTCTCAAAAGATAAAATGTCAAACGCAGTTTCTTTCCACAGCTGCGATGGGAGGGGAGGAGGTATTGACAAGAGGGGAGAGCGTAGGATACAAGAGAATATGAAGACAAACGGACGATTCATGCTGCTGCTGCTGCTGCTGCTGCCCTGTCACCGCCTCCTTGACTGCTGCCCTGTCACCACCTCCTTGACTGCTGCCCTGTCACCGCCTCCTTGACTGCTGCCCTGTCACCGCCTCCTTGACTGCTGCCCTGTCACCACCTCCTTGACTGCTGCCCTGTCACCACCTCCTTGACTGCTGCCCGTGGGACATTTTCCAGTGAGCAGCACTTGCATAGGAATAGGTTTAAGCAAGTAGGAAAAATGTGCTGCTCACTGGAAAATGTCCCAAGATCTGCTGCTGCTGCCCTGTCACCACCTCTTTGACTGCTGCCCTCAGCATATGTTCCCTTGAACCCCTTACTTGCCCTTTAACCTCTTAATCAGCACACAAAACCTTCCCTCACCAACCACTCACCTCCCCCTATCCACCCAACTCCCTGACTGCTGCCTCTGCATCTGTTTCTTTGAGTCCCTTCTGGCCCCCTTCGACCTCCTAAGCAACACACACACAACCTCCCCTCACCACCAACCACTCACCTCTCCCCAACCACCCAACACTTACCCACCCCAGGTACCCACCTCCCTAACTGCTGCCTCTGCGTCCGTCTCTTTCCTTTTAACGTCATTCTAACCACTCAAGCAACACACACAACCTCCCCTCATCAACCACTCACCTCCCTAACCGCTGCCTCTGCGTCCGTCTCTTTGAGCCCCTTCTTTCCCTTGGGAAAGCCCCAGCTGGCAGATGTTCGCCACCCTTTAACGAGTATGCACTGTAGCAGCACGGCAGGGCAGGGGTGGAGAGAGGGGAGGTGGCGGAAATAGCGGAACACTAACATATCAAGCAAGGTGGCTAAGCTGACATGATCAGGGTGAAATAGGAAACATACTAACAACAAGGAAATGATGAGAGGATGATGAGAGGATGATGAGAGGATGATGAGAGGATGATGAGAGGATGATGAGAGGATGATGAGAGAATGATGAGAGGATGATGAGAGGATGATGAGAGGATGATGAGAGGATGATGAGAGGATGATGAGAGGATGATGAGAGGATGATGAGAGGATGATGAGAGGATGATGAGAGGATGATGAGAGGATGATGAGAGGATGATGAGAGGATGATGAGAGAATGATGAGAGGATGATGAGAGGATGATGAGAGGATGATGAGAGGATGATGAGAGGATGATGAGAGGATGATGAGAGGATGATGAGAGGATGATGAGAGGATGATGAGAGGATGATGAGAGAATGATGAGAGGATGATGAGAGGATGATGAGAGGATGATGAGAGGATGATGAGAGGATGATGAGAGGATGATGAGAGGATGATGAGAGGATGATGAGAGGATGATGAGAGGATGATGAGAGGATGATGAGAGGATGATGAGAGGATGATGAGAGGATGATGAGAGGATGATGAGAGGATGATGAGAGGATGATGAGAGGATGATGAGAGGATGATGAGAGGATGATGAGAGGATGATGAGAGGATGATGAGAGGATGATGAGAGGATGATGAGAGGATGATGAGAGGATGATGAGAGGATGATGAGAGGATGATGAGAGAATGATGAGAGGATGATGAGAGGATGATGAGAGGATGATGAGAGGATGATGAGAGGATGATGAGAGGATGATGAGAGGATGATGAGAGGATGATGAGAGGATGATGAGAGGATGATGAGAGGATGATGAGAGGATGATGAGAGGATGATGAGAGGATGATGAGAGGATGATGAGAGGATGATGAGAGGATGATGAGAGGATGATGAGAGGATGATGAGAGGATGATGAGAGGATGATGAGAGGATGATGAGAGGATGATGAGAGGATGATGAGAGGATGATGAGAGGATGATGAGAGGATGATGAGAGGATGATGAGAGGATGATGAGAGGATGATGAGAGGATGATGAGAGGATGAGAGGATGATGAGAGGATGATGAGAGGATGATGAGAGGATGATGAGAGGATGATGAGAGGATGATGAGAGGATGATGAGAGGATGATGAGAGGATGATGAGAGGATGATGAGAGGATGATGAGAGGATGATGAGAGGATGATGAGAGGATGATGAGAGGATGATGAGAGGATGATGAGAGGATGATGAGAGGATGATGAGAGGATGATGAGAGGAATGATGAGAGGATGATGAGAGGATGATGAGAGGATGATGAGAGGATGATGAGAGGATGATGAGAGGATGATGAGAGGATGATGAGAGGATGATGAGAGGATGATGAGAGGATGATGAGAGGATGATGAGAGGATGATGAGAGGATGATGAGAGGATGATGAGAGGATGATGAGAGGATGATGAGAGGATGATGAGAGGATGATGAGAGGATGATGAGAGGATGATGAGAGGATGATGAGAGGATGATGAGAGGATGATGAGAGGATGATGAGAGGATGATGAGAGAATGATGAGAGGATGATGAGAGGATGATGAGAGGATGATGAGAGGATGATGAGAGGATGATGAGAGGATGATGAGAGGATGATGAGAGGATGATGAGAGGATGATGAGAGGATGATGAGAGGATGATGAGAGGATGATGAGAGGATGATGAGAGGATGATGAGAGGATGATGAGAGGATGATGAGAGGATGATGAGAGGATGATGAGAGGATGATGAGAGGATGATGAGAGGATGATGAGAGGAATGATGAGAGGATGATGAGAGGATGATGAGAGGATGATGAGAGGATGATGAGAGGATGATGAGAGGATGATGAGAGGATGATGAGAGGATGATGAGAGGATGATGAGAGGATGATGAGAGGATGATGAGAGGATGATGAGAGGATGATGAGAGGATGATGAGAGGATGATGAGAGGATGATGAGAGGATGATGAGAGGATGATGAGAGGATGATGAGAGGATGATGAGAGGATGATGAGAGGATGATGAGAGGATGATGAGAGGATGATGAGAGGATGATGAGAGGATGATGAGAGGATGATGAGAGGATGATGAGAGGATGATGAGAGGATGATGAGAGGATGATGAGAGGATGATGAGAGGATGATGAGAGGATGATGAGAGGATGATGAGAGGATGATGAGAGGATGATGAGAGGATGATGAGAGGATGATGAGAGGATGATGAGAGGATGATGAGAGGATGATGAGAGGATGATGAGAGGATGATGAGAGGATGATGAGAGGATGATGAGAGGATGATGAGAGGATGATGAGAGGATGATGAGAGGATGATGAGGAGAGGATGATGAGAGGATGATGAGAGGATGATGAGAGGATGATGAGAGGATGATGAGAGGATGATGAGAGGATGATGAGAGGATGATGAGAGGATGATGAGAGGATGATGAGAGGATGATGAGAGGATGATGAGAGGATGATGAGAGGATGATGAGAGGATGATGAGAGGATGATGAGAGAATGATGAGAGGATGATGAGAGGATGATGAGAGGATGATGAGAGGATGATGAGAGGATGATGAGAGGATGATGAGAGGATGATGAGAGGATGATGAGAGGATGATGAGAGGATGATGAGAGGATGATGAGAGGATGATGAGAGGATGATGAGAGGATGATGAGAGGATGATGAGAGGATGATGAGAGGATGATGAGAGGATGATGAGAGGATGATGAGAGGATGATGAGAGGATGATGAGAGGATGATCAACGCAGGGATTGTTAAGGCGCGGGAAGGGTAGGAGAAGACACACCCACCGATTTAAGAGTTAGAAAATGTTTACGCATACATACCCGGGTCATTGAATGGTCAAGGATGATCGCCCCAGTGACGGGCACTTTGAACTTGTAGCTCGTGAAGTCATTGTATATGTCGTTCACCCTTGCTGCATAGGGCTTCAATGCTACGCAACGTTGAAACACTGCGAGGGGGGCAGAGAGGGGGGGCAGGGTGGACAGGGGGGACAGGGGGGACAGGGGGGACAGGAGGGGCAGGGGGGGCAGGGGGGACAGGGGGGACAGGGGGAACAGGCACTTTGAACTTGAAGCTGGTGAACTCGTTGTATATGTCGTTGACCCTTGCTGCGTAGGGCTTCAACGCTACACAACGTTGAAACACTGCGAGGGGGGCAGAGAGGGGGGACAGGGGGGGCAGGGGGGACAGGAGGGGCAGGGGGGCAGGGGGGACAGGGGAGACAGGGGGGACAGGAGGGGCAGGGGGGACAGGGGGGACAGGAGGGGCAGGAGGGACAGGGGGGACAGGGGGGACAGGGGGGACAGGGGGGACAGGGGGGGCAGGCACTTGAAACTTGTATGGTGAAATCGTTGTTAATGTTGTTCACCTGGGCGGCATAGGGTTTCACCTACAAGTTTCAAGTGCCACACAGCGCTGAAATAAATAGTAAATACTGACGGTGGGAGGGGGAGAGTGCAGCGGAGAGGGGATAGTGGGGGCACATGCATGCTTCCTAACTATGGCTGGTGTGGGGAAAAGAGGGGACGGCGAATTCGTTCTGAATGTTGATCACTCTTGCTGCATATGGCTTCAGGGATGGACGGGAGAAGAATTTTGAGTCGACTCAAAAGTCTTCAGGGATGGACGGGAGAAGAGAGACATGCAGTGATGGAGGAGAAGGTGGGGGGAGGGGAGGGGAGGGGTAGGGGGAAGGGGGGAAGAGCAAATAACAGGAAGACGGTCAATGCACGGAGGTTGGTGAAGCCGCGGAGGGTGATGAGGGGGTGGGAGAGGGCGGGAGAAGGGGAGTAAGAAGGCAATGGTAGGAGTGGAGGAGCGGGGAGGAGAGAGTAGGACGGTCCTACTCCTGGAGAGAGCAGGGAGGGTGATGACCGTCCCACTCTTGAGACGTCTCAAAACGAGAGCAGGGAGGGTGATGACCGTCCCACTCTCTCCAGGAGTAGGAGCAGGGAGTAGGAGCAGGGAGTAGGAGCAGGGAGTAGGAGCAGGGAGTAGGAGCAGGGAGTAGGAGCAGGGAGTAGGAGCAGGGAGTAGGAGCAGGGAGTAGGAGCAGGGAGTAGGAGCAGGGAGGTGAAATCCGGGAGGGTGATGAGTGCACGGTTGGCGGAGAGAGGGGAACAGAGTAAAGGACGACCAACGCGCAGGGCGGTCAAGGAAAACAGAAAGGCAAGGGCAGTGGTGGAGGACGGGGGGAGGGAAGTGAGTAAAGGACAACCCACGCACGGAGGTTGGTGAAATCGCGGAGGGAGAATGAGCGCAGAGGTGGCGTGTACCGCTCACGACACTTGTCTTCATAGAACCAATGCGCCTGCCACGTCAGCACGCAGCACATCATGCACCGTCAGCACTGCCCCGTGAGCACTCTCATGTCGTCAGAGCAGTACTAAGAGGTATAACGAGGTGCAACGTGGTACTGAACAGTGCAGTGGCTGGCACTTGTTAGATGGAGAGAAGAGTGCACTCAAACGTTTGGGACGTCTGGAAGAAAGCAACACTGCACAAAAGTAAGCGGTACAAAGGGGTGCCAAGCGGAGCAAAGCGATACTAAGCGGTGCTAAGCAGTGCAGTGCAGTGCAGTGCAGTGCGGCACCTGTTCGATGGAGAAGAGCATGCGCTCAAACGACTCCAGGTCCTCCCCTGGCACGTTGAACACAAAGCGACTGGTGGGAGGCAGGGCCGGGGGAGGGGGAAGGGGGGGTTGTCTGTGGGAGCAGAAGGGGGAGAAGAAGGGGGGTTGCATGCGCTCGAACGACTCCAGGTCCTCCTCTGGCACGTTGAACACAAAGCGACTGGTGGGCGAGATAGGGGCAGGGGAGAGGAAGAAGGGGGTGTTTGGGGTGTTTGAGGTGCCTGGAAGGTCCTCCCTCCCGTGGCACGTCGAGAAACCGAAGCGACTGGTAGGGGACAGGGGTATTTGAGACGTCGCAAGGCTCGCAACTGTCGCACAGGTCGCCAGAGCCTACCTGCAGAGGTCGTCCAGAAGCTCCTGCGAAGGAGCCCGCGGGCCCGCCGCTACCGCTGCCGTTGCCGCCATGCGACTAGGTCCTAGTAACGGAAATCTTTATATAAGGTGGAAAAAAATTCGCGTTGGAAAAGGAGTATGTGCAATCAACCGCGTAAGCAGCGCCTGTGCGCTGGGCGCCTTGTGTGTGTGCATACGCGTTACACGAGTGGCTCCTTGTTTGATAGGAACATCCTTATTCTCTGAGAAGGATAGAAGGCCGAGCACGGCTTTTTGAGTCGACTAAAAGATATGCGAACGTCCTTATTCTCAGGACAAAAGGTCGAGAACCGCTTTAAATCACAACAAGGTGCTACTGGACAGCCGATTCATCAAATCACGTGCCCAGTAGAAAAGCCGCCATTGATTCTGATGCAGGTGCGCAGCATCTAAGTGAACCCAACTGGCGTTATCGGCTGAGTTACCCTCAAACTGGAAGTTTGCGTTCTGTTGCGACATTGTTACCTGTTCGTGAACGCGATCGCGAAAGCAAATGTGAGCTGAAGAATGCCTGTGAAATACTAGAAGTTTCATTTGTGCGAAAGTATACGCACAATCCATATTTCAGCGGTAACCAAAAGTCCAATCCATATTTCGCCCATTCTGGAGAGATAAGCCCAGAATTGTAAATAAATTACTGCATCCGTTAGCTCTTGCAATGCCAGCAGAGTTTCTAGTGTGAACCGCAATGCTACTCTTGTAATGTGAACTCCTCGTCGCTTTTCCTGTCGCTTGCCATTCCCCAATGTAATCATTTGCTTTCCGCGATTTCATGCTCCTATTATTTCGACAGAGAAACGAAAAGTCTTAGAATATCGGTTCTGGTTCAGAAATGCATCCGCACGCGAATACAAAGCTCGTCTGAAGCTCCACCCGATGCAGATTCGAGGGAAGATCGACGGCTGATGATTAGCCAACGCCATTTGGAGGATATTAACGGACAATAGTAATGTAGCATCCCTGCGATTCTAGAAGCCGTCGATTCGCAGCAAGGACGAATCCTGACCATGGATCTTACCACCATCGTCGAGACAGCCAATCCGTGGGTGCCACGTGGACGCGTGGCAGATGAGAAGCAGAAAGTATTGCGGACCGTGGAAGGGTACGTACGGCCGCTGAATTGTACCCGTTACAGGCTGGGGCGAGTTTGAGTTTAATGAGGTGTGACAAGGCACATTAAGCCTTCCCCCGTTCCCCTTCCCCATTCCCCCTTCCCTTTCGCCCTCTTGCGGCAGCATTCTGAACAAGCTCACACCGAGATGTTAGAACAATGCTCCCCTCACACCGCTCACACTGGAATGTTCGAACTTCTCTTCAGGCTTTAAGACTTCTCATTCCCCCTCCCCACTCCCCTTCCCCCTCCGCAACCCCTTCTTTCCCTTCCCTCTCCCCCCTTCCCCCTTCCACCTTCCACCTTCGCCCTTGTCCTCCGCAGCATTCTGAACAAGCTCACACCTGAGATGTTCGATCCGCTTTTCCTGCAGCTCCTGACAGCTGGCATCAACACACATGAGATCCTCCAGGTGATTCTAACAGAGCAGGCATGTTTCATTTATTTCAGGTGAATTCAACAGACGAAGTGCACGTCTGCTCAGAAGTCGCCGTTCTTGCTTTCTAATATTAAACACACCGATTTGAATGATTGCTGCACAATTGCATTGTTAATCCCCCCATCCCCACCCCCTTCACAATTGCATTGATATCTTTATTCTTTCACTAAGGCAGTAGACTAACCCACCTTCTAGAATCCACTCCATTCGCCTCTTCTCACTGAATGTATAACTCACATCAACTCAAACCCCCCTTCTCCCCCTCCCATCTTTCCCACCTCCCCTCTTCCTTCGCTCCCCTCTCACCCATCTTCTCCCTCCCCTCTCCTCACCCCCTCTTCTCTCCGCCCGCCCTCTCTCAGGGAGTGATTAAATTAATTTTCACCAAGGCAGTAGATGAACCCACCTTCTGCCCCATGTACGCTGCCCTCTGCGAAAAACTTTCGCGAGTGCTGCCCGAGCTTCCGCCGTCCAACGGGGCAGGGGGGGAGGAAGGGGGCGCTGGGGAAGGGCGGGGTGAGCCGATCTCCTTCCGCTGTGTTCTGCTGAACACGTGTCAGGAGGAGTTTGAACGCGCTGTTAAGCTGCAGGTGGGGTGCGGTGTGGTGGGATGGGGTGGGGTGCGGTGCAGCGGGGTGTGGTGGGATGGGGTGGGGTGGGGTGCGGTGGTAAATGGTTGCGGAATGCAGGTAGTGGCTCGAGGAACCTGTTCTTCTGGGCAGTGAGAACGTGTGAGGAGGAGGAGTCTAAACTGCAGAAAGGACACCCTTTGCTGCTAAGCTGAGAGAGGCTGCAGGTAGGTAGGAAACACCTCTGTGTTGCTGGGCACGTGTGAGAAGGAGGAGTCAAAACGTGCGGATAAGCTGAGTGAGACTGCAGGTAATCACCTCATCTCTCCCTCCCCCTCCCCCTCCTCCGTGCCAGGCTGGCGAGCTGCTGGAATTACTCAAAGGAGGAAGGACGGCATTGAAGAAGAAGGGACGAGGGAGGAGAGGAGGGAGGGAGAGCATTGAAGGAAAGGGGTTCCAATGTCTGTCCTCTTCCGCGGCCCCTGCTCTCTCTCTCTTCCTCGTTTTGTCCTGTGGCAGGCTGGCGAGCTGCTGGAATCATTGCAGGAAGGAAGCACGGAAGGAGAGGAGGGAGGAGAGGATGGGGGGGGAGAGGAGAGGCGAGAGGAGGAGCGGGGAAAAGTCAACGGGGGAGAGCAGGAGGGGGGAGAAGGGAAAGGAGTAGAGGAGGGAGGAGAGGAGGAGGGGGGAGAGGAGATGGGAGAGGAGGGGGGGAAAGTTGACTGGAGAAAACGGGAGGGGGAAGAAGGGAGAGGAGTAAAGGAGATTGGAGAAGGGGAGGGAGAAGGGAAAGGAGCAAAAAAGAGGGGAAGGAAAAGGGGAGGGAGAAAGAGAAAGGGAAAGGGAGAGAATTGCACAAAGGAAGTGCAAGGAGAGAGAGGAGAAAGGGGGGAAGATGAGGGAGAGAAGGAGGGGGATGAGGAGGGTGGGAGAGAGGGGGAGAAAGATACTAACGAGGATGATGAAAGGGAGAAGAGGGAGAAGGAGCGAGAGAGTGAGAAGGCGGGAGAGGAGGAGAAGGAGCAGCGCAGGGCCAAGGCACGGACAGTGGGCACCTTTCGACTGATTGGAGAGCTGTTCCTTCAGAAAATGATTCCGGAACCGGTGGTTCATGCGTGTGTGCAGGTGAGTGGTTTGATTTCGTGTGCGCTGGTGAGCAGGTGAGTGGAGTGGCCCTTTTTTTTTACTGATGTTGTTCTCGATAACAGGGAAGTAATGATTGGTCAAGACACACGCTCTTCGAAGTATCTCTCTTGATGCTGCTCACGATAGCAGGGGGGTGATGATTGGTTGGGACGGTTCCTGATTGGTTGCTCACGATAGCATCCCCCCTCCCTCCCACGTGGAAGTTGTGTGTGTGCTGCTCACCGGTTGATTGACAGGGAAAAGCGCCATTCTCATGCTAGCCCCTTTTTGAGTCGACTCAAAAATAGCTGTGTGTGTGCTGCTCACCGGTTTATTGACAGGGAAAAGCGCCATTCTCATGCTAGCCCCTTTTTGAGTCGACTCAAAAATAGCTGTGTGTGTGCTGCTCACCGGTTTATTGACAGGGAAAAGCGCCATTCTCATGCTAGCCCCCTTCCCCCTTCCGTACATCTCTCGCCTTCCTCCCTTACCTCCGTCCTCCCCCGTATTTCCCTTTACAGGAGCTGTTGGTTAACCCAGCATCTGTCCCTCCTCCTCATGCAGAAGCAGTGTGTGTGTGCTGCTCATGATTGCGAGGGGGGCGATGGAGAGGAGTGGGAGAGTGCCACTACTGTTGGAAGGTTACCCCCCTTGTTCACCTCCCTTCCACCCACCGCTTCTCTCCCATACACCCCTCGCTTCCCTCCCTCCTCCAGGTCCTTTTGGGCGATCCTCCGTCCATTCCCCCTCCCTCCCACGTAGAAGCAGTGTGTGTGCTGCTCACGATAGCAAGGGGGGCGATGGAGAGGAGTGGGAGAGTGCCACTACTGTTGGAAGGTTACCCCCTTCGTTCACCTCCCTTCCACCCATCGCTTCTCTCCCATACACCCCTCGCTTCCCTCCCTCCTCCAGGTCCTTTTGGGCGATCCTCCGTCCATTCCCCCTCCCTCCCACGTAGAAGCAGCGTGTGTGCTGCTCATGATAGCAGGGGGGGCGATGGAGAGGAGTGGGAGAGCGCCGCTGCTGCTGGAAGGGTATTCTAAGCGTGCGAAGTATTTGGCTAAGTACCAGGGGAGTGAGAAGGATCAGCTGGTATTTGCTTCGAGGAACACACCTAGCCAGTTGTGTCTTGAGCAAAATCTCCAAGAGCAGCAGAAACTGCAGCAGTGCCAGCTCGCACCAGCCAGCAGCGCCAGCTTGCGCCCGCCAGCCCGCCAGCCCGAGCAGGCCACGTGCCAGCCTGCGCCAGCCCGCGTGCCGCTCTCACCAGCCGCCCACTGCCCGCGCCAGCTCGAGTCTGAGTCAGTCTTGCGTTTCGATGCGGAGGGCCGTGCGATCGACTTCGCTTCGTGGCTGCTGGAACTCAAGCTCTACCTGCGGAGCCAGCTTCAGCATGACATCTCCCTGTACGATCACGCTTCGGGTGAGCTCCCAGCCCCGCCGCGTCCTTTTGGTCTTGCTGCTGACGCCACGCCAGCGCAGAAGGAGGAGTACTGCGAGGCTCGACTAGAGCGCACGCAGTGGGAGGCGCGCGACGCCGCTGCGCGCCTTGCTATCGGTCGCCACCTCCCGCAGGCCGAGCGGAAACACTTTTGCCATGTGGAGACAGCAAAGGAGTGCTTTGATGCTGTTATCGCTCGCTACTCCACTCCCTCCTCCGCCTCTTTGGGCCGCCTCTTTCTGCCTTTCCTCTTTCCACATCTCTCTGCGTTCTCCACCGTTGCTGATCTCGTTACCCACCTGCGCTCGCTTGACGCTAGCTACCGTGCAGCTTGCACTACTGAGGTCCTTGCTGTGCACCCGCCCCCCATGTATATCACCCTGTACCTCCTCGCGACCCGCCTTCCTGACCGATTCGCACCTGCTCGCGACGCTTTCCTCGCAAAACACCCAATGAACCTCACTATCGATTTCTTTGAGAAGCGTCTCACTAAGATCGAGACCCGCTTACTCGCCATAGCCTCCTCCTCTAGTACAGTGCTTCCCCCCATGTTTGAGGGATGCGTCCCATCCTTCCTCGCCGCCGCCTCTGCGTCGGCTGCTGTTGCCGAGCCTGCTGCCCCGACAGAGGTTGCAGCAGTTGCTGCCTCTAGTGAGCAGCGACGTCGCAAGGGTGGTCGGGGGCGTGGAGGGGGTGGAGGGGGTGGAGGGGGTGGAGGAGGTGGAGGCGGTGGAAGTGCTGGTACGTCTGGGGGAGAAGACGCTGGAGGAGGTCCTGAGTCTGGTGGTACGGGCGGAAGAGGTGCTGGTCCTAGGGGTGTGGCGGTGACGCAGCAGCAGCAGCAGATCGAGCATTGGGCCTCTCTGCAGCAGTGGAGACCTAGTGGTCCGGGGAGCGTCGGCTGCGGTGGCAGCCCTGGCAACTGGGTGGCGCATCGTCGGGACGTCGGGCCCTGTCAGTACCGACTTCTGACTGGTCCGGGTGCTGGCACCGTCTGCGGGCGACATGATCACTCCGCTATGCGTTGCTTCCGCCGCCTCGACGACCTTTATCGCTTTCGCTTTTTGTCTCAGGTGGTCACCCCGGACTGGCTTGCGCTGCTGCAGCGTGGTTTGCCTTTGTTTAGTATGGACATGTCTGATATTTTTTCTGTTCTGTACGCTGTTGATGAGTATAGTACTGCTGGATCTTTTTATTCGTGTGTACTTAGACTAGGATCTTTAGCTATCTCTAGTGTCGAATCTTCTGGCACAGGTGCGTCCACTACTAACGCGTCGCTCTCTTTGACGCTCAACTCCAACACTTCTTAGCGTTTCTTTCGCGACCACGCCCGCCTCTCGTCGCTTTCAGCTCCTGTTGCTGTCCCTTTGGCTGGAGGGAGGGAGGGAGGGAGGGTGGGGAGGGAGGGAGGGAGGGAGGGAGGGAGGGAGGGAGGGAGGGAGGGAGGGAGGGAGGGAGGGAGGGAGGGGAGGGAGGGAGGGAGGGGAGGGAGGGAGGGAGGGAGGGAGGGAGGGAGGGAGGGGAGGGAGGGAGGGAGGGAGGGGAGGGAGGGAGGAAGGGAGGGAGTCCAGATTCAGAAGCTCCTGCGAAGGGCGACCGGTTTTGATTTTCCTAAACCAGGAAATTTTCCAAAAGAGAAATGTCAAAGAGAATGCCAATGGAAGTGTAAAGCCCGTAGGCAAAATAGTGACCCCCCCCTTCTAGTTGGCTCCACTTGATACACTGATATAGAGGTTACGTTTGTAGGGTGTAATGGCTTGCAGATTTTCTTTTTTTCCTGATACTGAACCAGCTTTCCAAGTTTGATCGAGGAAACTTGCCGCAGGGTTGGGCAAATGCGTCGCAAGAAGTGCCAAATTCACATAAGTGCCACATTCACATTCCAAATTCGAAGCCGAGGAAAATGCAGGCGGGTTTAGTGGCACTAGTGGCATTGGCAGCGCCTGACTCTTCTGCAGAAAGCGAGAGCTGTAGGAATGCGTTTTGCGGAATGGGTTTGGGGTGTGAAGTATGCGGAGAAACACAAAAAGGAGGTGATAAACAAAGAGAGTCAGGGAGACGGAAACGGAGAGTGAGAGGTGAGAACTTGTGCATGATGGCGAGGGGAGGGGATAACGTGTGGTACTTGGGAGAAGGGAGGGGAGATTCTGAGCGCGACAGGGACATGGGAGTGGAGACCATGAGCGCGAAGGCGATGCGAAGACATGAGAACGTGAGCGCGAGGGCGAGGGGAGGGGAGAACGTGAGCGCTAGGGAGATGCGAGGGGAGAACGTGAGCGCTACGGAGATGCGAGGGGAGAACGTGAGCGCTACGGAGATGCGACGGGAAGAACGTGAGCGCTACGGAGATGCGACGGGAAGAACGTGAGCGCTACGGAGATGCGACGGGAAGAACGTGAGCGCTACGGAGATGCGACGGGAAGAACGTGACAACGAGGCCGATGGGAGGGGACGACGGAATGGGATGGGAGAGAGGAAGAACGACGGGAGGGGAGGGGAGAGAGGAAGAACGACGGAATGGGAGGGGAGAGAGGAAGAACGACGGAATGGGAGGGGAGAGAGGAAGGACGACGGAATGGGAGGGGAGAGAGGAAGAACGACGGTATGGGAGGGGAGAGAGGAAGAACGACGGTATGGGAGGGGAGAGAGGTATAACGACGGAATGGGATGGGAGAGAGGAAGTACGACGGAGCGGGAGGGGAGAGAAGAAGGGTGACGGAAGAGGAAGGGCGACGGGAGAGGAAGGGCGACGGAAGAGAGGGAGGGCGACGGGAGAGGAAGGGCGATGAGAGAGGAATGGCGACGGGAGTGAGGAAGGGCGACGAGAGCGAGGAAGGGCGACGGGAGAGGAAGGGCGACGGGAGAAGAGAAGGGCGACGGGAGAGAGGAAGGGCGACGGGAGCGAGGAAGGGCGACGGGAGAGAAGACGGGCGACGGGAGAGGAAGGGCGACGGGAGAGGAAGCGCGACGAGAGAGGAAGGGCGACGAGAGAGGGGAGAGAGCGATCGAGAAAACTGATGGCATGATGCCGGCGGGAGGGCGACGGAATGGACGACAGGGAGGCGACGCGACGGGCGACGGAACGGACGACACGATCGCGAGGCGAAGGGCGACAGGGCGGCGACGGGACGGACGGCGCAAGGTCAATTGGAACGGGAGGGCAAACGAGATGGGATAGGAGGGCGGCGAGAGGACGATACAACGGCATAAGTAAATCGCAACCATGCCCACTAGTTTCTACGCGTCAGAATTGCGGTAACAACGGCCTAATTTCAATGTTCTATAGCTAGAGAAGTACCGTATAACTAAGGAGCAGGTGCAAATGAACGGACGAACTAGTACTAGTTCACCCCAGCCCAACTTGAACCCAAAACTGGGCGGAGATCGCTTGGACGTGACAAAACGATCGCAGTGCTTTGTTGTGCGACTTCAAAAACAGAGATGCGACACCTGACGTGCTGTCATCAATTTTTTGGGTTTGGCGGGAACCAATCAGATGTGTTCGATTTGCATAACCGCTCTCTTTAAAGTCCCAAATTGCGGGCCGCGAGGGTCAAGTTTTTAAAACTTGACGAAGTTGAGTGTCCAAGCTTTTGAAAGTCACGCACCTGCAATTTGGGACTTTCGAAGACAGATTCACTCACCAGGGGGAAAACCGAGGGTTGGCTGGGTCTCGCGAAAAAAACGAACCTAGACGAAATCGGAAACTCTCGCCAAAGCCCACACCAGAAAAACTCCCTCTGGTCAACTTTTAAAAGCATGAACAATTTGGGCCGCCGGCTTTAAAACCAGGGTGCACATTCATTCCAATTTCATCAAAGGTTATCCCTTGACCGGCCGAGTTACGGCGTTTCCCGACTGTGGAGGTGGGGGAAACAATTTCTTGCTTAGCGGAAGAAAGCGGAGTGGTTCAGAGTGGTATTCCCCCCTCAATTTCCCCCAATCCAATTTCCCACACATCTTGACGGACACATCGAATGTTTGTGTACTTCTTTCTCGACCTGCCTATTCTTACTAGTAGTGATAGGCAGCACGTTACTAGCGTAGACCGCCCCATTTCCTCGCGATATGGATTTCGTCTGGCGATTCTCTGCTCGCCTGACCACGTCGCACCCGCCACTTCGGCGCTGCACGAGAGTTAGGGTTACAAACAAGGAACTCGTCGCGTATTCTCTGCCGCGACGAGAATACTACAAGCGTAATCTGACAAAGGAACCCCGCCTCCCATCCCGTATTCATCTCGCTGACCTTCACTAAAAAAATTGCGGCCCCAAGGCCGCGCCTACAGCTAGTGTGCGCTCCGCGTCATTGAAGGAACGCGTCGGCAGCGTCTCCCCTCCTCCTCGCCTCCGCGCCACCTCATTACCTCGCTGCCTCGCCTCCGCGCCTCCGCGCCTCCTCGCGGTAGCGCCACCTCCCCACCTCGC
Organism: Closterium sp. Naga37s-1; assembly: GCA_947471745.1. Classification (NCBI taxonomy): domain Eukaryota; kingdom Viridiplantae; phylum Streptophyta; class Zygnematophyceae; order Desmidiales; family Closteriaceae; genus Closterium; species Closterium sp. Naga37s-1. The sequence continues at coordinate 835,529 of CANJKZ010000024.1, read as the reverse complement.
CTCCGCGCCTCTTCGCGGGAGCGCCACCTCGCCTCCTCGCCTCCACGCCAAGTTTCCACCCCGCCAGCACGCCACCGCACCAGGGTGCCCTTCCCCACTTTTACTTTCCCACCCGTTCCTCTTCCCCCACCCCATCACCCTACTTTCCCGCCAATCCCTCTCTCCGCCGCCTTCGAGTTCGGCACCACATCACGCTTCCTCCTCCCCCTCTCACTCAGCGTCACCGCAAAAACCCCTTCTCTCCTTCCCCTCCCCAGCCCTCCATGCCTGCAGTCTCACTCTCACCTGACCCTCTCGACACCACCACACTCATCCTCCTCTTTCAATACCCACCACACCACTCAGCACGAGCAGCTGCAGCCCCGACCCTCGCATCCTCGCCACCACGCCTCCTTGCTTCTATGCCTCCTCGCCTCTCTGCCTCCTCGCCTCTCTGCCTCCTCGCCTCTCTGCCTCCTCGCCTCTCTGCCTCCTCGCCTCTCTGCCTCCTCGCCTCTCTGCCTCCTCGCCTCTCTGCCTCCTCGCCTCTCTGCCTCCTCGCCTCTCTGCCTCCTCGCCTCTCTGCCTCCTCGCCTCTCTGCCTCCTCGCCTCTCTGCCTCTGCCTCCTCGCCTCTCTGCCTCCTCGCCTCTCTGCCTCCTCGCCTCTCTGCCTCCTCGCCTCTCTGCCTCCTCGCCTCTCTACTCTCACTCCTCTACTCTCACCCCTCTACTCTCACCCCTCTACTCTCACCCCTCTACTCTCACCCCTCTACTCTCACGCCTCTACTCTCACGCCTCTACTCTCACGCCTCTACTCTCACGCCTCTACTCTCACGCCTCTACTCTCACCCCTCTACTCTCACCCCTCTACTCTCACCCCTCTACTCTCACCCCTCTACTCTCACCCCTCTACTCTCACGCCTCTACTCTCACGCCTCTACTCTCACGCCTCTACTCTCACCCCTCTACTCTCACCCCTCTACTCTCACCCCTCTACTCTCACCCCTCTACTCTCGCCCCTCTACTCTCACGCCTCTACTCTCACCCCTCTACTCTCACCCCTCTACTCTCACCCCTCTACTCTCACGCCTCTACTCTCACGCCTCTACTCTCACCCCTCTACTCTCACGCCTCTACTCTCACCCCTCTACTCTCACCCCTCTACTCTCACCCCTCTACTCTCACCCCTCTACTCTCACGCCTCTACTCTCACGCCTCTACTCTCACCCCTCTACTCTCATGCCTCTACTCTCACCCCTCTACTCTTGCCGGTCGCTCTCATCTGTGACCTCACCTCTTCCTCATCACTCTCCCATCCTTACTGCAGGTGCTCCGCCCTGACCCTTGTTCCTCTTCCTGGTGGAGATGATTAGCTTCCCCTTCCTTTCTACTCGTGTCGGCGTGCACGAGTCCCATCAGGATTGCACTACTCTCGCATGCTTACATGTAACGAACTTGATTACCAAGATCGCCCTGCCCTGCCCTGCACTTCCTACTCTTTCCTTCGAGCCCTCCAATCTCCAAAATGCCGGCACTTCAACTCCTTTGTTCCTCTAATTACCGGTCCCTCCATTCGACTCTGTCCAGTGGTCTGCGTTCCCCTTCCCCGTTTGCCCAGGGAACCATGTGCTGTCATGTCCCATGTGTCAATGCTCATGCTCCCCATCTTCACTCCTCACCTCATATCCTCGCAATCATGCCCGCTGTGCCCTCCATACCACAGGTGCCGCCTGTCATCAACAACCTCACATCGCCATCTGGCATGCACATGCGGGTGGGTATGGGTGTGCGCTCTTCCTCCCCTCTCTCCCCACTTCATCCCCTAATTCCTCTCTTCCACGCCTTGGCGCTCCCAATCTGCCCTCTCACTTCTCATTCCATCCTCTCTCCTCCCTGCCCTCCAATTTCCTCAAGGCAACCATTCTCTCCTCTCTGTTCTGCCTCTTTCACCCGTGCCCTCGATTCTCCTCAATGGCGGCAGGCACACGGTGCGCCTACCTGCCGCGAAGAATCCACACAGGGCTCCTGCAGCGCTATGCTCACACGGCAATATTTTATATCAATCTGGGTGTACCCTCATCATGATGAAGCTACACATTTGTTGTAACGTGTCATGCTAGCCGTCAATATAAAGCAATGGGGTATTTCACACGACAAAAAGAGCCAATAACACACGTCGATCCTTACTATTGTACGCACATGCAGAATCTTGGTAAATAGTAAATAGGGTTGATAGTAAGTCCTGGGGGTTGTACGGTACTATGGGGGTTATAGGTATTACAGAATTACCCTTGGCACCATGTCAGAAGCACAACACCACAGTGTGATCCATTGCGTTATGGCACATAAGATACACATAGAGGCGCGTTTACTAGTGCACTTGTTTCCGCGTTGACATAGAGCAGACAACGCCGTGCCGCGCCTCCACTTTGAATACCCTACCACTGGTCCCATAAATCCAGTCGAGCTGCAATGCACAGAAAACCGGAGATGCTCATGGAGGTGATAGAGCAGGTGCTGGATTCGTATTATGCGCAGCACAGGCAGCAGAGCCCCACAATATACAGCCCCACACTCTGCTGCCCCACACTCTACGGCCCCACTCTCTGCTGCCGGCCAATCTGCGGTCCCACACTCTACGGCCCCACTCTCTGCTGCCGGCCAATCTGCGGCCCCACACTCTACGGCCCCACTCTCTGCTGCCGGCCAATCTGCGGCCCCACACTCTACGGCCCCACTCTCTGCTGCCGGCCAATCTGCGGCCCCACACTCTACGGCCCCACTCTCTGCTGCCGGCCAATCTGCGGCCCCACACTCTACGGCCCCACGTTCTGCTGCTCCACGCTATGCTGATCCAGTGCCCGCCACTCTGCTGCCCCGACCCTTGGCTGCCCCACCATCTGCTGCCCCACGCTCTTCAGCCCCACAGGCCAATTGCCCCACACTTTGCTGCCCCACACTTCTCTGCCCCACGCTCTGCTGCCCCACTCTCTCCTGCCCCACGCTCTGCTGCCCCACTCTCTCCTGCCCCACTATCTGCTGCTCCACACTATTATGCTGCACCGTGCCCTTCTGCCATGCACTCTGTTGCCCAACGCTCTGCTGCCCCACGCTCTGCTGCCCCACCCATTGCCCCCACTCCATCTTCGTTCATCATCGCGTGTTGAGTAAATCACCTGTGTGTGATGGGTTTAGGGTTTTTCGAGTACATTGAGTTTGCCCTTGCACCTAAATCAAAACCTGACCAGTAAAAGAATGAAGGGCAGTCATAATGCATCAAAGTTATGGTACATAGCGAACAGGAACAGCGAACGGCCCCTCTCATATACTTGTAGAATGTGGTCTTACATGGTACACAAACACCTACATTTCGACCCACCTCTGACATCACCTGATGCCCTATGCCAGCAAGTGCAAAAGACGCCATGAACCTTTGCATCAGAGGCATACGCTTTCGACCAGGGACAGAAGGATCGGTGTTTGGTGGCTGCCGTTTTATGGACCAATAAGTCATCGACTTCCTGCACACGTCACACTCCCACTTCAAACCAAGTCCAGCCCACCCCAATTTCCATGACCTCACTTTCATACGACCATTGCACCCCACCACCCCCGTACAATGAAGTGACAAAACCATAAAAAACTGTAGCGTGTGAATGGGGTCAAGGAAGCAAACGATGTTGCGAAGACCGTCCAAGAGAGGAAGCATGGTCCAACCGTCTCCCTTTATTGGTGTGGTTTTGGTGGGCGTTGGTGCAAATGCTCTGACGTTGTAAGGGAGAAGAAGGGTGTGTATATGGGTGCAACACTTAATGAGCAAACTATTATAAATGTGTACTATATGCGCACCGAATGCCCTACGCATGCGAAGGGTCCGGGCTCTATACATGATGTTCAACACGTACGTACCTTGCTGGAATCGGGCTTGCATCACCATTGCAACGTGTTTCCTGACGGAGGTCCGAGTGTGGCCCGCGCCGTCCGATCAGCTCGTGCACGACCTCAACAGCCACAGTGCTGTGGGGAGGGAGGGGTGCACATGCTCTGCCGGTGTACGGGAGCAGAAGGGTGGGTAGATGTGCACAAAACTTAGTGATTGAATCGTATGAATGTGTACATGAATGCGCACCATTGGGACATCAACATGCGAAGGGTCCGGTCTGGGCTCTACGCATTCTGTTCATCACGTAAGTACCTTGCTGGAATCGGGCTTGCATCACCATTGCAACGTGTTTCCTGACGGAGGTCCGAGTGTGGCCCGCGCCGTCCGATCAGCTCGTGCACGACCTCAACAGCCACAGTGCTGTGGGGAGGGAGGGGTGCACATGCTCTGCCGGTGTACGGGAGCAGAAGAGTGGGTAGATGTGCACAAAACTTAGTGATTGAATCGTATGAATGTGTACATGAATGCGCACCATTGGGACATCAACATGCGAAGGGTCCGGGCTCTACGCATTCTGTTCATCACGTAAGTACCTTGCTATCCTCGGGCTTGCATCACCATTGCAACGTGTTTCCTGACGGAAGTCAGGTGGTGGCCCGCGCAGTCCGCTCAGCTCATGCACAACCTCAACAGCCACAGTGCCTTGGTCTGGGCGCGCTGGCGCATCACTCCCGATCACCACGTCTTGCCATTCCACACCCGCCGTGACGTCATGGACAGGCCTATCCTGTCGAGCTGCCATGAATTTAGATCGTGGGGGCAATTGTGGTTTCATAATAGTTTAGGGATGCCTCGAATAAGTACATGATTGTGGGTGATATGACACAACATTCGCCAGGAAAAAAAATGTCAATCCATGTCTCGGTTTCACACTTGTCACACTTGCGCCGCATTTCGGAAAAGAATCGATCGTGCGTACCAGCATCATAGTTGGAGCCCTTCCGTGCCCCACCCCATTGAAACCGCCGGCCATCCCGATACAACGCTCCATCGGGACCCAGGGTGTATGCAGGAAAGCCGTATCGTAGACCTGCAATGCCATAAGGATCCCGCATCGTAAGATCTGATAGATCCTCTGATGCAATATCTGCCCTGCATCTGAAAGATGCACCAAATGTCGCTAGAAGTACTTTCACGCTTTCGCCTGCGGTTGTCCCATCGGATCCTGCGCGAACAAAAGATTAGGAACTAATGAATCTTTCTTGTTCATCTCAACTGCATGCCCCAAACTGTCCCAAAACTCCGTCACATCTCACCAGCCCTTGTTGCTGCCATCATCAGCTTCTCGATTGCCCCATCCCCCACCATTAGTAAGAAGAACACCAGATCGGCAATGGATGCAGTCCTTCCCATCAAGCATGACAAACCAATCCGTAGGAAACAGATTGGCAGCTGCATGTGACTAGAAATACCAAGACTCTTCACTTCGCATTTGTTCGCCATGTCACGCAACTCTTCAAGGGCAGAACTCCGCACCTCACAATCAGACGACATGGCCAGTAGCTGGGTGGAGGGAACGAGAGGGGAGCAAGGGCGGATGTCAGCTGGGTGGGGGGAAGTGAGTAGCTGGGTGAGGGGAAGTGAGTAGCTGGGTGGGGGGAAGTGAGTAGCTGGGTGGGGGGAAGTGAGTAGCTGTGTGGGGGGAAGTGAGTAGCTGGGTGGGGGGAAGTGAGTAGCTGTGTGGGGGGAAGTGAGTAGCTGTGTGGGGGGAAGTGAGTAGCTGGGTGGGGGGAAGTGAGTAGCTGGGTGGGGGGAAGTAAGTAGCTGGGTGGGGGGAAGTGAGTAGCTGGGTGGGGGGAAGTGAGTAGCTGTGTGGGGGGAAGTGAGTAGCTGTGTGGGGGGAAGTGAGTAGCTGTGTGGGGGGAAGTGAGTAGCTGTGTGGGGGGAAGTGAGTAGCTGGGTGGGGGGAAGTGAGTAGCTGTGTGGGGGGAAGTGAGTAGCTGTGTGGGGGGAAGTGAGTAGCTGGGTGGGGGGAAGTGAGTAGCTGGGTGGGGGGAAGTGAGTAGCTGTGTGGGGGGAAGTGAGTAGCTGTGTGGGGGGAAGTGAGTAGCTGGGTGGGGGAAAGTGAGTAGCTGGGTGGGGGGAAGTGAGTAGCTGTGTGGGGGGAAGTGAGTAGCTGTGTGGGGGGAAGTGAGTAGCTGTGTGGGGGGAAGTGAGTAGCTGGGTGGGGGGAAGTGAGTAGCTGTGTGGGGGGAAGTGAGTAGCTGGGTGGGGGGAAGTGAGTAGCTGTGTGGGGGGAAGTGAGTAGCTAGGTGGGGGGAAGTGAGTAGCTGGGTGGGGGGAAGTAAGTAGCTGGGTGGGGGGAAGTGAGTAGCTGGGTGGGGGGAAGTGAGTAGCTGTGTGGGGGGAAGTGAGTAGCTGGGTGGGGGGAAGTGAGTAGCTGGGTGGGGGGAAGTGAGTAGCTGGGTGGGGGGAAGTGAGTAGCTGGGTGGGGGGAAGTAAGTAGCTGGGTGGGGGGAAGTGAGTAGCTGGGTGGGGGGAAGTGAGTAGCTGTGTGGGGGGAAGTGAGTAGCTGTGTGGGGGGAAGTGAGTAGCTGTGTGGGGGGAAGTGAGTAGCTGTGTGGGGGGAAGTGAGTAGCTGGGTGGGGGAAGTGAGTAGCTGTGTGGGGGGAAGTGAGTAGCTGTGTGGGGGGAAGTGAGTAGCTGGGTGGGGGGAAGTGAGTAGCTGGGTGGGGGGAAGTGAGTAGCTGGGTGGGGGGAAGTGAGTAGCTGTGTGGGGGGAAGTGAGTAGCTGTGTGGGGGGAAGTGAGTAGCTGGGTGGGGGGAAGTGAGTAGCTGTGTGGGGGGAAGTGAGTAGCTGTGTGGGGGGAAGTGAGTAGCTGGGTGGGGGGAAGTGAGTAGCTGTGTGGGGGGAAGTGAGTAGCTGTGTGGGGGGAAGTGAGTAGCTAGGTGGGGGGAAGTGAGTAGCTGGGTGGGGGGAAGTGAGTAGCTGTGTGGGGGGAAGTGAGTAGCTGGGTGGGGGGAAGTGAGTAGCTGGGTGGGGGGAAGTGAGTAGCTGTGTGGGGGGAAGTGAGTAGCTGTGTGGGGGGAAGTGAGTAGCTAGGTGGGGGGAAGTGAGTAGCTGGGTGGGGGGAAGTGAGTAGCTGGGTGGGGGGAAGTGAGTAGCTAGGTGGGGGGAAGTGAGTAGCTGTGTGGGGGGAAGTGAGTAGCTGGGTGGGGGGAAGTGAGTAGCTGTGTGGGGGGAAGTGAGTAGCTGTGTGGGGGGAAGTGAGTAGCTGGGTGGGGGGAAGTGAGTAGCTGGGTGGGGGGAAGTGAGTAGCTGGGTGGGGGGAAGTGAGTAGCTGTGTGGGGGGAAGTGAGTAGCTGTGTGGGGGGAAGTGAGTAGCTGGGTGGGGGGAAGTGAGTAGCTGTGTGTGGGGAAGTGAGTAGCTGTGTGGGGGGAAGTGAGTAGCTGGGTGGGGGGAAGTGAGTAGCTGTGTGGGGGGAAGTGAGTAGCTGTGTGGGGGGAAGTGAGTAGCTAGGTGGGGGGAAGTGAGTAGCTGGGTGGGGGGAAGTGAGTAGCTGTGTGGGGGGAAGTGAGTAGCTGGGTGGGGGGAAGTGAGTAGCTGTGTGGGGGGAAGTGAGTAGCTGTGTGGGGGGAAGTGAGTAGCTGTGTGGGGGGAAGTGAGTAGCTAGGTGGGGGGAAGTAAGTAGCTGGGTGGGGGGAAGTGAGTAGCTGGGTGGGGGGAAGTGAGTAGCTAGGTGGGGGGAAGTAAGTAGCTGGGTGGGGGGAAGTGAGTAGCTGGGTGGGGGGAAGTGAGTAGCTGGGTGGGGGGAAGTGAGTAGCTGTGTGGGGGGAAGTGAGTAGCTGTGTGGGGGGAAGTGAGTAGCTGGGTGGGGGGAAGTGAGTAGCTGGGTGGGGGGAAGTGAGTAGCTAGGTGGGGGAAGTGAGTAGCTGGGTGGGGGAAAGTGAGTAGCTGTGTGGGGGGAAGTGAGTAGCTGTGTGGGGGGAAGTGAGTAGCTGTGTGGGGGGAAGTGAGTAGCTGGGTGGGGGGAAGTGAGTAGCTGTGTGGGGGGAAGTGAGTAGCTGTGTGGGGGGAAGTGAGTAGCTGTGTGGGGGGAAGTGAGTAGCTGGGTGGGGGGAAGTGAGTAGCTGTGTGGGGGGAAGTAAGTTGCTGGGTGGGGGGAAGTGAGTAGCTGGGTGGGGGAAGTGAGTAGCTGGGTGGGGGAAAGTGAGTAGCTGGGTGGGGGGAAGTGAGTAGCTGTGTGGGGGGAAGTGAGTAGCTGTGTGGGGGGAAGTGAGTAGCTGGGTGGGGGGAAGTGAGTAGCTGTGTGGGGGGAAGTGAGTAGCTGGGTGGGGGGAAGTGAGTAGCTGGGTGGGGGGAAGTGAGTAGCTGTGTGGGGGGAAGTGAGTAGCTGTGTGGGGGGAAGTGAGTAGCTGGGTGGGGGAAAGTGAGTAGCTGGGTGGGGGGAAGTGAGTAGCTGTGTGGGGGGAAGTGAGTAGCTGTGTGGGGGGAAGTGAGTAGCTGTGTGGGGGGAAGTGAGTAGCTGGGTGGGGGGAAGTGAGTAGCTGGGTGGGGGGAAGTGAGTAGCTGGGTGGGGGGAAGTGAGTAGCTGTGTGGGGGGAAGTGAGTAGCTGGGTGGGGGGAAGTGAGTAGCTGTGTGGGGGGAAGTGAGTAGCTGGGTGGGGGGAAGTGAGTAGCTGTGTGGGGGGAAGTGAGTAGCTAGGTGGGGGGAAGTGAGTAGCTGGGTGGGGGGAAGTAAGTAGCTGGGTGGGGGGAAGTGAGTAGCTGTGTGGGGGGAAGTGAGTAGCTGTGTGGGGGGAAGTGAGTAGCTGGGTGGGGGGAAGTGAGTAGCTGGGTGGGGGGAAGTGAGTAGCTGGGTGGGGGGAAGTGAGTAGCTGGGTGGGGGGAAGTAAGTAGCTGGGTGGGGGGAAGTGAGTAGCTGGGTGGGGGGAAGTGAGTAGCTGTGTGGGGGGAAGTGAGTAGCTGTGTGGGGGGAAGTGAGTAGCTGTGTGGGGGGAAGTGAGTAGCTGTGTGGGGGGAAGTGAGTAGCTGGGTGGGGGGAAGTGAGTAGCTGTGTGGGGGGAAGTGAGTAGCTGTGTGGGGGGAAGTGAGTAGCTGGGTGGGGGGAAGTGAGTAGCTGGGTGGGGGGAAGTGAGTAGCTGGGTGGGGGGAAGTGAGTAGCTGTGTGGGGGGAAGTGAGTAGCTAGGTGGGGGGAAGTAAGTAGCTGGGTGGGGGGAAGTGAGTAGCTGGGTGGGGGGAAGTGAGTAGCTAGGTGGGGGGAAGTAAGTTGCTGGGTGGGGGGAAGTGAGTAGCTGGGTGGGGGGAAGTGAGTAGCTAGGTGGGGGGAAGTGAGTAGCTGGGTGGGGGGAAGTGAGTAGCTGGGTGGGGGGAAGTGAGTAGCTGGGTGGGGGGAAGTGAGTAGCTGTGTGGGGGGAAGTGAGTAGCTGTGTGGGGGGAAGTGAGTAGCTGGGTGGGGGGAAGTGAGTAGCTGTGTGGGGGGAAGTGAGTAGCTGTGTGGGGGGAAGTGAGTAGCTGGGTGGGGGGAAGTGAGTAGCTGTGTGGGGGGAAGTGAGTAGCTGTGTGGGGGGAAGTGAGTAGCTGTGTGGGGGGAAGTGAGTAGCTGTGTGGGGGGAAGTGAGTAGCTAGGTGGGGGGAAGTGAGTAGCTGGGTGGGGGGAAGTGAGTAGCTGTGTGGGGGGAAGTGAGTAGCTGTGTGGGGGGAAGTGAGTAGCTGTGTGGGGGGAAGTGAGTAGCTAGGTGGGGGGAAGTAAGTAGCTGGGTGGGGGGAAGTGAGTAGCTGGGTGGGGGGAAGTGAGTAGCTAGGTGGGGGGAAGTAAGTAGCTGGGTGGGGGGAAGTGAGTAGCTGGGTGGGGGGAAGTGAGTAGCTGGGTGGGGGGAAGTGAGTAGCTGTGTGGGGGGAAGTGAGTAGCTGTGTGGGGGGAAGTGAGTAGCTGGGTGGGGGGAAGTGAGTAGCTGGGTGGGGGGAAGTGAGTAGCTAGGTGGGGGAAGTGAGTAGCTGGGTGGGGGAAAGTGAGTAGCTGTGTGGGGGGAAGTGAGTAGCTGGGTGGGGGGAAGTGAGTAGCTGTGTGGGGGGAAGTGAGTAGCTGTGTGGGGGGAAGTGAGTAGCTGGGTGGGGGAAGTGAGTAGCTGGGTGGGGGAAAGTGAGTAGCTGGGTGGGGGGAAGTGAGTAGCTGTGTGGGGGGAAGTGAGTAGCTGGGTGGGGGGAAGTGAGTAGCAGGGTGGGGGGAAGTGAGTAGCTGTGTGGGGGGAAGTGAGTAGCTGTGTGGGGGGAAGTGAGTAGCTGTGTGGGGGGAAGTGAGTAGCTGGGTGGGGGGAAGTGAGTAGCTGTGTGGGGGGAAGTGAGTAGCTGGGTGGGGGGAAGTGAGTAGCTGGGTGGGGGGAAGTGAGTAGCTGTGTGGGGGGAAGTGAGTAGCTGTGTGGGGGGAAGTGAGTAGCTAGGTGGGGGGAAGTAAGTAGCTGGGTGGGGGGAAGTGAGTAGCTGGGTGGGGGGAAGTGAGTAGCTAGGTGGGGGGAAGTAAGTAGCTGGGTGGGGGGAAGTGAGTAGCTGTGTGGGGGGAAGTGAGTAGCTGGGTGGGGGGAAGTGAGTAGCTGTGTGGGGGGAAGTGAGTAGCTGGGTGGGGGGAAGTGAGTAGCTGTGTGGGGGGAAGTGAGTAGCTAGGTGGGGGGAAGTGAGTAGCTGGGTGGGGGGAAGTAAGTAGCTGGGTGGGGGGAAGTGAGTAGCTGGGTGGGGGGAAGTGAGTAGCTGGGTGGGGGGAAGTGAGTAGCTGGGTGGGGGGAAGTAAGTAGCTGGGTGGGGGGAAGTGAGTAGCTGGGTGGGGGGAAGTGAGTAGCTGTGTGGGGGGAAGTGAGTAGCTGTGTGGGGGGAAGTGAGTAGCTGGGTGGGGGGAAGTGAGTAGCTGGGTGGGGGGAAGTGAGTAGCTAGGTGGGGGAAGTGAGTAGCTGGGTGGGGGAAAGTGAGTAGCTGTGTGGGGGGAAGTGAGTAGCTGTGTGGGGGGAAGTGAGTAGCTGTGTGGGGGGAAGTGAGTAGCTGGGTGGGGGGAAGTGAGTAGCTGTGTGGGGGGAAGTGAGTAGCTGTGTGGGGGGAAGTGAGTAGCTGTGTGGGGGGAAGTGAGTAGCTGGGTGGGGGGAAGTGAGTAGCTGTGTGGGGGGAAGTAAGTTGCTGGGTGGGGGGAAGTGAGTAGCTGGGTGGGGGAAGTGAGTAGCTGGGTGGGGGAAAGTGAGTAGCTGGGTGGGGGGAAGTGAGTAGCTGTGTGGGGGGAAGTGAGTAGCTGGGTGGGGGAAAGTGAGTAGCTGGGTGGGGGGAAGTGAGTAGCTGTGTGGGGGGAAGTGAGTAGCTGTGTGGGGGGAAGTGAGTAGCTGTGTGGGGGGAAGTGAGTAGCTGGGTGGGGGGAAGTGAGTAGCTGTGTGGGGGGAAGTGAGTAGCTGGGTGGGGGGAAGTGAGTAGCTGTGTGGGGGGAAGTGAGTAGCTGGGTGGGGGGAAGTGAGTAGCTGGGTGGGGGGAAGTAAGTAGCTGGGTGGGGGGAAGTGAGTAGCTGGGTGGGGGGAAGTGAGTAGCTGTGTGGGGGGAAGTGAGTAGCTGTGTGGGGGGAAGTGAGTAGCTGTGTGGGGGGAAGTGAGTAGCTGTGTGGGGGGAAGTGAGTAGCTGGGTGGGGGGAAGTGAGTAGCTGGGTGGGGGGAAGTGAGTAGCTGTGTGGGGGGAAGTGAGTAGCTGGGTGGGGGGAAGTGAGTAGCTGTGTGGGGGGAAGTGAGTAGCTAGGTGGGGGGAAGTGAGTAGCTGGGTGGGGGGAAGTGAGTAGCTGTGTGGGGGGAAGTGAGTAGCTGTGTGGGGGGAAGTGAGTAGCTGTGTGGGGGGAAGTGAGTAGCTAGGTGGGGGGAAGTAAGTAGCTGGGTGGGGGGAAGTGAGTAGCTGGGTGGGGGGAAGTGAGTAGCTAGGTGGGGGGAAGTAAGTAGCTGGGTGGGGGGAAGTGAGTAGCTGGGTGGGGGGAAGTCAGTAGCTGGGTGGGGGGAAGTGAGTAGCTGTGTGGGGGGAAGTGAGTAGCTGTGTGGGGGGAAGTGAGTAGCTGGGTGGGGGGAAGTGAGTAGCTGGGTGGGGGGAAGTGAGTAGCTAGGTGGGGGGAAGTAAGTAGCTGGGTGGGGGGAAGTGAGTAGCTGGGTGGGGGGAAGTGAGTAGCTAGGTGGGGGGAAGTAAGTTGCTGGGTGGGGGGAAGTGAGTAGCTGGGTGGGGGAAGTGAGTAGCTGGGTGGGGGGAAGTGAGTAGCTGGGTGGGGGGAAGTGAGTAGCTGGGTGGGGGGAAGTGAGTAGCTGGGTGGGGGGAAGTGAGTAGCTGGGTGGGGGGAAGTGAGTAGCTGTGTGGGGGGAAGTGAGTAGCTGTGTGGGGGGAAGTGAGTAGCTAGGTGGGGGGAAGTAAGTAGCTGGGTGGGGGGAAGTGAGTAGCTGGGTGGGGGGAAGTGAGTAGCTAGGTGGGGGGAAGTAAGTTGCTGGGTGGGGGGAAGTGAGTAGCTGGGTGGGGGGAAGTGAGTAGCTGGGTGGGGGGAAGTGAGTAGCTGTGTGGGGGGAAGTGAGTAGCTGTGTGGGGGGAAGTGAGTAGCTGGGTGGGGGGAAGTGAGTAGCTGTGTGGGGGGAAGTGAGTAGCTGTGTGGGGGGAAGTGAGTAGCTGGGTGGGGGGAAGTGAGTAGCTGGGTGGGGGGAAGTGAGTAGCTGTGCGGGGGGAAGTGAGTAGCTGGGTGGGGGGAAGTGAGTAGCTGGGTGGGGGGAAGTGAGTAGCTGTGTGGGGGGAAGTGAGTAGCTGGGTGGGGGGAAGTGAGTAGCTGTGTGGGGGGAAGTGAGTAGCTGTGTGGGGGGAAGTGAGTAGCTGTGTGGGGGGAAGTGAGTAGCTGGGTGGGGGGAAGTGAGTAGCTGTGTGGGGGGAAGTGAGTAGCTGTGTGGGGGGAAGTGAGTAGCTGGGTGGGGGGAAGTGAGTAGCTGGGTGGGGGGAAGTGAGTAGCTGTGTGGGGGGAAGTGAGTAGCTGTGTGGGGGGAAGTGAGTAGCTGTGTGGGGGGAAGTGAGTAGCTGTGTGGGGGGAAGTGAGTAGCTGGGTGGGGGGAAGTGAGTAGCTGGGTGGGGGGAAGTGAGTAGCTAGGTGGGGGGAAGTAAGTAGCTGGGTGGGGGGAAGTGAGTAGCTGGGTGGGGGGAAGTGAGTAGCTGGGTGGGGGGAAGTGAGTAGCTGGGTGGGGGGAAGTGAGTAGCTGTGTGGGGGGAAGTGAGTAGCTGTGTGGGGGGAAGTAAGTAGCTGGGTGGGGGGAAGTGAGTAGCTGGGTGGGGGGAAGTGAGTAGCTAGGTGGGGGGAAGTAAGTAGCTGGGTGGGGGGAAGTGAGTAGCTGGGTGGGGGGAAGTCAGTAGCTGGGTGGGGGGAAGTGAGTAGCTGTGTGGGGGGAAGTGAGTAGCTGGGTGGGGGGAAGTGAGTAGCTGTGTGGGGGGAAGTGAGTAGCTGTGTGGGGGGAAGTGAGTAGCTGGGTGGGGGGAAGTGAGTAGCTGGGTGGGGGGAAGTGAGTAGCTGTGTGGGGGGAAGTGAGTAGCTGTGTGGGGGGAAGTGAGTAGCTGTGTGGGGGGAAGTGAGTAGCTGTGTGGGGGGAAGTGAGTAGCTGGGTGGGGGGAAGTGAGTAGCTGGGTGGGGGGAAGTGAGTAGCTAGGTGGGGGGAAGTAAGTAGCTGGGTGGGGGGAAGTGAGTAGCTGGGTGGGGGGAAGTGAGTAGCTGGGTGGGGGGAAGTGAGTAGCTTTGTGGGGGGAAGTGAGTAGCTGGGTGGGGGGAAGTGAGTAGCTGGGTGGGGGGAAGTGAGTAGCTGGGTGGGGGGAAGTGAGTAGCTGGGTGGGGGGAAGTGAGTAGCTGGGTGGGGGGAAGTGAGTAGCTGTGTGGGGGGAAGTGAGTAGCTGTGTGGGGGGAAGTGAGTAGCTGGGTGGGGGGAAGTGAGTAGCTGGGTGGGGGGAAGTGAGTAGCTAGGTGGGGGGAAGTAAGTAGCTGGGTGGGGGGAAGTGAGTAGCTGGGTGGGGGGAAGTCAGTAGCTGGGTGGGGGGAAGTGAGTAGCTGTGTGGGGGGAAGTGAGTAGCTGGGTGGGGGGAAGTAAGTAGCTGGGTGGGGGGAAGTGAGTAGCTGTGTGGGTGGAAGTGAGTAGCTGTGTGGGGGGAAGTGAGTAGCTGTGTGGGGGGAAGTGAGTAGCTGGGTGGGGGGAAGTGAGTAGCTGTGTGGGGGGAAGTGAGTAGCTGTGTGGGGGGAAGTGCGTAGCTGTGTGGGGGGAAGTGAGTAGCTGGGTGGGGGGAAGTGAGTAGCTGTGTGGGGGGAAGTGAGTAGCTGTGTGGGGGGAAGTGAGTAGCTGGGTGAGGGGAAGTGAGTAGCTGGGTGGGGGGAAGTGAGTAGCTGGGTGGGGGGAAGTGAGTAGCTGTGTGGGGGGAAGTGAGTAGCTGGGTGGGGGGAAGTGCGTAGCTGTGTGGGGGGAAGTGAGTAGCTGGGTGGGGGGAAGTGAGTAGCTGTGTGGGGGGAAGTGAGTAGCTGGGTGGGGGGAAGTGAGTAGCTGGGTGGGGGGAAGTGAGTAGCTGTGTGGGGGGAAGTGAGTAGCTGTGTGGGGGGAAGTGAGTAGCTGGGTGGGGGGAAGTGAGTAGCTGGGTGGGGGGAAGTGAGTAGCTGTGTGGGGGGAAGTGAGTAGCTGGGTGGGGGGAAGTGAGTAGCTGTGTGGGGGGAAGTGAGTAGCTGGGTGGGGGGAAGTGAGTAGCTGGGTGGGGGGAAGTGAGTAGCTGTGTGGGGGGAAGTGAGTAGCTGTGTGGGGGGAAGTGAGTAGCTGGGTGGGGGGAAGTGAGTAGCTGGGTGGGGGGAAGTGAGTAGCTGTGTGGGGGGAAGTGAGTAGCTGTGTGGGGGGAAGTGAGTAGCTGTGTGGGGGGAAGTGAGTAGCTAGGTGGGGGGAAGTAAGTAGCTGGGTGGGGGGAAGTGAGTAGCTGGGTGGGGGGAAGTGAGTAGCTAGGTGGGGGGAAGTAAGTAGCTGGGTGGGGGGAAGTGAGTAGCTGGGTGGGGGGAAGTGAGTAGCTGGGTGGGGGGAAGTGAGTAGCTGTGTGGGGGGAAGTGAGTAGCTGTGTGGGGGGAAGTGAGTAGCTAGGTGGGGGGAAGTAAGTAGCTGGGTGGGGGGAAGTGAGTAGCTGGGTGGGGGGAAGTGAGTAGCTGTGTGGGGGGAAGTGAGTAGCTGGGTGGGGGGAAGTGAGTAGCTGTGTGGGGGGAAGTGAGTAGCTAGGTGGGGGGAAGTAAGTAGCTGGGTGGGGGGAAGTGAGTAGCTGGGTGAGTGGAAGTGAGTAGCTGTGTGGGGGGAAGTGAGTAGCTGTGTGGGGGGAAGTGAGTAGCTGTGTGGGGGGAAGTGAGTAGCTGTGTGGGGGGAAGTGAGTAGCTGGGTGGGGGGAAGTGAGTAGCTGTGTGGGGGGAAGTAAGTAGCTGGGTGGGGGGAAGTGAGTAGCTGTGTGGGGGGAGGTAAGTAGCCCAAAGAAGGTAGCGCGGTGGGGGAAAGGGAAGTAAGTAGCTACTTGGGGGGGAAAGTTAGTAGTTGGATGGGGGGATGTTAGAAGCTGGGTGGGGAGAAGTAATTAGCAGGATGGGGGGGAAGGTCATAGCTGGGTGGGGGGATGGTAGACGCTGGATGGGGGGAAGTAGGTAGCTGGATGGAGGGAAGTAAATAGCCTGCTGGGGGGTAGTAAACAGCTGCATGGGGGAAACTGAATAGCTGGGTGGGGGAAAGTAAGTGCCGGTGTTGGGTAATACAATGAGAGTGAGGGGCGTGGAGAATGCAAGTAAGGGCTGCGTGTGGAAATGGTTACATAGATGGCCACCTTTTTATTTTTCAAAGTCGACCGCGCGAATGTCTTCTTGTCGCGTGGACAGTAGTCACGGTGCGGGTGCGGGCGATGAGTCACGCGTCGCCTTCCTACCGTTACCCTATTCTTCGGTTTGCGAGTTTTATGCCTTTCTACCCTACTTTTCGCGCTGTTCTATGGCGATAATGCAACATGCCGCCTCCGCACCTCCACGCCCCATAATCATATGTCATTTGGGGGGCTCTCCACTGACGAAATCCTTGTTGTGCTGCCCGGTTCCCTCCCCATTGGTGTCCTGCCACGATGGTTCTATATATCTAAACACACTCGCTGTGATTCCACACATTTCGCCTAACCCTATCTCTTATAACCCTAAACATAATCCCTTCGCGTCATTAGAAGAAATGCGCGTTGCTTGCCTATTCACATTCTCCGGCGCCTGGTTCCTGATGTGTATTGGCGGTTGGTTGGTGTGGCGAGACAGTGCGAGACGTTTTCTTCACTCATCACTGTGGTGTCTGGGAGGGTGGCGGAAATGGAAGGTCGTTCCGCAGCCCCTAGCTGCAGGCAGGCGCAGATTTAATTCAGTGAGCCACAATTCGCCCACTTTCGTATTTCTCGCCACATCCATTCTTCCTAGTGTATTTTCGTTCCTGCCAAACTTTTTTCGCCGAACACCAATTTCTTTCCGATGGGAGTACACCCATTATGAATGTGCACCCTGGTTTTAAAACAGTGCAGACTTGTCAGGGAGGTTTGAAAATTGTTTCGCTCGACAAGCACACTTTCAAGCTGGTCCGGGGTTCACTATTTTGCATTTCGGTTGTAAGCTAGGTTACCCTCAACTGAAGGTTTCTAAGGAGTGAGCTTTGCAACATCAATTGCTCCCGATTTGCGAAAGACGAAATATACCTGCTGGCCCGGAGGACAATAACTCCCCCCTACTTTTAGCCGCGGCGAATTCCACGACAGGTTGCGCGAAGTTTCTGGGGTAACCACTAGACAATTGCCTGTCGCGTCCATCCCAAAGAAATAAGCCCCGAATGGTAAAAAATATTGCAATTAGCTCTTGCAGCACCAGCAGATATTCCCGTGAACCGCGTTCCCTCGTGAACACTCCACATTGTCACTTGCGTTCCGTTCCCCTGTGCCACGATTCGCTTCAAGCGATCGTTTGTTCTCTGATTGAGTTCGGCAGTGAAACGAGGAAGGAGAATCGATGCAAGTTCGACGGCTGATAAACAGGCAAGGCCATTCGGAGGAAATCGACGGGCGATAGGCGTCGTTGCGTCCCTGAGATTCTAGAAGTCGTCGATTCGCAGCAAGGACAGATCCTGGCCATGGATCCTACCACGATTGTCAAGGCAGCCAATCCGTGGGTGCCACGTGGACGCGTGGTGGATGAAAAGCAGAAAGTGCTGCGAACCGTACAAGGGTACGTACGGCCGTTAAATTGTACCCGTTTTAGGCTGGTGCGAACAATGGACATCAACCCGTCCCCCTTGCCCGATTCCCACTTCCCCTCCGTCCCTGCACCCACTCCTTCCCCTCCCCCCTTGCACTCACTCCTTCCCCCTCGTTTCCCTCTGCAGCATTCGCAACAAGCTCACGCCTGAGATGTTCCATCCGCTTTTTTCAGAAGCACCACCCATCCCCGCTTCGCCTTACCCCCCTTTCCCTGCCCCCCCTTCGCCCGTCACCCCCTTCCCGCTTCCCCCTTCCCCAAGGCAGCATTCTGAACAAGCTTACACCTGAGATGCACGACCCGCCTTTCCAACAGTTCCTGACCGCGTTTTAGTCGACTCAAGACCCCCTCCCCGTTCCCCCTCCCCTCCCCCCCACCCCCACACCCTCTTTCTCCCCTTCCCTTTCTCTCCGCAGCATTCTGAACAAGCTCACACCTGAGATGTTCGATCCACTCTTCCAGCAACTCCTGACAGCTGGCATCAACACATCTGAGATCCTCCAGGTGAATTCAACAGAGCATGCATGTTTCGTTTCATTTCAGGTGAATTCAACGGAGGAAGTTCATGCCTCCACACCATCTGTTTTTCGTGCTTGTTTCCTCGATACAAGCAAACCTCACTAAAAAGTCTGGGCCATTCCCCTCTCGTTCTCCCTATTTTGTGGAATATTTACATAAAACACCCTACCCCCCCACCTGCTTCCTCTCTGTTTGAGTGTATAATTCACGAAATGCTAACCCCCCCTCCTCTCCCCTCCCTGCTCTCCACAACCCCCTTCCCCCTCTCCCCCCCCCTCACTCAGGAGGTGATCTCTCTCATTTTCACCAAGGCAGTAGACGAACCCACCTTCTGCCCGATGTATGCTGCCCTCTGCGAAAAACTTTCGCGAGCGCTGCCCGAGTTTCCGCCGTCCAATGGGGCAGGGGGAGAGGAAGG
The DNA here is from genome assembly GCA_947471745.1 of Closterium sp. Naga37s-1. Classification (NCBI taxonomy): domain Eukaryota; kingdom Viridiplantae; phylum Streptophyta; class Zygnematophyceae; order Desmidiales; family Closteriaceae; genus Closterium; species Closterium sp. Naga37s-1. Next base: position 817,435 of record CANJKZ010000024.1, on the reverse strand, counting down.
GGAGCCGATTTCATTTCGCCGTGTTCTGCTGGGCACGTGTCAGGAGGAGTTTGAACGCGCTGCTAAGCAGAGACTGCAGGTGGGGTGCAGTGTGGTGCCGTGGGATATGGTGCGGTGGGGTGGGGTAAGGTGGGGAAGGGTGCGGTGGGGTGCGGTGGGGCACGGTGGCAAGTGGTTGCGGGTAATGGCTCGAGGAACCTGTGTTCTGCTGGGCACGTGTCAGGAGGAGTTAGAACGCGCTGCTAAGCTGAGACTGCAGGTGGGGTGCGGTGCAGTGGGGTGGTGTGTGGTGGCGAATGATTGTGAACGAGGGTAATGGCCCGAGGAACCTGTGGTGCTGGGCAGGTGTCAGGAGGAGTTTGAATGTGCGGATAAGCTAGAAGCGATTGCCTGGTCTGCCTTCTCCCTTTCTCTCTCCCTCCCTCTCGCTCTTGCCAGGCTGGCGAGTTGCTGGAGTCGTTGCAGTCGTTGCAGTCATTGCAGTCATTGCAGTCATTGCAGTCGTTGCAGTCATTGCAGTCATTGCAGTCATTGCAGGAGGGAAGCACGGAAGGGTGCGAGGGAGGAGAGGAGAGACGGGGGTGAACACAGAAGGAAGATGAATTTGAAATGTGTCCTCTTATGTGCGCCCTTCTCTCTCTGTCTCGCTTTGCGCTGTGGCAGGCTGGCGAGTTGCTGGAGTCGTTGCAGGAGGGAAGCACGGAAGGGTGCGAGGGAGGAGAGGAGGGAGGAGAGGAGGGAGGAGAGGAGGGAGGGAGAGCATTGAGGGAAAGGGATTCCAATAGCTCTCCTCCTCCGCCCCCCCTGCTCTCTCTCTCTTCCTCGCTTTGCCCTGTGGCAGGCTGGCGAGCTGCTGGAGTCGTTGCAGGAGGGAAGCACGGAAGGAGAGGAGGGAGGAGAGGAGGGAGGAGAAGAGGAGGAGGGAGAAGAGGATGGGGAAGAAGGGGAGGGGAAAGGAGGGGAGGGGGGAGACGGGGAGGGGGAAGAAGGGGAGGGGGGGAGAAGGGGAAGGAGCAAAGACAAGGAGAAGAAGAAGGAGGAGAAGGAGAAAGGGAGAGGGAGAGAGGGGAGAAGGGGTGGGAGAAGGCGAGGGAGATGAGGAGGAGAGTGGGAGAGAGGGAGAGAAAGATACAAACGAGGATGATGAAAGGGAGAAGAGGGAGAAGGGGAAAGAGGAGGAGAAGGAGCAGCGGAAAGCCAAGGCTCGGACACTGGGAAACATCAGGCTGATAGGGGAGCTGTTTCTTCAGAGAATGATCCCAGAGAGGGTGGTTCATGCGTGTGTGCAGGTGAGTGGAGTGTTGGGACGCTTCAGAGGCTGCTGGGAAAAATCAGGCTGATAGGGGAGCTGTTTCTTCAGAGAATGATTCCAGAGAGGGTGGTTCATGCGTGTGTGCAGGTGAGTTGGATTGGATGGGTGTGGGTGTGTGCAGGCGGGTGGTTTGACTTGACTCTTATGTAAGAGCTGTGTGTGTGCTGCTCACAATCACAAAAGGTTGTCATCTTCAGAGGAGCACGTCGTGTGCATTTCGGCATCCTTGCCCCCTTCCCCCCGACTCCCCCCTCCCCTCGCTTCTCTCCTTCAGGACCTTCTGGGTGATCCTGCTTCCGTCCCCCCTCCCTCCCACCCATGTAGAGGCTGTATGTGTGCTGCTCACAATAGCAGAGGGGGGTTGTTGGTTTGGTTGGTACACACGTTGTTCTCATGCTCAACCCCTCACCTCCCCCTCACTTCCCTCCCTCTCTCAGGATCTTTTGGGCGATCCTGCGTCCGTCCCTCCTCCCTCCCACGTGGAAGCAGGGTGTGTGCTGCTCACGATAGCAGGGGGGCCGATGGAGAGGAGTGGGAGAGCTCCGCTGCTGCTTGAAGGGTATCTTAGGCATGTGAAATACTTAGCTAAGTACAAGGGTACTGAAAAGGATCAGCTGGTAAATGCTTCACGGAACGCACTGAGCCGGTTGTATCTGCAGCAAAATTCCAGGGAGCATCAGCCACAGCATCAGCAGCAGCAGCAGCAGCAGCACCAGCAGCAGCAGCAGCAGCAGCATCAGCACCAGCAGCAGCACCAGCACCAGCAGCAACAGCAGTTTCCTCTTTTCCCTCCTCCGCTCACTCCTTCCCTGCCGCCCACCCTCCCTCCGCCGCTCTCCTCCCGCCTTCGATTCATGTGCCAAGAGCTTCTTGCTCTTCGGAGGAACGGGTGGGTGCCTCGGAAGGAAGAGGTGACAGCCAAGCCTATTGGACAGGTTTGGGCCGAAGCGGAGGCAGAGCTAGGGTTGGTGGGTGGGGGAGGAGGGAGGGGAGGAGGGAGAGGAGGGAGGGGGAAGGGGAAGAAAAAGGCAGGAGGGAGAGGAGGGGTAGGGATGGGGGGAATGGGAATGCATGGAGGTGTGGGGATGGGAGGTGGGGTGGGAATGGGAGGGATGGGAATGGGAGGGATGGGAATGGGAGGTGTGGGAATGGGAGGGATGGGAATGGGAGTGCCGGGAATGGGAGGTGTGGGAATGGGAGGGATGGGAATGGGAGGTGTGGGAATGGGAGGTGTGGGAATGGGAGGGATGGGAATGGGAGGTGTGGGAATGGGAGGGATGGGAATGGGAGGGATGGGAATGGGAGGGATGGGAATGGGAGGGATGGGAATGGTAGGGATGGGGATGCAGGGAGGTGTGGGAATGGGAGGAGGGGTGGGGATGGGAGGGATGGGATGGCATGGAGGTGTGGGGGTAGCAGGAAGCGCAGGAATTCATGCCACACCGCCACCGCCAGCAGCAGTAGTGTCTTCCCCAGTTGTACCTTCCCCACAACCAGCAGCACCCATAGCAGCAGCAGCAGGAGCGGCAGGCATGGACAGGGAAACCCAGCTCGCAATAACCATCCTAAAGTCTCTCATCCAAGGACTCAGCACACTGCAAACCAGCATCCCTGCAACACAAGGGCCCAACCTTGTGTCCTTCAGCTCAAACCCTGTAACCCAAGGTTCAAACCCTCCGGCAGGTTCAAACCCACCAGCAGGTTCAACCCCACCAGCCACAGCAGCAGACACTACTCTCCTGCAGCAGTTCGGGCCGACTCTCAGCAGCAGCAAGCCGGAGGTATCACGTGTGATCTATGCGGGGGTGGTGACAGCGCAGCAGGCTCTGGGTGCCCATCCCCCTCGGGACTATGCCGCTCGGTTCGTGCTGCAGATGATGCGGCATGGTGCGGCTGCTGCTTATGTTGCTGCCGAAGCTGATTCTGCTGAAGCTCCTGCTTCTGCTGCAGCCACTGCAAACGCCTCTGCTGTTAATGCATCTCCTCCTGTTCAGTCTTCTTCAGGATCCAACGGCTGCAATGCACCGGCGCTACCAGCCAGCCAATCGCAGCAGATGCTCGTACCCATCGGCCAATCAGCTCGCGCGGTGCTCGAGTCAGTGGCACTGCTGCTTGACAGCCTGGCGACAAGAAAAGCTCTGCCCGACGGATCGCTGACAAGTGGCGCGTTGTCATTCGCTCGACTGATTGGGAGAGGCAGCACCAGCCACAGGAGTGAGCTTGTAGCAAACAGTACAGTAATTGTTGCGCGTTCTAGAAGTGTAGATGCTACACCACCAAAAGCAGCTGCAGACACCTCGGCAAAGTGGAATTCCCAGGTGCTGGGGGAATGGCTGGGGCGTTTCGTTGGTCAGGGCCAGATGGGGTTCGGAGTGGTTCAGGAGGCGTGCGAAAGGGTTGTGTGCGGTTCCTACAGGCGTGTATTGCTGCTGGCTGCGTTAGTGGGAGTCAGAGCATTAGTCGGAAAAAAGTTCATGAGAATGCTGCAAGAAGCCGGTGCAAAGGGGGTTCCGAAGATGGGGGTTGGTCCGGGGGAGATTGAGAAGGAAGTTCTTTTAGTGTTGAAGAAAGGTGTGGATCAGCTATTCATCCCACATCAGGTGCTCGATCTTTAATATACACACTGATCACGCCATCTAATATGCACGAACCAACGTCTTTTCTTGACGATATCTGTGTTGTGCACCTTGGTTTTCATTTTCCAGAGGTGTCATGAATTTGGTATCCGCAGTGCTTTTGTTATGAGTTGTAAAAGGAGGAAAGGGGGAATGCACGGATGTCAATAACGAATCATACAAATACAAGAACTAGGGCAATCCATAGGGAAGGACCCTAGCTAGGCACGGACCGAGCCTGGTCTAGATTTGTATGCAAGGAGTATCAGGCCCGTAAACGTGACGCTTCTCTCCCTGCTTGCATTCCTCGCGTGGTGTTCTTTCTTTACTACTTCCAGCGACCGTTTATTTTTTAGGCGGAATTTAACAAGGCCAGATCCTGACCATGGATTCGACCACGATCGTCAACCCGTGGGTGCCTCCTTGGAACAGGTCGGGATTCGCCATGCGAAATGCATGGGCATCTCGGACTGGGAGAAAACTAGCTAGTAGCTCCGAACAACGCCAGTTGGCAGCATCGAGTGTTCCCCTTCCCTGTCAGGAAGAATAGTACAACAGGGCAACGGGGGATGGCATGACGCCTCGATGTCATGCCCTGTCGAGGCGTTATGCCAAGATGCCATGTAAAAGAGTAGCGACGCGGGTTTCCTTCCGAGTCGCTCGTCTCCTTCCTAGCACACATACCTTCTCTATTTCTTGTATTATCTGTAATCTTCCTCATGTCTTCTTCTTGATTCTCTCCTATCATCTCTCTCCCACGTTTCTGGACCTACGCGTCTCTCACCTAGTTCTTCCGCCGCGTTCCTATTTTCTTCCTACGGCGCCACCGTCGCTTTGGCGGGCTTGGCCAGCCGCGCCTGGCGTGGCTGCGCGCCGTTGCCGCTTCGCGCCGTAAACTTGACGCTTCTCCTTCTGTTGCTTTGCATTCCTCGTGTTACCTGTTCCACTTCTTTACTATTTACCGAGACTAGAGGGGTCGTAGGCGGCGTTTCAGCATCTCCGCGATTTTATCACCTGTGGAACCCTAGCAAGGACAAATCCTGACCATGGATCCGATGACGAACATCAATCCGTTGGTGCCACCTGAACGCGGGGTGGATGAGAAGCAGAAAGTGCTGCAAACCGTGCAAGGGTGCGTATGACCGTTGGATTGGACCGGTTCAAGCCCAGTTCGAGTGTAGCCACGTGAGTAACGGCACTGTGATAATTGGCCTGGCTGGCCTTGTGAATACACCTCTTCCAGATACACACTCTCGCCCCCAAACAAGCACACTCTTTAACAACTCTTCGCCACTGAAGCATTTTGAACAAGCTCACACCCGAGTTACCTCTCCTTTCCCCCCTCCCTCCTCCCCCTCCCCCCCTTCCCCGCGCCCACCCCACCTTCTCCCCGCACACGCATCTCTTCTCCACCATTGCAGCATTCTGAACAAGCTCACACCCAAGAAGTTCGATCCACTCTTCCAGCAGCTCCTGACAGCTGGCATCAACACACCTGAGATCCTCCAGGTGAATTCAACAGGAAAACCGTGGTCAATTTGTTCCGAGCAAGCCACACTGTGTTACCCATCATATCCTCCTATTTTCCCTAGTTAGTTATTGCTTGAATTTCACATCGTTCGAATTTGGTCCCCACCACCCCCCTCAACCCCTTCCCGCTCCCTCTCCGCCGCCCTTGTTTCCTTGCTCTCCCAACCCCCTCTTCCCGCTCCCTTTTCCTCGATCCTGTTACCCTTCCCACCCAAACCCCTTTTGAATTTCCTCAAAGCAATTCGATCTCCTTCCACTGCATGTTTCTTTTTACCCCAAGAGAGGGGAGCGGCCTCAAGGTTTCCTTTACCTCTCACCTTCCCCTCTCTCCTCTCCTCCCCCCCCCCCCCCCCCCCCCCCACCTCCCCCTCTCCCCCTCTTCACTCAGGAGGTGATTTCACTCATTTTCACCAAGGCAGCAGATGAGCCCACCCTCTGCCCAATGTACGCTGCCCTCTGTGGAAAACTTTCGCGAGCTCTGCCCGAGTTTCCGCCGTCCAATAAAGCAGGGGGCTCAGGGGCAGGGGATGGGCCGATCTCTTTCCGCCGCGTGCTGCTCAACGCGTGCCAGGAGGAGTTTTATAACGCCGCTAGGCACGGAATTAAGGTGCGTTGTGGTGCGGTGGGGGGGTGGGATTGGGTGGGGTGAGGTGGGATGGGATTGATGGATTATACACTTGTTAAGTCGATTCAAAAAGTGTATTATTCTAACTAAAAGTGTAAAATTCGCGCTGACTGGTCTGTCATCCTACTCCTCCCCTTCCTCCCCCCTTTTCTCCCCCTCCCTCTTTCCCCCGTGCCAGGCTGGCGAGCTGCCAGAGTCACTGCAGGAAGTGGTAAAAAAACCTTTTCCCATCCTCTTCCCCCCTTTCTCCCCCTCTCTCTCCCCCCTCCCTCTTTCCCCCGTGCCAGGCTGGCGAGCTGCCAGAGTCACTGCAGGGAGCAGGCTCGAAAGTAGAGAAGGAAGGAGCAGCGGAGGGGGGAGACGGGAAGGGAGGTGAGGAGGGAGGGAGAGGGGGGAAAGAAACTAGAAAAAAGGATGAGGAGGAGGGGAAGAGGGAGAAGGGGAGGGGGAAGGAGGAGGCGAAAGGGAGAGAGGAGGAGTGTAGAGCCAAGGCGCGGACGCTGGGCATTGTACGGCTGATTGGGGAGCTGTGTCTGCTGGGGATAGTTACAGTGCGCATCATTCTTGAATGCATGCGGGTAAGTGCGGATTTCTTAGACGCTTCAGATATGCTTTTGAGGCGGCTGCAAATGCAGCCGGGAAATATACACCTGATTGTGGAACACAGAGGGTGGATTCACAGAGGGTGGTTCATGAATGTGTGCGGGTGAGTGGAGTTTTGAGACGTCTCAGCTGCGTTTTGAGGTGACTAACGCAGCTGAGAAACATACACTTGATTGGAAAACACTTCTGAGAATGCTCAAAAGTGATTCCAACATCCACACCTGATTGGGGAAATGTTTCCTAAAGGGGGGCGATGGAGAGGCGTGCTTGTCTTCTGCCCATCCCCCTCCCTCACATCCCATCCCCCTTCCTCACATCACATCCCCCTCCCTCACATCACATCCCCCTCCCGCACATCACATCCCCCTCCCGCACATCACATCCCCCTCCCGCACATCACATCCCCCTCCCGCACATCACATCCCCCTCCTCACATCACATCCCCCTCCCGCACATCCCCCTCCCGCACATCCCCCTCCCTCACATCCCCCTCCCTCACATCCCCCTCCCTCACATCCCCCTCCCGCACATCCCCCTCCCTCACATCCCCCTCCCTCACATCCCCCTCCCTCGCATCCCCCTCCCTCACATCCCCCTCCCTCACATCCCCCTCCCTCACATCCCGCTCGCTTACACCCCTTCCCTTGCTTCCCCCTCCCTCACGCCTCTCCTTCAGGATCTCTTGGGCGAGCCTGCATAGGTCCCCCTTTCCCGTGCACCACCCATTCCCCTCCCTTAGTTCCCTCCTCCCCGTTGCATCCCTCCTCCAGGTTCTCTTGGGGGAGCCAAAATCCATCCCCCCTCCCTCCCACGTGGAAGCAGCGTGTGTGCTGCTCACGATAACAGGGAAGGTGTTGGAGGAGAGGAGCGAGAGACCCCCATTGAGGCTGGAGGCATATCTTAGGCATGTGGAATACTTAGCTAAGTACCAGGGGACTGAGCAGAATCAGCTGGTAATTTTGTTTAAGAGTACACTCAGCCGATTGCACCAGGAGGGGGAGCAGCAGCAGCAACGTTTTCCTATCCCACCACCTTCACTGCCGCATACACTTCCTCCTCCGCTCTCTGCTCGCCTTCGGTCCATGTGCCGAGATCTGCTTGAGCTTCGGAGAAACGGGTGGGTGCCTCGGAAGAAAGAGGTACCGTCATCGCCCGGATATAAGACATATATGTCTTATCTCGTACACGGGCAAAAATGCTTGAGTTATCTTGTAAACGGGATGGTTTAGGGTGTCTTATAAGTCTTATAAATGGAAACTTTTTAAACTACTTAGAAATATTTTCCGTACTTCTTGAAAAAGAGTTTCTCATAATGAGTGTGGATGTTGCGAAGGTGCCACTTCGACAACCTCTGCCCGGGACGCCATGTTATGGAGAACACCTGCAGGGGCAAATATGGTAGGTCCTGGGTCAGCGCGTGGAAGAATTTGCGCTTCGCAAGGGTAAAAATGTACGCGGTATTTCAACTTTCGCTATAATTTATTGAAGTTTCGATTATAAGACATATATGTCTTATCTCGTACACACAAATAGGTGTTTTATAATGAGGCTAGCCTGTTTATAAGAGACACCCGTATAGTAGACAACCCCTGTCTACTATTCAACACTGTCTTATATCCGGGTGATGACGGTAGAATTGGCGGGAGTGGGAGGAGGGCGGGGGGGAGGGAGGGGAGGAGGGAGGGGAGGAAGGAGGGGAGGAGGGAGGGGAGGAGGGAGGGGAGGAGGGGGGGAAGGAGGGAGGGGAGGGAGTGGGAAGGGGAAGAAAAAAGCAGGAGGGAGAAGAGATGTAGGGATGGGGATGCAGTGAGGAATGTGGATGGGAGGTGTAGGGAGGGATGTAGGCAGGGAGTGATGGGGTTAGGAGGGATGGAAATGGGAGGAATGGGGATGGGGGATGGGATGCAATGGTGGGGTGGTTATAGGTGGAAAGGTGGGACAAGGAGGAGCAATTTGGTTAGGAGGGGCAAGGACCGGATGAGGAAGGTTGTGACAGGGCTAGCTCATACCTTCAGGGAGAAATATCATATCCCTAGAGAGTGATGGAAGACTGAAAAGGAATTTGTTGTAGAGGTGAAGAAAGGTGTAGATGAGCTAGGCCTCCCACGTAAGGTGCATATGATATGCATGAACCAACACTATTCAGCGAGGTTACATATTGTTGCTATTACCACCGTACAGTATACCAGTGCTGTATAGACTGCGAACTTGTGTACATACAGGACACCTGGTTCCTAAAATATCACGTCCTTTCATTGTTTCATTCTGAACAGCATTAAGTACTGGTAAAAAAGAGAAGCCTAATGCCTATCTTTTTCCTGTTTAGGCTAATCCTTGCCGTGCCCTCTACGGTAAACCATCACCAGATCCTACACGTTCAACAGCTGGCCCCTCATTCGATCCTGACCGTTGAAACAAAAACCCAGATCCCGCCCCCTCATTCGATCCTGACCGTTGAAACAAATATCCAGTCCCACCACCACCACCACCTGCAGCAGGCGACCCTAGCCTTCTACCACCACCCCAACCCCCATAGTTCCCGGGACTGCCATGCCCCCCGGGACTCCCATGGGAGCTATAATTCCCACCCCCATAATTACCGTGATTCCCTGCATTCCCCGGACTCCCATGTCCTCCGGGACTGCCATACGACGTACAATTCCCACTTCCATAACTCCCAGCACCATGGTTCCCGCTCCCAGAATTCCCGCCCACTGCTCCCTCAGGAGCAAACGAGCTAGATGAGAGGATTCTTCTGGGGGCATTTGAGATCAACGGCTGCGATGCCTTGACGGAGAGATCCAACGGCCGTCGGGGGAGTGTCGGGAGAGCAGCAGAGCCGGGGGAGGGACAGAGGGAGGGTGACGAGGGCATGTGCTGTGAGGCAATTGCAGCTGCTGCTGCAGCAACAGCAGCTGAACCCCCTGAAGATACACCTCCCCCAAAAGCACCTGAAGAAACACCTGACGGACCACCTGAGGAAAATTCCAAATATGCACCTGAGGATAAACCTGCTGGTGCACCCCCAAGGCTGTGTAGTTCTGGTGATGCAGAGGGGAGTTCTGCTATAGGCGGGAGGAAAGAGGAGGAGGAGGAGGTGGGGGAGGATGGCGTAACCATGTATGCCTGCTGCTGCTGCTGCTGCTGATAGAGTAGCTGCTGCTGCTGCGGCTGCTGTTGATGGTAAAACAGTGGCTGCAGCTGCTGCTGCTTAGGCCCGGCCCCTGTGGGCGTGGGGGAGAGCGAGCGTGGAGCATCCGCAGTTGCAGGCAGCAAGCTGAGTGCTCTCCTGGCCGCCGGCCCTCCACCACCTACACCAGCATGAACCGACTCAGCCTGAGGAGCAGAATCAACCCCTCCTCCTCCTCCGGCAGGATAGCTCTGGAAGCTGCTCATTTCTCCTGCACCTGCCGCTGCAGCTGCAGCAGCTGCTGCTTCAAGCGCACGGGTGCGGTTACCAGGGGAAGGAGTACGGTTACGGAGGAAGGTACCTCCTCCCCCAGAGGACGAAGGCGAGGGAGGAAGCGGGGGTAGACCAGCAGACCTAGGCGAGCCGGATTGGGACGAGGGAGAGTGGGCGCGTGGGGGCGTGTTGTAGCGGGGAGGGGTGTTGTAGCGCGGGGGGTTGTTGCCATGAGGAGGGTTCAAATCCGAGAGTCCAGGAGGAGGGAGAAGAATAGAAGGAAGGTCAGATGCTGCTGTTCTAGTGGCTGTTACAGCACCAGCACCAGCAGCAGCACCACCACCTGCACCACTGCTCCCCCCAGAAGCACCAGCAGCAGCACCACCACCACCACCAGAAGCCCTGCTTTCAGTGGAAGCCAGAGCCTTGTGCAGCTGCAGTGATCGCTTGAGAGATGCAAAGTCGGGAGCATGAACCACTGTGGCCTTCACGTTGTACTTATCCATTTTAATCATCGGCTGGGCCCCTCTTCCCCCCTTGCCCCCTGCTGCTGCTCCTCCTCCCATACCCCCATCACCACCGCCCAAGCCTGCTGCCAGCATGTCGAATCGCCGCCTGTTCTCAGCCATGCGGGCCTCTTTTGCCTTCTCTGCCTCTCTTGCCCTTTCCGCTTCTCTTGTCTTATCTGCTTCTCTTGCCTTATTTGCCTCTCTTGCCTTATTTGCCTCTCTCGCCCTCTCTGCTTCTCTTGCCCTCTCTGCTTCTCTTGCCCTCTCTGCCTCTCTTGACCTTTCTGCTTCCGTCTTCCTTTCGACCTCCCTCTCCCTTTCTGCCTCACTCGCCCTTGCTGATTCCTTTGCCAGTGCTGCTGCTTCCTCACTCCTTCCTGCTCTCTTGACCTCACTCACTGGTCTGCGGCCCTCACTCCGTTGGTCGGCTGCTGCTGCTGTACCTGCTGCTGCTGATGATGCTGATAATGAAGCCTGCTCCACCATTGGTGAGACAGCAGGCGCACGCTCAGATGCTGCAGAATCTGCATTCGAAAACTTGGCAGTAGATGGAGGAACAGGAGCAGTTCCACCTGGTGGGGCTTGGTTTGAGCCTGAAGCAGCACCGCCGTCCAAGACTCTCCTTGACTGCTGCCGATGCTGTTCCTGCTGCTGCTGCTGCTGCTGCTGCATTCGCCTCTGCCATTGCTCCATAATCTGTTCCTCCTGTTGCTTCCTCTCACCTTCCTTCTGCTCCCCAGCCTCCCTTTGCCCCGTCTGCTGCAGCTGCCACAGCTGCTGCCACAGCTGCCGTTGCTGCTCCTTCTCATGTTCCTGCTGCTGCTGCTTTTGTTCGTTCTGCTGCTGTGCCTGCTTGCCTACAGCTGCAAGCTCAACACTCCCAAGACCTTCACCTTTAACAGAAACACCTGCAGCAGCAGCCGCCCTACCACTGCTGCTTCTGGGGCTGCTCTGGCCACTGCTATAATCACTGCTGGCAGGGTTGCCGCTGCCAGCCTCCGCGTTCAGGCTCCCTTCCACTGACGAGTACAGAGGGTTCATGAAAGCGGGCTTTTGAGTCGATTCCAAAGCAGGATTTTGAGTCGACTTATAAGCGCTGCTGCTGGCAGGGCTGCTGCTGCCCCCCTCCCCGTTCACGCTCCCCTCCACTGACGAGTAGAGAGGGTTCATAAAAGTGGTTTTCGTGGCTAAGGAAAACGCACCTGCCTCTGCTCCTCCTCCCACTCCCAATCCTCCTCCTGTTTCTCCTGTCCCCGCTTCTGCATCTCTTACTCCTCCTACAACACCCCCCGCTCCATCTTCCCCTCCTCGCCCCCTTTCACCAGCTCCTAGAGCTCTCGTAGCCCTCAGCATAGGCACAGACGTAGCGCTAGCAGGGTCCTTGGCACTGGCGTTGCCGGTGGCACCTGCCGCAGCTGTAGCAGTTGTAGCGCTGACTGAAGGAACGGTGGATGTAGCACTGGCAGCAGGAGCGCCAACCAGGATGTTGCGTGGGTTGAAATATGTTGACTTTGCAGGGGATTCGCGGGCAGCAGAAACAGGTGCCAAACCAGAAGCAGAGGCAGAGGCAGAAACAGGAGCAGAGCCGGCGGAATCAGAGGCAGTTAGGCTGACGGAGGCAACAGCAGCAGCTGCTGCAGCAGCGGCAGCAGCAGCGGTAGGAGTGGCTGATCTCAGGAAATGCTTCGTTTGCTTTGACGCTGCATTAGTAACAGCATCAGGACCCACGGCACCCGCAGCACCCGCAGCAGCACCACCAGCCGCCGCCGCCGCCGCCGCCGCCGCAGCAGCAGCAGCAGCAGCCTCTGCATCAACAACAGCCACTGCAGCAGCAACAACTGCCAGCAGCCCCCCTTCGCCTGGCTGCACCCCACCAGCACCACCACCGTTACCACCAGCAGCAACACCAGCAGCAGCAGCAGCACGAGTAACACCAGCTCTAGCACCAGCAGCACCAGCAGCACCAGCAGCACCCGCAGCAGCAGAGCCAAGGGGCATGCGGCCACTGAACGACATCCTAGACGTGGCTCGCGCACAGGCCGCAGCCACTGCTTCCGCCAGCTCCTCCTGCTGCCTCTGCTGCCGCCGCCTCTGCCTCTCCCCTCCTTTCCCCACCCCCCCGTCCATCCCGCTGCTGCTGCTTGTAGTGCTCTCTGTGCGCTCTACAGGTAGCATGTGCGAGTGGTGGTGCGAGTGCGACCCTCGCTTTCCTTCTCCTCCTCCTCCTCCTCCTCCTCCTCCTCTTCCTCCCCCCCCCGCTGTTCCTGGTCCTGCTCCTCCTCCTACCCGAGTCAATTCACCAGCAGCACCAATGGGTAGTGCCCCCGCATGCCCTGCCAGCATCCGCCTCTCCCAGTCCCGCAGCTTACTCCCCTCATCTCCATCCCCTCCTCCACCCTCCACTCCTCCTCTCTCCAAATCCCTCCCCCCATCCCCATCCTTATCCACATCCCCATCCCCCCCATCCCCACCTTCCCCCCCTTCCAGCATCAAATCCGAAATCCCATCATCCCACTCCCCATCACTCCCCTCCCCCTCCTCCCCCTCCTCCTCCTCGCTATCCACACTCTCCTTCTCACTCGCTTCCCTCTCACTCTCAGGCCGAACCCGAGTCTGAGTCAGCCGATTCGCCCACAGCAGCCACTCCAGCGTCAAGCAACACGAAGCCAGCAGCGCCAGCCACACACCAGCAGTAATGGAGAATCCCGAGGAGGCATGGATAAGCTGAAGGCCTAGGAAGAGGAGGATGAGGGCGAGGAGCAGCGTGGAGCACCCACACACCTTGTGGAATCGCCGCCAGTGGTCCCGAAGGTGGTGGGACTCGGGCGGACGGACAATCACTGCAGAGATCTGCGGGGTAAGGGTGGGGTTGACAGGTTGGTTGGGGAGGGAGATGGGAGGGGTGAGAGACTTGAAACCTCCAACAAGCACCCGCACGCCTTGTGGAATCGCCGCCAGTGGTCGCAAAGGTGGTGGGACTCGGGCGGACGAACAATCACTGCAGAGATCTGCGGGGTAAGGGTGGGGTTGACAGGATGGTTGGGGTGTAAGATGCGGGTGAGATATTTGGGGGGCTTAAAAAATCACTTACACGTTGAGAGATTCGCCGCCAGTGAAACCATCCATACACCGTCTTTGGGGAAACCTCAGAAGACACTACAGATTTGACCCAAGAACACACAGAAACCATCCTTTCTCACCTGTAAAGCTCCAATCCAAGCCCCTCACCTGCAGCACCATGAGTGTGGATAGCAGCGCCAGCAGCACGCAGTAGCCCACGGACTAGTTTCAAGAAACCTTGAACAACCTACACATTCATCCAGCACGCACACAGAAAGCCATCCTTTCTCTCCTTTCACTCACCTGCAGCACCATGAGCATCGATAGCAGCGCCAGCAGCACGCAGTACCCCACGGACTAGTTTCAAGAAACCTTGAGCAACCTACACATTCATCCAGCACGCACACAGAAAGCCATCCTTTCTCTCCTTTCACTCACCTGCAGCACCATGAGCATCGATAGCAGCGCCAGCAGCACGCAGTAGCCCACGGACCGATGCAGCGCCTCCAGCGACATGGCAATCGTGAACGCCGCGACCGTCAGAAAGTACCCCCCCAGCTGAAACCCCTGGTGCAGCGGGAACCAGTACCGACTACGCTTCCTCACATACCGCCCCGAAACCGCCCCCACCGGCAGCATAAACGCCCACGCCGCCACACTCAGCGCCGAATACACCACCCCCGCCGTCGTCACCGTCGCCGCGTTCGGATCCACGTCGGTTTCCTTGCCGAAGTCTATCGGCGCGCTTGCCATGGCGGACACTCCGTCTGGGGAGAGTGAGTCGTTGGAGGGGAAGAACTGGGTGCCTTTGGTCCAGAGGAGCACTACGCCGGATCGCTGCCTGTGGGGGAGCTTGATGGTGAATAGGAGCGTGAGGGAGCCTGCCTGGAGCTCGGCTTTTGCGGAGATGAGTGAGAGGTTGCCGCCCCGGACCATGGCTGTTTGCTCCTGTGGTGCGATAGTGGTGGTAGCACTGCTACCGTCACTGCTGCTGCTGCTGCCGCCGCTGGTGCCGCTGCTGCTGCTGGTGGTGAGCGTGCCTGTGGTGGTGCTCCCAGTGGCACTGGCGTTGCTGCTGCCTCCCTCCTGCTTCACGATCTGATACTCCTCCACCTTCAATCCCCCGCTTCCGTCCTCCGCCCGCACTGCAACCAGCATCGAGGCGCCCACTAACGAGTCCGGCTTCACATACCCTCCCTCCGCGCTCTCATTCCCCCCCGCCGGCGCGGGGGGAGGGGTAAACAGCGCCTCTAGAAGCGGAGTCGGCGGTGGTAGCAGCAGCCCTACAGCAGCATACCCTTGGGGGGAGACCGACTGGGAAATAAACGCACCAGACAGCTCCTCTTTCCCTAGAGTCCACATGAAAAAGAACCCTCCTGGTAGCGCCTCACAGGACGCGAATTTCCTGTTTTCCCCTTCAAACGTGGTGCTGCACTGAGATAAGCCAGAAATCACCGCCCCGTCGTCCCACATGGACGGCTCGCCGGGCGGCGAGGGTAGCAAACCGGGCGGCAGAGGCGGGTAGCTGAGCTCCGGCGTGTTCCAGAGCGGTTCACAGGAGTTTGTGGCTTTAGCCGCGTTCAATGTGATTCTAATGGATCCGGAAAAGAACGCAGCAGAGGCGGCGTGTGGGAGGAGTTGCGGCAGCGAGGGGGTGGAGGACGGGAGAAGAGGTCCCGTGGCGAAAATGAACAGCAGGGGCTGGGACAGGTCGGTGTTGTTGGGGACTGCAGAGGGGAAGCTTATATCGAATCGGCGGTCAAAGAGGGGGTCGGTGGAGAGGGCAAGGGAGCGGCGGAAGCGGACGAAGGAGACGTCTGCTTGGCGCGCAGCGAGGGTGAGGTTGACGTTGTCGAGCGAGGGAGAGGAGCCCAGCAGTGCGTCCTGATGGGGGGTTGTGGTGGGAGGGAGCAGGTGAGAGGTGCGTTTATTCCTGAGAGCCTCAAACAAAGGAGACGTCTGCTTGGCGCGCAGCGAGGGTGAGGTTCACGTTGTCGAGCGAGGGAGAGGAGCCCAGCAGTGCGTCCTGATGGGGGGTTGTGGTGGGAGGGAGCAGGTGAGAGGTGCGTTTATTCCTGAGAGCCTCAAAAAAGGAGACGTCTGCTTGGCGCGCAGCGAGGGTGAGGTTCACGTTGTCGAGCGAGGGAGAGGAGCCCAGCAGTGCGTCCTGATGGGGGGTTGTGGTGGGAGGGAGCTGGTGAGAGGTGCGTTTATTCCTGAGAGCCTCAAACAAAGGAGACGTCTGCTTGGCGCGCAGCGAGGGTGAGGTTCACGTTGTCCAGCGAGGGAGAGGAGCCCAGCAGCGCGTCCTGATGGGGGGGGGTGGGTTGGAGCGACCGGAGGGAGCATATGACCGGGGGGGGGGGGGAAGGGGCAGGAGGGCGAGGAGTCTATTTTGAGGTGCCTGAAAACTAGATGTTCAGGAAGGGAGAGGAGCCCAGCGAAGCATTGCCTCGAAGAAATATGATTTAGCAACGGGACTCACCGGACACACGCCCACGTATCCTCCTGCGATCTGCTCACACGCCTCCAGCGCCGTGACATAGAAATCCGTTGCAAAAGCATCCGCCGCCCCACTCCCACCACCGCTGCTAGCACCACTACCAAAACTGCTGCTACCGCTAGCAACACTGCTGCCGCTGCTGCTGCTACCGCCGCTGCTGCTACTGCTGCTACTGCTGCTGGAGGAGAAGATTCCTGCAGCGGCGATGTCGCTGCTGTGCATGTCCGCTTGCGACTGGTTACCCGACAGGCCCAGGGCCATCCAGCTGTTGTCAGGCACCTTCCCCTCCAGCCCAAACTCCACGGCCATGCCGTTTATGGGGTCGCCCACCATGCGCCAGTAGCTGTGGAAGGGGGGTTGCGCAAAGGGGAGAAATGGGCGGGTGGGGGGGGCAAGACAAAGGTCAGGGGGGGGGAGGGGGGCGGGGAGGGTGTTTGCGGCAAAGGGAGAACGTGGGAGAGGCATGGCAAAGCTAGATCTCCGGTTGGGCTTTCACGAGGGAAAGCCGAGAGAGACATTGACCTGCTAATCGACCCCTTCTCACGACCTACATGTTCAGCCGGCCCTTCTTCGCGGTGACGCAGTTCAGCCGGCAAAGGCAAGGGGAGGACCGTGAGAGAGGCATGGCAAAGGTAAGTTTCCAGTTGGGCTTTAACGAGGGAAGCCGCAAGAGACATTGACCGTCTATTCCAACCCTCCTCTAGACCTACATGTTCAGCCGGATCTTCTTCGCAGTGACGCAATTCACGAACCCCAACGCCGGGGACGACTGATGAGGCGCCTCAAAAGTCGAGAGAGAGAGAATAACCAACAAATCGAATCTTCCCTCAGACCTACATATTCAGCCGGCCCTTCTTCGCAGTGACGCAATTCACGAACCCCAGCGCGGGGGACGCCACGGGCGGAGGGGGAGGCGGAACGGGCGGGGGCGGCGGCGGCATGACCGGCGGCGGCGGCGCCAGCAACCGGTTCTCCTTGGCATACTTCAACACCTGCTTCCGCAGACTCTCGGAAGCTTCCGTTGCGCTTCCTGGCAGCAAATCTACCCCCCCAGCACCCTTGCCGCTGGCACCTGCTGCCCCGCCAAGGGTAAGGCGCCTGGGAAGCTGCAGCTGCGCCAAGATTTTCTGTAAGACCCCCGCGGGAGTGGTAGTGACGAGATAGAGAACGTGTATGTTATCCCACGTGCGGCCTTGGGAGCCGATGTGAACGGCGAGGAGAGGGGAGGCGGAGGAGGGGGTGAGGGAGGAGAGGGTGGGGTCGAGGGGGGAGGCGTAGGAGAATGGATCGTCGCCAGCTATTCCCCCCCAGAGGGAGAGAGAGGGAGTGCTGTTGGCTGATTTCAATCTGGAGGGGAAGGGGAATGGGGGGACGGACGAAGGTGGAAGAGTGGGTTTGAGAGGGAACTTCTGCAAGGGAGTTTTGCGGGAAGGGTGTTGCGAAGAGACTAACGTGTGAGCGGAACAGGGGGGGAATATTGCGGGGAGATAAAAAGGTTGCAGTGAACTCACGAGAGCGATGAGAGAGCGAGGTAGCAGTCGTCATACACCGTCACGAGCGCAGACAGCTGAATGCGCGGGTGCAGAGGGCTGAACGCGCCTCTGAAACCCACCACGGAGTAATTCCCTGACACGCCGCACGGCGCGTATTTTTTTCCCGAAAACTGAACGGCTTCTGCGCTCGGTAATAGCGACGCGTTTGGAAGCCATGCACTGATAGAGAACGCAAACAGGGCTACTAATAACCGATGACTCAGCATCGGGTGCACATGTGGCCGATGTTGGTGCGGTCCGGATGAAGCCGTTCCTTGCTTTTTCCTGAGCGCACGCCATATTGATCTAACTTCTGTGCGTCTTTTTTTGCTGTTCGTGCATGTACAATCCCGTGATGCTGCTGTTGCTGCGACTTCTGTCGCAACAGCATCAGCTATAGACAAACCCATTCTGCTATTGCGCGTCGTAGTCTACTGCGGCGCGCATGTTCTGTGCACTGATGGTCATACTCTCGCACTGGTGCGACAATTAGACGCCGTCAGATCTGGTGGTTTAAGGTTCGTGGATGGCACGGAGGAGAAAAGCTCCAGCGACGAGGGTAGCGTGAGACTAAACTTGATCAACAGCTGGCGTCTCCCCACGAAGCGTTACGGAGTCGCGAATATATTTTATCCGATACAGTAATGATCGTAAAGCGGATAATTATTCATTAGTCGTAAACTGGACCACCCTAGCAGTCTCTAATGCCCGGGTTCCCTTTAAAGCGGCAGGTTGCTAAACCAGGATTATAAGGCTAGCGAACGAGCCTAACAGACCCTTATGAAGTAGCCTTACTTGCTAAAGACGTCGGTTTGGAGGAAAAAAGGAGCGAAAGAAAGAGGAGAGAAGGACAACGGGAGGTCAAGGAAGCACCCCTGAGGGCTAGGTGGACACCAAGGAAACGTGCCAAGGCCCTACGGTCTTGACGGAGAAGCTTGTTCAGGGAAGGTGAAGGAACCACGACGGGTAGTACTAGTCACCACCGATGAAGCATAGCACAGCAGAGTGGGATGAACATGAAGCGCAGTGCACAAGAGCGTCTCGCTGGCTGATTGTGAAGTGATGGGGGAGCTCAAGGATGTGACCGTTAGAGGAGCTTCCAGGGACAAGTGCAATTGGCGGGAATGGTTGTCAGAAAAGGAGCAATTTCCGTGAATTGGTGGTCACCCTGATCGGGCAGTTTACTCTGTTCAGAAATTTTAACTCATCGAGATTTGTGCCATGCAACACGTGGAGATAGAATCAAATTTTGAGGAATTCCACTAGTGAGATTCTAATGAAAATTTTATTTAAGGTCATTATGAAATTTTTCCCAGGTTAGGGCGAGAATGAAAGGTAGCACCAGCTAAACCGCGGCTCGCTTGAAGTGTTGGGATGGCGCGCCTCGTTGGTGGCTGGCCGATTGTGATGCGCCAGTGCCCTGTCACCTCGCTGCCACTTACAAAAGAGCCGCAGCATCTTATAGAGTGTAGATCAATGATATTGAGCACCACACACAAAGTTCATAACGCGTACACTTTCTCACCCACCATTTCCTCTACCTTCTCTGAAATGTCATGGAATTCTCATGCCAGTCTCCTCGTCTGTCATACACCCTCGAAAAGCCAAAGAGAAGCTTGTCGACTTCTCGATTTTAGCATTCGAACATTGCAGAATTGAGGAACGGTTCTCGTTAAAGCCCGAGTCCCAAATTGCGAGGCGCGTGGGTCATGCTTTTAAAACTTGACGAAGTGCAGTGTGCAAGCTTTGAAAAGTAGCGCACCTGCAATTTGGGACTTTCGGGTGCTGACACAACCGCCAGGGCGAAATACGTGGGCTGGCTGGGTTTGGCGAAAAAAACGAAACGCCCGAAATCAAAATCACTCGCCAAAACCCATCCCAGAAAAAACCCCTCGCGTCATCCTTTTAAAACTTGTGCAATTTGGGCTTCCGGCTTTAAATAATTTTCCAGCCGAGTCATGACCTGCGAAGTGTTCGAGTTGAAAGAGCTGGTGGGTGATGGCATAGTGTCTTGCTTCACAAAGAACCACCGAAGCTCTTTCAGAAAGAGTTCTCTTAAAAGCAGAGTTAACACCTGTGCGGTCCGTAGCAATATGCTTTTCAGTTGAATTCTATTATGGAGAGTCTGTTCTTCTCGAATTACACGCATTAAACACAGTTCTTGTCATTTCGTGCGTTCACCTTCCGTTCTTACCTGTCGCCAGAATGTTCCTGCCGATAATATTTTTTCTCGACGTGTGGTCGTGTTCGGGTCTGTCTGTGCCTGTGCGTGTGCCTTTGTCTGCGCTTGTGCGTGTGCCCCCCCTCCACGGCCGATGTACTTGCATGGACCTTGTTCCCTGACAGCTGCTCGAGCATTACCAAATCCGTGAGGTCTTACGATGTGAGTTGCTTCGCACTCCGCCGTACCACTCGCCCTTATTTTCTCCCCTTCCCTCACTCGTTCCTTGCCTTCCCAATTCCTCTCCTAATCCTCCCTCTCTCCCTTTCCCGGCCTCCTCCACACCATCATGTTCCATCGGGCTCTGTTCTGTGGCGCCTCGGAAATAAATTCCTTTGTTCCCCCCTCCCAGCATTCCCCGAGGTCTCCGTCACCCAATCTTGTTCCCTGAGGGGCCTCAAAAGCAGATGTTTTCCTCTTTCTCCTCCCCCTTCTTCCCACTCCCCTCTCCACCCCATCCCCCCCAGGTCTGCTCCACACCATCATGTTCCATCGGGCACTGGGTCTCGTGCGGCCCAAGAGCATCGATTCAGAGCTCTTCGACATCACCTATGTGAGCTTGCCCTGCCAAGTATCTTGCTTTCCTTATTATTGCACTTCCATTCTATGCTGATGTGTGCTCCTTTTTCTACCTACCGTTGTACCTGTGGTCTCATTACCTCCATCCCCATCTGTTGCCCTTTTCTTCTGCTGCTGCTTCCCTTTCCCCAGGTGCAGTGCGGGGATGCAGAGGTGGAGAGACAAATAGAGGAGAAGATCGGACAGTTTAGTCTATGGCTAGAAAAGAACCCCACCAAGAAGGGACAGGTAGGTACTGCTTGATTAGGAAAGTAGCTTAGAAAAATATAATCAGTTTTTTAGAATTTTGTCCCCAATTGCATGCACATTCAACTCACTACAGCTTTGTTTCTTTAGCATCCTTCCATCATTCCATCCTCCTGTCTCCCCCCTCCCTGCTCTACCAGATCTGCCTTTCTTTCTTTGAGAAGCGCCGTCCAATCACAAGCTCCAGCTCATCAGCCACGTCATCTGGTGGCAACGCAGCTGGCACAAAATCTGGAAGCAGCAGCAAAACCAGCAGCACCAGCAGCAGTAGTGGCGGCGGCAGTGGCAGCAGCAGTGGTGGCAGTGGTGGAGGCAGCACAAGGAAGGACGCAGCAGCATCATGGTTGAGTGCGAGTGCCGCCCGATTGAGCCTAGGATCAGATAAGATCACGTGGGAACAATGGATCATCCCTGTCTCACTCCTCACCTCCCCTTCAGGCAGTGCTTCTGGCCAGCCCTCCTCCTCCTCCTCCTCACCTTCCTCCTCCTCCTCCTCCTCTCCTGCACACGCCAGTGCAGTACACACCACTGCTCCCACCACCACTGCCCCCTCCACCACTGCTTTCATTGGGACACTGCCGTCCCCATCACCATCACCATCACACTCATTTTCCCCCATGGCTAATGCTTCTGCCACCAACTCTGCTACCACGTCCAGGCCAGCTACTGGCCTGTCAGTTGCGTGGCAGCATCACCAACAGCAGGGGCAGCAGGGGCAGCAGCAGCAGCAGCAGCAGCAGCGCAGTTCGCAACTAGAGGCGGATGTGAGGGAGGCGCTGCTTTCGATTCTCACAATGGCCAATGAGAAGAGAGACCATCTGCCTCCAGTCCTCACGTCCTCCCTCGTCTCTTTCCCCTTTGAAATATCAGTCCCAAGGTGTGTAAATTCAGGATTATTCATCCTTGTCCCAAGTATCCCAGTTACCTGCAAAACCATTTTTCTCCTGGCTGCGTGCGTTCTCACCATTTTTGTGTGTGTGCATTCTTATGTCTGCCTGAGCAGCATGTCAGACTCCTTTGGAATGGATGTGTTGAAGAGGATGTTGCAAACAGCACATCATGTTCTGGGATAACACTGATTGTTGGAAAAACCTACTTTTGTGTTCTTGTACATAGCATGTCATGTGGGGAAATTATATGTATCATAGCATGTCATGTGTCTGCTTCATTAGTTGGAGTAGAACTCTCTTAGTTAGTCAAAGGAGCTTCTGGCCAACATCAAACCCATGTCTAAAGAGAATGAAATCGGAAAAAGCGTAACCTAGTTGCCGGTTCGTCGAGCTCGGTTACCGCAATGGATGTCCGTGACGGTGCACATTCCTTCGACAATCTCTCTCGCACAGCTCTTGTAAAACCTGCGTTTTCTGATTCTCGGGGTGGTGAGGTGACTGAAAAGCTTCACATTTCTCCCACACCATCACTTTCCACTTGGATAGCGAAACCGAGCCGCGCCCGTGTGTGTACCACCCAGTGATCTAGTGGTAGCTCCAGTGTATCTCTCGGACCATGTTTTTACAGTAGTACCTTTCGCCATTCTTCTGTGTCCGTTCGCGAATCCACACTATTCATCATGGTAGCTCGTCGCGTGCTCTCTCCGTTACCAGCGCTCGACGAAGCGTCGCTCGCGGCGCTGCTGCAGCGGCACGGGCTGAAAGAGTCGCACAGCCGGACGATAATCAGGTTAGCCTTGGACAATGAATGCGCTTAGTCCTTTTAACCGCGAGTTGTCTACCGACCGATTCTAGAGACGGCACGGCTGTAGCAGCACAGTCTGAAAGAGTCACACAGCCGGAATAAGTACTTGTCAAATGTGAAGCGTCTTAAAAAAATTCGTCGATTGGCTTCTTGTTTTCGCTCGTGTGTTTGCTCGTGTTTTCGTTTCTTGGTCTTCCCGTTTTCCCGTGCCCATTCATGTCGTCAATTCAAGCGGACCTGGGTTCGCGGACCGACACTTCAAAGCCCAGTCTCCATACTCGCTAATGAGTACCTCGGTCCGTCTGTCTTTTCCCGTTTCCTTATCCAGCCATGTCATCAGAACTCGTGGCTTGGGGTCGTGGACTGACATTCCGAAGCTGCCTCAGCCTCTGTACTCGCTACTGCAAGATTCGTTTGTAGCCAGCACGTCGGAAGTCGTGGAGGAGAAAACCTCACAGGATGGCGAGACGATAAAACTATTGATAAGGCTACAGGACGGGTTGACTGTAGAAGCGGTGATTATGCGTTACGATGCCTCAGAGGGACGCTACAATGGGGGACAACGACCTGGGGGAGAGAGAGCCACGCTCTGTGTGTCTTCTCAGGTAGGCCATGCATGTTCCCTAGTTCAGTTCAGGATTGCAGTCATCGATGTGGGAGAGCTGAGCAGCAAGAGCTGAACAGCAGTCATACTTTTGAGACGTCTCAAAGGATGAGCAGCAGTCATAGTGGATTGAATCCTGAAAATTCCTATAAGGTTTACGAGATTGGCCTTTGAGAAGTCTTCAATCTGAACCCATATATCTCCCATCCCATCCACCCATGCATGCGTGTATGACTGCAGGTGGGGTGTGCCATGGGGTGTTCTTCTGTGCCATGGGCACCATGTCTCGCCCCTGCATGGCTGTATAATCTGAACCCATACATCCATGCACCCATGCTTCTGTGTATGTATGCATGTATGACCGCAGGTGGGATGCGCTATGGGCTGTTCTTTCTGCGCCACAGGCACCATGTCTCGCCCCACCAGCCTCACAGCTGGGGAGATTGCTGAGCAGCTGCTGCTGGCCTCCCAGCGAGTGCCCATTCGGAACGTTGTCTTCATGGTACGTGCAAGGCAAGTGCATGGATGTGTTTGGAGTAGGTGCATGCATGCGTGCATGTGCCACGGGCACCATGTCTCGCCCCACCAGCCTCACAGCTGGGGAGATTGCTGAGCAGCTGCTGCTGGCTTCTCAGAGAGCCCCCATTCGAAACGTCGTCTTCATGGTATGCCTTGTGTGCGTGGGCATGCATCCGTGTATGCATGTGTCCGCACACATTACAGTAAGTGCATGTATGCTTGCATGCTTTAGACCCACCATGGTCCATGTCTCGCCCTACCAGCTTCACAGCTGGGGAGATCGCAGAGCAGCTACTGCTGGCCTCCCAGCGAATGCCCATTTGGAACGTTGTCTTCATGGTACGTGCAAGGCAAGTGCATGGATGTGTTTGGAGTAGGTGCATGCATGCGTGCATGTGCCACGGGCACCATGTCTCGCCCCACCAGCCTCACAGCCGGGGAGATTGCCGAGCAGCTGCTGCTGGCGTCCCAACGAGTGCCCATTCGGAACGTTGTCTTCATGGTATGCCGTTGACGCTGTGTGTTTGCGATGCATGGTACGTTCATTTCGTGCATGCATGTCCCACCCATATGTTAGGTGCATCATGCATGCATGCACTAGGTACATTATAGGTGCATGCATGTGTCCATGTTGGGCTCATAACTGGTCCAATCTTCGAGTCGTGTTTTGAGTCGACTCGAAACACCTCCATGTTGGGCTCATGACTGGTGCAATCTTTGAGGCATCTCGGAAATAA
The DNA here is from genome assembly GCA_947471745.1 of Closterium sp. Naga37s-1. Taxonomy (NCBI): domain Eukaryota; kingdom Viridiplantae; phylum Streptophyta; class Zygnematophyceae; order Desmidiales; family Closteriaceae; genus Closterium; species Closterium sp. Naga37s-1. The sequence goes on along the minus strand of CANJKZ010000024.1, from coordinate 793,142 downwards.
GTGCATTCATGCATGCCGCCCGCCCGGTGTCTCTCTTCTCTGCTCAAACTGCACCGCCCTTCCCCTGCTTCCTTCTCTCGTTCCAGGGCATGGGAGAGCCTTTCAACAACCATGCAGCAGTAAAGGCAGCTGTGGAGCTGATGGTGGCTCCACACGGCTTCCACATGTCGCCCAAACACATCACCGTCTCAACTGTAAGCGCTAGACAAATTTCACATGTGTCCCATGTGTCCACACAAGATCGTCCACTTTAGGTCCCATGCCTGCCTGCATTAACATGTTGCATTCGTTGTTGTCTTCGTCTTGCTCCACACTCCCTCCCTCCCTTCACACACTCCCTCGCTTCACACACTCCCTCCCTTCACACACTCCCTTGCTTCACACACTCCCTCCCTTCACACACTCCCTCGCTTCACACACTCCCTCGCTTCACACACTCCCTCCCTTCACACACTCCCTCGCTTCACACACTCCCTCCCTTCACACACTCCCTCCCTTCACACACTCCCTCCCTTCACACACTCCCTCCCTTCACACATTCCCTCCCTTCACACACTCCCTTCCTTCACACACTCCCTTCCTTCACACACTCCCTCCTTTCCCACAATCCTTCCTTCCACCCACTCTCCTCATCAGGTGGGTGTGCTGCCTCATATCAGTTCCCTTGTCTCCGCCTTCCCCTCACTCAATCAGGTTCCCACATTCCCTCCCCTCCCCACACTCCTTCCCTCCGCCTCATCAGGTGGGTGTGGTGCCGCATATACGTTCCTTCGCCTCCGCCTTCCCCTCAGTCAACCTAGCTCTCTCCCTCCACGCTCCATCACAATCCCTCCGCGTCTCCATCGTCCCATCGGCTCGAGCCTATTCCCTGGATAAACTTATGGGGGCTGTAGACGCGTACCAGAAAGACAGGTACAGACAGTCACTCACTGAACTCATGTGCCCCTCACGGTCCAGTTTCCACCAGTACCCACATGTGCCCCTCACGGTCCAGTTTCCACCAGTACCCACATGTGCCCCTCACGGTCCAGTTTCCACCAGTACCCACATGTGCCCCTCACGGTCCAGTTTCCACCAGTACCCACATGTGCCCCTCACGGTCCAGTTTCCACCAGTACCCACATGTTCCCCTCACGGTCCAGTTTCCACCAGTACCCACATGTGCCCCTCACGGTCCAGTTTCCACCAGTACCCACATGTGCCCCTCACGGTCCAGTTTCCACCAGTACCCACATGTGCCCCTCACGGTCCAGTTTCCACCAGTACCCACATGTGCCCCTCACGGTCCAGTTTCCACCAGTACCCACATGTGCCCCTCACGGTCCAGTTTCCACCAGTACCCACATGTGCCCCTCACGGTCCAGTTTCCACCAGTACCCACATGTGCCCCTCTCAACCCCTCCATGTCTCCATCATCCCATTTGTTCGAGCCTTGGTTTTTTTTTTCTTCTTTTTCTTTCTTTCTTTAACTCCGACGTTTGTTGATGAGTGTAGAATCGGGCATCTGATGCGTGCGCCTCAAATGATGACGGCCGATTGGGACAGGAACTGTGAAAGAAACCTCAAGGAGCACACATTCATGTTCACCAATAGCCATCTACTTGTCTGCTTCTGCAGCGTTCGGCAAGCATTTTTTGCCTACATCTTGCTATGAGGGATCGGAGAAACCTATGTATTGCAGATTGGCCAATTATCTTTTTTTTCAGAGAGATCCTTTTTTTCTGTTTCCCTTCTCATGTGTGTGCAGTGGGCGGCGAGTCTTCATCGAATACATCTTGCTAGGAGGGGTGAAGTGAACGACAGCATCAGTGTGGCACAAGGGACAAGTTCTAGGAGCCTCAAAAGCCTTTTCTCTTTGCGCGTGTGTGTGCAGTGGGCGGCGAGTCTTTATCGAATACATCTTGCTAGGAGGGGTGAATGACAGCATCACTGTAGCACACGAGCTCGGGCTGCTGCTGCAATCACGCAACGTGGTAAACATCCAGTCATGTGTGTTTCCTGCATTTGCAGTTGCATCCGTCTCTGCCATCTACCACCCCGCATGTCTCGATTTCGGCCATGTGCTGCTGCTGCTATTACCAGAATTGGAACGTCTGAAGCATCTACCTATTCCTACTGTAATCCCTTTCCGTTACGTTCTTCCAGGTGGTGAATCTCATTCCATACAATCACACGGAGGTGGTAGCAGATTATCGGCCATCCACTCCCGAGGCTGCTGAAGCGTTTCAGAAGGTGTTACGAGGGAGCTACGGGTTACGAACCACCATCAGGCGCGAGAAAGGGAATGACATTGCAGGGGCATGCGGCCAATTGGCAGTTAAAGCCCTGAAGAGTGGGGGTTTAGGGGAGTCAAATTTAGAGGAAGGAATTATTGGAAGGTTGAGAAGCAAGGTTTTGCCGAGCAAAACATGTGGCACTGGTACTGGTAATGGGAGTGGGATGGGGGAAAGAAAGGTTTGTGGAGGATCGACTGGTGGTAGCTTGTTGGACATTGAAGACATGGGCTGACTGCATTGTGAATTAGTTGTGTGTTGTTTTTTTTTTTTTTTTTTGATACGGAAAAGTACACTAAAAGGATAATGTACAAAAACGCATCAGGCAGTCGTAACTGTGTCTGGAGGGAAACGCCGCAGCACAATGTACCGCAGGTTCCCTATAGCGAGCCTACGGTGGCTGATGAGTCATCTTCGGGTTGTTCCAGATGGAGCTAAAGCTGTCCCTCCACGTCAGCGACACATCCTTGTTGCATATTCGCCTCATCACCCTCGCCTCATCTGCTTCCATGTAGCCCCAGTTGTCATCCCTGACAGCCACGCCTTGCTTCCGCGCTGCCACTTGCCTTGCCAGGCAATACACCCTGGCGTGCGCGACAAACTTTACCACCGCCAGGCGTATCACCTTCTTCGACTGGAACCTGATGTCCCGACGGCTTGCGTCACACCTTGCTAGCCACACCTGGTGAAGTGTAGTAGCAATGAAGGAACTTTCCGGAAAACCGGACTTCGTGCTTCCCTGCATGAAAAGAAGGTCCTCCAAACCCTGCCAGCTCAGCTGCGGATTCATCTCAGCCAGCCCCCTTCGTAGGAACCGAACCACCTTCTGAATTGCCGGGCAGCGGGGCAGGCAGTGCTCCGGTGTCTCCTCAGCTTTGCAGTGTGGGCAAACCACCTTGTCCTTCATAAAGAAAAGTCGCTCCCCCACTTGCAGGTTCCTACAGTGCAGCCTCAGCAGAATTTCACGTGCCCGGGCAGGGGTGGCGAGAGAGTCCCTCTGCTTGATGACCCTCTCCCACTCAATAACCCTCCCATCTGTCAAATTATATATATATGCTTGTTTAAATTATCTAGGCTGTATGGGGGTTAGCACTAAGGGGTACACAAACTTCCTCGATACCCTAGTCTTGTACCCTAGCCTTCACCTAATCCATCATCCTTGCCTTAGTTTCTTAACATGGTAACTAGAGCAGGAGGTCTCTAGGACCTACGAATCGGGCCCACCTAACTGCCTGCCTTGCCTACTGCTCGCGCGCGCCTCGGCGGCAGCGCGCGTCACTTATTTTTTTTTCCCGCGCGCGCCTCGATTTCTAGCGCGCGCGTCTCTGATTTTTAGCGCGCGCCACTGCTGTAGAGCCGCGCGCCGGTCCGCGTTGCCCGTGTAGCCCTCGTAGAGCCCGCGCGCCCCTTACGCCGCCCGCGCGCAGCCTAAGCAGAGCCCACCGCACGCGCGCGACGTAGAGCCCGCCGCCCGCGCGCGCGCTGCCCGTCGCCACGTGCAGCCAGGAGCCGCGCGCAGCACGTAACCACGCGCAGCAGAGAGCCACGCGCGGCCCTTAGCCGCACGCAGCCAGCAGCCGCGCGCGCCCTACGTGTGTACTTGCCTGTGAGGCTTACTGCTGCCGAAATCACTGCCTTCGAACTGTACGGCCTGCCACTGTCTAGAGCCCCACCGTAGGAGCTCGGGTACGGCAAGCTACTGCCCTGCACGTTGCCTGTACTGCCTACTGCCTAAGTTTTGGCCTTCTGTCTACTGCCTACTGCCTCGTGTCTACTGCCTGCCTGCTTTCTGCTGCCTATGCCTACTGCTGTTATGACGACGCCTAATGTTCTCGCGTTCGAACCTGACGGTCGCCCCATAGAGTTCACTGTGTGGCTAGACGACCTGCAACTGTTCCTTCTGACCGATGCCAAAGAGGGCGTTTCACTGTTCGATTACGTGTCTGGCACTGCCGTTGCTCCTGCTGCTGATGCTCCTCCTCTCGAACGCTCGCAGTGGCAGACTCGCGATGCTGCTGCACGCCTAGCTATTAGGAACCATCTGCCGATCACTGAGCACGCGCATTTCAGCCAGCACAAAACTGCTAAGACACTGTACGACGCTGTAGTTGCACGCTACTCCTCCCCGGCCACTGCAGCCATAGGTCGGCTCATGCTACCCTACCTGTTCCCCGACCTTTCCTCGTTCACCACTGCTGAGGACCTCATTTCTCACCTCCGCGCTACTGACACTCGCTTTCGTGCCGCCCTCTCAGCCGAGTTCTGCGCCGCAAACCCCCCCCCGATGTACTTCACTCTCTATTTCCTCGTTACGCGCCTCCCTGACACTCTTAGCTCGGTCAGGGACCACTTCCTAGCGCTAGACCCCCCCACTCTCACTGTCGACGACTTCGAGAAGCACCTCCTTGCAGGAGAGAAGAACATCCTCGCTGTAGGTGCTGCTCGTGGCACTCCTCGCTCTCCCCTCTTTGAGGGGTGCTCCCCCTCCCCTCTCACCCCCTCCTACGCCTCCGCAGCTGCTGCTCACGACTACCTTGGTGCTGAGGAGGTCGGGGCTGCTTCCGCTCCTAGTGGGAAGCGTCGCAGCGGCAGGGGCGGTGGGGGCGGCGGTGGAGGCGGCGGTGGTGCAGGCGGCGGGGGCGGTGGAGGTGGTGGGGGTGGTCGTGGGGGTGGAGGGGGTGGAGGTGGTGGTGGGGGCGGCGGAGGCACTGGGGGCAGTGGAGGGGGCAGCAGCGGCGGTGGGGGAGGAGGGAGCGGTAGTGCCAGTGGTGGTCAGGGCCAGCAGCAGCAGCAGCAGCAGCAGCGTCAGCGCCAGACCCCCACTTCCCAGCAGCTTCTTGACTGGTATGCCGGGCGTGGGGCTTCTGGGGGTCCTGGTCGCTGCCCCTATATCATCCGCACAGGTCCCCGTGCTAATCGTCAGTGCACAGGGTTTCACACTGAGCAGCGCTGCTCCGCTCGACTTAGCGACGCCTGGCGCGCCAAGTTTCCTGATGCTACTGAGTTCCCCAACTGGGCAGACTTGCTTAGGCGTGATGTACCAATCTTTGATCTTGACTATGAGGCTATTCTTGCTGCTATGTATGCATTGACTGTTAGTGCTGAGGGTGACTGCTACTTGTGTGTGCCGCCTGACCCAGGTATAGCCCCAGGTATAGCGCCTGTGGCACTAGGTGCTTGTGAGTCTGCTCCTCCTGGTACTGCGTCCGCACAGGCCTTGCACACCTTCACACTTGACTCTGGTGCTTCCCGCCGTTTCTTTCGCGACAGCACCACAGTCACTCCCCTCCCTGCACCTGCTACTGTCTCGCTGGCTGACCCCTCTGGGGGCCCAGTACTTGCACGGTCTTCCACTGTGCTTCCGTGTCTGGCGGTCCCGTCTGGTGAGCTGTCTGGTCTCCACCTCCCCTCGTTCTCTACGAACTTGGTGAGCAACGCTGTCCTTCAGGATCACTGGGTTGACACCTTTACTCCTGGAGGACAGCGTGTGGCGATCTGCACGTGCTCTCGGACCGGCCGTCACCTGGCCACGTTCACACGTGCGCCTGGGTCTAGTCTGTACACCCTCACCACTGCGTCACGCTACACCCCTTTGTCCCCCCAGCTGTACGCGTCTGCTCAGGTAGCTACCCAGTGTGAGTGTCGCCGCCTGTCGCACGACACTCTTCTGTGGCACCACCGCCTTGGTCACCCCTCCCTGCCTCGCCTTCGTCGCATGCACTCTCGCTACCTGGTCTCTGGCCTTCCTGAGTCTCTGCCTGCCCTCCCTCCCTCGTCTGCGCCGCCCTGCATTCCTTGCGTCGAGGGGCGGCAGCGCGCCGCTCCTCACTCCTCCTCGTTTCCTCCCACAGAGGCTCCCCTGCAGACTCTCCACATGGACGTGTGGGGCCCAGCCCGCGTCCGTGGACAGGGCCACGAGCGGTACTTCCTGCTGGTGGTCGACGACTACACGCGTTACACCACGGTCTTCCCCTTGCGCAGCAAGGGGGAGGTCCCTGATGTTTTGATCCCCTGGATCCGCGCTGTTCGTCTCCAGCTCCGCGAGCGGTTCCGGTCGGACTTTCCTGCCCTGCGTCTGCACTCTGACAGAGGTGGTGAGTTCTCTTCAGGCCTCTTGGCAGCATACTGTGCGGAGCACGGCATCCGCCAGTCGTTCACGCTTCCGGCCTCTCCGCAGCAGAATGGGGTTGCTGAGCGCCGCATTGGCTTAGTCATGGAGGTCGCTCGTACCTCCATGATCCATGCGGCTGCCCCCCATTTTCTGTGGCCGTTTGCGGTCCGGTACGCCGCGCATCAGCTCAACCTCTGGCCCCGTGTCTCCTTGCCGGAGACCTCGCCCACACTGCTGTGGACGGGGAAGGTTGGCGATGCGTCGCGTTTCCGGGTCTGGGGTGCTCGTGCCTTTGTCCGCGATACGACTGCGGACAAGCTCTCCGCTCGCGCCATTCCCTGCGTCTTCCTTGGCTTTGTCCCTGACGCGCTTGGCTGGCAGTTTTACGACCCCGCCTCGCGCCGTGTCTTTCCGTCTCAGGACGTCACCTTTGACGAGTCCGTCCCCTTTTACCGTCTCTTTCCCTACCGCACTGCTCCTCGTCCCCTCCCGCCGCTCTTTCTCGCCCCAGGTCCTCCCCAGGTAGACCCCCTCCCCACGCCAGGTCCTGCTCCTTCAGGTGTTTCTCAGGTAGACCCTCCCGTGCCTGCGCCTGTTGAGGTCACTGGTGACTCGGGTCCTACTGGGGGTGGTACTGCCTTTGGGGGTGCTGAGCCTGGGGGTGCGGAGCTTGGGGGTGCTGAGCCTGGGGGTGCGGAGCTTGGGGGTGCTGAGCCTGGGGGTGCGGAGCTTGAGGGTGCTGAGCCGGGGGGTGCGGAGTCTCAGGGTGCTGAGCCTGAGAGTGAGGAGCCTGGAGGTCCTGAGCCTGGGGGTGCTGAGTCTGGGGGTGCGACGCCTGAGGGTTCTGGGTCTGCACCTGCGCGGTCTCCTTGGAGTAGCCGCCTTCGTACGCGTGTGCCTCTCACCTCACAGCAGCTGCACGACTGGTACGGTCGCCGTCAGGGTCGTGCTTCTGGAGCTCGGGGCTCTGCCGCTGGAGGTACTTCTGCTGACACCGCTGGAGCTGGGAGTGGTGCTGGTCCCGGAGGTGCTCGCACTGGAGGTGCTGGAGCTGCTGGGGCTGGAGGTACTGCTGAGCCTGAGGGTGCTACTGCTGGAGACCCTGGGTCAGGGGGTGCTGTTGCTGGAGACACGGAGGCTGGAGACCCTGGGACTGGAGGTGCCGGTTCTGGGGGTGCTGCTGAGGGTACTGGAGCTGCTGAGGGTGCTGGAGCTGCTGAGGGTGCTGGAGCTGCTGGAGGTGCTGGAGCTGCTGAGGGTGCTGGAGCTGCAGGAGGTGCTGGAGCTGTTGAGGGTACTGGAGCTGCTGGAGGCGCTGGAGCTGCTGCGGGTGCTAGAGCTGCTGGTGTTGGTGGCACTGCACAGCCGCGCCTGTTCTTTGCTCCACCGTCTCCGTCGTCTCTGCCACCGCCTGACTCCGTACTTCGCCAGGTTCTTAGCCTCCCGTCGTCTACTGGTCTTCCGTTACAGCCTGGCTCACCTCTGCCTGCTCCTTCTCCTTACACTGAGCAGACAGGGGGCTTTTCTGAGCGTCGTGAGCCTGCGTCACGTCCTGTCTCACCTGTCCGTTCTGGTCGTTCCACTCGTCGTGTTCCTCGTCAGCGTCCGCCGGCTGTCCCCGGTCCTTCCCTTGTAGTCCGTCGTCCTTCCTCTCCTCCGCAGCGTGTTCCTCTGCCGTCCCCTCCGGAGTCTTCTCTGCCTGTTGTTCCAGACCCTGAGTCTGACCGGTTTCGTGCTGAGCACTCTACTGTCACGCGTCTGCTAGCCACTGTTGTCACTGACCCGTCGTTTGAGTCTGCTGCTGCGTCTGCCTTAGTCGCTGAGCTTGTTGACTTTGCTGCTGCCTGTCGTCTAGACTACGCTGCTAGTCTTGTTGCTGAGTCTGAGTCTGTCTGTCCTCCGTCCGTCGGGGGTGAGTGTGCTCTTGGCACGGACTTCCTTGAGGACAGGCACGAGGACCTTGAGTGTTTTGCAGCCGCTGCGCCTCATCTTGTATCCATGCTGCTTGCCCCTGAGGGAGACCCGGATGCACCAGACATCCCGACCCCGCGCTCTTACGCTGAGGCGATCGCGGGTGAGTACTCCTCTCAGTGGCAGACAGCCATGGATGCAGAGATGGCATCCTGGAAGTCCACAGGCACCTACGTCGACGAGGTTCCCCCTCCTAGGGCGAACATCGTCAGTGGCATGTGGATTTTCAGGGTGAAGCGGCCGCCAGGTTCTCCGCCTGTCTTCAAGGCGCGTTACGTTGCACGAGGTTTCAGTCAGCGAGAGGGAGTAGACTTCTTTCAGACCTTCTCCCCCACCCCGAAGATGACCACTCTTCGGGTGCTGCTGCACGTTGCCGCTCAGCGTGACTACGAGCTTCACTCTCTTGACTTCAGCACAGCCTTCTTACAGGGCAGTCTGCACGAGGAGATCTGGCTGCGCCGCCCTCCTGGCTTCACTGGGTCGTTCCCTCCTGGTACCCAGTGGAGCCTCAGGCGGCCGGTCTACGGTCTCCGCCAGGCGCCACGTGAGTGGCACGACACACTGAGGACGACACTTGCGGCTCTTGGGTTTGCTCCGTCGACTGCTGACCCGTCGCTGTTTCTGCGCACCGACACTTCGCTGCCGCCGTTCTACATCCTCGTGTACGTCGACGACTTGGTCTTTGCCACTGCTGACACTGAGGCTCTCGCCCTGGTGAAGTCGGAGTTGCAGAAGAGACACACGTGCACAGACCTGGGTGAGCTGACAAGCTATCTTGGCTTGCGGATCACCCGGGACAGAGCACGCCGCACCATCACACTGACTCAGTCACACATGGTGCAGCAGGTCCTTCAGCGCTTCGGCTTCACCTGGTCCTCGTCACAGGCCACTCCTCTGGCTACAGGTCACTCGCTCTCAGCTCCACCTTCGGACGAGTCCGTAGAGCCGAGTGGTCCTTACCCAGAGCTAGTGGGCTGCCTCATGTACCTGATGACCTGCACTCGTCCTGACCTTGCGTACCCTCTTGGCCTTCTGGCTCGCTACGTGGCTCCTGGTCGGCACCGAAAGGTGCACATGGATGCTGCCAAGAGGGTATTACGCTACTTGTGCAGTACATCGGGCATGGGGCTCGTGCTTGGAGGACGGAGCGACGTTGTCCTCACTGGTCACTCGGACGCCTCTTGAGTTGACGACCAGGCTACGCAGCGGTCGTCACAGGGTTACACCTTCAGCCTTGGTTCTGGCTCAGTTTCCTGGCGTTCTACACGTTCGTCTTCAGTTCTCGGCTCCAGCTGTGAGGCCGAGATCTACGCCACAGCCATAGCTGCACAGGAGCTACGCTGGCTCACCTACCTGCTGACCGACTTGGGAGAGCGGCCTTGTTCTCCTCCAGTTCTGTACGTCGACAACAAGGCCGCCATTGCCTTGTGTCAGGAGCACAGACTGGAGCACAGAACGAAGCACATCGCTCTGCGTTACTTCCTTGCTCGAGAGCTGCAGCAGCGTGGCCAGCTTCGTCTTGCTTACGTGGCCACTCGGGCCAACACTGCTTATATATTCACCAAGGCGCTTCCGCCTGGTGATCATCAGCGTTTCTGCACCTTGTTAGGCCTAGTGCCCACATTTCCTCACTTGCTGTAGGCTTTGTTTGTACTGTGATCTATATATATATCTCTGCATGTGAACTGGCCTTGTGGTCTTTTGCTTGTGCTCAGACTGCGTGGTGACGTTGTGATCCACCCTGAGCTGTGTTTTGTTTCTTCTCTTGACTGGTCTTGTGACCGTTGCTTGCTCTGGCTATCCCCCATTTTGCCTATGGGGGTGTGTCAAATTATATATATATATGCTTGTTCAGGTTATCTAGGCTGTATGGGGGTTAGCACTAAGGGGTACACAAACTTCCTCGATACCCTAGTCTTGTACCCTAGCCTTCACCTAATCCATCATCCTTGCCTTAGGTTCTTAACACCATCACCAATCCACCTCCTCTGCTCCTTCACAACACCAGCTGAAGTGACTAACTCCTTCCTGATCTCTTTCAGCGGTAGCACCCCTCCGTCCTTGATTAGCTTAGACTGTAGAAACTTCGTCCGCGCCTCGCCCATAGGCCCCAACACTTTATCTCCCTGGGCTGCTATCGGCTCCCCGCTATGCAGTCCGAAATTTACCGGGTATTTCCCGTCGCCGACTGTGAAGGTACCGTCAGCGCTTTCCTGACACAGCACCCCCGCCACTCTGCCGTTATCAGCGCCGCCGACCTTCCAGAGCGTAGGGCGCGCGAAGATACTCCTCTGGTGCCGCAGCAGTGGAACCTTAGCTAGTATCTCCTCGCTTGACAAGGTTTCCAGCAGCATGTCTCTCCATCTGACCGGCGCCGCCGCAAAAGCTTTCAGCGCCAACTTAGCCACTTCTACGCTGCCGAGCTCGCTCGCCAGAGTTTCCTCACTCTTCAGCGCCCGCGTGCCATCCGCCCGGCGCCAGATCAGACCCATTGTTAGCCCCAGTAGCCGTGCTGAGCCTTTCTGATTCCCGAAAGGACTGGCTCCCCTGAAAGGTATGCGTCTGTTGAAAGCTAACTGCTCCCGCTCCGCCTCCCAGCGACTGGTGGTAGCTTGTTGGACATTGAAGACATGGGCTGACTGCATTGTGAATTAGTTGTGTGTTGTGCAATGTTTGGATTCCAGAACCAGAGTGGTATAAAGTTGGGTTTATGCATGAAAACAAACGAAGTTGCCTGCAAATATGGACTCGCTAATAGGCGTTTTTTTAAACCCACTCAGGACCACCGAAATCAGCCGTAACGCGTACCTACAGAGATTGGAGGACGGTGCTTGCATGTGGCCAGAAATGTGCTGCTCGGAAGTGTGACGTAGCACTGCGGTGACCACTTCCGAGGCCGCGTTTCCAGTAGGTTACGAACACTCTGAAATGTCGCAAACATGTTAGAACATGCGAGCAATGACAGGCACTTGCTTTCATTGGTCAGTGGGTTTAGCGTTTGACAGGCCGTCAGCATTTTGCAGCGTTTGACAGGTGGCGAAAAACGTGCCATTGGTTGCGACATCCAGGCCGCAAGTGTGACACGTCATGAACTGGCAACTGCAGCTTGTTTATGACTGAACTACCTATTTCGAACACCACATGCATTATGAATGTCATCAGAAACGCTGTTTGAATGTTCGGAATGCGTTGTGTTGTGATCATCTCTAGGCTTCAAAATCCCGGGTCGCACTCCAACACTATTCAACGATGTAGATCACCCCATCCCTGAACTAGTGGTGGGGGAAGAGGGATTGACTTTTTCCGCAGACTCGTGGTGTTGGTTGCTGCTCTCTCCCACGTATTCTCCCAATTGACTGGGAGATTATATGTTGCTGCGAATTGCTTTCCCTCGCAACTGGTGAGTTTGGTTTCGAGACAGACCGCCTGCTGGTGGAGTGCATATTCTCGCATCGCGGTTGTTTGTGTCCCCGTTGCATTTCCAGGAACCCGTTGGTGCTCCCATCGCAGCCAGTTGTCGCTCCATTCGCCATGGCGTCGCACGTCGCCTGCCGTCCGTCCGCAGCGAATGGTATAGTATCAAGCAATCGCCCTCCAATCCTGTCGCGATCTCCATCGTGGATCCCATTGTGCGATTCGCACTTGCGAAAGCCACGCGCGACGACCGGTTACTGTGCGACGAGTCAACGACGGAGAATCGTCGTCGCAACGGCCTCCGGATCACCGCGGCCGACATCAACCCCATTCTCCGCCGGAAAGCCCGCTGATTCACAATCCTCCGCTACGACCAAACGAAACCTCTCTATGAACAGCGCGACTGGCGCAGCAGGCGAAACAGCGGCAGGAGCAGCAGGAGCAGTGACGGAGAGTCCGCCGTACAATCCGGGTCTGTTCGGTCGGCTTGCGCTTGCGAACTTCAGGCAGAAACTTGTGGAGGTGCGGCGTGGTGGGGGAAGGCGAAGAGGGGTGGGGGGGGAAGTAGGGGGAAATGCGGCGAGTGAGGTGGGATTGAGAGACGTGAGGAGCGGGCCGTGATGCGAAAGTAGGCGAAAGTGGGTAGTTCAGTTACAGAAGTGAGAGAGCAAGCCGGATCTTTTTTTAATTTCTTTGAAAGCAAGCAGTGTGCGAGACCAAGCCGGGTCTATCTGGTGCGTTTGGGTGTTTTGAGCTGTCGCGGAATCAATTACTTTTCACGAGGAGTGAGCTGTGATGTGAAACGGAGTCCTTGAGTCTGGCGTGTGTGAGAGCGAGCCGGAAAGCTGCTGCTGATGCCCTCTCCATCACCCTTCAGTTCGCCCAACTTCCTCCCTTCCCCTATCCCACTTCCATCCCCCTATCCCGCTGTTCACTCTGCGTTCAGGTGGTGGGGTGGGGCTGTCCCAAGGAGGGGTATGACGGGATGATAGAGGAGGCGCGAAAGCTGCTGCTCATGCATCCTCTCCGCACTTTTGAGTCGACTCAAAAGCATACTCCTCCATCTTCCATTCCTTTGTCCCACTGTTCACTCTGCGTTCAGGTGGTGGGATGGAGCTTGCCCAAGGAGGGGTATGATGGGATGATAGAGGAGGCGAGCAGGCTGCTGCAAATGCCCTCTCTTTCTCTCCACATACTCCTCCCAACCTCCATCCCCCTATCCGCTCTTCGCTGTGTTTTCAGGTGGTGGGATGGAGCTCGACTAAAGAGGGGTATGACGGGATGATAGAGGAGGCGTGCAGGCTGCTGCTGATTCCCTCTCTCTCTCTCTCCCTTCATTGCTCCCCACCCGTGTCTCAGGTGGTGGGATGGAGCTCGCCGAAAGAGGGGTACGATGGGATGATAGAGGAGGCGCGGAAGCTGCTGCAGATGCACCCCGATCGCAAGAAGAGCGAGGAGGACGCGGTGAGTGTGTGTGTGTGTGTGTGTGTGTGTGTGTGTGTGGGTGTGTGTGTGTGTGTGTGTGTGTGTGCTCGTTATAGTCACACACAGTGCACTGCATACATACTCTTGCTGCTGATGCACGGGGATCGCAAGAAGAGCGAGGAGGACGCGGTGAGTCATTGCATGACATGAGAATCACATGACCATAAGTTGAGCATACCATGAGCGTCACATGACCATAAGATGAGCATACCATGAGCGTCACATGACCATAAGATGAGCATACCATGAGCGTCACATGACCATAAGATGAGCATACCATGAGCGTCACATGACCATAAGATGAGCATACCATGAGCGTCACATGACCATAAGATGAGCATACCATGAGCGTCACATGACCATAAGATGAGCATACCATGAGCGTCACATGACCATAAGATGAGCATACCATGAGCGTCACATGACCATAAGATGAGCATACCATGAGCGTCACATGACCATAAGATGAGCATACCATGAGCGTCACATGACCATAAGATGAGCATACCATGAGCGTCACATGACCATAAGATGAGCATACCATGAGCGTCACATGACCATAAGATGAGCATACCATGAGCGTCACATGACCATAAGATGAGCATACCATGAGCGTCACATGACCATAAGATGAGCATACCATGAGCGTCACATGACCATAAGATGAGCATACCATGAGCGTCACATGACCATAAGATGAGCATACCATGAGCGTCACATGACCATAAGATGAGCATACCATGAGCGTCACATGACCATAAGATGAGCATACCATGAGCGTCACATGACCATAAGATGAGCATACCATGAGCGTCACATGACCATAAGATGAGCATACCATGAGCGTCACATGACCATAAGATGAGCATACCATGAGCGTCACATGACCATAAGATGAGCATACCATGAGCGTCACATGACCATAAGATGAGCATACCATGAGCGTCACATGACCATAAGATGAGCATACCATGAGCGTCACATGACCATAAGATGAGCATACCATGAGCGTCACATGACCATAAGATGAGCATACCATGAGCGTCACATGACCATAAGATGAGCATACCATGAGCGTCACATGACCATAAGATGAGCATACCATGAGCGTCACATGACCATAAGATGAGCATACCATGAGCGTCACATGACCATAAGATGAGCATACCATGAGCGTCACATGACCATAAGATGAGCATACCATGAGCGTCACATGACCATAAGATGAGCATACCATGAGCGTCACATGACCATAAGATGAGCATACCATGAGCGTCACATGACCATAAGATGAGCATACCATGAGCGTCACATGACCATAAGATGAGCATAAATGACATGTTATAGTCACATACACATGCTGCTGCTGTCGAAGTTGAACAGGTGGGCTGCGGAGGCCTTATTTCCATCAACTCTTGCTGTTTAGGACAGAGAAACAAACTCCATGAATGACATGTTATAGTCACATAGACATGCTGCTGCTAATGCACTTGGATGGTAGGAAGAGCAAACAGGACGCGGTGAGCTGTGTGTGCTGCTCGTTATAGTCACATGCTTACTCACATACGCTCTCTATCACCCATCCCCTCTCCTGCCGCCCATCAGGTGACCATTCTACGAGCCCACTTCCCGCCCTTCCTTCTGCCGCTCTTCAAGAGGTTCTTTGCTCCATTGTGGGGCGGCCGAGTTGCTGCTGTGCTCTGTGGTAAGGCCGATGTGCTGTTTAGCCGACTTGTTACGTTACGCTCGGTTCAGTCATTCCCGCCTTTCTTTCGCTGCAGTGCTTGATACTCCGTGCACGAACGGTGTGCTCGATATTGGTGATATCGCAGCGCGTGAAAATAGATATGTTTTGAGACATCTCAAAGCAACAAAATAGTCATGTGGTAAGCGCTGCTGTGCTCGATACTCCGTGGTAGGCACTGAACAACAGTGTGCTATTTTTGAGGCGCCTAAAATATATATATAGATGTATATTTGGCGGGGCTCGATACTCTGCACATTGTTCTCTGCTCAAGAAGTAAGCACAGAGCGGTGTGCTATCGTTTATATCACAGTAAGTGCTGGCCTCAGATCTGTGCTGTGGTGCTCCCTCCCTCCCTCCCTCCCTACCTTCTTCCCTCCCTCTCTCCCTCCCTCCCTCACTCCCTCCCTCCCTCCCTCCCTCCCTCCCTCCCTCCCTTCCTCCCTCCCTCCCTCCGACCCTCCCTCCCTCCCTCCCTCCCTCCCTCCCTCCCTCCCTCCCTCCCTCCCTCCCTCCCTCCCTCCCTCCCTCCCTCCCTCCCTCCCTCTCTTCTTCCCTCCCTCCCTCCCTCCCTCCCTCCCTCCCTCCCTCCCTCCCTCCCTCCCTCCCTCCCTCCCTCCCTCCCTCCCTCCCTCCCTCCCTCCCTCTCTTCTTCCCTCCCGACCTTCTTCCCTCCCTCCCAGCGTGGGTGACGCACCTCGCCTGTCAGTGGCTCATGGGGCCCAGCAAGGTGGTGGCGATAGAGATGGAGGACGGCCGAAAGCAACGATCGGAGGTGAGTGTTGTGTGTGTGGGTATGGTCACCTGTGTGGGCACTGGGCAGGGCAGTGGCTCATGGGGACCAGCACGGTGGTGGCTCGGGGGTGAGTCGCTGAGTGTGTGAGTATGGTTATTCTGCTGGTGGTATGCATGCTCACATGCCTGCCAGTGGCTCATGGGGACCAGCACGGTGGTTGAGATTGACATGGAGGACGGCCACAAGCAACGCTCGGGAGTGAGTGTGTTGGGTATGGGTATATGGCGCTGGTTGGTGGCACTCTCACTCGCATGCCTGGGCACTGGGCACACCAGTGGCTCATGGGGACCAGCACGGTGGTTGAGATTGACATGGAGGACGGCCACAAGCAACGCTCGGGAGTGAGTGTGTTGGGTATGGGTATATGGCGCTGGTTGGTGGCACTCTCACTCGCATGCCTGGGCACTGGGCACACCAGTGGCTCATGGGGACCAGCACGGTGGTTGAGATTGACATGGAGGACGGCCGCAAGCAACGCTCGGGAGTGAGTCGCTGAGTGTTTGTGGCTCTAGTGGTGTGTTCACCCAGTGAACCCAGTGTGACCCAGTGTGACCCAGTGTGACCCAGTGTGACCCAGTGTGACCCAGTGTGACCCAGTGTGACCCAGTGTGACCCAGCGTGACCCAGCGTGACCCAGCGTGACCCAGCGTGACCCAGCGTGACCCAGCGTGACCCAGCGTGACCCAGCGTGACCCAGCGTGACCCAGCGTGGCCCAGCGTGACCCAGTGTGACCCAGTGTGACCCAGTGTGACCCAGCGTGACCCAGCGTGACCCAGCGTGACCCAGCGTGACACCCAGCGTGACACCCAGCGTGACCCAGCGTGACCCAGCGTGACCCAGCGTGACCCAGCGTGACCCAGCGTGACCCAGCGTGACCCGTGACCCAGCGTGACCCAGCGTGACCCAGCGTGACCCAGCGTGACCCAGCGTGACCCAGCGTGACCCAGCGTGACCCAGCGTGACCCAGCGTGACCCAGCGTGACCCAGCGTGACCCAGCGTGACCCAGCGTGACCCAGCGCGACCCAGCGCGACCCAGCGCGACCCAGCGCGACCCAGCGCGACCCAGCGCGACCCAGCGCGATCCAGCGCGACCCAGCGCGATCCAGCGCGACCCAGCGCGACCCAGCGCGACCCAGCGCGACCCAGCGCGACCCAGCGCGACCCAGCGCGACCCAGCGCGACCCAGCGCGACCCAGCGCGACCCAGCGCGACCCAGCGCGACCCAGCGCGACCCAGCGCGACCCAGCGCGACCCAGCGCGACCCAGCGCGACCGAGCGCGACCCAGCGCGACCGAGCGCGACCGAGCGCGACCGAGCGCGACCAAGCGTGCGTGACCAAGCGTGACCGGACCGAGCGCGACCAAGCGCGACCAAGCGTGACCAAGCGTGACCAAGCATGCCTCGTTCTTCCCTCCACCAGGTGAAGATTGAGAAGTGCAAGTTCCTGGACGACTTAAAGTGTGCGCATCCCCCTCAACATCCCTCTGTTGCTCTTTTTCTGTTCCTCCCGCCTCCTGTCCTTCCGCTCACCGCCAGGTGAAGATTGAGAAGTGCAAGTTCCAGGACGAATCAAAGTGTGCGCATCCCCCTCACCTGGTGGTGGGAAGAACGCGCATCCCCCTCAACATCCCTCTGTTGCTCTTTTCCTCCCGCTTCCTCCCTCTCCTATCAGGTGAATATAGAGAAGTGCAAGTTCCTGGACGAATCAAAGTGTGCTGGCAGCTGCATTCACACATGCAAGATGCCCACTCAGGTATGTGCATTCATGTACGCATGCATGCACGGGCATGCACATGCGCACTGGGCGAGACGAAATGTGCTGGCAGCTGCATTCACACGTGCAAGATGCCCACTCAGGTATGTGAATGCGGGTATCTGCATGCATGCATGTGCGTGTGCATGTGCTGTGGTAGGGGAGCGGTGTGTTCTCATACCTGTGCATGCACCTACGCCCATGCTGTCTTTTGAGACGTCTCAAAATTCCACTCAGGTATGTGAATGCGGGTATCTGCATGCATGCGCGTGCGTGTGCACTTGCTGTGGTAGGGGAGGGATGTGTCCGTATACCCGTGCATGCACCTATGCCCATGCTGTGCATGCACCTATGCCCATGCTGTGCATGCACCTATGCCCATGCTGTGCATGCACCTATGCCCATGCTGTGCATGCACCTATGCCCATGCTGTGCATGCACCTATGCCCATGCTGTGCATGCACCTATGCCCATGCTGTGCATGCACCTATGCCCATGCTGTGCATGCACCTATGCCCATGCTGTGCATGCACCTATGCCCATGCTGTGCATGCACCTATGCCCATGCTGTGCATGCACCTATGCCCATGCTGTGCATGCACCTATGCCCATGCTGTGCATGCACCTATGCCCATGCTGTGCATGCACCTATGCCCATGCTGTGCATGCACCTATGCCCATGCTGTGCATGCACCTATGCCCATGCTGTGCATGCACCTATGCCCATGCTGTGCATGCACCTATGCCCATGCTGTGCATGCACCTATGCCCATGCTGTGCATGCACCTATGCCCATGCTGTGCATGCACCTATGCCCATGCTGTGCATGCACCTATGCCCATGCTGTGCATGCACCTATGCCCATGCTGTGCATGCACCTATGCCCATGCTGTGCATGCACCTATGCCCATGCTGTGCATGCACCTATGCCCATGCTGTGCATGCACCTATGCCCATGCTGTGCATGCACCTATGCCCATGCTGTGCATGCACCTATGCCCATGCTGTGCATGCACCTATGCCCATGCTGTGCATGCACCTATGCCCATGCTGTGCATGCACCTATGCCCATGCTGTGCATGCACCTATGCCCATGCTGTGCATGCACCTATGCCCATGCTGTGCATGCACCTATGCCCATGCTGTGCATGCACCTATGCCCATGCTGTGCATGCACCTATGCCCATGCTGTGCATGCACCTATGCCCATGCTGTGCATGCACCTATGCCCATGCTGTGCATGCACCTATGCCCATGCTGTGCATGCACCTATGCCCATGCTGTGCATGCACCTATGCCCATGCTGTGCATGCACCTACGCCCATGCTGTGCATGCACCTATGCCCATGCTGTGCATGCACCTATGCCCATGCTGTGCATGCACCTATGCCCATGCTGTGCATGCACCTATGCCCATGCTGTGCATGCACCTATGCCCATGCTGTGCATGCACCTATGCCCATGCTGTGCATGCACCTACGCCCATGCTGTGCATGCACCTATGCCCATGCTGTGCATGCACCTATGCCCATGCTGTGCATGCACCTATGCCCATGCTGTGCATGCACCTATGCCCATGCTGTGCATGCACCTATGCCCATGCTGTGCATGCACCTATGCCCATGCTGTGCATGCACCTATGCCCATGCTGTGCATGCACCTACGCCCATGCTGTGCATGCACCTACGCCCATGCTGTGCATGCACCTATGCCCATGCTGTGCATGCACCTATGCCCATGCTGTGCATGCACCTATGCCCATGCTGTGCATGCACCTATGCCCATGCTGTGCATGCACCTATGCCCATGCTGTGCATGCACCTATGCCCATGCTGTGCATGCACCTACGCCCATGCTGTGCATGCACCTATGCCCATGCTGTGCATGCACCTATGCCCATGCTGTGCATGCACCTATGCCCATGCTGTGCATGCACCTATGCCCATGCTGTGCATGCACCTATGCCCATGCTGTGCATGCACCTATGCCCATGCTGTGCATGCACCTATGCCCATGCTGTGCATGCACCTACGCCCATGCTGTGCATGCACCTATGCCCATGCTGTGCATGCACCTATGCCCATGCTGTGCATGCACCTATGCCCATGCTGTGCATGCACCTATGCCCATGCTGTGCATGCACCTATGCCCATGCTGTGCATGCACCTATGCCCATGCTGTGCATGCACCTATGCCCATGCTGTGCATGCACCTATGCCCATGCTGTGCATGCACCTATGCCCATGCTGTGCATGCACCTATGCCCATGCTGTGCATGCACCTATGCCCATGCTGTGCATGCACCTATGCCCATGCTGTGCATGCACCTATGCCCATGCTGTGCATGCACCTATGCCCATGCTGTGCATGCACCTATGCCCATGCTGTGCATGCACCTATGCCCATGCTGTGCATGCACCTATGCCCATGCTGTGCATGCACCTATGCCCATGCTGTGCATGCACCTATGCCCATGCTGTGCATGCACCTATGCCCATGCTGTGCATGCACCTATGCCCATGCTGTGCATGCACCTATGCCCATGCTGTGCATGCACCTATGCCCATGCTGTGCATGCACCTATGCCCATGCTGTGCATGCACCTATGCCCATGCTGTGCATGCACCTATGCCCATGCTGTGCATGCACCTATGCCCATGCTGTGCATGCACCTATGCCCATGCTGTGCATGCACCTATGCCCATGCTGTGCATGCACCTATGCCCATGCTGTGCATGCACCTATGCCCATGCTGTGCATGCACCTATGCCCATGCTGTGCATGCACCTATGCCCATGCTGTGCATGCACCTATGCCCATGCTGTGCATGCACCTATGCCCATGCTGTGCATGCACCTATGCCCATGCTGTGCATGCACCTATGCCCATGCTGTGCATGCACCTATGCCCATGCTGTGCATGCACCTATGCCCATGCTGTGCATGCACCTATGCCCATGCTGTGCATGCACCTACGCCCATGCTGTGCATGCACCTATGCCCATGCTGTGCATGCACCTACGCCCATGCTGTGCATGCACCTATGCCCATGCTGTGCATGCACCTATGCCCATGCTGTGCATGCACCTACGCCCATGCTGTGCATGCACCTACGCCCATGCTGTGCATGCACCTACGCCCATGCTGTGCATGCACCTATGCCCATGCTGTGCATGCACCTATGCCCATGCTGTGCATGCACCTATGCCCATGCTGTGCATGCACCTACGCCCATGCTGTGCATGCACCTATGCCCATGCTGTGCATGCACCTACGCCCATGCTGTGCATGCACCTATGCCCATGCTGTGCATGCACCTATGCCCATGCTGTGCATGCACCTACGCCCATGCTGTGCATGCACCTATGCCCATGCTGTGCATGCACCTATGCCCATGCTGTGCATGCACCTACGCCCATGCTGTGCATGCACCTACGCCCATGCTGTGCATGCACCTACGCCCATGCTGTGCATGCACCTATGCCCATGCTGTGCATGCACCTATGCCCATGCTGTGCATGCACCTATGCCCATGCTGTGCATGCACCTACGCCCATGCTGTGCATGCACCTATGCCCATGCTGTGCATGCACCTACGCCCATGCTGTGCATGCACCTATGCCCATGCTGTGCATGCACCTATGCCCATGCTGTGCATGCACCTACGCCCATGCTGTGCATGCACCTATGCCCATGCTGTGCATGCACCTACGCCCATGCTGTGCATGCACCTATGCCCATGCTGTGCATGCACCTACGCCCATGCTGTGCATGCACCTATGCCCATGCTGTGCATGCACCTATGCCCATGCTGTGCATGCACCTACGCCCATGCTGTGCATGCACCTATGCCCATGCTGTGCATGCACCTATGCCCATGCTGTGCATGCACCTATGCCCATGCTGTGCATGCACCTATGCCCATGCTGTGCATGCACCTATGCCCATGCTGTGCATGCACCTACGCCCATGCTGTGCATGCACCTATGCCCATGCTGTGCATGCACCTATGCCCATGCTGTGCATGCACCTATGCCCATGCTGTGCATGCACCTATGCCCATGCTGTGCATGCACCTATGCCCATGCTGTGCATGCACCTATGCCCATGCTGTGCATGCACCTATGCCCATGCTGTGCATGCACCTATGCCCATGCTGTGCATGCACCTATGCCCATGCTGTGCATGCACCTATGCCCATGCTGTGCATGCACCTATGCCCATGCTGTGCATGCACCTATGCCCATGCTGTGCATGCACCTATGCCCATGCTGTGCATGCACCTATGCCCATGCTGTGCATGCACCTATGCCCATGCTGTGCATGCACCTATGCCCATGCTGTGCATGCACCTATGCCCATGCTGTGCATGCACCTATGCCCATGCTGTGCATGCACCTATGCCCATGCTGTGCATGCACCTATGCCCATGCTGTGCATGCACCTATGCCCATGCTGTGCATGCACCTATGCCCATGCTGTGCATGCACCTATGCCCATGCTGTGCATGCACCTATGCCCATGCTGTGCATGCACCTATGCCCATGCTGTGCATGCACCTATGCCCATGCTGTGCATGCACCTATGCCCATGCTGTGCATGCACCTATGCCCATGCTGTGCATGCACCTATGCCCATGCTGTGCATGCACCTATGCCCATGCTGTGCATGCACCTACGCCCATGCTGTCGCTCCCGTCGCTCTTGCTGTCCCGTCTTCAGGGTACGGGGGGGTGCCACTGCTGATTGATGCAGTTCAGTAAGTAAGTAACTGCTGTGCCTCCTCCTGCTTGACTTGGGAGGCGACTCAAAAGGTGACTTTTCAGTCAACTCTAAAGGGCACGGGGGGGTGCCACTGCTGATTGATGCAGTCCAGTAAGTAACTGCTGTGCCTCCTCCTCCCCCTTACACCTTTTTCCCCCGTTCATTCTCTCCCCTTCTCTCCCCCCCACACTTGCCCCCACTTGCCCCCCATTCTCCTCAACACAGGCGTTTATGTTTCAGGACATGGGCGTGCCGCTGCTCATGGAGCCCAACACACACTGTTCATGCGCCTTCTTCTCCCCCTATCCTTCTCACACCTATGCCCCCACTTGCCCCCCATTCTCCTCAACACAGGCGTTTATGTTTCAGGACATGGGCGTGCCGCTGCTCATGGAGCCCAACACACACTGTTCATGCGCCTTCTTCTCCCCCTATCCTTCTCACACCTATGCCCCCACTTGCCCCCCATTCTCCTCAACACAGGCGTTTATGTTTCAGGACATGGGCGTGCCGCTGCTCATGGAGCCCAACACACACTGTTCATGCGCCTTCTTCTCCCCCTATCCTTCTCACACCTATGCCCCCACTTGCCCCCCATTCTCCTCAACACAGGCGTTTATGTTTCAGGACATGGGCGTGCCGCTGCTCATGGAGCCCAACACACACTGTTCATGCGCCTTCTTCTCCCCCTATCCTTCTCACACCTATGCCCCCACTTGCCCCCCATTCTCCTCAACACAGGCGTTTATGTTTCAGGACATGGGCGTGCCGCTGCTCATGGAGCCCAACACACACTGTTCATGCGCCTTCTTCTCCCCCTATCCTTCTCACACCTATGCCCCCACTTGCCCCCCATTCTCCTCAACACAGGCGTTTATGTTTCAGGACATGGGCGTGCCGCTGCTCATGGAGCCCAATTTCGAGAACTTCAGCTGCGAGGTGAGTGACTGATGACTGGTTGGGTGGAACTGGTTACCAGGTTACAGGTTGCTGGGTGAATGGTCCAGTTGGCTAAGAAGACATGGGCGTGCCTCTGCTCATGGAGCCCAATTTCGAGGACTTCAGCTGCCAGGTGATTGCGGTGACTGGGATCCTGGGTGGGTGGAAGGAGCAGGTTACCAGGTTACAGGTTGCTGGGCGAGTGCTTTGGTTGGCTAATCAGGCTGGGCGTGCCGCTGCTCATGGTCTCCTTGTGAGCGATTTTTGAGAATTCTCAAATATTCTCCCCTACCTCCCCCTTCCCGTTCCCCTCTCCTCCTTGCTCACCAGTTCAAGTTCGGGGTGCATGCCCCCCCTCGAGACACCGACCCACTGCTGCTCACTCCCTCTCTCCATTTGAAACATCTCCCTTTGTTTATCTCATCTTGAGTCCCTCCTTTCCTTCCCTCCCTTCCCCCTTCTATCTCTCTCCCACCAGTTCAAGTTCGGAGTGCATGCCCCCCCTCGAGACACCGACCCTGTGCTGCTCACCCCCTGCCTTGCAACCTGCCCCATTCGCTTCCCGTCTCGCTCCTACTCCTCCTCCTCCCCCTCCTCCTCCTCCTCCTCCCCCTCCTCCTCCTCTCTCTCTCCTTCCCCCTCCTCTTCCACTTCCTCTTCCACTTCCTCCTCCCCACTAGTGGACCCTCAGGCTCCACCATGCGCCTAGGTATTAGGTCACAACCCACTTGATTCAAGCTGAATTATCTCTTGAGTTGACTAAATAGTCACCGTATGCCATGTTGCTTGTTCTTCAGCCATTTCATTCTAGAAGTTCCTTTCCTCCCCATCATTTCTTAGTTGGCTCAAGCAGAAGAAGCCATCCTTTCCTCCTCATCAACTCCATTAGGGAATGACATGTGTGCTATTTAGCTGCAAGCCTGCCCAATTAGTCACAGATCTGGTACAGTATTATCTGGATTGTTATTGCCCCATTGTTGAACAGTTGCTACACTTGTACAAGGCCATATGCACTGCCAGCCCCTCCTGCGTTCCGTTATTGCTTTTGATATGTCGAGTGGGTTGTCTGTATCGGAGATTCTTGGAGTTTCTGTATTGGAGATACGCGAGTCGGCTGCAATGGAGGTTCAGGGATTCACGAACGCCACGTCAGAATCTCCTGTGATACCCAATCGAACTAGACGAGCGTTGACACTATCCACGTAGGTCGGGACTGCGTGTCACCTTGAGAGCTCCGTCCCTCGCTTGGTGTGTTTCCAGTTGTCCTTCGCGGGGCTGGTGTGGAGCAAATTCGAACACCATCTCGGTGGCGCGCTGGCCGTCCGATCGATCACGAACCTTGGAAGCTGCACACTGTCTCCAGCACTTCCATGAAAGGATTCAGCAGTTCTGGATCTTAGTAAAAAACCCTCTGATTACTTGAGATTTTCCCTGAGGTTGCTAAGTTCTCGTTTGAACGGCCATAGGTGTTCCCTTCTTGCCCATCTAAATTCAGCAATTTTGATTTCTGCTTGCATCACGCCTCTCATATAAAGACCAGGCAACAAGTAGACAGCAAGATTACTTCACCTGTCACACTACTTCCTTCGTGGCCTTAGCTTCTTACCTCACTTTGAGTGTCTAGGCCCGACTATCTTCATAGATTTATTATCTTCGCAATGGCCGTCTCAATGTCTGCGTCTTCGTTTTGCCAGCTGAAATCTGTGTCGCTGGGAGGCGAGCTGCGAAGCTCTGCGAAGAATGTCACGCTGCGAAGCCTTGCTTCGAGAGACCTGGTGAATCAGGCCATCTCCCTCTCATGCGACTCACGCAGTCTGAACGCAACTCCAGTTTCCCGTTCAAATGTCGTTTCCGTTTCCGCGTCCGCCATTCCTCCTGTAACCGCCGCTTCCGCCGCGGCGGTAACCGCGTTTCAAGGAACGCCAGTGCGTACAACGAGTGTGCTTGTAGTGGGAGCGACGGGGACTCTGGGCCGTCAGATCGTTCGCAAGCTTCTGGACGACGGTTTCGATGTTCGCTGCCTCGTGCGGCCTCGACCACAGCCCGCGGATTTCCTTCGCGACTGGGGTGCTACTGTCGTCAATGTGAGTTTTGTTGCCTAAAAAGAGTTTAACTTCTGAGTCAACTCATACATTGCTGCTCCGTGCGGCCTCGACCACAGCCTGCGAATATTCTCCGTGACTAGGGAGCTACTGTCGTTAATGCGAGTTTGACTGTCGCCTGCGTGAGTTTTATGGTCGTCAATGTGAGTTTTACCGCCGTCAATGTGATTTTTTTGTCGTTCATTTGAGTACCATTCCCGTTAATGTGAGCTCTATGGTCTCAAATGGAGCTCCATTGTCGTCAATTTGAGCGTTAATGTCTCCCATGTGGGCTCTGATGCTGTCGACCATAAGTTCCGCTGTTCCCTCGCCTTTTTCCCCCAGCACAGTAGGGCGACTTCACCCGCCCAGGGACCCTCCAGCAGCGCTCGTGGGAGTGCACGCCTTCACCGAGTGCGCGCAGGGGCGTTCCGAGGAGCCCATTCGCGCGGTAGATTCAATCCCGTGCTCCCCTTTCCCTGCTGCCTCGCTCATTTCCCCTCAACAGGGCGACCTCACCCGGCCAGAGACCCTCCCGGCGGCTCTCGTGGGCGTGCACACAGTCATCGACTGCGCGACCGGCCGTCCCGAGGAGCCGATCCGAACCGTCGACTGGAACGGCAAGGTGGCCCTGATTCAATCCGCGCAGGCGATGGGCGTGCAGCGGTACCTCTTCTTCTCCATCCACGAGTCGGAGCAGCACCCTGAAGTGCCGCTGATGGAGATCAAGAAGTGCACGGAGAAGCTGCTCGAGCAGAGCACGCTGAACTACACCACCATCCGCCTGTGTGGCTTCATGCAGGTACGCAACGAAACGCGGCTGTTCATGCGGGTAAGGAACGCGGTGGTTGAAAAGCAGGCAGGTACGGGTGGTGTTTCCGAGGATGGTGGTCCCAACCCCCGAGCTCCTCAGTCGGAGCAGCACCCTGAAGTGCCGCTGATGGAGATCAAGAAGTGCACGGAGAAGCTGCTCGAGCAGAGTACGCTCAACTACACCACCATCCGCCTGTGTGGCTTCATGCAGGTACGCAACGAAACGCGGCTGTTCATGCGGGTAAGGAACGCGGTGGTTGAAAAGCAGGCAGGTACGGGTGGTGTTTCCGAGGATGGTGGTCCCAACCCCCCAGCACCTCAGTCGGAGCAGCACCCCGAGGTGCCGCTGATGGAGATCAAACAGTGCACGGAGAAGCTGCTGGAGCAGAGCACGCTTAACTATACCACCATCCGCCTGTGTGGCTTCATGCAGGTAGGAAATGGATGTTACATCTGCTTTTGCATGAATGTGTAACCGGAGAAGTGAACGCATCTCCTGGTGCCTCTGTCACACTAAAACAGAATCCTGTGGCGCAGCCGCGTAGGCCCGAAATGCAGCATGCATCCGCGCTTGCATCACTGTGTTACAGGAAGAGAGAGCTTGATTCTTGGTGCCCCTGTCAAGCATCCAAGCAGACGGAAGAGATTCTTGTAGCGCGGCCGAGCAGACGCCCTCTCGCGCGTCACTTACGTTCACTCGAGTGTGCCATCCACCTCAACCCTTTCCCCCCTCTTCTTCCCCCTCCTGGTGAATAACCGCCCATGCGGGCGCTGATTGGTCAGTACGCCGAGCCAATCCTCGAGGAGCAATTCGTTTGGGGCACAGATGCTACCCCACGCGTCGTGTATATTGGCACTAATGTATCAGCACACCCCTTCCGTCATTCTATGTGTCCCTGTTTCTGTGCAGGCGCTGATTGGCCAATACGCGGTGCCGATTCTTGAGGAGCAATCCGTGTGGGGCACAGACGCCACCACGCGCATCGCATACATTGATTCTCAGGACGTGGCTCGCATGACCATGGCTGCCCTGAGGAACGAGAAGACCTACCGCAAGACCATCACGCTCGCTGGACCCAGGGCGTGGACCACGCAGGAGGTGAGATGGCGGGCTAGGCAAGGGCATTTTAGAGGACAGAGGGTGTCTGACAGTGAGCACTGCAAGCACTGACTCGCAGGACGTGGCTCGCATGACCATGGCTGCCCTGAGGAACGAGAAGACCTACCGCAAGACCATCACGCTCGCTGGACCCAGGGCGTGGACCACGCAGGAGGTGAGCTGGCGGGCCAGGCAAGGGCATTTTAGTGGACAGTGTATTTTGAGGCGCCTCAAAATACTGCTCAGGAGGTGAGCTGGCGGGCCAGGCAAGGGTAATTTAGAGGTCAGAGGGTGTCTGACAGTGAGCGCTGCCAGCACTGACTCACAGGACGTGGCTCGCACGACCATGGCTGCTCTGAGGAACGAGAAGACCTACCGCAAGACCATCACGCTGGCCGGGCCCAGGGCGTGGACCACCCAGGAGGTGAGACCAGCTAGTTTTCTGAGTCTGTCTTGAATAACAGGATACCAAAGAATTCGTCATCACGACCTAGATTACACTAGCCGAGAGAGGTGAGACGGTGAGGTAAGGCAATGGCTGGAGCATGTATTGCCATTCCATTTCCTCTGTGGTTGATGTGTAGTTAACACTGTTGTCTGCAAGACCATTGCTAAAACAGGGTTCCCCCCTTGCTCCATACTCCATTATCTCCTTCCTCTTGGTCATTGCACTGTGCGAGCGCCTGGCAGGGCAGGACGCCAAGGTGACAACGGTGCATGGGGGGGTGCTGAAGCTGACGCATCTCATCTCACCTCCTTACTCCTTTCCTCCCCTTGTTGTCTTTCCCCGGCAGGTGATTGCGCTGTGTGAGCGCCTGGCAGGGCAGGACGCCAAGGTGACAACAGTGCCGGTGGGCGTGCTGAAGCTGACCCGCAAGTTCATGCAGCTCTTCCAGTGGTCGTCTGACGTGGCAGACAGGCTGGCGTTCTCTGAGGTAAGCTGACGTGGCAGTCAGGCTGGCTTTCAGAGGGTTAACTGACAAGGAAAAAAGAGCTGTCATTTCATGGTAAGCACAGTCATAACTAACAGTCTTGTGACTGGTTGACAAAGTGAGCACTTTACTCACTGCACAAACCGCCTCTTTTCCCACTTCAGCCACTCATCTCCACTCCTTTAGCTAGTGCACCCTTTGACCGTTGTAGCCCCGATATCCTCTCCTATCCCTCCTCCCTCTCCCTCTTCTCCCTCTTCTCCCTCTTGCCACCCTTCAGGTGCTGATGAGCAACGCAGTGTTCTCAGCCCCCATGGCTAAGATGTACAAGATGCTGGGGGTGCTGTTTACTGCCCCTATCCCTGCCTGCTCCTGCCTCCCTTCCCAATGCCCACTTCTCCAGGTGCTGATGAGCAACGCATTGTTCTCAGCCCCCATGGCTAAGATGTTCAAGATGCTGGGGGTGCTGTGTACCGCCCCTATCCCTGCCTGCTCCTGCCTCCCTTCCCAATGCCCACTTCTCCAGGTGCTGACAACCGACGCGGTGTTCTCGGCCCCCATGACAGGGACCTACAAGATGCAGGGTCTGCTGTTTACAGTTCCTATTCCTCTCCTTATTCCCCTCCTGCCACAGATCAGGTGCTTACCAGCAACGCGGTGTTCTCAGCTCAGCCCCCATGACGGAGACCTACAAGCTGCTGGGGCTCATGTTTACCGTTCGTATCCCTGCCTGCTCCTGCTCCCCCTGCCCTTTCATGTCATTTCCTCCAGGTTCTGCCCAGCAACGCTGTGTTCTCAGCGCCCATGACGGAAACCTACAAGCTGCTCGGGCTGGTGTGGTGTTGTCTCAACTCTTCTCTGCCACTCCTTACTTTCCCATTCCCAACCCTTCAGGTGCTGACAAGCAATGCGGTGTTCTCAGCCCCCATGACGGAGACCTACAAGCTGCTGGGGCTAGATCCCAAGGACACCACCACGCTCGAGAAATACTTGCAGGAATACTACACCCAGATCCTGCGCAAGCTCAAGGACTTGAAAGCCACATCCAAGCAGGGCGATTACTATTTGTAACTAATGCAGAAAAACGGGAGGCACAGGAAAGACAATGTGCTGGATATTTTTTTTCCTGAATTTTTGTAGGTTTATGTCAAATGTAATTCTATGCTTGTAGGCTACAGTGAGTAGCACAATAGGGAGTACAGTTGTTAGGGTTGCATATTTGTACTCTCACACTTTCTAGTTTCAAACATTCCGTTGCATTCCTATTCTGAGATGGTATCACGAGTAGGTTAGATCCTCGTTCATTTTTAGCTAGCCCCCGCGCCCTCCGCGCCCTCCGTGCTCTCGCGCCCTCCGCGCCCTCCGCGCCCGCCGCGCCTTCCTCGCGCCTAGCCCGCGACCACCCGCGCCGTCCAGCCTATCGCGCCCCCTCCTTAGACCTCCGCGCGCCCTCCCCCACCGTTGCGCGCCCTCCAAAACCGTCGTGCGCCCTCCTTAGACCGCCGCGCGCCCTCCTCAACAGTCGCGCGCCCTCCTCAACCGTCGCGCGCCCTCCTCAACCGTCGCGCGCCCTCCTTAGACCGTCGCGTGCCCTCCCCTCCGCCTGTCGCGCGCCCTCCTCCGTCAACGCTTCCCGCACACTAGCGTGCGCTTACCGCACACCTGCGTGCACTTACCGCATACCTGCGTGCACTTACCGCACACCTGCGTGCACTTACCGCATCACTCTGTGTGCGCTTCCCGCACACCTGCGTGCGCTTCCCGCACACCTGCGTGCACTTACCACACACCTGCGTGCACTCACCGCACACCTGCGTGCGCCTACTGCACACCTGCGTACACTTACCGCACACCTGCGTGCGCTTACCGCACACCTGCGTACACTTACCGCATCACTCTGTGCGCTTACTGCATCTCTCTCCCCTTCACCTGTGCACCGGTCCCACGCCATTCCTACTGCACTTGGCTCCCGGCTCAGCGGCTGGCAGCCGCTCTTCCCTCCGGTAGCGCCACCTAGGTTCGGTTAGAACCCCGCCCCACGACTATTTTCTCGCCGACTGTCTCTCGTCGGTTTCCCCGCTGGCGTCCCTAGCCCTCCGTAGTTTTCCTCCTCGTTCTTAGCTCCGCCTCCGCCGTGCTCCAGTCGCCTCTAGCATGGGCTCTGCTATGGAGGTTCGTCGCCTCCGTTTCGATGCTGAGGGACGCCCGATCGAGTTCGGTACCTGGCAGCGCCAGACCACACGTTTCCTCACCAGCCAGCGTCAGGACGGCGCCACTCTGTGGGCCCACGCGTTGGGTGCTCTCGCGGCACCCCCGTCCCTCGCCGCCCTGCCGACCGCCCCGGAGCCGACTCCTACGGCCCAGGCGGACTACGACCGTCGGGTCCTGGCTCGGGACGTGTGGCTCTCTCGTGACGCGGCCGCCGCCCTCACGCTAACGGAGCTTCTCCCCCCGACTGAGGCCGCTCACTTTGACCAGGTGGAGACAGCCAAGGGGGTTTGGGATGCTATTGTGGCTCGCTATTCCACCCCCTCCTCCGCCTCCCTCAGTCGCCTCCTCATGCCGTTCGTGTTTCCCGACCTAGGCTCGTTTGCGACTGTTTCCGACCTAGTGACTCACCTCCGCTCGCTTGACGCCGGTTTTCGTTCGGCCTGTACCGACGCACAGCTCCTTGTTGCTCCCCCCCCCCATGTGGCTCACTGTGCACTGGTTAGTCACCCGCCTCCCTGACCGCCTTGCCACTGCCCGCGACGCGCTTCTTCAGAAGCACCCCACTGAACTCACTATAGACTTCCTTCAGACTGCTCTCGGGACCATCGAGAGCAGCCTCCTCACCGTTGCCTCCGCCACTGATGCGGTGGCCCCCCGTCTCTTTGCGGGGTGTGCCGCCCCTCAGCTTCCCACTTTCACCGCTACCCGCGCTTCTGCTGCTGTGTCGGTCTCTGAGGACACCGCTGCCGTTTCTGCCGCAGACTGGCAGAAACGGGGCAAGAGTGGCAAGAAGGGCGGGAAGGGGGGAGGTGTGGGCGGAGGAGGTGGCGGTGGAGGGGGCGGTGGAGGTGGGAGCGGCGGTGGTGGTGGAGGCGGCGGCGGCGGCGGTGGTGCACCAGGGGGAGGGGGCCTTGGAGGAGGCGCAGGACAGACAGGTCCACCCACAGGTAGTGGCCCGACCGGTGGGGGTGCTGCCCCCCAGCAGCAGCAGCCACATCAGCAGCAGCAGGGACAGCAGCAGCAGCAGGCACCGCAGCAGTTCCAGCAGTGGGGGCCCCCGCTGCAGTGGGGTCCGCAGCAGCACTGGGGTCCCCCGCCGCAGTGGGGTCCGGGAGGCCCTGGGAGCACCAGCCGCAGCAGCAGCTCTTCCAGCTGGGCCCCTCGCCCCCCTCGCCGTGACGCTGGCCCCTGCACCCACTGGTGCCTCACCGGGCCGGGCAGCCCCTGTCTCTGTGGTCGCGACGACCACTCTGCCGCGCGGTGCTTCCGCCGCCTCGACGACCTCTACCGGGCTCGTTGGGGCCCCCTGGCGGTCACGCCTCGCTGGTCTCGTCTGTTAACCCGTAAGATTGATGTCTTTGATTTGTCCATGGACGATGCGCGTCAGCATGCTTTGTATGTTGATGCTGACTTTAGTGCTGCCAGATCTGTGTGCTCGCGTGTTCGTAGTTTAGCCTGCTTGCCTCCTGCTAGTGTAGCCTTGTGCCTGTCTAGCTTAGGTGCTTGTGTTGCTGCTCTAGGTGCTTGTGTAGCGACTGGGTCAGGTGACCCTCCGGCTGAGGCCTCTTTGTCGTTCACGCTGGACTCGGGCGCGTCTCAGTGCTTCTTCCGTGACCACACGACCCTTACGCCACTCCTCACTCCTGTGTCAGTGGCTCTGGCTGATCCTACCTCTGGACCAGCCGTTGCGCGTAGCTCCACCACCCTCCCGTGCCCTGTGGTCCCCTCTGGTGTCCTGCGCGGCCTCCACATCCCCTCGTTCACTCGGAACTTGGTGGGTGTTGGATACCTCCAGGACAGGGGGATCACGGTTACCTTCGTGGGGGGTGGGCGGACTGCAGTCTGTACAGACGCTACCACAGGTGCTGTTCTGGCCACGTTCACCAGGGAGCCCCGCTCCGGTCTCTACGTTCTTCACACCGAGCGCTCCCCGGTCGCGTCCTCCCCTCAGGTCGTTGCGTCCCCTCCGGCCCAGGTCCCCAGTCCAGTTGCTGTGTCTAGCCAGGTAGTCGTGTCCGGTCCGGTCGCTGTGCCCAGTCCAGTCGCTGCGTCTTGCTCCTGTCGCTCTCTCACCCACCGCACCGTCCTGTGGCACCACCGCCTTGGCCACCCGTCGCTCCCTCGCCTACGTGGCATGCTCAGTCAGGGACTTGTCTCAGGTCTCCCACGCACCTTCCCGTCGCTCCCTCTCTCGCTTGCCCCTCCTTGCTCTCCGTGCGTCGCCGGTCGCTTACGCGCCACTCCCTACTCCTCCTCCCTTCGTCCGGCCACCGCTCCCTTCGAGACTCTCCACTTGGACGTCTGGGGCCCTACCCCGACGCAGGGGTCTGGGAGGGAGCGTTACTTTCTGGTGGTCGTTGACGACTTCTCCAGGTACACCACAGTGTTCCCTCTTGCGAAGAAGTCCGAGGTGACAGCTACGCTGATCAGGTGGCTTCTAGCCACTGAGGGCACTCGTGGTCGTCGAGTCAGTCGTCTCCACTCCGACCGTGGGGGCGAGTTTCGCTCCGGCATTCTCGGCGGATTCTGCGGCGAACAGGGCATCACCCAGTCCTGGACGCTGCCAGAGTCCCCACAGCAGAATGGGGTTGCTGAGCGCCGCATAGTCTTGGTCATGGACATCGCCCGCACGTCCATGATCCATGCCCGTGCGCCCCATTTTCTGTGGCCCCACACGGTTCGCTACGCCGCACACCAGCTGAACCTCCAGCCGCGTGTCTCGCGGCCCGAGGTTTCACCGACCAGTCTTTGGACTGGTTCCCCTGGTGTCGGGTCGGCCTTTCGAGTCTGGGGCTGCCTTGCACTTGTTCGCGACACCTCCGCGGACAAGCTCTCGGCACGCGCCGTCCCCTGTGTCTTCCTTGGTTTCCCAGTGGACTCTGCCGACTGGTCCTTTTACCACCCTCCCCTCCACCACTTCCTAGACTCCCGTGACGTCCGGTTTGACGAGTCCGTGTCCTACTACACCCGGTACCCCCTCCCCCTCTTTTCCTCGCACCCTCTCCTCCTCCTGCTCCCGCTCCTCCGGTACCCCCGCCCCCCCCTGGTCCTGCCCCGTCTGGTGTGTCCCACGTTACCCCTCTACCCTCGGCCGCGCGTCAGGTAGCGTCTCCCTCCCCGCAGTCCTCCTCACAGTCCCCTCAGCAGCCTTCGGCACTTCCGCGACAGGTTACTGTGGACTCGGTTGGTGTTGGAGCTGGAGGTGCAGCCACTGGCGGTGCTAGGTCTGGGGGTACTCGGTCGCGGGGTGCTGGAGCTGGAGGTGCAGGCGCAGGTGGCGCTAGCTCTGGGGGTGCTGGAGCTGGAGGTGCTGGCGCAGGTGGCGCTAGCTCTGGGGGTGCTGGAGCTGGAGGTGCTGGCGCAGGTGGCGCTAGCTCTGGGGGTGCTGGAGCTGGAGGTGCTGGCGCAGGTGGCGCTAGCTCTGGGGGTGCTGGAGCTGGAGGTGCTGGCACTGGTGGTGCTAGTTCTGGGGGTGCTAGAGTTGGAGGTCCTGGCACTGGAGGTGCTGGTTCTGGGGGTGCTGAGTCTGAGGAGTCTGACCCTGGTTCTGCGGAGTCCACTCCGCCTCCCCACCGCCACGACACACGACTCCAGGCTGCCCGCCGGCGTGAGCATGAGGAGCAGGAGCGGTTGGAGAGGGAGCGGCAGGAGCTGCGGGTGCTGGACCTTCTGGAGCAGCAGCGGCAGCAGCAGCAGCGGCAGCAGCAGCAGCCGCAGCAGCAGCAGCAGCCGCAGCCGCAGCCGCCGCCACAGCAGCAGCAGCCGCAGCCGCCACCGCAGCTTCCTCTGGAGCGGCAGTTGTTCCCACCTGTGAGTGGCCTGCGGGCCCTTGGCTTTTCCTCCTCTCCTCCTGTGTTTGTTCCTCCGTTGCCTCCTCCTGACGACCGTCCGGCGGTTTGGTCTTCTCCTCCTCCCCAGTCTCCTCCTCCTTCGGTCCGTCGCGACTTGGTCACTCGTTGTCCTCCGCGTGCTCGTCACTCGTCAGCTGTTACTGACCTCCACACTGCCCTCCTTTGTACGTCTCGTCGTCGTTCTCCTTCTCCTGTGTCCGTTCTCCCGTCTCCTCCTCTGCCCTCTCTCCCAGCCCTCCCCACTCCTATCACTGACTACTACCGCACTGTTCGTCCTGTTGCCGCACGTGTCCTCGCCACTCTTGTCACCGACTCTCGTTTCCCTCCGTCGTCTGTCTCGGCTCTCACTGCCGCTGTCGCTGAGTTTGCTGCCGCCAGTCGCCTTGACTACACCACCCGTGTGGTGCCAGCTCCTCCCTCCCGTCCTCTGTCCGTCGGGGGTGAGTTTGCCCTTGGCTGTGACGTCCTAGAGGACAGAGAGTCTGAGCTGGAGTATTGGGCAGCCGCTTCTCCCTCTGTGTGTGCCATGCTGCTCTCCCCTGAGGGAGACCCCGACGCCCTTGACATACCGACTCCTCGCACTTACCGCGAGGCAGTGTCACGGGCGTGGGCCTCTCAGTGGAAAGCGGCTATGGACTCAGAGTTGGCGTCTTGGAGATCCACAGGCACCTACGTCGACGCAGTTCCCCCTCCAAGGGCGAACGTAGTCGATGGCATGTGGCTCTTCAAGGTGAAGCGGCCGCCTGGAGCACCGCCGGTGTTCAAGGCGCGCTACGTGGCTAGGGGCTTCAGTCAGCGTGAGGGAGTTGACTTCTTCCAGACCTTCGCCCCGACCCCGAAGATGACTACTCTTCGGGTGTTACTCCACATAGCAGCGCAGCGAGACTACGAGCTGCACTCCCTCGACTTCTCCACTGCGTTCCTCCAGGGCCGACTGCACGAGGAGATCTGGCTGCGCCGTCCTCCTGGCTTCACTGACACCTTCCCACCTGGAACCCAGTGGAGCCTGAGGCGACCAGTCTACGGTCTCCGCCAGTCGCCCCGTGAGTGGCACGACACTCTTCGCTCCACGCTTCGTGACCTTGGGTTCAGCCCGTCCTCCACCGACCCGTCGCTGTTTGTTCGAGCGGGTTCTACTCCTTTCTTTATCCTTGTCTACGTCGACGACTTGGTGTTTGCTACAGCAGACAGGGCAGCCCTGGCTCAGGTGAAGTTCGAACTGCAGAAGAGACACAAGTGCACTGACCTGGGTGAGCTGCAGCGTTACCTTGGCTTGCAGATCACCCGGGACAGAGCCGCTCGCACCATCACACTGACGCAGTCACACATGGTGCAGCAGGTCCTTCGGCGGTTCGACTTCCAGTTCTCCACCACACAGCCCACTCCTCTTGCTGTTGACCACAGACTCACTGGCCCCTTTCCCGACGAGCCTTTTGAGTCCAGTGGTCCCTACGCAGAGCTGGTGGGCTGCCTCATGTACCTGATGACTTGTACTCGGCCGGACCTCGCCTTTCCCCTCAGCGTCCTCTCTCGCTTTGTTGCGACTGGGAGACACCGTCCTGTCCACTGGACAGCTGCTGTGAGGGTGGCGAAGTACCTGGCGACTACATCAGGCATGGGGCTTGTGCTTGGAGGGACTCAGCCAGTGGCGTTGACTGGTCACTGCGACTCTTCCTACGCTGACGACGTGGAGACTCAGCGTTCGACTCAGGGTTACTGCTTCAGTCTGGGAGCTGGTGCTGTGTCGTGGAGGTCTACACGGTCGTCGTCTGTGGCTACTTCCAGTGCAGAGGCAGAGATCTACGCTGGTGCCATGGCGGCACAGGAGCTTCGCTGGTTGACCTTCTTGCTCGCCGACCTTGGTGAGCGGCCTCGCTCTGCACCGACCTTGTACGCTGACAACAAGGCCATGATCCTCCTATGTCGAGAGCCTCGACTGGAGAGCAGAGTGTAGCATATTGACGTGAGGTACTTCCTCCTGCGAGAGCTGCAGCGACGCGGCCAGGCACGCCTGGACTTTGTGGCCTCAGAGGCCAACACTGCAGACGTCTTCACCAAGGCCTTGGCGCTTGGTGATCACCACAGGTTCTGTGTGCAGTTGGGGCTTGTTGAGGTAGGCCCTCGGTTGCTGTAGTCTTGTTGTTTGCTCTGCTTGTTGTGCTTCCTATTTATATCCTAGTGAACTCTTGAACTGGCATTGTGGCCGCTTGCTTGCGCTCGGAATTTGTGTGGTGTCCTTGAGATCCACCCTGAGCTTGCCTTGTTTCTTGCTTTGACTGGTCTTGTGACCGTTTGTTCACCTTGCTTGCTTTGATGCCCCTCACTTAGCCTATGGGGGTGTGTCAAATGTAATTCTATGCTTGTAGGCTACAGTGAGTAGCACAATAGGGAGTACAGTTGTTAGGGTTGCATATTTGTACTCTCACACTTTCTAGTTTCAAACATTCCGTTGCAATCCTATTCTGAGAGTTTACTGTACTTTTTTTCTTGCTATAAAACAATGAGATAATACTGAATATTGCTGACGCCTTGCTTGCGCTATTACTGCGACTGTAAATGCAAACATGTGGAAATTCCAAATAGGTGCATGTACGAACGGAGGTAGCTACCGGTACAAGTTCAAATAAATAACTATGATCTGGCATTACAGTTTAAAGCTATGGAAAACGAGATATACTGTCCATAAAAAAAAAAAAAACAAAAACTGCAGGCTGCTTCTTTTAGTACTATCTAAGTATGAATACAATTCCCTATGGTCAGAATAATATTTTATATATAAAAAATGATCAATAACAAGAATTCACGTCGTGCAATACTGAATGTATATTCCTGCAGCACAAACCTAGGCAGGGCAAACGGCAGCAGCAGTTGAAGCAGCAGCAGGCGAGAGACCAGCAGAGATGGTGGGCTTTGAAAGACGAACCAAACTGGGGTACCCAAGGGGGAGCAGGGGGGGAAACGTTGGGGGCATTGGGGGTGAGGTGGAGGATGGAAATCAGCAGCTGCAGTTGACGCACCAGCAGGCGGCATACTTAGGTACCCCGAGGGGAATAGCCAGGGGGAGAGGGAGGAGAAGTGGGGTTGGGTTGGAAAAGGGCATGCAGCAGCAGCAGCAGCAGCAGCAGCAGCAGCAGCAGCAGCAGCAGCAGCAGCAGCAGCAGCAGCAGCAGCAGCAGCAGCAGCAGCTGTGACCTCCACCACATGCAGCCCAGCCAGAGGGGGCAGCGGCTGTGCGCAATGTCAGTGTCACTCACAAGGCCGGCAAACATACCTTAATCAGTCTTAAAGGGACTCACGGAGCAATGAGGTCGGCAAATGAACTCAGGGCAGCAGCAGTCTCTGTGTATGTCTCAGCAGCAGCGGCAGCTGTGACCTCCACCACATGCAGCCCGGCCAGAGAGGGCAGCGGCTGGGCGCATGTCAGTGTCACTCACAAGGGCAAGAAAACATACCTTGAGCAGTCTAAAAGGGACTCACGGGGCAATGAGGTCGGGGAATGAACTCAGGGCAGCAGCAGTCTCGGCGTAGGTCTCAGCAGCAGCTGTGACCTCCACCACATGCAGCCCGGCCAGAGAGGGCAGGGCTGGGCATCCCGAATAAGGCAAACTTACCATAAGCAGCCAATCAGTCCCCGAATTGACTTACGGGGCAATGAGGTCAGCGAATGAGCTGAGTGCAGCAGCAGTTTCCGTGTAAGTCCCAGCAGCAGCAGCAGCTGTCACCTCCACCACATGCAGCCCGACCAGGGAGGGCAGCGGCTGGGCGTCGCTCACTGCATGCTGCCTTGGCAGGCGCAGGGGAGCGAATGCTTCGAGCCTCATGGCGTGGGAGCGATGTGCGAAGTCAAAAGCAGAGCCGCGGCGGATGAGCTGTGGGGAGTTGGAGGGGGGAAGGACGGGGAACGAGGTGGGGGTTGAGAGGTGCAGCGGAGCGAATGCTTCCAGTCTCATGGCGTGGGAGCGATGGGCGAAGTCGAACGCAGAGCCGCAACGGATGAGCTGAGGAGAGATAATGGTGAAGGCATGATGCTCAGTCATACTTCTCGGGGAGCAGCAGTTGTGGCAGGCAGGCAGGCAGGCAGGCAGGCAGGCAGGCACAGGGGAGCAAAGGTCACGGCATGAATTGATGGGCGAAACGAACTGCATAGCCTCAGCAAACTAGCTGCGTTTGAGGCAACTAATTTTTCTTTTGATTTTCGAGACGTCTCATAAATGCATAGCCTCAGCAAACTAGCTGCGAAATATTTGTTGTAATATTCCTCATGCCAGGTCTAGACTAGTACCTCGTGGTCGAGACGGAGGCCTATAGCAGGTACGAGGTGTATCACTGAAGGAGATGCCCTCACACGCACTATGCTGCGTACAAGTGACGATAGCTGGTCCGCCCCTGCTCCCCTCATCGCCCCTCCCACATGCACCATGGTCCTGAAGTGAGATTATTAAAAGGGGGCCAGAAGGGGGGGGATTGTGCAGTGCGAGTGAGAGAGCTCCCTCACAATGCCCCCTTGCCCCCCACAATACTTATTTCTTACTATATGGTGTGATGTTTCATACCATGCATGCCATTCACGTCCCTAGTAGGACGTACCATATGGGTGGGGTGCAGTTGAGAGGACATTCCAGTCGGACCTCACAGGGTATGGCTCCTGTGACATACACACGGTACAACACGGTACAGCACGGTACAAGGGAGTGGAAAACAGATACACAGGGTATGGCTCTTGATGGAAGACCCATGATAGAAGGGAGTGGCAGAGGCGGAACACTCTGAGGAAATAGAAGCGCTTTCACTGTAGTCGCTGCACTCTAGTAGGGACGATCCCTAGACCTAACATCATGCACCATACATCATGCATGGGGCATGGGGCATGGGGCATGATGAATGATGCATGGTCCGTGAAGGATGAAGCACGGAGCATAGAGCATAGAGCATCGAACATGAACATTCTCCCACAGTACCTATATTGTGTGTGTTTCTGTACACTATAAGCTCCAACTATGCCTCCCTGGCCCCCGTCATTCCCTCTATAAGCTCCACCAGTGCGTGCACATGATGCATGGGGAATGTACACTCATTCTTCATACTGTACCTATATTGGGTGCGTTTCTGTACACTAACTGGTGTAGATCCAGCTTCTCCTCTCTGGCGCCTGTCATCCCCTCTATAAGCTCCACCAGTGCACGCACATGCTGGTGGGGGGATGGGATGGAAAAGGAGGGCGGGAAAGAGGGAGAGGGTGGATGGGAGGGGGAGAGAGCAGGTGTGGGGGGAGGGAGAGCGAGAGGGTTGAATAGGAGGCGGGAGATAGGGAGTCAACTACATGCATCTCAATCATTTCTTGAGCCACGCACCTTACTCTCGATGATTCCCTGAACCACGCACTCCATCCCAGCAGCAGCAGGCGCGAATGGCGCTGGGACGAATATCTGGGAATGCGGGCAACGAGCGAACCGCTCGGACTGATGAAGAGCGTTCGAATTGAAATGCTGCGGCTTGAGATTTCTACTTCCTAATACGAAGCAACGCGTCTGAACATAACGGATTAATGAGCGACATAGTCAAGCGCGCGGATGGCCCGAAACAAAAGCCCGTTATCGCTGCTGCCGACGTCGCAAATCCTCTCTATAAAACGCCTTGTGTCAGAAAGTCCTCCTAGTGTGCGCCCAGAAACGCGCTCTGATATCCCAGTAAAAGTATATTCTAGGAGCTACGTGTGCTGAAAACATGCGGATGGTCGCGAACAAGGGCCTCGGTAACTGTACAGTCCCAATCACAAACGAATATTTCTCACCATAGACTGGTTCATGGATCATGGAGTATGGCTGAAATTACATCCATAGTGTGGTTAATGATATGTTACAAAAGGCCATTAGGTAGCAAAGAATGTAAGCATAAACATGTTTAGGTGTTTGAAGAACGGTAGATCTTACATTATCAAGATTTCACATTCTCAACACATACCGCGTGTTCGACTGTGCTG
Organism: Closterium sp. Naga37s-1; assembly: GCA_947471745.1. Classification (NCBI taxonomy): domain Eukaryota; kingdom Viridiplantae; phylum Streptophyta; class Zygnematophyceae; order Desmidiales; family Closteriaceae; genus Closterium; species Closterium sp. Naga37s-1. The sequence goes on along the minus strand of CANJKZ010000024.1, from coordinate 752,925 downwards.
CCTGTGGCAGTGCAATGAACATTTGGTCATGTTGTCGGTTCTGGCGACTTTGAACATTGCGTTGCGTGTGACGCTTTGTTGCGCGTCGCGAGACCAGACCCAACAACGAGCGTTAGCTACGAATAAAAAAATGTTGTTGGGAGGTGTCTCTGTCCTCCAGCTCGACTCGTTCTCCCCACACATCAGGGTGTACTGAGAGAAAAATGACTAAATTTCGAAATACAGGTCAATGGAGTGCAGAATGGGGATAAATGAAAGGCATAACAGGCTAAAAAGATTGGCAGTTCAGTGGGGAAATTTAACTTCACCTGTGCGATTCGTCGTATCTAACGCTCGGTCAGGTCAACATACAGGCGAATGCCCAACTTGCATCCTCACATGATTCACAAGCGTCAAGACAGACATCAGTGTACTGTACATTTCGCTTCGGTTTCTCATCTGCCCCTTGAGCCCACAAATCTTTCAAGCCTTCGGTTGAATGTAATAGGGTCTGATAACGTACACCCTCTTTCCCGCCACACTGTCATTGGCCATATTGACGGACCGGCTGTACTGACATCAATGCGTCCAGAATGGTCCCAGAATATACCATATAAGCACATTTGCGGCACTCAACCGTACGCAAAAGCAAGTTTTCTTCCATAAAACGTTGTGTACCGTTCCTCTGGAGTGGATATGCCCGCCACCAACCTGGGGTTCGGTTGCAAGCACCAGATCGCTAGGGTCCAAGCAACAGTACGCACTGTAGCCAGTGTTTCCCATTGTTAGTCTGGCGAGAAAGAGGGTGTATAACATGTCCCGCGGTTGAGTGATTTATCACGCTTGAACGAGCAGTCTCGTTTGTGAACAGCGTCTGCCTCACGCCCTCACTGCCCACTCCTCCCTTCGCCTTCCTTCCTACCCCAGCCAGGTGATGCGTTTCTGATCGTATTCGTGCTGGAAGGTCCCCCCTTTTTCAAAAAGTTGCTCTACTGACAGTCGAAAAGGAGCGTTTGCAAAGTTTGTGGAATTGTCAGATGCTTTGCGGCGTGAACATCCTGTGACAGAGCTTGTGAGAGTTTTCCTCAAAAATATATCAATCTCAACATTCCACAATCAGGGTTCTGCCTCTCACATACGCTACTAATTCTTTGATTTCTTAAAAATCTCATCGGTAAGACTTTCGCGGAAGCGCGTGTAGTACCCGCGGTATCACGGACGATACCTGTGATACGTATGACGCGTCGCCATCACCGTGACTCCTTCACGGCCCCGTGAAGTCCTCGAAGCCTTTCAGTGTCAGTGTCACCGCTATTCACGGTCTCTTGTGACGTGAGTCGGACTCATTCACGGCCCGCGACTTTCGCAAAGCCTCCGCCGGAGATCTTCGTGACTCAGCCTGAGGTCTCTTCGTAGCTCGTATTACTCGCAGGGTAGTCGGTAGGCGGCGCACGCTGCATACCTTTTTGCCGTCGCGGGAGTCTGTCCGATGTAGCTTGCACACGAGATACGTCACCTGAGTCAGGCGCCGTATCGGCGCGGTCGCCATGCGCGAAACACGGCAAACGCGCTGGGGGTAACATGCGGCAGCCGTTCATTTCTGGTCGTCGAGGTGACATTTAAGACTCACGCGGGCGCTGCGCGAACGCGCTGCGCGCCGCTCAATAGACGCCATGTGGCAGCGGTCGTTCACTTCCAGTAGTAGCCGAGTCGCGCCGCAGAGGGAGAAGGCCACGTGGACACAGTTCGGGCAGCCACCGAACAGAAAGCAGAACGAAACCCGTCCGCCGCCGGTTCGACTCAACTCACTCCCCGTGTTGGCGCCTGCACGATCACCGTCAAATGCGGCAGCCGTACCGCTCTTAGGGCAACGCGGCGCGGATCCGATCGTGCTGAATGAGGGAGATTTGATATTCCCGACAAGCAGGTCTCTTTGTGACGATCATAATGATGACTCTGCTTTCAGTAGCTTTCTGGATCGCGAGAATGACTCCGAAACGCATCAGCAGCCGCAACTTCCGGACGTCCCGTGGGGCGAGACGGATGGAGAAGGCCACGCGGTTCAGTTCGGTTCCCCGGGGTCGCTAGCTTTTAGGATGATGTTTTTGGATAAGGACAGTCGAATCGTGTCACCATGGCATAATATCCCCCTGTACGGGAAAAACACGTTGCTGAATTTCGTTTGCACGACGCCGCGAGGGACGTGGGCGAAACACGATTTCGCACCGGAAGAATACACGCCTTTACGCGTTACCCCGAACTCGCGAAACGGCGAACCGTCGCACTTCGCTCGCAACGCGCCGTGGCACATCGGCGCGCTCCCGCAGACGTGGCAGGATCCCGAAGAGGGAGAGGACGATTTTGGCGGCGTTTCGGGATGCGGAACTGCGGTGGAAGTTTTGGATCTTTCCCGTCAGCCCGCGAAACTCGGGCAGGTGCATACGGTGAAGCCGATTGGTGCGATTCCGGTGGTGCGAGAGGAGGGGTTGGCGTGGGTGGTGGTTGCGATTGGCGGAGGGGATCCCATGGCGCATCTAGTGAACGATTTGGATGAGCTGCCCGAGATCATGCCGGGCAGGCTGGAAGAAATCTACGCGTGGCTGGCCGTGTGCGACGCTACTAGTGCAGGTACGCATACGCGATATTAGACCAAGTTACTAGGGAGATAGGTAGGCCTGATGCTTGGCTTTTGTTCGCACTACCCCCTCCTCCGCTGGCGAGAGCAACGAGGGAGATAGGCGGAGGGGAACACGCTCGGACTGGCAGCAGCAGCAGCAGCAGGGACACATGCAACAGGTGCAATGGCAGCAGGGAGTGTGGCAACAGCAGCAGCAGCAGCAGGCGTTGGTGCAATCCCGACCACCTCGTTCCCCTCGACGGTCAGTGACCTCGATTCACGAGAGCAGAGAGAATAATTGGCAGCAGCACCGGCAGGCAGAGGTGGCTTTTGAGTCGCGTCAAAGGCTTCCCTCCCCTCAGCGCTCTGTCAGTTCGATTCATGAGAGCAGAGACGGAAGCCGGCAGCAGTACGGACAGGAAGAGGAGGGGTTTGAGTCGCATAAAGCACTCTCCTACCCTCAAAGGGCCGTGACCTCGATTCATGAGAGCAGGAATAGAAGCCGGCAGCAGTACGGACAGGCAGAGGAGGTTTCTGAGTTGCGAAAAACACTGTCCTCACCTCAGCAGTCGGTCAGTTCAATTCACGAGAGCAGAGACAGAATCAGGCAGCAGTACGGACAGGCAGAGGTAGCCTTTGAGTCATCTCAGAAGTCCCCAAACCCTCAGAGGTCTGTGAGCTCTATTCACGAGAGCAGAGACAGAAGCCGGCAGCAGTACGGACAGGCAGAGGTAGCCTTTGAGTCATCTCAGAAGTCCCCAAACCCTCAGAGGTCTGTGAGCTCTATTCACGAGAGCAGAGACAGAAGCCGGCAGCAGTACGGACAGGCAGAGGTAGCCTTTGAGTCGACTCAGAAGGCTCCCTCTCCCCGGCGTTCTGTGAGTTCGATTTATGAAAGGAGAGATAGGAACCGGCAGCAGTACGGACAGGCAGAGCTGCAGGCATGGCAATGGCAGCACGCGAAAAAACAGCAGCAGCATGGGGGGCAGCAGGGTCAGCAAGAGCGGGCACAACAGCACATGCAGCTGCTGCTGATGGGGCAGGGGGAGGGGAAGCGGCAGGGGCAGGGGCAGGGGCAGGGGCAGGGGCAGGGGCAGGGGCAGGGGCAGGGGCAGGGGCAGGGGCAGGGGCAGGGGCAGGGGCAGGGGCAGGGGCAGGGGCAGGGGCAGGGGCAGGGGCAGGAAATTTTTGAGACGTCTCAAACCTCGAATGGGGGGCAGCAACAGTTGGCACAGCAGCACATGCAGCTGCTGCTGATGGGGCAGGGGGAGGGGAAGCGGCAGAGGCAGGGGCAGGCGTGTGCACTTGAGCGGTTTTCTGCTGCAGTGGTGGGCCAAAGAGAATCAGTTTCTGAGGCGCCTATCCTTCCACCTCCTGTCTCCGCGTCTCCCTCTTTTTCTTCCTTTGTCTCCGCGATTCCCTCCTCATCTCTTGAGTCTGCTGCTGCAATTGCCGCGCGAGCAGCAGCAGTTTCTGAGGCGCCTAGAGTTCCACTTCCTGTCTCCGCGTCCCCCTCCTTTTCTTCCTTTGTCTCCGCGTCTCCTTCGTTTTCTTCATTTCTCCTCGTCTCCCTCTGCTTCGTCCGAGTCTGCTGCTGCAATTGCCGCACGAGCAGTTGCACTAGTTGATGCGCCTAGGGTTCGGTCTCCCACCTCTGAGTTTCCCACTTCATCTTTTGAATCAGCTGCTGCAATCGCCGCACGAGCAGCAGCCAGAATCCGTCGCCCCTCCCCTCCGCCCCTCCTCCTCAATGCAAACTCAGCAGGGGTGCGAAACACAGCAGACACAGCACCATTCGATACAAGCACATCCGTCACTACAAGCACATTTGTCGATACAAGCACATTGAATGCAGCAGCCAAACTTCGTCGCCCCTCCCCTCCCCCCCTCTTCCTCCATGCAAGCCCAGCATTGGTCAGACATAATACAGACCCAAGGCCATTCGTTACAAGCACATCCGCTACTGCTACAAGCTCGTTTGATGGGGCAGGAGATGTGCCAATGGCGATGCCACAGCCCCCATTTGTATCCATCCCAGGTGTGCAAGCTAGTTCTACGGACGGCCTTCGTTATATGCACTTATCGCCGCGACATTCCCACTCCCGTTATAATCACAGCGTGCAGCAGCAGCAGCAGGAGCAGCAGCAGCAGAAGTATATTACAGGTGCAGCTGAACCTTACACCTCATACAGAGCGATTCGATACAAGTCTTCGGCTTCCAAGTCTCCTAAAGCAGGGATACTGAAGCGAGCCAATACACAGCCTTGGAGGAGCAGCAGAGGGTGGGAGGGGGGTGGTGACTATAACGAAGGGAATGGGCAACAGAGGCAGGAACGAGAGAAGGAAAGGGAGAAAGATCGGGAGGGTGGTCGTGGTGCTGCTGCTGCTGCTGCTGCTGCTGCTGCTGCTGCTGCTGCTGCTGCTGCTGATACTGCTGGTCGTTCGGTTGTTGGCGAGAATAGAGAGCGCAGAGAGTGCTACTGCCAGAGTGACAGCAGCAGTAGCAGCAGCATTTGTAGCAGCCAGATTACAATCAATAGCAGCAGCAGCGCAAATGGCAATGTCAACAGTGGCGGTAACCAGGTTACCAGCGGCAACAGTGGATGCCTGTTACTGGAGCAGCAGAGAAGTGTTCGACCCTCTGACTGCCTCCCGCTTCCCGCTTCTGCTCCTTTTGAGGCGCCTCAAAAGTCGCACCAGAAAAGCGTGCGGCCCTCTGACTGGCGTCCGCTCCCCGCTTCTGCTCCTTTTGAGGCGCCTCAAAAGTCGCATCAGAAAAGCGTGCGGCCCTCTGACTGCCTCCCGCTTCCCGTTTCCACTCCCCTTTCCCCTTAGACTAACCAGCAGAATTACCCGTTTGATTTGGGTACGTCTGAGATTAACCCCGCCGCATACTTACTGGAAACGGGCACTTATTCGATTAACCCTGTCAAATACCCCCAGTTGGGTGTGGGCATGCATTTTGACGATTCCTATGAGCCACTCAAAGATGAGGAGGAAGAGGAGGAGTGGAGGGAGGGGAGGGAGGGGAGGGAGGGAGTGGAGGAGTGGAGGGAGGGGAGGGAGGAAGTGGAGGAGTGGAGGGAGTGGAGGGAGGAAGAGGAGGAACGTTTTGCAATGCCTCGGACAGTGGTAAGAAGCAAAAGGGGAAAAGAGGGGTTGGGAAGATGGATGGAAGAGAGTGGGAGTGGAAAAGGGATACGGATTTGTCGCAGTCAGTCTGAGGAGAGCAATCGGCCTCATCACTGGCGGCAGCCACAGCAGCAGCAGCAGCAGTTGCAGCAGCAGCAGCAGCAGAGGGGAGGTCGTGGTGCGAACAGTGTTGTTCGCAGTGAGAGGGGTGGAGAGGGGTTGGAGAGGCGGATGAAAGCGAGTGGAAGTGGACGAGGGATGCGGATTTGTCGTAGTCAATCTGAGGAGAGCAAACCACCGCAACACTGGCAGAACCAGCAGCAGCAGCATCTGCAGCAGCAACAAGGCGGCCGCGGTGGGAACAGGGCTGGTAGCAGCAAGGGGACAGGACAGCGCATTGGCAGCAGCAGCAGCAGCAGCAGCAGCAGCAGCAGCAGCAGCAGCAGCAGCAGCAGCAGCAGCAGCAGCAGCAGAACCGGCATCACCAGCACCACCAGAAGAAGCAGCAGTGCCACCAGCACCACCAGCACCACCACCACCACCACCACCGCCGGCGCCGGCGCCGGCGCCCGTCGCACCCACCGCAAGTCCCTGAGTATGACATTTGACAACCATGGCTCCGCTTCCACTGCACGCAATCCTCTCCCTCCCACGCCTGACCTCCATCCCCCTTACAAGCTGACTCGAAACTCATCTCACAGCAGTGGTGGGGATCATAGCAGAAAGCACCGCAAGTCCCTGAGCATGACATTCGACAGCAGCAGCCGTCCCGCCCCGATCGACCCTTACACTTCCTCCACGCCTGACAGCCGCAAGAATTCTGACTCGGGCCAAACCCCGTCTCGTGGCACCTCTTGTGCCGCTCCTGCTGCAAGCAGAAAGCACCGCAAGTCCCTGAGTATGACATTTGACAGCCGCGGCACCACTCTCGCCACAAATGACCCTCCCTCTCCCACAAATGACTCTCCCTCCTTCGATCGCCCTGTAAAGTCCCTGAGAGCCAGCCAGTCGGCACGAAACTCGTCGCACAGTGCCGCTCCCACCGCAAGCAACCCTCCCTCTCCCACAAATGACTCTCCCTCCTTCAATCGCCCTGTGAAGTCGCCACGAAGCTCGTCGCCACGAAGCTCGTCGCACAGCTGTCCCACGCCCCGTCGCACCCACCGCAAGTCCCTGAGTATGACACTTGACAGCCAACCTTATGAGAGCCAGCCTTACGACTTAAAGCCAGGCCAATCTCGTGAGAGCCGCCATGCCACTCCCGTCGCAGGCAGAAGGCACCGCAAGTCCCTGAGTATGACATTTGACAACCGCGGCGGCCATCCCGCCGCAACTGATACCCAATCCCCCGCGTATGACCTGCATCCCGCTGTTGATTCGACTGAAATCTCGTCTCGTATCCGCGCTTCCGGTCCCACTACCCGCCGCCGCAACCTCCGCAAGTCTCTCAGTCTGTCAGCCAACAGCCATGACAACACTCACGCCTCACATTACCCAGCCACTCCAACCTCTAACAGCCGTGACAACACTCACACTCCAAGTTACCCCCCCACTCCAACTTCTGACGGGCGCCGAACGCCCTCCCGTGTGCGCTTCAATGATGAGGTGGACGTTCTGATGTTCGCTGATGTGGCAGCCGCTGTTGCTGCTGCTGCTTCTGACCTGGCAACTGCTCCTCGTGACATGGCAGTGGGCACTAATCAATCTAGAAGTAAACATGGGTATGCAGCACCAGGTTACTCTACTGAGCGTGTGCTCGCATGTGGTAGCGACTCGGAAGGAGGGGAAGGGGAGATGGTAGAGGGGGAAAGGGAACTGGTCTCGAGTGTTTCTCTCCCTCCCCTCAGCTTCTCCCTGCTGCTGGCACAAGAGGAAACCAGCACTGCCGTCTCTTCACCCACCAGGTTTCCCCGCAGCAAGAGCCAGAACTAGCTCTCTCCAGTCTATTTCTGGGAGTTTTTAGGGCACATTGGAAGTTTTTTGGGCAGCTTTTCCAGCACCAGCTCTCGAGCAATACCCGTCACTGATGATGGGCCCGAGAGCAGGCCTCTCGATATCAGGGTGATTCACCCTTATGACACTTACTATAAGGGTGGGTTTGACCATGCACCATTTTTTACAAGACTGGTTTTGTTTTAGACCCTTACAAAAAAAAGTGATCGATTATACGACACTGATATTTCAGAGCTATGTGGTGTAGTAGCAGTAATGAAATCGAGTTCGATCTAAAAGAGGATACTAAGATTAATCGCGTAAAACATGTTCTGCGGGTCAGATGCTCGCGCTGAGTATCTAACTTAGGCTTTTCGCATAACTATCACTTTTCAACACACTGGAACACTAACATCCTGCGTATTTCAGACATTTAAAATACTAGGCCATAGTTTTTATTATTTTGCACGCTGATATTTAAGAGCAGTTTTTGTGAAGCACCCTTACTGAAAGAGTGAAAGCTGGGTGTTGGCCTTACGAGAAAGAGTACCCCAAATCCTATCCAGAGGCCTGCCCGAGAGTGGGTAGGTAGCTATGGGTGGGTGGGTAGCACATTCTTGTATTGCCTTATTCTGCTCACCCTTTCTTTGCACTGGGATGACTTTCTCACTATTGACTCACTGTTTAACTCTCTGTTGACTTGCACCGTGGTTGGCGAGCTGCTTCGCTGCCTTGTTTCATGCTCTCATGTTGCTGTACCGCTTCCATATTAATGCTACTGTACTACTACTGTAGAATTATGCTATTATTGCCTTATCGCCAAACTCTTACCGTTACCGTATTCCGGTATTACCATACCAAGGTACTCTACTGGCTTCCTCGGTATAGTCAAAGCGACCATTGTATGAAAATCGGTAAGGTAAACATGAGAGAAAGCAATACAGAAGCGATCTACCGGCATGGCAGGGATCTAAGGGCTTGACTACCGAAGCAATCAATACCAGTAACAAGGCAAACGAGAAGAATCGCCTCCTCCTGTGCAAGTCACAAAGGGCATTCACAGAGGCAATTCACAAAGGCAAGTCACAAAGGCGATAACAAAAACAAGTCAGTGTCAGATGTGGGTAGGCCAGGAGGAGCTTGGGTGGGTACTGAAGGTAGAGGGAGGTTGAGGGAACATACAGGCAGCGGCAAAGGGAGATGTAAGGCAGTGGAACAGTAGGGGGTAAGTGTGATGTGAGGTAAGCTGCTGGAGGGGAGGGATGAGGGATGAGAAAATGAGGGGGGTGACCAGGCCTGGAGTTGACAGGGAATGGGTATGTGAAGCTGAGAGGGAGGTGTAAGGCAGTGGAACAGTGAGGGGTAGGTGTGGGAGAGATGAGAGGTAAGTTGCTGGAGGGGGGAGGGATGAGGGATGAGGGATGAGGGATGAGGGATGAGAAAATGAGGAGTGACCAGGGGTGTGGAGATGACCGGGGGGGGGGGGAGGAAGGCGGATTGGGGACAAAGGAGGATGAGGGAGAGGGATAAACGTGGGGTAAATGAGGGGGGAAAAGGGATGAGTGAGGGGGGAATGAGGGGTGGGTGAGTGGGGAATGAGGGGTGAGTGAGGGGGAAAAGGAGAAATGAAGGGAGAGCGGAGGAGAGCAGGGGAGAGCGGAAGAAAGCAGGAGACATGAGAGTAGTGTTGGTGAGGAGGAGGGGGAAAGAGGATGGCCACGTGTACGGAGAAGTGTTTTGAGACGTCTCAAAACACTTCTTCATACAGGAGACATGAAAGTAGTAGTGGTGAGGAGGAGGAGGGAAGAGGATGATGGGTGAGAAGAAGGTGATGAGCGTGAGTGGGAGACGAGAAGAGGGGAGCGGTGGGAAGACGAGCGGAGGGCCGGGGAAGATGAGGGAAGAGCGGGGGGGGGGGTGAGGGGGAGCGGTGAGGGAAGAGCGAAGGGGGGCGAGGGGAGCGGGGGGGAAAGATGAGGGGGAGCGCGGAAAGATGAGGGGGGAGCGGGGTTGGGGAGGGGGGGGGGGGGGGGGGGGGGGTGGCGGGGGGAGGGAGGGACGAGGGGAGAGCGGGGAGAGATGAACGATGTCCTTTTCCACCCTCCCCTGCATCCCACCAACCCCGCTTACCTTTCTCCTTTCCCTTTCTTTACTGCCTTGGCAAAAAAGCGATCCAAATAAGTGTGCCTTCGCTTAATCGCCTAAGGACATTAAACAGGAGGCAATACCTACGCTATTCACGCGCCTACGAACCAAAACTATCAAATCCGTCCGCATGGTAAGTGCTCACATATTTACGGAATTAGCAAGATGCAAATCGATACTAATAATGTGTGCGCAAATGGTCTTAATGTGCCCGAAAATCGACGCTCTAATCCAACCGCAAATGAACGTTACAATTCGGGCCGCAATTCATCCACCAAAAAAAGTCGTACTACTGGCTACTACTGTACGAACATCTGCAGCACGCAAATGGCAAGTCGTACTTCACTACGTGAAGCGCCTACTATCAGACTACGGCTAAATAAGCGCAACTGGCACTATCTGCGGTGCTAAGTCTTAACTTGCGCGATCTGGGAAGCCATGCGAGTTGTAAACCAAGAAGCGCTTAGATCTAGCAGACTAAAATGATATGCTGGAAAAGTAAAAACTGAACTGAACGGAAAGGTGTTTCACAGAACTGCAGATAGGTCCGAGCGAGAGCTGCTGGGATGGTGGGTGGTTGTGTGACTGACGGAAGCACCCGCGATATCTATTGGCTCGCGTGCCTTTTTATCCCAACCAAGCCTCGCTATTTCAGCTGCCCGAACCTGGTTCACACAGGCAGCCAAGCGGGTTGCTACAGCAGCCAACTTCGCAAAATTCCAGCCAAAGATAAATTTCGCCCCAAAACTACACCATCCCCGCACCTCACGCAAAACTAAACTATTTGCGCGTCACGTCAGCCTCCTCCTAGAAAGTTCCTAGCTGTCCCAGCCACAAATGTGCACAAACCTGTGTGTTGATGATACGCGCCTTGAGACGTTTCGATTGCAGCAACACAAAGAATTCAAACTCAACATGTAATAACTGAGCAGTAAACTCTACATGTGCAGAGCAGTGAGCTGTACATGTGAACTTGACACTGTTCAGATTGTGCTGCAATCGAGTTGCGCGTGTGCATAGCAGAACCAATTTCAGCCGCCTCACTGACATTACAGTATCTATGTGGGCCCACAGTACAGTCATCATGAACTGTACCATCCCAATCTCGAAAATCCCCACCGTTGATAGCAACTAGATATCTCCACCACCATCGAGTAAATCCAACCAGCCAATGCCAACACTTCCCACACTCTGGCCCAGGATAACCTGCCGTATCGCACCCCGCCGCAACCAGCAGCAACGCATCAAAATCAAACAGGACGCGCGTTCTGCCACGCGCGGCGGCCTGCGCCAAACACAATCCCTCTGACTCATCTCCTCTGTTTCCTTCCGCAAGCTTTCTGCTCTCGACTTGTTCAATCAATCCTCCACTGAAAGAGCTGCCGTGTCGCACCCCACTGCACCCAGCAGCACATCACTTTTCGAACTGAAGGCGCGCTTCTGTCGCGCGGGGCGGCCTGCGCCCAACACCATGCTCGAATCGAGTTCATTGCTGCATCTCCTGCCTGACTTGATTCTTGAGCACCTGAAACAGCTTCTCCTGCAGCCTGTTCGCTCACAGCGAGCATCCCATACCTCCCAACCAAAACACAGTCAAGTACCATCAATGGAGTCCATTTTCATATTTATCCTTCGCGATTCCACTTGAAGGATCTTCACAAGAACTTCTCCTACCATATACGGACTTTAGGCTACAAGCTCCAAGGAGCAGTTTGTGATTAATGAAGCCAACCGGCTCGTACAAGAGGAAGCGCTTGGCATGCTGCAGCTGGGTGGGATGGGTTGGGTAGCTTAGAGAGTCGTAAAGCTGCGCTGCCTCGAGCTGATCCTTGTACGACGCCGAGGTTCTCGCGGCCTGGTCTTTCACCGCGAGAACACCCGTTAAAAACGCCACTGCAGCTTGAGCTGCACTCAAGACTCCCTCCCCCGTGTGATCTTCTCAAGACTCCCCCGTGTGGGCCTTCTTCATCCCGTGTGGGCCTTCTTCATCCCGTGTGGGCCTTCTTCATCCCGTGTGGGCCTTCTTCATCCCGTGTGGGCCTTCTTCATCCCGTGTGGGCCTTCTTCATCCCGTGTGGGCCTTCTTCATCCCGTGTGGGCCTTCTTCATCCCGTGTGGGCCTTCTTCATCCCGTGTGGGCCTTCTTCATCCCGTGTGGGCCTTCTTCATCCCGTGTGGTCCTTCTTCATCCCGTGTGGGCCTTCTTCATCCCGTGTGGGCCTTCATCCCGTGTGGGCCTTCTTCATCCCGTGTGGGCCTTCATCCCGTGTGGGCCTTCTTCATCCCGTGTGGGCCTTCATCCCGTGTGGGCCTTCTTCATCCCGTGTGGGCCTTCATCCCGTGTGGGCCTTCATCCCGTGTGGGCCTTCATCCCGTGTGGGCCTTCATCCCGTGTGGGCCTTCATCCCGTGTGGGCCTTCATCCCGTGTGGGCCTTCATCCCGTGTGGGCCTTCATCCCGTGTGGGCCTTCTTCATCCCGTGTGGGCCTTCTTCATCCCGTGTGGGCCTTCATCCCGTGTGGTCTTCAATCAACACTCCCCCCGTGTAATCGTCAATCAAAACTCTCGTGGAGGTAAGTTCAGTTTACCTCTTTCCTTCTCGCTTTAACGTCGTCACCTCGCTTCAGCTCATCTCGCCGCTCATCTCGGGTAAGTTCAGTGTTCCCTTCTTCTTGCTCACGCATTGAGACGGCGAGGCGACCTTGACGCTTCACACGGCGGCGCCGACGGCAGCTTGATGGTTTGACCGTCGCTAGTGGAGCTTCGGTTTCAGCTTGGTAAGACACCCGCTTTTAATGTTCTTCGTCGCTTTATTGTTCTTCGTCGCTTTAATGTTCCTCGTTTTGTTGATCTTTATATCTAAGTTTTGGCTAGCCTTGTAAGTTGATACATGCAGTAAGCGAAGCGGCCCGTTGGTGGAGCTTCACTCGGCGATTGACGATGCTTCCGGCGCTTCCGCGATTGACGGCGCTTCCGTGGTGCGGCGTCGCATGGCGGTTGGCGACGCTTCTCCCGTCGCGCGGCGCTTCGTGCGGCTCTCGGCGACGCGTCTCGTCGCATGGCGGCAGTTCTCATTTTCGTCGTCGTTTTTTCTCGTTTATTGTTGTTTTCTGTTTCGCTTTGTTCTCTTTCGGATCTGACCGTGCTCGTTGCTTCATGCAGTTAGTGAAGGGCCCGTTTTGGAGCTTCGCACGGCGACTGGCGGCGTTTCTTCTTCCGTGAAGCGGCCATTGGCGCGGCTCTTGGCGACGCCTCTCCCACCGCACGGCAATTGGCACGGCGCTTCGCTCGGCGGTTGGCGACGCTTCTCCCGTCGCTCGGCGGTTGGCGACGCTTCTCCCGTCGCTCGGCGGTTGGCGACGCTTCTCTCGTCGCTCGGCGGTTGGCGACGCCTCTCTCGTCGCGCGGCGCTTCGTGCGGCTCTCGGCGACGCGTCTCGTCGCATGACGGCACTTCTCTTTTTCGTCGTCGTTTTTCTCGTTTTTGTTGTTTTCTGTTTGGTTTTTTTATCATTCGGATCTGACCGTGCTCGTTGCTTCATGCAGTTAGTGAAGGGCCCGTTTTGGAGCTTCGCACGGCGACTGGCGGCGTTTCTTCTTCGGTGGAGCGGCCATTGGCGCGGCTCTTGGCGACGCCTCTCCCACCGCACGGCGATTGGCACGGCGCTTCGCTCGGCGGTTGGCGACGCTTCTCCCGTCGCTCGGCGGTTGGCGACGCTTCTCCCGTCGCTCGGCGGTTGGCGACGCTTCTCTCGTCGCTCGGCGGTTGGCGACGCCTCTCTCGTCGCGCGGCGCTTCGTGCGGCTCTCGGCGACGCGTCTCGTCGCATGACGGCACTTCTCTTTTTCGTCGTCGTTTTTCTCGTTTTTGTTGTTTTCTGTTTGGTTTTTTTATCATTCGGATCTGACCGTGCTCGTTGCTTCATCCAGTTAGTGAAGGGCCCGTTTTGGAGCTTCGCACGGCGACTGGCGGCGTTTCTTCTTCGGTGGAGCGGCCATTGGCGCGGCTCTTGGCGACGCCTCTCCCACCGCGCGGCGATTGGCACGGCGCTTCGCTCGGCGGTTGGCGACGCTTCTCCCGTCGCTCGGCGGTTGGCGGATCGGCGGACATCGGAGCAAAAGGAACGGCGGAGCTGCGCTGGAGTTTGACTCCTTCCCCCTCCCCCGCTCCCCCTCCCTTTGTCAGGCACTCGGGAGGAATCAGCTAGGACGATTAGGAGCGTTAGATTAAGGGAGCTAGTGGGTGGGTGGGTTGCGTTTACCTCCTCCTCCTCTTCCCTCTCCTCAACGGCCGTTCTTCCTGAGGCGTCGTTCTCCTTGTTCTCATCTCAAATTAATCGTCCCTCCTTTCCGAAATTATCGTCCCTCCCCTCCCAAACAGGGTCCCGAACGAATGGCCCTCACCTCAACGCGGTGTTCGGGTGTAACGCTAGAGGCATTTGCCTCTAGCGGCCAAGAAGGGTCAACGGTAAGTGACAAGACATATGGAGTTGCTGAAGACTAGCGCAGCGGTTCTGCGGATGGAGTAGTTGAGCACATAGTGATGCTTGCTTATGAAGTTGTATATGACTTGTATTTATAAATCTTGATTTCTGTTCACGAATATTTTTTATAAGCAGTAATATATTCTAAACCACCATGGCTGCCACGCGCGGCAGAGACGCCTCAGTTTCAAATGCGATATGTTGCTGGCTGCAGCGAGGTGCGACACGGCAGTTCCGTCTGTGCCAGAGTGCAGGCGAGGAGAATTGCCAGAGTGCAGGCGGGGAGAAGTGCCAGAGTGCAGGCGGGGAGAAGTGCCAGAGTTTGAATTGAATGGATGGTTCTGGAGGGTTGTATCCGCGGTAAGCTGTGGCGACTGAAATGTGTATAGAGGGTGCACATCACATCCAACCTCTAACCTAAACAGTCGGATCACTCTCAATATAAGCTAGAGGGTTTGTTTGGTTTGCTTTGTGCTTCTGATAACGAGTCATCGTGTGTGTACTCTACTTAGGTTTTGCTTTGGGGAAGGGCAGGAATGAATGTTCCTAGGAGAAATCTGACGTGGCAGTTCTTGGTTAATTTTGCGTGAGCTGCGGGGAGGGTGTAGGAAGGAGCTGGTCGATAAACTTTTTTTTTCTGCTGAGCTGTCAGTAAGATTAGCTGCTCACAACCCACAACGCTGCTTGTGAACAAGGTTCGGGCAGCTGAAATAACGAGGTGAGGTTGGGTTAGAAGTCTGTGAGCCAATAGAAAATGAGGGTGGTTTGGTCACTTGTCACTGTCCGTCACTTTTCCGTGATGCTCCTCTCTTTATCGTCGTTTCTAGTTTCTAGGTTTCCAATCGCTGTTAAATCTAAGCTTATTATCGCTTCTCTGGTTTTCATCCCGCGTGGCTTCTCAGATCTACGCGTAAAGTAGGGCTTGGCGCCGTAGGTAGTGTCTGTCACGTTTATTAGCCGTATATATATATTCGCCGCTCCGCGTAGCTTCAAGTGGGTATCACCACTTTCGTGCGTAAGATGTTCGTACTGTAGCCAGAGTATGATTTATGTTCAGATTATGGATTGCGGCCTGAGTAGGAACTTTCGTTTGCGGACGGATTCAATGGCGGACGGATTAAATGGCGGACTGACATAAAATCAGTATTGATTGCAGACACAGATCCGTTAGCAGTTACATGCGGACACGTCAGTATCTTAGGTGATCAAGACAAGGCACATTGAACCTTGCTGAACCGGACGGTTACGCCGCAAGACGTAAGAAACGGAAAGGATAACAGTAAGGGAGGTTTGGGGGGCGAGGGGGAGAGGGGGGGAAACGGGGGAGGGGGGAGGGGAGAGAAGAGGGGGGGTGGCGGGATTTCGGTTGGGTGTGGTTGGGTGGGGAGGGCATTTTTCATCTTCTTCCGCTCTCCCCTCGTTCCCCCCGCTCGTCCGCTCCGTCCCCATCTACTTACCGCTCACCCCTAATCTCCCCTCTGTTCTTAGTTCACTTCTCCCCATCTTCCCCCTCCCTCCCCCCCCCCCCCCCCTTCCCCCCAGCTCTATTCCCCATCTCATCTCCTTACCACTCACCGCTCATGTCTCCTCTGTTCTTCACTCAATTCTCCCCATCTTACCCTCCCTCCGCCCCACCTCCTCTTCCCCCCCCCCTTCCCCCTCCCCTCTCTTTTCCCCGCTCTCATTGCGTATCCTTACCGCTCACACCTCATCTCCCCATCGCTCAATGCCCCGCGCTCTTTCCTCGTTTCCTCCCCCCCCTTTCCCTCCCCGCTTTTGTCGCATCTTGTTACCACTCATCTCCACTCCGCTCTCCTCTCATCTCCCCACCCCCCCCCTCCCTCTTCCCCGTTCACCCCTCATTTCCTTTCTTCCCTTTTTTCTCCACCTCCCACTGCTGCATTCCCCCCTTCACCCCGCTCTCCGCATCTACCCCTCACTCACCCCTCATCTTCCCTCCGCTCTCCCTGCATCTCGCCACTTCACCCCTCACCCTTTTTTCTCTCACCCCTCATCTCTCCCCCCCAATGACCTGAGCAGAAGAATACTCAGCTCGAGCACTCCAGAAAACAAATCCCCGTGTTGCAACGTTCAACTGTGCTTGCTCCAGTAGCAGTTCCATCAAGCATTCATCCTATCTTAGCCGTCGGATCGCGCCGCCGCCGATTTTCAGCCGTCACAGTCCGTGTGACTGACAGTCTTGGGATTACGCAAAGCAATGCGCCCGCTTCATTGCTGCTACCTGATATGTACATTGGCAAATTACTTGATGTTGATTTACTGGGTGTCTAGCTTTGCTGAAATCTGGTGCAGAAAAACAGGCTCAAAACAAGAAACTTTATGCGTGCGGAGATTTCAACGGGCACGACAAACTAGGCAAGAGCTGGTTGGTCACAAGAGATTCAATGGTCCAACCAAGGTAAATAAATAATGAATGCGAATCAGGGTCTATTTATAGAACACCACCAGTGTCTATCTACCCTGGGAAAGATCACCAGCTGCACTACCATGGAAATGAACACTGTCCATACCAACAGGGAAGGAGAGACACCTCTAGTGTGTCTTCTCCTGATCTGAATCCTCCTCCCCACCTGTTCCCTTCCTCTCCATGTATGGGTATGCCGGCGCTGCATGCACGTGAGTGCTGGCCACTATGACCATGGGGGATGCCACCATGGGGGATGCCACTATCAGATCACAACCATGGAGGAGAGAACTGTTGGTACCATGGAAGCATTGAATCCTCTACTCTGCCTTCCTTCGATCCGAATCCTTCTTTTCCAAGTACGGGTATGCAGCATGCATGTGGGTGCTCGCCACTACCATGGGGAACGCCACCCACACGAGAAGAGGGGGAGGCTCGCCTTCTAGGAGAAGCTGAGCTGCTGCCGTCACCAGCAGCGCTATTATCATCACGAAACCCTGAAGACGAGGGGAATGGGGAAGGGGAGTAAGGGTATGCAGCATGCACGTGAGAGCTGGCCACTACCATGGGGAAGGCCACACCAGCAGCGGGGGAGGCTCCCCTTCAAGCTGGGCTGCTGCTGTCACCAGCAGCGCTATTATCATCACGAAACCCTGGTGATTGGGGGGGATAAAGGAAGGGGAGTAAGGGTATGCAACATGCACGTGAGAGCTAGCCACTACCATGGGAACGCCACCCACACCAGCAAAGGGGGATGCTCCCCTTCAAGGAACAGCTGTGCTGCTGCCGTCACCAGCAGCGCTATTATCATCACGAAGCCCTGGAAACAAAGGGTGGGGGGAGGGGAATAAGGGAGGAAAGGAGTGCTGTTGGCCCCTACCATGGGGAACGCCAGCCACACCAGCAGCGGGGGAGGCTCCCCTTCAAGGAGCTGCTGCCGTCACCAGCAGCGCTATTACCATCACGAAGCCCTGGAGCATGGAGGAGGGGAAGAATGGGGGAGGGGGAAACGAATTGAGAGGGGAGAGAAGTTTTGAGAGGTCTCAAAACTGTCATGAGCAACGCTATGTTTATCACAAAATCAACCGTTCTGAGACGTCTCAGAACACACTCATGCAGCTAGTCTTACATACCTTCTTGAGTCCCCCTGATATTTGCACCACCACCCCCACGAGGATGCCTGATAGCGCGTTGGTCAGTATGGGCACCTGCACACGAGAGATGTGAGAAGGCGAGTTGGATATGCATGAATGACAACAATCGTGGGGAAAAGAAGCATAGTCCTTTGAAGAAGAAAAGGATATTGGATGAAAGAAGAGCATGTAGCCTCCACTTGAAGGAGAACGTGAACATGACGAGCACGGGCACGAGCAAGAGTGGTAGCCCGATGTGGAACAGGCTTCGTAAGAATCTGGAAATATTGGAAAATGGGAGTGAGCTACGGGAACACAATGGCATGGGCCATGGAACGTACTGCTGAGAGGCGTGGAAGAAGCCGAGGTGCGTCAAGTGATAATGGCAGGAGCAGGAGAGAGGCGAGGAGGAGCGGGAGGCAGCACCATTAGGTATTGGGAACAATTCGAACAGAACATACCGTGGAGAGGAGGGTCCAGGCGTGGAAGAAGCCGAGGTGCGTCAAGTGATAATGGCAGGAGCAGGAGAGAGGCGAGGAGGAGCGGGAGGCAGCACCATTAGGTCTTGGGAACAATTCGAACAGAACGTACCGTGGAGAGGAGGGTCCAGGCGTGGAAGAAGCCGAGGTGCGTCAAGTGATAATGGCAGGAGCAGGAGAGAGGCGAGGAGGAGCGGGAGGCAGCACCATTAGGTATTGGGAACAATTCGAACAGAACATACCGTGGAGAGGAGGGTCCAGGCGTGGAAGAAGCCGAGGTGCGTCAAGTGATAATGGCAGGAGCAGGAGAGAGGCGAGGAGGAGCGGGAGGCAGCACCATTAGGTATTGGGAACAATTCGAACAGAACGTACCGTGGAGAGGAGGGTCCAGGCGTGGAAGAAGCCGAGGTGCGTCAAGTGATAATGGCAGGAGCAGGAGAGAGGCGAGGAGGAGCGGGAGGCAGCACCATTAGGTATTGGGAACAATTCGAACAGAACATACCGTGGAGAGGAGGGTCCAGGCGTGGAAGAAGCCGAGGTGCGTCAAGTGATAATGGCAGGAGCAGGAGAGAGGCGAGGAGGAGCGGGAGGCAGCACCATTAGGTATTGGGAACAATTCGAACAGAACATACCGTGGAGAGGAGGGTCCAGGCGTGGAAGAAGCCGAGGTGCGTCAAGTGATAATGGCAGGAGCAGGAGAGAGGCGAGGAGGAGCGGGAGGCAGCACCATTAGGTATTGGGAACAATTCGAACAGAACGTACCGTGGAGAGGAGGGTCCAGGCGTGGAAGAAGCCGAGGTGCGTCAAGTGATAATGGCAGGAGCAGGAGAGAGGCGAGGAGGAGCGGGAGGCAGCACCATTAGGTATTGGGAACAATTCGAACAGAACATACCGTGGAGAGGAGGGTCCAGGCGTGGAAGAAGCCGAGGTGCGTCAAGTGATAATGGCAGGAGCAGGAGAGAGGCGAGGAGGAGCGGGAGGCAGCACCATTAGGTCTTGGGAACAATTCGAACAGAACGTACCGTGGAGAGGAGGGTCCAGGCGTGGAAGAAGCCGAGGTGCGTCAAGTGATAATGGCAGGAGCAGGAGAGAGGCGAGGAGGAGCGGGAGGCAGCACCATTAGGTATTGGGAACAATTCGAACAGAACATACCGTGGAGAGGAGGGTCCAGGCGTGGAAGAAGCCGAGGTGCGTCAAGTGATAATGGCAGGAGCAGGAGAGAGGCGAGGAGGAGCGGGAGGCAGCACCATTAGGTATTGGGAACAATTCGAACAGAACGTACCGTGGAGAGGAGGGTCCAGGCGTGGAAGAAGCCGAGGTGCGTCAAGTGATAATGGCAGGAGCAGGAGAGAGGCGAGGAGGAGCGGGAGGCAGCACCATTAGGTATTGGGAACAATTCGAACAGAACATACCGTGGAGAGGAGGGTCCAGGCGTGGAAGAAGCCGAGGTGCGTCAAGTGATAATGGCAGGAGCAGGAGAGAGGCGAGGAGGAGCGGGAGGCAGCACCATTAGGTATTGGGAACAATTCGAACAGAACATACCGTGGAGAGGAGGGTCCAGGCGTGGAAGAAGCCGAGGTGCGTCAAGTGATAATGGCAGGAGCAGGAGAGAGGCGAGGAGGAGCGGGAGGCAGCACCATTAGGTATTGGGAACAATTCGAACAGAACATACCGTGGAGAGGAGGGTCCAGGCGTGGAAGAAGCCGAGGTGCGTCAAGTGATAATGGCAGGAGCAGGAGAGAGGCGAGGAGGAGCGGGAGGCAGCACCATTAGGTATTGGGAACAATTCGAACAGAACGTACCGTGGAGAGGAGGGTCCAGGCGTGGAAGAAGCCGAGGTGCGTCAAGTGATAATGGCAGGAGCAGGAGAGAGGCGAGGAGGAGCGGGAGGCAGCACCATTAGGTATTGGGAACAATTCGAACAGAACATACCGTGGAGAGGAGGGTCCAGGCGTGGAAGAAGCCGAGGTGCGTCAAGTGATAATGGCAGGAGCAGGAGAGAGGCGAGGAGGAGCGGGAGGCAGCACCATTAGGTCTTGGGAACAATTCGAACAGAACGTACCGTGGAGAGGAGGGTCCAGGCGTGGAAGAAGCCGAGGTGCGTCAAGTGATAATGGCAGGAGCAGGAGAGAGGCGAGGAGGAGCGGGAGGCAGCACCATTAGGTATTGGGAACAATTCGAACAGAACATACCGTGGAGAGGAGGGTCCAGGCGTGGAAGAAGCCGAGGTGCGTCAAGTGATAATGGCAGGAGCAGGAGAGAGGCGAGGAGGAGCGGGAGGCAGCACCATTAGGTATTGGGAACAATTCGAACAGAACGTACCGTGGAGAGGAGGGTCCAGGCGTGGAAGAAGCCGAGGTGCGTCAAGTGATAATGGCAGGAGCAGGAGAGAGGCGAGGAGGAGCGGGAGGCAGCACCATTAGGTATTGGGAACAATTCGAACAGAACATACCGTGGAGAGGAGGGTCCAGGCGTGGAAGAAGCCGAGGTGCGTCAAGTGATAATGGCAGGAGCAGGAGAGAGGCGAGGAGGAGCGGGAGGCAGCACCATTAGGTATTGGGAACAATTCGAACAGAACATACCGTGGAGAGGAGGGTCCAGGCGTGGAAGAAGCCGAGGTGCGTCAAGTGATAATGGCAGGAGCAGGAGAGAGGCGAGGAGGAGCGGGAGGCAGCACCATTAGGTATTGGGAACAATTCGAACAGAACATACCGTGGAGAGGAGGGTCCAGGCGTGGAAGAAGCCGAGGTGCGTCAAGTGATAATGGCAGGAGCAGGAGAGAGGCGAGGAGGAGCGGGAGGCAGCACCATTAGGTATTGGGAACAATTCGAACAGAACGTACCGTGGAGAGGAGGGTCCAGGCGTGGAAGAAGCCGAGGTGCGTCAAGTGATAATGGCAGGAGCAGGAGAGAGGCGAGGAGGAGCGGGAGGCAGCACCATTAGGTATTGGGAACAATTCGAACAGAACATACCGTGGAGAGGAGGGTCCAGGCGTGGAAGAAGCCGAGGTGCGTCAAGTGATAATGGCAGGAGCAGGAGAGAGGCGAGGAGGAGCGGGAGGCAGCACCATTAGGTATTGGGAACAATTCGAACAGAACATACCGTGGAGAGGAGGGTCCAGGCGTGGAAGAAGCCGAGGTGCGTCAAGTGATAATGGCAGGAGCAGGAGAGAGGCGAGGAGGAGCGGGAGGCAGCACCATTAGGTATTGGGAACAATTCGAACAGAACGTACCGTGGAGAGGAGGGTCCAGGCGTGGAAGAAGCCGAGGTGCGTCAAGTGATAATGGCAGGAGCAGGAGAGAGGCGAGGAGGAGCGGGAGGCAGCACCATTAGGTATTGGGAACAATTCGAACAGAACATACCGTGGAGAGGAGGGTCCAGGCGTGGAAGAAGCCGAGGTGCGTCAAGTGATAATGGCAGGAGCAGGAGAGAGGCGAGGAGGAGCGGGAGGCAGCACCATTAGGTATTGGGAACAATTCGAACAGAACATACCGTGGAGAGGAGGGTCCAGGCGTGGAAGAAGCCGAGGTGCGTCAAGTGATAATGGCAGGAGCAGGAGAGAGGCGAGGAGGAGCGGGAGGCAGCACCATTAGGTATTGGGAACAATTCGAACAGAACGTACCGTGGAGAGGAGGGTCCAGGCGTGGAAGAAGCCGAGGTGCGTCAAGTGATAATGGCAGGAGCAGGAGAGAGGCGAGGAGGAGCGGGAGGCAGCACCATTAGGTATTGGGAACAATTCGAACAGAACATACCGTGGAGAGGAGGGTCCAGGCGTGGAAGAAGCCGAGGTGCGTCAAGTGATAATGGCAGGAGCAGGAGAGAGGCGAGGAGGAGCGGGAGGCAGCACCATTAGGTATTGGGAACAATTCGAACAGAACATACCGTGGAGAGGAGGGTCCAGGCGTGGAAGAAGCCGAGGTGCGTCAAGTGATAATGGCAGGAGCAGGAGAGAGGCGAGGAGGAGCGGGAGGCAGCACCATTAGGTATTGGGAGCAATTCGAACAGAACATACCGTGGAGAGGAGGGTCCAGGCGTGGAAGAAGCCGAGGTGCGTCAAGTGATAATGGCAGGAGCAGGAGAGAGGCGAGGAGGAGCGGGAGGCAGCACCATTAGGTATTGGGAACAATTCGAACAGAACGTACCGTGGAGAGGAGGGTCCAGGCGTGGAAGAAGCCGAGGTGCGTCAAGTGATAATGGCAGGAGCAGGAGAGAGGCGAGGAGGAGCGGGAGGCAGCACCATTAGGTATTGGGAACAATTCGAACAGAACATACCGTGGAGAGGAGGGTCCAGGCGTGGAAGAAGCCGAGGTGCGTCAAGTGATAATGGCAGGAGCAGGAGAGAGGCGAGGAGGAGCGGGAGGCAGCACCATTAGGTATTGGGAACAATTCGAACAGAACGTACCGTGGAGAGGAGGGTCCAGGCGTGGAAGAAGCCGAGGTGCGTCAAGTGATAATGGCAGGAGCAGGAGAGAG
Organism: Closterium sp. Naga37s-1; assembly: GCA_947471745.1. Lineage (NCBI taxonomy): Eukaryota > Viridiplantae > Streptophyta > Zygnematophyceae > Desmidiales > Closteriaceae > Closterium > Closterium sp. Naga37s-1. Next base: position 730,128 of record CANJKZ010000024.1, on the reverse strand, counting down.
GCGAGGAGGAGCGGGAGGCAGCACCATTAGGTATTGGGAACAATTCGAACAGAACATACCGTGGAGAGGAGGGTCCAGGCGTGGAAGAAGCCGAGGTGCGTCAAGTGATAATGGCAGGAGCAGGAGAGAGGCGAGGAGGAGCGGGAGGCAGCACCATTAGGTATTGGGAACAATTCGAACAGAACATACCGTGGAGAGGAGGGTCCAGGCGTGGAAGAAGCCGAGGTGCGTCAAGTGATAATGGCAGGAGCAGGAGAGAGGCGAGGAGGAGCGGGAGGCAGCACCATTAGGTATTGGGAACAATTCGAACAGAACATACCGTGGAGAGGAGGGTCCAGGCGTGGAAGAAGCCGAGGTGCGTCAAGTGATAATGGCAGGAGCAGGAGAGAGGCGAGGAGGAGCGGGAGGCAGCACCATTAGGTATTGGGAACAATTCGAACAGAACGTACCGTGGAGAGGAGGGTCCAGGCGTGGAAGAAGCCGAGGTGCGTCAAGTGATAATGGCAGGAGCAGGAGAGAGGCGAGGAGGAGCGGGAGGCAGCACCATTAGGTATTGGGAACAATTCGAACAGAACATACCGTGGAGAGGAGGGTCCAGGCGTGGAAGAAGCCGAGGTGCGTCAAGTGATAATGGCAGGAGCAGGAGAGAGGCGAGGAGGAGCGGGAGGCAGCACCATTAGGTATTGGGAACAATTCGAACAGAACATACCGTGGAGAGGAGGGTCCAGGCGTGGAAGAAGCCGAGGTGCGTCAAGTGATAATGGCAGGAGCAGGAGAGAGGCGAGGAGGAGCGGGAGGCAGCACCATTAGGTCTTGGGAACAATTCGAACAGAACATACCGTGGAGAGGAGGGTCCAGGCGTGGAAGAAGCCGAGGTGCGTCAAGTGATAATGGCAGGAGCAGGAGAGAGGCGAGGAGGAGCGGGAGGCAGCACCATTAGGTATTGGGAACAATTCGAACAGAACATACCGTGGAGAGGAGGGTCCAGGCGTGGAAGAAGCCGAGGTGCGTCAAGTGATAATGGCAGGAGCAGGAGAGAGGCGAGGAGGAGCGGGAGGCAGCACCATTAGGTATTGGGAACAATTCGAACAGAACATACCGTGGAGAGGAGGGTCCAGGCGTGGAAGAAGCCGAGGTGCGTCAAGTGATAATGGCAGGAGCAGGAGAGAGGCGAGGAGGAGCGGGAGGCAGCACCATTAGGTATTGGGAACAATTCGAACAGAACATACCGTGGAGAGGAGGGTCCAGGCGTGGAAGAAGCCGAGGTGCGTCAAGTGATAATGGCAGGAGCAGGAGAGAGGCGAGGAGGAGCGGGAGGCAGCACCATTAGGTATTGGGAACAATTTGAACAGAACGTACCATGGAGAGGAGGGTCCAGGCGTGGAAGAAGCCAAGCTGCCTAATGCGCACTGCGTCATGTGATGAGGGAACGAGCAGGAGAGAGGCGAGGAGGAGGCAGAAGCTGAACGACGACATCTCGATGGTCATCAAGTAGGAGCTGCGGCCCTTCACCTGTGGGAGACATGAACACGGGAAGAGAGAGAGAGGGAGGACCGTTTGAGAGGGAGGGCCGTTTGAGAAAGAAAGAGAGAATCGGGGAGGAGGCAGAAGTTGAATGACGACATCTCGATGGTCATCAGGTAGGAGCTGCGCCCCTTCACCTAGCACGAGAGGATGGAGAAGAATACAGAAGGGAGATGGGGGCAGACAAGGTCCCGCGGGAATAGCACAGGATGAAACAGTTCAAGAACGAGATGACGATTTCTTTAGTCATCATTTGGTGAGAACGTCGGGCCTTCACTGTAAGAATAAGAGCGAGACAAGAATAGGAGGGAGGGATAGGAGAAAGAAAACGAAGAGGACAAACGCTAGGAGGAGGAGGAGGTAGAAGCTGAGAAGCCGTACCTGGGAGACCCACTGGCAGTACATGGACCCGAACCCAGACGTGACAGATGCTGCCAGCATGGGAATCGCTCCAAACAACACTGATGCTGCTAGACTCTCCGTTAACCCTCCACTCCCTCCTCCTCCACCTGCACTAGGCTTGCCGCTCCCTGTTCCCTCCTTCCCTCCCTTTCCGTCTGCCGTTCCCTCGCCCGCTCCCTCGCCCCCAAAGAGGGAGAGGGAGAGCTGCACATGGTCGGCGATGGAGAGGAGCACAGCTGCTACGAGCATGGCGAGCAGGGCCAACACCTGCCGGCCAGACTGCTTCTGCCTGCAGAGAGAAATGCATGCGTTGGAAGTGCAGCTGTATTTTAAATCCATACACGACTACCTCTTACATGGCTGATTAGATTCGCTTGCAAAACCCAACACTTTAGGGATTCGGTGAGTAAATCAACGGTAGCAGGTAAGGATAGCATGATGGAAGGTGGACGAACTTGAGCCACTTCAAGAATTTTCACCTGAAATTTTGAAGGAAACACCTGCTTAAGTATCTGAGGAATTTCAATGGAAATCTTGACAGAAATCCTGTTGTTGACTATGAAACATTGCTGAAAATGGGAAGGATAAGTGCCATTTTCGCTGGCGCGATCTGACTGAAATTTACCTGGGGAAGAAGAGGGCATCAGAAAGAAGATCACCTGAGGAATATGAAGTTGAAGAGCGCGGTAAATAGAAGCTTCGTCTGGGACAGCATGGCGAAGGTGACTGGGTGCAGGTGGCGATAAGCGATGTTGATAAGCACGTTCTGCACCGTGTACACGAACGCTGGCACCATGGAGCCCTGTAGAAACTCCCTTATCCGCCAGCTGCGCCATAACCGCCAGCCTGATCCGTCAAGAAGCACCACAGCGAGCGAACAGATGATCTGTATGGAGATTGGAAGCGACAATGGACGTGGGTTAGTGATGCTGACGCTGAACTGAACTGAACTGAACTGTATATTGTAACGCTGAGCTGAACTGAACCGCAGCACCAAAACATGGCATGGAGAAAGCGCACGAGAAAGCACAGGAGAACGCACAGGAGAAAGCTCAGGAGAAAGCATCAGAGTGAAGTGGACTTTACGTATCCCACCTTGGCGATGTCGACAGCCATAACTTGGCTGACGATGATGACGTCAGCACTGTCTTGTGGGTGTGTAGGACATCAGAAGAACGAAGAATCAGATGTTTCAGTCAATACAAGGCGGCAACTCGTGTGTTCATTCCATGACAAGCTCGATACGACGTGAATGCCTCAGGAGCTACCTGACAAGTACCCAATGAGGCATCTTCACATAGTCACATGGTGTGGGCAAAACGTATTTTGAGACGTCTCAAAACACATAGTCACATGGTGTGGGCAAAACGTATGGCATTCCCAGAGTGGATATCCAGATCTAACAATAGAAAGACAAGGAGGTCACCACTCGCCACGTGTCAAGAGCGGAAGGACATCCTACCTTAGGCATTTCCGCATGATCACAGGCTGCAGGCCGTACAGCGTCGCCAGCATGGACATCCAGATCCATCCATGGCTGCTCGTGGTTCCAGAACCTGCTGCCTTTTTCATTTTACTAGCGTCATCGTTGTTTCCGTTTTCTCCACGCGGATGGAGATCAGATGATGCCGGTGTGAGAGCGGCACCTCCGGGGTCTTTGCGAATTCGGCGTTCCATTGTCGGGACTATTGTACCATTCAGTGAGAAATCCAGAACAGGTTGAAACAACTAGAGACACGTGATCCAGTTTTTCAACGCTTATTCTCACGAAGGGCGCCTTGCGAACATGATGGTTCGATTTCTTATTAAGCAACGATCGATTTACTGATCAGAGATGGATTCGAATCGCCGTCGTTAATAAAATAGCGATCAGCGTTAACGAAGCCACTATTCACTTATCCATGAACAGAAACACCGTCATCCACCAAGCTGCTCTCAGAAACACACCAACACAACGAAATGAGCGGCGCTCTCGAGGCGAACGCTCTGTGACTCGCCCCGCTGCGAATTCAACAAGAGCTGTCCCCGATTGAATTCGAGATTATTCACACGTGAAAAAAGGTAACAGATTACACCTTAGAAATGATGGGGCATATAAGGTTTATGTAGGACTTGGTTTGTTTTTCATTGACGGATTTCTGTTGGGTGCTAGCGCTCGTTACAGGGTCTCCTTGGGCTCGTCGATTCCTCCCTTTCCCAGAAGATCTCGAGGACGGACCGTTCAGATTACGCATCAGCTCCATGCTTTCAGGGTCCAAACAAATTCCACTAGCGCACATCTGCGTCTCCCAACCAGCACATCTGCCGTAGATTCCTTTCCTCGATTCCATCTCCACCGCTTCCCATTCACCAACCAACCCACTTTTGTCCATTTGCTGGTGGGGGTGTCGGAAGAGTTCACGATGATACGGTTCGGTGCGATGTTATGTGTTAAAGAACGGTTGGAGGGGTTTTGTTTCAGCGATGATAACGAGCTTCTGATGTTATGTGTGAGATTCTCCGTTCCCCTTCTCTAGTCTCTGCAGATTCCAAATCCTTTGGCAAGGTCATAGGTTGAGTAAGCATCTCCACTTTGCAAGTCACGGCTGCATTCACTGCGTTAGCGCGATTAGCAGGAATATCTACTGCTGGCCTCCTTTTGATGCTAGCAGCTTTTAGACTCTGTAACTCTCCCACAAAAACGGATCTGTTCGTGTACTGACGAATTAGCTTACAAATCCGAATGGCGTCTGTGATATAGCCGTTTTGAGATTTGTCCGCTGAAATACAGCGGTCGCTTGGTTCCTTGTACGGTGGTTGGTTTCTAGACACGAGGCCAGATGGCGGATCAAGAAGCTCCTGGTTGGCGGGAAAAGGCTGGGGCTTTCATCTCCTCTTCCTGTAAGTCTCCGTGATTCCCGCATTTGAGGATAATGTCGATTGGTACGATCACATACAAATCGTCAGCGGCATCCTTAAAATGGGATCAAGCGAAACGCCTGGGATTGTTCTTTCATAAGCTTCGTGTTAAGCATTCGCGATTCCTTTCAGTTATTTCTCGGTATTTTAAAACCGGAGTCTCAAGTTTCCCGAAGTTGCCTCATCCTTCCTACCTTTGGTTGGGTCACAAAGTCCAACCAACCTTCCTACCTTGCTCTGAGCAGCGAATCTTGGTATTGACGACATCAGCTCGTTGCAGATACATTTCTCTTTTCAATCTTCCTTATCTCTTTCCCACGGGACATCGGAAACTCTTTCACAGCTTTCAAGCTGAAAGCAGCGGGATCAGCCGTCGCAGGCGCTGCCGGCGAAGCAGGATCCAAGGTGAAAACCTCATGGCAGCAGAACGTGCAGCCGAAAGTCGCAGAGGCGGCGACTCGCGCAGCCGTCGCAGCAGAGGGAGCGAAAACGCGAATGCACACCACGTGGGAGTCGACCAAGGAGAGCTGGAACACGAAAGTGCTTCCGAGAATGGAGGCCGGGCTGGAAACGACGGCTCGCGTGGCGGCTGACACGGGGTCGATGCTGAAGCAGGGGCTGATGGAGACGACGGAGAAAGTCAAGGCCAGTCGCGTCGGTCAACAGCTCACTGAGGTACGAAAAGTTCTCCGTGTGGTAACCACGCTCGCGTGACACGGGGTCAATGCTGACGAGGGAGAGAGTCAAGGCTAGTCGCGTCGGTCAACAGCTCACTGAGGTACGACGAGATCTCTGGGTGGCAACCACGGCTCGCGTGGCGGCTGACACGGGGTCGATGCTGAAGCAGGGGCTGATGGAGACGACGGCGAAAGTCAAGGCCAGTCGCGTGGGTCAACAGCTCACTGAGGTACGACGAGATCTCTGGGTGGCAACCACGGCTCGCGTGGCGGCTGACACGGGGTCGATGCTGAAGCAGGGGCTGATGGAGACGACGGAGAAAGTCAAGGCCAGTCGCGTGGGTCAACAGCTCACTGAGGTACGACGAGATCTCTGGGTGGCAACCACGGCTCGCGTGGCGGCTGACACGGGGTGAGGGTTCCCGGAAAAGACGAACATCGTCCAGGTGGGAGTCTCTAAGATGCGAGGTTTGCAGAAGGGGGATAATGTCGCTGGAAAAAATCTGAGACTTTGAGAGTCAAGGATCGGAGATGGGAGGGCTGGAAAGGTCTTAGAGGTGGGAAAGCGGGGCTTCAGCGATATAGGCCTTGCAGTGATACTCTCTCTCAGGCTAAAATTGCTGAGGCAAGAAGTTCAGTTCAGAGTACGCCCAGCTTCAAGCATGTCTGAACAAGTGCCTTTACGGCAGATCCACGTGATAATATGATCCAAATCAGACTGACAAGTCTTGTCACTAACTCGCTGCTCTCAGCGTTCTCGACATACAATGTAGCTTTTTTTGCGGTTGCTGCCCAGGTTTTCCTACCTCGCTCTCGATCTCCTTGTACCCCTTCTTACTGTCAGCATTCTCCTCCAGAAACTTAGCTCATTGCATGATGCACCCGTGCGTGTGTGTTTGTCCTCCTGTTCCCATGACCCCAGCTGACGGCGAATGGCATGGAGAGAAGCAAGGGGCTCCTCCAGAAGGTGGACTGGCGGAGGGTAAGCACTCACTCTGTGCCCATCCTCTCCTCATCCCCCTCACACCCCCACAACCCCCAATCCCCTCTCCGTTGCTCCCCGCTCCTCTCCCTCTGTCCCAAACTCAAAAGCACGGGCACATGCATGCTTGCATCCTCTCTGCTCTGCTCGTGTTCCTGCTGTTGTCTGCCTGGTTCTGTCTCCCTCTCTTCTCGCTCAAATTCCTAATCGCCCTATTTCCGAAACGTCGCTTCCTGTGTCTCTAACTCTCTGTATTTCTCTCTTTCTCTCTCTTTTCACGCTCCCTCTCTCCCGACCATCCGCACTTGTCACACACGCACTCTCGTCTGTGCCAGGGCCGGCCAGGAGCTCCAGGTGACGCCACTCTAGGTGACGCTTGCTTATTCTCCTGTTTGCTTCAACTTCTCACTTTCATCCCATGCTCTGCTGTCACTGCCACTACCACCCACCTTTTGACTCTGGTTCTACCTTCCACCTTCTCACCTCTTGAAGAATTTCAGCGAATCAGTCGCTCTTCTGATTTTTGCCAGGGCTCTCCTTTGCCTTTGTTCTTGCCTCGCTTCTTTGCCTTTGCCTTCGGCTGTTCTCTACACGTCTTTCTCACTCTCTACCACGCCTTTGGACTTGACTACTTTCCATGTCTGTTCCCGTTGCCCTGTAAACTGCCTACTCTCCGTGCCCCATGACACATAGCCAGTATCAAACATTCTCCCGGAGGCCTTTTTAGAAGGGCCTTTTAAGGCGCCTGAAAGTGCTTTGTGTGATCTGGCTACTCCCTGTGCGCCTTTTACCCTTTGGCAGTGTTCGGCACGCCCCTGGAGGCATTTGCGAGCAGGCAGAGGGGCACAGTTGTGCCCTTCGTGGTCATCCAGTGCTGCAACTTCATCCTGCAGAATGGTGTGTTGCGTTGTATGCCCGTGTGAGTACCGCGTGTAATGAGTCTGCTTTTGAGTCGACTCAAAGGCACAGCCGTGCCCTTCGTGGTCATCCAGTGCTGCAACTTCATCCTGCAGAATGGTGTGTTGCGCCATGCTGCATGCTCTTACCAATGCTACATACCCACATTTGCTGAAGTGTTACAATCTTCACCAGTTTTCGAGACGTTTTCTTCCAGCTTTGGACCTGCGACATCATTCTGACAAACTTCTTCATATCGTTCCAGTTGTTACATACTCATTTGTCCATTGTTCCTGTTGCACGCGTGTGGTTACCACCAGGCTTGGTTACGGAGTACTTATTCGAGTCGGAGAACGATTCGCGGGTGGTCAAAGGACTCATGCACATGTTCGATACTGGTGAGCAACGAGTGAGCTATGGGTGAGCCATGTGTGACCAATAAGAGAGCAATGACACGGTTAAGAAATCTCTGAACTGACCTGCAAGTCATCTCAATGCTGGTCAGCGAAAACTGATGGCTATTGTGTGGAAAACCTGTCAAGACAAAGGCTTTCCCCTCTGAACCAAAAATTCCTACAAGTTCGTCGTGGCTCTTATTTAATCCCCTGAGTCTCTCACAATTCCGGAGGCAATTATTCTACAAGCAACTTCGAGCAAACTCCCACACCTCTCTCCTTCTCCCCTCCACTCCACCTCTCCAAAATCAGACCCCAACGCGGACATCCCTCCAGACACCAGCCCGCTGGACGTGGGGCAGCTGCTGCTGGTGTACCTCAAGTGCCTCCCCGAGCCTCTCATAACCTTCGCCCCCATTATTCCCAAGGCCATACATCCTTTCTTTTCAACAACTCAAAAGTCTACCCCCACAGTACATCCTTCCAGCAATCTTGAGCCAAACCCCCACCCCACTCCCCCGTCCCCCGGTTCCCCCTCCCTCGTCCCCCCACCTACCAGACCCCAATGCGGACATCCCGCCAGACACCAGTCCGCTAGACGTGGGGCAGCTGCTGCTGGTGTACCTCAAGTGCCTCCCTGAGCCCCTCATGACCTTCGCCCTCTTCCCCGGGGTTGCCACGGTCGGCAGCAGCGACGTCACGCAGCTCAGGCGACTGCTGCACACGCTGCCGCATGTGAATCTTGAGACGCTGCATGCTGTGCTGTGCCTGCTGTACCGAGTTAGCTTGCACGCTGATGTGAACAAGGTGAGGAAGGGTGTGGGGGGGTTCTGAGGGTTGAATGGGGGTTGCCACTGGCAGCAGCAGCGACATCGCCGCCTGTGAATCTTGTGACGCTGCATGCTGTGCTGTGCCTGCTGTACCGAGTCAGTCTGCATTCCGATGTGAACAAGGTGAGGGCTAGCAGGTGGCAGTCTAGTTCGTTCTTTCCTTCCTGGTGTGTTAGTTTCTACAAATTGTCCCGCCTGTGTATCTTGAGTCGCTGCATGCCGTACTGTGCTGTGCCTGTTGTATTAAGTCAGCCTGGGGTGGAGGGGGGAGGTTCTGAGGGCTGGGTGGGGGTTGGGTGTGTGTGGGCCTCTGCGGTGCTGCTACATATGCTGCTACATATGCTGCGGCCTGTGAATCTCGAAACGCTGCATGCTGTGCTGTGCCTGCTGTACCGAGTCAGCCTGCACGCCGATGCCAACAATGTGAGGTGTGGGGTGAGGAGGGGGTGAGGGCTGTGTTGTGGTCGGGGTGTTACTCTCCATGTTACCGCTAATAAAACGCCTCTTAAAGCACTCCAAAAAACATTTTTCCACTCCCTCCCTCCCTACGTCCTCCCATTCCCCCAGATGGACGCCCAAAGCCTAGCAGCCGAATTCGCCCCTGTCCTGCTCTGGCCACGACCAGAGGTCCCCCCGTCCCCCTCCCCATCCCCCTCCCCCTTCCCCCACGCCTCCTCCACCTCTGACCCTTTCGACTCCTCCCCTTCCTCCAAGCCCCCTTCCTCAACTGCCCGCTCCCCCTCCCTCTCCTCCTTGAGTCTAGACGAAATCAGAGAAGGCTCAGGAGCAGGTGCAGCAGCAGCAGGGGATGGGGGGGAGGGTAGCAGAGGGATGGATGGTAGCAGCATTAGCAAGAGCACGGGAGGTGGTGGTGCTGGTGGTGGTAGTGGGAGAGTGAGTGAGGATGTGCCGAGTCTGATGGCCCCCTCCTCCCCTCCTGCTTTGACTCCCAAGGGCAGTGCTGCTTCTGCTGCTGCTGGTGGTGGTTCTGGTGGTGGTGGTGGAGGCGGTGGTGCTGCTGGTGGTGGTGGGGATGCTATGGCGAGTCCGGCTATGAGGAGGGCACAGAGTGAGAAGGGAATGAGGGTGGGGGATGGAGTGAGTGCTGCTGCCGCTGCTGCTGATGGGCCTGCAGTCGTGGAGGCGAATGGAGAATCCTCTGTTCCTGGTGAGCTGGATCATTCTCCTGATGTGACTTATCCACTGCTTACGCTTTGGTTGATATGATGTGTGTATGTGGGACCATGTATCATGAAGTGTCCCCAAAGCACGAGCTTTTGCACCGAGTGAACCAGTGACAACGTCCGCTCTTCATTTGCAGACGCGCGCATGAAGGGTGGCATTTCAATTTGTGCTTTTGGTACTTGCAAGTGTTCCATTTCTTCAGCAAATTTAGCACGTGTTGGTGTATCCTGTCACTTACAGTGCGTTTGTGTTTTGGCTGGTGTGCAGAGATCCCTTTGGAAGAGGAGCCAACACAAGCGCAAACAGCAATAGTGGAAGCAATCATGGTGCTTATAGATAGCCATGAATCCATCTTCTCGCATAATCCCGGTGGCCCTATTCTCCTTCCCGTCCCGTCGTAAGCACAAGAAATGTTCCAGTGTCAAGTTCACATTTATGTGTACCGGTACCATACCAGTTTAGTACAGTGGGCTGGGCGTATGCTCGTATAGAATGAGATCCAGGTAGGCTTAGCAGTGTGTTTAGTGTGCCTATTTATGAGAGCATTATCACGTACAAACATTTCAAAAGTGTTTCACTCCCTCTAGATATAGGAGTCCTAACCGATGCTTAGCTTGCTCTTTGCTTGGCAGCAAATTTTGGAAAACATTTTGTGAAAAATGACATTGTAAATTGCAGATTTTGTGCTCAATGTTGAATCTAGCAAATACACGGTAGTGGAGCTGTTAATACAGAAGACACCGAATTATGTGTGCACTGCGCTCGCTAATCTGTGAGCTGAGGCACTGGGATTTTCGACATTGTCTGTCTGTAGATTATTCGGCATTGTTGTTTACGCCATTGCCAGTAATGGCGGTGGCTCACATTCCAACGTGCGTAATGGGGGCAGATGCAACGAGTTTTTGGACAGTTGCAGGAAATAGTAAGCCCGCGGGTGCCTCTACGACGGTGGAAAAGCAGTGTATGCTGAATCGCGCGAGTATCAGTCGCAGGATGTCGTCCTCGTTTGTAGGAGCACCGTTAAAGCGAATAATTCCTTCTGCTGCCTCCGCTATCGAGCTTTCCCCGCGTGATAAGCTCCCGCTGCGTAGGCGCCTGTCAGTTTCTGCCACGTGGCTCGAATGCAAGTGAGTGATGATGGTTTCGAGTCGACCAAAATAATCGTTTACGCGATGACGGCTGAGACACTGGGATTCATTGCGGAGCAATGCCGACACGCTGCGACACGCTGGGACACATGACCTTCGCATCTGCATTTTCTTGTCAGCATTATTCTCGATTCTCTGTCGGTGTTTCTTCCAATTTATCTACACGTATTATTCGTTTTTATCTCATTCTGGCCATCACATTTTCATCTCTCGTTTCACACGTCGTTCGTTGCCGTACGTGCTCACAAACGGACGCTCGTGAATCCACGTGGCGTCAGAGCAGTGGCTGACGCGCCCAACATTCCCCTCTCATTGGCCTACGACCTCTGGTCAGATCGCGAGCTCGTTCCCAACTGGATGCCATGGATCACCTCGGTTAAGGTGGGTTGAAAGCGGTGAAGGCGTCTCTTACTCCTTGTCTGACGAGTTGCTGCTACCACATCAAACTCGTAGATACATGCTTTCGTTATTATCACCATTCCTCTGTAGCACACCATTTCCTTCCATGTTACAGTACGTGTCATGCTATTCATGCCATAATTTCCCTTATCAGATACACACATGCCAGCTCACATGTTGCCTCTGCCACGTCATCAGGTGCTCCAAGAGACCCCGGAGCCCATCGCAAATCAGAAGATTCAGTGGCGCTCAGTCGATGGGGTCCCGAACAGGTAACACGTTTTTGAATCCCACACTTTACCTGCCAGAACCCCATCCATCCACTGAGGGATGCATGAGAGAGTCACCGGTTGCCTGTTAGGGATAAATCTCACAAGCTCCCTCACTTGTTCCATTGCAATGCGTGTATTGTGAAATCCATCCATGCTACCCTGAGGGATGCATCAGAGCCACCTGAGGGATGCATCAGAGCCACCTGAGGGATGCATCAGAGCCACCTGAGGGATGCATCAGAGCCACCTGAGGGTTGCATCGGAGCCACCTGAGGGATGCATCAGAGCCACCTGAGGGATGCATCAGAGCCACCTGAGGGTTGCATCGGAGCCACCTGAGGGATGCATCAGAGCCACCTGAGGGATGCATCAGAGCCACCTGAGGGTTGCATCGGAGCCACCTGAGGGATGCATCAGAGCCACCTGAGGGATGCATCAGAGCCACCTGAGGGTTGCATCAGAGCCACCTGAGGGTTGCATCAGAGCCACCTGAGGGATGCATCAGAGCCACCTGAGGGATGCATCAGAGCCACCTGAGGGATGCATCAGAGCCACCTGAGGGATGCATCAGAGCCACCTGAGGGATGCATCAGAGCCACCTGAGGGATGCATCAGAGCCACCTGAGGGATGCATCAGAGCCACCTGAGGGATGCATCAGAGCCACCTGAGGGATGCATCAGAGCCACCTGAGGGTTGCATCAGAGCCACCTGAGGGTTGCATCAGAGCCACCTGAGGGTTGCATCAGAGCCACCTGAGGGTTGCATCAGAGCCACCTGAGGCTTGCATCAGAGCCACCTGAGGGTTGCTTGTTAGAAATGCATCTCACGAAGTTACTTAACCTGTTCTATTGCATTGAAATTCATCCCATCCTGTTCCAGGCGCTCTTTACCACTGCTGCCCTCCTGCATTTTCCTTCCAGCATTCTCTACATTCTCCCAGACTTCCCAAATACGACTAAACGTTCACTGATACCCTTGCATCCTCTACTGTCTCACCTCGTTCCCCCCTCATCTCCTCACATCCTCTATTTCTAACACCACCACCACCACCACCACCACCACCACCACCACCACCACCACCACCACCACCACCACCACCACCACCACCACCACCACCACCACCACCACCACCACCACCACCACCACCACCACCACCACCACCACCACCACCACCACCACCACCACCACCACCACTACCATTGTTGAGAAGGGGATATGAGGGAGATTGTTGGGTGCCATTGTTTTGTAACAATGCTAGGTGTCTCTGTTGGGTGTCTCTGCTGGGTGTCACTGCTGGGTGTGTCACTGCTGAGTGTGTCACTGCTTAGTGTGTCACTGCTGAGTGTGTCACTGCTGAGTGTGTCACTGCTTAGTGTGTCACTGCTGAGTGTGTCACTGCTGAGTGTGTCACTGCTGAGTCACTGTTGTGTTGGGAGTCACGGCTATTCACATCTTGTAAATGTTTTTCTGTGCCACTGTTACAGATGACTCTCACCTACCAGTGCCCAGACATCCTCGTCCCTGTACTGGCGGTACGTTCACATGTGCATCTCTCCCATCCATCGGTTTTGCAGAGTTTAAACCCTTTAAGAAGTTAAACAGTTATCATCTCGTCATTTGGTGCTGCTAATGGTGCACTCTCCCATCCATCCCTGTTGCAGAGCCTAAACCCTTTAGTGGAGAGCATCATTCAGGCAGATATGGACCGTTTTGTGGAATATGCCACTAAGGTGAAAGTCAACCAACCCGCGTCCTGATAGTGAACAGAAGCTAGTTAAGGGCGGTGTGCTTTGCACATAAGAACATGTAGTGTTGAAATGTTGGGATTTGTGGGAGGGGAAAAAAACAAGTCTGAGATTCCTCAACCTGGCAAGGTTTTCAACATTGTGTGCTGCATATACTATGAAATGAATCCTTTTCCTTACTAATGAAACTATTTATGTGCTTGTTCTCCTGCACAAATGAACCACTTTATGAAGCTGTCAAAATCTATACAGATAAGGGGCTGTTTATTTCAGAAATGCAAGTGTTACGCGTCTCTCATTTTGCTTTTCCTACGAGTCGCGCTGGCGTGGCACGAAGCTGAGTGGCGGGAAGACTCGCCAGGCGCAGCGGCCCACAGGGCCCTGCCCTCCCGCCTGCATCGCCCAAAGACTTCACTCCTATTGGCTGTCACCAAGTCACGAAGTTCTGCACCAGAAGTACTGTGACAGGTGACCGCACACTTCCCCACACGGCTCCGCGTCGGGCACGTCCCGCGGTACACAGCACATCATGGAGGAACCGTGGATCATTGTGCGACCAGAATTTCGTCAAACGAAAAAAACACATCTTCGCAGGCAGAGCGACACTATTGAGGAAGGAGCTATTTTACAGTCAACAAAAAAACATGTAACACTGCGAAATTCATGCGTGTCTTCGCGACTCGATTTTCCGCTCATTGCTGTTGGTTTCATCCCATCAGTCACCCAAATTTGAGCGACATTTGACAGCAGAGGCGACTCGCTTTCATGGCTCTACCACTTTCCCTTCCACACGAGAAGTTGCCGCTGTTTTAGCTCCAGCGCCCCTCATTCCACAACAAGATACGTGAAGCGTGTTAGACGCGAGTCATCGTGCGATTAGGGTTAGCTTGACCAGGAGCGTGACGGTGACGGGAGTCTGCGAGGCACGGAAGAAGGTTGGTGACGTGAGGTAAGGCTAGGGAAAAAATCTTCAGACGTCTCTAGACTGCGTTGAATGGCTGTAAGCATCGCATCTCGCTAGCGGAACCCTTACCAGCGCTTCGTAGCCAGCCCTGGGAAACGAGGTAGACAGCGGGTTCCGGATTATCCAAGCACGCACAAGTTATTTCTAGAAGGTTCGCATCTTAGGCGGCTTCGTGTACGAGCAGCTAAGGTTCGGCGAGAAACAGGTTTCGTTACGCACTGCGACACGCTTTTTGTTTCTGAATTTTGCGGGGTTCTAGTGTGGACCACTGAAAGCAAAACTTGAGAACGTTGTTGGTGGATAGAAAACTGAAGCTAAGAATTAAGTGATAGCACAGGACTATATCACCTTGGATTGTTAGCGACGTAGCTTGTCAAGTTCGCAGTAATCGCCTGCCGGCCCAACTACCGTTTGTAGGTTTCCTCTTTATTTCTTAGAGCAGAATCCCTTACTCTCAAGGCACCATGTCGGGTGGCTTAGAAGCCGCCGCCGCCGAAAGCGGCGGCAACGCCACGTCAGACGGCTCCGCGAAGAACTCGGCCGCGAATGGCGCAGGAGCCATCGTGACAGACGCGATTGCCGGCGCGAAAGACGCGGGCGGCGAGGCGCTCAGGTGGCGCATCGACGTGGAGGATTACGAGTCGGAGGACGGCAGCAGCGTCGTCGGCAGCGTGCTGGAGAGCCTGCCGGCCAGCATCCCGGAATACCCGGCGGGAGGTGCGCGGGAGGGAGAGGAGGACGATGACGACAAGAACGACGACGAGATCTCGGTGCGTTCTCATTGGTTGGTGTGAAACAGGGTTTGCAGTTGATGGCTGCTTTGCTTACGTGAGACCCTGGCTTTAATCCCCCACTCCTAGCAACCCCAGTTTCTTCCCCCACTCCTCTCCCTTCCCCCCCCCACTCAACCTTCCCACCTTCCCGCCCGATTTCCTTCCTTCCACCCGAAACACCCAATCATGACTGCGCCCCTCCATTTCCGCCTCCCCTCCGCAGTTCATTGGCGGCATGCGCCCTCCCGTCGTCGGCTCCGCGGGTCTTGCGCCGCAGAATCCCGTCCTGATGGAGCGGAGCGCGACCGCTACCAAGCCCGCTCCCCCCGCGCCCGCAGCTGCGCGGGAGCCGCTGGGGATGGCGCGCTCGCAAACCATGGCTCCGCCCGCCGCGCCCAGCATGGTGTCCGCGGAAGACTTTAGCTCCGCGCAGGCGGAAGTCGGGCGACTGTTCGCTGCACTGAAAGAGGCGCGCGGAATGCGCGCGGACGCGCCGGCGGAGCAGGAGATCAAAGCGGCGGAGGTCGCGCGTCTGCAAGCGGCGCTGAAGGACGCGCGCGCAAAGGTTGCGCAGATAGACGCTGTGCGCCCGAAGCAACCCGCGAGCAGTCAGGGTAGAGCGTCAGCGGCGGCGGTGGCGGGGGCGGGAGTGGCGGGCGCTGGGGGAATGGGGATGGCGCGAAGCATGTCGGAGATGCCGCCGCGCGCCAGCCTGATGACGTCACCCGCACATCCCACGGCGGGGGGGCCTGGCGCAACACCAGCTAGCACTTCCCCCGTGCATCCTTCCGCCACCCCCCTGCGCCCCGCCACCGCTGGCTCCCGCGGAGTGGCGCTTTCCGCGAGTCAGCCGGGGGAGATTCGCCGGACGGTGTCGTTTGCGCCTGCGCCCTCCGCGCCAAGCGCCGGTGGCGGAAGCCCTCCCGCTGCGCTGCAGCAAGCCGCGTCGCTTCAGTCCCGCCCGAGCCCCGCCCCCGCCGCACCTGCGCGGCCTGCTTACGTGCCGCCTCCGTCTTCCGCCATGATTGCTCCTCCCGCCGCCGCGCCCAGCGCCTCCGCCGGCGCTCGCAGCGTTGGGTACGATAAGGAGGAGGATAAGGAAGACTCGCTGTCGGGCATTGGATGGGCGTCGCAGACACGTGGCAGCCTCGTGTCGTCCGACGACATCCCGTCGCACGCGTCGCACGCGGCGTCGCAAGCGACCCCTCCCCCTGGCGGAATCGGTTCCCCCTGGCGCACGCAAAGCTCCCCCTACCGTTTCTACAAGGGCCCCGGGGAAGGCGCGGGCGCAGCCCCTGGCGCAAGCGGCGGGTACGGCGGAAGCTCCGCCGGATATGGCGGGGCCGCGCCACGCAGATCGGCGTACGCCGAGTCGGATATGGGCGACGCGGTTTCGATCGCTTCGAGTCAAATCGCGTGGCGCTCCCAGTCCTCTGATCCGCGCGGGCAGCACCCGAGCCTGAGCCGCAGGCTCGGGAACCTTCCGGGTCTGGCGGCGGAAGGCGCGATGGTGCCGGACGTGGCGGCGACGATCGCGGCGGGGAACGCGGCGGGAGGCATGATGGATAACAGCGACGCGCAGTCCGTGGCAGCTTCGGAGGTGTCGATTCAGCCCGGGCCGAACAACGCGCTGATGCTCGTCCCAACGGTCAAACCCACCCCGCCGCCGCAATCGGCGCCGCCGAAGCCGGCGGGGAACGCGGAGGGGTCGATCGATCTGCAGGTGTTCAGCAAGCTGCTGGCGGAGACGCGCACGGAGAGCGACGCGATCGCGAAGCTGAAGCAGCAGAACAAGCTGCTGCAGAGCTGGTACGCGGAGGCCAAGGCGTGGGCGGACGAGAAGAGCCTGCGCGCGTGGGAGGCGACGTCGATGGCGGACGACGCGGAGGATGTCGCGGCGGTGAAGCACCGCATGCTGAAAGAGCTCGACGGGAAGCTCGGCGCGCTTAAAGAACGGCTTGCTGGGTGAGTGAGTGAGTGAGAGAGAGTGAAAGAGGGAGAGGGATGGGGAGAGGTTGAGAGGTGGGGAGGGGTTGCGGGGCGCGTGTGTCTGTGAGATGTGGCGGCGGTGAAGCACCGCATGCTCAAGGAACTGGACGGGAAGCTCGGCGCGCTCAAGGAACGACTGGCCGGGTGAGTTGGATGGGGAGAGGGGGAGCGGGTGTGGGGGGAGGAACACGTGTGTGCGCGGTGTTGCGGAGGACGTGGCGGCCGTGAAGCACCGCATGCTGAAAGAGCTGGATGGCAAGCTCGGCGCGCTCAAGGAACGGCTTGCTGGGTGAGTGTGAGGATGAGGGAGGTAGAGAGAGAGAGAAGAGGCCTTCCTCTCATTCCGTTACTTCCCTCTCATCCCCCAAACGCAACTTGTTTTTCCTTCATTGCAGCACAATCATGCGATGTTGTCTCTTTATCCCCTCCGTTTCCACACTCCTCCCCTCCCTCCGTCGTCTCCTCCGCCCCTCTATCCCTCAAATCAGCGCGAGCAGGAGAACCGCGTGTTGCGGCAGCGCAACCAGGCCATCGTGTGGTGACCCCCTCCCTCTCCGTGCTCCCCTCCCTGCCCTCTCCCATCCCTCTCGCATCAACCTTCTCCCTCTTCTCCCCCCAGCATGACGATGCTGGAGCAAGTTTTACAGTCTTGATCTCGCTTAGGCGTGTTTACAGGTTTGCTGCTACTCCCGACATGAATCTGGAACCTTCTCCCTCTTCTCCCCCCAGCATGACGATGCTGGAGCAGGAGAACCGCGTGTTGCGGCAGCGCATCCAGGCCATGGCGTCCGTGAGGGGCCCCAACCAGCTGCTGGAGCAGCTCAAGAACGCGCCGCGCATCGACGTGGTGAGTGAATGTGACTGAATGGAATGTGACTGAAAGAGTGCACGTGAGTGCGCCACGGGATGATGTGTCGCGTGTGAGTGAATATGACTGGAACTGGTGAGTGTGACCATCACCAAGGTACTAAAGCCGTGTGACAATATCTGTTGTGCCTGCCTGCTGGTGTGCGTGAAACGAGGGTCTGAGCTGCTCAAGCTATGTCACCTCACTCCCTCACTTATTCGCCTCTCCCACCCATCCTCACCACGCCTCCCCTCCCCCCCCTTTTCCCTCCCCCTTTTCCCTCCCCCTTTCCTTCTCCCCCTTCTCACCCTTACCTTCCCCTTTCCCCTCCAACAGAATGCGCTGAGGTCCCGCGGGCAGGACATGGACGCGTTGGCGCGGTGGATCAACGAGATGAAGGAGGAGGGCGGGCAGGTGGAGCGACTCAAGAAGCTCAACAAGCTGCTGCAGGTGGGTGTGACTGTAACGAGCAATGTGTGGTAGTTAATGAGCGCGTGGAATGAAGAAACTGGTAACGAACTCGCCTGAGAGCCAATAATCGGAATGCAAGGAGTCCAAGCATATCTCGCCCGACAATGGCTAACCCACAACTTGCAAGGATGTCGTGTCGCCCTCTTCCAACGTCTCTCATATCCGAACCTCCACTCTGCAGGGTTGGTACGCAGACGCGAATTCGCGCGCGGAGGATGCGCTACAGCGGGAGAAGGAGCTTATCCGCGCCACCTGCTGTCTTACTGCCTCGCCCTTCCCCCATATTCCCTCATTTCCTCTCAGGGGTGGTACGCGGATGCCAACTCGCGCGCGGAGGATGCGCTGCAGCGCGAGAAGGAGGAGTTCATCCGCGCCAAGGCGGCGGAAGAGCTGGCGGCTGCGGGCGACCTGCTGATTCTCGAAATGGAGGCGAAGTTCAGCGAAATGCGCATGAAGCTGGCCGCGTGAGTAACAGCGGTGTACAGAATTGATAAAAATGCAAACTACACAGTACACACACAGATAGAATCCTATACAAACAAAGAACTGTAGTACCAGCCATCCGAAATGGTGACTGGAAGCTCCAGCAGAAAACGTTGGAAAGTCGTGATCACCTGGTCCTGACCCCCTCGTCTTCTCCCCTGCATACTTAACAGCATGCCATGATCGGTGGTGCAATCTCAGCCGTCAGATGCTGGAGCAGGATTACAGGGAGCTGCACCAGAAGATCGTGCCTTTGTCTCCTCCTGACCCTTCATCTCCTCTTGTCCTCTTGTCCTCCCCCCCTCCCTTCCCCTTGACATGCAATGCCCTCACCAATGCTGCAATCTCAGCCGTCAGATGCTGGAGCAGGAGAACAGGGAGCTGCACCAGAAGATCACATGGATGCCCTTGTCTCCTCCTAACCCTTCTTCTCCTCTCCTCCCTCACCCCTCCCCCTGACACGCCCTTGACATGCGATGCAATCTCAGCCGTCAGATGTTCGAGCAGGAGAACAGGGAGCTGCACCAGAAGATCATATGGATGCCCTTGTTTCCTCCTAACCCCTCTTCTCCTCTTATACTCTTCCCCACTTGTCCTCTCCCCACCCCTCCCCTTGACATGCAATGCCCTGTGCTGCAATCTCAGCCGTCAGATGCTGGAGCAGGAGAACAGGGAGCTGCACCAGAAGATCGTGGCGCTGTCAGCGGGCAAGGCGGGCAGCATGTCGATTCACAAGCAGGAGGTCAGCGAGGGGGGGTAATGAGTGGGTACGGTGTAAAACAGTCAGAGGTGAAGTAAAGGGCAAGGCGGGCAGCATGTCGATTCACAAGCAGGAGGTCAGCGAGGGGGGGTAAAGCAGGCAGCGAGCTTCGGAGAAAGGGGCAAGGCCGGAAGTATGTCGGTGCACAAGCAGGAGGTGAATGAGGGGGGGATAAGGTGAGGGGCTGATGAGTAGGGAGGAAGCAGGGTGTAAAGCAGGCAGCGAGAGTCGGAGAAAGGGGCAAGGCATATGAAGAAGTGTTTTGAGACGTCTCAAAAGTCACCTCGTTAGGAGGTAGGGTGTAAAGCAGGAGGATAACCTCGTTAGGAAGCAGGGTGTAAAGCAGGCAGCGAGAGTTGGAGAAAGGGGCAAGGCGGGCAGTATGTGCACAAGCAGGAGGTGAGGCAGGAAGATGATGAGGGAGGGAGATGATGAGGCAGGGAGATGATGAGGGAGGGAGATGATGAGGGAGGGAGGTGATGAGGCAGGGAGGTGATGAGGCAGGGAGGTGATGAGGCAGGGAGATGATGAGGGAGGGAGAGAAAAGCAGTCTTGGAGAAAAGCAGTCTCGAAGCCCAACATCTTGATCCATACGTCTCCAAGGCCAATTTACATCTTGAGCCATTGACAATTGTAGTGAGTGCGGCTAAAAACCAAGGGCTCCTTCTCACCTTCTCCCCCCACACTCCGCTTTCTTCCCCTCTTTCCCTCCCCCCTTTCTCCCCCTTCCACAGGAGACGTTGATGGAGTGCGTCCGACAGAACCTGGGCTTCAGCCGCGGCCGGCCGGTGATGGCGTGCATTGTGTACAAGGCGATGGTGCACTGGAGCATGATCGAGGTGGAGCAATCTAGGGCTCATCTGCACCCTCTCCCCACCCTCTTCTTCCTCCGTCTCCCCCTCCTCCCGCAACAGGAGACGTTGATGGAGTGCGTCCGACAAAACCTGGGCTTCAGCCGGGGCCGGCCAGTAATGGCATGCATTGTGTACAAGGCGATGGTGCACTGGAGCATGATCGAGGTGGAGCGCATGAACACGTTTGACAAGCTGATGGAGCACATGCAGGCCGTGTGCAAGGCGGATAACAACGACTTGAGGTGTTACTGGCTGTCGAACACTGTTCATCTGCACTTCCTGGTGAGTTGAAGTGAATAATGGGATGGGGACAGGGAAGGGAGGGTTGGGATGAACACGTTCGACAAGCTGATGGAGCACATGCAGGCCGTGTGCAAGGCGGACACCAACGACTTGAGGTGTTACTGGCTGTCGAATACCGTGCACCTGCACTTCCTAGTGTGTTGAATGGTGGGCTAAAGGAGTCTGGATTGAATGGTGAACACTAGAAGGTGGGAAGTTGGGGGTGCGCTGGAGCATGATTGATGCGAACTGGGTGAAAAAATCTGATAACCACTCTCCACCACCCCCCACCACTCCCCAACCCTCCCCACCCGTCAGAACACCCGAGGACCAAGTCGCATGGACAACACGGTGGCCAAGTCGCAGCTGGGAGTGCAGATCGAGAAGCTCTATGTGGTGACGCGCGACGCCATGAAGCACCGCATCTCACTGCTGCTCAACGACCTGCTGCAGGTATGAGTGTGACTACAGAAGAGTGACAATAGGAGAGTGCAACTATGTGGCAAGAAGGAACAGTGGTGCATTCAAAGGGTCCCATGAAGCACCGCATGTCACTGCTGCTCAACGACCTGCTGCAGGTATGAGTGTGACTACAGAAGAGTGACAATAGGAGAGTGCAACTATGTGGCAAGAAGGAACAGTGGTGCATTCAAAGGGTCCCATGAAGCACCGCATGTCACTGCTGCTCAACGACCTGCTGCAGGTATGTGACAAAAAGAGTGTGACCAAGAGTGTAGGTCTGTGTATGTGTTACGCCATTAGTCCAAAGGCCCTGAATCCGGCTCTGTAGTGAGCGGCACCTCTACCGTGTTGGTGCACAAGCTGGTGCCATGCCAACCCCCTCTCTGCTACCCCCCCTCCCCATCCCTGACTCCTGCTCGGCAGTCAGCGGCGCCTCTACCGTGTCGGTGCACAAGCTGGTGCCAACTCCCTCTCTGGTTACCCCCCCTCCCCATCTTTTCCCCTCCCCCCTGGTGCCACCAGGCCCCTCCGGTGAATGTAGAGGAGCCGGGCTACGAGTTCCCCGACTCTGGGTCTGCAATCAGCATCGACCGTGTCGGTTCACAAGCTGGTGCTGACGCCGGGCAACGTAAGGCGCCAGATGACGATGTTCTGGGAGAGTAGAGAAGAGTAACGGACGTCTCACCCTGTCTTCCCCACGCTCCTCCTGTTCCATCCCTCATTCCCTGATCCCCTGCCAGCCCCCTCCTGTGAATGTGGAGGAGCCAGGCTACGACTTCCCCGACTCTGGTTCAGCCATCAGCGGCGCGTCGACTGTGTCAGTGCACAAGCTGGTGCCGACGCCGGGCAATGTGCGGCGGCAGATGACGATGTTCTGGGAGGGGCTGATGGGGGCTTTAAGGTGCTTCGTGGACGAGTGCCGAGGGAACTACGTGCCGCCGCTGCTGGTGCGCGAGTTCATGGCGCAGCTGCTGCAATACGTGGACGTCAAGCTCTTCAACAGGTACGCCTAAGAAACGCCCAACACCGCACAAAACCGTTCTGCATTGCCCAAACTGCACACCCCACGTGTGCTGCTGGTGAACGAGTTCATGGCGCAGCTGCTGCATCAGTTTGGCGAGTTTGTTTCACTAATGGGAGTTTGTTTCACTAATGGTAACCCTCTTCGTCCATGCTCGCAACCCTATGTGTTTCCCTCTTCGCCCGCAGCGTGATGATGCACTGCCCGTGGGTGCCGTGCACATTCACGAATGGCGAAACGATGGAGGCCGGGATGAGCGATTTGGAGGATTGGCTTGGGAATGTGGACGAATGGCTGGACGCCACGCTGGTGGACACCATCAGCCTCACATCGTCGCTCATCGAGAACATCAAGCACATTCGGCAAACCGTTGGGTTCCTGGTGAGTGTGGCTGGCTGTGTACAAAAGATGTATAAAATACAGTAAAACGTGGAACGTTTCATTCCCATATTGCTGATATCTCCCATTCTTCCTTCTGGTGTGTGTTATTGTACACATTGACAGGCCTGGGTGTGGCTTGCAGCTGAATAATTCTCCCACCCACCTCTTCCATCCTCCCCTTCCCCCCTCCCATTTCCCTTGTTCCCTGTTACCCTTTCATATTCCCCCATTTTTCTCATGCGATGAGAAAAAGCCCGCCCGCAAGCTGCAGCACATTCAGCGCATGTGCCCTGACCTGAGCACACCAGCTGGCTAGTGCTCCCAACACCCTCCTATTCAGCTGGACTCACCTCTTACCAACACCCCTCATTCCCTCATCCCCCCCTCTCACCCCCTTCCCCACCCCCCCATTCAGCTGGACGAGAGCAAGCCGGGGCGCAAGCTGCAGCACATTCAGCGCATGTGCCCCGACCTGAGCGTGACCCAGCTGCCTAATGTTCCCACCCCACCTCTTACCAACGCCCCTCCGTTCCCTTCCCCCCTCTCCCCTCTATTCAGCTGGACGAGAGCAAGCCGGGGCGCAAGCTGCAGCACATTCAGCGCATGTGCCCCGACCTGAGTGTGACCCAGCTGGCACACATCTGCACGTGGTTTGAGGACGACAAGGACGGGTCGCCAGGCGTGGACCCAGCGGTGATTGAGCAGATGTGGGCACTGATGACCGAAGATGCTCCCTTCCTGCTCAAGGAGGACAAGAGGTAAGCGATTCAAGGATCACTTATGTGACTGGCGTTTGACTTTCTATGGTTTTTAGAGGACTTCAAATTCACTTCCCTTACTTCCAGGAAAAGGCAATAAGTGAGCGAGTTTGTGACTTTCTCCAGCGCATTTCCAACGAATGAAATGTATTATCAATCCACCTGCACCCAACACATGCGCTTCCCTCGCGCTCGCAGCTGCCCGCGTTCCAAACGGACGAGGTGTCTTGCTCCATGAAGGAATTGGTCTTGGACGATATCGACCCACCCGCAGCGCTGCACAACGATCTTCCCCCCCTCATGCTCGTGCTGCTCCCTGCCTGCTCCCCCTCCCGTCCCCACCCCCCCCTACCAGCTGCCCGTTCCAAACGGACGAGGTATCTCGCTCCATGAAGGAATTCGTCTTGGACGACATCGATCCGCCTGCAGCGCTGCGAAGCGAGCCGGCCTTCTACTTCCTCATCCCCGCGCAGCAGCGCCAGCAGGAGCAGCTGCAGGCTGCTGGGCTTGTTGGTTCAAGTGTTGCTGGGGATCCCCGCAGGAGGCTGGCTATGTAGAGTGCTTGTTGGGGAAAAGGTCTTCCACTTCCTCATCCCCATGCAGCAGTGCCAGCAGGAGCAGCTGCAGGCTGCTGGGCTTGTTGCTGCTGGTGGCGGGCCCAGTGGTCGTGGCAATGTCGCTATAAAATCCCCACCGGAGACATGCGATGTAGACTTGTGGAAGTTTCAGAGTGTAGTGGCTACACGATGGTGTGCCTTGGGAACCCCCTTTGCTTCGTCGTCTCTGTTTAGCAGCACCAGCAGGAGCAACTTCGTGCGGGGGGGGGGCTTGTTTGGTGGTCCGTATGGTTACAGAGTTGCATAATGGCATCACGCCGTAGCATCTATCTTTAGTGTTATAGCGGTGGATTCATGAGGGTCTTGGGTGTTCTTTAGTGGTGCAATGTTTTCCCATGTTGTAAGCGAGGGTAGAGGGGAATAAGGTATAAAATACAGTGTGGAATGCGGGTTTTGGTTTCTTTTTCAGTCATGTTATGCCTTGTGTCATGTGTTTTTATAGTTCTGTTATGCTCGCATTATACAGCGTGGTGGCTGACACGCGGAAAATGGATGGAATGCGATTGCTTGACGCGTCACACTTTAGCGTAATTCCAAAGTGGCAACGGCAACAAACTTCTGGCGTCATCAGGGCTGGATCCATCTTGTTCCACGTCATCTTCCTCGTGTGATCTGTCATCCGACATTCCCTTCTCCAATCACCTCTTCCTTCCGTATCACCACTTGCCACGCCATCTCCACCCTCTCCCACCTCTCCAGCCCAATGCTGGTAACCCGAAATCAAGAATCTAGGTTTCAGAATCCAGACTCTTCAGCATTCCAGCACCTAGATAACTTCAGGACAGACTCGTTGTTTCAGGCAGTCTGGATTTTGGCAACATTGTTCAGTGACACAGATTAATTTAGCCAGTCAGGAAACTAGGTCCTATAAGGTCCTGGGCGTTAGAGCGAGGAGTGAGAGTAGCGGTGGTGACCGTAGCGCTGGTCAGAAGATTCTTTCTTGCTCCGGTCTTGGTGGCTGAGCTATGGCGTCCGTGACGTCCCTCCCCGCAGCTCTAACCATTGCTGCTGGCGTGTCCGCTTCGCTCCCCGCCTCCTCCCTCTCCCACACTCCCACCCCCTCGTCGTCGACTCGCATTGCCTCGCTAAAATGCCGAGCCGAGGCGCGAAAGGATGACGTTACTTCTCAACCCGCTGACGTGGCAAAATGGCTCGGCACGGCCGCGGTGACCCTATCCGCCACGGCAGCGCTTTTCTGCGGCTCCGTCGACCCCGCATTCGCCGACGTGGAATTGAAAACGTACTACGGCACAGCTGCCAGCGCGTCGTCCTATGGCGGGTACGGCGGGAACGCGAGCAAGCAGGCGACGGCGGAGTATATTTACGGCGTTCCTGACGAGTGGAAGGAGCGCGCGATCTCCAAGGTGGAGAAGGGTACCAATGGCACGGACAGCGAGTTCTTCTGGCCGAAGAACCGCAACGTGAAGACCTACGTCACCTTCCTCGCTGGTAAGTTTTTGAGACGTTTCAGAATCTCAAGGTGGGCAAGGGGACCGACGTCAGGGACAGCGAGTTCTTCTGGCCGAAGAACCGCAATGTGAAGACTTACGTCACCTTCCTCGCTGGTAAGTTTTTTAGATGTCTGGGGGGTGGAAGGAGCGCGCGATTTCAAAGGTGGAGAAGGGAACCAACGGCACGGACAGTGAGTAATTTTGGCTGAAGACTTACGTCACCTTCCTCGCCGGTGACTTTCGAGGGGTCGTGAAGTTTTGACGGAGGTGGAGAAGGGTTCCAATGGCGAGTTGTTCTGGCCCAAGAACCGCAATGTGAAGACTTTACATTCCTCGCCGGTGAGTCGTGAGACGTCTCAGAATTGGAAGGAACGTGCAATCTTGAAGAAAGAAAGCAATCAGCGGCACGGACAACGAGTCCTTCTGGCCCCACGAATCGCAACGTGCTGAACGGCAGTGCTCTGTCTGTCGGACGTCTGTTGAGCCCCATAACGGAAACTCCTGCAAATTGCGTGTCAAAACGTCCACTTCCGTCCCGCAATCATTTTCCGCCTCCCTCCCCCCTCTCCGTCATTCCGCTCCCCCTGTTCCCTCGTGCGCCAGGCTTCCGCCGTCTTCCCCCGCAGGACAACGTGTTGAGCGACATCGCTCTCTCTGACGTCAACCTGCAGGTGCGTGGGACCGCCTGACCATGACAGAAAAAAAATAAAAAATGTATTGGAAGTAAAGTATATTGAAGTGCCTAAGACAACGTGTTGAGCAACATCGCTCTCTCTGACGTCAACCTACAGGTGCGTGGGATCGTCTGACTGGGATTGAATCTTAGCTCAGTAGATGTGACTAATTCTGAGGTGCCTAAGACAAGTTTTGGGATGCCTCAAAACCCGTTGAATTGAAAGAAGTATTCTTGAGGCGCCTGAAACAACTGGCTAAACGTCATTCCTCTGTCAGGCAGGACCCAACATGCAGGTTGATGGGTCGTCTTGAGTTTCGAGGCTCTTTCGTGCAATTGTTACTTGTTCATTTGAACGACGTCAACCTTGGACAGGAAGGGATGGGGCTGGTGAAAGGCTTGGGGAGGAGAGATGGGGAAGAGGTGGTGTGGTGCGGTTGAATGGAGATTAACGAGTGGACCCTGGTAAGATGGTTGGAAGGTTGGTTGGATGCATAGGTGGCAATTGAGGGACAAGTCGCCCGAATTCCTTCCAAGAAAAAAATAAAAGTGATTTCAATAAGGCTGGTCGGATGGTTGGAAGGTTGGATTGGATGCATAGGTGGCAATTGAGGTGAAGTCGCCAGAGGCCCTTTCCACCACATTCTCCCCTCTCCCTTTCCTCAACCTCCCCACGTCTTGCATGATTGTTTTCTGTCAGCGGACGAGATCAAGCAGGGGCAGCACCAAAATCCCCTTCAACGACCCTTAGGCCTCACTCCCCCACCCACCGCCACCCCCGTCCCCCCGTTCCCCCCTCCGGCCCTGCTTGGAGGATTTGATTCTGTCGGCGGACGAGATAAAGCAGGGGCAGCACCGGGGCGCGGGCAGCAACCAGCTGTACTACGACTTTGAGATCGACAGCCCGCTGGGCCACGCCCTCATTACAGTCACACATGCGCCCCACCCCAACCCATCCTCACCTGCAGGACTCGCTTCAGCAGACGGGATGAAGCGGGTGCTGCAGCAAGATCCCCTTTTAACAGCCCCTGGGCCTCCCCCCCCAACCCCCGCCCCCGTCCCCCCTCCTCCCTCCCTTTTTAATGCAGGATTTGATTCAGACAGCGGACGAGATCAAGCAGGGGCAGCACCGGGACGCGGAGAGCAACCAGCTGTACTACGACTTTGAGATCGACAGCCCGCTGGGCCACGCCCTCATTACAGTCACCGCCGCCAAGAACAAGCTCTACGCTCACTTTGTCAACGCTCCGGATAAATTCTGGAAAACGTATGTCGGCCACACCTTGCCTCACTGGTTTCCCCTTTCCTCTGCCTGCTTCTGAGCGTTGCCAAGAACAAGCTCTACGCCCACTTTGTCAACGCACCGGATAAATTCTGGAAAACGTATGTATCCGTCCCCCCCCCCTTTTTTGTTTTTTAGTTATTATTATTTAAATCTTGCCATCTTTCTACTCCGCCCCCGGATAAATTCCGGAAGACGTAAGTACTCATCCTTCCGCATCTCTTGCCATCTTTCCACTCCGCCCTTTGCTGTCCACGGCTTGCTGTCCCCCTTTATTCTCTGCCTGTGTTTGACTAAAGCTAAGAACAAGCTCTACGTACTCTTGTGGAACCCCTTAAAAGCCAGACTCAAAATTCTTACTGTGTCTTCACATCCTCTCTCCACATTCTCAAAATTCCCCATCCCCTCTCTCCACTCGGTACACACATCTCCACACACCCAGGAACGAGGCATTGCTCCGGCAGATGGAGCTGTTTCAAACGCCGGCAGGAACTCTCTGGGCCCATCCTTTCTTTTCGGTCCTCTCCCTCTCCCTCTCTTCCCGCCTCCATTCCCACTCCCACTCCCCATCGTCGCACTCCCAGGGACGAGTCATTGCTTCTGCAGATTCAGACCTCGGTCAAGACTGTCGGTAGGGACCCACTTGAGAGCACCCCTTTTATTCCTGTCATCCCCCCCTCCCACACCCACATCCCCACTCTCCCCTCTCCACACTCCCAGGGACGAGGCGTTGCTGCGGCAGATTCAGACCTCGTTCAAGACCGTCGGTAGGGACCCACTTGCCCCACCGGATGTCTACTAGAGCCCTTGGAGGAGTCAACCGTACTGTGCTCGAGGCCAAATTCTTTTGAGGCGCCTCAAAAGTCGTCGGCAGGGACCCACTTGCCCCACCGGATTGAAGGAGTCAATCAACCCTGCTGTGCTAGAGGCCAAATTCCAGAGGCAAAATCTACTGGCCGAGTCAAACCCTTACTTCCTGAGGGAACAGACAACCATCTTACGGTAGCAAATTTTGCTCAGAAGTGTGCAGCGTGAATGTCTAGGGATAGTGAAGATTACTGTACAAGGATGTATCGTGTTGCGTATATGCTGGATGTGAGAGATGCCCGGATGGCCAGATGCCAAAATACACATCATTGCAAGCAACCCATCACTGGTATGCTGGACTGCCCAGTGACAGGTACTGGTACCGTATGTGATTCTGAGCCAGTCTCTCCTCTCCTCTGATTACAGCCAGCCCACACCACCCAGAAACAAGGGCCGTCTGTTTTCCGGATTCAATTCATACAAAATTGGATCCGCTGAATAGCTACATCCCAGCTAAACATTATCAGTTAATCCTCTTAACCAATCTCTCCACTTGCTTCATCATAGATACAGCTAAGGTAACGTAGGCTGGCTCATTATTAAGATGCATCCACCCCTGACCTAAAAATCAGCCTCCTTTTCTACTTGGCTCAAAGATCACCTTGTTACGGGTCACATCACAACACCTCCTCCAGTACCTGTCCCTTCCTCCTCTTCTATCTCCGTCCTCCTCTCCTCTTCTATCTCCTTCCTCCTCTCCTCTTCTATCTCCTTCCTCCTCCTCCTCTCTCCTTCCTCCTCTCCTCCTCTCTCCTTCCTCCTCTCCTCATCTCTCCTTCCTCCTCTCCTCCTCTCTCCTTACTCCTCTCCTCCTCTCCTCCTCTCTCCTTACTTCTCTCCTCCTCTCTTCCTCTCTCCTCCCTCCTCTCCTCTCTCCTTCCTCCTCTCCTCTCTCCTTCCTCCTCTCCTCCACCTCGTCTCCTCTCTTTCACCATCTCCTCTCTTTTTCTCTACTCTCTCCCCTCCACAATTTCTCCTCCTCCTCCTCCTCCTCCTCCTCCTCCCCATCCCTACCACAACCACACTCGCCATTGCCACGTCAGCATGCCCATGCATCTCCACGCCATCCCATCACCACTCAAGATGAACCAACCTCTTCTCTTGCCCTCCTCCTCTTCCTGCATCAGCTCGCCTCCACCCATACATGCCACGTCCCCTCCAATCGTGCCACGCCAGCTGGCATTTCAACATCTTAAAATTTCAGCCTCCGTATACCTAACATCACCCACTAATCCACATCATCACCGCTTGATGTTTAGCAATTCCTTAGCCTCCTCCTCCTCCTGCACAAGCACCGTGCTCGCGTACTTACTTAAGAGCTCCGCCTTCTTTTTCGCCACCACCATTCGCTCAATCTCCTTCTCATCAGGCAGCGGCACGTGCGCCACGAACCGCCGCCCGCCCACCGCATCCAGCGCCGCCTCTTCCGCCGCGTCTAACGCCGCCTCCTCGCGCCTCGCGCGCTCCGCCGCTTCCTCGCGATCCTCTTCCGTTTCCTCCTCGTCCGCTTCCCCTCTCTCTTGGGCCACGATCCCGCGTCGCTCCCGCGATTCCCGGGTCTCGATCGGCGCTCCGAGCTCGTCTAGCAGATCCGTCTGAACCCGGATCGAAGCTTCCTCCCCGCTTTTCACGGCGCGGCGTGCCTCGGCTTTAACCGCTTCGAGCGCCTCCCACTCTCGCACCGACTTCTCTATAATCTCCCGCTCAGCCTCCGTCTCGAGCCGCACCAAGATCCCGTCCTCCTCGTCCCTGTACCCGTAATAGTCCATATCGATACGCTTATAAAGCTCGTACCGATTCCGCTTCTTAGTCGGCGCCGTTGGCTTCTCGAACAGCTCGCGAACGCCCGGCAGGTTCTTCGCAGCGCCGAAGTAACGGTAACCAAACCCCTTGCCGGTCGCGGAGCCGGCCGGCAGCTCGTCGTCTCCATCGCCGACTTCTTTACCGTCCGCGTCAGTTATCTTGGGCCCTTGTTTCGCGTAATTCGGGCCGCCAAGCTCAACTATCCGTTTCTCCCAGTGCCCTTTCTCCCGTATGAGCTTATTGATCTCGTCGTTAAGATCCTTAAGTCGGTGCTCGCCTAACCCTGGGTTCTGAATCTCTGTTACTCGCCGTCCGATCTCGCGCAAGATCTGCTGCCGCCACTTGTCGGCGTCTGATAGGTCGCGGCATTCGGACGCGAGGAACGGGCGCTTCTCCCGCGGCTTGCGCTTCTCGTCCTGCTTCGCGGCCCAGAAGCGATTAAGCACGGCGTTCGCCTTCTCCTCGTTACGCGCCATGGCTGCGAGCGATGCGAGGCGGCACCAAGAAGATGAATGGCGACCCAGCAAAGGTAGTTCTCCGAATCGGCATCTGGATACTTAATAAAACATTCCACCACCGAAATCAGCCGCCCTAGCTCAGTTGGTAGAGCGCAAGGCTCTTAACCTTGTGGTCGTGGGTTCGAGCCCCACGGGCGGCGCTGAACCCTTCAGGGTCCCGACTTTTGGCCATCAAGCCTTCCCCCGAATGGGGTAACGTTTTAGCGAGCAAGCGAGAATGACTTTCCAGTCGCCGACCCGTTCTCGCCGCTCTGCATTTGTTACGCCGTTCCAGTCGAGGAGATCCCAAGGTTGGTTCCATTTTCTCACGTTTTGGGTTGGGTCTGGTCTGGCCCGAGTAGTTCAACTGCTGCTGCTGCTCGCCTGGCCTCGCTGCTGGTCTTCCTTCTGGAATCTCAGAAGCTCGGCTCAGTTAAAAAAATTCCCCGTCTCTCTGATCTGATCGGGCTAACCGCTGCGTATAATACTTGTTCTCGGCGCGCGACTCGCGGTTTACGCGTGAAGTTTGAAATTGCTGCTTCATTCATTAATCTCTGCATAATACTCGTTAGAAACTCCAGGTTTATGCTCGCTGCGTATGCGCCATCTACCCTGATCACCAGGGCCTGAGAGCGCTGTCGTTTCAACAATCCTTTTGACTTAGCCACCCTTCGTAGTTAGCTAAACTGTTGCAAATTACGGATAGTTGTTTTCTCGAAACTTCAAATGAGTACAGCGCTGTGCTTGGAATAACAGAGCCTTAGAATACTGCATCGCAGGTATCTTCGAGCTTGAGAAATCTTAACCCTAAATTCACCGTCAGAAATATTAATCCAGCTAAGCATCCCGCAGAAATATTAATCCGGCAGAAATATTAATCCGGCAGGATGAGGAAGACCAAGGGCGGGCGGACGATGAATCCGACAGACTCGTTCCGCAAGGAGCAGCGGAAGCGCGAGATCAAGAAGAACAAGGTGGAGCGCCGCAAGGTTCGCGAGACCGGCGTTCTGCGCAGCGACCCCGTCGCCATTCGCGAGCAGATCGCTAAGCTCAACGCCGCGAGTGCGTCCTCCCGCTTTCTATCGTTTCTATAATTGCCATGAAATTTTGGTCCGACGCAGCGACCCGGCGTCCATCCGCGAGCGGATCTGGATGACCTTTTTCTTATGCCTTTTTTTTTTTTAAACTTCCCCTTCAATTTTCTTTTTTCGTCCGAGCTTCGAGAAGAATCGCAAGCACAAGCTGAGGCAGCTGGAGAGGATAACATTTGTCGGGCACTTGTCAGACCTTTGTCAGACCTTTGTCAGACCCTTGTTAGACCATTGTCAGACCCTTGTTAGACCCTTGTTAGACCATTGTCAGACCCTTGTTAGACCATTGCGTGCGTGTGTGTGCCGTGTGCTGTGTGTCGTGTGTGCCGTGTGCTGTGTGTTGTGTGTGCCATGTGCTGTGTGTCGTGTGTGCCGTGTGCTGTGTGTGCCGTGTGCTGTGTGTGCCGTGTGCCATGTGCGGTGTGCCATGTGCCACGTGTACTGTGACTGGTGGTCAATGTAGAGTCGGAGGGACCCATGGAGAAGACTCGCAAGCACAAGCTGAGGCAACTGGAGGACCGGCTACAGCTGGTGGTGAAGAAACGCAAGGTGGGTGATTCAAAGGGGGGGTGCGGTGGTGGAGGGTGAGGAGGAGAGGGGTTGTGTGTGTAGTAGTTGAGCGAGTGACTGAAAGCTGCGGCAGCTGGAGGACCGGCTGCAGCTGGTGCTGAAGAAACGCAAGGTGAGTGATGGGGAGGGGAGGTGGAGGGTGATGGAGGAGAGGAGGAGATGAATGTGAGGAGGAGGGGGGATATGACTGACTGATTGGGTGAGTGACTGAAAGGGCTGGGAAGCACAAGCTGAGGCAGCTTGAGGACCGGCTGCAGCTGGTGTTGAAGAAACGCAAGGTGAGTGATGGCGGGGAGGGAGGGGAAAGGGGGAGGGGGGGTTGGGAAAAAAGGGGAGAGAGCAGGATGGGGAGAGGGGGTAAGGAGGGGAGTCGGAAGGGAGAAAGGATGGTGCTGGGCTGGGCTGGGAACATTGTGGCGGTGAACCAGGGGGAGTGCCAGGTGAAGGTAATCAACGCCCTTTCGTAAGGACAGGAAGATTCTGAAGCGTCTTGAAAATAGATGGTGCTGGTGAACAAGGAATAGAGACTGTGATTGCTACGGGTGAAGGTAAGAATTGACCATATGTACGGTCGGAGCACTCTGAGAAGATTTTGATTCTCTTGGGAAGAAGAGAATGAATTGTCTGACTTCCTCTCGCCTCACCCACTTGCGTTTGTATCAGACTCCCCTATCGGTTTTCTCCTTTTCTTCCTTCTCGACCGCCGCCCCTTCTTCTTCCTCCCCATCATCCCACCCCTTCCCTCCCTGCGAGCAGGAGTTTGAGCAGAAAATGAGGGAGGGGGGGGAGGGTCCAGTCATGTTCAGCCCACTGCCTTCTCGCTCACTCTTTCCCTCTTTCTCTCCCGTCCACTGCTGCCCCCCTCTCTCCTCTTGCGCCCTCGTTTGAGCAGGAGTTTGAGCAGAAAATGAGGGAACGGGGAGAGGATCCAGTCATGTTCAGGTGACCCTTGGTCAGAAACCTCTGCCCCTTGTACCCTTTACAAGCTGCTTCAGCACAAGACCAAACGCCTCCTTGTTGCAGCGATGTTCTCGCTCAACAATCGCTGCTTATCCCTAGTCGCTCGCACTCACACTACCAGGCACTCCCATTTCGTGTTTCCTCTGCTTCCTCCCTTCCCACCTGCCACTTAACTAAGTGCAGCCGTCTTTTGTCACCCCTCCCCCTGTCCCCTTCCCCCAAGCCGACTAATCTGTTGCACAACCTACCATTTATTTTCCTTCCTTCTTATCAAGCACTTATCTAAGTACCACTTTCTTCTCTCACCCTTCCCCCGCACGTGCCCCCTTGTTGTGCATCATTGTCCCTCTCGTCCCACCAGCCACCTCACTGCCCCTCGCAAGTCCGCCAACGAAGCCATCAGGAACCTTCGCCCAGAGGTGCGTGTGTGTGTGTGCTCAGTCCAGGGTGGATGGGGGAAGGAGAGGGGGGAGAAAGAGGAGGGGAAAAGGGGAGAGGGGGGGAAAGAGGAGGGGAAAAGGGGAGATGGGGGGAAAGAGGAGGGGAAAAGGGGAGAGGGGGGGAAAGAGGAGGGGAAAAGGGGAGAGGGGGAAAAAGAGGAGGGGAAAAGGGGAGAGGGGGGGAAAGAGGAGGGGAAAAGGGGAGAGGGGGGGAAAGAGGAGGGGAAAAGGGGAGAGGGGGGGAAAGAGGAGGGGAAAAGGGGAGAGGGGGAAAACGAGGAGGGGAAAAGGGGAGAGGGGAAAGAGGAGGAGAAAAGGGGAGAGGGGAAAGAGGTGGGGAAAAGGGGAGAGGGGGGAAAAAGAGGAGGGGAAAAGGGGAGAGGGGAAAGAGGAGGGGAGCAGGGGGGAGAGGGTGGAGGGAGGGGGGGGGGCAGGGAGGGGATACCATCATACCATGCTGAGACCATGCCCGGCACACCGGCACGCATGTCATGCATCATGCATGCACAATGTGCTCTTATGGCCCAATCTCGTGAGCATGGAGAGAGTTCCCATAACCCATGTTCTCTCTGTCGAGGAATCTTGTTTGGAATAAAACCTTTTTTCGGGATTGAAATGTAACCCTGTTGTTCGCTCAATGCCAGGATTCTGTGTACTACCATCCAACCCTGAACCCCTCGGGCCAGCCCCCACTGTTGAGACATCTCAAAAGTCATCCTGCGTGTATCCCAACCCTGTGTTCCCTCCCTCCTGCCAGGATTCCGTGTACTACCATCCAACCTTAACCCATCAGGCCAGCCCGCAGTGTTGATTCGTCTCAAAGCCATTCTGGCTGTATCCCAACCCTGTTGTTCCCTCCCTCTTTGTTCCCTCCCTCTTTGTTCCCTCCTGCCAGGATTCTGTGTACTATCATCCAACCTTGAACCCCTCGGGCCAGCCCCCACCAGGGAAAGCGCCCATGTATCGGCCCTCTCTCTGTGAGTGAGCAGCTGTGCCTATTGACTTGGCTATTAGTGAGTGTGTCTGGTTACTGAATGGTACTGAATGGCACTCCACGCTCACACCTCATCCTCATCTCCCACACTCACTCCTCTCCCCCTCCCTCCCACACTCACTCCTCTCCCCCTCCCTCTCACACTCACTCCGCTCCCCTCCTACATCCATCCTTGCTCTTCCCCCCTTGCCTTTCAATCGAGAGCAGCGAGACCCTCAGCAGGGCACGGAACAGGGTAGTGTTTGGTTGGTTGCGTCTGGATACTGAACGCCACTCCTCCTCCCCCTTCCACATCTCTCCCTCGCCTTCCTTGATTCTCCCGTCCTTGCCTTTCAATCGAGAGCAGCAAGACCCTCAGCAGGGCACGGAACAGGGCAATGCCTGGTTGGGTGTGTCTGAAAACCAAATCGCATTCCACTTACACTCACCCCTCCTCCCTCCCACATCTCTCCCATTCTCTCCTTGCCTCTCCCCCCTTTGCCTCTTAATCATGAGTAGCAAGACCGTCAGCAGGGCACGGAACAAGCGACGGGGAAGAGGAGGAGGAGGATGAGGAGGAAGAAGATTCGATGGATGAAGATGAGGAGGATGAGGAGGACGAGGAGGAGGAAGAGGGGGAGGGGGAGGGAGAGGAGGGAATGCATGGCACAGGGGGAGCTGCAGGGGGAGCTGCAGGGGGAGCTGCAGGGGGAGCTGCAGGGGGAGCTGCAGGGGGAGCTGCAGGGGGAGCTGCAGGGGGAGCTGCAGGGGGAGCTGCAGGGGGAGCTGCAGGGGGAGCTGCAGGGGGAGCTGCAGGGGGAGCTGCAGGGGGAGCTGCAGGGGAGCTGCAGGGGGAGCTGCAGGGGGAGCTGCAGGGGGAGCTGCAGGGGGAGCTGCAGTGCAGGGGGAGCTGCAGGGGGAGCTGCAGGGGGAGCTGCAGGGGGAGCTGCAGGGGGAGCTGCAGGGGGAGCTGCAGGGGGAGCTGCAGGGGGAGCTGCAGGGGGAGCTGCAGGGGGAGCTGCAGGGGGAGCTGCAGGGGGAGCTGCAGGGGGAGCTGCAGGGGGAGCTGCAGGGGGAGCTGCAGGGGGAGCTGCAGGGGGAGCTGCAGGGGGAGCTGCAGGGGGAGCTGCAGGGGGAGCTGCAGGGGGAGCTGCAGGGGGAGCTGCAGGGGGAGCTGCAGGGGGAGCTGCAGGGGGAGCTGCAGGGGGAGCTGCAGGGGGAGCTGCAGGGGGAGCTGCAGGGGGAGCTGCAGGGGAAGCTGCAGGGGGAGCTGCAGGGGGAGCTGCAGGGGGAGCTGCAGGGGGAGCTGCAGGGGGAGCTGCAGGGGGAGCTGCAGGGGGAGCTGCAGGGGGAGCTGCGGGGGAGCTGCAGGGGAGCTGCAGGGGGAGCTGCAGGGGGAGCTGCAGGGGGAGCTGCAGGGGGAGCTGCAGGGGGAGCTGCAGGGGGAGCTGCAGGGGGAGCGAGAAGCTGCAGGGGGAGCTGCAGGGGGAGCTGCAGGGGGAGCTGCAGGGGGAGCTGCAGGGGGAGCTGCAGGGGGAGCTGCAGGGGGAGCTGCAGGGGGAGCTGCAGGGGAGCTGCAGGGGAGCTGCAGGGGGAGCTGCAGGGGGAGCTGCAGGGGGAGCTGCAGGGGGAGCTGCAGGGGGAGCTGCAGGGGAGCTGCAGGGGGAGCTGCAGGGGGAGCTGCAGGGGGAGCTGCAGGGGGAGCTGCAGGGGGAGCTGCAGGGGGAGCTGCAGGGGGAGCTGCAGGGGGAGCTGCAGGGGGAGCTGCAGGGGGAGCTGCAGGGGGAGCTGCAGGGGGAGCTGCAGGGGGAGCTGCAGGGGGAGCTGCAGGGGGAGCTGCAAGGGGGAGCTGCAGGGGGAGCTGCAGGGGAGCTGCAGGGGGAGCTGCAGGGGGAGCTGCAGGGGGAGCTGCAGGGGGAGGCTGCAGGGAGCTGCAGGGGAGCTGCAGGGGGAGCTGCAGGGGGAGCTGCAGGGGGAGCTGCAGGGGGAGCTGCAGGGGGAGCTGCAGGGGGAGCTGCAGGGGGAGCTGCAGGGGGAGCTGCAGGGGGAGCTGCAGGGGGAGCTGCAGGGGGAGCTGCAGGGGGAGCTGCAGGGGGAGCTGCAGGGGGAGCTGCAGGGGGAGCTGCAGGGGGAGCTGCAGGGGAGCTGCAGGGGGAGCTGCAGGGGGAGCTGCAGGGGGAGCTGCAGGGGGAGCTGCAGGGGAGCTGCAGGGGGAGCTGCAGGGGGAGCTGCAGGGGGAGCCTGCAGGGGGAGCTGCAGGGGGAGCTGCAGGGGGAGCTGCAGGGGGAGCTGCAGGGGGAGCTGCAGGGGGAGCTGCAGGGGGAGCTGCAGGGGGAGCTGCAGGGGGAGCTGCAGGGCAGGGGGAGCTGCAGGGGGAGCTGCAGGGGGAGCTGCAGGGGGAGCTGCAGGGGGAGCTGCAGGGGGAGCTGCAGGGGGAGCTGCAGGGGGAGCTGCAGGGGGAGCTGCAGGGGGAGCTGCAGGGGGAGCTGCAGGGGGAGCTGCAGGGGGAGCCTGCGGGGAGCTGCAGGGGGAGCTGCAGGGGGAGCTGCAGGGGGAGCTGCAGGGGGAGCTGCAGGGGGAGCTGCAGGGGAGCTGCAGGGGGAGCTGCAGGGGGAGCTGCAGGGGGAGCTGCAGGGGGAGCTGCAGGGGGAGCTGCAGGGGGAGCTGCAGGGGGAGCTGCAGGGGGAGCTGCAGGGGGAGCTGCAGGGGGAGCTTGCAGGGGGAGCTGCAGGGGGAGCTGCAGGGGGAGCTGCAGGGGGAGCTGCAGGGGGAGCTGCAGGGGGAGCTGCAGGGGAGCTGCAGGGGGAGCTGCAGGGGAGCTGCAGGGGGAGCTGCAGGGGGAGCTGCAGGGGGAGCTGCAGGGGGAGCTGCAGGGGGAGCTGCAGGGGGAGCTGCAGGGGGAGCTGCAGGGGGAGCTGCAGGGGGAGCTGCAGGGGGAGCTGCAGGGGGAGCTGCAGGGGGAGCTGCAGGGGAGCTGCAGGGGGAGCTGCAGGGGGAGCTGCAGGGGGAGCTGCAGGGGGAGCTGCAGGGGGAGCTGCAGGGGGAGCTGCAGGGGGAGCTGCAGGGGGAGCTGCAGGGGGAGCTGCAGGGGGAGCTGCAGGGGGAGCTGCAGGGGGAGCTGCAGGGGGAGCTGCAGGGGGAGCTGCAGGGGGGAGCTGCAGGGGGAGCTGCAGGGGGAGCTGCAGGGGGAGCTGCAGGGGGAGCTGCAGGGGGAGCTGCAGGGGGAGCTGCAGGGGGAGCTGCAGGGGGAGCTGCAGGGGGAGCTGCAGGGGGAGCTGCAGGGGGAGCTGCAGGGGGAGCTGCAGGGGGAGCTGCAGGGGGAGCTGCAGGGGGAGCTGCAGGGGGAGCTGCAGGGGGAGCTGCAGGGGAGCTGCAGGGGGAGCTGCAGGGGGAGCTGCAGGGGGAGCTGCAGGGGGAGCTGCAGGGGGAGCTGCAGGGGGAGCTGCAGGGGGAGCTGCAGGGGGAGCTGCAGGGGGAGCTGCAGGGGGAGCTGCAGGGGGAGCTGCAGGGGGAGCTGCAGGGGGAGCTGCAGGGGGAGCTGCAGGGGGAGCTGCAGGGGGGAGCTGCAGGGGGAGCTGCAGGGGGAGCTGCAGGGGGAGCTGCAGGGGAGCTGCAGGGGGAGCTGCAGGGGGAGCAGGGGGAGCTGCAGGGGGAGCTGCAGGGGGAGCTGCAGGGGGAGCTGCAGGGGGAGCTGCAGGGGGAGCTGCAGGGGGAGCTGCAGGGGGAGCTGCAGGGGGAGCTGCAGGGGGAGCTGCAGGGGGAGCTGCAGGGGGAGCTGCAGGGGGAGCTGCAGGGGGAGCTGCAGGGGGAGCTGCAGGGGGAGCTGCAGGGGGAGCTGCAGGGGGAGCTGCAGGGGGAGCTGCAGGGGGAGCTGCAGGGGGAGCTGCAGGGGGAGCTGCAGGGGGAGCTGCAGGGGGAGCTGCAGGGGGAGCTGCAGGGGGAGCTGCAGGGGGAGCTGCAGGGGGAGCTGCAGGGGAGCTGCAGGGGGAGCTGCAGGGGGAGCTGCAGGGGGAGCTGCAGGGGGAGCTGCAGGGGGAGCTGCAGGGGGAGCTGCAGGGGGAGCTGCAGGGGGAGCTGCAGGGGGAGCTGCAGGGGGAGCTGCAGGGGGAGCTGCAGGGGGAGCTGCAGGGGGAGCTGCAGGGGGAGCTGCAGGGGGAGCTGCAGGGGGAGCTGCAGGGGGAGCTGCAGGGGGAGCTGCAGGGGGAGCTGCAGGGGAGCTGCAGGGGGAGCTGCAGGGGGAGCTGCAGGGGGAGCTGCAGGGGGAGCTGCAGGGGGAGCTGCAGGGGGAGCTGCAGGGGGAGCTGCAGGGGGAGCTGCAGGGGGAGCTGCAGGGGGAGCTGCAGGGGGGAGCTGCAGGGGGAGCTGCAGGGGGAGCTGCAGGGGGAGCTGCAGGGGGAGCTGC
Source organism: Closterium sp. Naga37s-1 (assembly GCA_947471745.1). Lineage (NCBI taxonomy): Eukaryota > Viridiplantae > Streptophyta > Zygnematophyceae > Desmidiales > Closteriaceae > Closterium > Closterium sp. Naga37s-1. The sequence goes on along the minus strand of CANJKZ010000024.1, from coordinate 691,102 downwards.
AGGGGGAGCTGCAGGGGGAGCTGCAGGGGGAGCTGCAGGGGGAGCTGCAGGGGGAGCTGCAGGGGGAGCTGCAGGGGGAGCTGCAGGGGGAGCTGCAGGGGGAGCTGCAGGGGGAGCTGCAGGGGGAGCTGCAGGGGGAGCTGCAGGGGGGGGAGCTGCAGGGGGAGCTGCAGGGGGAGCTGCAGGGGGAGCTGCAGGGGGAGCTGCAGGGGGAGCTGCAGGGGGAGCTGCAGGGGGAGCTGCAGGGGGAGCTGCAGGGGGAGCTGCAGGGGGAGCTGCAGGGGGAGCTGCAGGGGGAGCTGCAGGGGGAGCTGCAGGGGGAGCTGCAGGGGGAGCTGCAGGGGGAGCTGCAGGGGGAGCTGCAGGGGGAGCTGCAGGGGGAGCTGCAGGGGGAGCTGCAGGGGGAGCTGCAGGGGGAGCTGCAGGGGGAGCTGCAGGGGGAGCAGCAGCGGGAATGGTTCCCCTTCCCCCTCCTCCTCCGCCTCCCCCGCTTCCAGACGCGCACACCCTCCCTCCAGGCGTCCCCATGCCTCTCCCCATACCTGTCCCCGTGCCCCCCCTCCCCCCGCCCCCCCTGGCATGGCTCCCCCGAGTTTCCCCCCCCAGTTCCCCCCCCCGCACTTGCAACAGCCTCCCCCTCCTCCCCCTCGCGCTGGATTCCCCCCTGGCATGCGCCCCCCTCCCCCTCCCCCTCGACCTGGGGCAGAGGGGGGGAGGGGAGGGGGTGGGGGAGGGGAAGAGGAGGAGGATGCTAGGCCTCCGGGGGTTGATCTTGCTGCTCCGCCTGGTGCTGGTGCTGGTGCTGGTGCTGCTGCGGCCGAGGGGAAAAGAATCCCCCCTCCCCCTCCTCCCCATCACCACCTCCCCCTGGGATCCGCCCCCCCCGAATCCACCCCCTCCTCTCGTCCCCCTGGTGTTCCCCCTCCCCCTCCCCCCCGCATTGCTCCTGGAGCCCCCCCTTCCGCCACTCCCCCCAACCTCCCCCCAGGCATGCGCCCACCTGTTTTTCCCCCACCAATGGGCCCCCCAGGAGCCCCCCCTGGGGGCCCCCCTAGTAACCGCCCCCCTCCCCCTCCCCCGCGCCCCATGGGGGGAATCCCCCCCGGCCCTCCCCCGAGACCCATGGGATCCGCGCCCCCATCCATGCACCCTCCCCCCGGCCCTCCCCCCGCACACCTCCTCCGCCCTCCCCACCCTTCCCTCGCCCCTGGCGCTCCCCCGGGCGCTCTAGCCCCCCCCGCCCACCTTCCCCCAGGCATGCGCCCTCCCCCTGGCCCTCCACCTGGCCGTCCCCCTGTGGGCCTGGGGGGAGGACCGGGGGGAGGTATTCCCCCTCCGCCTCCCCCTGGTATGAGACCCCCCCCAGGCCCCCCCCCAGCAGAAGCGCTAGCAGGTGTGGGCGGGGGGATGGGAGGAGGAGACGGGGGAGGAATGGAAGCAGGAGCGGCAGGGGGAGGGGGAGCAGGGGGAGCAGGGGGAGCAGGGGGAGGAGGGGGAGGGGGGGAGGGTAAGCCTACTCCTGCGTATGTGAAGGTGGCAGCTCCAATGGTGGTGAAACGGCCTCTGGCACAACACACACCGGAACTGACTGCCATGGTGAGAGGGATCATTTGTGAGCATTCATGTGTGCTGGGGTGAAAGGGGGTTAGCTGTGGTCGTGTGGGGTGTGCCTGTGCCCCCCTTCTCCACTGCGGCCACTCCAGCGTATGTGAAGGTGGCAGCTCCAATGGTGGTGAAACGACCTCTGGCACAACACACACCGGAACTCACAGCCATGGTGAGAGCATATCTGTGAAAGCATGTGTGTGCCCTGGGGTGAGGGGTGTAGGTGGAGTATGGTTGTGAGTTGCACGTGCTCCCCTTGTGCACTGTACCGAATCCAGTGTACGTGAAGGTGGCGGCACCGATGGTGGTGAAACGACCTCTGGCACAACACACACCGGAACTGACTGCCATGGTGAGAGCACCTTCGTGCGAGCATGTGTGTGTGCGGTGAGAGGGGGGCATGTGTTGTGTTTGCATGGGGAGGGGGAGGGGGGGAGGGTAAGCCTACCCCAGTGTATGTGAAGGTGGCGGCACCGATGGTGGTGAAACGGCCTCTGGCACAACACACACCGGAACTGACTGCCATGGTGAGAGCACCTTCGTGCGAGCATGTGTGTGTGCGGGCAGGGTGTGGGTGGAGGGAGGGGAGGGGGGGGGAGGGGGAGTTGGAAAGTGGGACGAGGCAGTAGGCGCTTTGAGACGTCTCGAAAGGGACGAGGCAGTAGGCACCTCTGAAGCCCAAGACAACGGCTGTTGCTGCTGCTGCTGCTCTTGATTTCCCTCACCCTCCTTGTCTATCTCCCACTCTTTCGTTTCCCTCCACCCATCCACACCACCAGGCCCCTGCGCCCGTGAGAGTGAGAAGGCAGGAGGCACTGATAAAGCTCAAGCCAAAGGCTCCTCCTGTTTCTGTCTCCCCTTACCCTCCTTGTCTATCCCTCACTCTCCCCTCCCCTCCTTCCTCTCCTTCCCCTCCTTCCACACCACCAGGTCCCAGCATCTGTGCGAGTGAGAAGGCAGGAGGCACTAATGAAGCCCAAACCAAAGGCTGCTGCTGCTGCTGTCCGCCCTTGCCCAACTCGTCTATCCCTCTCTCTCCTCCACCACTCCCCACCACCAGGTTCCAGCATCTGTGCGAGTGAGGAGGCAGGAGGCACTAATGAAGCCCAAACCAAAGGCCGCTGCTGCTGATTCGGCTTGCCTTCCTTGTCTATCCCTCTCTCTCCCCTCCCCTCCACTTCACACCATTCTCCTCCACCACTCCCCACCACCAGGTCCCAGCATCTGTGCGAGTGAGAAGGCAGGAGGCTCGGATAGTGCCCAAGCCCAAGGCAAAGGCTCCTGCCGCTGCTGTCACCTCTGTCTGCCTCAACTGTACTGACTATTTCTCTCTTCTCCTTCCCCACCACCAGGTCCCAGCATCCGTGAGAGTGAGAAGGCAGGAGGTACTGATTAAGCTCAAACCAAAGGCTGCTGCTGCTGTTTCCCCTCGTCCTCCTCTTCTATCCCTCACTCTCCCCCTCCCCTCCTTCCCCACCACTCCCCACCACCAGGTCCCAGCGTCTGTGCGGGTGAGAAGGCAGGAGGCACTAATGAAGCCCAAACCAAAGGCCGCTGCTGCTGCTACTGCTCGGGCTGCCCCTGCTGCTGCTGCTGCTGCTGCTGCTGCTGCTGCTGCTGCTGCTGCTGCTGCTGCTGCTGCTGCTGCTGCTGCTGCTGCTGCTGCTGCTGCTGCTGCTGCTGCTGCTGCTGCTGCTGCTACGGCTGCCGCTGCTGCTGCGCCGACTAAACCACCGAGTATTGACGACTCGTATTCTGCTTTTATGGAGGAAATGAAGGAGCTGGGGGCATTTGAGGGGGATGAGAGCTAGTAGTAGCACTGCTCGGGCCGCCCCTGTTGCTGCTGCTGCTACCCCTGCAGCTGCTGCCGCGACAAGAAAACCGGCCAGTAGTGAATTGACAATTCATATTCCGATTTTATGTAGGAGATTAAGGAGTGCATTTGAAGGCGAAGAGAGCCGAAACCATCATTAAATGCTCGCTCACCTACTGACAAGATATGAGGAGGTGGGAACAAATTATGCTTTGGTAACCTAAGCTTGCCTTGCATTTTGTGTCATCAAATGTAAGTAGCGACGCGGTACACTGCGCACCTTTATGACTGATCTAGTTTGTAACGCGGATATTTCCTGGGGTTCTTACACATAAACCTTCCGACTCCGATCATTATTTGGACCAGTTATTTTTAGCAGCGAGACCTGTCTATGGCGGCGCCTTCACCGCCATGTTTTGCGCTTTCGCGGTCACAACCCACTGCCGCGGCACTTCGCATTACGAACGCTGTTGGATCTGCGTTTCATGTTCCACCTTTTGCGTTTATCGAGTCTGTCGCGCCTGTCGCGCAGCTTACGCCGATCGGCGCAAGCGCGCCCCTGGGACTGCCGCGGTGTACGCGAAATATTCCTGCGCGGCGGCTTGCGCGTGCGGGCGCGGTCCGCGATCCGCTTCTGAAGCGTGGCTCTGCTGGAGTTTGCGGAGCGGCGGTTGCTAAAGGGGCCGCGGGGGGATGCGGGGGAACGAAGGGCGAGGGGGTTACAGGCGCTGCGGGAAAAGGCGCGGAGGGCGAAGGCGGAAGGGGGGAAGGCTCCGGAGACGAGAAGAAACCACCTGAAACGAAAGAGAAGGAGAAAAGGCTGAAGGAGAAGCAGAAGAGGGAGAAAAAGGGGGAGAAGAAGGAGAAGAAGGAAAAGAAGGAGAGGAAGGAGAGGGAGGAAAAGAAAGAAAAACGGCAGCGAGCTAAGACTAGGGAGGAGGGTGACGGCGAAGGCGCGAGCGCGTGCGAGCGCGCGGCGGGTGAGCGCGCGGCGGGTGGAGATGAGAAGGGAAGGGGCGCGGAGGAGGGAGATGCGGGAAGGGGCGGGGGGGCGGGAGATGAGGCGCAAAGTTCGGGAGCAGAAGCCTTGCGGAAGGGGGAAAGTTTAGGGGAGGATTGTTCGGACGAGGAGTCCCCCGAGCGCTCCTGGCGCACCGTGTTTTCCTCCGCTTCCCCCGCGGATCGTTCTCCAAAACCCTCCCGCGGCTTCCTCACCGACTCTGATCCCGTCCCGATCCAAGGCAGCTGGCTCGGGGACGACTCCACCGCGAGCCAAAGCTTCAGCTTCGGCGCCGGCGACCGCGTTCCGGACCAAAGCGGCAGGTCTGGCGGCGGGTGGTGCGGGCTGTGCGGGGACGGGTCGGGATGGGTGCAGTGCGGTGCGTGCGACGGGAAAGGCGCGTACGCTACGGCGCCTGGGCTGGGGGGAGTGAAGGGGAAGGTTGGATGGGCGTTGTGCAAGACGTGCTATGGGTGGAAGGCCACCCCTTGTGTTCTGTGCGCTGTTAGCGGCGCAGAGGAGTGGTTGCAGTGGCAGGAGCATGCTATGAGGCACCCTGTGAAGGTTAAGGTTGGGGGAGAGGAGGTGGGGAGGGGAAGAGAGGAGGAGGGGGAGAGGTGAGAAGAGTGGAATAGTGAGAAAAAATGGAGGAGTGAAAAGAAGGAAGGAATGAGGAAATCTGGAGAAGTGTAGCAGAGTGGAGTGTTGGGGACAGGGGAAGGAGAAGGCAAGTGGAGAGATGGAGAAGTAAGGGGGGGAGATGAATAAGAGAAGGTTTGTGTGGAGCGAGGTGGGAGAGGAGAGCCAGAGGGGGAGGAGGAGGAGGAGCAGAAGAGGAGGAGGAGCAGAAGAGGAGGAGGAGGAAGAAAAAATTTCCATGCGTGCGTTATGTGGTGAGTGGGTGTGGGGTGGCTAGATCAAGGGTGGGGAGGTGAGAGTAGGTGAGAAAGACGGGATGGGAAGGTAAGCCATACATTTCAACGCATGGGAGGGAAAAGAAGGGCTGCAGCAGGAGAGATTGCTGCTGGCTCCGATACACCCCTCCAACAGCAATCCCACTGACCCCAGCCTTCTCGCCTCTTAACACTCTCGATTTCCGCCCTTATCTCTCTCTTTTTTTTCAATAAAGAAGGGGAAATAAGGGTTTGGGGAAGAGATGCGGTGGTAAGAGTGGTAGGGTCTTGGGTCTGTGGGTCAAGGTTTCTGATGACTGCCCGAGAAAAACATACTCGTGCGGACAGATACGGGCCTGACATAAGATCTATTGTGTACGTACCTTGCATGTTTTGCGCGCAGGGGTGTCATGTGTTGCACAAAAGGCATACACGCTTGGAATTTGTTCTATCCCAATGCGGTGCATTTTTGTCTGGAGTCAGGTCAGGCGCTTTGGGAGAGGATGCAGAGGACTCGCAATGCTGGGTGGCAATATCAGTTGCTGCTCAGGTGTTTCGTTTCATGAACATAATTCAAGTTTTAGAAGTGCGTGGCGGAAGTTGCGCGTGTTGTCTGTATACATGATTACTCGAATATGCATAGTACCGGTATGTGTGACTCGTGTAGAATACCTTTACCTACGGACCTACAATGCAGCAGCCAAAGTAGAAAGCTTTACTGTAACTTTTGAAGTCTGCGTTCGATGTACAGTTGTGGAACTCTTGTTTATAACTGCCGGAAACGACTGCGATTTGACAACAAGGGTCAAAGCCTGCCATTCCAGGTCACTGGGGCGGAACGTGCAATGCTCGCGCGGGAGTTTTTTGCTAGGGTCCGGGCAAGCCAGCCCACATCAGGGTACCTCTCGGAACCCACCCTGATAGACACCGCTCGCCGTCGAAATCAACGTGGAAAATGTCAGTACTACTGTAGTCTTTTCGGAAAAGAGTCGTTTCTAAAAGTGCGGTCGCTCTAACAGCCCGACAATCCACATTCCAACACGAAGAAATACGTGAGTCACAGTCACGCATTTAATTTGCCAAAACATGGTAGGGCTGACCAACAACATCACAGAACCCTATAATGCCTCGACTAATAATAGTAGAACCAAAAACATAGCTCCAAAACAATTTGTACCAACCCATACTAGAATGCGTAGTGCATTATATACATCTAATATTGTAGTCCATGATACTATCATGCCTATCAACCCTATTAAGCCATACTCTTGCTGGAATTTTTACCCTTCATATGCTCCAACAAACGCCCAATCATGCTATTACTGCCGCTCATAAAAGTTCCACCCATGAAATTCGCGGCTGCTTCATGCCTTGCCATGGCCCTTTCGACGCCGCGCTTAAACTCCTCCTGTGCCGCCCAGGCGTCGGCGGCGGATTTCTGAATGCATTTGCGCGATTCCTCGATGTGCGTCGCGCTGAGAGCCTCGCGGATTTCTGCTCAAAGAGGAAACAGAACATGATTAGCGCACCATATTGAGAAAGACATGAGCGTGGGAAGTGTCGAAACCACTTCACCGAATATCTCCAATTTCGAGGTCTCACCTTCAACGGAAGGCTTCGGAATATCGTTCGTTTGTCGTCCATGCCGCCAGCAGTGCCATTCCGCCCACTCCGCAGGTTTCCGCAGCGCCAGCGGGGCCGTATCACGAGCCAAATCAGGACCTTCCAACCCGTTGCTAGCACTGTTGACGACGGCGGAATCTTCGGAAGCGCCGCGTCGAACGACTGTCGACGTCTCGTCGCGAAAATCCGCGAACTCTTGCCTAAAATTGTCAAAATCGGATGTCTCTAAAGTGTGGTTCGGTTCCGCAGACTCTGCGGAAGGATCCGACAAGACACGGCCATAGAGCCTTGGCGTGCCAGGATCCTCGAGTTGCCCCGCTGGGCTCTGCGGAAACGCGAACTCGCCGCTGCCGATAGAAACGCTGCGATCATAGAACGAAGACGACGGCCCATCGGAAGGCGAACTGGACGAGCTGGGCGTCGACGCGCTACGGAAAACTCGCGGAGAGCGCGGGTTAACCATCTGGACACTACGTACTAAGCACTACTACAAATTCCGAAGGGAGACGGTGCTGGAAGGATTGATAAATCAAAGCACGAGAAGTGGCGTGAGAGAAAAGGTGACCTAACTTGCCATTTGATTGAACTTCATATATTTCGAGATCAGGCTGATTTGGAAGTGGCGTGGTGGTGTCTTGCCGCTGGACGAAGGCAAGATGAACGCGCGCGGGGTGACGTGGCGGGTTGGTTAGATTGGAAGGGGGGCCTTTCGCTCGGCCTCAAGCCGAGGAGGTTGCTGGTTGGTGTTGGTCCATCCGCAGGCACCCACCGGCGCGGAGCGGTCTTGGTGGAGGCGAGGCGAGTTGGCGCAAGAGGGTTGCAAACGAGAAGACGAACGCCGGAATGTGGTTGGTCATTGGTCAGACAACACGACTAGGACGGAAAATAGTACAGGGAAATTGTTTTTGTTTTGTGAATGCGAAAAACCACCACCCACAGTCGTATCTGGTCTGGACCAAACCACATTGTCCAGTTGTACAGTAATGGGTCTTTATGGATAAACTCATACGCTGCCCGGGTTTCCCCACGGGCATCCTGGGGATTATTATCGTTCTTTTTTCAAAAGGACGATTCATGTTGACATCCGGAATTACAGGGATTACTTGTGCGCTGAACAGAGGGAAATGTTATGGTGAACAGAGTTCAACGCGGATGATAGGTGGTAGAGGCGACAGGGGTCGTGGCAAAGACGACTGGGGTGGTGAGAAATATGAGAGGATTTAGAAGGGTTTGGGACGGATTTGGGAGGAGGGGATGCGGTTACAGGGTCTGATGAACCACTTTCCACCACAAAGCCCAGAACGTCCGCTGTGGGGGGACCCAGACCAACTCAACTACAGTGTGCAGAAACGCTATATACTGTGTATACTGATTTTTGGAACTGTTGTGTAATCTAAATTAGATGTGACAGTGAAGGCAGCTGACTCCACTTCCTTCAAAACAGCCACGCTACTTACCGCAAGTGTCTGCCCTAGGGATACCTTAGTCAGCCTGTAGGGGTTAGCAAGCCACCCGTCTAGCATATCATAGCATCCCTGCGGTCTCGATTGGCATCCATTGAAAGAGTTTAACGTCGGACTCTGAGGTGGAACGACACGTCAGATTTTCACGTGAGATTCTATTTTGAGCAGAGCCAAAGGCGTGCTGGACATACAGTAGCCTCCAAATCCGACGAAGCATCCCTGCTGTAGATGAGCCAAGTTCCTGAACTGTGCAGGTGACTTCGCCGACTTCGGCTCTACAGCGCCACGCGCAACATTCACATTTGAATTGTTTTTTTGCCTGCGTGACGGGATGGAAACGACACCACCCAGATGTATGCATGCACTATGACAGCAATTGTATTCCCTCCGTCCAGTCCATTGAATATCAAGTTATCCACACCACAGTGTGACCCTGCAGATAGAGGTCCTCAACATATCAAACGTACTGTAATGGTTACTGTACGCGTTATGGAGCCCCATTTTGGTTAACCTTCGCATATTTTCCCACATATCAAGATGGCGCTAGGGAACCTTGAGACAAGTGGAGTCAATAGGAAAAGAAACCTCTTTGTTTTTTAGTTCCATCTGTGTACAGTGTGAATCTCTTGAACCTAAGCAAATTGCTAACCAGATATTACTACCTCACATTTAGACAAGAGTGCAGCATTGCACGAGAAAGAAGATGCAGCCTCTTTGTTCTACCATCCAAAACGGGAACATAGAATTCTTATGTTTGTCATTCTCTTGTGGTGACGTTATACGTTGTACACCTCCCTTCCATCCAGTACACTGCCAGTATTTCGTGGATGATCTATACCTCGCCAAATTGGCTTATTTGATGATTTTAGCATTATAGCCTTCTTGCCCTTGGCTTTCTGTTTCTTCTTTGTCGAAATCTCCACAGACCGCGTAGAAATATGAATCCTGCATAAGGAATCAAACGAAACACAACATGTTAACGAGCTCAAATAGCCTTTGGAACGATACTGCAGCATGCAAATAGCGCTGACACGTGTGGGTGTGAAGTGAAGACAATAACTCATGTGTTACGGGGGTGGGGGGCGGCGGGGGGGGGGGGGGGGGAGGGAGGAGGAGATGGAGGGGGGGAGATCGAGATTACCCGAGGCAGCAGCGATAATTGGGAAAAACGCATCGAGCTGAGTCAGTCGAGGTGATTTGTGAGGCGCCTCAAAGGTCGAAGGGAGTGGAGCAAGGAACCGGCACGTTTCAAGCGCAGCAGGATTTGATCCAGATGTGATTTGCCCAGGTTGGAGGGAGGGGGTGGAAGGGGAGACAGAGTGGATTGGGGGGAGGGAGGGAAGGAGGGGTGGCAGGTGAAGGCCATTAAGGCATGAATGTGGACGGAGGAATCAAAAGGGTTGAGGGAGAGAAGGAAATGAACAAGTGAGCGGAAACGTGTATAAGAATAATGGATTCGAATTGATTCAACTATAATTTGGCTGACGCTTGTGGCTGAACCCACTCTCCCTCCCCCTATTCCCCCCCCTATTCCCCCCCCTATTTTCCCCACACCTCCCTCCAGATCTCACCTCCTCCTCCCGCTCATGCCAGTGCCTCCAGATGCTCTTCCCAGCACCCTGCCCTCCCCCTCTCCCTCCCCCTGTTTTCCCCACATCTCCCCATACCTGACTTTTGAGTCGATTCGAAAGTCATTTTGTGTCGACTCAAAAGCCCTCTCCCTCCCCCTATTAACCCCACAACTCCCCATACCTGACCCCCCCCCCCCATATCTCACCTCCTCCTCCCGCTCGTGCCAGTGCCTCCAGATGCTCCGCCCAGCCGACTGTCCTCCCCCTCCCCCTCCCCCTCCCTCACCGCCTGCTAGCAACAGGTCATCTGCACTCACATCAGCAGCAGCAGCACCATCGCTGCTGCCACTACCCCCCACTCTCTCCGTTATGCCATCGTCCACTCTCACAGCAGCAGCAGCAGCAGCATCAGCAGCAGTATCAGCAGCACCAGCACCAGAAGCAGCAGCAGCAGCAGCAGCAGTACCAGCAGCACTACCAGCACCAGAAGAAACAGCAACAGCACCAGAATCTGCAGCACCGTTAGCAGCAGTATCATTAGATTCCCTCGCGCTGTCATCACCCCTTTTCACCGCATTCAATCCCTTCACACCATCAGATCCTCGTATCTCGCTCCCCATTCCAAGTTCCTGCTGCTCCTGCTGCTCCTGCTGCTTCTCTTCCTTCCACACTCCAAGTTCTACTGCCTCTGTAGTCCCCTGCTCACCTCCCGCCCCCCCTTCCCATTTCCCATCTTCCTCAGCCCTCAGTCTCCCTTTCCCATCTCTCCCCGGCCCCTCTTCACTCTCCCCCTCTTCCCTCCCTCCCTCCTCGCGTGCCCTCACTTCCCCCGATCCCTCTCCCCCCTCCTTCACATTCTCTCCCTGCTGTGTTACAATCTCAAAAGAACGATCACGATCCCTCTCCTCTCCCTTATCCTCATCCTCCCTCACATTAACCACATCCCCCAAATCAGCAGCAACAGCACCATGCTTGGGAAAATCAGTCACACCCTTATTCCCAGAAGCATCAGCAACACCCCCACCCCCCACACTCTCAGGCCCACTCTCCTCTATGATTCTTCTCCCCCCTCCTCCTCTCCGTCCTCCCACCAACCCCCCTCGTACTCTTCTCCTTCCCTCCCCCCTCAACACATCTCCTCCCCCCCCACCTGGTTTCCGCTGCTTCTTTCCGACCCCTAAAACTTTTGAATCCTGCCCGCACACCAGCGGCTTCCCGAGAACCAATGACAGGTCGGTGAAATTCACATCGGTCCGCCTCGCGGGCAGCACAAAAACTTCCGAACCGCCCAATTTCGAATCTGCCCCTGAGAAACCCCGGATCAAATCTGACCGATTCTTCTGCCCCTCCTCCCCGCCACCGCTCCCCATTGCAGTCAGCAGCTCATTCCTATGGTGAAACAACGTCGGGTCTTTTTTACCCTCGGCGGCAAAACTAAGCATCTTTCTTAGCAGCCAGAAGCAGTCGCTTACCAAATGACTGCTGTCCAAGCAGTTAGAATCGCCAAAAACCCCCACTCTTCCCTGCCCCCTCTCCACTAAACCCAGCACCGAAGCCTCTACTTGACTCTTCATCCTCCCTCCTCTAGTCGAAACAATCGACCCGCCACTCCCCCCTCCTGCCACTCCCCCCTCTTCCCCTCCTCCCCTCTCTCCCCCTCCTCCTCCACCCTCTTCCCCGCCCTCTCCCCCACCACTACCCCCACCTGACGAACCATCCCTGAAGAGAAACCGGTGCACGTACCCCCCTTTGGGGAACCTGCGAATATCGGTGCCCGAGGCAAAGTAAGCTCTATGGCCGGCGATTGAAAAGGTGCCGGAGAGAATGGCATCGCCAAACACGATCCCGAAAGGGGAGAGGAGGTCGTTGAGGGCAGGGACGTTGGCTCCACCTGGAGGAATGTGGGGAGAAGGAGGATGAAAAGAGCACGACTGAGTTGGGTTAGAGTCACACGACGGGCAAGAACAGAGAAGGTGTGAGATGCCGTGTTCTCACCAGCAGCAGGTGTGAAATGCGGTACAGTGCGCTCACCAGTGGCAGGCGTCCACCAGGAGCGAGTGTTATCATCAAAGAAGCGCATGTGCTTCATGGTGGGCACGTGGTACCAGTCGCCCACCACTATCAGGCCCAGCCCCAGCACTGTAACATCGTGGTGCAGCTTGGCTATCTGAGACGCACAGGGGGGGAGTGCAGGGAAGAGCGGATGCATGTGCTTCATGGTGGGCACATCACGTGGGCACATCACGTGGTCACACACAGTCGCCCACCACTGTCAGACCCAGCGGGGGGCACTGTGATATGATGGCATGTTCTGTTTGGCGATCTGAATCCTGCCTATGCTCACCTCCTCTGCGTGGTACTCCTCCTCCATGTCCACCATCAGCACCGCGCCATACTCCCAGCGCCCAGGCCCACTACCAAACCCACCCTGCCTCCTCCCTACGCTCACCTCCCCTGCGTGGTACTCCTCCTCCATATCAACCATCAGCAGAGCGCCATACTCCCGCGCATCGAAGCACGTGACCGGCGACCCCAGCACCTCCAGGTAGTCGTTTGCATAAAAGCACCTGATTCTTACATGCCTTTCCATCCTCTCACCTCCTCGCCATGGTACTCCTCCATGTCCACCATCAGCAGTGCGCCATACTCCCTCGCAACACAACACCACACCACACTACATGTATCAGCTTTTGTTCGGGACTCTCATGTGTCTGAATCCTCCTTTCACTTCCTCACAGTCCCACATCTCACCTCCTCTGCATGGTACTCCTCCTCCATATCCACCATCAGCACCGCGCCATACTCCCTCGCGTCAAAGCACGTGAGGGGCGACCCCAGCACCTCCAGCGTGAACCCCCACTCCCTCAAGCTTGAGCCCCCAGTCCCTCAGTCCCTACCAACTCTCACCTCCTCGCCGTGGTACTCCTCCTCCATATCCACCATCAGCACCGCGCCATACTCCCTCGCGTCAAAGCACGTGAGGGGCGACCCCAGCACCTCCAGCGTGAACCCCCACTCCCTCAAGCTTGAGCCCCCAGTCCCTCAGTCCCTACCAACTCTCACCTCCTCGCCGTGGTACTCCTCCTCCATATCCACCATCAGCACCGCGCCATACTCCCTCGCGTCAAAGCACGTGAGGGGCGACCCCAGCACCTCCAGCGTGAACCCCCACTCCCTCAAGCTTGAGCCCCCAGTCCCTCAGTCCCTACCAACTCTCACCTCCTCGCCGTGGTACTCCTCCTCCATATCCACCATCAGCACCGCGCCATACTCCCTCGCGTCAAAGCACGTGAGGGGCGACCCCAGCACCTCCAGCGTGAACCCCCACTCCCTCAAGCTTGAGCCCCCAGTCCCTCAGTCCCTACCAACTCTCACCTCCTCGCCGTGGTACTCCTCCTCCATATCCACCATCAGCACCGCGCCATACTCCCTCGCGTCAAAGCACGTGAGGGGCGACCCCAGCACCTCCAGCGTGAACCCCCACTCCCTCAAGCTTGAGCCCCCAGTCCCTCAGTCCCTACCAACTCTCACCTCCTCGCCGTGGTACTCCTCCTCCATATCCACCATCAGCACCGCGCCATACTCCCTCGCGTCAAAGCACGTGAGGGGCGACCCCAGCACCTCCAGCGTGAACCCCCACTCCCTCAAGCTTGAGCCCCCAGTCCCTCAGTCCCTACCAACTCTCACCTCCTCGCCGTGGTACTCCTCCTCCATATCCACCATCAGCACCGCGCCATACTCCCTCGCGTCAAAGCACGTGAGGGGCGACCCCAGCACCTCCAGCGTGAACCCCCACTCCCTCAAGCTTGAGCCCCCAGTCCCTCAGTCCCTACCAACTCTCACCTCCTCGCCGTGGTACTCCTCCTCCATATCCACCATCAGCACCGCGCCATACTCCCTCGCGTCAAAGCACGTGAGGGGCGACCCCAGCACCTCCAGCGTGAACCCCCACTCCCTCAAGCTTGAGCCCCCAGTCCCTCAGTCCCTACCAACTCTCACCTCCTCGCCGTGGTACTCCTCCTCCATATCCACCATCAGCACCGCGCCATACTCCCTCGCGTCAAAGCACGTGAGGGGCGACCCCAGCACCTCCAGCGTGAACCCCCACTCCCTCAAGCTTGAGCCCCCAGTCCCTCAGTCCCTACCAACTCTCACCTCCTCGCCGTGGTACTCCTCCTCCATATCCACCATCAGCACCGCGCCATACTCCCTCGCGTCAAAGCACGTGAGGGGCGACCCCAGCACCTCCAGCGTGAACCCCCACTCCCTCAAGCTTGAGCCCCCAGTCCCTCAGTCCCTACCAACTCTCACCTCCTCGCCGTGGTACTCCTCCTCCATATCCACCATCAGCACCGCGCCATACTCCCTCGCGTCAAAGCACGTGAGGGGCGACCCCAGCACCTCCAGCGTGAACCCCCACTCCCTCAAGCTTGAGCCCCCAGTCCCTCAGTCCCTACCAACTCTCACCTCCTCGCCGTGGTACTCCTCCTCCATATCCACCATCAGCACCGCGCCATACTCCCTCGCGTCAAAGCACGTGAGGGGCGACCCCAGCACCTCCAGCGTGAACCCCCACTCCCTCAAGCTTGAGCCCCCAGTCCCTCAGTCCCTACCAACTCTCACCTCCTCGCCGTGGTACTCCTCCTCCATATCCACCATCAGCACCGCGCCATACTCCCTCGCGTCAAAGCACGTGAGGGGCGACCCCAGCACCTCCAGCGTGAACCCCCACTCCCTCAAGCTTGAGCCCCCAGTCCCTCAGTCCCTACCAACTCTCACCTCCTCGCCGTGGTACTCCTCCTCCATATCCACCATCAGCAGCGCGCCATACTCCCTCGCATCAAAGCACGTGAGGGGCGACCCCAGCACCTCCAGCGTGAACCCCCACTCCCTCAAGCTTGAGCCCCCAGTCCCTCAGTCCCTACCAACTCTCACCTCCTCGCCGTGGTACTCCTCCTCCATATCCACCATCAGCAGCGCGCCATACTCCCTCGCATCAAAGCACGTCAGGGGCGACCCCAGCACCTCGAGTGTGAACCCCCACTCTCTCAGGGCAGCGAACAGCCCGTGAAAGTTGGTGTGCGGGTGGTCGCCGTGCCAGTCCAGAATGTCGTTCCGCACATCTAGCGAGTCCCTGGGGGGCGAGTAGGACGAGCAGCCCAGGGGCGGAGACGGGGTGGGGGAGAGGCGGAGAAGGGAGGAGAGGGAAAAGGAAGATGGTGGAAGTTGGTGTGGGGGTGGTCGCCGTGCCAGTCCAGAATGTCATTCCGCACATCCAGCGAGTCCCTGGGGGGAGAAGAAGCAGAGGCCAGCAAGGGGATCGGAGAGAAAGGGCAATCCCAACCACAGGAACGAGGTGAGAGAAGCAAAGAGCCCAGCACCTCGAGCGTGAAGCCCCACTCCCTCAGAGCAGCAAACAGCCCGTGGAAGTTGGTGTGGGGGTGGTCGCCGTGCCAGTCCAGAATGTCATTCCGCACATCCAGAGAGTCCCTGTGGGAGATGGTGAGGGGGTGTGCAGAGGAGACGCAGAGATGGTGAAAGTTGATGGGTGGTCGCTGTGCCAACCCGGGCGAGAATGCCATTGCGCACATCCAGATAGTGACGAATTTCTCCGGGGTGTGATGAGACGGATTGGTGTGATGAAATGGAATCGATTCCAAGAAGAGGGAGAGAACGCGGCCCTATACACTGCCTTGAGGGACAGCCACAACGCACCTGGGGATGTACGCTGGGGGGTAGCGCACGTTGTGAAACTGGTCCCAGAGCACACGGCGGTGGCGGGGAGGCGTGGGCATGATGGCAATACATTCACATGCACATGCGCAAGCAAGTGAATATCAGCGAAACACCTCAGGGCACTCACCTCGGAATGTACCCCGGGGGGTAGCGCACGTTGTGAAACTGGTCCCAGAGCACACGGCGGTGGCGGCATGGTGTGGGCATTGTAGTGATACGTTCTCATTCACATAACATGCATAGGTACATACACGTAGAGATACATACCAACAAGAGACCTCAACGCACGCACCTGGGGATGTACCCGGAGGGTACCGCACGTTGTGGAACTGATCCCACAGCACACGGCGGTGGCGGCATGGTGGTGTCAGCGTGACACTGGCAAGCACGGCTACAGCCTGAGGTGATAAAGCACACATGCACGCACCTGGGGATGTACCCAGGAGGATACCGCACGTTGTGGAACTGGTCCCACAGCACACGGCGGTGGCGGGGCGGCGTGGGCATGATGGCAACGCGGAGGGGCAGCGAGCAGTTGGTGGTGCGCGGGGTGGATTCGTTGGGACCGGGAGGAGAGACGACCGTGAAGTGAATGGCGCCTGCTATGGTGCCTGTGTCGGGGGTTGGGGGGGAGGAGGGGAGGGAAATCGTGGGTGCAAAAAAAGTAGGGAATAAGGGAAATAAGGGAGGAGGGTGGTGGCAGCAAGAGGGCATGATGGCAATGCGGAGGGGCAGCGAGGGAGCAGTTGGTGGTGCAAGGGGTGGCTTTGTTGGGGTTGGGGGGAGATACGACCGTGAAGTGAATGGTGCCTGATACGGTGCCTGGCGTGGGGGGAGGGGGAAGGGAGCGGAAAGGGGAGGGGGAAGTGAGTGACGAGGGGTATGAGAAGCCTGATTGCCAGATTGACAAGAAGCCTGATTGCCAGATTGACAAGAAGCCTGATTGCCAGATTACGGCCACAGCACGTGGGGTATGAGAAGCCTGGAGAGGCGTGTGTTTTGCCATACTACCATCCCTTACTTTTTCCCAACCGTATTGCCCCCCCTTCATCCCATTCTCCCTCTCTTCCAAACAGAATGTCCCCATTCCCACCCCATTCTCTTGCTCACCGTTGAGGTGCCTTGCAGCGGGGTGCACCCTCAGGTAGATCCCCAGATTGCCGGACCACGGCCAGAGCACCGCCGGGTAGGAGAAGCGCACATGGAGCACCCGGTGGAACGGTGGAGAGGTGGAGGAAGAATTCGAGGTGGCAGAGGTGTTCAGAGAACCGCCATCTGTGGCTGTGCTACCATCTGTAGCTGTGCCATCCGTGGCTGTGCTGGTGAGGTTGACCTCTGTGGGCACCCACACAGGCGGGGCAGCGAGCCAGCCCGTGACGCCCATGCCGTTGAGAAGAGTGACGTTGATGATGAGGGGGAGCGCGGAGGCGAAGAGCGGCTGGCGGCACCACGGCCACGCGTAGGGGCAGTCTGTCAGGTCGAGGGAGGATGGATGGACGGAGGCTCGTGGCGTGTAGCTCGCTAGGATGGCGTGAGATCGCAGGCTGGGGGGGTGGGTGGAAGGGGACAGGGAACGGGGGAAAGGACAGAGTGCAGCACGGGGTTGGGAAGGAGGCGAAGAGTGGCTGGCGGCACCACGGACACGCATAGGGGCAGTCTGTCAGGTCGAGGGTGGATGGGTGGACGGAGGCCTGAGGCGTGTAACTTGCTAGGATGGTGTGGGAGCGCAGACTGGGGGAGGGAGGGGGGTGGGGAGAGGACAGAGTGCAGCACAGGGTTGGATTGGAACGAGGCGAAGAGGGGCCAAGGCGCGCGCGTGGACCATGGCGCGCACGTGGACCAAGGCGCGCGCGTGAAGCACACTGTAGTCTGTACACAATACAAGACCCTGGACACTGCACTGTTCCACACTCACAGGTTGAGTTGCCCGGAACCCTGCTCGAACATATGTGGCCCGTTCAGCCTGTCAGCTCCTTCGACCAACGCCTGCTTCATACTCGCAGGGTTCAGCACCCCTCCAGGCCCCCACCGCACGGCTTCCGGCACAACGCTCGCTAGAAGACAAACCGCGCCGGCCACCACAGGGCTTGCGACGGACGTCCCTGATAGGCTCTTGCACCCACCGTTGATCTTCGAGCCGACCACCTCCCGCCCGTAGGCGACTATGTCCGGCTTCATTCGTCCGTATCTGAGAGGGGTGGAATGGGTGGGCGGCAGAGAGTGGGGAGAGTGGGAGGCTTTTGACAGGTTTGACAGTGAAGGGTGCACAATAGAGGGCTTTAAATTGGTGAGCGAGTAGCAGGGGCGAGAGAGAGGGGTTGTCTTACAGTGGTGTGAGTGGCTCCCTCAAAATCCCCATCCGTACCTCCCACATAACCCCCCTCATCTTCCCCCCTCCTTTCCCCCCCAGTTCTCTCTCCCTACGTCCACACCACATACCCGTGTGGCAGCTCCCACGTGGTCACGCCACAGGAAGAAAATGACGAGATGTGCGCTTTTAGTTAATACCCCCCACCCCACCCCGAACCCCGCACCACTCTCTCCCTCATCCCCCCCTTCCACCCTGCCGCTCCCTCCCTAAAACACCCCGTTCCTTCCATCTCCCTCATACCCATGCGGTAGCTCCCATGTGGTCATGCCACGGGAAGAAAACGATGCAATGTGCAGAGTATAGTCGATGCCGCCCACCCCGATCACATCGTTTTCTCTCCCTCCATCCCCACCCGGCATAGCACGTACCCGTGAGGCAGCTCCCATGTGGTCATGCCACGGGAGGAGAACGACGCGATATGCAG
Source organism: Closterium sp. Naga37s-1 (assembly GCA_947471745.1). NCBI lineage: Eukaryota > Viridiplantae > Streptophyta > Zygnematophyceae > Desmidiales > Closteriaceae > Closterium > Closterium sp. Naga37s-1. Next base: position 672,603 of record CANJKZ010000024.1, on the reverse strand, counting down.
CGTGTAGTCAATACCCCCCACCCCGATCACATCGTTCTGGTCCGCGGGGTTGTTGAGTGTGCCGTACAGCGGCCCGTCATTGCCAATTGCTGATACCATCAGAATGCCGTTACCTGTCACCTCCCACACCTGCAAGGGGGAGGAGGATGGACGGTGGGGTGGTGGGTAGATGGATGCATGGCTTGCATGCAATGTGGCGTGTGAGTAGACTGTAGCATGCATATTGAATCTGCGGGGTTGTTGAGTGTGCCGATGGCCATGGAGGGGGCCGTCGTTGCCAATGGCTGATACCATCAGAATGCCGTTACCTGTCACCTCCCACACCTGGGGGGGCAGGGGGCGGGGGAAGGAGGAAGTCGGGAAGGACAGGGGGAGGGAGGGGGGACGGGGAACGGGGGACGGGGGAGGGAAGAGGGGGGCAATGGGGGGAGAAAGGGCTGTGGGGGTGGTGGGAACGTGACGTGTGGGTCGACTCAAGAGTGTAGGCCCCCCACCCACACTCCCACCTATCAGGCCCCACCTTCCTCACAGACGGCCTGTCAAGGTAGTCTTCTCACCCTCCCCCGTGTTACCTACCCTACCCACCCCTCCCCATCCCTCCCCACCCTACCGCACCTCTCAGCCTTATTCCACCTCACAAACAGCCGATTGGGGAAGTCTGCCCCCTCCTTCCCCTCCCAAACCTTTCTCTCTGATCTAAGTGTCCCCCCCCCCCCTCCCCCTCCCATGCTCCCTTTCTTCCCCATGTCCCCCTCCCCACCCCTCCCCACCCCTATCCAACTCTCTCCACCCAATCCCACCCACCTTCTCCACAAACGGCCGGTCGAGGTAGTCAGGCCCCCCGATGCTGAGGTTGAGCACGTTCATGCGCGTGAGAATGGCGTAGTTAAACGCGTCTAGGAACCACGATGTGTAGGAGACCTGAGAAAGAAAGAGGAGGGGCGAAGGGGGAGAGGTAGTCAGGCCCCCCGATGCTGGGGTTGAGCACGTTCATGCGCGTGAGGATGGCGTAGTTGAAGGCGTCTAGGAACCATGACGTGTAGGAAACCTGATGACGAGGGAGTACGTAACAAGTGACAGTGGGGGGGGGTGAAGAGAAGGGGAAGGAGGGAGGGGGGAAAGGAGGAGACAGAAGGAAGGGGATTCGCCAGCATGATGATTCCAGCCACCTATATGTGCATGAGCTTAAAGCATCTCTAAGAGCTTCAAAAAAATACAAGACTTCAAATCAAACGGACCCCAGCTGACCTGAGCGTTGGTGAAGACTCGGAAGGCGTAGATCTCAGCATTGGGGGCGAAGCCACGGCAGTGGGAGTCGTGGCTGGCGTTCACCCGCATTAGTTTGAGAGGTCACTCATTGCCCAACCTAAGGTTAGAACAACAGTGTGCGTTCAGGTACGCTTGGAATCACCTGTGCGTTGGTGAAGACTCGGAAGGCGTAGATCTCAGCATCGGGGGCGAACCCGCGGCAATGAGTGTCATGGCTGGCGATCACTCCTGCCACGAACGTGCCGTGGCCCAGGCTGTCGTTTAGCGTGTCCTCATTGGTCCAGTTGGTGCGCTCCTGGGAGGGGGGGAATGGGGGGATTGGATGATTGAATGGGGGGAACTGCATAACATACGCCTTTTTTTCTTCTTCTTTTTTCGCTCCAAATCGGTTTGCTTGATATAGCCAAAGCGGGGTTGGTGCTGATGACTTTATTCTCTGACTTATGTAAGGATAGGGTTGGTCTAATGAGTTCTTTCTCACCTTGATATTGCGGAAGTGGGGGTGATCTGCTCGAATGCCCGTGTCAAAAACGGCCATTTTAACGTTTGACCCAGTGAAGCCCTTGGCCCACAGCCGTTCCGCGTGGAACAGAGACGTGATCTGAGACTTGTGCGCCTGGCACAGGGACGGAGGGGTGCAGAGCGGTGAGGAGGGATGGAAGGGGTTAAACTCACGACCACAGGTCCTCTTGAGACGAGCCCCAGTGAAGCCCTTGGCCCACAGCCGTTCCGCATGAAACAGAGACGTGATTTGAGATTTGTGCGCCTGTAGATGGGAAGGAGAATGGAAGTAAGCAAACATGTGAATTCAACACGAGCCCCAGTGAAGCCCTTGGCCCACAGCCGTTCCGCGTGGAACAGAGACGTGATTTGAGACTTGTGAGCCTGGCACAGGGAGGGAAGGTTGCAGAGCGGTGAGGAGGGATGGAAAGGAGTTGACGACCAGATCAGCTTGACAGGAGCCCCAGTGAAGCCCTTGGCCCACAGCCGTTCCGCGTGGAACAGAGATGTGATCTGAGACCAGCCTGCATCAAGCCCTACCTGCCTCAGTTCCCACCTCCCTCACTTCCCACCTCCCACGATTTTTACCTGCATCAGTTCCCACCTGCATCAGTTCCAACCTCTCTCGATTCCCACCTGCATCAGGTGTCGGCGGTTGACAGCAGTAGCAGACACATTCCAGGCCCTACTGAGAAACGACCCAGCAGCAGCGGCCAGTTCACTTTGAAGAGTCACATGCCTTTCCTCAAACGACTCTTCCAAATGCCTCCCCTGCAGCTTTCGCCTCTTTTGCTTATTCCACCTCCTCCTTTCCTCCATACTCCTTGCTTCCATCCCGCTCTCCACCCATCTCAACTCCCTCGCGCCCACACGCATCCTATCCTCTTCCTCCTCCTCCGCGTCCTCCTTTCGCCTGCCTCTCTTCCCCTCGCCCCCAACCCCAAAACCCTGAACCCTCCCAGTCAAACCCCTAGACCCTCCAACTCTTCCCTCGGGAATCTCCCCTTCCTCAAATGACATTCTCGTCCGCAGCCTTCCAGGAGGTTTCCTCACCGGCCCTCTCACATCCCACCCTCCCCCTTCCTCCTCCTCCCCCCAACCTTCAATCCATGGGTCCTGTTCAGTCTTATCTGCCTCTCCTCCTCCAATGCCTTCTCCACTCCCTCCACTTCCTCCTCCTCTTATACCTCTCTCTCCTTCCCTCTGTTTTCCTCCATCTCCTCCTCTCCTCCTTTCGTTTCCAACACCTTTTCTCTCCCCCCCTTCCCTCTTCCCTTCACTGTACATCAGTGAACGAGTGTACTTCATCTGACGGTGCACATCCTTCACAAACGGGACGGCCTCAATCCGACGCTTCAGATCCTCCCACTCATTACCCTCTGTCCCCCTCTCCCCGTGCTCCCCTTCCGTCTCAGCTCCCTCAACCAGCAAAACGCCAAAATCCGTTGGAAAGGCCATGGCTGGATTCGTCCTTTCTACCCAATGCCATCTGGCTGCACCCGATTGGCCAATCCCTGACTGACTGCCAGAGCTTCCTGATCTGTCAAAGCCTCCTGATTGGCTGGCGTCCGGATTTTGGGGAGATTCTAGAGCGTCTAACAGCCGTTGCCGATGCACCACCACAGGTTCGTACGAAGTGAACCGAACTATCCATTCGTCTAGCACAGGCTGCAAGCGTACTTCCCGAACCTGAGCCTCTGAAGCCTTTTTTCCGAGCCTATATGTACCTTCCCGAGCCTGTTCTCCTGCCTTAGGAACCTCCTCTGCTGTACTGAAAGCTTCAGTCCGAGACGAACGGATTGGAACGGTTTCCGTCTGACTGGTGCCTGCTTCTGTTCCTCCCTTCCTCTCTGCCTGTTCGTCTTGCCATCCCTCCGTCCAAACCTCTAATTCCAACCCTCTTCCCTGCTCCAATCCCGAGCCTGACTCCGACCCTCTTCCCGAACCTGGCCCTGAACAGCGCTCGCCCTGCACAGGAATCTGGTCATTATCATCCGCCTTATAAGCTGTCACAAGAGGCTCTTTCCAGGTCGAGCATGCGCGCGTATCGGAGCAATTCCTTTCCGCTGCACAACCTGCAGCATCCAGCCAGCTCCTGGGACCGCACTGACAGACAGACGTGTGCTTTTCAGCGAGGCTTGCAAAGCAAGCAAACCTTTCATGTTCCCCGTCTTCCTTTGCTGCGCCTGGTGCTGCTTCGGGATGATCGCCAAATATTCTGCTCTTGCAACACCTGCTGCTGCTGCTGCTGCTGACGCTGCAGATGCTGATGCTGCTGCTGCTGCTGCAGTTGCGTATTCTTTGCGAAAGTGAGCTCAAGGGAACAATGCAGCTGCTATCCAGGTGGATATCCGTCGTTCCTGCGACCACTCGTATCGCCAACGACGTGATTGTAGCGAAGATCAAACCTAGGGTGCATAGACTCTCGTGGCTCGGCGAAGCGCCACGTGGCAGCAACGTTCCTTCACGTGCTGGCCACGCGGAGCGAGCCATCAAGGCAACGCACCTTGTGCGGAATCAGAGCATTCCTCTCAGAATCAACTAAGAATCTGGAGAATCAAAAATGAGAAAAATTTCTTCAGCAGCGAGTACTCCCTGCGGACACGACAATTAAGCATGTAGTTTCTTCTGCACGATGACTACGTCTTACTTGACGAAATACGTCACTATTGGAGAGATATTAGCCTGATTCCATCGTCCTCTAAGAAGCCAAGCTGCCTAAGACCCTTGATCCGTGACAATTAACGCCTAGCTGCAAGAGCCTGTGAATGACAAGGACCATGGTACTCGCCGATCAGTGATGATCAAATCTTTGTGATCAAGTTGCCAGGCATGAAAGTGCTAAACATTTTACCCAACCACTCTAAAGAGAATGTCACAGTTGCGCACCGTACAAAACCTAAGTGCGCCGCATTTCTGAAGCCCTGGATAACCAAGCGTGCGGAGCGTAGTTTTCGAGGCTGAAGGGGTTGCAGCAGCTCGGTTGTCAGAGCGGGTTCGGCAATTTTGAGGAAAATTCGAAGCCCAGGCGAAAACATGATTTGTAACGCTGTGCGTTTCGCAGGGTATGACTGGTACACAGTTTCGCGTATCAGCAGATTTCAGTTATCGAAGTTTCATTCAACCATTATCGTCAGTCCACTTTGACTTCTTTCTTTAACGAAATTAAATTTGAACAACCTTTGCAACGCACTTGAGCGCACATGAAACGGCAAATCACCTATTATGCACACAGAAGGGCACACAAGGGAACACATGAACGAAGGGACAAAACTCCCCAGGAAACCCAAACATTTCAACAAAATTGCATCCTTCACAAGAGGATGAACGGTGCCTTCACATAGGCTAGGCGACTGGAAACGCCCACCACTGAAGGCAATGTGGCAAAAAACGAAATACCCGCCACATAAAAGTGGTTCCGCTGCTGCCTGCAGCACCGGGATCTTGAGGCGCCTCAAGTGGAAAAAAACAAACTTTTTGCTGCTCGACGCAGCACTGGGCAAAGTTGCCCCTCCGTATACGTTGCACATGTCAGCAGAGCTGACTCACACAGAAACCGCTGCTCCAGCCACTCCCACCACCAGCAGCAACCAGCATCAACATCAGCATCAGCAGCTGCTGCTGCTGCTGTTGCTACTAGTGGTAACCAGCGTCATCAGCAGTAACCGTGTTGCCTGTACGCTCGCTCCTCTGCCAATCTTCGCATCTCCAACCCAATCTGGCTCACGTGGCTCACACCACTCCTCATCACCATGCCACGCCCTTGGCTCGCATGCTCTGTAGACACGGCTACACCCGGCGCACCTCCTTCCACAGCCTCACGGCCGAATCCTGTAACCGCGCTCGGCTTCTTGCCGTATGCGGTAACGGCGCTCCTCGGCTCGGTTGTCGCAAACGGGTTACCACCAGGCACAGCACAGGGGGCAGCAGCGGCGGGCGGTGCAGGGAACATGGCAGGCACAGGGCGTGCTGCATTGAGAGGCAGGAAAACCGGCCGTGAGACCGCAACGGAGGGTTGCTGACGAGGCTGCTGATGGGGCTGCTGATGCTGCTGGTGACGGGGTTGCTGATGCTGCTGCTGGTGCACCTCCTGTCCTCGCCGACCGAACGCAGCTTGCTGCCGCGACGCGAGCCCAAACAGGCCAGCAGAATCACCAGCAGCGACAGCACCAGCCAGAGCCCCCGGGCTCGCTCCCAAACCTCCAGCAAGCTGCGTGCTGCTCCCGGACCTTGGAATCTGGTTCGTGGTCCTCCTGTACGGGCCAGCCCACTTGGTCCGGAGATACTCGGCCCGGCGCCAGGGCGGCAGGTGCAGCCCCTGCTCCCTCAGACTCTGCCTTGTGGCATCTGCCAGCACTTCAGTGATCTTGAGCAGGCGGTTGAGACGGCCGACGAAGATGATGGGAGCGGAGTGGACGACTGCGTCGAAGGCGAAGGTGGGGCGAGCGATTTGGAACTGAGCTCGGAACTCAATGTCTATGATGATTCGATCGGATGGTGAGAATGGTGACGGGTTGGCAGCAGTGGCGGCGGTGGCGGTGGCAGAAGCGCTGGTGCTGGTGTTGTTGACCGTGCTGCTGCTGGTGGTGGTGCTGTTGTTGCCGTGGCAGGGCAGAATGACGTCTATGTACTCGTATGTGCCGCCAGGGAGGCCCTTGGAGTGCTCCCATCTCGCCTTGCACACGGCAGCATCGTACCCCTTGGACCGAAGCAGGCACATCACTGCTCGCCTCAAATTGCCGTTGCTGCCGCTGCTGGTGGCGCCACTGCTGCCGCTGGCGCCTGCAGCATTTGAGGAAGCTTCCTTCTTGGCTGTTTTGAGGGCGGCGATGACGTCAGCGAACAGCTGGCACTCGTCCGCGGAGGTGCAGGCGCTGAGGGACTGGGGGAGGGGCGCAAAGGGGAAAGGGCGGAGAGAAACGGGGAGGGGCGCGGGTGAGTTGAGCATTCCACGGTCGATAGGGGGAATAACGGCAGCTACATCAAATCATTCTCATTGGCCATCCCCATCCCCATTCCGCCTTCCCCCTTTCCCCTATCCTCTTTCCCCCTCACCTCAATGTGGCTCGAGACATCCCCCATTCCGCACCATCCGCCGCACTCCCCCATTCGCGGAGCCTGCGCGTCCTGCTCCGCCATGCGCGCGTACATCGCATCCGCGTTATAGCCACCCTCGCTGCCGTGAATCGCGTCAAGCAGGCGGTGGTCGAGCGTGTGGCTCTCAGCCGAGCCGGTCTCCATGAAATCGGACACCATCTCCGCCAAACACACGGACGACGGATCGTGCGCGCTGCCGGAACTGCACAGGGGAAGGAGCGGGAGGAGGGGGAGGGGGAAGTGGGGAAGGCAGGGAAGGGGGGCAAGGAACGGAAACGGGTAAGCCAGCGATCTAAGAGACAAAATGGGCTAATAACCATGGGAGTAGGGGCAGGCGGGGGTTGCGGGGAGGAGGGAAGTGATAACAGAAACATCATTGCAAACCTAAGTGCTTCGAAACACACCTGTTGCTGTCGTAGCTGCCGCCGCTCTTGGCGCCGTGACTTGCGGCGGTCTTCCCGTGACTGCCCGTCGGCCATGCCCCGTGGATTAAATGCAGCCCTCGGCTGCTGCCGCTGTTCGCCGCAGTCACCGCCGCAGTTGCCGCTGCTGCGCCATCCCCCGATTTTGGCGCTGCAGACTTTTCCGCTGCCGACCCGCCGACTGCTGTAATTTGCGCTGCGAGAAGGGTGCCGCTAGCGCAGCCGCGGCTCCGTTCGCCGGTATTGGCGCCCGCAGCTGCGGTGCGAAGGATTTGCTGCAGCGCGCCAATTCCAGCGAGCGGAAGACGCGGCGGGTTGTGCGGCGAGATCGACGGCTGGTTGAACAGCAGCGATTTCACCGCGGGGGACGCGGGCGTCTGATGCGGCAACAACGGAGCGGGAATCGCGCCGGCGATTGCGGATAGCTCTGCAGTTAACAGCAGGTCCGCCGGTTTTGTCGCGACATGGTGGTCAACGGCAAAAGACAGGTACTCCTGCTTGCTGAAGAAATTTCCAGCAGCAGATGCGGCGGAAGATGCGGCGGGAGCAGTTCGGAAGTTACTGCTAGCGGTAGCGGGCCCGTGTGCGGGCCAGATGTTAAAGATTCCAGGCATTCTGCGTGTCTCCTGCGAGCCGCCGCCGCGTTCGGTGCGTGGGTGGCGTGTTAGGGACGGACGGCATGCAATCAGAATCAGTCAAAGGAGTCTAAGACGTTCTCAGACGTGACTGGTGTCTGGGCGAATTGAGTGATCTATCGCCGTACGACAGACAATTGAGGGCGAGAAGAAATCGCGAGGGAAATCGCGAAGAAGGGAGAGACGCGAGAAGAGGACGCCTCGCGAGATTAGTGACTGAGGTCTGAGGTATGAGGTTCGAGGTATGGCTCTTTTTGTACGACTTTGCCTTATGCTGGTCAGTCAGTAGCAGTCTAGGCAAGCATAAGTGGCGACCATCGAAATTCCGTCGGGCAACGGAAGCGATGCGATGTGAGCGACAGAGACGGCTAAGTTCCGAGGCGAGACCAGAAGGACCAGAAGCAGAATGAGCAGATAGCAGAGTGAGCAAAGGGAGGAATTGCTCGGAGGTCGAGACGGTGTGAAATGTGCGGAAATCAAGGAACAATGGAGTGATTCCCTCGCGCGATTGGCTCTGGAAGTATGCCTGTTCGTGCCGAGGTAAGTTGACCAGCTTCAGTGTCGCATGGGGTTCTGATCCAAGTTCGATGTCACATGGGGGAAGGGGAGGGGAACGTTGTCGCGGAGGGAAGGCTAGGCTACTGTTGAAGTGGATGATGAGAGGGGAACGATCTCGACTCGAGGGCTTGGCGTTTCTCTAGGGCCAGCGGGGAGCGGAGCTGCTGCGGACCTGCTGCGGAGCTACGAAGAGAGCAGGAACCAGACCAGATGACCAGCGGAGCACGAAAGCAATTTTGGAGGAAGTGCGGATTGCGTCGAAACGAAGGGTTTGGTACGTTACAGAAAGGTAGTGAGGTTGTATGACGGTGCAGAAGTGAGGTGGAGAGAGTGACAGTACTTTCTGCTAGGGTGGTATGAATGGAGTTGTGATGATGGAATGGATGGGATGGAAGGAAAATGAAATCGAGGGGGATCATATGTGGATGGGATCGAGGTGGATGGAGGTTGAAAACACGCAACCGCACGAGGTGCAGTTGTGACGTCAAGGCGACGAGTGCGTGGAATATGTGGGAGCGGGGTTCGGGGGGCGGGGGGTAAGTGTGGCGGGAGGAATGCGCGCAGCGGATGAGTCACAATCACGTGAATAAATCAGTTGCTGACCTGGGCGCTGTTCGGCGCGGGTGGGCTGGGCACCGCGGGTTTGGGCAGGGGCACGCATAGAGGGAATGCATGGCATGCGCGGAATCGATACATGTGGCGCATGCGTCTGAATTCGCTGGTTCGTTTCAACTGGGGCGGGGTTTCGGTTCGGCTCAGTTGGCTGTGCGCCGAGGCAGACCGCGACGTAGAAATGCGAGCCGCGTGTCATGATTCCGTCCTCATTCTGCGTGTGATACCTTTTGGTGAGGTTTGCTGGCAGTTGACGAGGAGAGGTTGGAAAATCAACGAGTCAATGTTGTGTAAGGGCAGGTTTCTTCCCCACATTACTGTTCTGTACTGGTTCCGGCTTTGGTCTGATCGCCAACCCTGCCCTGCTAAGCGTTCAGCAGTCGCACCAGTCGTAACACCAGGCGCGCCAATAGCAGTTTGAGGGTGGCGTTGCTGGTAACGAATGTTGTTTGCGTGAAAAACACTCATCTTCCTGATTCACGAAACGCGAAACCATACACCTCACGAGCTTACCAGTGTCGGTAACCCCTGCGCATCGCCCATGTCTCTCCAGCCTGTGGGAGTTGCCCCATTCAAGTTTGACCAACAGATGGCAACAGTTGGCATGTGGGTACAATGGAGTGAACCTGGGAACTCACTGGTGCTTGCCACAACAGAACGGGCAGCTTCCAGGTCAGCTCTGCAGGTAGAAAGCTGACTGCCAGGGCACAATTTCTGGAATTGTTACATGCTCATGACAATGGAAGGGCAGGCAACCTTTTGACCTCCAATCCCAGCAGCTGAGAGCCGACTCTTGGCAAGCTGATGCCTCTTCCAGAGAACGCCAAGGTCGGTTCGTCTGCTTTGTAGGTTGGACCAAAATTCCACTGTAGAGTCGTACGTACCAAGCTGGCTTTACCCACAAATGACGTGGCGCAACCTGTTTGACAAATCGGGACCAGCTCCAACACAGCGAATCTTCCAACTCTGCTTCACGACTTGCCCCGCGACTCCACGTTCCCGCCATTTCCGGCCGAGGCAATCCATAAGGCGTTGTTTTTGTGACGTGACACACGGGGTCCTAGGCACGTCACGGAAAAATGCTGGAAGGATATTCTGCGCGCTAAAATGGAAATCCAAATCGCAGGGAAGAGCAATCTGCGAAGACGTCAGAAATACGTCATCTGGTAATACCTCACACGAGAACCAAGTCACTGCTAGATACGTGTGAGTCAGCAACCTAATCCGTTCCTGGTCCACTAGACTAGACTGAGGGTGAACGTCACAAGATCCGCTTTCTGTTCTTCCACTCGCATCTTGCATCAAGGTTCTCGATAGTGAAAACCTCATATTCATAGTCTCGCAAAGGAGCGACAAAACCAGAACATGAGAGCCCTAAAACGCTATATATATATATATATATATATATCCTGCTTCATATCATATACACTTTGACTTCATGAGAGGTCCATTTACTACATAATATGTCTCAGCTCCCAGTTTTCATATTCATGGATTTATTGCACATATATATTTCAACGTCCATAAAAATCAAACGGTCACCCCTTCACTATTATTTGTGTTATGTTTGTTGTTTCAATGTCCCGTATATCTCGTATGGTAATTCATGGCTCCTATATTTTCTAATGAGAATGTGTGGTACAGGTCGCTGGCTATAAACACCACCACCTAGTTCATGGCGTTATAGTATTTGTGTAAGGAGAATTCATTTTCCTCACTTCGCGTCCCTGCTTACCGCGTACATGCCCGTTCCCGCCATCGGCACCCATCCGTGAACGTTATCCGCTCGCGACATTCGCCTCGACCACGACTCCCGCCACTGTTCACGATGCGACCCAACCTCACGGTTCGGTTGGTAACCCGCGCTCCGGACCTCCGCCTCGACAATTCCCAACCTCGGCGCTAGGCCCGTAGCGCACCCCAATTTCCCGCATTACCGTTACCACGCTAGCTTCGCTATATAACTTCGCTCGTGCTTTTCGCTCAACTGTATTGATTGCTTCGATAGTGCAATTCTCACTCGCTCGTTCAATTGCATACGTAACACTTGGTATTCAGAGCCTAGGATCTCCTCTCGGACCGCGTCCACACCTTCACTTCCCCATTATCTCAATTTTTGGGGGGGTAGACGTCTCTCAGCGAACAAGCACCGCCGCTCGAAGTGATCTCTCGTAAGCACGCACGGCCACGACAGAGGCTCTCGCTGAGCTTGCCCGACACCCCCGCCATGGCCGAAATAACCCTCGCGACATTGACGCAGGAGCAGCTCGACCGTCTCGTGCGCCAACTCGAGGATTCGGCGCTCGAAATCGCGACACTCACGGCGGAACGAGACTCCGCCCGCCAGCAATCAACGGTGAATGCACCAGCTCCATCACAAGCACCCGCAAATGCACCTGTGCAATCAGAAGAACCGATCGTCATCTCATCAGGCACACCGACGCAAAACGACAGCGTGGGACAGCGCTCAGGCGCAGCCAGTGATGGCGCCGCTCAATCGATGCCTGGCATGGAGAGAAATCGGGCCGCGCCAAGCCCGCGTGGGCTTCGCGAAGCTCGTCGGCACGTGGAGTTTGCAGCAACAAGTGGCAGCCACTCAAGACGCAGCGCCCGCCCTGTTTCGATCCGAGCCAACGTGGAGGTCCGCCGGTTCAATCGTGGGTCTTCACGATGAACGTTTTCTTCGACGCGAATTACGTCGAGTCGGACGCAGCGAAGATTCGCTACGCTGTTTCACTGCTAAGGGGCCCCGCCATGGACTGGTGGCGAGTCATCGTGGCGTCGCCACGCGCCTACGAGCCACCGTCGCAAGAGGAAGGGCCCACGGGTCCATCCGTCACATGGAGTTCATTCTGCGAAACAGCCCAGTACAGCACGTGGGATGCGTGGTGCGCAGGGCTTCGGGCGCGATTCGAGCCGATCGCGGTTTCTATTTCGGCGCGTCAGAGACTGCGTACTTGGCGGCAGCTCGGGTCGGTTCAAGACTACACGAGTGGTTTTCTCGCATTATGCGAGCAAGTCGGCTACATGCACGAAGCGGAGCGGGTGGACCGTTACGTTGGAGGGCTGAAGCCGGACATCTCGCACGAAATCATGCTACGCGGACTCTCGAATTTCAACGAGATTAGTCGACGGCACCCCGCTGGCCATACGGGAGAAGGTGGAAAGAGTAGAAGTCCGTTGCGGGGGGAACTTTGGGTTTACACAGGAAATGCTCACGACGACACTGGATGGGCACGACGTATTACTGGGACGTGAATGGCTGCGACGGTATAACCCGCGAATCGACTGGACGACGGGTAGCTGCACTGTGCGAAGTAGCGGTAACTGGGTCGTGCTACCTCGCTGGCAGTCGCCCGAGTCTTCAACGGTCCACGTCAACGCCATCACGATGAAACGGGCTGTCGCCGCTGGAGCTGACGTGTACGCAGTGGATATAGCGTTGGTAGGAGAAGCAGAGCAGCCGAGCGATTTTCAGAAACTGTTGGCAGCGGTACCGCCCGAACTACAGGAACTGTTGAAACGGTACCCGGGGATTTTTACAGACGACTTACCGGAGGGACTGCCACCTCAGCGGGCACACGACCATCGAATAGAGTTAGGACCGGGGGCACAGCCAACTGTACAGCGACAATTCCGACTGACACAGCCAGAGCTCGATGAACTGAGGAAGCAATTAGATTACCTGTTAGAGAAAAAAAGCATCCGACCGAGCTCGTCACCGTTCGCCGCACCGATACTGTTCACACCGAAAAAAGACGGGGGTTTTCGCATGTGTATCGACTACAGAGCACTGAACAGGGTAACATTCAAATCGCGATACCCCTTTCCCCGCGCCGACGAACTGATAGATCAACTGCGAACAGCACGGGTCTTTTCGAAAATTGACTTACGCGGAGGTTACCACCAGATTCGGGTCGAACCATCGGACTGCGTAAAAACAGCATTTAGAACTACGTATGGGTCATTTGAGTACACCGTGATGCCATTCGGGCTGACCAACGCACCGGCGACTTTTCAGATGACCATGAACGAGGCATTTAGGCCGCTCTTAGATTAATGCGTGATAGTTTACCTCGATGACATCCAAGTTTACAGTCGCGATAAGCAGCAGCACTTAGCAGATCTGGAAGCAGTATTTAAAGTCTTAGACGGGCACAGACTCCTGACCAAGGGTTCCAAGTGCGAGTTCTTCCAGGATAGGTTAGAATTTTTAGGGCACGTTATTTCGGAGGCTGGAGTTGAGATCGACCCAAAAAAACTGGACACGCTAAAAGCATGGCACCCCCCGACGAACATCACGGAGCTGCAGAGCTTTTTAGGGTTCGTTAATTATGTGCGTCGGTTCGTCCCCGACATGGCACGGTTAACTGCCCCCCTGACGGATTTACTGCGGAAGGGGGTCGCTTTTACGTGGGGGGAGAAAGAGCATGCTGCCTTCTCTGCCCTGAAAACTGTTCTTTGTTCACCGCCCGTACTGCGCATCGCCGACCCACACCGCCCATTCGAAGTAGTTACAGACGCAAGCGACATCGCCATTGGAGCCGTACTGCTACAGGATTTCGGCAACGGTTTACAGCCCATCGCATACGAGTCACGGAAACTGCATCCGCCCGAGAAAAATTACCTGATACACGACCGCGAAATGCTCGCGATCGTGCATGCGTTCAAGGTCTGGCGCTGTTACTTGACCGGCGCAGACGTGACAGTACGGGCAGACCACAGATCACTACAGTACCTCCGCGCACAGCCCCACCTCAACCCACGACAGATCCGCTGGCTCGATTTCCTCGAGTCAAACTTCCACTACACGGTCACCTATAAAAAGGGAGCATCGAACATTGCCGACGCACTGACCCGCCCAACTGCCCAAATCCACGCCATACTACTCCCACAGACCAGCCCATTACTGACAGGCCTATTTACCCACGGATATCAGACAGACCCCTTCTTTACCGGAGGCAACTCGCAGCAGTTCGCAGCAGCAAAAGGGGTGTATTACGTAAAAACCGGCACCGACCGCATCTGGGTACCGGGCTACACTTTACTAAGGGAACTGTTACTACAGGAGGCACACGACGGGGTTACCTCAGGACATTTCGGGGTAGAGAAAACACGGCAGCAGCTGCAGCGGTATTACTACTGGCCCGAGATGCTGACCGACGTGCAACGACACGTGGCATCGTGTCTCACCTGCCAGCTCATGAAGTCGTCACGACAACGACCGGCAGGACAGTTGCAGCCGATACCACCCCCAGAGTGTGCTTGGCAGCAGGTGACGATGGACTTCGTCACGGGGTTACCGGCTGGAGCAAGTGGGAACGACGCGATCTTGGTCGTCGTCGATCGGCTGACGAAAATGGCACACTTCGCAGCCTGCAAGAAATCAATCACAGCCGAAGAAACAGCCCGCCTCTTCATCTCCACCATCGTTCGATTGCACGGGATACCCGCATCAATTATCAGCGACCGCGACACGAAATTCACCAGCAACTTCTGGCGAAACCTGTGGCAGCAGTTCGGCACGCGTCTAGAGTTCAGTTCATCATACCACCCCGAAATCGACGGACAGACAGAACGGACAAATCAGACCATGGAACAGCTCATCCGAGCCACGTGTGACGACCCGACCATGTGGGAACAGCAACTGCCACTCATCGAATTCGCGTACAACAACTCGCCATCTGCCACGACCCAACAGTCACCGTTTTACCTGAACTACGGACAAGACCCCACAGTACCCATGACCCCGAATCCCGAGAACCCAGTCCCACGCGCGCAACAGTTCGCAGAAATACTGCAAGCAGCACGGACCCGAGCAGCAGAAGCAATAAAAAAATCAAACGTCATCGCTAAGCGCAATGCCGACCGCCACCGCCGCCCCGTCACTTACCAACCCGACGACCTGGTATTACTCGACACTCAAAATCTCCGCCTGCCCATCACCCCAAAACTCCGCCCCAGATATTGCGGGCCATTTCGCATCAGCCACATGATCACACCCATCACTGCCCACCTCCTCCTACCTGCTGACTGGTACGTCAGCCCGTCATTCCACGTCAGCCTGCTTCGCCCATACGTGCCATCCACCAGCCAACTGCCTCGCAACCGCCCCGCCAGCATGACACGACCACCGACAGAGCCAATCATCACGCCCGAAAAAATACTGAGCCACCGAGTACGTGACCCACGGGGAGCCCGCAGGATCGAATTTCTGATCCGCTGGAAAGACCGCACGCCCACTGAAGACAACTGGGTTCCCCTGGATAGAGTCGAGAATCACCCTGTCCTAATTGAGTATCTGCGCAGCCGAAACTTTCGAGATGTACACGCGCTCTCGTAAGAGGGGCCTCCTTGGGGAGGGGGGTAGTGTAAGGAAAATTCCTTTTCCTCACTTCGCGTCCCTGCTTACCGCGTACATGCCCGTTCCCGCCATCGGCACCCATCCGTGAACGTTACCCGCTCGCGACATTCGCCTCGACCACGACTCCCGCCACTGTTCACGATGCGACCCAACCTCACGGTTCGGTTGGTAACCTGCGCTCCGGACCTCCGCCTCGACAATTCCCAACCTCGGCGCTAGGCCCGTAGCGCACCCCAATTTCCCGCATTACCGTTACCAAGCTAGCTTCGCTATAGAACTTCGCTCATGCTTTTCGCTCAACTGTATTGATTGCTTCGATAGTGCAATTCTCACTCGCTCGTTCAATTGCACACGTAACAATTTGACATGCACTATCAAGTCTGGTGATACATCACTATTTTTAGCTTAGTGGCCTATCTTTAGGCTGCACTTGCCAATAGCCACATACAACCCCACCAAAACCCACCCCACCACAGCACATTACTGCAAGCCTCGTCTGTGTTCCATCACTCCACACGTATAGTTTAGGGATTTTCATCGCGAGGCGCTTACCTGCTCACAGCGTTTCATTTTTCGCACGTCGTGCAATCAGAACGTTTGTAGGCGCGGGATCAGTTGCGCTAAGTTGACTGCTTGTTTTCTGCCGTGGCAATGGTCTAGAGACATCTCTGTGCTCCGATCTGACCTGCTATTGTGTCCGCCTTACTGCGTTACCGCTTTACCGCGTTACTGCCTTACCTTGTGCTTGGTTGATAATATTGCAGCTCTGTGTCTACCGCTGTGTCCGGCTTTGTGCGAGGCATTCAACTGCGTTGCGATTTTGGCGAATACATTGATAGCATAAAATATCGCGCTGGGTGTATGACCGTGCCGCGTGGTTTATGAGATTGCCGTCCTTCGGATCGATTCGCGGTTCCGCGAAATCCGTACCAATGTTGATCAATCTCTCGTCCCGGACCTCGTCTTTTTGCGCCGGCGGCGCGGTTGCCCCAGTGAAGGACGGCATTAATCGGTGGATCGCGTCAGATCCGCACAGGTCTGGTCCTTGTGTGGCGTCATCCCATTCCCCTCATGGTGAGTCGATCTGTACGCGCTATTAGCAGTTCGCTACCAGATTCGGGTGGATGGACTCTACATTCCATCTCTCTTACAGGTGCTGCTCTTTCCTAACTGCGTTACATCATTCCCGCCCCTTCGTCTTTCCTAACTACCGACAGACCCGGTTTCTCGCATTTCTCGCCTTTTTTGCCTTTTCAAACACCTTCAGGGATTCCCCTCTCTCGCGCCGCTATTCCCGCGCGCTCCGTTTCGAGCTCCGCCGTGACCCCCGCCGCGGCCTCCCGAAGCGCCGCATTTACGTCTCTCAGAAGCAGCAGCAGCGGCCAGAGGAACCGCGCCTGGCAGAACGTTCTTAAAACGCTCCCCGCTTTAGAGACCTCGCAGAACTCGCTCCGCGCGATACTAGCCGCCGCGGCCGCAGAAGGCGCCGCGGCTCCGGCCCCCGTCCACGAGGCGGCTTTAATCGACGGGAAGGCGATCGCGGAGGAGATTAAACGCGAGATTGCAGCGGAGGTAAAGCGGCTCCAGGCACTGCCGGGCGCGCACCTGACGCCGGGATTGGCGGTGGTTTTAGTAGGCGATAGGAAGGACTCGCAGTCGTACGTGCGTATGAAGAAAGCGGCGTGCGCTGAAACGGGGATAACGAGTTTCGGTGTGGATCTGCCGGCCGACGTGAGCGAGGAAGAGGTGGTGGCGGCGGTGCGGGAGCTAAACGACAACCCGGACGTCCACGGCGTGCTAGTGCAGCTGCCCCTGCCCAAGGTTCGATGGGGGTTCCGGGGTTTAAAGGATAATTCTGGTGGATTTGGGATGTGAGCGAGGAGGAGGTGGTGGCGGCCGTGAGGGAGCTAAACGACAACCCGGACGTGCACGGGGTGCTGGTGCAGCTGCCGCTGCCCAAGGTATGTGTATGCGCAGGGTTCTGGGTTTTATGTGGATTGCAAGCAGGGGTTCGGGTTTGGGGTTGGGGGTAAGCTTCTTTGTGCGGATGTGAACGGGAAGGTTAACGACAACCCGGACGTGCACAGCGTGCTGGTGCAGCTGCCCTTTTTCCCCCCCACCCCCCCACTCCTCCCCCTGTTCGCCCCACTCCCCCCTACTTTCGCCCCCTTCTCCCCCCCCCTCCTCCGCCGCAGCACATCAACGCGGAGCGGGTGCTAAGTGCGGTGAGCATAGACAAGGACGTGGACGGCTCCACCCAATCAACATCGGCCAGCTGTCAAGGCCCTCCTCCCCTCCTCTTGCCCCCCCTCCCCCCACCAGCACATTAATGCGGAGAGGGTGCTGAGTGCAGTGAGTATCGAGAAGGACGGGGACGGGCCAGAAGCCAAGGCCACTGAGGCACTCCCCCCCTTCCTTCCCCCATTCCCCCCTTCCTCCGCCCACCCATGCCCGCAGCACATCAATGCGGAGAGGGTGCTGAGTGCGGTGAGCATCGAGAAGGACGTGGACGGGTTTCATCCAATCAACATCGGCCAGACGTCAAGGCCCCTTTCTCCCCATCTCCCCCCCATGCTCCCAGCACATCAACGCGGAGCGAGTGCTGAGTGCGGTCAGTATCGAGAAGGACGTGGACGGGTTCCACCCAATCAACATCGGCCAGCTGGCGATGGCGGGCCGCAAGCCACTGTTTGTGCCGTGCACGCCCAAGGGGTGCATCGAGCTGCTTATCCGGAGCAAGGTGTGCTTATAACGGGGATGGGGGGTGGCCTTGTAAGGGGGATGGGTGTGGGGTGGGCTTACATTATAATGGCTGGAAAGAGGGGAAAGAGGGGAAAGAGGGGGAGGAGGGAAGAGGGGAGAGGTGGGAAGATGGGGGAGGAGGGAAGAGGGGGGAAGGGAGGGGAGGAGTGAAGAGCGGAGAGGAGGGAAAGAGCGGAGAGAAGGGAAAGAGCGGAGAGAAGGGAAAGAGCGGAGAGGAGGGAAAGAGCGGAGAGAAGGGAAAGAGCGGAGAGGAGGGAAAGAGCGGAGAGGAGGGAAAGAGCGGAGAGGAGGGAAAGAGCGGAGAGGAGGGAAAGAGCGGAGAGGAGGGAAAGAGCTCTGCTGGTGTCGTCATCAGCATCTCTCATCGTTTTGGCCCAAATATCTTCCAGTTTTGTGCCTGCTGCGCACTCACTGCTTCCAGTTTTGTGCCTGCTGCAGAACATGTGGTTAATCAATACTTGTTTCAGAAAGATATGCCTTATCCCTCCATCTGCACGTCTGTGTGCTCGGCTCTTCTGTGTGCTCGGTTCTTCTGTGTGCTCGGCTCTTCTACCTCCTGCAGGTTCCAATGGAGGGGAAGCGGGCAGTCGTGATTGGTCGGAGTAACATCGTGGGGACACCTGCCGCCATGCTGCTGCAGGTAAGAGCCTTGTCCGTCCGGCTCATCAGATCGTTGCTTCTCGTCAATGTGCCTATCTGGCTTTTCTTGTGCATCAATCTTCTGATTAGTTCTTTATTATTGTAAGCATACAGTGGCAAGATGGGAATCACAGTGTCATGAGCCATGGTTGCTGTATGGTAAGCATACAGTGGCAAGATGGGAATCACAGTGTCATGAGCCATGGTTGCTGTATGGTAAGCATACAGTGGCAAGATGGGAATCACAGTATATACTCTCCTGTTTGCACTTGAATTCAGTTCGAACCCATTTCCAACTTGTCCCGTACCCACATTCATCTCTTTTAGGAACCATCCCCATTCCGTCCCCTCTTTCTGTCCCCCGCTCTACCCGTCGTTAGAGGAACAACGCTACAGTCACAGTCGTGCTTTCGCGCACCAAGGACCCCCCTTCAATCACCTCTCCCCCCAACCCGTTCCCCTTTTTTCCTGTCACCCCTGTCTTTCCTTCCCCTCCTTAGAGGAACAACGCTACAGTAACGGTCGTTCACTCGCGCACCAAGGACCCTCCTTCAATCACGCGGGACGCCGACATTGTGATTGCTGCAGCAGGCGTGCCGAACCTGGTGCTGCTGCATTCTTGCACCAACGACCCCCGTTCTAACCACCTCTCGCCCCATCTCCCCCCCATCCTTTCTGCCCTCACTTCTGCTCTGCCCTTTCCTTCCCCTCGTTAGAGGAACAATGCTACAGTGACGGTCGTGCACTCGCGCACCAAGGACCCCCCTTCAATCACACGGGATGCTGACATTGTGATTGCAGCAGCGGGCGTGCCCAACCTGGTGCGGGGCGACTGGTTGAAGCCCGGATGTGTGGTGATTGATGTTGGGATCAACCCTGTCGATGTGAGTGGGTGGGATGGGGGGGGATAGGGAAGAGGGTCAGAGGGGGATGAAAGGGGGGGAGGACGAATAGGGGAGTAAGGGGGTGGTGCTGTGATTGCAGCAGCAGGCGTGCCCAACCTGGTGCGGGGCGACTGGCTGAAGCCTGGCTGTGTGGTCATTGGCATGGGGATTAACCCCATTGATGTGAGTGGGGGGAGGGGGGGGGTTGGGGAGGGGGAGGATGGGGAAGGGCGACTGGCTGAAGCCCGGCTGTGTGGTGATTGACGTGGGGATTAACCCTGTTGATGTGAGTGCTTGGGTTTGGGGGGAGGCAAAGGGGGTAAGGGAATTGGGGATTAGGGGATAGCCCGGCTGTGTTGTGATTGACGTTGGGATCAACCCCGTTGATGTGAGTGGGGGGGGGTTGGGGGGGGAGAGGGGGAGGGGGAGGATGTGGAAGGGGGATGGGGAAGGGGGACTGGCTGAAGCCCGGCTCTTTTGTGATCGATGTGGGGATCAACCCCTTTGATGTGAGTGCTGGAGTGTGCTGGTTGGTTGGGAGGAGGTGCGAGGGGGTGGAGGGGTGGGGTGGGGTGGGGAGGGGAGGGCAGGATAATGCTGTGATTGCAGCAGCAGGTGTGCTAACCTTGAATCATGGTAGTTGCTTGTGCGTGTTTTATGAAATTTCAAAAAGCTGAAAAACCTGTGGGGAAAAGCGCAATTCATGCTTTCAACAGCCCCCCCCTCCCCTCCCTACCCTCCCTTCATCCCCTTCTTCCTCACGCCCTCTCACATTCCTTCACTTCCGTCTTCCCTCTTCCCCGCTTTTCTTTGGTGCCTAAAATTTTCGTATCCTCCCCGCACCTTCCTCCACCCCCCTCCCGCACATCGCAGGATCCCTCGTCCAAGCGCGGTTACCGCCTGGTCGGAGACGTGTGTTTTGAAGAGGCTAAGCATGTCGCGTCGGCCATAACACCCGTGCCGGGGGGTGTGGGGCCGATGACCATAGCGATGTTACTCGGTAACACGTTGGAGGCGGCAAAGCGAAGCAAAGGTCTTCACGTGGAATGAAGAGGCTCGAGTCGAGTAGTGTCGGCCATAGTTCCGTGCCGATGACCATAACTTTGTTACCCTACTCAGTAACACGTTGGGAGGCTGCGAAACGAAGCAAGGGACTATTTGTGGAATGAAGAGAGAGTGTTTTTAGATTGATGTGATTTTCCTAAATAGCAGATTAGCTGAATGAGATGGTTAATTGTGATCTGTATGTCTACAAGTGCCAATACCACGAGACTGTTCTAGACCACCAATAATCTGGTCACTGACAGCACGTTTTTTGTTTGGTCTCATGTCAGCCAACCTGATACAACTCTAGTAAATTTCCCTTTCTAGCAAACCGATTACCCGTTTTAGCGAACGCTCTTGCCGTAACACCTTCCGATATTATCAACGAGCTCTCGCGAAACACTCGCTAGCTTGCTGTGACCACAATCAGTGGATGCGGACTGTAACTGCGACAGCCGACCAGGGACACAGTTCCAAGCTGTGCCACACAGGTAAACAGCCCAAACGGGACACGCAGAGCAACTGGGCCTGGACATCCACCAGACCAGCACACAGAAGTTCATCCAATCTCTTGCCCTCTCGACCCAATGTGTTGGTGGCGGGTGTACAGAACATGCACTGTACAGCACCGTGCGGAATTTTGGACGAATTCTCTGTACAATTGATGCCTGTTTGAGCCCCTCCCGGTTGCCTTGTGAAGGGGGCGTATAAGCTGTATCGAGCATTTCGCATAAGTTTCGTTAATTCGCAGCTAGCTAAAAAGGATTCGCAGGTGCTTATATTAAGGATCTGTAACCTTATTCGTTGACATTTTGACTTCGGTCTCTTCAGTTTGACTTCGGTCTGTTCGTTACTATTGGTCCATAACCACGCGACGCGCTTGTATCGTGGGTGCAACAGGCTGGGGAAAAGACCTCGGGTGCAGCGTTTCCATCCGGTGCTGGGCAAATTCGCGTGCACTGGTTGGGCATCATGTGTACTGTCTGTATCCGGGGATCGGGTCGGGAGGTGATGGGCGTGGTGGTGGCGTCTCTGCTCTGCTGCCCAATGCCCTCGCAAGCTGTGGCGGTTGAGCCGGTGGCGGTGGGGGATTTTCGGGTTGGGTCCGAGCAGAAATTACCAGGCAAGCTCCTTTTGTTTTGCTAAGCAGGCATTAATTTGTGCGATCCGAATGCAGGTTTCAACTCGCTACTGTAACGTCACTTTAGCGAATGTCAGCATTTGACGCCCAAGTCCCGGCTGACATGTGCGAGTTTGCATTCTTCTGTTTTTCTTCGTGGCTAGTGTCGCTGCTCCCAGCTGCGCTGGCTTTCTGGTCTGGAGTTCCACCGCATGATGCATGGGTTTCACGAGCCTGGTGCCACGCTATCATAATTCGACGCAACCTGCCGCCACTTCTTGTTGTGGTTGCGATGCACCGCCTTTGATTCACCGCCGTGTCGCTTGTCAAATTCGTTATTGTTCGCTATTCGCGAACAAAAAGGTCAACCCTCAATCCCCTTGTACACATAACTGTAATTGGCAACGATGAAACTGTAACGCTGTATACTGTAATTACACACCATGTACAGTGCAGCAGGATAATCACAGAGTTCAGCTTGTGACAATTAGGGGCATGGGCAGAAAAACTTCCTCACGATTCAGGAATTGGGTCATTTTCCCCACTGCAAGGGAATTCCAAACATCACTGGGACCGTCTTGCAGTCCTAGTTCCACCACAATGTGACCTGTTTACTACAGTTCGCTGTAAAAGGCGAATCTCTTTTTTCGCCTGTTGCGAAGCACGGGTCACCTCACCTTCACAACTTTAGGACCGCTATAGGACCACTGTCAACGCAATATCCAGTACTGATGCGGCGTTCATCATCACATGCTATGACTGGTCCCGCCCCGCGTGCCTGACACCTATGGCGTTTTTTTTCAAAGCTTGGGTCGCTGCCAGTCCCTCCAACTGGCGTGGTTCCTATGGTCTAAATTGGTTCAGGAGGACGCCTGAACCAGCATGGCGTGGACAGATGATGTGGGCTGGATTCACCAGTCCTTCAGTCCTTCATCTCCTTGAACATCGCGAAAAAGGAAAGCTGCGAATTTTGGCCCCCGAAGGTTTTTCTGCGTCGGCCTTGCGAGAAAGTTGCGGAAAGTTGCATAAAAACACCGCACCCAAATCGCAACATTTTGCACATCAGAAACGCACAGCGTCATCGTCCACACAAAAGTTACTTGGTTGTAACTTTTCCGCAAACATGTAGGAAACGCGAAGCGCACATCTACTTCTCGAGCCGCACGCGCGGCTCCGAAATCCTTCACACCAAAGTCCGCGATATAAGTATGCCGCTTCGTGATTTCCGTCACAATACAACAGCTGTGTGCACAGTTAGTTTGCTTATATCCACATCAGCCCAACATTTTTTCACCAACTCCCAATATCATTGCACACACAATTACAACCACAACTACAACATCAACAATGCGTCCCCCCTACGTACGGTACCGCACACAGTCGACGCCCACAACCAAACCCCACTACTGCCAGGCGCATCACTGGTCGTCATCACTCTCCAGCACTTCATCACTCTGCAGCACTTCTTCGGCTGTCCCGTCCTCAGCTCGCCCCCCCGCGCGTGCCCTCTTGACAGGCGTCCTGCACAGGCGGGAAATCACCTCCTGGTTCGATGCTCCGACCTCTGCAGGCACAGCCGCCGGGGGGATGCCGAGCTCATCGGCACGCTCCACGTACGCGCGGGTGACGTTGCGTATCACGCGCCTCCTGCTGCGCGCGTCCCGCAGGAGTGGGCCGTCTGGCAGGCTCATCTCGCCCGACGACTCATCGGACGCGCTGTCAGCAGGTGTGGCTCTGAACCCCTCCTCCACGCATAGTCCCGCGTCGCAGTTGATAAACTCTGCGGCCGTCATGTAGCACGCATGCCTCACCTTGAACTTCTCGATAAGCATCTGCAAATCGACGCATACCGAGATAATAGGCTCAAACATGCCGGTTGCGCACGTGTCACCCAGGTACGCCATCAGGGGCGGCCAGCTCGCCGGCACGCATCCTGCGCGCCACCAGCTCCGCTGCATGGTTGCCGCGCGCACACGAGTCCACGATTCTCCCAGCCACTCGAGCATGTCGTTATAGTCGACATCCGCGATGGAAGCCGAATAGTCGAATTGGAACCGCTTGGACCCTATCGCACGCCTCATCAGCATAACGCGGTAATACGCCTTCAGCGCGTCACCCACTCCCTGCAGGTGCGGCAGGCCCGTCTCCGGAACCGATCCACGAATGTTGACGATTCGTGTGTTGGTGAGGTGCTGCACACTGAAGCCGTGCTCCGTGACTGGCGGCGCCACCTCGCCGGTGATGCGATGCGCCTTGTGAATGGTGAGAATGATGGTGTTGCGATCACGGCTGAAGTGCACACCATTGACTGTCTCCACAAACTCCGTGAATACCTGTGTGCAGTAAAACAAACATAGCGACATGTCACCATCGGCCATTGCGGTACGCAAATACAACGGAGATGGACGCGCTGCTGATGTCCTCACACGTGCTAAGCACGTCCAACCATAAAAATGCACAATGCGCACTCATCCATACCTCCGGCGTCAACCGCCCTCGGTTCGTATACCGAACGGCCACCCTGCGCGAAGCCGCGCTCGCCCGCCGGCGCTCGGCCCTATTTGATGGCTCAAGCACCACCAGAGGCACCGAGGAACAACTCCCCGTCGCGTTGTAGAGGATGCCGACGCTGACGATACGCTCCACCACATTGCGCTTATCCGGAATGTACGACTTCGGCAGCCGGCTGGGAAGAAAATTAATATCGTGGAAGCAGAACACGTCATCAGGGTGCGCGGTAGCAAGCAGGCCCTTCAGGTCACCCATTGTAACACACTGTCACTCCGGTAGGCAAGTATGCAATGAAGTGCACACGACCTCCTCCTATGTACGTTTCATTTGACCGTAACGTACACCCGGCTTGCCCCTGCACGCACACTATGCCCATCAGTTGACATTGGCCACACAACCAACCGAACACAAACCCTGCGCCGCACAGAGATAACGCTCTCCTTTGATACGTCCACCTGTAACGATCACATAGGATATCTCGCCCGCACCACGCCACGTACGCGACACCCGTATCCGAACAACCAACTGCCTGAGACCGCGAGTGTGCACCACCACACATTGTCGTTGTGCAACCCCGACCGCACAACAAATAAGCGTCCCCTTATGCGTTATATGCTTCATATGCCAACCTCGATACTGCACACATATACATGATTGCACGACTTATTATCCGTTCACTGAGTGCACAATAGCATCACCGCTGGATAACACAAGTTCCATCAAACCGGACCTCTACACATAAAAATCGCACTACCCAAAGATTCTCCAACCAACATTCATCGCTGCAACCACTGTCTGAAAACGCATTGCGTCACTCGCATAGTATAAACCTATTTACTAGCTGCACCTTTTTGTTGCTGTACGAAGGGCACACGTGCACAACTCTCTGCAGGCTTTTCAGCTCCACCACCGAGAACCTCACATCCTCCACTGTCTTGTGCAGCTGCGTACATCCCGTGAGGTTGCACCTCCCAGCCTTCTCATAGTACCTCACATATGCGTACCCCTTCCAATCCCCATCACGGTCAACCGCCCTGAAGATGCACAGACATTTTGCATACCAGTCCCCATCCTTGTCATTGAGCAGCGCCACGTCCAAATACCACCTCTCTCGGGGCGACGCCTTCACAAATGTCCCTTTGGCCACCAGCTCGCCGCCTCTTGTGCGCGGAATGGTCACCGCCGTGTGGACCTGTCACACCATCCCAACCAAACCAACAACACGTGCACATCATGAGTGCGGTGAGCACCATCATGTAATACTACAAACGTCACTTGGCCGCCACATTGTAATCACTTCACCTGCACGCTGTTGGTTGCCAGACCCAACGCCTTAAACTCAACAGCCAAACCCTTCATATCGTCTCCCAGCGCGGTTATGTACTCATCGTACACCGGATCCGACGCTCCGCCAATCCGCATTGTCCGGTACTTCTTCGTGAGCACCGGTATCTTCGTCTTGATTGCCTGCACGTAACACACGCATTCGCACAATGAACCACACGGTGTTTCAAGCACGCCTCCACCCCGGTGTACGGTGTACTCTGGACTACCACCACTGGGCATCATCGTCTCCAGGACCCCCTAACACACCTCACGCAAGGCGGACGCGTACTGTCGCCCACCCCCAGCGTCCGCCGCCACCTCGCGGTACACCTCGCGCTGCACCTCCTCCTCCACGATTCGTCGAGGTATGTCGCTCCAATTGCTCCCTCTTACTGGACCCTTCACCGTGCCCTTGTGCGTGCGCTCCCACATTTCGGTTGAATAGTGGTGCGGCATCCCACGCTCCTTTACGTTGTCCAGCAAATGTTTTATCATGTGTATCTTTGGGAGCTTCCAGTGGGATGCCTGCGATTTGAATGCCTTCGGTAGCAACGCCACCAACCTGCACCGGCACCCCCGACAAGGCACAATACTGGATGCATCATCGTATATGGCGACCTCAAAATAGCCGTGCAACTTTCAGCATACCCTCCCATAAATCCGTGTAACCGGTCGTGCGAGGGGTATACAAGTACTCACGCTATCGCATGCTGCCGGGCAATCGCAATTTTCGTGTGTGTGTGCCTGTCAACCCCCAGAAACGCCTTGTAGAACACGGCAAACAGCCGGAACGCCTTGACCTGCAAAGCACGCAGCTCTCCCTCCGGTCCAGCCTTCAATGCACTCTCGTCTGCCACCAGTATCGGCATTATCTGCATCATGCTCCTGTGCTCGAACGCCGCGTAGTTTGCGCCAGAACTGAAGAACGATGATCCCCCAGGGATACGGAGGAGAACGCTTGGAGTGAAACGCTTGAACTCCTTCTTGCGGCTGCGCACATACACAGTACGATGTCGTCATCCGCTGACCCACATGGGGGCCTAGACCCCAAGTAACTGGATACCGCGCTCTCACACCCTACTACACCTAACTCACCTTTCAAGCAGCCGCATCTCAACCTTTCCAAGAGGTTCGATGTAGGAGTCCATCATGTGGATCAGCACACCGGAGTCCAGAACGTGCAGTGTGTCTGCTAGGCATGCCAGGTACACGTTTCCCCACTCTGTGTCTGCGAAATTCCACCTTTGAAGCACGCACTGCAAACATCCAACAGACGACTCAATGTTGTCAAGCAGTCCACATGATATACAGCCCCCATTCAACACGCACCACCAAACCGCGCAACAGCAAACACACCTCGATCGGATGGGTTGACCATAACTTCCACACATCGTCTGCCTCACCCTTCTTCTTGCACGCCAGAATCTGACGAACAATGTCCCTCTGCTGCTCGGGGGTCCGTGGATCAGACTTCCCCACCATCATGGTCAACTCCCCCTTCACAGCATAGCAGTTAGCGCATGGCCGATGTGATCCTTGCTACAGAGTTGCGGAGGCTCTGCTGGATTCCGGGAAGTCGGCAGGGTATCCGTACAGGCAAGGGACCGCCTTGTGCACCTTCCCGTCCGCGTCTGTGCAGTAGAAGAAGCGTACTGGCGCACTGCATAGTGCCGCAATGCACACATAGTGTTCACTTAGTGACGGATTGTATGCATATCTCCGAATAGGGTGGCTACTAACTGGGGTGGCCCCCCTTCCCCACCCGTGTAGTGTTAGCATCCCCACCCCCCTCCCTCCCCGTACTTGGCGGACTCTCGCATGATGGGCGCGAGTATTATCTTCAGTGCCTCCTGGAACACACGCGTCTTCTCCGTAGGCGACGCCCACTCAGGCGGGAATGGAAGCACCGCCGCCAATGTGTGCCCGGGCTCCACTCCTCGCAATTCTTCGGGTATGATGATAAGTGAGATCAGCATAGGCCACGCGTTCCTTCGTCCATTCCGTGATGCCTGCGTGCTATCGCTGTATATCAGCACGCCTAGTACGAGTGCCTGGTCGTCATTAATCTCCTTCTGCCATGTTCAGCGCACGGGCCGGTGAGCGTTGTGACACCATTTTCAGGTACCAGTATGCACAAAATGTGACAACTGAACATCAAACATGTGCGTACCTGAGCAGAGTGCATCCAGTCACCTGTCTCCGGTCCTTCAAATACCTTCTCGTTGTTCTTCTTCCGATAAATCTTCGTCGGCTTCCATACGAACCCCTTTTTGGATGAGAAAGTCCGCACCAACTTCTTCAAGATCTGTGTGCGTCGCGTAAAAACGTGGGTGAGAACATGATGCGGGCCAACTTCATCTACGCGTCACCCCGACATCGCCGTCCAGGTTGGCCTCCAATTACGTACCAACTCGGTGTCGCGGAAGTGCAGTAGCAGCTTCATTTGCAGTCCTTTGGGACCCCTCACCACTATCTCCTCCGTTTTCCACGGGACCATGTCGGCTGGAGCTCGCGCCATGCCCCAGCGGCGCACATCCACCCAGTTGCGCCATCGTCTGAGTGCCCTTAGGTTGAAGCGAGGGTTGCGGAAAATGTGTAGCAGACGGTTAACTTCCCGGTGCGACAGATCGGCGTCACGGAAAAACAGGTACAATTCTGTCAGTGTATCAAAAATCTCCGTCCTATCGCTGCCTTCTGAAGACTCGGCGTTTGCGCCGTCGGATGGTGGGTCCGCGTCGCCAACCACACTAACTTCGGGTATCGAGACCGTTGGAGCAACGGAGAGAAAGCTGCCATCGTTGTTTTTAAGCCTGGATGCCGGTGGGGTGTTTGGTCTACTCTCTCCGTCGCACGCAACGGCTTCCAAATATGCTGCCACAAAAGTTGTTCACGCTTCCTCTTCAACTCCTCGCGACAAACAGCCCCATTCGCTACATGGGACTGTAACCTGCTGTCGTCCTTAAACACCGTCTTGCACACCAGGCAACTATTCCCCGCCATCCTACAGCCGTGAAACCCTAGGGATTGCTGATGTGGAAACCCAGCCCAGTACCTCTGGTGCACTCTAGTACAACAGAGTTGGGCTGGTTCGAGCACACGCATGTGCAGGAAGCTGTGTTTAGTGCGCACAGAACATCGCCGAACTCGTTACAGTGAATGGAACAATTGTAACGTGCGTGTATGTTTTTTATGTGATTCGTCATATACAATTGTCCCACCGCGACACCAATGATTACAATAAGTTTATCAATAATTTAATATTATCATAAACTCTACCCGTAACCACCTACACCATTGCGTAGCTTTGTTTCATTGTCGTGTTGATTCACGCATGTTTAGGCAAACACACTCCAGCTTAAACTGACGTAACCGAACACATTGTAATCGCGTTTACTACTTCCTCGAGTTTAATAACCATGTACGACTCGATTGCAATAAACGGGACTCGGCGCGCGACGAAACACATACACCCATGTTCACCATACGCCGTACATCGTTACCGTATTCCGCGTCATTCGGCCACCATTTTAAAAAATTCGGGCTACATGTACACGACCCCACATTCGCTTGCATGCATCGGCTTGGTAACCCGGCTTCAACCTCCGACCGCATCATCCGAAACCCTAGGCTTAGCACACGTGGATCTGCATGGCGCTGAACCATCTCAGCCTCTCGAGTGGTCGCATCACACCTGGCCATCGCATGCACCCTTGCGCCAACTGCCAAGATCATTGCAGCTCTACATGACGGTCCCACCAGCTGGGCATGATACAACAGGGTTTCGCCTTGCTCTCTCCTTCCTTTTCCCTAGTATCCTCATCGCTTGCGCTCGCCGTAAATGTGTTCATACAGCTAACCCCTCGCTGCTCACGTTTTAATCAGCCATGGTACTCAGTATTCTCGTCATTGTAAGATGCTGATGGCGATTCCTAAGCAGTTGACATCTAAGCGCAACCGGTTCTATCAACCCGAGACTAGCAGCAGCTCCGACGACCAAGATCCTGCCCCGCCGGCGCGCAGAACCAGGTCGTCGAAGAAGGCCGAGTCTAACATGAAGAATACAGGGCCGATCCTGCAGACTAAGGACTCCGGAAGGGCCAGGAAGTTTGCTACTCATAAGGAGGATACGGCGCGGGAGCAGGTGCCGGAAGATTTGGTGGCCCTTGTCGCACGGAATTTCATGAAGTCTTCGTACAGAAACATGACGCTGATAAATCACCGCGGGGTCGGGTGTGAGGTGGATAAGGACGACCTCATGTCGATCGAGGATGATCAGTGGATTACTGATGGCGTGGTCGACTTTCACAACGTGTAAGTATCGTAACGGCTGTCACCTGGTTGACGCTTTGTTGCGTAGTATCAGATGTATGTGCAACATCTTATACGCATTGTTATTTCTTGTTCATTAACTTTGCAGGCTGCTTAGCATCCGGAAGCCGACTCTCCGTGACGGGAAAACATGGGCTGCCTTGGACTGCAACGCGTACTTCCAGACGAACTCGTGTGGTGCGCCTTTGACGCTGGGGAACGGGCTTCCGCTACTGGAGCACGACTATCTCGCGATCCCTGTGCTAGAGGGGTACGTATCACAAATATCCGGTTCGTGAGCGGATTCTTTAGCATGACACCGATGGTTGTCTAACCCTAATCCCAACATACCCTCTCATGTTGCGCGTAGGGAGCACTACTCGCTCGTCATCGCTATATCTCCATCGGTGCTCACCAAGTCCGCGAAATCTCCTGGCAAAGAGCGACTGAAGTTGGTCTTGCTGGACAGTAGCATAAAGACAAGGGACACCCGGAAGATTTTTGCAGGCACCAAGCTGTGAGTACGGGGTTCACTGTCGGCGTTGCATGTCGCTGGCAGCAACCCAGATGTTGTGTTAACGATTTCGGCCTGTAACGTGCAGAGTGCTGTCCGAACTCGCCAAGGCTAGTAACCCTGACGCGAACATGGAGTTTGTGGACAAGCAGCTGTTGGAGGCGGATTGCATAATATTACGGGTGAGGGTACCATTGAATGCGCATACCTGTGTGCACAAAGTATTCGAGGGTAGACTGATTGCTAACTGTAGTGTGCGTTTGTCGGAGTGCAGGAGGATAAGCTGCCACAGCAGCCGAACAAGCAGGACTGTGGAATTTTTGTGTGCCAGTACCTGAAGACCCTGGTGACTACCGACTTCACCACGCTATTGAGCGGGCTCTGGTTTCAGGGTGTGACGCCGCACCAATACCGGCGGGAGATGCGGCGCGACTTGTGCGCACACGCGACCGGAGATCTCATTCGGCAGTTGGAAGCACTGGGGATCGAAATCCCTCTGCAGGACGCAGGCCGGGTAACAGAGGGGGGGGCAGTGGTGCGGGAGAGGAACGCTGGTATGGAAGATGTGAGGTAAGCACCGGTCACTCAAGCCGGGGATGACGCACGGGTAACGGCGATGATGAGGGAAATGGCGACTTTGAAGAACGATGTGAGGTACCTGGACGCGAGCTTCACCGTCATAGCCAGTTTTGTGGGATTGAGGCGCGACGAGGTGGTCTCCGCTGCAACCCAACTACTGATGCAAGGTAACCCCGTGAGACCCGGCGCGAAAGCAGAGGCAGGTGGCACCAAGAATGCTCCACACACTCCACAACGTCCATCCGGTCGCAAGAGGCGTGACGACAGCAGTCCAGAGGAGGATGGCGTACGCAATGCCACCCGTGTTGCGCTGGCCTCCTCGTTCGCTGCATGTGATCCGACAGCGCGCTTGCTGCAAAACCCGTTGCTGTCTGGAGGGACCATACCTCACTGGATGTTCACCCGCGGGAGACCGCTGCTCGGGATGACGGTGCCGGCTGGAGCTGATGCGTGGGGAGATACGAGAGGCCACGAGACGGTGAAGGCAGAAGAAGAAGAGGATCTCGTGTCAGACACGGAGGACGAAGCGGATGGTGACGACACGTGTGCAACGAAGTACACAGGAGTCAAGTTGGAGAAAGCATCCGGCAAGTTCGGCGTAAAAATCCTGATCAAGGAAGGAGGAAAGCGTAAGCAACAGTGGCTGGGTGCATACAACTCGGAGGAGGAGGCCGCGTTTGCGTACGCCGCAGGTGCGTTCGTCCTGAGGCCACGAGACAAGATACCCAGCACAGTCAGTCTGTCAGCCGCAGAGAAGGCGATGCTGCGTGGATGCACCAAGGAAGATCTGCAGCTCCTGGTGGAAGCGCGGAGGTGGTGGACGTGGCGGAGCTGGAGGGAGGCGCGGGAGGGCATGAACTGGAAGCTGAAACGAGGGAGGAAGCGAGTGGTTGCCACAGGCACGTCAAAGAGGCAGAGGGTGGTGGATAGCAACAACACGGCGGCCAACGAACCAGACGACCCTGACAATGCTGAGAGTGGGGGAACGGCCCCTGTGAACAACGGCAGCGGCGGGTGTGCGCGGCACAAGGAAGCCGAAGAGGGTGTGGAAGACTCTGTTGCACATGAGAAGGTGGCAGACCATCCTGCATAGTTGATGTAGATGAATAGACGTCCAAATGCTTGTCGCTGTACGGTGTGTTTTGTGTGAAGTGCAGTTTGAGATTTGCAGGGCGTCATATTTTCGTTGTGTATGCACGATTGATGATTGCGAAGTCTCTTGACTTTCACAATGTAGCCCTAGTGGTCGGTACATAGTGTGCTAGTGTGACTTGCAATTTCTGAGATGTATAATGACAAGTTGTACGTCAACAACGTGTACAGTGAATACGTCCGTGATACCGGATGTACTCACAAACGAGTTCCAAGGATACGGTTGTGTCGCCAGGATGTGCACGGTGTGTGGTTCATGTGTGCACACATGTACATGGCGGCGGATGACGTGGTGTGCATGTATTAGTCGTTTCGGATTGCGGTCATCCAAATGGCCACGAAGTCGTATTGCCTACCAAACTCACTTCCCAAGATGTGCTCCGGTGTGGTAAGAAGTTGAGCGGAAGCTATACGTAGAAATATAGAACCGCGCGTCATTCTGTGAGCATCTCACTGGATACTTTTGTTGCTACAATGGATACTTGGACGGGAGGGCGCGCCCGTCGTGTATCTAACCCGCCGGCGTACTTACGGGCGTCGTATCAGCTGACAATGCCGCGCGGTCGGCTGTCGAACGGGAAACACGGTCCGACAGTGCCTAAGCGTCTGAGCGTGGCCAAGAAGGGAACCGAGTTGGTACAGCAGGAGCAAGGTATGCAGCAAGAGCGTGGATGGGTGACTCGTTGTATTTATGCGAGTGTTCGTACTGTCTGTACGTATGTACCCCCGTGTACAACAACTATAGCTGACATGTGGTACCGTGCTTTCCTGGAGCCTCTGTATCATCGCAGATGACGGCACTGGTGCAGAGAGTGCTTCATCGTCCGAGCGCAATGAAGAGGACGGCGAGGCAGACTCAGACACATCGGCCTCAGCCTCACCCGAAGAATCCGGCGAACCTGCCACGGGAGGGAAGACGGCCGACGATGGGTGTGCGGGAACCGCTTCACCCAAAGCAGACGGGCGCGAAAGTCGGGGCGCGCGGGAGACGGATGTGTTTCGGGGCGAAGGCCGAGGACATGTGGACGGGCATGTCGACCGCGCATGCGGGACCCCAGTGGACACCGACGGCGATGACGTGCGCATGTCGAGCAGGGTTCTCGAGCAACTCATACGGGCTCAGGACAAGAGCGCCAAGGAGAACGCGCGGTTGGAGGCGCTGTTCTTGAATGCAATGGCGCAGCCTTCTGGTGGCTCTCGTAAGCGTAAGGCTCGGAAGCAGAGAGACCCGGAGCAGGGGTGCATGAACCCGAAGCGTCAGCGCGGCGAGACATGGAGCGGCGGGTCGGACGATGACGGAGAGGACGACGAGGAAGATACGCATGGTTCTGGTGGTCGTCATATGCGTACTGCAAAGTCTCCTATTCTGCAACGCGCGTTGGCGCATCTGCCGACTGACAAGGCGTGGAAGGTGAGCGGGCATGTTTCCATCTCGGTTCAGTAGTGATGGTCCGGATTGGGTTGCAATCTGTACCCGTTGATGGTCCACGGTGAATTCTGATGTTGGTGATGGTGTATACTTTGTGTGCGCAGAGGGTTTGCGAGCTGGCCCGAGTTCACATGTTTCTCAACAGGCCTACGTCGTCGATGACCTTCTACCCGAGCAGCGACGATAAGACTCACGGAGTGTGCGCGGTGCTGGACCGCCTGCCTCACAGCTTCGCCTGTTTGGCGTTGGCGGCTGACAAGTCGCGACGAGCGGATCTCAACAAGACGCTGTCGGAGTGGAAGACAAGGGCTGCCGCTCGCGTGCGAGACATTGCACTTCCCAAGCTCGGCCTGTTCCGTGACGAGAGGGACGCATACAGCCCGTGGGCACCTGAAAAGGAGCGTAGTATCGAGAAGATAAGGGAGCGCATTGGGCTTGGCGCTGACCCCCCTGGTGAGTGCATGAGACGCGCGCTGGAGTCGTTGACCGTTTATAGTCATGCACCTATTTTGAGAATTGCGGACATTGGTACCGACGCTTATGATGTGGTGTGCAGAAACTCTTGTGCTCACGAGCTGGGCGCACGACAGGGATGGCATGCCGTTTGCCTCCCGGGCGTTCGCAACATGCGCGAAGGCTGCCTTCAAGCCGAAGAAGGCAGGGCTGGTGATGACCCTTAAGGTGTACCACCTGGCCTGGTTGGAGCATGTGGTGAGTGTGTGCGCTCGATGTGTGCAATGGTGTGTATCTTACTGGAAATGTATGGACTGACGCTTTGTGTGTTGGCGCAGGTCTCCGACTGCGTCCTCTACTG
Organism: Closterium sp. Naga37s-1; assembly: GCA_947471745.1. Lineage (NCBI taxonomy): Eukaryota > Viridiplantae > Streptophyta > Zygnematophyceae > Desmidiales > Closteriaceae > Closterium > Closterium sp. Naga37s-1. The sequence continues at coordinate 638,062 of CANJKZ010000024.1, read as the reverse complement.
GGAGTCGCGGAAAGGCCGGCTCTCCAACTCGGCGGGCGGGAACGCCCACGTTGTGGATGGGCTCAAGGTCCTGGTCAAGGAGGCCGTGGAGAGGGCGATCCGTATCCGCAACCCCGAGTATGACGCGGAGCGCGAGGCGTGGATTTGGGGGCGCCATGGCCTGCGCATATCTGCGTGCGGCCTGGAGCACATGAAGCCCACGGCCGCCGCCCAGTCCGAAGGCACCGTAGGGGATGACGACCTTTCGGCGTCACTTGGTACTGAGTAGACCGTCAATAGAGGCTGTGGGTGGTGGACGGTTGAAGGGACAGCTGGAGAGCTGCGTTGATGGAATCGAGAGGGCTTATGTGTGCGGTGTTAGATGTTTAGCTATGTGGGATAAGGGGGTTGCATGTGTTTGATTGAGAGTTGAAAATGACTGGTGTAGTTAGGAGTTGTGTAACACATTGTGACAGACCTTGTTATCAATGGGAGAAGTCGTTTGGGGTATTGTTGCACAAGATAGCACAGGCAGGCAGAGGGGGCTGTACAATGCGACATGCTGGCGTGAACCGGGTGTGCGGGCGGACTAATGGTGCGCCGCACTTGGCGGCGCGTGTCGCGGTGTGTTCCATATGTCGCGACTGGGTTGGACGTGCCCGTTAAAACATTGCGGGCGTGAGGCGCTCCGATTGGATATCATCATGGATAAGCATTGAACTGGAACCTATGCCCAATTTGACACGCACGCACAAGACTACGCGTGTCACTCTCCAGTACGTTATAACATTCGAATTTACGTCACGGAGTGATGGCGTACTGGTTGGGAACACGACGTGATATTCGACGTGGGCGCGACAGGTGTACGGTCAAGATTGTTTCGCGCAGTTTGAGCGAATTATTATGGCGAGGAGATGGATGGATGGTTACTAGATGTGCGAGAGGACGATCCGAAGGCAAGTGTACGGGGTAGATCGCGGCAGTGAGAGCGACGTGGCAGCTCGGAGACGGAGAGTATGTGTGCTGATGGACGGTGCGGATGGTGTCGCCACCTTGTAGCGTGTGTAAAACGACTGGGTGGCGAGAAATATGGCGAAGTAAACGAGAATGTGGCGTAGCGACATTTGTACGGCGAGGGTGCAATGTTGGTTAGGGTGAATAGGCATGATGCGCCCTCCGATGGACGCCAACTGGGAAAATGCTAGTGGGTCCCGTACCCGGGAGTTGCGACGTGCGCACCGGTGGGCTGCTTCCAAGTGTCACGTATTTACGGGCTGAGTGATGAGGAGATGGACGGAGCAGATGCGAGTGCGACGTGTCAGCGATCATTCGCGAGGTGGTGCTCGCGAAGGAGTAACATGATGTGCGAGTAGCTGACCGGGCGACACGTGAACCGTCTGGATTGCGTGAACAAACCCTATATCTAACGGATGGGGTGCGGGTACGTTTTGGTGGGTGAACGCTTACGTGGACCATCGGGTTGATACTGGATGCCACGTGTGTTGTCGCGTACGGATGGCAGTTGGGGTTGCGTAGTTGTAACTTTATAGTTGGTTGGATAGGTTAGGTTAGGAAAACTTTCATGTGGTGCAGACCGTTACGGTTTAGCAACGACAACGTAGCAGGTGTAGTATCTGATTTGATACACGCATGTGTACAGAATGCAGTGGAATAGTGACAGGGAGGTTGCTTTGTGAGTGACTGTTGCCATGCAGTTCTAAAACCTTGACTCGAAAGTGCCGGGCAAAAAAAATCGGGAAAGTTGCGGGAGAGTGTATTTTTAGTTTATTTTCGCGCTTCCCCTTTTCGCGATGAAGTGCTCGCGAAGTTTCATCCCTAGGACAAAACGTGCTTTCCTCGGACACCATAGTTCATAAACTTCTCAAGCTGTCCACACCAGATCCCGCATAGACGATGCGTTTTTCAAGCTCGTATGTATATCAGTTCATTCCTCAGCCTTTTCATACGTCAACGTAATCGTGGACCCGTCGAGCCCCTTCGCAGGAACCAGAACCGCGGCCACGCCTTAGGGAATCAGGCACGTTTTAGGGAAACCAGGCACGCCTTAAACTAGCTTCACGCGCGGGTCACCCGTCGATCTTCCGCGATGCATAGGTTTCGGGGAGCTCATCCGACATTAGATGGTAAGCTTTGTGTCAACCATTAAAGCCCGAGGTCAGCTTGGTTTTTGGCAAAATTTCTGAAGGGTTTTAAACGTGTTGGCGAAAAGAAAAAAGGCTAATTTCGGGAATATGGGCGGGGCGAAAACGAGATCAGGCTGCGAGGAGATTGGGAAGTCGTCACTCAACATCGGTGTGAGTGTGCGACAAACCAACCCAACCAACCAACCAAACGAGTAAGCCAACCTCACCAGTCTAGTAGTCAGAAAACATCCCGACAGCGCATCGTAGCAAAAAATACGCAGAATTTAGGAACTTCACCCGCGCATACACAAAGTTGTTGTGCCTCGCCTCCCGTCGTTGCGTCTCCCCTCGCCTCGCCCCCTAGCCCATCGTCACGCCTCCCGGAGGGGGCCCGTCGTTTCTGGGAGCCTCCCCTCGCCGCGCCTCCGCTCCCCTCGTCGCGCCTCCGTTCGCCTCGCCGCGCCTCCGCTCGCCTCGCCGTGCCTCCGCTCGCCTCGCCGCGCCTGCGCTCGCCTCGCCGCGCCTCCGCTCGCCTCACCGCGCCTCCGCTCCCCTCGTCGCGCCTCCGTTCGCCTCGCCGCGCCTCCGCTCACCTCGCCGCGCCTCCCCTGCCATCAGCGCGCCACCACCCTCGTCGCGCTGCCCCTCCTCGCGCCTCCACTCCCGCTGCCCTTCTCCCACCTGCCCATCCCTTGCCCTCGCTTCCCTGCCTTACCATTCCCTCTTGTTACCTTCCCCTCTATTCCCTCTGCTTCCCCTCATTCCCCCCTCTTCTTCCCTCATTTACTCCCCTGCTTCCTCTCGTTTTCCCCTCTGCTTCCCCTGGTTTCCCTCCTGCTTCCCCAATTCCAGCCCCCTGATTTTCCTATTTTTAACCTCCTGCTTCCCCTAATTTCTTCTTTTGCTTCCCCTCATGTCCGCCTCTGCTTCCCCGCATTTACCCCGCTGCTTCCCCTCGTTTCCCCCTCTGCTCTCATCGTTCCCCCCCTGCTTCCCCTCATCCCCCCCTCCCCCCTTCCCCTCATTTCCCCCGCTGCTTCCCCTCATGTCCCTCTCTTCTTCTCCTCATTTCCCCCTCCGCTTCTCCTCAGTCCCCCCTCCGCTTCCCCTCCTTCCCGCCTCCGCTTCTACTCATTCCCCCCTCCTCTTCTCCTCATCCCGCCCTCCGCTTCTCCTCATTCCCCTCCCCGCTTCTCCTCATTCCCCCCTCCGCTTCTCCTCATTCCCCCTTCCGCTTCCCCTTGTTTTCCCCTCTGCTTTCCCCTGTGCAGGGACTTCACATTCTCTCTGTGCTTCTCTGTCCCCTGGTCCCCCATGCGCAACCCTGTGCCCATCAAGTGGTGGACGAGGCATGCCGCTTGCTGTGCCAGTCATACCATAATTGACTGCCCCTCACCCTCACCCTGTGCCCGCTGTGCCCCCTCTGTCCCCTCGGCCTCCCCGTGCCTCCCCGTGCCTCCCCATGCCTCCCCATGCCTCCCCATGCCTCCCCATGCCTCCCCGTGCCTCCCCATGCCTCCCTCCGTGCACCCCCTGCACCGCCTGCATCCCCTCTTGCCCCCATCAGGTGGTGGACGAGGCCGACCGGCTGCTGCGCCAGTTCTACCACGACTGGCTGCCGCTCACCCTCGCCGCCGTCGCTGCTGCCCCTTTCTGGTGCCACTGCTGCCATGTCAGCAGTCGCCGGCATGCATGCTGACGTGGCAGTGAGCGTGCCGGTTCTGTGCGGCGTCATGCACATACATGGCAGTGGCAGCGTGAGCGGTGTTCTCCCCACTCCATTCATCCACGGCCTGCAAACTCTGTGGGCCCTCAACGGTCACCTCATGCTGCTGTGCTACTTACACACCTATGTACATTCTTTGCGCTCACTTCATCTCTTATTACGGTGTTTGTGAGAACCCTCGTCTCTTACCTCAGAAGTGCTGCACTCACAAGACTGCCAATTGCATAATCAGAAACGTCAGCAGCAACTGCAATAGGGCCAGTATTCCTATGTTGCATCACAAAGAAGAGGTCGGGTCAACACTGAGATATGGGCATACACAATACACCCCTTATACCACTATCATCACAGGTAGACCCTTGTACCTATAAACCTCCAGCGCATAACATAGCACGATCCACAAGTCGATCCCTACGGCCAGATAACCCAGATTATATTCAGGTACCTGGGTAAGCATCTCTCACAGCCGCTAGAGTGCTCTAAGAGTGCCTCTGGCGTGCTGGCAGGCGAGAGACTGCCATTGTCACGACTCGCAAGCACTGCAATGTGCAGCACCAGTTGAGGCATGCAAAATGAACTCGCCTTATGTTCCAGCACTGCAGCATGTGGCTCTCGGCCCGCCACACAGCAACATGGCCTGCCTTTCCCTGCACCGCTCTGCACTCCCCCAGCCCACAGCAGCGCAGCCCAGCCTTGACGTGCGCTGCCGCCAGCATTACTGCCAGCCTGCCTTCCCCTCCTGCATCAACGCTCCGCGGCAAACTCCCTGACACTGCCAGTCCCCATATCCTGCCACAGCCCCTGCCTGCCTTTCCCCCTTCCTCCCACACCACGCCGCACTGCCCATGCCGCACTGCCGCACTGAAGGCAGTGTCGACAAGAGGCTGCCTCAAAGTTCCACCAGAAGAGAAGCCCATCTTGCAGAGTGGAGTGGGCAGGTACCGCTCCGTGAGCGGTGTGGCGGTGGCGGGTTCGTCTTCGATGGCCTGCCGCGCGGAAGAAGAGGGTGGGGGGCGGCAGGGCAGAGAATGAAGGGAAGGCAGGGTTTAGGGTTAGGAGAAGGGAGGGCAGAGGATGATGGGAAGCAGGGCAGGGGTAGGGAGGAAGCAGTGCAGAGGGTGGGGGAAAGCATGTTCAGTGAAACGGCTCACACGGAGACATGAAACAGGGAGAAGGGGACAGGGAGAAAGGGGGGAGCAGGGAAGGGGATGAGGGGAAGCAGGGACAGGGATGGGGGGAAGCAGGGAACGGAGGGGGGGAAGCAGGGAAGGGGATTGGGGGAAGCTGGGAAGGGGATGGGGGGAAGCAGGGAAGGGGATGAGGGGAAGTAGGGAAGGGGATGGGGGGAAGTAGGGAAGGGACGATGGGGAGGGGTACATGGGAAGGGACATGGGAAGGAGGAGGAAGAGGGTGAGATCGAGGGAAAGGAGGGGCATATGGAGAAAGTGAAGCCTCACCTGGTGTGTGGCGCTCACCTCTCTGATGGTGGGAACGGAATGGGGGGAAGCAGGGAATGGGGTGGGGGGAAGCAGGGAACGGGATGGGGGGAAGCAGGGAAGGGGATGGGGGGGAGCAGGGAAGGGGATGAGGGGAAGCAGGGAACGGGATAGGGGGAAGCTGGGAACGGGATGGGGGGAAGACGGGAATGGGATGGGGGGAAGCAGGGAACTGGATGGGGGGAAGCAGGGAAGGGGATTGGGGGAAGCAGGGAAGGGGATGGGGGGAAGCAGGGAAGGAGATTGGGGGAAGCAGGGAAGGGGATGAGGGGAAGCAGGGAACGGGATAGGGGGAAGCTGGGAACGGGATGGGGGGAAGACGGGAATGGGATGGGGGGAAGCAGGGAACTGGATGGGGGGAAGCAGGGAAGGGGATTGGGGGAAGCAGGGAAGGGGATGGGGGGAAGCAGGGAACGGGATGGAGGGGAGCAGGGAACGGGATGGGCGGAAGCAGGGAATGGTATGGGGGGAAGTAGGGAAGGGGATTGGAAGAAGCAGGAAAGGGGATGGGGGGAAGCAGGGAACGGGATGGGCGGAAGCAGGGAATGAGATGGGGGGGAGCAGGGAAGGGGATGAGGGGAAGCAGGGAATGGGATGGGGGGTACGGGGGCAGATGCCGGGGAGAGAGCTGGGGGGAGGATGGTGGGGAGCAGGGGGAAGAGGGAGAGAGGTAAACAGTGCGATTATTGGTGGGGGGGAAAGGTGTGCGTAGGGGTTGAAAAGGAAGGGTGACAAGTGTGCGCGATAGGAGGGGAGACGGGAGGGATGGCGAGGGCGACGGGGAGAGAAGGAGACGGGGATTGCGACGGGACGAGCGGGAGGAAGGGCGACGAAACGAACGGAAAGGTTACGGGCGGAAGGGAGAGCGGCGTGCGGAAGGGAGAGCGGCGTTTGGAAGGGAGAGCGACGGGCGGAAGGGAGAGCGACGGGCGGAAGTGAGAGCGACGGGCGGAAGGGGATGCGACGAGCGCTAGGGAGTGCGACGGGCGGAAGGGAGGGCGACGAGCCCTATGGAGGGCGACGAGCATAAGGTAGGGCGACGGCGGGAGGGAGGGCGATGGGCGTAAGGGAGTGCGATGGGCGGAAGTGGGTGCGTCGAGAAGTTGGCAAGCGCCCGTTCCTTGCGCTTGGGACGTACTTGTGAGCGTCATCTTCCTATAGAAATGGGCGTTTCACGTGACGTTTTTCTTTATGCTGGCTATTTTTATTTTGGAGAACAACAAACAGGCTGCTGCAAGGATACAGACAGCTCGCTGCCATTGTGAAAATGTGAGCTCACGCGCTCTTGTGGTACTGAATAGCGGAGAAGACTAGGTATATTGTGCCTGAATATGGCTGCCCATCAGTACAACTTGGTTTTCAAGTTTACTGAATGTGAACAGTGGTCGATCTCCAGTTGACACTTCACCTCGAAGCCTTGTTTTGTCGCTGGCCAATCATGCATCAGAGTTGCAAAACCTTTCCTCTGTGAAGCGACGGAATGCTTCACTTCGGGTGGTAACTTGGTTTTTGGCGAGTTCATATTCAAGAATCTTGAATTTGAAAACAGCCATGTGGAAATCGGGCTTTAACCTTGGTGGTCATAGCGTTTGCGTTTCTCCTCGGTGCCTTACCAAGTTCATTCCCTGAGGCTCTCAACGAGTTGTAACGGGAGCGACACTAAGTTTTCACTCCCTCTTTCTCAACCCTCTACATGCTTGATTTTTTTCCGTTTTCTTATGATCTCAGAGGTGCGTGCATACTTAAAGCCCGAGTCCTAAATTGCGAGGCGCGTGGGTCATGCTTTTAAAACTTGACGAAGTGCAGTGTGCAAGCTTTGAAAAGTAGCGCACCTGCAATTTGGGACTTTCGGGTGCTGACACAACCCCCAGGGCGAAATACGTGGGCAGGCTGGGTTTGGCGAAAAAAACGAAATGCCCTAAATCGGAATCACTCGCCAAAACCCAAACCACAAAAAACCCCTCGCGTCATCCTTTTAAAACTTGTGCAATTTGGGCTTCCGGCTTTAAACGAGGACCACTTGGAGGAGATGCGACACAGCATCCACCAATCAGCGGCCGACATGTGGATCGCGGAGGAGCAATTCAAGTCGTGTCTCGAGCAAGCTCTGTCGAATCATCCCTTCGCCACCTCCCATCTCTCTCGTCGTTACGGTGACGCGACAGCCGGGGAGATTATGTCGACTAATGGTGCTACGTTCGTCAATTCCTCGTCTTCCTCATTGACAGCATCACGCAGTGCACGTTCTGCAATTCCTGACAGCAGTAATTTGTCCCGGGAACGAAACAACGGCCTGTGCTCCTTGTTGAACCGGTATCGACGGAAGATCTCGCGGCATTTGTCCTGCTCGTAGAGTGACACTTACGACGCGCAGCATGCAAGATTGCGGAGAGAGGAAAATTCTCCTACTCCAGTCCATTCGAAACGAAAGCTGCAATCACCAGTCCAGCACTCATTGAAAATTAGTTTTGAGGCGCCTCAAAACTCCAGCACGGATTGAACGTCAAAGCGATGCGAGAAAAAGAGTAGCGGGTTCATTGCGTCAATCACTTATCAGGCTCTGTGTCACGAGGATGATTCTTCTTGTTCCGTTACTTGTCGTATGTATATAGCACTTAATGTCTTAGTGTTCTAATCAGTTTGTGCTCACTGTTATTTGTAAGGAAAATACCTTTTCCTTACTTCGCGCCCCTTCTTACCGCGTACAATACCATTCCCGCCATCGGCACCCAACAGTGAAACGTTAACCGCTCGCGACACTCGCCTCGACTACGACTCCCGCCACTGTTCACGATGCGACCCAACCTCACGGTTCGGTTGGTAACCCGCGCTCCGGACCTCCGCCTCGACAGTTCCCAACCTCGGCGCTAGGCTCGTAGCGCACCCCATTTTCTCGTGTTACCGTTACCACGCTAGCTTCGCTATATATTCTTCGCTCATGCCTTCGCTCATTGCATTGTTTTGCTTCGATAGTGCAATTCTCGCTCGCTCGCTCAATTGCACTCGTAACACTTGGTATTCAGAGCCTACGATCTCTTTTCGGACCGCACCTTCACCTTCGCTTCCCCACTATCTCAATCTTTGGAGGGGGTAGACGTCTCTCAGCGTTCAGGCACCGCCGTTCGAAGTGCTCTCTCGAAAGCACGCACGGCCACGACTGAGGCTCTCGCTGAGCTTGCCCAACACCCCCGCCATGGCCGACCTCAATCTCGCGACGTTGACGCAGGAGCATGTCAAGAACGGAATGATAGGTGACGTGAGTGACGAGAGAGTAGAGCGAGAAGAAGGGGTTTCACTATAGCACAGGTGCAAGATATAGCAAGGGAAGGTGGCTAAGGGAGGTACACCACCAAATAGAGAGAAATCTACAGTGATACTACATTAGCTATGTTGTATGCAGTTATATAAAGAATACAATTCTTGACATCCCCCCTTAACTGCATACAAACGTAGCCAGTGAGGGGCGCTCTACCCGTGCAGTCATCACCGTGCCGCAACTTGAAGCACCGTGGTTGAACCCCCACGGCAGGTGCCCGGTTGCGGTTGAAACCCCGCAACGGGTGCCGGTGTGCGCAACGAGGGCGACCACGCCCAGAAACGACGGATAGGAACGAAACGAGAAACGACGAGAAAAAACGTTATCAAACGAGAAAACAAAATAGAAGAAACTCTCTCTCTCTCTCTCTCTCTCTCTCTCTCTCTCTCTCTCTCTCTCTCTCTCTCTCTGTCATCCCCCCTGAACCTCTCTCATCCCCCCTTAACCTCTCTCCTCCCCCCCCCCCCACACAGGAACAAGTGCTGCAGTGGAGAGAGGAAGAGGGAAGGGAGGGACAGGCTGCTGGTGGTTCACACCCGCCACCCCCACATCCCCCCCTCCCCCCCCCAACGACGGAAGCCGCGGAAGGGAGGGCGGGCGGGGGGGGGGGGGGGGGGGGGGGGGGGGGGGGGTTAGCTGCTGCCGGCGCTGGCGCTGGGCGCAGGCGTTGGCGATGGCGCTGGCGCTGGCGCTTGCGCTCCGCGCTGGCGCTGGCGGCAGTCGCTGGCGCTTACGACGGGCAGGGCGACGGGCGTGACGGGCGCGACGAGCGGGGGACTCGACGGGCATGACGGGCAGAGCGCAGGGCGACGACGGAACGGGACGGGCAGGCGCTTCGGGCGCGACCGGGCAGAGCGCGACGGGCATGACGGGACGGGACGGGTAGGCGCCTCAGGCGCGACCGGTGACGGAAAAAAAAAAAAAAAAAAAAAAAAAAAAAAAAAAAAAAAAACAACAACAACAACAATAACAACGCATTTCGCGCTGCAGCGTGGGCGGGCCCATGTTCCTTGAAAGAAAGTAGTAGGTCCCAAGACCGTAGTAGCTCTGAAACCGTGTCAAGAACGGAATGATACTAAGAAGACTAGGTGACGTGAGTGACGAGAGAGTAGAGCGAGAAGAAGGGGTTTCACTATAGCACAGGTACAAGATATAGCAAGGGAAGGTGGCCAAGGGAGGTACACCACCAAATAGAGAGAAATCTACAGTGATACTACACTAGCTATGTTGTATGCAGTTATAAAAATAATACAATTCTTGACAGAGCAACTCGACCGGCTCGTCCGCCAGCTCGAGGATCTGGCGCTCGAAATCGCGACACTCACGGCGGAACGTGACTCCGCCCGCCAGCAATCAACGGTGAATGCACCAGCACCATCACAAGCACCTGCAAATTCACCTGCGCAATCGGAGGAGCCGATTATTATTTCGTCCGGCACACCGTCACAACATGACAGCGTGGGACAGCGCTCAGGCGCAGCCAGTGATGGCGCCGCCCAATCAATGCCTGGCATGGAGAGGAACAGGGCTGTACCAAGCACGAGCGGGCCTCGCGCGGCAACAATCGGCAACAACGACATTGTCGCGCCGATGCCGCTCAAACCGCAGCGCCCGCCCTGCTTCGACCCGAGCCAACGTGGAGGTCCGACGGTTCAATCGTGGGTCTTCACGATGAACGTTTTTTTCGACGCGAATTACGTCGAGTCGGACGCAGCGAAGATCCGATGTTTCGCTGTTTCGCTGATAAGGGACCCCGCCATGGACTGGTGGCGAGTCACCATCACGTCGCCACGCGCCTACGAGCCGCCGTCGCAAGAGGAAGAGCCCACGGTCCAGCCGTCACCTGGAGTTCGTTCTGGGAACTCGCCCAGTACAGCACGTGGGATGCGTGGTGCGCAGGGCTTCGGGCGCGCTTCGAGCCGATCGCGGCTTCTATTTCGGCGCGTAAGAAACTGCGTACTTGGCGACAGCTTGGGTCGGTCCAAGACTACACCAACGGTTTTCTCGCTCTGCGCGAGCAAGTCGGCTACATGCACGAGGCGGAGCGGGTGGACTGTTACGTCGGAGGACTGAAGCCAGACATCTCGCACGAGATTATGCTACGCGGGCTATCAAACTTCAACGAAATCCTCGCGCTCGCGGAGAAAATCGATATCCTACGCCGACCGAGACCTGGGTCCTATTACGGACATCGTCCTCGGGGGCCGACCGAGCACGCCACCGTACACGACGTTGCGGCGAATGCAGCTGCTGCGCCATTCAAGGGGCGCTGCTTTGCTTGCAATAGGCCGGGCCATCGCAAGAGCGAATGCCCAGAGGAGCAGAGACGCCGCGGAGCAGAGCAGGGGAGGGAGTCTCAGAGGCAGGGAAACGCCAGCAGTCGGTAGAAAACGAAGCAACTACTGACGAGACAACCTGCTCGCCCAACCTCACCGACCCTCACCGAGTCACAGTACCGATTCACGCTATCGATCGGGCTCGGATGAGTAAGGAGGGTACAACGACGGATCGCCCAATACTGATCTACGGAAAAATACAGGGGACAGCAGTGAAGATCTTTATAGACGGAGGAGCAAGCCACATCTTAGTTAATACCGCAACTGCACGGAAGCTGCAGCTGACGATTAGCCGTTGTTTACCAGAGATTGATGCACGCTTAGTTGACGGCACGCCACTGGCAATACGGGAAAAAGTGGAGAGGGTGAAAGTTCGCTGCGGGGGGAACTTCGGGTTTACACAGGAAATGCTCGCGACGACACTGGATGGGCATGACATTTTACTGGGACGTGATTGGTTGCGACGCTACAATCCGCGAATCGACTGGACGACGGATAGCTGCACTGTGCGAAGTAATGGTAACTGGGTCGAATTACCTCGCTGGCAGTCACCTGAGTCTTCGACGGTCCACGCCAATGCCATCACAATGAAACGGGCTGTCGCCGCTGGAGCTGACGTGTACGCGGTGGATATCGCATTGGTAGGAGAAGCAGAGCAGCCGAGAGATTTTCAGAAACTGCTGGCAGCCGTACCGCCCGAATTACAGGAGCTACTGAAACAGTACCCAAGGATTTTTCCAGACGACTTGCCGGAGGGGTTGCCACCTCAGCGAGCACACGACCACCGCATAGAACTAGAGCCGGGGGCACAGCCAACCGTAAAGCGACAGTTCAGACTGCCACAGCCTGAGCTCGACGAGCTGAGGAAGCAGTTAGACTACCTGTTAGAGAAAAAAATTCATCCGACCGAGTTCGTCACCGTTCACCGCACCGATACTGTTCACATCGAAAAAAGACGGGGGGTTTCGCATGTGTATCGACTACAGAGCACTGAACAGGGTAACATTCAAATCGCGATACCCCATTCCCCGCACCGACGAACTCATAGATCAACTGCGAACAGCACGGGTCTTTTCGAAAATTGACTTACGCGGAGCTTACCACCAGATTCGGGTCGAACCATCAGACTACCCCAAGACGGCATTTAGAACCAGGTACGGGTCATTCGAGTACACCGTGATGCCATTCGGGCTGACCAACGCCTCGGCGACATTTCAGATGACCATGTGTCAGAATCTGTTGTTTGTGTAGCCTGCAGTGGGGTACTCTATAGTGAGTACAGCCCCTTAGGGTTTGCTATTTGTATCCTGCTGCTTGCTTGTTCAATCATTCCTTCTCAATTCTGTTCCTACACACATTCCTAGCTCGTACTTGGCTCCTCGTTACTAGTCCTACTGTGGCCTAGGCTACTAAGCCTAGGCCATACTCCTACTATCTTTGACATGGTATCAGAGGGCGGCATGTCTGCCGCCTTCCTGTGTATGGGCCCACCACCCGCTTCCGCTGCCGTACTGTCCGCCGCGCGCCCCGTGGTGCGCGGCGGCGAAACCCTAATTTCTGCCCGCCGCGCGCTCGGGGCGCCTGGCGGTTTTCCCTTCCGTGGCGCCCGTCGTGGTGCCCTTGGGGGGGCCTCCGCGGTCCCCTCCCGTCGAAGCGCCCGTCGAGGCGCTCTCGGGGACCCGCGCGGCCTCCCCTCCCGTCGCCCGTCGAGGCGACCTCGGGGACCCGCGCGGCCTCCCCTCCCGTCGCCCGTCGAGGCGACCTTGGGGGCCCGCGCGGCCTCCCCACCAGTCGCCCGTCGTGGCGACCACGGGGGCCGCGCGCAGTCCCCTCCCGTCGCCCGTCGAGGCGACTTCGGGGGCCGTGCGCGGCCCTCCCCGTCGCCCGTCGAGGCGACTTCGGGGGGCCCGCGCGGCGCCCTCCCCGTCGCCCGTCGAGGCGACTTCGGGGGGCCCGCGCGGCGCCCTCCCCATCGCCCGTCGAGGCGGCTCTGGGGGCTCGTCGCGGCGCCCTCCCTGGTGCCCGTCGCGGCGCCCCGGGGGGGGGGGGGCGCGCGGCTGTCTTCTCGTCGCCCCTCGGGGCGCCCTGGGGGCCGTGCGTTTTCCCCCCCCCCCCTTCTGCCTTTCAACTGCGGCGGCCGCCCCTGGAGCCGCCCGCCACTGCAGCAGCAGCCCCTGGAGCCGCCCGCCACTGCAGCAGCAGCCCCTGGAGCCGCCCGCCACTGCAGCAGCCGCCCCTGGAGCAGCCCGCACCTGCAGCAGCCGCCCCTGGAGCAGCCCGCACCTGCAGCAGCCGCCCCAGGACCCGCGCGAGCCGCCTCTGCAGAAGCCCGCCCCGTCCCCCCCCCCCCCCCGTGCTGCCCATTGCTCCCATTCCACCGTGCGTTCCGCGGTGGCTGGGGTGTGGGGTGGCGAGCATGGGGGTGAGAGGTGTGGGTTCTCCCCTCCTCCTTTTTCGTCTCCCACTGCTGCAGCTGCCGCTGAGGGGGGTGGAGGTGTGGGAGTCGTGGGGAGTGGCACTAGGGGGGTGATGTGGGAGTGGAGCTAGGGGTGAAGCAGGGGGTGTGTGAGAGGGCTGTGGGACTGTTGGGGGAGGTTGAGTGGAGGCTGCTGTCTTGTCGTCCGCAGCACCTGTAGTCCGGGGCGCACTGTCCTAGTAGCTCAGAGAGCCTGCTGCACCTGTTGCCCGTGGGTCCGTTGATCCCGCCGCTCGTCGCAGCCGCAGAGCCTGTTACTCCTGTATTCCGGGACGCACTGTCTCGGTAGCCACTGAGAGCCTGCTGCACCAGTCGCCCGTGGGTCCGTTGCTTCTGCCGCTCGTCGTAGCCGCAGAGCCAGTTACTCCAGTATTCCGGGGCGCTCTGTCTCGGTAGCCACTGTGTCAGCCGCCACTGTGTCAGCCGCTTCTGTTGCCCGTGTGTCTGCAGCTTCAGTCGTCGCCTCCCATCTTCTCTCCTTTCATAGTCCCTCCTCCTCACTTGCCCTCTGTGATAGCCTATAGCTTTGCTGATAATTATGAACTATTGCTATGACCGCTCATTGTGCTGATTACACCCCACTTTGGCTATGGGGGTGTGTCAGAATATGTTGTTTGTGTAGCCTGCAGTGGGGTACTCTATAGTGAGTACAGCCCCTTAGGGTTTGCTATTTGTATCCTGCTGCTTGCTTGTTCAATCATTCCTTCTCAATTCTGTTCCTACACACATTCCTAGCTCGTACTTGGCTCCTCGTTACTAGTCCTACTGTGGCCTAGGCTACTAAGCCTAGGCCATACTCCTACTATCTTTGACACCATGAACGAGGTATTTAGGCCGCTCTTAGATAAATGCGTGATAGTTTACCTCGACGACATCCTAGTCTACAGTCGTGATAAGCAGCAGCACTTAGCATATCTGGAAGCAGTGTTTAAAGTTTTAGACGAGCACAGACTACTGACCAAGGGTTCCAAGGGCGAATTCTTCCAGGATAGGTTAGAATTTTTGGGGCACGTTATTTCGGAGGCTGGAGTTGAGATCGACCCAAAAAAGCTGGACACGGTAAAAGCGTGGCACCCCCCGACGAACATCACGGAGCTGCAGAGTTTTCTAGGGTTCGTTTATTATGTGCGTCGGTTCGTCCCCGACATGGCACGGTTAACTGCCCCCCTGACGGGTTTACTGCGGAAGGGGGTCGCTTTTACGTGGGGGGAGAAAGAGCATGCTGCCTTCTCTGCCCTGAAAAATGTTCTCTGTTCACCGCCCGTACTGCGCATCGCCGACCCACACCGCCCATTCGAAGTGGTTACAGACGCAAGCGACATCGCCATTGGAGCCGTACTGCTACAAGATTTCGGCAACAGCCTACAGCCCATCGCATACGAGTCACGAAAAGTGCACCCGCCCGAGAAAATTTACCCGATACACGACCGCGAAATGCTCGCGATCGTGCACGCGTTCAAAGTGTGGCGCTGTTACTTGACCGGCGCAGACGTGACAGTACGGACAGACCACAATCACTACAGTACCCCCGCTCACAGCCCCACCTCAACCCACGACAGATTCGCTAACTCGATTTCCTCGAGTCGAATTTCCATTACACGGTCACCTACAAAAAGGGGGCATCAAACATCGCCGACGCATTGACCCGCCCCACTGCCCAAATCCACGCCATACTACTCACCCAGACCAGCCCACTACTAACATAACTATTTACCAACGGCTACCAAACAGACCCGTTCTTCACCGGAGGAAACTCGCAGCAGCAAAAGGGGTGTATTACGTAAAAGCTGGCACTGATAGGATCTGGGTACCGGGCTACACCTTACTACGGGAATTACTGCTACAGGAGGCACATGACGGAGTCACCTCAGGCCATTTTGGACTAGAAAAAACACGGCAGCAGCTGCAGCGGTATTACTACTGGCCCCAAATGCTGACCGACGTGCAACGACACGTGGCATCGTGTCCAACCTGCCAGCTCATGAAGTCGTCGCGACAGCGACCAGCAGGACAGTTGCAGCCGATACCACCCCCAGAGCGTGCTTGGCAGCAGGTGACGATGGACTTCGTCACGGGGTTACCGGCTGGAGCAAGTGGGAACGACGCGATCCTGGTCGTCGTCGATCGGCTGACGAAAATGGCACACTTCGCAGCCTGCAAGAAATCAATCACAGCCGAAGAAACTGCTCGCCTCTTCATCGCCACCATCGTTCGACTGCACGGGATACCATCGGCGATCATTAGCGACTGCGACACGAATTTTACCAGCAACTTCTGGCGGAACCTGTGGCAGCAGTTCGGCACGCGACTACAGTTCAGTTCATCGTACCACCCCGAAACCGACGGACAGACAGAACGGACAAATCAGACCATGGAAGAGCTCATCCGAGCCACGTGCGACGACCCAACCACGTGGGAACAGCAACTGCCAGTCATCGAGTTCGCGTACAACAACTCGCCATCCGCCACGACCCAACAGTCACCATATTACCTGAATTACGGACAAGACCCCACAGTACCCATGACCCCGAATCCCGACAACCCAGTACCACGTGCGCAACAGTTTGCAAAAATATTTCAGGCAGCATGGACCCGAGCAGCAGAAGCAATAAAAAAATCAAACGTCATCACTAAGCGCAACGCCGACCTCCACCACCGCCCCGTCACTTACCAACCCGACGACCTGATATTACTCGACACTCAAAACCTCCGCCTACCCATCACTCCAAAACTCCGCCCCCGATATTGCGGGCCATTTTGCATCAGCCACATGATCACCCCCGTCACCGCCCACCTCCTCCTCCCTGCTGACTGGTACGTCAGCCCGTCGTTCAACATCAGCCTGCTTCGCCCATATATCCCATCCACCAGCCAATTGCCTTGCAACCGCCCCGCTAGCATGACACGACCGAGCCACCGAGTACGTGACCCACGGGGAGCCCGCAGGATCGAAATTCTGATCCGCTGGAAAGACCGCACGCCCACCGAAGACATCTGGGTTCCCCTGGATAGAATTGAGAACCACCATGTCCTCACTAAGTATCTGCGCAGCCGAAACTTTCGAGATGTACACGCACTCTCGTAAGGAGGGCCCCCTTGGGGAGGGGGTTAGTGTAAGGAAAATTCATTTGCCTTACTTCGCGCCCCTGCTTACCGCGTACAAGACCATTCCCGCCATCGGCACCCAACAGTGAAACGTTACCCGCTCGCGACACTCGCCTCGACTACGACTCCCACCACTGTTTACGATGCGACCCAATCTCACGGTTCGGTTGGTAACCCGCGCTCCGGACCTCCGCCTCGACATTTCCCAACCTCGGCGCTAGGCTCGTAGCGCACCCCATTTTCTCGTGTTACCGTTACCACGCTAGCTTCGCTATATATTCTTCGCTCATGCCTTCGCTCATTGCATTGTTTTGCTTCGATAGTGCAATTCTCGCTCGCTCGCTCAATTGCACTCGTAACAGTTATGAACTAGTGCTTGGAATTAACGAATACGGTATGATTTACTGAATGCTTCTGGTAACAAGTCTGAACATGAGTTGAAACTGGACGTTGGGAAGCTCGGAAAGGTGAAGATTGTGTCAACGTACACATATACATTTGCATGTGTACTTTGTAGGTTAGGTTGGGTTGTAGTACAAAGGGAAAGGGATCTTAAATGTACCCCCTCTTTATGACCTCGTGCATCATTCAATTCAAGTAGGTTAGGTCCCTCGCTTCCGCCCCACCTACCTCTTTAGCTGCCCCCCCCCCTCCCACCCCCCCCTCTAGCGCACCCTCACGGACAGCTCTTCCACGGTCGCCGCCAAATCGTCGCCCCGTCGCCTCCTTGCCGCCGCCTTGTTGTTGCCTCGTCGCCTCCCCCCCCCCCCCCCCTCTGCCCCCTGCCGACCGCCGCCTGCCGCAAGCCTAGCCAGCCACTACCTGTCAATCAACGCGTGCCGCTGCGCCTGCCACACGCCTGCCGCGCGCTTGCCGGCCGCCGCCTGCCACCGCACCTACAGCTGTTGTTCGCCGCCGCACCTGCAGCTGTTGCCCGCCTGTTTACATCTGCCTTCGTCGCCGCGCCTGCAGCTGCTGCCCGCTACCGCGTCTGCATCTGCTGCCAGCAGCTGCCGCACATCCCCGCAACTTCTACTTCTCGACGCCGCCGCGCCTGTAGCCGCGGCCCTTCTACCGCCCTGCCACAGCCGCGTCGCTGCGCCAGCTTCTGTACCTGCTTGCGTCTGACTGTCTCCTCCTCCGCCTGCGGCTGTCCCATCCGCTGCACCTGCCCCCCCTGCTCACTCCTGTCATGGCGTCTGAGTATACAATGCGGCTCGATGCGGAGGGGCGGGCGATTGACTTTGACGCATGGCTGCTCGACGTCAAGCTCCACCTCCGAATCCAGCGCCAAGATGACGTCTCCCTGTACGCCTACGTGTCGGGTGAGCTACCTGCCCCCCAGCGTCTTGCTGCTCTTGCCACTGAGCCCACGCCGCAAGAGCGGGAGGCTCACCGCGTGGCCGGTTTGGGAGTCGCGTGATGCTGCTGCACGCCTTGCTCTTAGTCGCCTCGTGCCGCCGGCCTAGCGAGTGCACTTTCGCCAGGTCGAGACGGCGAAGGCGTGTCTTGATGCTATTGTTGCTTACTACTCCATCCCCTCTTCTGCTAAGCTTGGGCGCCTCCTCATGCCCTTCTCCTTCCCTCATCTCACTGCTTTATCTACTGTCGCTGACCTCACTACCCACTTGCGCTCGCTTGATACTAGCTTTCGTGCTGCTTGCACTGCTGACGAACTTGCTAAGGACGGGCGCCCCATGTACGCCACCATGCACTACCTAGCGACCCGCCTCCCTGATCCCCTCGCGCCTGGCCGCGACGCCCTTCTCGCCGTGCACCCCATGCGCCTCACTATCAATCTCTTTGATTCTCGTCTCATTGAGATCGAGACCCACTTTTGCCCCATCGCCTCCACCACTAGTGCGATAGTCCCCCTCATCTTTGAGATGGCCTCTGTTCTCTACCCCAGCTGCCTCTGCTACTGTTGCTGAGCCCTGCTACAGCGGAGGTCGCAGTCGTCTCTTTTCCTACCCGTCCTCCGTCCGTCGGGGGTGCTCGTGCCTTTTGCACTGATGTTCTAGAGGATTGGCAGTATGAGTTGGCTTTCCTTGCGGCCACTACTCTTCATCTCCGCGCCATCTTGCTAGCCCCTAATATGACCCTGACGCTCTTGACGTCCCGACCCCTCGCACATACACTGGAGCACCTGGATTCACTGGGTCCTTCCTCCTAGGACTTAGAGGAGCCTTCAATAGGCCATTCACGGTCTACGTTAAGCTTCTTGTGACTGGCACGACACACTGCACGCTATTCTGGCTGACCCCGCTCTCTTCCCATCCTCTGCAGACCCGTCTTTCTTCGTTCGCTCTGGCTGTACTCCGTTCTACATTCTTGTCTACGTAGACGACGTAGTCTACTCTACTATAGACAGACTCGCACTAACCTCGGTTAAGGCTGGGCAGCTAAGGAGACAAGTGTGCACCAACCTAGGTGAGTTGTGCAGCTATCTTGGCATGCATATCTCTAGGGACAAAGCAGCACGTACAATCACTCTCACTCAATCACACGTGGTGCAATTGATCCTCAAGTTCTTTGGCCTTCTGTTCTCCTCTGCACAGCCCACTCATCTGCCTATTGGCCAAACGCTCTCGGCCCCTATCCCTGACGAGCCTATTAAGCCCAGTAGTTAGTACGCATAGCTGGTGGGCTGCCTCATCTACCTGATAACCTGCACTCGCCCAGATCTCGCATATCCTCTCAACATCCTTGCTAGCTTTGTTGAGATTGGGAGACGCCGACCTGAGCACTGGATGGTTGAAAAAAGGGTATTGCGCTCGCTAGTATATCAGGCATGGGGCTTGTGCTTAGAGGACGACAGCCAGTTGCACTCACAGGACACATTGACGTGTCGTGGGCAGACGACATCGAGACTCTCAGGTCCTCTCGTGGCTACTGCTTCTGGCTTGGTGTAGGTGCGGTCTTGTGAAGGTCTACTCGCTTGTTATTGGTGGCACACTCCAGCTGTGAGGCAGATATCTACGATGGTGCTATGGCCATTCAGGAGCTCGACTCGCGGACATTCTTGCTCACTGCCTTAGGTGAGCCTTGTCAGAATGTTATTATTGTCTAGCCTGCAGTGGGGTACTCTATAGCGAGTACAACCCAATTAGGGTTTCCTATATGTATGCCAACTGCTGCTAGTCCAAACCCTCTTTCTTGTTCTAAACCTTCTGCTCGTTCTTACTTTCTAACATGGTATCAGAGCAGGTCGACCCCCTTGGGTCGATCCTGTGGGTGGGCCCCACCCGATGCTTCCGCTGCTCTACTGCTGTCACGCGCCCCTGGCGCGTGACCCTTTCTTCCTGCCGCGCGCTCGGAGCGCGCGGCGTTTTTCATCCCGCCGTGCGCTCGGGGCGCGCGGCGGTTTTCTGCCGGCCGTGCGCCCCGAGGCGCGCGGCGGTTTTCTACTCCGTGGATCCGCGCGCGCCCCCCCCCCCCCCCGCCATCCCGTTGCCAGTCGTGGCGCCCTCTTCCGTCGCCCGTCGTGGCGTCGCGGGGGCCGCGCGTCCCCTCTATCCCGTCGCCCGTCGAGGCGTCTCGGGGGCCGCGCGTCCCCCCCCTTCCGTCGCCCGTCGTGGCGTCACGGGGGCCGCGCGTCCCCCCCCCCCCGTCGACCGTCGAGTCGCCCCTGGGGACCCGCGCGCGCCCCCTGCGATCCCGTCGCGTCGCCCTGCGGCCACCCCTCCCCGCACACCCGAGTTCGCTTACTGCACACCCGAGTTCGCTACCCGCACGCTTGTGCACGCTTCGAGCACACCTGAGCTCGCTTACCGCACACTCAGGGTATGGGGGTGACGGGTATGGTGGTAGCGGGTGTGTGAACCGTCCCCTGCTCCTCCTCCTCCTCCGTCTCCCACTGCTGCAGCTGCCGCTGAGGGGGGTGGGTGTGTGGGAGCCGAAGGAGTGGTGCTAGGGGGGTGACGTGGGAGTGGAGCTAGGGGTACAGCAAGGGGTGTGTGAAAGGGGGGTGGGAGAGTTGGGGGAGGTTGAGCGGAGGCTGCCGTCTTGTCGTCCGCAGCACCTGTAGTCCGGGGCTCTGTCCTGGTAGCCCAGAGAGCCTGCTGCGCCTGTCGCCCATGGGTCCGTTGCTCCTGTAGCTCCTCGTAGCCCGTGAGCCAGTTACTCCAGTAGTCCGGGGCGCTGTCCCGGTAGCCACTGTGCCAGCCGTTCCTGTTGCCCGTGTGTCTGCAGCTTCAGCAGCACCTCCAGCAGCTCCAGCAGCACCAGCACCAGCAGCACCTCCAGCAGCACCAGCAGCACCGCCAGCAGGAGCAGCACCTCCAGCAGCTCCAGCAGCACCTCCAGCAGTGCCAGCAGCACCGCCAGCAGCAGCAGCACCTCCAGCAGCTCCAGCACCAGCAGCACCTCCAGCTCCAGGGTCCGCGACACTAGTAGCGCCACTCCGGAGACTGCAGCGACGAGCGTACCACTCTCGGAGCTGCTGGGGAGAGGGCAGCTCCCGCCTAGGAGGGGAAGCACGAGCACGAGCTCCAGCAGCACCTCTCCTGAGGCTGCAGTACTGTAAGTACCACTCACGCAACTGGTGAGGAAAGAGCGCCTCCAGGTGTAGCACTCTCAGTCGCAGCACCCTCTCCTACGCTCGGGGCGCGCGGCGGTTTCGTCACCTGTCACGGCACCCCAGGGGCCCGCGCACCGTCCCCCCTCCCGTCGCCCGTCGCGGAGCCCCGGGGACCCGCGCGCTGTCCCCTCCCGTCGCCCGTCGCGGCGTCCCGGGGGCCCACGCGCCGCCCCCTCCCGTCGCCCGTCGCGGCGACCTGGGGGCCCCCCGCGCCGCCCTGCCCGTCGCCCGTCGCGGCGCCCTGGGGGCCCGCGCGTCGCGCCCTGCCCGTCGCCCGTCGCGGCGCCCTGGGGGCCCGCGCGTCGCCCCCTCCCGTCGCCCGTCGCGGCGCCCCGGGGGCCCCCCGCGCCGCCCTGCCCGTCGCCCGTCGCGGCGCCCTGGGGGCCCGCGCGTCGCCCCCTCCCGTCGCCCGTCGCAGCGCCCTGGGGGCCCGCGCGCCACCCCGCTTCTGCTCGCACGCCGCCCCAACTGCTGCCCGTGTATCTGCCCCGCGCCGCCTACGTTGGGGTATGGGGGTGGCGAGTGTGTGAGCCGTCCCCTGCTCCTCCTCCTCCTCCGTCTCCCACTGCTGCAGCTGCCGCTGAGGGGGGTGGGTGTGTGGGAGCCGAGGGAGTGGCACTAGGGGGGTGTCGTGGGAGTGGAGCTAGGGGTGCAGCAAGGGGTGTGTGAAAGGGGTGTGGGACAGTTGGGGGAGGTTGACCGGAGGTAGCCGTCGTGACGTCAGCAGCGCCAGTAGTCCGGGGCTCTGCTCCGGTAGCCCAGCGAGCCTGCTGCGCCAGTCGCCCGTGGGTCCGTTGCTCCTGCCGCTCGTCTTAGCCGCGGAGCCAGTTACTCCTGTAGTCCGGGGCCCTTGCTCCGGTAGCCACCGTGCGCGCCGCTCCTGTTGCCCGTGTGTCTGCAGCTTCACCCGTCGCCTCCTATCTCCACTCCTCTCACAGTCCCGCCTCCTCCTCCTCACTTGCCCTTTGTTTGTACTTGTGAACCTGCTCTATGACTGCTTGCTGTGCTGATTATTCCCCACTTTGACTATGGGGGTGTGACAGAATGTGATATTTGTCTAGCCTGCAGTGGGGTACTCTATAGCGAGTATAGCCCAAATTAGGGTTTCCTATATGTACTCAACTGCCTGCTAGTGCAAACCCCTCTTCTCTGTTCTCATTCTTCATTCCTACTTTCTGACAGCATACTCATCGTCATTAGGGTCATCACAGCCACGGCGCCCGCTTCTTCTGTTTCCTGGGCGCCTCACTCGTAGAGTGGTATAACCCACTCCTCAGTCTCTCCGGCAGCATACGCATCGACGTGCACCTCCACTTGCGTTGCGGCGCGCATGTGCTCGAGGATCAGATTGTACTCGCGCCCGTCATGGTTGTTGCCAATGCCTCACGTCTTGAAAGAGCAGATGATGGTCTCTTTAGGGACTGCCGCCTACGTCTCTGGTATCCGTCTGACAACAAGGTCCGCGAGTGGCTTCTTCGTCAAGTAAGCAAAACACACTGGATTAGTTGACGACAAAAGTCTCAGACAACACCAACCGTTCTAACATAGCAACCTCACACAAGTTTCTTACCAGCGTATGTGAAGGAGTCTATACATACGTTCGAAAATCACTCGTTGTTGAGTTCGCCAACTCGTGCAGTGAAGGTGCAGTTGATGGCGACGTCGAATGGCTGCAGCAAGGGTGTGCACCTTCTGGGATTGGGGAACGTGAACATTCTATACCCAATCCATGAGGACGGTGGCATTTATCCAACCCCGCTCTTAACCATGTTTCAAGGGTCGACGCAACATTGGATGACATGCTTGCGGCAGAAGCGCCAAAAGCTCTAACATTTGGGTTGGTATGCAAGTCAAAGAAGCATATGTAAACCTTAGACATGTGAGTAAAGCAAGCGAAACAATAAGAAACTCAATGCGTACTCGCCATTGATGAGGTGTTGTCCAATCTTAGTCTTGAATCAGATGGTAAGGCCCCAGCTCGAGCGAAACCAAAATGTCCACCTCGCACGAAATAGAAAGGTCCATATCTGATCCTAAAGTGTAATGCGGTGTAGAGCGGTACCCTGCTTTTGTGACGCCTTTTTTTGTGCTACATCTTTCTAGGAATGTACGCTAAGTCTTCCGCTGTGTTGCAACACTTCAGTCCAGTCTCTAAAAGATCATAAGGGCATTTTCTCAGCCCAATAGTATAGGCACCATACCGCATGTTTTGTGCATACATCACGAGCTAAAGGCTGGAAGGAACGGATCGGGAGAGGCCATTGAGGCGTCTTATCTAGTTCGACGCCGACTTATCATAAGTGATGGTATCAACCTTGACCTATCATAAGTGATGGTCTCGTCACCGACCGTCTCCTCGCCGATAGGGTCGTTATCCACACCAGCATCGGCGGGGGCTAGTGTTGTTCGAGGTGCTGCCTTGAGGGTCGGAGATGTAGTGCCATCGTCCAAGAGCGCCCGTGTCGCTCGAGTTGGGTATGGACCTACGTCTGTTGATTGCGCAGGAACGCGAGCTTGTACAATGGTTGTATCTTATTGCATCCTCTTTATGATGAGCACGGTAATATCTATCATCGCATCTCCAGGACACAACTAGATGACATTTCCTCCCCCGAGTCCTTGTATTGCCCGTTCTTGTCCCAATAAGTATAGTTCCTTTATCCCTTTAAGTGTGATATCGCTCTTCCCATATGAAATGGTACAATAGTAAGCACGCGACCTTGTCATTAAAATGTAATTGAATGGTGTCACACAAGCGAACCCTCCTAGAATCTTCTTAGCGTTGTGTTCACCCCCATTGTAAATCGTGATGGTTCCTTTTCGTCTGCTAAGGTATATAGGCTGGCCTTGTTTGGGACGTGCGTAACAGTAGTAGTTACCATGTGCTCACATCTCTGTGGACGGCGACCGTTAGAACGTCGCTTGCTCTCTGACGAATCGGAGATGCTCGAATCCAGTGCGTCGTAGACTCTGCAGTTCAACGCTCGCCGTCCAACTCTGGGTTCCACTTTTCGCGCTCTTGAAAGTAGTCGCTCGCCACTTTTCTCGGGAAGTCCATGAAAACAGTTCAGAACGCCTGACTTGGAAATTCACCTGCGGTACGGTGTCCACCTGCGTGCACCTGAACTGATGGTCTGTGTACCTGCCACCACAGGAAGTGGGATGAACATTTCTATACATTTTCTTTGTGCTGATAGAAGTGTTTTTTCCGATACTCAGTATGGATCTTCACTTATAAACTTACACTGAAACGCCACTGTGGGATTCATTTAATCTTAACAGAGCAGTAAAACTAAAGTTTGCATGACTTTCAACATTCATGGTTGCCAGTTCTGCCTGCATAGTTAGCACCTGAATGTGAGTGCACCTCTCGCTAGGGCAGCACAGCCGTCCAGTCACTGTGGCGAAACTGTCGCACACACCCAGCGTTATGCTCTGCGCCCCGCGCAAGATTTCAGCTGAGTGTGCGCTGCGTCGCACACAAGGCTCTCTGTTGCCATGGGGCCCTCCCAGATGCCTGTTCCTCCACTCGCGGCGCCCCGCCAACCGGGAAGGTAGCAGGTAGCGGAACAGTAATTTCGCAGACCACATGTTTCCCTCGCACCTGCTGGTATGAGGTCACCCGCAGGTATTGCTCAGGGGCTTGTGCGATCAAGTATTCACGAAACCCGCTTTCTGCTTCAACCATATTGAACGAGTCCGCAGCAAAACTTTCTGCCATCCCATAGTAGAGAAAGCAACCCCCTGGTTGACTTAGCCTGGATCCATTTCACCAGATCCTGCAAGCAGCAAGCTTCAAGCATCACAGCAGCCGGTCATAGAGTCTAGAACGGCGTAGACGATATCAGAGAGGCTCCAGCCTCGGCGGATTATCGGAACAAGCTAGTCACCATGAAGACTCAAGTGTTGATCACCATACTGTTGTGCCTCGCGCTGGCCCACGCCGCGCAAGCATCAAGCAATTTCGAGGTGCTTAGCCTTTTCCGCCCCTGGGACCGCTCGATTCCAGTCTCTGCTTATCGACAACTAGTTTCTCGCCTAAGAAGCATTCGTTAGGATGTTCATCAACATTGCATCGACAACAAGTAGGTGCTCCTAGGACTGGGACATTTCTCAGCTTCTTTACTGCCTGAAATCTCCTTATGTTACGGTTACAGGATCTGGGATTTTCGTAATCCATCTTACAGGAGGCCCGCCCTGCGTAGCTGTCTGTCTTACTCGCCTTTACATGCAACCTTGACTCTCAGTCTACCCTCCCACCCGGAAGTAACTTTTAAGCGCTCGCTTGTATGTCTCCTTACCCCGGTTGCATTCCATCTGTCTTCCTCTCCCCGCGCAGAAATACGCCGTGCGCAACTCCGTCCGCAGCGGCAGCGCGCACCGACTGAGGTGGCGCAAGCTGACAGAGCTTCCCACTTGCGTCAACCAAACACTCTGCGGATCGTGAGTTTTTCACTGTCTTGTCCTTTCTTCACCCCACCTTTCTCATTCGCCGCTATTCATTCCTCTCTCTCCACGCTCTCCTCCTTACGAGTCGTCTATGCTTTAATAAGCTCCCCTCCGGCAATCATCGTGAACGCTTGTTCTAATTCATTTTTTTGTCGTGCCTATGTTTTTACCTCAGACTCTGCGTTGACGTGTTGACCGACATCAACAACTGTGGCGTGTGCTCCAACTTCTGCGACCTCACCCAAACCTGCTGCAACGGCACCTGCATCAACCCCAACACCAACAACGCCCACTGCGGCGCGTGCGGTGCCCGGTGCCCAGGCACCTGTGCCGCGGGTGTGTGCAACTACGGCGGGGTGTCCTCCTCACCTGTGAACGGCCCCCTTGCCACTGGTGGCCCGGGCCCTGTCGTCCCCGCTACTG
Organism: Closterium sp. Naga37s-1; assembly: GCA_947471745.1. Classification (NCBI taxonomy): domain Eukaryota; kingdom Viridiplantae; phylum Streptophyta; class Zygnematophyceae; order Desmidiales; family Closteriaceae; genus Closterium; species Closterium sp. Naga37s-1. Next base: position 612,033 of record CANJKZ010000024.1, on the reverse strand, counting down.
GTGGTCCCGCCGCTGGTGGTCCTGCTGTCCCTGGCGGAGGGAATCCTGGGAAACCCTAAGCGCATTAACTAATGGCGTTCGGCAGCAGCAGGTTATCGACTCTGGTGATATTATACATGGTGTTAAATATTTCTGCGCGATTGGGCGGACCCAAATGTATTGTGTCCATGGAACGGCCTGGGCTTGTACCATCGGTTGCTGCAGCTTCTCTGAATCGGCTTGCTCTCTTCATTACTTGTATCCGTCTGCTTAATAAGCAGATCTGCAGTGTACACCATCTTTTATCTCTGAAACTTTATTTATGGTTCGGGGTACTATGGGCTGGGGGGTAATTATTGGGAATGTATTGTAGATCCGCGTTAACAAGCGTAAAATATTCTTTAATTTCATGTTGATAGTTTTCTTTTAACTGATGTAGTCCAGTAGCTGTTAGGAGCGAGAGATTTCACTGTGAGAAGTTTGCGAGCAGCAGAGACGAACACTCCATGCAAGGCATGATAGGTATCCCAACCGTGGGTTAGATGACTCCGGACGTTGATTGTGAGATGAGCACTAACAGGGTCCAGGATGTTAGCTTGAGAGGTTGTGAACACAGCGGTCGAGAGGGAGTATTCAGAGGTTGTGTGCAGTGCAGTGCCCGTTGTCCTTGCATCCAAACCTTGGGGATGCGTAGCCTTTAGTCTTTGTGTTTGGTTGGACCCGGGGGCTATTCGCACACGTCCTCGAACGCATGCTGGTTACCATGCGGATGGGTTTCGCTGTGGACAAGCTGCGCGATTCGTGGCAAGCGGGGTCCTGAACTGATGCGAACACCGCAGGTGAAATTGATGCGAACACCGCATGTGAAATTTCAACGGCTTGCTGGCAAAAACGCCATCCCTCAAACACCTGCGCCTCGGAGATATTGTTGTGAGGTTGACCACTTCAGCCACTAATGCAATTTTTTTAACGGGGATTTAGCGGAGCACAGATTGTGATCGGACTAGTCGCTCATATGATAAAGAAACCTTCCTGGTTGACGAGTCATGAATTTAGGACTTCAGAAGATTTGCTGTTGAAAATTTTAAGCTAATTAGAGTATAACATGGACGCCAGACCTAGATTCTAAAATTCAGACGAATCCAAAAGATGTGGCATGCTTTAGAACACTTTCGCGCCCTCTTCTTGCTCCAGCTATCGTGTGCGCTGGGGTTGAATGAAGTGGATTGTCTGGACAAATGGAGTTTACGGGGCACGGCACCTGTTACCGTACATAACAATCCCCCGGATAACCCCCAAAAATCCCCTAGTTAGCTTGTAGTTCAGGTCAAATACATTTTTAACGCCCCCAGACAGTAGATAGTCAGTCAGTGGGTTGATTGGGTTGGGTTGTGGGACAGAGTACAAGTGTGGAGGATTTACCGTAATATGGTCGATTCAGATGAGACACTGATCATAAAAAAATAGCAACTGGAACATGGAAAATTTGTCCACCAAATCTCGGATTAGGGTACAACACATAATGAACATGGTCTACCTTAAAAATGCATCTAACAAGTTTCTCCAATTAGAAACGTAGTGCAAAATGTATGCTCGGAGCTGCTTGCAATTCATGAGGTCGACCGCCAGGCGAGCAGCGGCAGGAAGACGTTAACGTCAGAAAACCGTTGCTGCAGACACACAAGCCCCTTCAGAAAAAGCTCCTGCCGGCTCATGTGACGCTGAACGGCAGGTCCGCCGGATCTGACCGGCATGCTTTCATCTTCATCGTCATACTCGTCAGAGCTCTCCGCGCCCTCCTCCACTTCCATCAAATCATCTTCGTCCACGTCATCTTCGTATTCTTCTTCGTACTCGTCGCCCTCCTCAACCTCCTCTTCCTCATACTCATCCTCACACTCCTCTTCCTCCTCATCCTCGAATTCCTCGTCTTCCTCATCATCCGCCTCTACTTCCTCCTCTTCTTCCTCTTCATCCACTGCAGTCGCCACTTGGAGCGATTTAAGAGTAGGAACGTTCGACAGGAGCGCATGCAGCAGCAGCAGCGCCTCGGGCCTCTGCTCCTGAACCTTAAGCTTCAGCTCCTCCAGCTGCGGCCACCGCGCCACAGGTCCCGCCGCGGATGCCACCGGCTGAAGCGCGCCGGAGGTAGTCGCCCAGGAGAGGACGAGCTGCCACGGCAGCGAGCCGAGATTCAAGGTGCGAAGCGCGGGGCACATGGCAGCGAGCCAGAAGAGCGAGAAGATTCCCGACGACAGCGCTCCGGATCCCGCGGTGAAGAAATCGAGAGCGAGCGAGTTGAGAGCCATGCCGCATCCGCGAAGGAGAGATTGTAGCGAGGACCAACAGAAGGAACCCGCTTTCAAATCGAGGGTGGTGATCTCGCACGACTCGGGTGCGGAGACCTCCAGGAGGCTGGCGCTAGCGATGGCGAAATAGCGCAGGCGAGGGGCTTGTTGGATGGTAACCGATCGCACGAACATGTCGCGAATGGATACGGATCGCAGCGAGGAGGCGGTGGTGAACGTGCACGACTCGGCGCGCAGGTAAGCGAAGTCGATATGCTCCAACGAAGCGGGCAGGCGAAGCGAAATTTGCGGGCAGCCCGTTGCCATAAATATCGTCAAACGGCGGAGATTCGGCGTCGCGTCGAGAATCATCTGGAGGCACTCGTTCGTCAGGTGAATCCAGGAAAGCGACAAATCCTGCAAGTTGGGCATGGGGCGGAGGCACGACTCGAGCGCAGGCGCCGCGAGCGAAAGCGACCCGAGAGTGAGCGACCGCAGGGACTTGCAGTGGCGGGAAATATGCCCGAGATGCAAGCTGAGGTCCTCGTTCTCCCAGACGTTGATCGTCGTGGAGCCGCCGCCGTTCGCGGCGGCGTTGAGAGAGCGAGAGAGCACGAGCGACTGCAGCTGCGGCCCCGCGTGGCGCATCCATGCTTCGAAAATGAATTCGCGCGGGTGCTGCTGGTGCTGCTCCTGTTGCTGTTGCTGCTGCTGCGGGGTTGCCTCTGCGCTGCCGCTGCACGCGCAATCGCCGCCATGGTCGCATGGGGAGGAGGCGGAACGTGCGGGGAAGGCGCTAGCGGGGGGCTGGGGGAGGAGGGAGGACGTGACCTGAAGCTGCTGCAGACCGGTAGATTTCAGAACCATACGCGACACAAGCTCCTCGCGTTGGATGGCGGAACAAGGGGGGAGTGTGGAGGCGCAGTCGCTTCCGCCCGCCCGGCTCGTGTCGCGCGGGACGAATCGCAGGACGGGGATGGCGCGGGTGAGCGACTGCCAGCGGTGACACGTCATCGATGCTGCTAGCACGTCGGGTGCCCCGCCACCCAGGTGCGAAAGAATCTCGATAACCACGTCGTCCGGCAGACGCGAAAAAGGGTCTGTCGCAACCGCCTGGCTACCAGATAGGGACGACGAGGTGGTGGTCGATGATTCGGGGGGAGGAGCGAGCGGAGACATAGCTCCTGCCTTAAATGGGATGGTTACTGAGGCAAGAAGCGCCCCGCTGCTGCGAGATTTCGGAATGACACGCGGAGATGCCGACGGCGCAGACGAGGACGAGGAGGCGAGCGCTGCCTTTTCGCAAGCGCGATTCGACGAGACTGCCCCCGACGACGCTGCCAATCGTGACTCCATAGCCTTTCGCAACTGGTGGTGCGGCTGATGCGAGCCACTAGCGCTGGAGGAAGGACAGCGAGAGTCCTTCCGGGGGAAAGGCGGGTAGCAGTTGCGAACAGCGTCTGATGGACGAGTGGCAGCCATGGCGTCGTCGAGACTGGGGACAGTCTAACGACGAATGAAGGAGATTAAGAAATTTAATAACACACGTAGAACCTGGAGTTTACGTCCTTAGGACTCTAGTGGCAATCCAGAAAGGCAACCAACTGAGCAGAGAGCAGTTGGGGTGAGGAATTGGTGGTCTTATCCTTGTTGGAGCAGAGGCAGTCGGACAGACAACAGGTAGCGATAGGGGCGGGTCTGTCCGCAACAAGGGGGGAGGTGGAAGGACGGGTGAACAGTTCCCGACAGGAGTTGGATTGAAATGGGGCAGACAGAGTGAGAGGAGGACTAGATGAATGGGGGTTTCCGGCTTGGTTGGCTGGCATACCATGCCATACGGGAAGGGGCACGTTGACAAGACGGGAGTGGATAATTTCGTCTGCAGCTGCGCTGCCCATGCAAGCTGGCATGCGGATCGCTCAGAACCACAGAAGACCCACGTCGAGCAAGTGCTGTCATTTCATGAACAGCTGTCGCTCGTGATTGGTGTTTACAGTTTGCCGCGCTGTAGAACTGTCCGTCACGTGCCAACGAGGTATCTCGTTTCCCGCCATATTCTGCGATTCTGGTTGCGTGGTACACATCAGCATGACGCTGGATGGTGAATCCAGTGTCCCACTTGTCTTTGGTTCGACTCGGTACATCGCGTACGTGGATTTGATGACGGCCTTAGCTGTCTGTTCCTGCATGTTTTCTCGTGACTATCTGTCACTAAATACGTGTTGAAGAAACTCACATTACGAAGCGATGACGATATCCCTAAGTGGAGTGCTTATGTAAACAAAACCCTAACGAAACGAAATATGAAAACGAGAAAATTATGGCAGCGCACTAGAACCTGCGATTAGAATGGGTAGGACGAGAAGAATGTCTCGACACAGAAACCACAGATTTCGAGACGGACTACAAGGAAACGAAATATAAACTGTAATGGCCGCTGACTTAGTGCCCTAACGTTCGAGCTATTAACCCTTCGAGCTGTGCCCTAGACTGTTTTCGAGATTCCGTCAACCTTGGCCGATATTTTCTAGAATGTCTCGCAAAAATTCACTGTGTCCGTGATTCTTCTTAGCAGCTTCAGCTAGCAACAATGGCCACCCCTGCTTGCAAACCCGACTTGATTAGTGCTGTTTGATTTGCCAGCGCAACGAACGACGGTCCACGAAGCTCGGAGCAATTAAAGCCGTGGCCCAACTATCAACTTCAACTTCAAAGTATTATAGCTTGGAAGAGGTTGACCCAGGCAGTTCAGAGCCGAGAAGTTTGTCCTCTTCTGGTTTTCCAGTTTTTTCGTCCAATAGAATTCAAGTTACTCACATGCCATTTTTGTCCCCCTACTGTTCCTAAGAAGTTGCACCCCGCCTTTAAAATGCTGCAGCCCTTAAAACCACGTAAGGTGACTCACTATTTACAAGGAACCGATATGACTTAAATGCTTACAGCATCAGGAATGGCTATCCTTCGCCGCACATTAATTTATCGAGATACATCCGCGAGCAAGTTGAATCTGTTCAGTCGCTGTTTCAAGTTATCTGACCGAAGAATGTAAAATGCATCCTGACCACATTCGCGTGAAGGTAGTGATCACCTTCACCATAGAGAAATGACAGTTACTTGTTGCATTTGGCTGTGGGTACCAAACTAACCTGTTTGTCATCGTGCTGCCCGTTGATTAATTATTTCACGGCTACCAGTTGTGCTGCCTGTGATGATACTGAGCAGCCTCAATTGGCTTGCATTGAGTGGCCCAGAAAAAATCAAAGACACAAGCCAATCACGTCGTCGATTTACACGACAACTAATAATTCCTATGCGGCCTGGTCCAGTGTCTACCCGACACATGCATGCTCCAGTGCAAGGCGCAAATCAAACGAGGAAGCGGGAAGCACGTTATCCTATCAAGAGAGGATCTACCACGTGTGAATATCAGTGGCAGGATTTCCTTCACATCCATATTCTTGAGTGCTTTATGAACAAAACTCGGAGTAGGCTCGTGACTTACAAGTTTGCCAAATTGTTGAGTCGCCTATATTGTGCTGTAGAATGTGTAAGAAATTCCAGTGCTTCCGTTTTCAGTAAAGTATTCATACCGTATTCCTCTTTTACAACAGCAGCTGCTCGTTGTACCTTAACAGGCGGCTGATGGCATTGGGTAGAGATTTTAAACGAGTTACGAGGCCTGGTTTATACATGCATGCTCAATTATTATATGTACGTAACAAATTGCATGTTAAGTTTTCGTGAGACACTTTCCCCATTCCCAGCACGAGCTCCACCCTACCAATGCAGCCAAAAGCTGGCCTGAATCATGAGAGGATGGCAGAAATACGCGCCAAGAGTCATGGCTGTGATTGCAAGGTATGGCATGCGCTCTGGTTAGTTTCCTTTTCTACACGTCCCTCCCCTACCAATGCAGCCAGAAGCTGGCTTGAATCATGAGAGGATGGCAGAGTCATGGCAATGATTGCGCACTGTTGCCTGGTTTGCCTCCTTCATTACACGTCTCTACCAGTGAAGCCAGAAGCTGGCCTGAATCATGAGGGGATGGCAGAAGTACGCGCCAACAGTCATGGCGGTGATTGCAAGGTACGGCACGCGGAGAAACTCCTTGTAGTAATCTGCGGGCAGCTGTTGCCTGCCGTCGAGAATGGCTGCAAACGGGACGATGCTCGTGCGCTTATGCACCTGGGTAGGGGACGAGGGAGGGGTTGAGGGAGGGTGTGAGGGAGCATCGAAGGGTGGAAGAGAAATGAGTGTTTCCGTGTTAGTAATCAGCGCTGATCACAGTTGAAGGCACGGCACGCGGAGACACTCCTTGTAGTAATCCGGGGGCAGCTGTTGCCTGCCGTCGAGAATGGCTGCGAAGGGGACGATGCTCGTGCGCCTGCGCACCTGGGTAGGGGACGAGGGAGGAGGATGGTAAGAGGGTGAGGGAGAGGGTGAGGGAACATGGGAGGGTACGGCAGGCGGAGAAACTCCTTGTAGTAATCCGCGGGCAGCTGCTGCCTGCCGTCGAGAATGGCTGCGAAGGGGAAGATGCTCGTGCGACTCCGCACCTGGTTAGGGGAGGAGGGAAGGGACGTGAAGGGGGTGAGGAAAGGGTTGAAGAAACATGGGAGGAAGGGAGACGTAGTGATCCTGCTGCTCGATGCTTCGGGATAAGAAGCAGCTGTTGCCTGCTGCCAAAAATGGCTGCAGCTGTTGCCTGCTGCCAAGAATGGCACCCATCTCACCTCTTCAAACGCCTCTCCGTATTTCTTGGCTGGGCGCTGGTCGCCGTGCCACACGCCAAACATGTGATGCAGCAGAAGGCCGAGGGATGCGACTGCTGTAAAGGAAACGAACTGTCATGAACCCCCACAGACTCATGCAGACACACCTAGACTCACCCACACGCACCTTCTTAAACACTCTCCGTATTTCTTGGCTGGGCGCTGGTCTCTGTGACTGCCATTAAGGAAACCACCTGTCTTCAACCCACCAAGACTAACCTGGAATCACCGGGGCCGGGACATACCTCAAGGCACCCATCTCAACACGTCGAACGCCTCTCCGTATTTCTTGGATAGTCGCTGGTCACCGTGCCAGACACCAAACAGGGGGTGCAGGCACAGGCCGAGGGACGTGACTGCTGTGAAGGAAACGACCAAGACACACCCTTCGTTTCTAGCTCACCTCATCAAAGGCGTCTCCATACTTCTTCTCCAGTCGCTGGTCGCCGTGCCACACGCCAAACAGGTGGTGAGCCAGCAGGCCGAGGGAGGTGACTGCTGTGAATGATGAGCCGACCCAGAGCATGTGCGCCACACACCAGAGCAGCTGACCGGTCATCTGAAGGCGATGGAAGAGAGGATGAGGGAACAAGTCAGATGGGAGGAGAGAGGCCGAGGGAGGCGACTGCCGTGAATGAAGAGCTGACCCAGAGCATGTGCGCCACGCACCAGAGCAGCTGACCGGTCATCTGATGTGGCGATAGGGGCATACAGCATGAGAGAAGAGGGGGGATGGGAGGAGAAAGCATAAGAGGCGATGGGAGGAGAGAGCATGAGGTATACAAGGGAAGCAGCTGGCCGAGGGACGTGACTGCCGTGAAGGATGAGCCGACCCAGAGCATGTGCGCCACACACCAGAGCAGCTGCCCGGTCATCTGTGGTGGTGATGGGAGGAGAGAGCACAAGTGCAATGGGAAGATGATGGGAGAAGATGAAGGGAGAAGAAGGGAGAAGAAGGGAACACAAGATAGAAGAGAGACAGAGCAGTGAAGGAGGAGGCGATCCAGAGCATGTGCGCGGTACACCAGAGCATGTGCGCGGTACACCAGAGCAGCTGAAGAGTCATCTGAGATAGTGAGAAAGAGGGAAGAAGGGAGACGAAGGGAGAAGTAGGGAACACAAGATAGGAGAGAGACAGAGCAGCGAACAGAAAGAGCCGAACCAGAGTGTGTGCACCACACACAAGAGCAGCTGACTGGTCATTTGATGGAGCATGTGGGTAGTGAGCAAGAGGTTCAGACATATCTCAGTGAGCTGTGTGCGTGCAGTAGGCTTAAAGCAAAGGAAAAACAGCGGTAAAATTCCGCTCTTGTGTGCACCACACACAAGAGCAGCTGCCTGGTCATTTGATGGAGCATGCGGGTGGGTAGTGAGCAAGAGAGGGAATGAAAAGGGTTAGCAGTGGTGGGGAAGGAAGGAAGAGAGGGGCGATGGGAGGAGAGAGGGGCGACGGGAGGAGAGAAGGGGGATGGGAAGTAAGGAAGGAAGGGAACATGAACACCTCACCTGACCGCACTAGACCACACTAGACCACACCTGATCACACCAGGCCACCACATCTGACCGCACCATAACACACCGCACTGCACCTGGGGATGCCGAGTGATGCACATGACGCCCGTCTCCCACATGTGCAGCTTGGGCTTATCAACCGCTGCCACCTCGAGCAGGTTGAAGGTGGAGGGGTAGAGGAAGAAGAAGGGGGAGGGAGGGGAGATACCATACCGCACTGTACCGCACTGAACCATACCGCACCTGAGGATGGCGGGTGATCCGCATGACGCCCGTCTCCCACATGTGCAGCTTGGGCTTATCAACCGCCGCCACCTCCAGCAGGTTGAAGGTGGAGGGGTAGAGGAAGAAGAAGGAGACGAACGCTAGAGCCCACACGAACTCGTGCATGCCTGGCACGCCGCGCAGCTGCCAGAGAGGAAAGCCGTCGTACCGATGGTTGATGAAAAACACCTGATATTGTGAGGGTTGGGTGGGTGGGTGGGTGGGTGAGATGGGAGGTGAGAGTGAGTGGGGTAGGATGGAGATTGAAGGTGGAGGGGTAGAGGAAGAAGGAGACGAAGGCGAGCGCCCACACGAACTCGTGCATGCCTGGGATCCCTCGCAGCTGCCACAATGGGAAGCCGTCATACCGGTGGTTGATGAAAAACACCTGAAGGGAAGGGTGTGTGGGGGGAGGGGGGGTGTGGTGGTTGGTTGGTTGGTTGGGTAGGTAGGTGGCAGTGAAGGACACGAACGCGGGTGCCCACACGAACTCGTGCATTCCTGGGACGCCACGTAATTGCCACAAAGGGCAGCCGCCGTACCGATGGTTGATAAAAAAGACCTGATGGGGGGTGTGGGTGGTGGAATTGGGGGGGAGGCGATTGAGGAGGGGAAAAACTGAGTGAATGAGGGCAGTTGTTGACCCGAAAGTCGCTCTAAACTCACATTCTTTAGTGGGTTCACACATTACATTTCTCAACAGACTCTCAATGGTGACCTCAGACACACCATTGCACTGCAGAGGCGGCGAGGGGCAGTGAGAGGCGACTGTCGAGTCAACTCAAAAGACGCACCACTGCACTGCAGAGGCGGCGAGGGGCAGTGAGAGGTGACTGTTGAGTCAACTCAAAAGACGCACCACTGCACTGCAGAGGCGGCGAGGGGCAGTGAGAGGTGACTGTTGAGTCAACTCAAAAGACGCACCACTGCACTGCAGAGGCGGCGAGGGGCAGTGAGAGGTGACTGTTGAGTCAACTCAAAAGACGCACCACTGCACTGCAGAGGCGGCGAGGGGCAGTGAGAGGTGACTGTTGAGTCAACTCAAAAGACGCACCACTGCACTGCAGAGGCGGCGAGGGGCAGTGAGAGGTGACTGTTGAGTCAACTCAAAAGACGCACCACTGCACTGCAGAGGCGGCGAGGGGCAGTGAGAGGTGACTGTTGAGTCAACTCAAAAGACGCACCACTGCACTGCAGAGGCGGCGAGGGGCAGTGAGAGGTGACTGTTGAGTCAACTCAAAAGACGCACCACTGCACTGCAGAGGCGGCGAGGGGCAGTCAGAGGTGACTGTTGAGTCAACTCAAAAGACGCACCACTGCACTGCAGAGGCGGCGAGGGGCAGTGAGAGGTGACTGTTGAGTCAACTCAAAAGACGCACCACTGCACTGCAGAGGCGGCGAGGGGCAGTGAGAGGTGACTGTTGAGTCAACTCAAAAGACGCACCACTGCACTGCAGAGGCGGCGAGATCACCTCAGGCGAGGGGCAGTGAGAGCACGACAGGACTCGACACACGCACATTCGTTAGAATACTCGCAATGGTGATTCTTAGACATACCGCTGCAGACTCCCAAGACCCTCAGTTGTGACCTCAGACGATCCACTCCTTACGAACCCAGACGTACCACGGCGGATACGGCGAGAGGCAGGGAGAGCCCCGCGAAAAGAACGCGATAAGCGCGCTCGCCTATCACGCGTTCCGCCGCCGGTCGGAGCGCCGCGCCTCCGCTGTGAACGATCGCGAACACGAACAGCATCAGCAGCATCTGAATCTCGCGACTATCGGAGATCGATTCGAACAGCGCGATATACGCGCCGCCAAATCCGGTGTCCGGATCGATCCAGATGACGTACAGCACCGCCATTACGACGCCTAATACGCCAAAAAACGCCGCCCAGGAGGAGGTTTTCTGGTCGTCAATGCTGAAGACGGCGGCGTCCTCGCCGACAAGCTCCAGCGTGCCGGCCGGCTGTGAAGTTGACGGTTGGGAGGTTTGTGACGACTTGAAAGTTGCCGGTGGTGGGGTTGCTGGCGGAGGCGTCTGGGTCGGTGATGCATCGGAACCGTCGGATTGCGCTCTTGCGATCAATGGCTGTCGTCTGACAGCGGGTACGCGGCTTCGTGAAGCGAAGACTGACGGTGTGCGATCTGGAGACGTGGCGAGATATGAATGGTGATGGTGGTGCACAGGGATCTTTCCGTTAAGCGCGATCGGCTGCGGTAAGCACAGTGGTAGTCTGGCAATTCTCCGAGTAGCTGGTTGATGCGTCATTGGCTGCTGTGCCTTGGGTGTTACCGCAGCCATGGCTGGATAGATCAACGTCGCCGCCATGATACCTGACAGCTACAGCAGCCACAATAGAATTCCCGAACTGACCAGCCACTCTTACGAGAGTCTGCGGAGTGCCACGCGCTTAGATTGATCCCGGAAAAGTAGCGTGTCTGGCAATTGGCAGCTTGGAAATTATGGCTGCGCGGTTGGTGAAATCATGGTGATAAAAGCTTGTTCTTTCGCTCACGGCGAAATCTCGCGAGATAAATGCGTTGGCGAAAACTGTGAATTCGATGCTAAGCGCATGTCGGCAAGAGTTTTTTCGTCGTAACCGCAGTGTTGTTCCTCCTTGTGGTCTTGTTCAGGCACCGAGATTTGCGAAGCTGGATGATGTGTGGTGGTTACCGAGAGTAGGAGATCCTGTACATGTGCCCATTGTGTACGACGTGGCACGAGGATATCCAGGTCAGCTGGTGCTCGCGAGCGAACCTGGAAAGTTTGGCTTCCGTCGCGAATGGATAAGGATCTTACGCGACCTTTCGCCACGTCCCACGTCCCCATTCGTCGTGTTTTCTCCCGTTTCTTCGCCTAACTCCAAGACATTCCTTTTCCCGCCCACCCCACTTGTCAAAAATAACACAAGCCCAAGAACTGTACTTTTTGCAGTGCAGTAACGGGGGACGAGCAACTTCTTCAGAGAATGTCGCAGAAGTTCGTTTACGGGCTCATGTGATCGAAGTTTAGGAACCTGCGTAGCGTTTCGGAGCGGTACAAAAGGACATCTGCTGTCGTGTTACCAACATGTTACCAGATATCCCAGCACTAATCACTGAAGAAACTGCCACGTTTATAGCTGTTCCCCTCTCGTCTCCGTCCTCACCTCAACCTTCTCTTCCACACCTTCTGAATCTAGGGTTGGTTGAGCTCTCGTGCTTTCTGAATCCACTCAAGCTGGCTCCCCTGTTTTCTGTTCTGAATCTAGGGTTCCTCACTTCAGAAACTGCTTCGCTACTCACTTTGCCGTCCTAGTCTTCCTTGGACCATCAGAACCCAACCGCCTGCCGTCTGACTTCAAGCAGCTTCTCCCTTATCCCTTCTCCGTGTTGTTCTAGCCTTTTCCTCTTATTCGGAGACCCAGAGCCGTGTTCTGCCTGTCCGCGCTTCACAGACGAAGATCATGTAGCGTTTTGTGGAGAAATAGAGAATCGATTTAATTCGTATGACACCGATCAAGGATTATCTTTAGCGTTATCCAGGCATGCGGGAGGAGGAGGAGGACGTGTGTAGGATTTGCCGTGCGCCAGCAGCGGACGGGGATCCGCTGTACCACCCGTGTGCTTGTAGCGGGAGCATCAAGTTCGTGCACCAGGGCTGCTTGCTGCAATGGCTGCACCACAGCAACAAGACGCACTGCGAGGTTCGTTAGCGTTCGCAACTCGTAGCCTCGCGAAAGTCGCAGCCTCGCAAAAGTCGCAGCGTCGCAGAACATTGGCATTGACGTGGTTTTAAGTTGTACAACGTAGATTCGTGACATTGACGTACTTCAGTTTCGTACCGCCTACTTTTTGGCTCCACAATGATTGGTTCACTTGAAGATCCTGTGCCTCTTTATCGCGACCTCGACACAATATTTCGTTCGCGTGTGACTATGTGACGGAAGGCATGCGTGTAATTGGGTGGTACATAGTTGTTAGGTTTTGGAGCCAATAGTTGTTTCTGAATTTTCCGTATTGCGAGCTCGCGTCGGCATCACACCACCCTTTATTTCTCCCATACACTCTAGTCTTTCCATCGTCCTTGTTCGCTACACGTCCCGCGCTCCTGGTTATCGCGTTTGTGTCCCTCTGCGTCCCCTCGTAAGACTAAATTTGAGGCGCCTCGATAATCGCATCCCACTCTCCTGGCAATCGCGTCTGTGTCCCTCTGCGTTTCTCCATGGAGCTAGGGTTGTCTGAGCATTCACGGCTGAAGTTCTTGAATCTTTTCGTTTTGACGTACACGCCGTCATTCCGTTGGCCTTTTTGGCTTCTGATACACGTTGCAAGCTCTCTTTCTACGTAGACGTTCGAAGTTTCTTCTTCCGTACACGTGGCAAGCTCCCTCCTTTCGTACACGTGGCAAGCTCCCTTCTTGCTGTACAGGTGGCAAACTCTCTGTTTCTCGTACAAGCGAATAGTTCTTCCTCCCTTTTCCTCCCGCAAACTGTCTCTTCTGTCCTTCAGTCCGTCCCCACGCCCGCTTCCCTCTCCTTCCGCCTCCATCCGTGGTTCTGCTCTCTGTTCATTGCGCTCTTCCCCTTTTTCTGTCCTCCCCCTTTCCCTGCCCTCCCTCTTCTCCGCCCTCCGCGTTCCCTGACCTCCCGTTCCCCGCTCTTCCTCTTCCCCGCCCTCCCCCTTCCGCGCCACCCCTTCCCCCCATCCAGGTGTGCAAGCGCGCGTTCATCTTCTCCCCCATCTACGCGCCCGACGCGCCGTCCCGCCTCCCCCCCAACGAGTTCCTCGCGGGCGCCGCGCTCATGGCGGGGCGCGCCGTCTCGTTCGTCCTGCGCGCCGCGCTCATCGCATTCGTGTGGCTGCTGCTCGTGCCGTTCCTCACGAGCTCCATCTGGCACCTCTGCTTCCTCCGCGACTGGACGCGCATCGGCGCGCTGTTCCGCGAGAGGCTCACGGGCGGCGCGGTTTTCCAGGATTGCGTTCTGGGGAGCGTGCTGTCCGCGGCGGTGATTTTGTTTTTTCTGAGTTTGTCGTCTCTGAGGGAGTATCTGGCGCAGCTGTTGGAGCAGCAGATGGAAGGGGAGGAGGGGTTTGAGTTGGGGGTGGGGGGCGCGGGGGAGGGGGAGGGGGAGGGGGAGGGGGCGGAGGCGGAGGGGGGAGCGCTTGTAGCGCAGCAGCGGGGGCAGCTTCAGGGGCAGCAGGGGCAGATGCAGCAGGGGGGGCAGCAGCAGAGACGGCATCACCATCACCATCACCACCACCATCACCACCACCACGAGCATCAACACCAGCATCACCACCATCACCAGCACCACCAGCACCAGCGCCACCAGCAGCACCGGCACCAGCACCAGCCTCCACCCCCCCCTCCACCCCCGTTGCAACAAAATCCAGGGGACGCTGCTCGAATAAGACAAAATGGGGAGGAGGAAAGGGGGGGTGTAGCGCTGCCGCCTCCCCCCCCTCCGCGCGCGATTCCCCCTCCCCCTCCCCCTGTGGCCCCCCCCTTGGGGAATCCTATTCCCGCAGGTTCGTCTGGCCGACCGTTTTCGTTCAGCGACCGTGTAGGTGGCTCTGCGACAGGCCCTGCGACTGGTCCTGCGACTGGCCCTGCGACGGACGGCCAGCCGTTTGTATTTGGTGCGAATCCGTCCGCCCAGGAGACCCGTCGCCCGGCGAGATTTTTCTTTCGCCCGGGTGGAGAGGCGGGGCACATGGGAACCGGTCAGGTGGACGAGCGGGGCAGGAATAGCGGGAGGGACGACCCGGAAAGAGTAGAGCTAGGGAGGGAAGGCGGAGAGGGGCAAGGGGCAGTGAAAGCGGGAGGAGTAGGAGCAGAGGAAGGCGTGGCGGGAGGAGCGGAGGGAGGAGGGATAGGGAGGGAAGGGGAAGAGAGGGAAGGAGCAGCGGAAGGCGGCTGTGCTGCAGCAGCAGGTTTTGCTGCTACCGTGGCTGGCGCTGGGGGAAAGAGTGCTTCTGAGACGTCTCCAAAGTCGTCTGCTGCTACCGTGGCTGGCGCTGGGGGAAAGAGTGCGGGGAAGGAAGGCGGTATGGAGGGCGGAGGCCGCAGGGACAGCGGGGAAGAGGGAGATAGTGGGGGAGATAGTGGGGGAGGTGGTGAGATCGGGGGAGAAGTGGGGGGAAGTGACGGGGGAGTGTGTGGGGGAGAGGGGGGGGGAGCAGCTCGAAGAGAGGGTGGACAGGTGGGGAGATTGAGACTCGGAGAGGGGACGGAAGGAATAGAAAGAAGAGAGGGAAGAGTATGTACAGAGGAAGCAGAGGGGAGAGGCAGTGACGGCCGTGGGAAGGGGAAAGTGGTGGAGGGTGAAGAGGATACAGCAGCAGGTGGGTTGGGGGAGGGAGGGGAGCATGGGGAGGGGAGGAGGGGGCAGGAGAGGTTGTGGGGGGATGAGACGGGCAGAGATGGCGCGAATTCATCCGCCCAGGCGTGGGGGAATGGGGGGAGCGGAGATGGTGCGGGGTTATCCGCGCAAAGGGGGAGTGCGTGGGGGAATGAGATACACGGAGATGAGGAGTTTAGAGATGGGAGCAGTGAAGCGAGTGAGGAACAGGAGGGGAGTGGAGAGGAGGGGAGTGGAGAGGAGGGGAGTGGAGAGGAGGGGAGTGGGAGTTTTCAGGATGATGATGATGATTACGAGTATGGGGAAGAGGAGGAAGAGGAAGAGGAGGAAGAAGAGGAAGAGGAGGAAGAAGAGGAAGAGGAGGAGGAGGAAGAGGATGATTTTGAGGAGGCGGAGGGGGGCATGGGGGAGGGGGAGGTGGACGAGGACGGAGAGCCCATGGACGATCTGGGGTTTGAAGAGCTCATCGGCCTGCAGGGGCCGCTCTGGCGCCTCTTTGAAAACGCCACCACGGTCAGTGCTCAGAGTGCTGCTGAGTGCCACCCCCTTTTTCCCCCCTCCCGTTCTGATTCCCTCCCCTTCTTTCGCTCTAAGTGTAAGAGGTGAGTGCTGACTGCCGATTGATGAGTGCTACTGAGTGTTAAGGGGCGGAGGCGGGCATGGGGGAGGGGGAGGAGGACGAGGATGGAGAGCCCATGGACGATCTAGGGTTCGAGGAGCTCATATGCTTGCAGGGGCCGCTCTGGCGCCTCTTTGAAAACGCCACCACTGTGAGTGCTGACTGCTGAGTGGCGCCTCCGTTCTCTTCCCCGTTTTCGCCCCTCCCCTCTCCTCCCCTCTTCCCCCTTCAGTTCCTGTGCAGCAACTTTTCGTGCTCGCTTCCTTAATCGAACCATGCCCCAACCCCCACCCCCTTTTTCTCCTGCGCCCTCCCTACCCACACATCCTCCTCCCTCCCCTCTGGCCTCTCAGGTACTCTGCAGCAACTTCGTTGTTCTCGTGCTCGCCTTCCTCCCATCCCAATCAACCATGCCCCCCTCTAACTCTCCCCCCATCACTCCCCTCCCCGCTCCTCCTTCACCCTCCTCTCCACCCCTCCCTGCTGCGCCTTCACCCCTTCAGGTGCTCTGCAGCAATTTCTTTGTGCTCATACTGGCCTTCTTCCAATATAACCATTCCCCTCTTCCCCATCCCCCACCCTCCTCCCCCCCCCCTCTCGCCCTATGCCCTTCAGGTGCTCTGCAGCAACTTCTTTGTGCTCATACTCGCATTCTTCCTCCCATTCAACCTGGGTCGTCTCTACATAGCCCTCTTCTCCTTCCTCTTCCTCTCCCCAGCCTCCACCATCTCCCTCGTACCCATCTACTCCCTCCTCCTCGGGCCCCCCACGCTCCCCCTCCCCACCCCTCCACCGCTCTCCACCCCGTCCTGCATCCGCCCAATCTACCCAACCTATCTCAACTCCTCGCAACCGTTTGCCCACTGGGGCTTCTGCCCTGTTTCCTCTCGGCCTGCAATTTTGGACGAGCTACCTGTGTGTGGGTATGAGAAGGGGGGTTGGTCTCAGGGTGTGTTCAGTGGGGAGCATGAGCACGAGGGTGACAATAAGGGGGTGTATAGGTGTGTGCGGGAGGAGGGGCATGAGTGTGCGTGGGAATCAAACCTGCCTCCTCGCTTCCCACGTGCGTCTAAGTCATTCCTACAGCTGCAGGGCAGGAGGGGGAAGAGGCGGAGTGGGAAGAGGAGAGGCGAGGGGAGAAGGGAGTGGAGAGGAGAGGTGAGAAGAGAGGGGAGCGAGGAGGAGCGTACAGGAACAGTAAAGGTGGAGGGTGGGCGTGAGAGTGGGGCTGTGGGGAAGCATGGGACGGTATACAGTGGGGAGAGCAGCAGCAGCGGTTCAATCCATCCCAACAGCAATTACAGCAGCAGCAGCAGCAACAGCAGCACCAACAGCAGCACCACCACCACCACCACCACCGCCACCACCAGCAGCACCAGCAGCACCGGCAGTACCACCACCACCAGCAGCACCACCACAGCCCTCCTGGCGCACCTCCTCCAAATCACCACGGCGCACCTATCCTCCCTCTCCCACCAGCTCGTGCTAGCAGCAGCGCTCTACTCGCAGTGGTGCTGCACGCTCTTAGGCCTGCGCTGGGCGGAAGCGGGCCACGGGCTGGCAGCAGGCAATCTGGTGTCGCTGCTGGTGGGGTATGAGGTCGTGGCCTTCTGCTGCGCTGTTCACGTATTGGTTGCCATTCAGCTCAGGCGGGCGAGAGGGCTGCCGCTGGTGGGGGCTTTACCCGCCACGCTGCTCGCGCTGCTGCAGGTGGCGCCGGCAATTCAGGAACACCTTGTTGCCGCTGTCTGGTGAGCGCTGGGTGTGCTGTGCTGTCAGGTAAGTACCTCCAGGCACCCTGATGCACGCTGCTGAAGCGGGCCACGGGCTGGCAGCAGGTAACCTGGTGTCGCTGCTGGTGGGCTACGAGGTCGTGGCCTTCTGCTGTGCCGTGCATGTGCTCGTCGCGATTCAGTTAAGAAGGGCCAGAGGGCTGCCGCTGGTGGGGGCGCTTCCTGCCACGCTGCTCGCGCTGCTGCAGGTGGCGCCAGCGATTCAGGAGCATCTCGTGGCGGCCGTCAGGTGAGAGAGTTTATAGCGCCTGGTGCTATAGGGGGTCTGGTTTGGGGTACAAGGCCTGCAGCAGGGAACCTGGTGTCGCTGCTGGTGGGGTACGAGGTCGTGGCGTTCTGCTGTGTTGTTCACGTGTTGGTTGCCATTCAGCTCAGGCGAGCCAGGGGGCTGCCCTTGGTTGGGGCGCTGCCTGCGACATTGCTGGCGCTGCTGCAGGTGGCGCCAGCGATTCAGGAGCATTTGGTTGCCGCTGTCAGGTGAGTGAGTGGGTGGGTGCCGGTGGCATGTGTGTGTGTGTGTACTGGTGTCGCTGCTGGTGGGGTATGAGGTCGTGGCGTTCTGCTGCGCCCTGCATGTGCTCGTGCCCATTCGCTCTCCCCGTTCGGCGCCTCTTCACCCATCTGTATCCCTCCCTATCCCTCCCTATCCCTCCCTATACCTCCCTGTCCCTCTCAAGCACGCGCTAGTGGTCCTCAAGGTCACTAGCCTCCTCTCAGTGGAGCTCGGCGCTTCCCGTTCCTCTGCGGCTGGTGGATCGACTCCTGCTCTCTCTCTTCAATGCCTCTGCCGCCCATCTGTATCCCTCCTTATCCCTCCCAATCCCTCTCTATTCCTCCCTATCGCCATCAGGCACGGCTTGGTGGTGTTAAAAGTCACCAGTCTTTTGTCAGTCGAGTTGGGCGCCTTCCTGTTCCTCTGTGGCTGGTGGATCGACTTCTGCTCGCTCTCCCCCTTCGGCGCCCCTCCACCCATCTCTATCCCTCTCAATCCGTGCCTATCCCTCCCTATATCAGGCACGGCTTGGTGGTTTTGAAGGTCACCAGTCTCCTGTCAGTGGAACTTGGCGCCTTCCCGTTCCTCTGTGGCTGGTGGATCGACTTTTGCTCGCTCCCCCTCTTCGGTGCCTCCCCCTCTGACCGCCTCGCACTGCTGCTGGCGCACCCGCTGCTGTGCTGCTTCCTGCACTGGTTCGTGGGGATCCTGTACATGCTGCAAGTCAGCCTCCTGGTTACCATCTTAAGAGAGGTATGTGTTTTTTTTACGAGTCCGCCCGCTGCTGGTTATGGCTGTGGTGTGAGGGAGGTAGCCAGGCAGCCTGTGTTGCTGCTGGCGCGAACACCACCCGCTGCTGTGCTGTGCTGCTTCCTGCACTGGTTCGTGGGGATCCTGTACATGCTGCAAGTCAGCCTGCTTGTTACCATCCTTCGAGAGGTACGTACCTCCACGGGAGAGCCTGTGGTGCTGCTGTGCTGTGAGAGATGTGCTCCATCTCTCCATCTGCTGTGCTGTGAGAGATGTGCTCCATCTCTCCATCTGCTGTGCTGTGAGAGATGTGCTCCATCTCTCCATCTGCTGTGCTGTGAGAGATGTGCTCCATCTCTCCATCTGCTGTGCTGTGAGAGATGTGCTCCATCTCTCCATCTGCTGTGCTGTGAGAGATGTGCTCCATCTCTCCATCTGCTGTGCTGTGAGAGATGTGCTCCATCTCTCCATCTGCTGTGCTGTGAGAGATGTGCACGTTCCCGTTTCATCCCTCCATCTCTCTTCTTCATCTCCCCTTCCATCTCTCCTGTACATCTCCCCCTCCCTTCCATCTGCCCCCCATGCAGATCCTGCGCCCAGAGGTCCTTTCTTTCCTCCGCGATCCCACCGACCCAAACTTCAACCCATTCCAGGACCTGGTGGAGGACCCAATACCCAAGCACGCGTCTTCTCCCTTTCCCCCTTCCTGCCTCTCATTGTTGTCTCTCTCCATGTCCCTCCCGTTCCCATGCAGATCCTGCGTCCAGGCGTCCTCTCCTTCCTCCGCGATCCCACCGACCCAAACTTCAACCCGTTCCGCGATCTGGTTGAGGACCCAATTCCCAAGCACGCGCGCCGCATCGTGCTCTCCCTGCTTGCCTACGGGGCGCTCGTGGTGCTGCTGCTGTTCCTCCCTGTGCGGGCAGCCATCGCCATCGCGCCCACCATGTTCCCATTCAACTACAGGTCCGTGCTCGGTTCTTTTTTCTCTCTTTCTCTCCATCCCTCTTCCTCTCTACCTCATGCCCTCTCATAGTCTCGTAGGCCCATCGTGCCCTACCACACGCCCCTGCTCTCTCCCTTTCCCCCACTCCCTCCCAGGTTCTCCGATCCGCTGATGGAGATCCCGCTAGACATGCTCCTCTTGCACGTGTGCATCCCCTTTGCCATCGACCGCCCTCCCTTCTCAGCCTCCTCATTCGCACATGTGTATTCCCCACTGCCCCCCACAGGTTCTCCGATCCACTGATGGAGATCCCTCTGGACATGCTCCTCTTGCACGTGTGCATCCCCTTTGCCATCGACCGCCCTCCCTTCTCAGCCTCCTCATTCGCACATGTGTATTCCCCACTGCCCCCCACAGGTTCTCCGATCCACTGATGGAGATCCCTCTGGACATGCTCCTCTTGCACGTGTGCATCCCCTTTGCCATCGACCGCCCTCCCTTCTCAGCCTCCTCATTCGCACATGTGTATTCCCCACTGCCCCCCACAGGTTCTCCGATCCACTGATGGAGATCCCTCTGGACATGCTCCTCTTGCACGTGTGCATCCCCTTTGCCATCGACCGCCCTCCCTTCTCAGCCTCCTCATTCGCACATGTGTACTCCCCACTGCCCCCCACAGGTTCTCCGATCCACTGATGGAGATCCCTCTGGACATGCTCCTCTTGCACGTGTGCATCCCCTTTGCCATCGACCGCCCTTCCTTCTCAGCCTCCTCATTCGCACATGTGTATTCCCCACTGCCCCCCACAGGTTCTCCGATCCACTGATGGAGATCCCTCTGGACATGCTCCTCTTGCACGTGTGCATCCCCTTTGCCATCGACCGCCCTCCCTTCTCAGCCTCCTCATTCGCACATGTGTATTCCCCACTGCCCCCCACAGGTTCTCCGATCCACTGATGGAGATCCCTCTGGACATGCTCCTCTTGCACGTGTGCATCCCCTTTGCCATCGACCGTCCTCCCTTCTCAGCCTCCTCATTCGCACATGTGTATTCCCCACTGCCCCCCACAGGTTCTCCGATCCACTGATGGAGATCCCTCTGGATATGCTCCTCTTGCACGTGTGCATCCCCTTTGCCATCGACCGCCTGCGCCCGCGCGCCACCATCAAGGCCGCGCTCTCCCTCTGGTTCCGCGCTGCCGCCCACCTCCTCATGCTGCAGCCCTTCCTGCTCCCGCCCCCTGCCGGTCCCGCCGCTGCTGCTGCTGCTGGTGATGCTGGCGGTGCTGGTGCTGCTGGTGGTGCTGCTGCTGCTGCTCCCCCTCCTCCTCTTGCGCCTGCTGGTGTTGCTGCTGCTCCTCCTCCCCCACCTGTTGCTTTCCACCCTGCAGCTGCTGCTACTCCTCCTCCTCCCCCTCCTCTTGCTTTCCAACCCCCTCGTACCCCTGCTGCATCTGAGACCTCTCATATTGCACCTGCTTCCCATGCAACCAGAACGAGAACCGTAGCTGGGGAAAGCATTAATGAGGGGCCTTCAGAATTGGACTCCCGTGTCAGTGCTCCAGATGACACTCCCATGGACAGCCGGTTTGTTGAGAGAATAGTAGCTGCGGAGAAGGCAGCAGAGGCAGCGTTGGCAAGAGCAGCAGCAGCACCCTCGCGAGGTACTGTTGCTGTAAGAGCAGTTGGGATAGTTGGAGCAGTTGGGATCGCTGGGACAGCTGGGGTAGGAACTGATGGCGATTTTTTGAAGGGAAAGGCGAGAGAAGTGGAAGCAGTGGGAGCAGGAGGAGCAGGAGGAGCGGGAGGAGCAGCAACTGGAAAAGGGGTTAGTTTGGATAGAAGGATTAAGGAGGTGGAGGAAGAGGGGGAGAAGGAGGGGGAGGAGGACGAAGAAGAGGAAGAGGAGGTATTGGAGAGAAGGGAGGTGGAGAGATCAAGGGGGAAGGGGAAGGCAGTGGAGGAGGGGAGGGAGGAGACAGGAAGAGAAGAGGAAGAGATAGAACGGGATAAGGACAGGGTTGTTGCAGCATCTATTGCAGCTCCCAGTCACAAAGATAGAGGAAACAGCAGGAGAAGCGGCAGTGGTGGCAGCATAAGGGAGGTTGGCAGCGGCAGCAACAGCAGCAGAAGCATCACAGATGGTAGCACTGGCAACAGCAGCGGCATCGACAGCAAGAGTGCGGGGGGCAGCAGCAGCGGGAGTGGAAGCGGGAGTGGAAGCGGGAGCGGGGGGAGTGGGAGCAAGAAGGAGGACGAGCATTTCAGATTGCGGATAGTGGCGCTGCTGGTGGCGGCATGGGCGTCACTAGCAGCGTTCAACACAGCAGTGGTGCTGTTGCCCACTGCTGTGGGGAGAGGGGTGTTTCGCCTCTCTGCTTCCCTCCTGCCCAGTGCTGCCGACGACACCCCTTGCAATGGTGAGACGTCTTCCATATACGGAATGACTTAACTGGTAAGGAGGAGTGTGTGCCATCCATCCACCGTCACGCACCGTGGGCGTCTCTAGCAGCGTTCAACACGGCGGTGGTGCTGCTGCCCACGGCTGTGGGGCGAGGAGTCTTCCGCCTCTCTGCTTCGCTCCTTCCCAGTGCAATGGTAAGGCACAGCCCCTTGCAGTGGTAGGCACGGCTGCACTGGTAAGGTTTGTCCCACTGTGGTGAGGAATGTGTGCCATCCATCCACCCGTCCTTCCATCCATCCACCCGTCCTTCCATCCATCCACCCGTCCTTCCATCCATCCACCCGTCCTTCCATCCATCCACCCGTCCTTCCATCCATCCACCCGTCCTTCCATCCATCCACCCGTCCTTCCATCCATCCACCCGTCCTTCCATCCATCCACCCGTCCTTCCATCCATCCACCCGTCCTTCCATCCATCCACCCGTCCTTCCATCCATCCACCCGTCCTTCCATCCATCCACCCGTCCTTCCATCCATCCACCCGTCCTTCCATCCATCCACTGCCACACACCGTGGGCGTCACTAGCAGCGGTCAACACGGCAGTGGTGCTGCCGCCCACTGCTGTATGCCGAGTGTCCGTCTGCCTCTCTGCCTCCCTCCTGCCCAGCGCTGCTGACAATGCTCCCTGCGATGGTAAAGCATACCCAGCACTAGTAAGACATACCCACATCACTTTTTTGTACCCCTCTCCACCCATCCAGATTTCATTCCTTTGGCATCGGGGCTTACCTCATCTGGGGATCCAAAACTGCTGTGCTGCACTTACCACCAGTCACTCATCCCCTTACCCCACTTCACTCTCTCACACCCCTTTCAACCCATCCAGACCTCTATTCCTTTGGCATAGGAGCCTACCTCATCTGGGGGTCCATAGCAGCCATGCAAGCAGCTGTCTTGCGGTTACCGCGTAACAACATGCGGGCGCTGCTGCTGCCTCTCGTGCACTGGGCTGCTGTGGCATTGAAAGCAGCGGTGCTGCTGCTGCTGTGGGTGAGTGTGCGCTTGCAAAGCCAACTGAAGCAAAATTCTGCTTTGGATCTACCCTTTCCCCTGTTACTATTCCCCTGTTCCGTTTTTGCTTCCTTCTCAATAACTTCCCCATTGCAGTAACTGCCCCTTTTCCCTCCGCTTCGTTTTCCCCTTTGTATTTTCTCCTATCCACCCTTTGCAAACACCCGTTATTCCGCAGCTGGTAGTAGCACCCATTCTAGCAGGTCTGCTGGTCGATCTAGCAGTCATCATGCCCATCCGAGTGCCCATCAACGAATCTCATCTGCCCTGCGCTCCTCCCCTGCCCCCCCTTCCACACCCCTCCCCCCCCACCATGCAGCTGGTAGTAGCACCCATTCTAGCGGGTCTGCTGGTCGACCTAGCAGTCATCATGCCCATCCGAGTGCCCATCAACGAATCCCCGCTGCTCTCGCTCTACCACGACTGGGCACTCGGGCTCATCCTGCTCAAGCTGTGGGCCAGAGTGGTGAGTGTGCCATACTCCCATCCACTCATGCACAAATGTCCATTCTCTTATCTGAGCGCGTGTCGTCTGCTGCTCTTCTGCTCTCGCTCTACCACGACTGGGCACTCGGGCTCATTCTGCTCAAGCTCTGGGCCAGAGTGGTGAGTGTGCCTATCCATCCCCCCATCCATGCATTCACTATGGCCCCCATCCATGCATTCATTCATACTCCCATTCAAGTGTGTGTCTGTGTGTCTGTCAACCACTGCTCTCTCTACCCCTCCCCTCACTCGCACCGCAGGTCACCGCACAGAACCACTTGCTAGCCAACCACGAGTGGCGCGCCCGTTTCCTCCGTCTGCAACAAGACGGCCTCCGCCGCCTCAACGCGCGCCGCACCTTCCAGGAAATTATCGCTCCAGTCCTTCTCTTCCTCCTCACAGCCCTCACCGCTCCCTTCCTAGCTGTCCGCGCAGCACTACCCTTGCTCCGCCTCCCCCCTGTGCTCGAATCAGCGGCGTTCCGATTCGCGTGGATTACTGCGTTGGGGGTGGTGGGGACGGCGAGGGTGTGGCGGCACGTGTGTGAGTGGCTTGCGTCGCTGCATGATGCGATTCGGGACGATAGATACTTGGTCGGCCGGCGCTTGCATAACTTTCAGCACCAGAGAAGATGAG
Source organism: Closterium sp. Naga37s-1 (assembly GCA_947471745.1). Lineage (NCBI taxonomy): Eukaryota > Viridiplantae > Streptophyta > Zygnematophyceae > Desmidiales > Closteriaceae > Closterium > Closterium sp. Naga37s-1. The sequence goes on along the minus strand of CANJKZ010000024.1, from coordinate 587,671 downwards.
TGTTGAGTTGACTCAGAACTTCTGTCAGTGGCTGGGACCTGGTTGTGCCTTGCCTACACAACTTCAACCATTGAGAAGAATGAGGCCGAGTCAAACTGTGTATTGTGGCGGCTTCCTATTGTGTTTGTTTAGTTCAGTGTATAGATTGCTCGCAAGGTTGCGTCACAGTTTTGAGATGTCTAAAAAAACGCCTGGATGTTTTGCTGTGATGCATTGCATGCTTTCGTTCAGATTTCACCTGTATTCTACCAGTATGTGGGTCCTGGCTTAGTGTACTACGGTATCAGTGCAAAACCTAGTGTTGTAAACTGCATTTAGCTTTACAGACATTCATGGCACAAAAACTAAGTAAAGATACTGCAATATCTATTTTCTATTGCACAATATATTAGCAAGAATCTTGGAGTGTACAGCCAAAGCTTCAGAGCCGTAGTGTACCCCGTCCGGCTTCCATATAAGCTCCGGCCGATCTTCTGTGGTTTGGTAGAAATCTGCCGTAGTGTAGCCTTCCTCCTGAAATCGTTTGTAGGAATAATCTTGATATATTTCATGGTATTGCCGCACTGTGAAATAGTCTTGTCCAGTAACCTTGCCTGGTTATAGTGGGACGTGCGTAGAAGAGGAAGTAGGGTTGGGTAGAGGAGGAGACAGGTCAGTAAGGGACTGTAATGACAAGGGCGAACATTCAGTAACAGCAACAACGTAATGCAGCAAAAAAAAAAAACACACACACACACACAGAAAAAACAGAATATATATATATATATATATATGGACAACACTTGCAACAAGAGTGCCTGCCAGCACACATTAACATTCACTCACCGGGCCAGATATAGTGCGCCTTCCACCACAGGAGCATGCCCTTATCCCGGTTATAGCTCCCTCGCAGCAGCCGTAACAAGTTTTGAGACGTCTCAAAAACAATCTCTCACCGGGCCAGATATAGTGCGCCTTCCACCACAGCAGCATGCCTTTATCCCGGTTATAGCTCCCTCGCAGCAGCTGCAGCAGCTCCTCTGTGTCCTTCTTAAACGTTGCTACATCCAGGTCGGGAGGGGGGCGGCGATTCCACCCTATCACCTGTGGTGAGGGTGGGGGACCGGAGCGGGAAGGTGGTAACGATAAATCATAGCAGCTGTAGCAGCTGTAGCAGCTCCTCTGTGTCCTTGTTGAACGTTGCCACATCCAGGTCGGGAGGGGGGCGACGATTCCACCCTATCACCTGTGGTCAGGGAGGAACAGGTGAGTGGCAGCACATAAGGGGTCACAACAAGCTGTAGCAGCTGTTGCAGCTGTAGCAGCTCCTCTGTGTCCCTCTTGAACGTTGCTACATCCAGGTCGGGAGGGGGGCGGCGATTCCACACCCTATCACCTGTGGTGAGGGTGGGGGACCGGAGCGGGAAGGTGGTAACGATAAATCATAGCAGCTGTAGCAGCTGTAGCAGCTCCTCTGTGTCCTTGTTGAACGTTGCCACATCCAGGTCGGGAGGGGGGCGACGATTCCACCCTATCACCTGTGGTCAGGGAGGAACAGGTGAGTGGCAGCACATAAGGGGTCACAACAAGCTGTAGCAGCTGTTGCAGCTGTAGCAGCTCCTCTGTGTCCCTCTTGAACGTTGCTACATCCAGGTCGGGTGGCAGGCGGCGATTCCACCCTATCACCTGTGGTTCGAGAGGAGGAGAGGGGGGAGAGTGCAGGGGAGGAGGCACGAAGGTGACGACCAGCTGTAACATCTGTAGCAGCTGTAGCAGATAAGCTGTCCCCCTGGCTGCTGCCATGCCACCCTTCATCCCACCCAAGTGCCCCCATGCCATGCCTCACCTCGTGCCATGCCTCACCTTGTGCCATGCCTCACCTCATGCGCCCCAATGCTCATAATGAGGAAGTCCGGCTGCTGCCCCCCTGGCTGCTTGAACGACTCCAGGAACTTGTTGTTCAGATCGCGCTCTTCTGTGGCGTTCTCCTGTAGAAGGAGTGAAGAGAGGTGAAGAGGAGTGAAGAGGGGTGAATAGGTGAAGAGGGGTTGCAAGTCAGGCTGCTGCCCCCCTGGTTGCTTGAACGACTCCAGGAACTTGTTGTTCAGATCGCGCTCTTCTGTGGCGTTCTCCTGTAGGGGTGGAGAAGGGTGGAGAGGGGTAGAGAGGGGTGAAGTGGGGTGGAGAGGGGTGAAGTGGGGTGAAGAGGGGTGAAGAGGGGTGGACAGGGGTGGAGAAGGGTGAAGAGGGGTGCAGAGGGGTGGAGAAGTATACATGCATCAAACGCACTGCTCCACCCTGCACCCACCTCAGGATGCCTCTGGTGTGCCATCTTCCCTCGGAACAGATAAGTCACACGCGGCCACTCGTCTCGCGACATAAGCAGCCGCCGCCTGCCGCCCGCCCTCCTTTCGACCTCCTCCACCTTCTCTCTCACACTCTCCTCCTCTCCTCCACTTTCCAGCTCCTCCTGTGAAACCTCCCACTCCTCCATTTCCCCTCCCTCCACCTCCCCTCCCTCGACCCGAAACCATGACTGATCCATTCCTCCTCCTCCTCCTCTTCCCCTAAATGTACTAACACCACCTGCCAGTCTCCTCCTTCGCCCCCCACCGCCCCCCTTTCCCCCCTCTGCCACCTGCTGATCTGCCCTGGTATCTAGTAACGTGCTCCTTGCCTTGTCCCCATCCCACGACCTGCGCTGCATCCCACACTGCCGCGCAAATTCATTCGCCAGTAACCGTGAGAGAGAATCCCCGAAAAAGTGTATCCATTTCCCTTTGAGGCATTCCCTAAGTCTGTCTGTTGAAATCTCTCTGTACTGACAGTTGTCGGCCTCCCATTGGCTGTAGCTTTTCCACCTGCCCGGCGACGTGCCGTCCGTGCACAGCGGCTTCTCGGTCCGCTTCGGAAACTTTCGCCTGCCCGAGTGCCCGCTCGGGCAGCTGCAGTTGACGAATCCCGGCGCAGTGCAGACGGGGCCGATTGTGGACGGCGGAGTGAGGGAGCAGTCGGGGCATTGGGGGCAGGAGCGGGCGGCAAGGGCGGCGGTCCATTTGCCTGTTCTGCGCACTGTAGCTCCTATGACATCCCTCAAACGTGCGAGGTCCTGTGGGGTTGAGGGGGGTGGAGCCCGGCATGTGGGGCAGGCAGGCAGAAAGACAAACAGACAGGCAGGCAGGCAGGCAGGCAGGGCAGGCAGAACAAGCTTAAGGTGGCACTTCGAAGCCGGAACAGTAAACCTCAAATCTAAATCCGTGAAATAAGCACCTCACAGTCTCCTCCATTGATGCCCGGAGTTCATCCGCCACACACACAGTCGTAAAGATATCAATTTTGGGCTCCGGGCACAGTCAAGCGCAAACTCGCGGTGGCACTGGCACTGGCACTATGAAGCGTGAACAGTAAACATTCCAATCCAACAGTAAACCTCACGTACTGATCTCTATCTGTTGAGAAAAGAAACTCACCGTTTCCTCCATTGATGCCCGGACTTCATCCGCCACCTGTCGCGCTGCCAGCTCGACCAGCTGGCGTGTGCTGGCGTTCCCAGGGATTGCCACGTCAGCAGGCGCTGACGCGTCCGCCTCGGCCGCTGCTGCTGAGTCAGCAGCCTACACACGGGAGAGAGAATCCAAGAAGAACGAGGGAAATCGAACCAAGAATAAGGGGAGGAAAAGAGGGAGAAGGAGAGGAAAGGGAAAAGTGGAGGGGAGGAGGAGCACGGGAAGGGAGAGGGATGGAATGGGGGAAAAGGATAGGAGATAGAATAGATGCAATGGAGAGTAAAGGAGGGAGGCGGGAATGGGGTGGGGGGAGGGGGGGTAATGGGGTAAGGACACAAATAGCATAATGGGACTGGTGAAGAGGGAAGCAAATGGTTGACTTGACATGACAAACACGAATGAGATGAGATGATGAGAGGCACCAGTGAGTATCCTGCTGTGATTCACACCAGGTTCCTGTAGCTGCTCTCACAGCAGACTTTTGAGTCGACTCAAAACGAGGCGACTTTTGAGTCGACTCAAAACGAGGCGACTTTTGAGTCGACTCAAAACGAGGCGACTTTTGAGACGACTCAAAACGAGGCGACTTTTGAGACGACTCAAAACGAGGCGACTTTTGAGTCGACTCAAAACGAGGCGACTTTTGAGTCGACTCAAAACGAGGCGACTTTTGAGTCGACTCAAAACGAGGCGACTTTTGAGTCGACTCAAAACGAGGCGACTTTTGAGTCGACTCAAAACGAGGCGACTTTTGAGACGACTCAAAACGAGGCGACTTTTGAGTCGACTCAAAACGAGGCGACTTTTGAGTCGACTCAAAACGAGGCGACTTTTGAGTCGACTCAAAACGAGGCGACTTTTGAGTCGACTCAAAACGAGGCGACTTTTGAGTAGACTCAAAACGAGGCGACTTTTGAGTCGACTCAAAACGAGGCGACTTTTGAGTCGACTCAAAACGAGGCGACTTTTGAGTCGACTCAAAACGAGGCGACTTTTGAGTCGACTCAAAACGAGGTGACTTTTGAGTCGACTCAAAAGTCACCTTGATTCACACCAGGTTCCTGTAGCTGCTCTCACAGCAGCTCACTGATTCACTTGCTCCTCCCACACTGCACACACACAGACCACGCACACACACTCCACACTCACTCCACACTCACTCCACACTCACTCCACTCCCACTCCACACACTCACAGTCAACTTGGCGAGAGATGCCTGTAGTGCGCCCACGAGTTTCTTGTTGTAATTCATCTGAAGGGATGGGGAGAGGGAGGGGCGTTGAGAGTTTTGAGGCGCCTCAAAAGGCGAGAGATGACTGCCTGCAGCACGCCCACGAGTTTCTTGTTGTAATTCATCTGGAGGGATGGGGAGGGGGAGAGGAGGGGGAGAGGGAAGCGAGTGGGGGAGGGAAGGGGAGAGGGAGAGGGATGAGAGTGGGATAGGGAAAGAGGGGGGAGAGGAGAGACAGAGGCAGCGGGAGGGGAGGAGGGGAAGGAGGAGGAAGAAGATTCAGTGGCAGAGGCAGAGGGGGGGGCAGAAGCAAAACGCGGGGCGAGGGGTAAAAAGGCGGGCATAAGGAGGGGCAGAACGAGGGGCAGAATGAGGAGCAAAGGGAAAAGGAGGGAGGCAGCGGCAGGAGCAGGACACACGAGCAGCGCATTACCTCACCCACCCACGTCACGCAGGTCCATACCTCTCACCCACCCACTCACCCCACCTACCCCAGCCCAGCCCATCCCACCCCAACCCACCCCACCCCACCCCACCCCAGCCACTCATCCAGTCCACGCACTTGTTCAGCCTACCTGCTTCTCCAGCACTTTCAGGTGCTTCCCCAGGTCGTCTCCCTGCTGCAACGTAGAATAGAGAGCAAATACAGCAAAGAAAAAATAAAACATGCACAAAGTAGAGGGACAAATTTCAGTGCTTTTCTCTGCCTGGCTGAGATCATACAGCAGGAAGGAGTACCAAAGCTCATTTTTTAGGTTGATTCAAATGTCGACTCAAACGCTAAGTCACATGTCGATTCAGTCGTCAAACTCAGTCGTCACCTGGCTTGGAACATGCAACAGCTGAGACCTTTCGCAAAAGTCATCTAGTAAGTTCGACCTTTATTCATCTTGAACGAGACCTTACCTTTCGTCCCAGCAGCTGCAGCTGGAGTAAGTCGCATCGCCCAAGCGACGGCCTCGAGTAGGTGAACGCAAAGACGACAGCCGTTAGCGCGAGAACCGAAGCTGCCAACGCGGGAAACGCGCGGGAGAGGAAGGAAGGGGACGCGGGAGCGGAGGATCCGCCGAAATTGGCGCCGGAGATTGTGCCGGAAGATGCGGCGTGGGGGGTGGTGGAGCGGGAGGAGACGGTGGATCGCTGGGAGGAGCGAGGGCCCGCCATGGCGAGTGCCGACACGGCGGATCGTTGAGATCGCGATTACGCGATCGCATTGACTAAATTAAGTCGGCTAACATTATGGCGAAACACACAGTCGTGGCAAGAGGCAAACAAGAAATCATGGAACAAGCAATTATGTCAAATCTCCGCGGTTCGAGAGAGAAACAATAGGTACTCAGGCGAAAAGTAGGTTGCGAAATTGGTCAGGTCAGGTCAGGTAGTAGAAACTGTTATTGAGGCCCAGGAAACTCCGTTCAGTACGAAACATGCTCAACTACCTAGGCTGCATGGACGGTATTCACTGTATAAAAATCAACAAAATATCTTTATCTTTTGATACTTATGCTTTCCATATTTTAGTAGTGTGAAAAGTCAGGACAAACATTCACATATGGTTCAAATTTTTTATGTTTAAGTAGCATACATAATCGATAGACGCATCTGTTTAACTTGTGGGGTTACTAATTTTAAAAGCAGGATAACTTGATGTATGTAGGGTATATATGGTGTAGCTTTCAAGCTCTGTTGGGTTTTGTGCTCGCGTCTGACACGTGTCTGTGGTGGTCGAGGCGCTGGGAAATGGCGGGAAGAAACGAAACGGAAACTGCCTCCTTTTCTTCTCCCTTGAAATGAAAATGGCAGACAGTCCTTTCCCCGCCTGGTGGACAAGCGGACTGCTTTCCGAAATTCGCATGGGGTGGGGGTAGCGAACCCGGCTATGAAAAACGACAAGGACACCTCATTCGCTAGCTGACGGTCGCCGTTTCCAGACTGGCTAACCTCAACCACAACAACGCATGTCGGTCATCCTTTCAGTGTCATTTCCATCTTCCAACCAATCACAGCCGTGTGAATTAGCTACACGTTCCGTCAATCAAACCTGGTGGTAGGGCCATGTTGTTCTTGGGCAGGTTGTAAAGTCGTGACCGTCTGTGACGAGCTGATTTCAGCGTCAGCACCACCGAGCCAACCGTTAGACCCAGAACCAGAACCCCGCGACGCATAACATGACTACAGTAACCCATCAGAGTTTCTCCTGACATTTCTGTTTTGGCTGCTACGGTGTGTTCTTTTCCCAAATCGATGCAGCACGGTTGTGTTTGATGTGATGCGCTACAAAGCGATGGTCCACCGTTACGTATTCAACCGTGACAAAACTTAAATGAACCACATCGGGATTCTCCCAAGTCCGTCTGGTCCGTTTTCCCCACCTCTCTTCTCCAATTCCAGTACCTCCAAATTACATCTCATTGTCATAGTGCCTCTCAGATTCCTCAGCTCTCCAGCTCTCCCGCCAACATCTACTGACCTCACCTATCCATCATCCACCTCCTCCCTCTGGCCGCTCCCTTATCGCCACCGCATCAACCCTAACCAGCTGCCAGCGTTCAGTTGTAGGAATTACTTCATTGGATAAGAAGTGCTTTTTAAGTACTTAGAGTCCCTTCTGCGGGATGGCTCTACACCTCGTGAAGTCTCTCAAAACTCTCTATTGCCGATTTTATTCAGGAATTTGTTGAAACAGCGAGTCGCAAGAGCTCTATTTTGATCGCTACTTTTAAGAACTCTGTCAATTCAACTAATAGTAAGAGATTTCTCGTGTCCGTAACCAGAAGCGTTCGCTCACGCTCACACGATTGGTCTTAGTTGTCGCGTTTAGGGTCATAACGTTCCCGATTTGGGAACGGAAAGCGCTTACAAGGGTACTATTGTCCTGAACTATTTTCTGACTGCGTATTCTTATTATATACCTCCAAGTCAAACGAAAGTGGCTAAGTCGGCAAGTAACAATGGACGGTTACAACCAACACTCAGGTCAGCAGCAATACCAGCCTCCTCAGCAGCAGCAACAGTCCCAGCAATACCACCAGCAGCAGCAGCAGCAGCCGCAGCAACAACAGATGGCGTATCAGCAGCAATCCCAGCAACAGCAGCCGCAGCAGCAGCAGCAGTACATGCAACAGCAACAGCAGCAGCAACAACAGCAGTTCCAGCAGCAGCAGCAACCGCAACAGCAGAACTGGAACAGCGGGAATGCTTCCTCTGGTCAAGGAATGTCGGAAAACTTTGGTTCTTACCAGGCAAGTCTTCTTTGTTTGTTCTTTCGTGTTGACTTTTGAGTCGACTCAAAAGTCAACTTTGGTTCTTACCAGACAAGTCTTCTTTGTTTGTTCTTTCGTTCGTTCTTTCGTTCGTTCTTTCGTTGTTGTTCAAACACTTAACAATCCGTGGAACTCAATCCACTTCCACATTTGTATCGATTGCGGAAAACAGCTTTGCACTTTAGCCGCCAGGGATTGCCTCAGTATGTGCCATAAACGGGTGAGCATAAATCGGTTTGTTCTGATGTGGATTCATACAAGATTCGGATTCCCTAATGTAGATTTTGCCATTCCCCTCCCCTCACCACACAAATTTCCCGTCACTTTCCTTTCTCTCCCCTCTCTCCCCCCTCTACCCCATTCCCGTTCCCTGCCCACACTCAGGGCGCAACGCCCGGCCAGCCCATTTTAGCAACGGCGGGCCTGCTCGGACCCACCCCCCTGATCTCGATCCCGCCAGACCCCTCCGCTCACCTCGCTTTCCCTTTACTTGGCTTTATCTTTCCCGTTCCTCCCCCCTCTCTCCCCTCCTTCTTCCCCCCCCCCCCCCTCCCCCCCCCCCTCACCCTCGCCCCTCCCCCACACGCAGGGCGCAACGCCCGGCCAGCGCATTCTCGCAACGGCGGGCCTCCTCGGCCCCACCCCCCTGATGGGAGTCTCCCCCGTTCCCCCCGGCGCAGCTCCTGGCGCAGGGGGAGCCCCCGGCGCGCCTGGATCCGCGCAGCAGCAGCAGCCCGCGGACGTGCAGGCGCAGGTGGCGCTGCTGGCGGGCCAATTAGACGACGCCACGTTGCTGCGCCTCCTGCAGCAGCGCGCAGCGCAAGGCTCGCTTCTAACGAGCGTGGCGGCGGGATTTGGACTCACTGGCGCAGCAGGCGGAGCTCCCCCCGGCGGAGCCCCCCCCGGCGGAGGCCCAGGAGGGCCTGGCGGACCTGGCGCTCCCGCGGGCGCGCCAGGCGCGCAAGGAGTGGCTCCCCCGGGTCCGGGGGGGCCTGCGCCTGGGGGCCCGGGGGGAGGCCCCCCCGGACAGGGGGGGCAGATGTTGGGTCCGCAAGGGGGACTGGGGCCGGCGGGCGGGGGAGGGGGAGTGGGGCCCGGAATGGGTCTAAAGGTGCCTCAGTTCCGCCAGCAGCCACATGTGAGTTATTTCATTCCACCTTTTGACCAGTTTTGAGGCGCCTCAAAACGGGGTTGGGGAGGGAAGGGGAGTGGGGCCCGGAATGGGTCTAAAGGTGCCTCAGTTCCGCCAGCAGCCACATGTGAGTTATTTCATTCCACCTTTTGACCAGTTTTGAGGCGCCTCAAAACGGGGTTGGGGAGGGAAGGGGAGTGGGGCCCGGAATGGGTCTAAAGGTGCCTCAGTTCCGCCAGCAGCCACATGTGAGTTCTTTCATTCCACCTTTTGACCAGTTTTGAGGCGCCTCAAAACGGGGTTGGGGAGGGAAGGGGAGTGGGGCCCGGAATGGGTCTAAAGGTGCCTCAGTTCCGCCAGCAGCCACATGTGAGTTCTTTCATTCAGCGAATCACCGCTTCCCCCTCCCCTTCTCGCGTCTCCGCCTCTCCCTCTCCAGCGCTCAACAGAATGGTTTTATAATCCACCTCTCCATTTACTCACCTCTCTCTCCTCCTTCTCTTGTCCCCCTTTCCTCTCCCGTTTCCACCCTTCCTTCCCCCTCTCCCCGCCCCCCCTCATCTCTTCCCGTCCCCTTTTGTTCCTCCCTTCGTTTCCCAACTATTCGAATTGCCAGGCACAGGACACCCCGCCTGCCCCAGCATTCAACGGCCTCGTATCAAATCCGCCTACTTACTTGCCCCATCTTGCTCTCCTTCCTTCTCTTCCCGTTCCTCCCCTCCGCTGCTTCCCCCTCCCTCCCCCCCGCATTCCTGATTCCAGGCGCAGGACACCCCGCCAGCCCCATCCTTTAACGGGCTCGTATCAAATCCGCCGCCCATGCAAGCCCAGCAGCACCCCAACTCCGTGCCACCTCAGCGTGGTGCTCCCCTGCAGTCCCAGCAGCCCCCCTCCATGCCCCACCATGCGCCGTCCCCGCATCCCCAGCAGCACCAGCAGCCGCAGCATCAGCAGCAGCAGCAGCCCGCTCTGCAATCCTCCTCCTCTTTCCACCAGGGGATGTCACAGCCGCCCAGCTCTCTCCCCCAGCCGCACACTCAGATACAGACAAATCCGGCCGCCGGCGCCGCCCCTCCCTCTCTCATGCCGTCCCAGTCGAGCGCTGGCGCGGGGGGAGTGGGGGGAGGCGCGCAGGGGAGCGGGGGAGCGGGCGGGAGTGCAGGCGGAGGGGGAGGGGGAGGGGGTGGAGGGGGGAAACCGCGGGCGAGGGCGAGACGAGGACAGGCGACGGATCCTCACAGTATTGCTGAGAGAGTGAGTGAGGGAGGGTCGGAGGGAGGGAGTGAGGGAGAGAAGAGGGAGGGAAACTGGGGCGAGAATGGGGATTTATAACGTCTGCTCTGTTCGTGCACCTCGTTCTGCACCCCTCTTCACCCTCTGTTTCCCCCCACCGGTCTGCCTTCCACTGTGCAGCTGTGCCGAGCACATAGTGCAGCGCATGGGGGTCTTGCAGGGCCTGGTGCCCTACTCCACTGTCCCCCCTTATCCGCACTGCTTCTTCCACACCCCCTCCCCCCTCCCCCCTCCCCCCTCCCCCCTCCCCCCTCGCCCTTTCAATTGTGCAGCTGCAACGCGAGCGCATGGCACAGCACATGCGCGTCCTGCAGGACCTGGTGTCTCCCACTCAAATGTCGCCCCCTTATCCGCTCTCTTCGCCCGAAACGTCCCCTCTCTCCCCCCTTCCTTCCTCCCCCCTCCCTGCCCCCTCCCTCCCCCCTCCCTTCCCCCCTCCTTCCACCATCCAGTTGCGCCGAGAGCGCGTAGAAGAGAGGATGCGCGCGCTGCAGGACCTGGTGCCCAACTCGAATGTCTCCCCCTATCCGCTCTTCCTTCGCTCGAAACGTCTCCTCCCCCCTCCCCCACTGTGCAGCTGCGCCGAGAGCGCATAGCAGAGCGCATGAGGGCGCTGCAGGACCTGGTGCCCAACTCGAATCGGGTGGACAAGGCGTCTATGCTGGATGACATAATTGACTACGTCAAGTTTCTACAGCTGCAGGTCAAGGTGGGTCTTTGACTCTTCACTCTCCCTCCTCCTCCATTTCCCTCCTCCATGTCACTCGCGCTCCGTGTCTCCCTGGTCATGCTCCCTCTTCCACTCCTGTCTCTCCAATCGCGTGGGCAAGGTGTAGATCAATGCTGGATGACATAATCGACTATGTCAAGTTCCTGCAGCTGCGGGTCAATGTGTGTCTTTCTCTCCCCCTCACTCCTCTATCTCACTCCTTGAATCGGGTGGACAAGGCGTCAATGGTGGACGGCATAATCGACTATGTCAAGTCCCTGCAGCTGCAGGTCAAGGTGTGTGTGAATTCTCACGCCTTCCAATATCCCTCCTCTCGCTGTCCTTCACACTCCTTCATCCCCCACTCATGCTGGATGGCATAATCGACTATGTCAAGTCCCTGCAGCTGCGGGTCAAGGTGGGTGTTGATTGACTCAGTCGTTGCACCTCTTCTCCTTCCTTCCTTCCTTCCGCCTTGCTCTCTTCCTCACTCTCATCACTCACTGTCATTGCCCGCTTTCAAATCGGGTGGACAAGGCGTCAATGCTGGATGACATAATCGACTATGTCAAGTCCCTGCAGCTGCAGGTCAAGGTGTGCTCCTCTATCTCCCTCCTCCATCTCTCTCCTCCCCGGTGGGCTCTTCTCGCGCTCTTTCTCACATGCTCCTCTTTATGCTCCTCCTTCTCTCCTCTCCCTCCAATCGGGTGGACGAGGCGTTAATGCTGGACGGCATAATCGACTATGTCAAGTTCCTGCAGCTGCAGCCTGCAGGTCAAGGTGGGTGCGCCTCTTTCCATCTCACAAGGTGGGCGATTCTCTTTTTCTCCTCCTCCCACTCTTTCTCTCCCCACCATTCTGCCTTTCTCCTCTCTCTCCAATCGGGTGGACAACGCATTGATGCTGGATGTGTTCTGTGTGCTCTGTGTCATTCATCTGAGCCACATAGAGCCCAGACGGGCTGACGGCTCGATCTGGAGCACACTATGTCCTAGTGCCATCACTCTCACGCATTGAGGTAATTTTTTAGGCGCCTCGAAAATCACCTCAATAGAGCCCAGACGGCTCAAAAGTCGGCTCGATCAGGAGTACTATGTCCTAGTAGTGCCGTCACTCTCTCGGTGACTGACATTGTGCTGTCGCTGCTTTCAGGTGCTCGATCGACCCGTGTGACCGTCCTAGCAATCAATGCCCTAATCACTCTCTCCGGGCTCCTCAGAATGTGCCTTTTTTTTTCTCATCTCGCCCTCCCCTCCCCATACTCTCGCCCTCCCCTCCCCATACTCTCGCCCTCCTTTCGCCCTCCTCTCCCCGTCCCCTCGCTCTCCTCTCGTCTCCTCTCGCTCTCCTCTCCCCGTCCCCTCGCTCTCCTCTCGTCTCCTCTCGCTCGTCTCCACTCCTCCTCCCACCCTTTTCAGGTGCTCAATTTGAACCGCCTGACTGGCCCTGCAGCAGACGCCGTGGTTACTCTGCTTGCTGATTTGAACCCCGAGGTATGCAGAGGTGTGGGGAGGTGTAGGAAGGTGTGGGGGGGCTCTACAGGTGCTCAATCAGAACCGCCTGGCTGGTCCTGCAGCAGACGCCGTGGTCACTCTGCTTGCAGACTGAACCCCGAGGTATGCAGTGGTGTGGGGAGGTGTGGGAAGGTGCGGGGAGGTACAGGGAGGTGCATAAATCACTAGTCTTAGTGTCACACTCCCCTGCCCCTTCCCTGAGTTCTTTTTTGCTCCTCGCTCCCTTGCTTGCCCATGCTCTTTCTCCCCCCTTGCTGCTCCCTTGTTTGCTCCATTACTAAGTTAACCTAATTCTCCTTATTAGAATGACCTCCTGCTCCTTATTCCCCTTTGCTCCTGCTGCTCCCGTGCTCTTATTTGCAGGAAATCGACGATGGCCTCTCGTCCTTTTCACAGCAGGAGCTCACTCTCATGGAGCGACAGGTGGGTTAACTTATTTTTTTGTTTAGTGGGTTAGTCTAGACGACAGGTAAGCTGCCCTAAACGACGTGCTGGTTGGCCCTGAACAACAGGTGTGCCTCATACTGTGCCTTGTCGTGTTCTCTTTGGGGCGTAAACGAGCCGGCCAAGGGCCATGCTTCGTAGCTCTGGTCACCCTTCCCCTCTCACACCTGCGCACTTCTTTTGAGGCGCCTCAAAATACGCTTCGTAGCTCTGGCCACCCTTCCCCTCTCATACCCGCACACTTCTCTCGTATAGTATTGCAGGTGGCATTGCTGATGGCACAGGACATGGGAGGGAGCCGCCATGCAGTACTGCATCTGCAGTGATCAGTACCTGCAGATCACTGGACTCTCTGCCTCATGCCGTCCTTCTCACGGGTCGTTGCGCTCCCTGCGTGTCACTTGTTGTATTGCAGGTGGCATTGCTAATGGAGCAGGACATGGGGGCAGCGATGCAGTACCTGCAGAGCAAAGGGCTGTGCCTCATGCCTCTCGGGCTAGCCAATATGATGTCTAAGGGGAAAGGGGAAGGAGAGGGGGAGGAGAGAGGTGGTGAGGGGGGTGGTGCAGGGGAGGGAGGGGGAGGAGGAGGAGCAGGAGGAGCAGGAGGAGGAGGAGGAGGAGGAGGAGGAGGAGGGGGAAGAGGGGGAGAGTGGGGAGGAGGAGGAGGAGAGGGGGGAGGAGGAGGAGGAGATGGGGGAGGAGGAGGAGGAGAGGGGGGAGGAAACATGGATGTGAAGGTTGGCTCTATACAGATGACTGGCACAGCTGCAGCAGGAGGAGGAGGAGTAGCAGCAGCAGGAGTTGCAGCAGCAGCAGTAGCACCTCCTGGTTCTTCTCCTGCTCTCGCTCCTGCAGCTGTGGCAGCACCTGTTTCTCCTCCTGCTGCTGCCGCCACTGCTGCTGCAGCTGCTGGGGCTGCTGCTGCTGCTGGGTCTCCCACCCCAGTTGCCGCTGCTACTCTTACCAATCAGGCTGCTCCTGCCATGATTCCTGGTGCTGCTGGTGGGTCTACTGGTGCAGGAACAGGAGGCATGGGAGTGGCTGCATTGCCTGGAGCTGGTGATTCACCTTCTAGGGGAGTTGGTGGGGGTCAAACTGGGTCTCCTGTGCCAGCACCAGCAGGAGTGGTTGTGGCAGGAGAAGGAGGAGGGGCAGCAGCAGCAACAGCAGTGTCAGCAGGAGCAAGTGCCTCTGCCTCCCCTACTTTTGCAGCAAGAGCAGCGGCGGCGGCAGCACCAGGAGGAGTTGGGGGGGTGGGATCCCCGTGTGTGAAAATGGAAGAGGTGGAGGAGTGTGGGGTAGAGCGTGCTGCAGGTGGTGGGGTAGCAGCAGGAGGAATAGGGGTGACGGCAGCAGGCTGCGGTGGTAGTGCGGGAGGGGGAGGAGGAGAGAGTGAGACCGACAAGAAGGTTGGGGCAGCAACAGGAGGGCTGAACGCCGGTGCTATGGATGTTTCTGGCCAGAGCAGTGCAGTGGTGGCAGCTGCTACTGGTGTTGCTGCTGGGGGTGTGGCTGCTGTTGCTGTGAATGCTGGCGTGTCTGCTATGGAGGGAATCACTACAGCATCGTGAGAGCGATATTGATCGGGAGATTGCACAAGCATCATGGGCTTTGATCTGCAGTGTGTGTGCTTCACTGAAGGGTGGTGGTGGTGCGTCGCTTGTACTATGTGGCTTGGTCGAGTGTCTGGGCGTTCTATTGCTCTCAATTGAGCAGGTGGTTGACTTGACTGTCGTCAGTGGGAGGGAGGCTGGCATGTAGTCGTGCTGCTGCAGTTACTGGTGTTGTCCCTACCCCAGGTTCAGGATACGTACAGCACTAACCAACTTCAGACACTAAACTGGAGGTTACCGTATATCATTTTGTTATTTTAGTCATAACAGAACCTAGTTCTTTCTTGTCTAATGTTTACATACACTTCAGGCTCTAGTGCTAACAGCTTCGCACTTGTGTAGGAGTTAACACAACGAATCAGACTGTATAGTGGGTACTAGCTGGCAAACGAATTAAAGACTAATGACACCAAACCAAAATAAAGCTCTTCAATTCCCGCATTTGTTCCTACAATCTAGGTACGGTATTGTAAAGAATGTCACCATAATTTTGTTCGCATTTGTTCAAAATGTCACCATAAAAATGTGTTTCTTTATCCAACAATATTGCCCAACAAGATACCCTAGGGGCCCCACACCCACACAAGCTACACATCAAAGCAAGCGCAACAGGGGCAAAAGAAATACCAATTCAGCCAAGATACACACCTGTTACCGTACTACAATCCCTAAGTGGAGGGGGCCCGTGTATAATAAAGAGCCGAGACTTGGTTGGCAGCATGCCCACCAAAACCTGAGCCTGAAGTCAACCATGCAGCAACTGGCTGATGCTCTTCAGGTTGACGTCACACATTGTCCTTCCAGCAATGTTGCATTTCATGCCATGAAAAGATCAGGAGCTGGCGGCTGGCAGGCTTCAATGCAGTATGCCATGGAAGAAGTTGCGATATTACCGGTAGCTGCCTCGATTGGTGGATCCAATATACTGGCCGAACTTTGGAGCGATTATCCGCAACCAGCAGACGTGGCGGGAAGGAACGGAGGAGCAGGAGCCATGACGCTGGTGTTCTCCTCAGGCAGGGAATCGAAATTCCAGAGAAAGGATGCATACGCAGCCAGGACATAACTGCAAGGACAGAACGAGGTGGGGTATCCGCAACGGAGGGAGAGTGAGGGAAAGAAAATGGCATTAACGATGTAGAACTCCCAAGATAATGCAAATAACGACTCCCAGAACCATCAACCAGCGTACAATGTTGCAAACGAACGATTCGGTGGGTGCTTACCAGTCCTGAGGTGCAGCGCTGACTGCTCGCTCGAAGAAAATGGAGGCCTTATTCGCATCGCCCATGCCTTCCCATAGCAGCTTCGCGTACTGAACCAGAAGTTCCCCGTCATAAGGAGCTTCGGTAATAGCGCGCTCGAAGAGTTTCTCTGCTTCATCGTGTTCTCCCTTGACCTGAAAAGAGAAGATCCGAGAGGATTTCAGTGTCAAAAACACCAGACAGATCACATACACAGAAAAAATACCCTGATATAATCGACGAACAATCGAAAAACGTAACGAAACAAGATATTCACCTCGTAAAGAAATCGCGCGAAGTTACGAAGGAGAAGGGGATCTTTCGGATCCTTGGCCAGAGCGGTGACATAATGAGCTTCCATGGCCGCGATGTCTCCAGAGGACGTGCCTGACGCAGGACTAGCTCCGTTCTTCAATTCCCTCCCAAGATTCGGCGTCCCTTGGCAAACAACCGGAAAGGTTTCACCGGCTACGCTGAATGAAGCAGACGAATCAACCTGCTCGCTCCGAGCAACATCGGAGTGGCCGAGATCAAGCAACGGTCGAGATCCTTGCTCGTCCGGTAGATGCTGGTAGATCTCTGGGTGAGATCCTGCGAACAGTCCTCGCATCTGCATCTCGTCAGCGCCGTTGGTGAAAAATTCCAGACTGGCGTAGTCGTTCTGGTTTCTTCTGCTGCAAGGCATGCCGGCTAAAGGCTCCAAGGGAAACAGCGACGGCGTCTTGAAAGGAGGTGATGAAGAGGGTGTGGATTTGCGTGGAGATCTGAGTAGAGGGGTTGAGGGTGGCGAGGAAGGATGCATGAAGAACGAAGGGTCGGATAGTGGGAACGGCATGGATGGATGGTCAGAAGGATGTGAATTAGGGTTGCCCGCTTCTTGCGAAGAGAAAGGCCAACTTCTTCCTTTCCTGTTGCCCTTCTGACGGTCCGCAGAGTCTGTTGGGGTTGCACTTTGCTGCGAGTGGTTATCCGGGGTGCGGAGCTCAGGAACTGACACGATACGGCGAAACTCGCAGTCCTCCTTCTGAGACGAGTCCATTTCAGAAACGACGAACAAGCTTCGTGAAGACTGAGCCGCTGACGTTGCGGAGAATTCGGAAAACCATGGAGAAAACGGGGTTAGAGGCGATGAGGTATTGCTACGCTTCCAGGATAAACGAGAGGCTTGATGACTGGCCAGGCCTCCGCGAGGGGAAACCATGGAGCATTGGAAAGATGGGCTCGCTGCATCTCTGAGTTTATCCGCTTCTCTTCCATTGGTAGATCCCGCGGGAACTGGAGTCAGATGCGGAGCTGAAATGCTTCTTGCGAGCATAGCATCGGCCATAGCTGACGGATTAAGAGTCGAAAATAAAAAGGCTGCTGAGACAGGAACGTTTTTGCGGGATACTGGACTATGGTGCAGCGGCCTTCACTGAATCTTAATCATCGAACCCGTAAGACTAAATACTCCGGGACTGACTACCAACAACAACAATACCCCAAGAAAGGACGGTTGTAAGGCAGTATCCTCCAAAACCCTTCTCCAGAATACGAGCAGACGCTAACAAATAAGATACTGTAACCGAGCAAAATGAACTAGGACAGGACGAGCAGTTATTCAGCACAGTAGTCGTCAGCAGAAAGGCGTCTCGTGAACGGTATTGGCTGGATGACCTCACGCCTTGCCACTGCCTTTATTCCTCCAAGACCCAACTCAGCTCTACTGCTTGGGAGAAACCGACCAACTTCAGGAATTTGGCTGCTCCTCCACTGACGAAGTTCAAGCGAGGTCACCAGAGCTGCTGAAAACGAAGAGGTCTGGTGCTGTGAAGCATAACACTGTTTGGATTCCTCTCTTCCCCTGTTATAGGTTGCTCTCACTGCTCGCTTCTCTCGTTCTCTCTCTCCTCACTTTGCTCTCTCCATCTCTCACTTTCTGTCACTTGCCCTGCCTCTGCCTCGCTGATACTTTCCTCCTCATTGTTGGAAGATGTTTTCTAGGTTGGGCGGAACATTCTGCTCGTTGCTTCTTCCGAGGCTGACCTGGTTGGGGTTTTGGGGAAAATCTGCTCCGCGCAAACAGCACTCCTCCGCCATCCTTGAGATCTTGGTGGGCTGTTTGCGGGAGCATTCGCGAGCTCCGCCCTAAATCAGGTCGCGGAGCTTCTCCGCAAAAGCTCCACCTATGCCGCGCATGTGTCCCCCTATGTACCCGAACCTCCAACCTGGAAGTAGATATCCGTGCGTGGCATTGCTGCCCAGACAAAGTCAAAGGAAAGGGAAAGGCGAAAAAAAGGACACTGGTGGCTGTCACAATCTCTTCTGACCTTGATTGTTCTCTTTTCGTCTGGGCAGAGCAAGCAACAAATCGAGTTGCTGGGGTTGTCCATTCGGAGTGCCGAGAGGCGAGTGCTCCATCCGTGCGGGCGTGGCGACTCCGAAATAGTGGGGAGGCACAGCCTTCCGAACGCCGGAAAGTTGGAGCCCTTATCGTGATTCGCTCGTTGTTTCCAATGCCATCGCTTCCCCCCAAACCCCTCCATCCTCCCCCCCCCACCAGTCCCCCAAGCCCCCGCTAACCCTTGCGCCCATTCAATTCCCCCCAACCTTGTATCTTTGCGCAATGCATATCCATCCAACTTGTCACCCACCTTATGGCAAAAACTGCAGTTTAGAATCTACTCTACACGTGAGCACTGACATCGATGGCTGTTGATAGGGGTTGAGATTCATTGCTGCAGAAAACGCGGCGAAACCTCCGAGGACCCTGGGGCTCTCGAAAGCGCAACAGCATCCACCAGGATTCCATGTGACGGGTAAGCAAAAGAAGCGGTCACCATGTTGAGGCAGGAATCCATATGACACAATAGTTCATGGGGAAATTATACGCGCAGTCACAATTATGGCCGTATTATCACGTTTGGTCACGGGGTTATCACGGACAGTCACAGTACAGTACTTCGCTATCACGCATGATCACAGCGCTATCACGCTTGATCACTCCTCGCCCCGCAGGGTTATCACGTTTGGTCACTCGTTGAAACGCCCGCCAAAAAGTCGAAACTCTCAAATCTACTGTACAGATTCGGGTACTTTTATCTCGCGCGCGTTTTGTCTGTAGTGAAAAACGTGATGTGACTGTCGAAATATAATCGGTCCTTGTTAGGGACCGATGCAGTTTAATGCAGAGTCCGCAAACTATTGTCTGCAGTTATTATTAAAAATAAATAAACTATACTAATTTGTTGCAAAAGTACCAAAGAAAACCATCAATTCTAAGAAACATCATATCTTATCAATCGATTGTGCGCCTGACACTGAACTTGTTTTTAGCTTGTTAGCAGTGTAGTGAATGAAGTGAACGCCAATAATAAAACTATTCGGAAGAACGGACATACCGTATGTCGAACTACCACAACACAATGTGTTAGACAGTATCAAACTATACAGGTTACAGTTATCAATTATTCACATCGGCATAAGCTTATATTACAAGATGCAATTACACTAAACATGTCCATCATAAATGGGTTTGATTAATTCTAAATAGTTAAATTACACATATCAACCAACGCAATTACGTGTCGTATATGCATTTCCCCGCCTGTAACGTTCAACGGTTTTCCCTCTAATATAAGTCAATTGTATGGGTTTCCCACCAGCTAAAGCTATTGTCACTGTGCTAAACATAATTACAATGCTCTCACTGTTTTATGGATGAAATGCACACCATAAACTAATTATATAATCGAAACTGCTACTGCATCGGTCCCTAACAAGGACCGAGTATATTTCGACAGTCACATCACGTTTTTCACTACAGACAAAACGCGCGCGAGATAGAAGTACCCGAATCTTTACAGTAGATTTGAGAGTTTCGACTTTTTGGCGGGCGTTTCAACGAGTGACCAAACGTGATAACCCTGCGGGGCGAGGAGTGATCAAGCGTGATAGCGCTGTGATCATGTGTGATGGCGAAGTACTGTACTGTGACTGTCCGTGATAACCCCGTGACCAAACGTGATAATACGGCCATAATTGTGACTGCGCGTATAATTTCCCATAGTTCATGTATTATCTATGCAGGAGAACGGCATTTCAACCACCTCGAAAGTGAAAATGTTTCACAATCACAAGAGCTTTCTCAGCACCGGAATCAAGCTGATGTAATGATTGCGACACATGGGCCAACTTACATGCACATGGTTGCTCGCAACGCTAGCAGATGATTTTCATCCCTCACATTGTCTCCGTTTTTCGTGGAGTCGACTGCCCAATAGAAGGCGAGATAGGAAAGCTAAACTACCCAACCGGTCAGGCCAATCATGATGATTCCCGCGCAAAGGGATCCTTCAACCAAAAATGGCAGTCGACACATTGTGGAAATCCGGTAAACAAAAAAATATAAATAAAACAAACAAACACAGTTTCAGATTCAACGGGAAATGGTGGAAGGCAACCAGGCACTCATTCTGAATCCAGTTTCTCTTGTGACTCCTGGGTTCATCCAAAGGCCCAAAACAAAAACTGCAACATAAGACACTTGGATCTCAAGGAACATGTATTTTTGTCAATGGCTGAAAGTTCACCAAGCCCAAAAATCCCATGAACACACAAGCTGCCAGTGTTCGTGGATAAATAATGCTACCAAAAAGCTGAAGCAGCGCTCCCAGACTAAAAGACACATGCTTTCAAACTAGACAGAATGGCAGCAGCCAACCAAGTCAGCAAAGCCACTGTGCTGCTAGGCAAGCCCCTGTTTTGGACTCTTCTACTACAGCTCTCGTCTTGTCAAGCAGCAGGCAGCTCATCCTCCAAGTAGCTGTACTCAAATGTGAACTCCGTCTTGATCCTTTGACACCTGGTAAGGGTCCCACAGGCATTGCAATTCGCAAGGCATTAGACAACATGACAGAACTGAACGGGACCAGAGTCTAGTTTCCAGAGGGGAGGGATGAGGACGGGAGAAGGGAGGAAGGGGAGGTGGGGAGGAACTCAATCACCCCAACATTGGTCCCAACAACTGCATTCCCATCCTCTCACCATCTGGTCTGGTAGTCATCACGCACAATGTGGAAATCAAAATACACATAAGGGCCCTGCTCATAGTGCTCTTCCTCTGTTGCCCCAATCGTGGACCCAACATTGCATGCTCTCACAATGTCCATCCTCTCTCTCTCACCATCCGGTCTGGTAGTCGTCATGCACGATGTGGAAGTCAAAGTACACGTAGGTGCCCTGCTCACTGCTCTCTGGCTCTCTCTCTACTACATTCTCCCAACACACACGCATCAAACAACTGAGTGCTCTCACCATCCGGTCTGGTAGTCGTCATGCACGATGTGGAAATCAAAGTACACATAGGTGCCCTGCTCACTGCTCTCTGGCTCTCTCTCTACTACATTCTCCCAACACACACGCATCAAACAACTGAGTGCTCTCACCATCCGGTCTGGTAGTCGTCATGCACGATGTGGAAGTCAAAATACACATAGGTGCCCTGCTTGCTGTGCTCTTACCCCACTGAAAACAACACGGTCCCAACAACCACTTCCCCATCCTCTCCCACTCACCATCCGGTCTGGTAGTCGTCATGCACGATGTGAAAGTCAAAGTACACGTAGGTGCCCTGCTCGTAGTCATCGGTGGTGAGCTTGGGCTCCTCGTGCCTCTGGAACCACGTGTTGTACTTCTTGTGGTAGCGCCACGACTGCTTCTTTAGCTCACGTGCAGCCAGGTATTGTTGATACGTGCCCTGGCGGGGTTGGAGAGAGGGGGATGGAGGGGCAGGGAGGGGGAGAAACACGTGTTGTACTTCTTTTGGTAGCGCCACAACTGCTTCTTGAGCTCACGTGCAGCCAGGTACTGTTGGTATGTGCCCTGGTGGGCGGGGATGGTGGATGAGTGGGGTGGAGGGGCAGGGAGGGAGGGAACCACGTGTTGTACTTCTTGTGGTAGCGCCACGACTGCTTCTTTAGCTCCCGAGCAGCCAGGTATTGCTGGTACGTGCCCTGGTACGATTGGAGGGAGGGGAATGGATGGGCAGGGACTGGGGACTGGGGAGGTGATGGGGGATGGAGCAGCATGGAGGAGAAGAAAGGCCAAATCACGACAAGTTACTGCACTGTGACTTGAAAAAAGCTGTTAGTGGTACAAGGCGAAGGAGCATACCTGCTGGTGGTAGAAGGCGAAGAAGAGCACGCCCATGTCCAGCCGCTCCCACAGCCCTGGGCGGGTGCTTGTCGACATTTGCGCCAAGTACAGCCCAGCCCAACCCAACCCAGCCCAGCCCAGCCCAACCCAACCCAGCCCAACCAAACCCAAGCTCTTGGTGCATGGGAAACTGATACTGGTAGTGGTAACCAGGTTGTTACTCGTGCATACCTGCTGGTGGTAAAAGGCGAAGAAGAGAACGTCCATGTCCAGCCGCTCCCACAGCCCTGGGTGCTCCAGCACTGCTGCTGGCGCCTGGGGGTAGCTGGCAGGCGTGATGGCGGGGTTCCGCTGAAGGGGAGAGAGTGGCAGAGGGAGAGGAGAAGGAGGTGGAGAGGGAAGGGAGCATGCGACGAGTCAATAGCAGCTCAAGCAATGCAATCTAAGAGGCATGCAATACAAGCACACAAACTCACCGGAATGTAGGCCCTCGGTCGTTCCGAGTCCTTGGGCTGTGGCAAGTTTCCAAAGGACGAGTCCAGCAGAGCCAGATTCAGTGCATGATCCACTGGCGCCCCTGCTGCTGCCCCGCCTCCTCCTCCTCCTTGCCCCACCCCTCCCGCTCCCACTGCCCCCACTGCTCCCACTGCTCCTGCTCCTGCTGCTGCTCCTCCTGCTCCAGTTGCGTTGCCAGAACCAGCAGCAGCGGGTAGAGACATGGGGTCGCTGATCGGCCCTGTGTCGCCCATCCCCGCTCCCCCTTGCTTTCTTCCAATGACCCCTGGTGCTGAAAGCGATGCACCAGCAAAAGCAGCAGCTGTGGCAGAAGAGAGGGCATTTGCAGGGAGAGAGGCGGTGGTGGTTGGAGGGGCGGCGGAGGATGGTGGGGGGAAGGAGGAGGGGGGGGCAGAGGGCGGCATAGAGGGGCCTACTGCCCCTGCTCCTGCCATGTGCCCCATATGCTGCTGCTGCTGTTGCTGCTGTTGCTGAGCGAGTAGAGGGGGAGGGGAAGGCAAAAGCCGCTGCTGCTGCTCCTGTTGCTGCTGTTGCTGCTGTTGGTGTTGTTGTTGCTGCAAGCGCTGATGCTCCTGCTGCTGGAGTAGCAGAAGCAGCTGCTGCTGTTGCTGGGGATCCATGCTGCCTTCCCCAGATACGCCTGCTGCCTGCTGTTGCTGTAACTGCTGCTGCAACTGCTGCTGCTGCTGCTGCTGTTGCTGTTGCTGCTGCTGTTGCTGTTGCTTCTCCTGCTCCAGTTGCTGCTGCTGTTGCTGCTGCTGCTGTGCCTCTGCAATCTTTGCCTCTTGCTGTTGCTGCTGCTGCTGTTGTTGCTGCTGTAGTTGCTGCTGCTGTTGCTGTTGTGACTGAGGCCCGTTCATCCCCAGGCCCACATGCCTCAGTTGTGCCTGCCCCTGCGTCTGATCCTCACTCTTTTCCCCTCCACCCTGCCTTGCCTGTCCGTCTGGGCCCACCCCTGCAGCTCCTGCTGCTGATGATTGAGTTGCAAGTACTTGCTGTTGCTGCTGCTGCTGCTGTAGTTGCTGTTGTTGCTGCTGCTGCTGCTGCGGGGGAAGAGGCGACTGGGACAGCTGAAAGTTGACACGGGTATGGGCAGGGTAGGGCAGAAACGGGATGTGTTGGCAAAGGCATGCAAGGGTAAGTGAGGTGGCAAAGAAATCGCACCGCATTGCACTGTTTCGGGTTACAAAGCACCGCACGGTACCACAGTAAGCCACAGGCTACCGCATCGTGTTCCATTCCATCTCACAAAAAAACTCAACGCCACCAGAGAATAAAGTGGTGCCATGCTGTGCACTGCCCGAATGATCTGGTGCCATGCGGTGTAGTGCGGTGCTTCGTAGCACACCCTTGCAGCCTCCCTTTCGAAGGGCTCCAACAGCACAGCACGAAAACCAGGTCACGTAACAACATCGTGCTACATGGCTAATGGTATGCACAGGACGAAATCTAATCGTTCTTGGGCTTACAGCAAAAGCACAGCATAACGTCATGGAAAGTAAGCACGGAATGAAACATACCACAGGATGTTGCTGCATGGCCAGCAAGGGAGACGCCAAGTTCCCAGCCGACGTCGAACCAGCAAGGGACGCTCCCGAACCTGCTGCCGAGCCGGCGCCAGCAGCGGCGGCAGCAGCAGCGGCAGCCATGACTGCAGCAGTGACCCCCTGCTGTTGCACCTGCTGAAACCGGGTAATGTACCTCTGCTTCTGGTCCGGTGCTATCTCTGTGCGCTGGAACTGGAGGGAGGGGGGGAGAGGGGATGGGGGACCGAAAATGGGGAGAGACAAGGAGAGGGGAGGTTACTGAAGAGGTCCTGCTGTTGCACCTGCTGAAACTGGGTAATGTACCTCTGTTTCTGGTCCGGTGCTATCTCTGTGCGCTGGAACTGGAGGGAGGGGGGGAGAGGGGATGGGGGACCGAAAATGGGGAGAGACAAGGAGAGGGGAGGTTACTGAAGAGGTCCTGCTGCTGCACCTGCTGAAACCGGGTAATGTACCTCTGATTCTGGTCCGGTGCTATCTCTGTGCGCTGGAACTGGAGGGAGTGGGGGAGAGGGGATGGGGGACCGAAAATGGGGAGAGACAAGGAGAGGGGAGGTTACTGAAGAGGTCCTGCTGCTGCACCTGCTGAAACCGGGTAATGTACCTCTGCTTCTGGTCCGGTGCTATCTCTGTGCGCTGGAACTGGAGGGAGGGGAGAATGGGGGGGGGTGAGGGGGAGGGTTACTGGGTAGGTGTGGGGGTGTTAAGCAGCTGGAATGGAACTGACTGGCTGGCACCAAGGAGGGATGGGGAGGGAAGGTGGGGCTTGGAGACGTGGTCATCTAGTAAACCCTAATACACGCGGCCAATCTCATGAAGTCTATTCGTCCAACCAGTGCTTACTATTCCAAGCAGACAATTCCAATCCACTTACCCCCGGAGGAAAGCGGACCCCAGCAGGGAGAGCAGACAGCCCGCCAGTGCCATCAGCAGCAGCCACGCCTCCCTGCAGCTGCTGGAAAGCAGCTGAACTGGGAAGCCCAGGCCTCCACTGTGCCCCCACCGCATTGAACATCCTCTGCTGCGCACTCAACACATTGGCGGCCGCTGCTCCCAGCCCTGCTCCCACCCCTCCCTGTCCCACCCCTCCCACGCCGCCTACGCCTGGCATCATCATGCCTGCCCCTGCAGAGCCTGGCGACGCCAAGCCTCCCACCGAGCCGACTCCCAGGCCTGCCGCCGAGCCTGCTGCTCCGGGAAGGCCGGACGAAAGGATGGACGCGCCTGGCGTTGCCGAGCCAGCGACGGCAGCGGAGTCAGAAACACCTGAAGAAGCACCTGGTGCCCCGCCTGCTGCGGCTGCAAACGGACGAACGAGGCCACCCGGGGCAAGGCCGGTGGACATCACTGCACTGGATTGCATGGGACCAGAAGCGAGGGCAGAAGGAGGGACAGGAGAAGAGCCCACGGAGAGCAAGGGAGGTCTTGCTGCAATTCCATTCGTGCCATTAACACCAACCACAGCCCCGTTGATACTCCCAGGGGCGGCCTGACCAGCAGCCACCCCGACCCCTGGCAACAGCCCTGCCCCTGCTGCTGCCGCCGCTGCTGCTTCGCCTGCCTGCTGCTGCACCCCACCAGCTGCAGCGTGTGAGTAGCTAGGCACGGCCGAACCTGGAGGCCCGGCAGCGGCAGGCACGGCCGCCCCAGAAACAGTGAATGGGGGAGGAGGAGAAGTGATCGACCGAGGGCCTGGGCCCGCAATGACAGCCCCAGCAGCGCCAGCAGCAGCACCAGCAGCAGCAACGCCGGGAGTACCAGAACCGCCAACAATCGCAGCCAAACTCGCCCCTTTCTTCCCTGCTTTTGCAGCTGCCGAGCCCGAACCTACACTGGCTGCCGGACCTCCTGCCGAACCTGAAGACACTGTTCCTGCAGCCCCATTGGCAGAACCAACATCTGCAGATCTGTTGTGCCGCCCTGCCACTCCCCCTGCGACTTCCCCTATTCCCGGACCCACTCTCTTACCCCCCACACTTGCCATACCATGCCCTGACCCTCCTGCCCCTTCCTCTCCCCCACCACCTCCTTCCTTCGCCCCTACTCGTCCCCCACTGGTAACCGTAACCGTGCTTGCAGCAACAGGCGCTGCTGCTACCACTCCTGCTCCTGCTACTGTTGTTACTGCTGGTGCTGCTGCTGCTGCTGCTGCTGCTGCTGCAGGTGCCACTGCTCTGGCTGTAGCAGCAGCAGCAGCAGCACGGCCGGCTGTAGCGCGGGAGGAGGCAGCAGAGGAGGTGGTGATGGTGGCGGGGAGGGGGGCGGCTGTAGCGGCGGCGGCGGCGGCAGCAGCGGCAGTGCGGGAGGAGCTATGAGTGGAGGAGGAGTCATCTGTAGCGACCGAGTCAGATGTGTCTGAAGAGACGGATGGGGGTGAGGGATGCGCGAGTGTTCCCGCTGGTCCTGATTTCTGTGGAAGCATGCAGGGGATGGGAATGGAGAAGAGGAGGAAGAGGAAGGAGCCACGGGCAGGGGCGGGTGTTGAGTGGGAGATGGGAAATGAGCAAAAATATGATGGGAAAGAGGCCTGAGAGAGAGCTGTGAGTGGAAATTTTATCTGAGTGGCGGCAGAGTCAGATGTGTAAGAAGAGACGGAAGGGGGTAACGGATGTGCCAGTGCCCTTGCTGCTCCGGGTTCCGTGGATTGTCGGGGAGAGAGACAAGCAGGCAGGGAAGTTAGGAGAAAGACGTTGACTTTTGAGTCGACTTTTAAGTGCCCTTGCTGCTCCGAATTCCGTGGGTTGTCGGGGAGAGAGACAAGCAGCCAGGGAAGGAGGATGGAGCGGGGAGAGGGGGAGGGAGAGGGAAGGCAGTTCTGAGAGACAGGGAAAAAAGCTTCTGGAAAAAGTGTAATGAGCTGTTATAAGGTGCAGAAAGGTGCAGTGAGATGCATCAAGCAAGTACCGGTAGGGAGGAAGCAGTGAGGATGGACTTGGGCAGCGCTAGCCCCGAGGCAGCAGCGACAGCCGCCTTCTCCTTCACCACAACGGCTGGTGGCACGATGGGCACGGACTCGAGCGACTCGAGGGCGTCCATCTTCTCTAGAGGCAGCGACTCGTACAGATCGTCCGGCTCACAGAACTCCTCAAAGTCGTCCTGCCAGGTCCCAGAGAAGGGAGGGAAGCGGGTGGTGGTTGGGGAGGGGAAGACACGATACGATGGGTACTGACTCAAGGGGCTCGTACAGATCGTCCGGCTCACAGAACTCCTCAAAGTCGTCCTGCTTGTCATGAGAGGAAGGACGCGGGCAGAAGGGGGGGGGGGGGGGAGGGGGAGGGGAAGGAGGGGTGGGGAGGGGAAGGAGGGGTGGGGAGGTTAGGACGGGGGGATTAAAAGGAGATTTCTTTGAAGCGCCAACAAAGAGGGAGGGAATCAGGTGTAGGGCACGACAGGTATGATTCAAATCGAGCCCAAACCTCCTAGACCCCCACCCCCTTCCTCACCCGTTTCCCCACCGGCAACCTCACCAGCGCCTCACCTGGTTCCTCTCCACGTAGTCCTCCACGAGGTCCTTCACGTCCGTGACCTGCTCGGGGCTCAGTCATTGTCCCTAGACCACCAACACCAATCCCCCCCCTCCTCTATCTTCCTTTCCCTCTCGCCCCCCAATAATCACCTGGTTCCTCTCGACGTAATCCTCCACAAGGTCTTTCACGTCCGTGACCTGCTCGGGGCTCAGCTCGTCGTTGAGCCACTCTCTTACCCTAGGCTCCCCTCCACCCATATCCACCAGCGCCTCACCTGGTTCCTCTCAACGTAATCCTCCACCAGGTCTTTCACATCCGTGACCTGCTCGGGGCTCAGCTCGTCGTCCCTGCGCATCCAACACTAACCCTCCCCCCCCTCCCTCTATCTCCCTCCCTCCCTCCAACACAATACACACCTGGTTCCTCTCAACATAGTCCTCCACGAGGTCCTTCACGTCCGTGACCTGCTCGGGGCTCAGCTCGTCGTTGTCCATCAGCCGCAGAATCATCTCCAGCCGCGTGATGTGCGCCTTGTGCCGCGTGATCGACTCCTCCAGATGCATCTGCCGTGGTGGGAAGGGGTGGGTAGGGATGGGTAGGAGTGGGTGGGTGGGTGGGAGGAGTGGAGAAGTGTTGGGTTGGGTTAGTGCACTCAGAGGGAACGAAGTCATCGCCAGGTGTGTGATGTGCGCCTTGTGCCGCGCAGAAAGCAGACAGAAGGAGGGGGGAGAGGAGGGATAAGGGGGGTGAGGGTGAGGGAGGGGAGTGCTGGGTAAGTGCAATCAGGCAAAGGTGGGTTGAGTACTCAAAGGGGACATAATTAGCATAGCAGTAGTAACTACCAGACCCAAAGGCCGGTGCTTACCAGGCTTGGCGGGCGCTGCTTGCCCCGCTTGACTTGCAGCCCCTCCATCTCGCTCTCAAACCCGTCAATCTGTGACTCCAGCTCGCTCACCTGGCGGCGGACCAAGGGGCACAGGGAGTGTGGGAGTGGACGGAAGGGACGGAAGGGGGGTCAAGGATGAGACATGCGATTGGAGATGAGCGAGTGAGAAAACGGAACAGTCCGGAACAAGTGTGCAGGAATGATATAGTGGTCGAACGGAGCAGCTGAGTATAACAGTCGTAGAGAAGAGCAACGCACGGCAGAGGAAAAAGCACGCCAGTCTTACCATCTGATTCAACCAATCACGAGACTCCGACTTGGCCTTTTCCCTCGGGTCCTGCAGGATAACAACCAGACAGAATCAGAGCACAACCAGCAGAGAACCGCACACCCAACAACAGAAGAACAGGGGTGCAGAACTGCACAGCACAGCAAGCAGAGAAAGAGGTGTTTCAGTGTACCGTCTTTGGCTGTTGACCGAGCCCCTCTTTACTAAAAGCTTTCGTTTTGGTCTCTTTCTCGCACACTTTGAACCGCTCCATCTCCCGCTCTATTAGCTTCCTCGCATCCAGCAACGCCTGCCAGCCAGGGGACGTCGGCGGAGGGAGAAATGGGGGAGGGGAGCGCAACAGGTAGCAAAGAACATATGCAAATCCATTATCAACCGCACAACGCACTCCCGATACGGGATTTATTTCATGAAGTCCGGTTGAAGAGGTAAGCGAGAATGCAGGATAACACATGCGAATGCAGGCACCGTCTACAAACGCAGGAGGGAGCATGAGTACGGCAATGGAAGAGCTCTGGGACTCGACATGTTTTCTTTACGTTAGCTGGATTGGATCCATGTCTTGATCTGGTCGCCTTCTGAGGCGCCTTACAACGTCGCAGAAGGAGCATTGAAGCTCACCTTGTCACTCGCCTTCTTGCCTTTGATTTCGCTGTCTTCATCTGGTCGCCTTCTGAGGCGCCTTACAACGTCTCAAAAGAAACGGTATAGCTCACCTTTTTGTCCTTGATTTCGCTGGACTGGATCCATGTCTTGATCTGGTCGCGGTACCGCTGCAGCTTCTTTATCTCCTTCTTCAGGTCCGCCTCGAACTTCTCCTTCTGGCTCAGGTTCTCCGTGTCGTACACCTGAGACGAAAATAGGCGAGACATGAGGCATGACACGGACGAGGTGATATTGAGTCGACTAAACACTCTTCTCCTTC
This sequence comes from Closterium sp. Naga37s-1, assembly GCA_947471745.1. Lineage (NCBI taxonomy): Eukaryota > Viridiplantae > Streptophyta > Zygnematophyceae > Desmidiales > Closteriaceae > Closterium > Closterium sp. Naga37s-1. The sequence goes on along the minus strand of CANJKZ010000024.1, from coordinate 557,979 downwards.
TGGTTCAGGTTCTACGTGTCGTACACCTGAGACGAAAATAGGCGAGACATGACACGAACAGGTGAGTCTCAAGTCCATCTAAGACTCTTCTCTTTCTTCTGGTTCGGGTTCTCCGTGTCGTACACCTGAGGAGACAAAACAGGACATGACACGGACGAGGTGGAATTGAGTCGACTCAAAGCACTTCTCCTTCCGGTTCAGGTTCTCCGTGTCGTACACCTGAGACAAGGCAAGACATGACACGAACGAGAGGGGAAAGGGGAGCGGAGGCGAGATTTGAAACGTCTTGAGAAGAGTATAGAAACTCTGCAAACTTTTCCGAGTTAACGCCTGCGCAAGCGAGAGGGCCAGGCGATGGAGGAAGAACAACGGAGCTAACGGCATTTGCCATTTCAGGCATATCCTTCAAGCCGCTTCAATCAAGCATGGTACCGTCAAGAGGACGAGACGTCCAGAGTCATGCGGAATGATTCACGTGCTAGTAATACTTGACTCGTCGAGTCGATATTGTTCGACTACCGCATAGACTGCGATAGCATCTCAATCAACAGCACCGAAACCCTAGAAGAGTCAGATGGCTCTGGGACCGCCAGCTAAGTGGATGTGGTAAGGCCAATGATCGTAAAAGGAACCGCCAAGCTAATGATAATCTCGTATGACGACAACAGCGGCGACAATGTTAAGAAGATTCGAGGTTGTCACAAGCTCGTCCTGTGTACCTTATTCCATATGCCGTCGAAGATTTCTACCCCTTCTTGGACCTTCTTCAGCACCCGGTCGATCTCTCCTTGTAGCTTCCTTGTCGCTCCCATGACGAAAACCAAACTTTGTCAATAGACTACAGCCGGAGGTTCCGTTGACGACTGTAATCAGACTCCGCCGAAAGTGAACTTCGTCCGTAAACTCCGTCAACAGTTTCCGTAAGCAGGCTCGGTAAAATCCGTAAAATCCGTTCCACGCAAGCTACGCCTTTTTCGGGAAAAGCCTAGGTCTTCCCCGTGTCTGATGAGGCCTGCGTGTCAGGCTTCTAACAAGCCTGGTTTGTTAACAAGACGGAGACACAGGAACGAAAAGTACCAACCAAGCAATCTTGATGGGTAATCCTGCTGATTTATGGCGTCTGACGTGTTCCACAACTAGTCTCCGGGCTGCAGAAACTCAGCCCTGCTACACAAGGCCACTAACTGAACAGAAGGGACAAAAAAACCTAGGTATTTGCTCCAGTTTATTTACCCTTTAGAGGGGGTGCTGATTACAGGCAGGTTTAGAGGCATGTGTCAGGGATCAGGCAGGCTTTGACGGAAGGCGGGACGGAAATCCGCAGCAGGTCAGGTGAGATGAGAATGAGCCTCGGGATTGACGAGAGGACCCGAATCCGACGGAGATGGTTGCGCGTGACAGAAACGAAAACACAGATGCGTCGCTGTTCTGCAAACATTCCTGGTGATGTGCATTCTAAGTGGCTTACTTTCCATGTTGATGTGCTATGAAACTGGTACCCATGAAACTGATATAGCATAAATGTCATCAAGGTCAATATAAAATCACGAAGTAGTACAGCGCCTCAGACAACATCATTAAACTAATCCAGACATACCCCGCAATTAACTACTCTAGCGCCAATAGCATGCCCATATCATTGTCCCTTGCCTACGCATCTTCTTACTATGACGCCCCTAAATCTAGCTCTGCCGGAATGGTAGTCAGAATCCTAGTCTCACTCTATGCTTCAGAAGTTGCAGCGCACAAGTCTCCTAGCAACCATCCCCACCTGCCAGTTGAAGTTAGCAACACCATCTCACATACCAGCCTATTGTCCAATAGGGCCAGCACGATTGGTTGCACGTGGCACCTCCAGAGCACTGAGTGCTTTGTAAGAGTAAGAAGGTTTATAGCCCGGCGAGCCACTCTTGGTGAAAAATGCCCCGTTCTCAAAGTGGTCACCTACTGACTGCCAGTCCCAGCTCATGTACGTTGACTGCCCTGCTGCTATGTTGTGCTTCGTCACCTGCTCAGAGGCAGCACAGCAGAGGCAACACAGCAGAGACAGCACAGCAGAGACAGCACAGCAGACACAGCACCGCACAGCAGAGAACAGGCTTACAGCAGTGTGAAGAGCCTTCCAGGAACAAGCAGAGAGAGCTTCAGAAGAGCTGATATCATCAAGATGACCTGGGAGGTTTGAAGAGCAATATACCTCCTTGAGAAACGGCTTGTCATTGGCCACAAAATAGTTTCCCTCGCTCAGAAACGTCGGGTCGGCGCTGCCACCAATGGCGTAGATGTTCCACCCATTCGGGTAGTAGTTGTTCAAGACGTGGAACTGCCCGAACCTGCCCCGAGGCAGGCGCTCCGACAGGTTCGGCCCGAACTTGTTCAGCATGACAGTTACACGCATGGCACGGTCGGCACTATACGCATCATCATGCCCCATCAAGATGACCTGGGCGAGTGGTAGTGGAAAGGAAGGAGGGTGGGGGTTGGGGATGGAAGGTGGAGAGGAAGGCATGAAAGTGAGGCGGGGGAAGGCAATATAAGGGGGATTGCCACACTAGTCCCCTGAAAACCCAACCTCAGTGCCTACACTCACGCCTACAAGAAGCAGTTGGACACGGTGATGGCAGTGCTGACGGCGACAATGTCAATGTGGGTGTCTGTCCACATTCGTCCCCCTTATAACATCCCTCAACACTATTTCTTGCACAAATTTACCCACCTTATCCTGATTTGTAAAGTAGCAGTTGGAGACGGTGATGGCAGTGCTGGCGGCGACAATATCAATGTGGGTGTCGTCCGCGTAGTCAAACGAGCAGTGGTCCACCCACACATGGTGGGAAGCGTAGATGTACAGCCCATACCCGTTAAGGTAGTTCCGCCCGCCCACTGTATTGTCCGGGCCCGTGGTCAGCGAGATAGCACCGCTGTTAGAAATGAGGGAAGGGGAGAGGGGGGTGGGGGGGTTAGCGCAGAGGAAGAGAGGGTGCTTGCCACTGGTTTGGTCAGCGCGCTTTTTAAACAGCCAACTTTGAATCATCCGGTGACAGACGGTTCTGTCAGTGGAGGTGCCTCAACAGCACAGGAGAGGAAACGGGGGGCTATGTTACATACAGTCGATTCTCGCAGTTCTTGAACGCCATGCCGTGCACGATGACGTTGTGCGAGGGAAGAGAGGAGGTGATACCGTATTACAAAAGCACAAGGACGGAACAGCACGGGGCTGCATCACTTACACGCGGTTCTTGCAGTTCTTGAACGCCATGCCGTGCACGATGACGTTGTGCGAAAACTCGATGGCCATGCACGGCCCGTTACCCATCGTGATCTTTCGCCCACGCGCGTCCACCGTTTTGTCGTTATACACGATGATCTCCGCATCCAGCGCGCTAAAGTCAAAGTCGTCGTCGAATACAATCCACAGCGGCTCAGCCTGGGGTTGGAAATTTTGGAATAAGGACGGAGTTATGACGGAAATATGCGCAGGTCGAATAAGGACGCAACTTGAAAGGCGCACACGTCCCCCCTTTTTCCCGCTCGCTTACCCGGGTTGCGCCGTATCGCAGTGTGCCGGGCTTGGGGTTGATCCGATCGTCCTGATTCGACGTCACATGGTAAATGCGCCCATTCGCGCCGCCAGTGGTTCCCGTCGCGTAACCCTCGACGCAGCTCGCCAATTTCGTCGGAGTGGCTTGCCAATTGGGACCCATCCAGCAGTCGTCGATCGGGTTACCATACGGCAGCCACTGCATTATCCCCTGCGCAACGTCGTTGTGTCCCAACCAGCCGATATCGCCATTTTTCTTCGCAGGCGCCTTGGAAGAACTCCCGCTCTTTCGCGAACCGCTTCGCGAGCCTTGCCCACTTCGCGAACCACTTCTCCTGGCGCCCCGCTTGTATTTGTGCCCCCCCTTTACGCGGTTGTTCGTGGTTGGGGCATTCTTGTACTTGTGGCCCCCCTTTTTGCGGTTCGTCGTGGCAGGGGTGTCTTTCCACTTGTGCCCGCCCTTCTTCCTCCCAGTCGACGTCGTTCTCTTCCCAGATGTGCTCGATTTACTTCCGGACGAGCTCGATTTCCCTCCGGACGAGCTGGATTTCTTCGCGCTCGTACTCGACGGGCGCACGGATTTCGACCCGCCAGCCAAAAGAGCGTTCTGGCCGAGGCTTATCTGCGGCAGGGCGAGGCGTATTTGCTGCGCCGCGCTCGCCGGGACGCGTCCCGCGCATGCCTGCAACCACCGCGGAAGCGCATGTGTCAATCAATTCGAACAACTCGGGACGAGAACCAAAGGTCTCAGACGAGCAACTCTCTTTTCCGGCACTTACGTGTGCGAGAGACCCGGCCAGCTTGGTCTGCGCGACGGCTTCCCCCGGCTTCCCCGACTTCACGAGGCTGTCCGCCATCTGCAGCGCGCGGCACGCGCGCGTTAGCGTTGCGCCGCACGCCGTGGTTCGGCTCATGTACTGCGCGATCAGGAGGCTGTGCCACGCGGACGCGAGTGGACTGAGCGCGGAGCTGCCACTGCGGATGGTTGGAAAGTAGGGGAAACGCGGAAGGGAGGGGCGCGGGGCGGAGCGGCGGGGGATGAGATGTGCAGTCAGTGCCGGCGATTAGGCCAAGCCAGAAGAACGAATGCCTGTGCTTTGTTGGACTTCAAAAGAAGCAAACGCGAAAGTCGTAACGCTGAGTATGCACCCTATACTCGATATTGTGCTGATACTCACGCGAGGCTTCGGCGCAACGCGCCCTCGGCATCTCCTTCCTCTGAAACGCGCTCGCCGGCCTCGGACGAGCTCGTCGCTGATGTGGGCTCGGCCTCCTCAGCGGCGCTCGCGGCGGCTTCTGCGGCGGCTTTCGCGGCGGCCTCCAGCTCCATCAGCGACAGCCCGCCCCAGCCCTCGTACGGCTGAGACTTTGCCACGCTTGTGATTCCGCCGACATAGTTAGCGGTGACCGGTACATTTTGCGGCGATGCGGTGGCTCCATGACTGACGAAGAGCAGCACCAGGAAAAACAGGAGCGGTAATTGCGCCCACAGGCTGGATGCCCCCATTGGATACGAAGCCCTCGCAGGAGCCTTCAAAGCGGCTCGAGAAGTTGTCTGTCGGCCAAGCTGAGGATTTTTGTGTTTTCTCGTAAAAATGAGGACGCTCGGCAACAGGGATGATACTAGGGTTGTTAGTTAGTGGCCTATGTGCTCTCCCAAGGTAGCGTAACTGAGACGAAGTGGCGGATGACCGGACACGTTGACCTAAAGAATGCACTTTATATTTTTCGTCGACGAGACGGCGTCGCATCGCTGACTGCGCAGCTGTGTATAGAGGTAATCCACCGAGACTTCCTATGGTCTTCCTCCAACCAACCAGAGTCGACAACCTATGGTCCAGACCGCGAGGCCGCACCAGCACCCAGGGCTGAACCAGCCCAGCCCAACCAAAGCCCGCCCCCCAGCACAAGCACCTGGCCTAACCCAGGCCAAGGCGAACGCACGCAGGAGCAAAGAAGCATCGCTTCAGCCCCTATCACGACGAGCGGCTCGAGGGATAAATCTCCTAGGGGACCTTATTTGTGATTGGCTGACCGCTCCCTCGATAATGCTGCATCTCATTGTGATTCAATTGACTTGAAACGGATGCGACCCGCCGTGGATGAAAGAGATCGAGCCGCCCAGGTGAAGCCGACTCCGCTGGGACCTTCAAACGAGAATCGCCAGAAAAGAGAGAGTGAGTTCGCCCCTTCGCCAACAGCAGTAACGCCATTATGTTACATCCGGCAGTCTACCCAGCTTCTCATATACAAACAGAACACTGTAAAAACGTTGAATCTTCTTAGTATTCTGGTGCTCCGATGTGACCTCCTAATGCTAGTCTGACAAGCTGGCAAGGAGCACCACGTACTAAAGCACAAGAATTGGTAGTTTTTGTTGAGAAATACATAACATACAGAAATAGGTATGCTGTTAGATTTTACTGTAGTCCTCCTTATAAGACTTCAGGGCCTACAATCATTGTACAATTATTGTAGGGCTGGAATTATTGGAGTCTAGAGGTGTGGGGGGTATAATTATTGGTACTCTTTCATTGGAGTTGCCATTATTGGTGGTACAATTATTGGTGTGAATGGATGGGTATGGGCAGAGTAGCTGGTAGCATAAATTCCCTGCTGTGTGGTTTCATAATCATTCATTCCATTGCAAACCTTCCAGTTCTGTTTTGTTATACAATCTGTTGGGCTGAGAAAAGCCCTTAGGATCTTTGCAGGGCTGAACTCTGGGTAGGACTTGTTGTAATTTAGCGGAAGCGTTTAATGAAGTAGTTGAACCACCTTGCGCTGGTATGTGAGGGCAAAGTGAATTGATTAAAGCAAAGAGATACAACATTATATAAGAGTACAAGGAATACGAAGAGATACGGTTGCAACTACTTTACTGTTGCTGTTGCGGTTCGATACAGTGACGACTCGGGCAACTGCGCTGTAGCGAGTCAGTTGTGTGTCCTTGCTGTCGCGCTGTATTTGTCAGGTAAAAGGTCGCTGACCTTTGACTTTCGCGTAACCTCTAGCAACTGCTCAACCTCCGAGGGTTGACTCGCCGGTGCTTCGATATACTTTGCTTCGCTTCTGACTTGGTGTTTCGACACGACAGAGGCGCTTAGAATTAGTTGTTTCCAACACTCCCCTTCGCTTCTGGAGTGTCGCTGCTGGTGACGTGGCTCTGTCCAGTCAGTAGCATGCAGTACTCGAACTTCTGCTTTCCGAGCTTCTTGGTCAAGTAGTCATCTGCCATTTCGGATGTAGGGCAGTATGACAGTTTGAGTCTTCCCTTCTCGATCTCGTCCTTCACGAGGAAATATCGTAGGGCGATGTGTTTCGTTCTATTCACGAAGCCGTTCTTGTTGGCTATGCGAATTGCTGACTGGTTGTCGCAGAACAGGGTGAAGCTGGGTAACTGGGCCAGCTTCGCTTCCTCCAGAAGTTCGCGAAGGTACAGTCCTTCCTTGGTGGCTGAGCAGAGTGCGATATATTCTGCTTCAGCTGAAGAGAGGGCAATTAATTCCTGTTTGCTCGACTGCCAGGAGATAGGACCGATAGGTTCGAAGCGGTAGATGTAGCCGGTGCGGGAACGTCTGTTGTCGGAGTCGCCGGCGTGATCGGCGTCGACGTAGCCGATTAGTTTAGGAGTCGTGGTTCCGTTTTTGTGGTAGGTTAGGCCGACGGTTGGGATACTGACGAGGTAGTGGAGAGCGCAGTCTAGTTCTGCCATGTGGTCTGCTTCAGGTTTCTTGAGGTAGGTGGCGAGCTGGCTTGCGGAGTATGATAGATCCGGTCGGCAAGTGACGGCTGCGAAGAGGAGACAGCCTAGCTTTCTTTGGTAGTCGCGTATGCCGGCGGGCTTTAGCGGAGTGGATCCTTCCTTGTTGTTTCCTGCCGTGTAGCGGTATGGCGTGGAGATGGTGGTCGGCGTAAGAGCGAAGCGTTTGGCGATGGTGTCTGCGTACTTTGCGGCGCTGAGGTAGATCGCGTCCTCCTCTTCCCGTATGTTGAGCCCGAGATATTGCGTAACGGTAGACGAGACTGTGAGTGTGAGGTCTTGTTGTAGCTCCCCTTCGAACCAGGTGGTGACGCCGTCTGTTGACCCGATGTAGAGTAGATCATCTACATAGACGATCAGCAGGATGTAATCGGTGCCCTTTGTGAGCCGGTACATGCCTTGGTCGTGAGGTAGCTGGCGGAATCCAATGCGAATGAGTCTTGCGTGCAGGTACTGCTGCCACAACCTCGGAGCTTGTTTGATGCCATAGAGCGACTTCAGCAGCTGACAGACTTGGTTAGGCTCTCCGTTTGAGCCGTGCGGTAGCTCGACGAAGATTTCTGCGTCGACAGGTGCGTAGAGAAATGCGTTGGCGACGTCAATTTGCCGCAGCTTCTTCTTCTTCATGGCGGCGATCGCGAGGAGGATTCGTAATGACGTGTGTCGGCTGACTGGGGCGAACGTCTCAGTGAAGTCGCGCCCGTGTTCTTGGTCGAAGCCGCGTACGACCCAGCGCGCTTTAAATTTGTCAATGGTGCCGTCTGCCTTCGTCTTCACGCGGAAGACCCATTTTCCGGTGAGAATCGTTTTGTTCCGTGCCACGCCGATGGGGACGACTTTCCAGGTGTTGCGCTCCTCTAGTGCCTTCAATTCCCTGTCCATGGCTTTGCGCCATTTTTCCCTGTGTTCCCCCCCCAGAGCCTGTTGAACCGTCGCAGGCTCCTTAGGAATCGCAGTGCCGTGGACCGCGGTGACGAGGCCAAGTATCTGGAGGCCACTCTGTGTGTAGCGGGGGAGTGTGGTGTCCGCGGGATAAGCTGCTTCGTCACCTGCTTCTGGGTCAGGTATGAAGTTGGGCCCTATGCGTTCCGCTTCGTTGGTGTTGACTTCTGCAGGTGTAACGTAACCGTTGTCGGCGAAGTGGTAAAATACTTCGGCGTTGGCGCTTTCGCGAGGGTTTTCGTCATCCATTGGGACATCGACGGAGCAGTAAGGGAGAGGTCCAGCTTCCTCCGAGGCTGCGTCCACGTTTTGCTCGTCCCAGTCAGCTTCGTCTGCTGTTGAGGCGAAGGCTCGGTCACCACGGAAGTCACCCGTGGGGTCCCGATCTTCTTCCAGGTTGGCAAGGTACGTCGGAAGAGTGAGTCGTTCGTAGAAAAGGACATCACGTGCTGCTACTGTCTCCTTGGAGTGGACGTCGAAAATCTTCCATGCGTTGTAGTTCTTTTCGATGCCCAGGTGTAGTCCCCACTGTGCGCGTTGGGAGAATCGGCCGGCTCGTGCAGATGGGGGTCGGTACTGTACCATGCAGCCGAAGACTCGTAACATTTTTGTGCTGCCCAATTTTCCTATCCACAGCAGATGCGGTGATGCGTTGTTCGGAAGTGATGATGACGAAAGCAAGTTGTGTAGCATGACGGCGTGGTCCATTGCTTCGGGCCACTGGTGGTTGGGTAGCCGCATGCCACGTAGCAGCTTGCGCATGGTGTTCTGGAGGGTCCTGTTCATCCTTTCTGCTACACCCTGCTGTTGATGGGCGTAAGGAAGGGAGATGAGCCTCTTGATTCCCTTCTCTGCCAGGTAGTCCTTGAAGCGTTGTGAGGTGTATTCTCCGCCTCCATCTGACTGGAAACTCTTTAGCTTCACTCCGGATTCTCGTTCTGCTGCTGGAAGCCAGGCGACGAAGGCTTCAAAAGCCATGTCGCGACTCGGGAGGTTCAGGTGCCAAACATATCGGGTAGCAGCGTCGATGAAGGTGATGGTGTAGTTGTAAGCTCCTTGTCCTGGTACGCGATTGTACAGGATGTCGCTGTACACTTTTTCGAGCGGTGCGTATGCTGGTGCGCTCGGGTTGTGGTGAGGGATAAACTGCTGATGCGGTAAGTCGGCTTCAGGACATGTGAAACACGTTCCGCGGACTCGTTGGAGTTCTCTGCCGTCATGAAGTAGTAGTGAGTCTTTGTCGAGTACGCCTGCTCTTATCGTATTATTTAACACCGTGTTGCTTGGGTGTCCCATTCTTGCATGCCAGATGTCTTCGCTGGCGCGGTGTCCGGGTGAACGTCGGTATATGTCGGAGTTGGAGTAGAAGCTGGAGGTGAAGTTGGCGCTTCGATGAACTTCTCGTGGTGCCGGGTTTAGCTGCTGCGCGGGTGTCGGTGGTGTGTCGTTGTCGAAGATCGGTGCCATTGAAGGACCAGCGATTGGTGTTGATGTTGCCACTGCTGTTACCGTTGTCTCTACCGCTGCCGTTGTTGTTTCTGCTGCTGCCGATATTGTCTCTGCTGCTGCCGATGTTGTCTCTGCTGCTGCCGATGTTGTCTCTGCTGCTGCCGATGTTGTCTCTGCTGCTGCCGAATGTTGAATTGTCGCTAACGCTCTTGTTCTTTCTGCTTCAGGGATGGTTTCCGAGTACCAGAAGCCTCCAGGACTGAAGTCTGGGTCAAGATCCGGTGGATGTGTCCAAGAGGTGAAGGTGACGATTCCGTCGCTGTCTGCGGTGCCGAGATCTGGGACGAAGACATTATTTTTCAAGATTGCCTTTCCGATGTAGAGGCCTCCTCTCCCGTGGTACAATTTGAATTCTTGGGTGGTGCTGTCTGCTTCAAGGTGTATGCCCTTCGCCATCAGTTGGCTGACGCTCAGTAAGTTGTAATCGAGCCCTTCTGCTATTAAAACCTTCGACATCTGCAGTATGACATTTGTCTCTCGTGACTGAAGTTGAACCACTCCTTGTCGTCGTGTGCGCAGGTTTTGGTTATTGGCGACGGTGATGACTACTTCGCGTTGGAGTTGGTACTCTCGCTGTACGAAGCGTCCTGAGGAACACATGTGCTGTCCGCAGCAACTGTCTAAGAACCAGGTGTCCTTCCCGGATGGCTCGCTTTGGGCGATGGCTGCGTACGTTGGGTTCGGTTGAAGTGACTCGCGGCGAGGTGTGGTGTTGTCGAGTTGCTCCTCCGGTGAGTAGTGTGGCGGTGACTCGGTGATGCAGGAGTCGCTCAGTCTTGCCATACAACTGACGATGTTTCTTGCTCCTTGTGCAGGTTGTCCCGTTGATGTTGTTTGAACTTGAGCGGTGGGGTTCGCTTGTGTTGAAGTGACTTGGCTGCTTGAAGGTCGAAGCTGTCGCTGTGGCGGTGTTGACTGTTGTCGATTCGGGCAGTGTGTGCGCGGATGCCCTGACGTCTTGCAGAGATGACAAAACGGAGGTACGGGTTTTGGTTGATGCCGGTTGTTGTAGCGCCGTTGAGTGTGAAACGCAAATTCGGGAACTGACGTTTTCTTCTTGTGCCGCTCCTCTTGCAGGTCCATGTCTTGCTGCTCGGCGTGAATTTTGGCGCAGAGTGCTGCTTCGGAAATCTTCCCGTGAGCTCGGAGAATGGCTCGAGTGGAGCGCCAATGAGGACCAAGTCCAGTGATGACGACTGTGACGAAGGCTTCTTCCGAAATTGAACCTCCACATCGAAGAAGTCTGTCGCGCAATTCGCGGCAGCGACTGATATACGCCATCCCCTTTTCGCCCGGTTTCATTTCCACTGTTGTCAGTTGTGCCATTAACCGACTTTGGTTGACGCTGTCTGTTGCCTGATACAGGTTCTTCAGGTGGTTGTACGCAAGCTCGGCAGAGTTCCCGTATCCCCGATAAGACCGGATGTTCTGCTGTTGGGTTGGCGTGACGTTGCGCAGTAGAATTGTGTACGCCATCATGGACTGATAGGTGTACTGCTGCTTGTCATATTGTGTCCCGTGTGTTGGGTATGGCAGGGACCCGTCGAAGAAGCCAAGAATCTGCGCGCCCTCCATCATCAGCTCGAATTCGAATGACCAGGTGAAGAAGTCTTTTCCGTCGAACGGTCTTGATGTCTGCAGTTTCAGGACGTGTGCAAACTGCGACTGAACTTGAAGTGCGTCCAATGTCTTTTCTTGCTCAGGTGAAGTCTGCTGGCGCGGCATGAAGCTGACAGAACCGCGCTGGGGCTCGTACGGAGCAAAGGTAGGCTGCTGCTGTTGATTTCCTCGCGCGTAGGATGACCCGTCCAGGCTCATGGGCGTCACGTCGTTGTTGTTGTTGCTATTGTTTGACTGCGCAGGTGCTCCTTGCTGGTGCTGTTCGTAGAAGGACATGAAGGAGAAGAATTTCTCCATCATGCTTGGGTCGAAGCCCGCGGCCTGATTCGCGGGAGTTTCGGTAGACCCAGCTGCCGGCCTTGTTGCTGTACCCTCCTCTGTCTGTAGGCCAGAGGCAGGAGGTGGAGTAGGAGTAGTGCCGGGAGAGCCGTTAGAGGAACTTCTTTCTTTCTGAGTTGCCATGCCTTCTGGTGCTGTAGATAACTTGATAGTAGTTGAATTCGCCCTGTTAGCTCTCATACCATGTTGGGCTGAGAAAAGCCCTTAGGATCTTTGCAGGGCTGAACTCTGGGTAGGACTTGTTGTAATTAGCGGAAGCGTTTAATGAAGTAGTTGAACCACCTTGCGCTGGTATGTGAGGGCAAAGTGAATTGATTAAAGCAAAGAGATACAAGATTATATAAGAGTACAAGGAATACGAAGAGATACGGTTGCAACTACTTTACTGTTGCTGTTGCGGTTCGATACAGTGACGACCCGGGCAACTGCTCTGTAGCGAGTCAGTTGTGTGTCCTTGCTGTCGCGCTGTATTTGTCAGGTAAAAGGTCGCTGACCTTTGACTTTCGCGTAACCTCTAGCAACTGCTCAACCTCCGAGGGTTGACTCGCCGGTGCTTCGATATACTTTGCTTCGCTTCTGACTTGGTGTTTCGACACGACAGAGGCGCTTAGAATTAGTTGTTTCCAACACAATCAAGGCTTCCGCTACGACGGCACTATGCCTTTCTAGCAGTTTTTATATTACTCAACTCCTGAAAATATGAGACACTGGATCAAAATTGTTTTCACCATAAGATGAAGAGCACCAAACTTTGACGTTGGCCTTTTGTTTCGCAAGTATGACTCGAAAGAGATTATCATAATGTTTAAACATCTAGAGTCGTGCAGACTTCCCACTTGCAACAAGGCCACCTGAATTCTCCTGTAAGCCTCTTCCCTGATCTTATCTCTGCTAAAAAAACACCGCCTTCATATCGGACCATCTGAAGTCCCCATGCAGACTTCACGCTTGCGACAAGGCCACCTGGATTCTCCTGTAAGCCTCCTGTCTGACCCCTGCTAGGTTGGCTTTAATCTCCTTCGATATTCTCCCCTCCACCAAGGCCACAGGCAGCCAGAAGTGTGGCGTCAGCTCAACCGAGTATGAGAGGGTGGTGGGGCCGGAGGGGGAGCCGGGCAGCTGGGGAGGAGGGAAGGGGGAGGGAGAGAAAGAGGGAAGGGAGAAGGGGAGGAGGGTTTGTTTCTTATAATTCTCAAGAGATCTTTGAAGATCGCCCAACACGATGCGGTGTGAGGCAAGAGGGGATACGCGAGAGAAAGAAAGGCTCCGGAGACTTCACAAAAGCAAGTTGATCGGATCTGAACGAAGCTCACCTGTTCCTCCAGCGTCCACACGCCCACAAATTTCTGAAAGTCGCCCTCAACCATTTTGAAGTGAATGCGGCGCCTCCTCGTGCTGCCACCCACCCCGCCAATCGCAGCATCACTCTCCTCTCCGCTGCTGCCGCTGCTGCCGCTGCCGCTGCTGTCGCTGCTGCTGAAGCTTCTGGGAAAGGCACGAGGCAGGCGCTCCTCCTCCCCCTCCTCCACGTCCACCACCACCTTGGCTCGGAACTTGATGCCCATTGCCACGTCCTGCTCGCCCACCTGTGAAGAAGTGGAGAAGATAATATATGATATGATAAGGTATGATATAGTCTATTATAGTGCAGCACGAGGCAGGCACTCCTCCTCCCCTTCTTCTACATCCACCACCACCTTGGCTCGGAACTTGATGACCATTGTCGCCACGTCCTGCTCGCCCACCTGTGAGAGGAGAGGACAAGATAAGACATGTCCGATATGTTAGGATACGACACATGAAAAAACAAGACACATTATGGTACTGCTGGCCTCGCATCCACCACCACTTTGGCCCAGTTTTGTTTTTTTTTGTTTTTTTTAGTTTCTCAAAAAACAGATCCTGCTGTCTTCCCGTTGAACACCACTTTACGCTCGAAACTTGATCCCCATTGCCACGTCAGGCTCACGCTCACCCACCTGTGAAGAGAGGGACGAGGATACCTCATATTCATCTGCACTATACCATCCCCGTTATAAGCATTTTCTCAAAGCTCGATTGTTCGTACCTGCAGCAGCCTGGCTCCGTTGCTTCGGCGCTGCAGCATCTGATTGGTCGCCAGGGAGGGGATAAAATCCGCGAGTCGCTCATAGTCTGTCAGCACGCCCCACACCACGTCAGCACTCGCGGGAACCACGACGCGCGCGCTCACGCGCCGCGAGTTGCTTCCCAGAACCTCCACGCTCGCGTCGCCGCCACTCGCGGCGTCTCCGGCGCTCGCGGCGCGAGTTGCGGCAGCCGCGGTGTCAGCAGAAGGCGCGTCCTCGTCGGACATCCTAGCTGCCACGTCATACGAGCGCCGATTACGGCGGGATAGCCGCGACTTTCTACGGCCATGATTGACGGAAGAAACGGACCGAGATACTAGAAAACCTGGCTTGTTCCCGGTTTGGAGGAGCAAGTTCGAGGAACCATCGGAGCTGGGAAGTTGACAAACATTGTGACCGGCGGGAAACTTGCTATCGCGTCGAATCAAACGGGGAAGATCTTGAGCGAAAAGTGGAGGTCTCGAAACGGCATTGCTAAGCACGGCATGAGCCATGATGGCCGAAAAGAAAAGTCTATAGAAGAAAACCTAAATAGATGGAAAATGGGAGGAAGGACGCCCAAAATCCACGTCCTGGGGTTTGCCTCGGTTTCCCCGACACGTGGAGCACTTTGCGGCTGGGCGCGTGTCACACTTAACGGCTGTGCGCGTGTCGCACTTTGCGCAGTTTGTGGGGATTGCTATAGGGTGCCTCTGGTTTCCCCCCTTTTTTTCAGGGAGCGAATTGGAGGTGGTGGGGGTAGAGGAGCAGCCGGCAATCTTGTACGCTTTAGTAATCGTTTCATTAGCATGTAATATGCTTAAACCACACATAAGTAATTCTGCTATAATAACGTCAGTATTTTACAGCTCGAACTCATGGCTTTGGCACCGAGGAAACAGAGATCCACTTAATGTTCGAGCTATCGAACCAACTAAAAGCGCGAACAGACAGGAAGAACATCCGTCACGCTCATGCTCCACAGTCGCATCATCATCGCCCGTCATCGCAGCATCGTTTCTGCGACCGGCATACTTCCAACTTCATCAAGCGAAGCATAACTTCGCGGTCTCGATGCGACGCGAGCGTTCGCTGGAAAAGGCACGCATCGCCGCTGGGGCAGCGCTTATATATACGCGCTCGACTCCGAACCGAGAACTTGTTATACGAGCCGCCTCAAGAAAAAAATCACGAATCGCCACGGGGCTGGGTTACAAATAATATACGCGTTCGACTCCGAGTCGACGACAATATTTCCGCAGGACGTTGTTTCGAACGAACCGCCATTAAGCGAGGCAACAGTGAAGCTCGCGACGTTGAAACTTATCGCACGTCGACGCCGCCAGACGATAATCGCCGGCGCGAAGCGATGCGTTGCTGAGTCGCCCACGTGAACACCGACAGCAGCCGGTCCTCGTCGCCGCGTCGCCATTCGTCGCTTCTTGGAGTAGTAGTACTATTAGTAGAAGAACTAGGACTGATTATCGGCGACGCAGTCCGAGCCGCGTGACGCTGCGCCGCGCTCCGCGGCGAGCTCGCCGCCGAGTCGCTCTGCGCCGCACTGGTTGTGCTCGCGACGCGCGGAAGCTCCAGCGGACAAACCGCCGCCCCCCGGACCGCGTTTCTCGCAAGGAAAGAGTCCGACCTTGCGCGGTGAACCGCGGGACGCGCCACGTCATACGCGGTTGTAGTCGGTGAGTACGGCTTTGGTTGCGGTGGTAGTTGCGCGGAAGATTCTCGTGCCGCCGCGCCGCCGGCGGCGGCGGCCCATGATGCGGCGGCCACGCGAGCTTCGTCGATGGAACGGCGGCGGCGCGACAGGGTCGATGGGGGGGCTGTCACTGAGTCTAACGCGGGACTGCTGAGGGATCGCACGCCACGCCGCAGGCTGTTTCGGGTGTTCGCAGAGCCGTTGGGCGACGCGTTGCTGTCGCCGGCTGTCGCACGGTTCCACATCTCGAGTCGGGTATCGAGGCGGGAAAATCGAGCGGGGCTAGCCTTGTTGGGATCAGTAGCAGCAGCAGCAGCGGTATCGGCAGGAGCTTGGCAGGACTCTATGAAAAAAACGGGAGCAGGCCTATCGGCGCCGTTAGACGACGAACACATCTTGTGGAAATTGCAGAATAGGTGCGAGGGACGAGAGCTGCAAATAAGGCACGAGACTTTGTGAACTCTACGGACCTGGATTTTCTTCGTGCTGACTAAAGCTCAAAGCTGTGCGCTGGAAAGGGGCTGTCAGTCCCCCTCAGTGTCTTCCCCGCAAACAGCTGGAAGAAAGTTGGAGCTTGGAAGCCCTTTCCACTGTGGTGCACTCATTTCTGTTGCTGTGCCTATGCCATTCAGCTTTGCAATGATGGTAACCATCAGCGAATTATGCCGAAGAGCATTCAACTCAAATCGAAGGAGGCAGAGAAGGGCCCACGTTTCCCACCAAGCGTCGTCGAGTGTAGATTTGGGTGGCGAACTGAGCAGCGAAGGTTGGAGAGGGTCTGTGCACCATGGAACGCACGTGTCCACGCAACTGCCGTTGGCGTTTCGGCTCTTATCTTTTTTTAATTGCCCCATTCCGTACATTGTGTACGTGCCCATCCCATAGGGGCGCTGGAGGGAGTTGAACAACTCCGACAGCTGGTCGGGTGTCCACAATGAACAGACTACTACACTGCCTACCTGTGGTAATTCTCGAGCTTCCGAACCGAAGGTCTCACTGCAGTTCCAAAACTGAGAGGAAATTGTCAAGAAATCTCGACCGCACAGCAAGCATGTGCGCACAACCACTTTTGTCGAACCTCGTGTGAAAATTAAAACTCAAGATTACGTACGACTGCTCGTTTCTCACAAAATCTATCAAAAGGGGCACTCGCGGTTGGAAATATAGCAACAGCTGTCCGATCATAGGTATTCTACGGGCATTCGTTGAAAACACGGAAAATATACAGTTCTGTTTCCCCGCTGTTCAGTTCTCCCACGCCAGGGTGTCTGAATCTGAAGTCGACTCCTCAGCCCACCCTTTTAGCCAAGCAAATCCAATTTAGTTACGTGTGAAATCAGTCCACGCACACACTCCAATGGGAAGGTATCTTTGCTCGGAAACCAATGATGACAAAATCGTGGAGGAATTTCACGGCTCCTTTCCTCATCCTCCTAAAAACAAACCCACATCTCGAGAGCCAATGTTTGTAACACTACTACTGGAGTGGCACCTCTATTGGTGGTGGTCATGGTGTTTTTATTTTATTTGAACACAACCTCAACCTGCACAGCAGCCAGTCTGTTAGTGATTCCCAATTATCTTTACCCCTTCTCCCTTTTTTCCCTACGCGTAGTACATCCTCACCCCTTGTCCATGACCCTTTTCTCTTCATGTAGTGCTTAAAAAGTAATCCCCATTAACCAATTTTCTCCTTGTTTTGAAGGTTCTCAACGTCCTTACGACTCATTTTCTGCCCATTTCCTGACCCTCTTTCTCCTTGTATTCGAAACTCCCACAATGCGAAATGCCCCTTCAGCTCAGTTCCTGCCCATCTTCTTGGCCTTCTTCCTCCTCGCCCTCTCCTCCTCTTCCCTTGCTAGTAGCTCCGCCTCCCTCTCGTCCTCCTTGCGAGCAATCAGAGCACTGCAGTGGATGATGAGGAGGAGGAGGATGAGGACAAGGATGAGGATGACGAGGAGGATGAGGAGGAGGACGAGGATGAAGAGGAGGATGATGGTGAGGATGATGATGAGGAGACACAAGCACCACAAAGAGGTGACACGGAGGCGTCACACGGACAAGCCACAGAGATTCAGTTGATACCAGAAAGGCAGATACATAAAGATTTGCCCAACTCCGCTTCTCCCACTGAATGAATCCTCTCGCTTCCTCAC
The DNA here is from genome assembly GCA_947471745.1 of Closterium sp. Naga37s-1. Taxonomy (NCBI): domain Eukaryota; kingdom Viridiplantae; phylum Streptophyta; class Zygnematophyceae; order Desmidiales; family Closteriaceae; genus Closterium; species Closterium sp. Naga37s-1. Next base: position 540,311 of record CANJKZ010000024.1, on the reverse strand, counting down.
CTCCCACTGAATTGCATTTCTCACTTCTTCACCCCACATTGTATCAGATATCTCACCTTCGTCTCTCCTCAGCCATCAGCTGGCTGAACCCAACCTCCATGTTGTCATCGTCATCGCTGTCATATGCCGGCCCCATGTGGTTCTCCCTGTGGTTGCGTCTGAGAGAAGGGGGGAGGGAGAGAGGGAAGCATGGAGGGGGGAGAGAGGGAATTGAGGCCGAATAGCTCTCGTGTTCAGAAGGGGAACAGTCATCGCTGTCATATGCCGGCCCCATGTGGTTCTCCCTGTGCTTGCGTCTGAGAGAAGGGGGGAGGGAGAGAGGGAAGCATGGAGGGGGGAGAGAGGGAATTGAGGCCGAATAGCTCTCGTGTTCAGAAGGGGAACAGTCATCGCTGTCATATGCCGGCCCCATGTGGTTCTCCCTGTGGTTGCGTCTGAGAGAAGGGGGGAGGGAGAGAGGGAAGCATGGAGGGGGGAGAGAGGGAATTGAGGCCAAATAGCTCTCGTGTTCAGAAGGGGAACAGTCATCGCTGTCATATGCCGGCCCCATGTGGTTCTCCCTGTGGTTGCGCCTGAGTGAAGGGGGGAAAAACATGAGTGAGGTGAGGGAGAGAGGGAGAAAGAGAGATGAAACGAGTGAAGCACTAGAAGCACTGAAAGTAGATACCCAGTGGATTAACTGTAAGGAAAGAAAAACTATACAAATATGCGCATTTCCCCATGATACAACCTATCAGCCATACCCTAACATGTGGCATACCCCATTCAACCCATCCATACCTGAACATGCTCAGAATAGAACTGCCCAGCAATCCTCCTCCTCTCCCTCCCCTCCGCCCGTACTCCTCCTCATCCTCATCACTTCCCACCACAAACGAATCGTCCTCCTCCTCATCCTCCTCTTCCTCCTCTCTCCTTCTCTTAGCTGGCAAACCCCTTCCGCCTGCTCCCCTCTCCCCTCCTCCTCTCCCTCCAAATCTGTCACTTCCTCCCCTGCCTCCCATCCTCTCGCCCCCTCCCCTCCCCCCCATCCTCTCTCCATCCCTCCTAGGAAGGCCTCTATCCGCTTCTCTCTGTGCGCCCATCCGACCCGGATCTCTCCGAACCTCCATCCCTGGCTTGGGCCGAGCCATGCCAGCAGGTCTGGCCGGAGCAGAGCCAAGCGGTTTGTTTGACATAGGGGGCGGTTGGGTGCGGTGAGGAGGGGCCAAACCTGGTTGTGGTTTCTGCAGGAAATAAATTATCACGAGCGCGGGAAGAAAGGGAAGAGGAGGAGGAGGGGGGGGTGTGGAGGCGGAGGGGAATGAGAGAGGGCAGAGGGGAGTATGGGGGAAGGGGGTGGAGGGGGGGGCGCGGGGGAATGAGAGGGGAGAGGGGAGTGTGGGGACATTCACGAAGGGGAGAAGGGACGAAGAATAAGGCAGCGGGGAGAGCAAGGCTGAGTGAATGGAGTGGATGGCTTGAGGTAAACTTCGACAGAAAAATCTCGAAAAATGAGTGGATGGAGAGGAAGAAGGGAGCAAAATTGAGTGATTGTGGAAGCAGAGATTATACCTTCATGGGCCGATCGTCATACCCCCCGCCCCGCCCACTCATCCCATACGCCCCATGTGCCCCCCTGTCCGCTTTATCCCGCCCCTCCAACCGCCTGTCATCACCATCCCTTCGAACAATGTCCCCTATCCCAATCCTCCCGCTCCCTCCCATTCCACCACCTCCTCCTCCTCCTCTCCCGCCTCCTCCCACCGCCCCCACTCCTCCTCTCCCAGCCACACTCCCCCTTCCTGCCGCCCCTCTACCTTCCCCTGGCCTCACTACTCCTCTCCCCCCACCCGCAGCCCCCATTCCACCAGAACCAACACCAATACCCGCGCCAGCACCAGCACCCGCTGGTCTGTTTAACGGCCGTTGCTGCTGGGTGCTCCCACTGTTGTGGCCGATGTTCCCCACCCCTCTATACCCCTCTCCATCCCTCTGCATGCCCCTGTCCCTATGCCCGTCCCTTTCCTTAGGAACATCCCGCTCCTTCACCCCGTTCCTGTCCTTATGCGAGTCTCTGTATGGGTCCCTTTTACCCTCCCTTTGCCCATCCCTGTATGCGTCTTTTTGTGCTTCTCTGTGCCTCTCGTTGTGCCTCTCGTTGTGCCTCTCAGTGTGTCTATCGTGGTCTCTATCGCTGTGCCTGCCGTTGTGCCCCTCTTTATGCGAATGATGGTGCCCACTCCCACTCCCATGCGAAGTGCTCTCATTCCTCATTCTCCCCATCCCACCATCCTTCCCCCTCTCCCTATCCCTCTCCCTCTCCATCTCCCTGCCTCTATCCCTCTCCTTCTCCCTCCCCCTCTCCCTCTCATCCCACCGCCCCCCTACGTCCCGTGCCTCTTCCACTCTCCTTCCCCCTCCCTCATTCCGAACCCTCGCGTCCGGCCCGGCGGCAGTCGTCGGTCGCCGAACCTGCCCATCAGGTCCGGCGGAAGCCATCGGCCGACCAGGTAGAGGCTTCGCAGACTTCGCAACATGTGATTGGCCAGGAGGCTGCTGCTGACGTGGCTGGTCTCTAAACTGGTCCTTGGAAAGCGGAGGGGTACTAAGAGATCTAGGAGGAGCTGTGTGCGGTCTAGGAGGGGTGATCTGGGACCGGGAGGGAGGTGGTTTCTGCTTGGGGTCTGATGAGAAGAGAAAGGAGAAGTCCCGATTCTCCTTAAGTCGCTTGCGCTTCGCCTCCTCCTGAAAACAAGGCGATGGGAGTAACATCAGGTGGCAGGGACTTGGGATTATGGGATATATTGAGTGAGCGGTGGGGCAGAGATATCTGGGAAAGGAGAGGGAAGGTCGTGGAGGAGAGGGGACAGGGGTCAGGAAAGTTTGCTCCTGCCCCCCCTGCCTCTACACTCAGAAACCACTATAAACACCCCTCAACCTCACTCACCTCAGCTAGGAGCATTCTCCTGTCATCCCGGTAAGCCGCCTCTGGTGCCTTCTTCGCCCCTGCAGGCGCAGGCCTCCCTGCCGCACTCGCCTTGCTGCCACTGCGTGCCTTCTCCGCCTCCTGCCAGTGCCAGGAACAAAGGGGAGTGCGGAGGCGCACACGTGCGAGACAAACGGGACAGACATGCGATGCGAAGAGGACAACCATCACATCAGTCGCCTGTGCAGCTTTCGCCGCCTCCTGCCGATGACAAGCACACCTATGCAAGGCAAAGGGGACAGACATACGATGCAAAGGGCCGAAGAAGGACCCCTACGTTCTGATACCCTACTGAGCCCACTGACGAGCCTACTGACGAGCCTACTGACGAGCCTACTAACGAGCCTACTGACGAGCCTAGTAGATCCAGCCCTACCAAGACGCTCACCTCTCGTTTCCGCTGGGCCTCGCGAGCGGCCATGGCCTGAGCCTCTCGTCGGATCCGCTCCGCGTCCACCACCGTCTTGGCAATCGCCACCTTCGAAGGCCCGAAGAAGGACCCCCAGTTGCTGCAGGCAGGGAGGGGATTTGAACAAGGGAACGGGTTTTCACATTGGAACGACGGTGAGTGAGTGGACTCAGAAATCCCCGCCTTGGCGATCGCCACCTTCTGAGGCCCCAAGAAGGACCCCAGTTGCTGCAAGAGGGAGGAAATTGAACGAGCGAAGCGAGGGTTTTGTATTGAAGCGACTTATGTCGTAGCAAACGGGAATTGACGGAGGTTTGACGCGACGATTTGCACGCAATCAGGAACAGTGGGAGGGAGCATCGTACTTCTCTACCGCTCTCGTGAGTCGACTTCAGAATTAGATTCAAGAACCAAGAATCTCATTCTCTTCTCTAAGCAATCCGTCTCCCTGATCTATCCATGGGGGACGAACCTTCCGTTCTTCTTCGGGTCGGCACTGCCATGCGAGGGTCCGTCTCCTCGACCTCCTCTCTCCCCCCGACCATTCCCATAACCGTCATATTCGTCCCGCTCTCTTCTGTCACTCCCGCCATAAGCTCTCCCGCTACCGCTCCCCCCGCGTCCTCCACCTCCTCCTCCCCCTCCCCCCCCCCCTCCCCCTCCCCGTTTATCCTTGTAACCATCACCGTAACCATCACCATCGTCATCGTCTATAAAGTCGTCGTCGTCGGCATAACCATACTGATGGTTGTGGTAACCACCCGCATCGTCTTCGTCGTCGTCGCCGTATCTTGACGATCCTGGTCGGCCTTTGTTCTTCTGTCGAATCAGCTCCTCTAGCTTGTTACGGCGCTCCAAATCTGCCATCTGAATAGAATCTTAACAGGATAACTTCCAGCTAATGTTGTCCAGGTTTTGAGAAGATTCAAAAGTAACTTCCAGCTAATCTTGTCCAGGATTCCGATTCCTAAAAGGCCTTATCCACCTGATTCTTCCAATAAGCTAGCAAGATAGAGTCAATCACACCTTACGGATCAACTACCCTATGCAATATCCACTCATTCAGAGTAAACGCGCTGGCGAGCAAGTTTTTCGTGAAAATTTTATCCGTCGCTGCTTACCTAGACGTCAGTAAGTTTCTTTCAGAAATATGAGACCCGGGTTTTAATAACTGCGTCGATCGACGAATAAGGAGGGACTACCGTGAAATGCTAATCTCGTCAAGATATCCGCTTCTTGGCCGACGAAAATCCGGACTCTTATCAGTCAGCTTACGTTCCTGGAGAAAGCTAGAAACCTCCGCCTTCTCTGAATCGTCACTCTGTAGGCCACCTAACAGGATAATTCTCACATGGAAATCCGTCAGTACTTTGCTAGTCTGACACCCCGATAGGAACTAAAAACGCTTCTAGGTCTGACACAGCAAAAGGACTTGAACACAGGAATGTGAAAGAAGTCGTCATGTGAGAGATTAGGTCAGCCATGAGAAATCCGGCAACATCCATGGATGGATGATCCTGAATCGGGTGTAGCTGAAACTGGTGGTGGTTGAAGGGATGTGAATCATGTGGCTAACTCTGTTCAGCCTGCTGGTTACCAGACGCCAGACGGGGGGAACGTCGCGAATACAAAACACTGCTCGAACCTGGTGTCGTTCAGTTTTCCGTTTCTGTTCGAGATGTACCCGACCCAGTTTCTCGAAGGTCCTGGTGCAAAAACCTGGGCCCTGGGCGATCGTAAAGGTCAGAAAAAGGGCGACCCCACGATTAGCGGCATTTCGAGAAGGTGCGACACGTTTCGAACATTGACGGCTTTCGCCAACACCGAATCCCGAAAATGATCACGGCCGCTGACGAGCCGCCACCCAGCCAGGTCTGTCAGATCAAAGTGGAGTAAGGTGAGACTGGTTCGTCTGAAGCGTATGACTTTGTATAATATAATGCATAACTTCTGCCCGTTATCAATAACCTCTGTTTCAAAGCAAACATCTGGATTGAATAACAGCACACCGCTATTCATGCTATTTAGCCCTTGCAGGAAGCAAAATCCCTGGTTTTGTGGATCAGCGTGCGCTCCCCAATAAGGTACACAGCATTATCTTCAAATCAACTCCCTAGAGGTGCACGTTTTACGAATTAGCCGCAACCCGTCGTGCCATGATTCTCCTCTGCGCAGCCCACGCGAACACAGAATAGCTCCCTGCGCCCCCTTGCTGCTGTTGCTGAAGCCCCATATTGTGACGCTGCTGCTGCCGTTCCGACGTTCCCGGAATTTTTAATACGTTACCCGGAGAATTTCCACCAAACTGGCGGGTGTAAGCCCGCCCATGGATTGTCGACGGGCTTCCCGATAGCTGCAAACTTTCAGTCGCACTGCCCGTTACCCGCGCCATCGACCGCGCTGCTGCCCCCAAACGAATCCCAGGTTCCGCGCTGGCGTCTTCCTGCACCGTGGACCCAACCCCAGCCCTCGAAACCACCCCGCTTTCCGCACTTCCTGTACATTCCCGCGCCGTCGCATCTCCAGCTCGTTGACGCGCGACGTCAGCCGGCGATCGCTGCGGATCTTGCAAGCCCACGCCACGTGGACTTCCGCCCGCGGATCTATACCCCGGCGCTTCAAACCTCGAACCCGTGCACGCGCCACGGCCCGGCCTGACATAGATCACCCGACACATAGCCTGCCGCCATAAATCATCAACCCCGGGCGCCCCTAGCACGTGCGCGCTATGCGATCGCGGCAGCTTTGCGCGGGCCTTCGTCCGCAGATCCGCGGCCTCCACGAGCGCAGAAGGTACGCGGCAAGGGTCGCTGAGAGTCCGCACAGGCGAAGCTTCCGCCAAGCAGAGAGGTGCCTTCAGCCGTGGCGCGGGCAGGCTGAATGATCGGATAAGCGCTGTCTGACAGTCCCCCTCTCTCTGCATCCTCCGTAATCTGGGCCGTCGGGACTTCGTCTCGCTATGCGCAGTCCCGGTAAGCTTCCCGGAATTGCTGCTGGAGGTTCCGGACATCCGAGAGGGCGCGGCTGTAGCGCGATTCCACATCTGTAGTCGGTTATCGGTGCGGTGACGTGGACTGCTCCTCCGGGAAGATCCATATGCGGATTCACGAGACGAAAACTCCCAGAAACTCGGGTTGCTACGAATGCTTGCACTGAGAGAAGCACTATCGTCGCCCTCTTGACTGAAGCCCATGATGCAAGCGGTCATGCTGATACTGCCGTTTCCGATGCTCGAAGTCTAGGGTATGCTGTGCGCCACAATTGAATCTCGGGCTGCAGCTTCGATCAGTTTCGAGGTGACGACGACTACTCGCTGAGGGTCTTGCCACTTCGAGAGAGCGTCGCGAACTCGAGACGAGGGTACGCAGGGAACAAGGGGTTCAATAGGTCCTGTAGAGACTATTAATCCGACGGCACTACTAGATCAGTGGTACTTTTTGGCGAAGCGACGTGAAAAGAGGACCCCTGCATTTTTCGTTCCCGCCACAAGTTCTCGACTATACCTCAGACTGGTTCGACATATGGTTGTCACAGTGGGCGAAGCGATAGGAAATAATATATCTGATTTCTAGAAGGAACATACTTTTTTATTGTGTCTGAACCGCGAGGAAGGAGTGGCACCGAGGAGATTTTCCTCGCGCACAGGTTGAGATGGGATGGGATGAGATCACGGTTCCAGCTTCCAAATCATGTACAAGCGCTCCTCGATCCAACGGAGCGTTGTGCGCGGCGCATGTAGCTGTGCGACCCGTGTGGGAGTGAACAGTATGAAAGCCAAAAGCAACCAAACAGCAACAAGGGGACGAGCGGCAGCATTCCCGCAGAAGCTGTGAATCAGAATGTCTGATTTCGTGGCATCAAGTTTTTGCAGGGATAAAAACGGGCAACGGCAGAGACAAACCTACGCGTATTCATGTGTATGCGCAGGCGTTGCAACAACCACCATTTAACTGCTATACATTCTCCTAATGTTCCCCGTGAACTCTCATAATATTTCTGCCCGTATTCAAGGAAAAGATGTGGTTGAATGCGAGACACTGACCAGAAGTTTCACTTCGTTGATTTGGGGCACTTTTGATTCTACGCTACAGTGTCGGCTAATTTTGGCGCCTTCTTCGCAATGGGTAACTGTTCTGCGCACATGCATTGGTTGCTCCAGGGTGTTCAAGATTCGACACCTGTCAGTGCTGTAGGGAATCGACAACGTCGGTTGTCCCCGATTGAGATCCGTGCTTTCTCGCAGCTTCCAGAACGTGCGATTTCAATGGTTACAGCTTCTCGCAGCTGGTTACACCTTGGCTATATCTCAGTACCGTACAATGTTTAGCTTGCTTCCTAGAATGTGGACTGTTAGCTAAATAATATGTATGGCAATGCGCAGAAAACCTTGTGGCTTATACTTTGACTGATACTTTGATACTTTGATATGTGGGACCAGTTCAGCTGTTCCTAGGACGAATGTCCGTCCACTGTATGCATCCGTTCACTCTCTGACTGAGGCCTGACCGTATGAGAGAAAACCGAACCCTTGAAGGTTTACTTAGAAGTTAATGATTGAGAATTAGATAAGGCTCACATTTAGAAACCAGGAGACTGCCATCCTGCAGATGACTAGAAAACCCCTTGGAAACAGGGATACACGGCCTCTTCAAGAGGGAGCCACTAAAAAGGCAGTAACAACAGCAGGGAGGAAAGACGCTGCAACACGACAGGCATGCTCGCCATATTCATGGGAAAACTGCAGCGCACGCCCCAAAAAGCTCATTTTCTGGTAACGTTGATCCGATTCGCCATGCGCCTCTTCGCCGCCCATTCAAAAACAGACTCCGTTCCGGCTGCGGCGGTGGAGGAGCCATTAGGGGAAGAACTTCCGCCTTTCAAACCGCTCCCGGGGCTTCCAGAAAGCGGTCTTCCGAATCTGAAAGCGGAACTCTCGCCGAGGCTTCTTCTCGACTGCGTGCGGGAACTGCTCGGGGAACCAGGAACCGCGGCGCTTCCATTGACATGCGCGCTTCTGGACCGCGAAAGGCTCGGGCTCCCAGGAAACATGTCAAACGTCGCGGCGCTCGCAGGAAACAGCGGCGAAGACGCTCCAGACGCTGCCGCGTCGCGATCTTGGGCCGCGACGGAAGTATCAGAGCTGCTGTCGCTCGAAGGTCCCCCGAGAGGCGAACTGCGCGTCGACGCGGCGGCTGCATCGTTGACGGACTTTGCTAGGCGAATCGCCGGGCTGCTATTCGACCGGACGGGCGGGAGTGCGCATCCGCTGCGCTGAAGGAGCTCTTGGCGCGCAACGGCTTCCGGCGCGGTCCTTTGCGCCGCGGGCTGCGCAGGCGATCGGGCTGCGCCTGTTCCGCCCGTCGCGCGGTTCCACATCATGAGACGGCGGTCGATCTGCGCAAATTTTGTGGGGTTACCACTGGTGGTAGTACCGCTGGCGGAGCCCGAGGAGGAGGGTGCGGCGGAGGCGGTGGAAGAAAAGGTGTACGGGTCTCGTGACCTGTTATAAGCATCTTCGGCGGAAGAGGCGGTGGTAGAATGAAACGCGGCGGTTTCGTAAAAGCAGTTGGATGGGCTCGACTGTGACAGGCGGTGGCAGGGAGATGTCGGCAAACGGAGTTGAGGGCGGTTCGCGACGGTGGACGCCATTTCGATCTTGCTTGAGATGCAAAGCTAGGATGATCTTCCGATGCCCGACTTTTGAACGGCCAATGAACCTGCCGAGAATAACCGTCCGCTCAAAAAATAATTATTTCGGGCTTCTGAAGGATTTTTTCGAAGGCAGCGGAGCGGCCTCCTTTGGCTAGGCTATGCAGGCCTGACGGTTCGGAGTTCTACAAGATGGCGGTATCTTGGTCCAGCAAGACGGAAAAAGAGAGAGTCAAGAAGCGTCGCGGCTCTGGAGAGCGTGTCTGCCGGTGCGGAAAAGGTGAAAATCTAGGACTGCTAGCTTTACTTTACGGAAAGAAGTCAGGGAAATGGTGGGAAATCCGACCTCAGCAATAGATACAGCTGTTCGAGCAGCAAAAACTGGACTGATCAGACTGGCCAGAACGATCCGCCCTGCTTTTCTGCTCTTTGGCCTCCCTGATGCTGCTGCCAATTCTTGTGTCTCTGCATTTCCCCTTCACAGACACCTCCCGCCTCTGTGGGAGAATCCGCAGCGCGATCCCGGGCGAGTTGGCGTGGCTTGGGGTTGAAGTGGGGGAGCTGCTCGAAACCGACTTGCGGAAACGGGTGCCAGCGGAGCAACAGGCTGGGGGAAATTACATTCTGTGGATGCTGGAATGCGGCTGTGGCAAAGGTGGAAACAGTACTACAAACCGAAGGCAAAAGCGGGGGAACAACCCGATCTCGCTGGGGGCAGTTTCGTTACCCAGAGTTTTCCATGGACACGTGCGAACAAGTCGGAAAAACAAGCCCTACATTAGAGCAGGAGAACGAGACGTTGTGGTGAGAGCAGGAGGGACGTTGTGATGTACGGCTGGGTTGCGCTTGCAGTACTGTTTTGTGATGAACAAGGCTCCCAGGGAACAGTGCCTTCGAGGATATTAGTACTGTTCTAAGTGTAGAAGCCATCCATCAGTACGACCCTTGAAGTTCCAGGCTTTTGTTCTACGCTTTTCCTAAGCTGGGAGAACTGTGAATCGAAAGAACGAAAACAAACTAGCAGTTTGCGAGGCTTCCTTTGAAGCACCTAGCGACAGTGACAACTGTACCATCTTGGTGGGTTGGGTTGGGTTCACTTTCCGTAAAAAGTAGATTGGACACGTCATTCGTGCGTGTAAAGTCATAACTTTATGCCACTTCAGGACAGATCGTTTGTCAAGACAAACGGAACAACACGGTATGGGAAGCTGGACACATCTATGCGATTTACACGATCCAATCTTCTTGATTTACATTCTTGTTACATTGGGACTGTGCACCTACCGTGTCAACACTTCCCGAACTGTATTTGAACCCACATGAAACAATAAATACTTCTAAATTCTACGAGTAAATTACCTTATCTACAGTCCGGTAAACGTGTACACCCTAATGTTCGATGTTCATTTGGCCACGGTCAGAACATCAATCTCGCAAAGCTCACAGTATTACTGTTCACCCGTGGTGGTCAGGACTGTTGACAGCGCTTCTGTCCTCTGCTTCTTTGTCTTGTCCGTTCAATTCCTTGAGATATTGCTCCCACTGTAACGCACTCGTTTCTTCCATGTGGTCGACTGGACTCCTCCTACAGAAAACATAACACCGATTCGGTTTGCAAAAAAATGCTTAAGAGTCTCTTCCACAAAATATGAAACCCATCAGTCCTTGTGAAGCTTGGCTTCTGTTTCCCGGTGGCGCAAAATATACCATCGTGAGTAAATCTGCAGGGATAAGGCTAGATGGGCTTTTACCAACGCAAGAATCAACACAGTACCTATAACAACTAGTGGGGTAATGCATCGGGAGAGCAGAGGGAGGCCTGCGGGAATAAACAGCGCAATGAGAGGACTGGCAACTCGAATAACCTGGGGAAGCAAAACACCCATGGACGGGGATCAGGTACGGTATTAAGGGGAGAGTACCGTGAGATAGTAGAACGGGGATGGGGCGGGGGGGGGGGGGGAGAGGAAAAGGGGAAAGATATTACACAGATGAAAACAAGGTAGTAAGTCTACAAGTGAAAGGAAGCGGGCAGCGAGGCATACATCCTATGTTGTGGTTCAGGTGATGGCAACCGTCTCCTGCCTGTTCGTGTGACATTGCACCCAGCGCCACCACACTTCACCCATTACAAACCATCTCCTCCCTGACCCTGCAAGACACAATGGTTGCCGGCCCCCAAGGAATGAAGCTTGTGCTGCAGTCACTCACATTGTACTCATCATCATCACCGCACCACACCACTCCCAACCCATCCAGCCCTTCCCCCCTCCCCCACTCGACAACTCACATTGCATGCCGGCCCTAGCGGAACAAAGCTCAAGCTGCGGTGCAAGAGGCGGGAGCGAAAAATCACAATGTACCCATCATCACCGCACCACACCCACCACCACCCATCACACCCGCCCCCCCACCCCCCCACCCCCCTTACCCTGGCCCCAACTCACATTGCATGCGGGCCCAAGAGGAACGAAGCTCATGCTGCGGTGCACGTGGTGACAGCAGCCCCTCACTCACAATGCACCCACCATCACCGCACCACACCCACCACCACCGCTCCTCTCTCCCCCCAACAACTCACATTGCACGCGGGCCCAAGGGGAACAAAGCTCATGCTGCGATGCACGTGGTGACAGCGGTCCTCCAGGACCTGATGGTGGGAAGGGGAGGGTGGGGGGGGGGAGGAGAGGGAGGTGAGGCGTGGAGGAGGGGAAGAGAGGTGAGGTGGTGAGGGGCTCCCAATGGTGCACGTGGTGACAGCGGTCCTCCAGGACCTGATGAGGAGGAGGGGGAGGGGAATTGAGGGCGAGGAGAGGGGAGAAAGAAGCGGAGGTGGGGGGAGTGTGGCAAGAGGAAGGCTCTCTAAAGTGCACATGGTGACAGCGACCCTCCAGGACCGGGGGAAAAGGTGAGGGGGAAACAGAGAGTGAGAAAAAGGGAGGACGTGCGGGGGGGGGGGGGAGTGTACGTGCGGAGCACATGGTGACAGCGATCCTCCAGGACCGGGGGAAAAGGTGAGGCGTGGGTGGAGGGGGGAACGGAGGTGGGGAGGCAAGGCGTGGGGGGGCAAGGCGTGGGGGGGCAAGGCGTGGGGGGGCAAGGCGTGGGGGGGCCTCCTCAGTGCACATGGTGACAGCGATCCTCCAGGACCGGGGGACGAGGTGAGGCGTGGGGAGGGGGGGGGAAGAGAGGTGGGGAGGCGAGGGGCCTCGTATGGTGCAGTGCATGTGGTGGTGACAACGACCCCCCAGGATCTCATGAGGAGGTGAGGGGGAGAGCAAGTGGGGGAAGGTTGGGGGAGGTGGGGGAAGAGTATGGTGCATGTGGTGGTGACAGCGATCCTTCAGGACCTGACGAGGAGGTGAGTGAGGCATGCGGGGGGAGAGGGGGGAAGAGTGGTGAGGAGGCACATAGGAGGCAAGGCGTGGGGGGGCCTCCTATGGTGCATGTGGTGGTGACAGCGATCCCTCAGGACCTCATGAGCAGGAGGAGGGGGGATAAAGCGGTTAGAGGAGAGGTGGTAGCAAGGAAGAAGGGGAGGACGCAGGGTGGAGCAAGGGCAATGGTGAGGGCGGTGGTCGGGGAAAAGAAACGAGAGAGATTCGTGTGGTGCATGTGATGGTAAAAAACAAAAACAGAACAACAAGTGGGTGGGAGAAGACAGGGAGTGGAGAGGGACTGTCTGTGTGCAGAGCGGTTCACCTGTGTGCAGAGCGGTTCACCTGTGTGCAGAGCGGTTCACCTGTGTGCAGAATGGTCTACCTGTCTGCAGAACGCTTTACCTGTCTGGTGAGTGGTTCACCTGCCTGCAGAGCGGTCTACCTGCCTGCAGAGCGGTTCACCTGTCTGCAGAGCGAGAGCAGGAAGTCGGAGTAGGTTTCAGGCTTGATCTCGTTGAACTTAGCGAGAAAGGAGTGCTTTAGGTTGTCCACCAGCATCTCACAGCCCCACACCGTGCACACGTTCTGAGAAATTATGAAGGATATGCAGGTAAGTATGAAGGCAGGGAGGGAGGCAGGGAGGAATGTATGTCGTCAGGGAGGGAAGCAAGTGAGCCAGCTGAAAGGAGTGGTTTAGATTGTCGACTTGCATCTCACAACCCCACACCGCACACACATACACTGCACCGCACTGCACCGCACACACACACACTGCACCGCACTGCACCGCACGCTCATACACTGCACCGCACACACATACACTGCACCGCACACACATACGCTGCACCGCACGCTCATAAAGTGCACCGCACGCTCATACGCTGCACCGCACGCTCATACAATGCACCGCACTGCACCGCACGCTCACACGCTGCACCGCACGCTCAGACGCTGCACCGCCCGCTCATACGCTGCACCGCACGCTCATACGCTGCACCGCCCGCTCATACGCTGCACCGCACGCTCATACGCTGCACCGCACGCTCATACGCTGCACCGCACGCTCATACGCTGCACCGCACGCACATACGCTGCACCGCACGCTCCATACCGCACGTGACACATAGAGCTTGCGATGCAACGCACCCAGATGAAGAAGGACAGCGAGGTGCCCTGCCCCTTCACCAACGTTCCACAGATGGTGTTTGCGCTGACCACACACATCACCCAAGGCATGGCATGACATGCCGCACATGACACGTAAGGCTTGCAGAGCGACCTACCCGGATGAAGAAGGACAGCGAGGTGCCCTGCCCCTTCACCACGTTCTGAACCACCACGAAGAGGAGATGACACGAGAGATGAAACCGTTCCACCGTGTCTGGTACATGTGGGAGGGGCAGCAGGGGGAGGCACAACAAGAGTGCGGTTACGAGACGAAGAGGTTTAGAAATCCAAGAGAACCGTTCCACCGTGTCTGGTGCAGGTGAGAGGGGGCGGAGTGGGCAGCACATCAAGAGTGCGGATACAAGATGAAACGTGTCATTGAAATCCAGGCGTAACAAGAAAAGATCAAGCAAAACACTTCCCTGTTGCACCACTCGCTGAGAATGCACCTGCTGCTGCTGCTGCTGCTGCTCTTACAGCAAGATTGCTTGTGCCAGCAGCACCAGAGCACGCCACCGCTATGCACCTGCTGCTGCTCTTACAGCATCAGAACTCACCTAAGCAGGCAAGCTTGTGAATGTTCTCCCGGCTGAAGCGCTTGAACACGTTGGATTTAACTTCCGCAAAGTTGTTTGAAACAAGGAGAGTGACGAGGATGTGGTTGTGCGAGTTGATGGCCACGTTCAGCGTCACGGCCTGAGTCAGCAGCACCAGCGCGTGCAGCAGGAAGCATGCCACTGCTATCGCTTCATCGATGATAAACCGGAGGGTTTCAGTTGGTAGGGATGCAGGGGCAGGCACTGGTACTGCTGCTGCTGCTGCTGCTGCCCTTCCTCCTCCCGATGCTGCTCCTGCTGTCCCTCCTGATGCTGCTCCTGCTGTCCCTCCTGTTGCGCCGCCCGCTCGATCTGCTTCCCCTGCTGCTGAGCCGGCTGTAGCAGCGGCGGCCACACGAGCAGCTGTGTTGAGAGTCATCTGTAGCACGTCGCAGCCAAAGCTCTGGCACAGCTTGTCCATTACCTGGGGTGGTGTGGGGTGGTGTGGGGTGGTGTGGGGTGGTGTGGGGTGGGGTGGGGGTGGTGTGTGGTGGTGTGGGGTGGGGTGATTGGGGTTGGGTTGGACTGGGAGGACACATGTTGAGGCACCTAATAGCACGTCTTTTGAGTCGACTCAAAAGTGGACAGGGAGGACACATGTTGAGGCACCTAATAGCACGTCTTTTGAGTCGACTCAAAAGTGGACTGGGAGGACACATGTTGAGGCACCTAATAGCACGTCTTTTGAGTCGACTCAAAAGTGGACTGGGAGGACACATGTTGAGGCACCTAATAGCACGTCTTTTGAGTCGACTCAGAAGTGGACTGGGAGGACGCATGTTGAGGCACCTAATAGCACGTCTTTTGAGTCGACTCAAAAGTGGACTGGGAGGACACATGTTGAGGCACCTAATAGCACGTCTTTTGAGTCGACTCAAAAGTGGACTGGGAGGACACATGTTGAGGCACCTAATAGCACGTCTTTTGAGTCGACTCAAAAGTGGACTGGGAGGACACATGTTGAGGCACCTAATAGCACGTCTTTTGAGTCGACTCAAAAGTGGACTGGGAGGACACATGTTGAGGCACCTAATAGCACGTCTTTTGAGTCGACTCAAAAGTGGACAGGGAGGACACATGTTGAGGCACCTAATAGCACGTCTTTTGAGTCGACTCAAAAGTGGACTGGGAGGACACATGTTGAGGCACCTAATAGCACGTCTTTTGAGTCGACTCAAAAGTGGACTGGGAGGACACATGTTGAGGCACCTAATAGCACGTCTTTTGAGTCGACTCAGAAGTGGACTGGGAGGACGCATGTTGAGGCACCTAATAGCACGTCTTTTGAGTCGACTCAAAAGTGGACTGGGAGGACACATGTTGAGGCACCTAATAGCACGTCTTTTGAGTCGACTCAAAAGTGGACTGGGAGGACACATGTTGAGGCACCTAATAGCACGTCTTTTGAGTCGACTCAAAAGTGGACTGGGAGGACACATGTTGAGGCACCTAATAGCACGTCTTTTGAGTCGACTCAAAAGTGGACTGGGAGGACACATGTTGAGGCACCTAATAGCACGTCTTTTGAGTCGACTCAAAAGTGGACAGGGAGGACACATGTTGAGGCACCTAATAGCACGTCTTTTGAGTCGACTCAAAAGTGGACTGGGAGGACACATGTTGAGGCACCTAATAGCACGTCTTTTGATTCGACTCAAAAGTGGACTGGGAGGACACATGTTGAGGCACCTAATAGCACGTCTTTTGAGTCGACTCAAAAGTGGACTGGGAGGACACATGTTAAGGCACCTAATAGCACGTCTTTTGAGTCGACTCAAAAGTGGACTGGGAGGACACATGTTGAGGCACCTAATAGCACGTCTTTTGAGTCGACTCAAAAGTGGACAGGGAGGACACATGTTGAGGCACCTAATAGCACGTCTTTTGAGTCGACTCAAAAGTGGACTGGGAGGACACATGTTGAGGCACCTAATAGCACGTCTTTTGAGTCGACTCAAAAGTGGACTGGGAGGACACATGTTGAGGCACCTAATAGCACGTCTTTTGAGTCGACTCAGACTGGGAGGACACATGTTGAGGCACCTAATAGCACGTCTTTTGAGTCGACTCAAAAGTGGACTGGGAGGACACATGTTGAGGCACCTAATAGCACGTCTTTTGAGTCGACTCAAAAGTGGACAGGGAGGACACATGTTGAGGCACCTAATAGCACGTCTTTTGAGTCGACTCAAAAGTGGACTGGGAGGACACATGTTAAGGCACCTAATAGCACGTCTTTTGAGTCGACTCAAAAGTGGACTGGGAGGACACATGTTGAGGCACCTAATAGCACATCTTTTGAGTCGACTCAAAAGTGGACAGGGAGGACACATGTTGAGGCACCTAATAGCACGTCTTTTGAGTCGACTCAAAAGTGGACTGGGAGGACACATGCTAAGGCACCTAATAGCACGTCTTTTGAGTCGACTCAAAAGTGGACTGGGAGGACACATGTTGAGGCACCTAATAGCACGTCTTTTGAGTCGACTCAAAAGTGGACTGGGAGGACACATGTTGAGGCACCTAATAGCACGTCTTTTGAGTCGACTCAAAAGTGGACTGGGAGGACACATGTTAAGGCACCTAATAGCACGTCTTTTGAGTCGACTCAAAAGTGGACTGGGAGGACACATGTTGAGGCACCTAATAGCACGTCTTTTGAGTCGACTCAAAAGTGGACTGGGAGGACACATGTTAAGGCACCTAATAGCACGTCTTTTGAGTCGACTCAAAAGTGGACTGGGAGGACACATGTTGAGGCACCTAATAGCACATCTCAGCCAAAGCTCCGGCGCGGCATGACCATCACCTGACGTAGGGGGAGGAGGGTGCTGGGTGGGGTGGGGTGGGGTGGGCCCTGGTTGGCACATGTCCACTATCAGTTGATTTTTGAGGCGCCTCAAAAATCAACTCAATGCAGGAGGGTGTTGGGTGGGATGGGGTGGGGTGGGATGGGGTGGGGTGGGGTGGGCACATGTCCACTATTAGAAGAGGGAGGAAAAGGAAGGAGGGAGAGAAGCGGAAAGTGTCTCAGGGGGGAAGTTGGGGGGCAAGTTGGGGGGGAAGTTGCGTTGCGACTGATCGAACCCTGGCATTTCACTCTTGCATCTTTTATATTTTTTCCCCGTATATATGCACACTAGTATTGAATTGGTTCAGTTTATAGCGAAACAGTGATTCTACCTACGGGTGTACGAACCTCGGGCACGTTATAGATGGCGACGAGACTCAGAATGATGTGATGCCTAGAATGCTCAAAAGCTCAGCCGCACACAACCGCACTCAGCCGCACATAACCGCACATAACCTACCTCAAGCACATTGTAGATTACGACAAGCTTCAGAATGTTTTGCCCGCGGATCCAGTGGTAAATGAGGCTGACGTCAGCCTGCTGTAGCGCCAGCACACCGCATGCAATGATGACGCCCTTGCCGACGTCAGCTATGTCGTCCACACCCAGATGCAGCCGCCCCCTCCTGGAGTACAGTACAGGACGGTGAAATATAAAATCAGCGTTATACGGACAACACCCATATTGCGAAGTGTGCATATGGCAATGTGCGCAAATATTTGAAAAGGCAGCAATACATGTATGAAACGACGCATGCAATAAGCATCAAGAGCGGGAAAGAGATGGACCGTTTGTTATCAAGCACAGGCATTAGCTCACCAGGGTGCTTGGGGCAATTCGGGTGACCTGGGCGTGGATAGCCTAGAGTTGAAAATTTCAGAGGTTTTATTTCTCCTTAGAGGCATAGCTTAGCCCTGCATCTTCTTGTTCCCTGGGCGTGGCTTTTGAGTCGACTCAAAAGTCACCTCGTTACCATGGCACACGACACGCTTTGTTTCTTCTTAGAGGCATAGCTTAGCCCTGCTGGCATCTTCTTGTTCCCTGGGCGTGGTGTGGCACTGATAAAGGCTTGATAGGGCCTTCCCTTTTCAGCCAGAACATGTCTGTCCCTGCTTTACTCCACTGCTAAGAACTGGGTTCTGAGAATTAATTGAGCACTTAGCTTTACATAGCGTGTACCATACTGCTGTTCTTTTGCTTAAACGTGGACTATACAAGTGCTGCTCTCTGCGAATCATGACTGATCATCACAGGCAGTAGCTCACCAGGGTGCTAGGAGCAACCGAAGCAGGAGGAGGAAGAGGCGGATGGGGAGGATGGCGAGGAGCGAGAGGAAGGAGTCGAGACACACGAGGTAGCCCATTATGATCAGCTGCGGGGTGGGAGGCGGCGGGGAACGGGGAGTTTGGGAGTACGGGAGGGGGGGAGAGGAGTGCACACATGCATGAGAGGAGTGCACACATGCATGAGAGGAGTGCACACATGCATGAGAGGAGTGCACACATGCATGAGAGGAGTGCACACATGCATGAGAGGAGTGCACACATGCATGAGAGGAGTGCACACATGCATGAGAGGAGTGCACACATGCATGAGAGGAGTGCACACATGCATGAGAGGAGTGCACACATGCATGAGAGGAGTGCACACATGCATGAGAGGAGTGCACACATGCATGAGAGGAGTGCACACATGCATGAGAGGAGTGCACACATGCATGAGAGGAGTGCACACATGCATGAGAGGAGTGCACACATGCATGAGAGGAGTGCACACATGCATGAGAGGAGTGCACACATGCATGAGAGGAGTGCACACATGCATGAGAGGAGTGCACACATGCATGAGAGGAGTGCACACATGCATGAGAGGAGTGCACACATGCATGAGAGGAGTGCACACATGCATGAGAGGAGTGCACACATGCATGAGAGGAGTGCACACATGCATGAGAGGAGTGCACACATGCATGAGAGGAGTGCACACATGCATGAGAGGAGTGCACACATGCATGAGAGGAGTGCACACATGCATGAGAGGAGTGCACACATGCATGAGAGGAGTGCACACATGCATGAGAGGAGTGCACACATGCATGAGAGGAGTGCACACATGCATGAGAGGAGTGCACACATGCATGAGAGGAGTGCACACATGCATGAGAGGAGTGCACACATGCATGAGAGGAGTGCACACATGCATGAGAGGAGTGCACACATGCATGAGAGGAGTGCACACATGCATGAGAGGAGTGCACACATGCATGAGAGGAGTGCACACATGCATGAGAGGAGTGCACACATGCATGAGAGGAGTGCACACATGCATGAGAGGAGTGCACACATGCATGAGAGGAGTGCACATGAGAGAGGAGTGCACACATGCATGAGAGGAGTGCACACATGCATGAGAGGAGTGAGAGGAAGGAGTCAAGACACACGAGGTAGCCCATTATGATCAGCTGTGAGAAGAGGCGGGTGGTGTGGGAGAAGAGGTGTGGGCAGATGCATGAGAGGAGTGATGAGAGGCAGGCGACAACCCAGACAAGCCAAGTAGCCTGTGAATTGAGCGATTTCTGAGACATCTCAAAAGACGGAACGAAACCGTCTCACCACTTTACACCGCACTACACCCCTCACCAGCTCGCACTGCCATCTCTCTGCGCACGTCCGCGCCCTTGCCACCTTGTCTCTCTCCTCACGAAACTCAAACCTTCTCACCGTTTTACACTGCTCTGGATTCCTCACCAGTTCACAGCGCCATGGCACGTTGAACATGGTGTTGTAAACCTTCTCTCACCTCACGTCCGCGCCCTTGCCGCCCTCCCTCGCGGTGACTTTGCGTCGACTGAAAGCACACCGCATTACACCGCTCTGGATCCCTCAGCCTCTCACCAGCTCACACCGCCACGGCACGTTGAACACGGTGTTGTAAACCTTCTCTCTCCTCACGTCCGCGCCCTTGCCGCCCTTGTCTCTCTCCACACTGAACTCAACCTTCTCACCGTTTTACACCGCTCTGGATCCCTCACCAGCTCACACCGCCATGGCACGTTAAACATGGTGTTGTAAACCTTCTCTCTGCGCACGTCCGCGCCCTTGCTGCCCTCTCTTGCTGCACCGTCCCTCCCCACCACCTCCTTCCACAGATACGACAAGGCAGAGCCGTCCACCACCAGCGCTGGGGCAACGGGGGAGTGGGATGGAAAAGGAGTCAGGTTGGTAATGGGGGTGTGGGGTGGGGGTGGGTGGGGTGCGGGGGGAGGTTGGGGGTGCGGGGGAGAACGAGCAAACGCGCGTGAGAGAAGGAAAATGCGAAGGGAAGCGAGGGAGGATAAACCAGGAAGAAGGGGAAGAATGTGGAGGAGGAGGAATCATTTGCAAGAGGAGGAAGGTAAAACCAGGGAGGGGAAGCATTCTCGAGCACAAGGGGGAGAGTCCCACTCCATCACACTCCATCCCCAGATGTTCCAGCCCCCCACATGCCTTACCCCACACCTCAACCCCCCCTTCATCCCCAGATAAGCCCTAGCCTCCTACCAGCTTTATCCAAGCCGTGTGCAGGGGGATGTGCCGCTACCCACTGCTTCAGCTTCGGCGTGTCCGAACCTGATGCCGAGCCTGACGGCTGTCGCTGCAGCCCCGAACCACCGCTGCTGCTCCCCCCATCAGCTGTCGGTCCTGATGGCGAACTTACTCCCCAGCCTTTTCCCGAGCCTTGCCGTTGCAATGTGGCTGCCGAACCTGTCCCCGAACCTGTCCCTGCAGTCTGCTTCGGCGGCGTTTCCCAAAGCAGCTCAGCAGCAGCGGCAGCCACAGCCGCGGCTGCAGCAACGCGGGGCGACGGGCCCGCTGGGGTGTTTTCCCCTGAAAAAGTCGTGCTTATGGATAAACTAATCGGGCGAGGGGGTTTTTGAGGGGTATCGAGGTGAATGTTGGATGGGCGCGGGGAACAGGGGGTGGATGGGCGGGAAGAGCGAGGAACCAATTCGGGGGTTGTCGCGGCGGAGCTGGCGGAAGCGCTGATGGCGGAAGCGCTGGTGGCGGAAGCACTACTGGCGGAAGCACCAGAGGCGGAAACCGCGGCGGCAGGGGCAGAAGAATTAGCAAACGCGATTGGGGGAACTCCGCTACAAGCTCTTTCGTGGTGTTCATTCTTTCTCGCCACGTCAGCTGTCATGTCAGCTGCCACGTGTCCACAACCTGCACGATCAGCCGCGGTGGTAACAGTCGCTCTATCCCGTAACTTCGCGGATTCTTCTAGTAGCGTCATTGAATCTGGTTTAGCGAAACCATCGACAGAAGGAAGTAACGCCACGCGAAGCGCTTCCGACTAGCGAACGTATACTCTAGGAAGATTGCTAGTTCAAATCAGAATGCTTATCTGACACATTGTGATAGACTGCCAAGGTGATATAACCTGCAAATTCGCTAGGAATAACCTGCTAATTTTCTAACCTACGGGCATGGAGCATTGGTAAGCTTGAGCATGCCCAGGTGAATCACCCGCGCACCACACGCCGTTGGCGTGACGTGAATCTCTAGGCGTGAATTTGGGACCTTTGGCGGAAGTTTTGCCCGAATTCAGGACGACAGGGGGAGTGGCGCATCGCGCAGAGATCAGGGTGCAGCAGCGCGGGGAATTGCGTGATGCGCTTTGGGTGCTGCGCAGAGGGAAGCGGGAAAATGGCGGAGTGCGCTGACTGCTGCAGGCGGAATATGTGGGGTGCGGGATGCGATTGGCGAAGGGAAACAGTCGCGAACAAACCCCAATAATGTACCATTTCGCTAAGCTCTTTGAACAACTTCCTCACCAACCTAGCGATAAGAGTGCACAAAGCATCAGCGCAATCCTAGTTTACTACAGCCCAACAATATCGTTCCTATCGCGTCAGCTTCAGTCGCACTGATGTGCATTTTCAAGGTTTCGAAATCAAGGCTGGCAGCTAGGCAAACACGATGCAGCAGTTCCCGAGGTTTTACCAAAAAAGCTGGCTGGCTGTGTGATGGCTGATGGGAAAGGAGCAGCAGCAGCCAGCACTGCGGCAACGAGGGGAGCAGCAGTAAAAGCAGAACTTCAAATCCAGGCTTCTCAGGTTCTCGACCGTCTAGTCAGGATTAGGTGGTGATTAAGAGTTTAGAATAAGAAACGCTTGTGGTGTAGCGAGCTGTCGTAGGTCAGCGCGTAATCGGAGGTGATTGGATGATAGATGACGAATTTGGGATCCTAGGAAGCGGCGCGATCGTCACGGCATACGTCATCACCAGGAGTGCTTTCCGTCTTGGCTACCTGTGATGCGCGGCTTTCCTGCTGACCATGTCGTCTCAAAAATCGGCTTTCCTGCTTTTCTTAGATCCATTTGAGCTGCTTGCGCTGGCGTTCGGTCGAGGATCGGTCAATGCTCATTCCACCCGTTACAGCCCAGCTCTCATACTTCATCGCATCATCTAAGCGTCTCGTTTTACCTATGCGATATTTTTTTAGTGTTTTTTTTGTTCAACCTGTCATACTGACCGTGTCGTCTTACCGTCCCAGCCTCTCACGCGCTTCTCTAAGCACCAGTATTCCTGAATGCATTAGTTAAACCTCTGTTTGTTTTTAGTGAATCTCGTTCACATAGGTTAGAAACATGCATCCCCGGAAAAATCCCCCTTCTCCTTGGGATCCCCATCCCAAACCAGTCAGATCCGCCAATCTCACCTTCCGCGCGTCTCACGTCCCCCCCCCCTCGCGGAGTGCGCCTTCCGTTCCGCCATACCCTTCCGCCTCCGCTTATTCCTCCGCTCCCCCGTACCCTCCTCATCCGTACGCTTCCGCTTCCCCGTACCATTCCCCTCACCAGTACGCTTCTGCTGCGCAGTACGTTTCCGCTCCCCCTTACTCTTCCGCTCCCCTTTACTCTTCCGCTCCGCCGTACCCTTCCGCTTCCGCCTACCCCTCCGCCTCCCAGTACGCGCCTTCCGCGCCCTCGTTCCCCCCCGCGCCCCAGCGTCGCGCATCCTCCCCCTCACCGCCCGGGAGAAACTTCGTCATTCGCTTCACGTGCGACGATGACGACGACGACGGCGATGGCGACGGCGACGACAATGTTGATCCCAGTCGCGAAGGAGGTGGTAACCCGAAAAGCGACATTTCAAGCAGCAGATCGTTACCGCCGGCCAGGCGAGCCTCTCCGACCGCGATCCTTTCACCAGGGAGCGGGGCGTTAGGGGGGGGAGGGGGCGGCGGAAATACTTCCGCCGTTGCCCTTCCGCCAAGACCCGCGAGCGCGCCAGGATCTTCCACCAGTCGAACATTTTCTTCTCTCCCCGCCGCTGCGCAAGGTTCCGCCTCCGCTTCCGCTTCCGCCACCGCTTCCGCCTCTCCGCTCTCGCTTCCCCCTGGCGCGAGCAAGTCCACAGTTTGGACCGCGGGTGGCGCACAAGCCGCGCAACCCCGCGGAAGACAGACGGCGGCTGGGGTAGTTGCGCGCGCAGCTTCCGCGCGAGCACTGGGCCGCTCCCCTTCCGTCCCCCTTCCCCCAGCGGCTGCTGCTGGCGGATCTTCTCCGGTGGCGGCTGGCGCAAGCTCTGGCGGAGCAGGCGGGAGTGACGGCGGAGCTTCCTCGCAGTTTTTGAAGCAAATTGCGCTCATGCGCGAGCAGATCGCGGCTTTTGAGCGCAGGGGGGAAGGCGGGAGCTCGGGGAACTTGGTTGAGGCCGGCGGGGGGAGAGAGAGTCCGGATGCGCCTAAGGAAGGCGCAGAGCCAAGCAGCGGCGGAAACGCCAGCGGCGCTGGCGCAAGTGGGGGTGGCGCAAGCGGGACTGGCGCAAATGGGCCTGGCGCAAGTGGCGGTGGCGCAAGTGGTAGTGGTGTCAGTGCTCCTGGTGGCAGCAAAGGGGAGAAGCCTTCGAGGGAACCAAAGCAGGCTGCAGCTCCGGCTGTAGCAGCGCGGGGATCAGCACCACCAGCAGCAAAGACGGCTGTAGCACCGCCTCTGGAAAAGACTTCTGTAGCTGCGCCGGCAGAAGCGCCGCCAGCGCCAAAGGCGGCTGTACCAGCAGCACCACCTGCGGCTGTAGCAGCAGCACAGCCAGTAGCAAAAGCCTCTACACCGGCTGCTACAGGCCCGGGAGCGGCAGCTGTAGCAGTGGGTGCTGCTGACGTCTCAGCAGAAAAGGAAAAGGCTGGAGCTCCGCTTGCCAGAGCTTCTGCAGATAATGCGACTGTCTCTAGCCCCTCTCGGCCTCCCCGTTCCGCCACTCCTCCTCTCGCCGCTCCGCGTTCCTTCACCCCGCCTGTTGTCCCTCCCCGCTCCTTCACTCCCCCTGTCAACTCCCCGCGTTCCTTCACCCCCCCTGTCAACTCCCCGCGTTCTTTCACTCCCCCAGTCAACTCCCCGCGTTCCTCCACCTCCGCGCTTATCCCCCCTCCCCCCGTGCCCCCCTCTCTGGCGCGTTCCCGGTCCGCCACTCCGCCCGTGCCTCCCCGCACAGCCTCTCCCTCTCTCGCTGCTGCGGCAGCAGCAGCAACCGGAGCAGCAGCAGCAGGGGCAGCAGGAGCAGCAGGGGCAGCAGGAGCAGCAGGGGCAGCAGGGGCAGCAGGGGCAGCAGGAGCAGGATCAGCGGCAGTAGGGGCACCAGCAGCAGTAGTAGCGGATGTGCCACCTGCACCTGTGGTGACGGAATCTGCGGCGGTGGCACGCTCAGGAGATATTTCAGGTGTTTCTCTGTCCAGGCTTTCAATATCGGCGGCACCTAAGACCAAGGAAGGAGCATCAGGTGCTGTCGAGAAGGCAAGTGCGGAAGGAGGAGTAGCAGCAGCAGGAGGAGTAGCAGGAGGAGGAGGAGTAGCAGCAGGAGGAGTAGCAGCAGCAGGAGCATCTGGATCAGCAGAAAAGGCACCAGCTGCCGCCCCAGAAGCAGCTGCTGCCGGTTCTTTGTCACGTACATCTCGACAGGGCGGCGTTTCTCGTCCTGTAGCAGTCGGAGGCGGAACGGTGCGGTCGAGAGGAGGAGCAAGAGGGCTAGGTCAGGGGCGTGCGAGAGCGGGAGGAGAGGAGGGCAGTGGGCTGCTGAAGCGGGGGCTGAGCTGGAACGAACCAATCATGCTGGATGATGATGACGAGGATGAACCAATCATGCTAGATAGTGATGGTGGCGGTGTTGGTGGTGGCGGTGGTGCTGTTGATGATGGTGGTGGTGGTGGTGCTGGTGGCAATAACGGGGTTGCTCCGGTGAGTGGGATTGTCACTCAAATGCAACATCCTGGGGTGATATTCTTTTTTATGGTTTGATAGACCTGGTTGGGTGAGTGGGTGCGGGATTCCCCGTCAATCGCGTATCAACAGGCGTTGTCGAGTGCGCCTGTTGTGCGTGAGATGAAAGCAATGGTGAAGGGGCGCGTGCTCATGTGATTGTGGCTGGGTGGACACGCGACGGCAACAGAGAGGCGTGTTTAAACGCCTAGAATTGTGATTGTTTTGTTTTGGAGAGGCTGATGATGATAATGGTGGTGGAGGGGTCGTCGTGCACATGTGAAGGTGGCCTTATTGGTGAGAGCAAACGAGGGAGAGAGGGTGGGGATGTGTGGCATGGCAACGGGAGGCGAGTCAGTCGCAGAAGAATAATCTGATTGTTTTGAAATGGTCTGATGAAGACGGGTCTGATGCTGTTTGAAGAAGGGTGTGATTGTGTTTTCAAGGGCAACTTCCTGTGCCTCCTTGCCGTTCTATCTCCGTTCCCATGCCATCAATTCCCTTCCCATGCCACCACCCCCCTTCCCATGCCATCTTCTCGCTCCAATGCACCCGTCTCCCTCCTTGCCGGATTCTTCAGGACTCGCCAGAAGATGTGAAGCCCATGCACGCTGAGGTCAGCAAGCAGACTGCTGAGGTCAGCAAGCAGACTGCTGAGGTCAGCAAGCAGACTGCTGAGGTCAGCACGCGGACTGATGACGTCAGCAAGCAGAACGTTGAGGTTGGCTTTGGCAATGGTGGCAGTGCTGCTAGCGATGGCCTTGCTACAAGAGATGACCCGGACAGTGGAGAGGACATGGAGATAGATCCCATGGATGATGATGATGATGATGATGGTGCTGCTGCTGCTGCTGGTACTGCTGGTGGTGCTGGTGCTGGTAGTGGTGCTTATAATGGTGCTGGTGCTGCTGGTGGTAGTGGTGCTTTTAATGGTGTTGGTGGGGCTGGTGGTGGTGCTTATAACGGTAGTGATGGTGGTGAGGGGCGCGAGTACGATCCAATTGCAGATGCTTTTGGAGGCTGGGAGGGTGACTACAGGCGAGGTGTGACTGTAGCGGGGGGTGGGGGTATCCCAGGGGGTGGTATTGCAGCTGAAGCCCAGACGGTGATTGCAGAGGCTCTTGCCGCGGCAGCAGCAGAGGCAGCAACGGCTGGAGCAGCAGGAGCAACTGCAGCAGCAGAAGCAGCTGTAGGGAAAGCGGCAACAGCAGGAGCAGCAGGATTGGTGGCAGCAGCAGGAGGCGAAGCAGCAATGCAGGCGTCACCTGCAGGTGTGGGGGTAAAGGCAGCAGTGCAGGTCTCGCCTGGGACTGTGGGGGTGGGGGCAGCAGCAGTGCGAGGAGTAGAGGCAGCAGCAGGCGTGCAGGCGTCACCACCGCAGATTGGAGTAGAAGCAGCAGGCGTGCGAATTTCACCTGGGACTGGAGTGGAGGCAGCGCTAGAGGCGGATGGGGCGTGGGCGGGGCTGGCGAGTGTGTGGCACGGGGCTGGGGGTTTTTCCTTTGGGGGGTGGCTGGAGGAGGAGAGGGTGGAGGGGCGTGAGAGGGGCGCGCATGTGCAGGGCGCGCACACACAGGGCCCTAGAGGGCACGGCGGAAGGATGCAGGCAGAGCATATACAGGGTGCGAGGGCGCAAGGTGCAAGCGTGCAGGGCGAGAAGGAGCAGGGTGTAAGGGGGCAGGGTGTGAGAGATGATCCCCCTCCTCCTCCCCCTCCATCTCACCCACCCCCGCTGCCCGCCCCACCCCCTCCATCTGACCCCCCTCCTCCTCCAAATCCTCCTCCAAATCCTCCTCCTCCCCCTCCCCTCCCTCCGTCGTTCATGCCTGTACATGCTCTTGCTGCAGCGAATGTGCTTCCACACACACATGCGCAGGCACATGCTCCTGCACTTGCGCCTGCACAGACACATGCACAGGCACAGACACAGACATATGCACATGCACATGCACATGCACATGCACATGCACCTTCACATGCACCTTCACATGCGCATGCAGAGAAACCTATGCCCCCAACTCATCATAGCCATGACATGTCCCGTCTGCAGCAACACATCCATGCGCACATGCAACCTACAATCGCCCCTCTCCCAGCCTCCCCTCTCCCACCCGCCCCTCCAGTCTCCCCTCTCCCACCCGCCCCTCCAGCCTCCCCTCTTCCAACTTCCCCTTGTTCAAATGCCCCTCTCTCCACCCCCCCTCGCTCTGAACCTCTACCCATGCGCCCCCCTTTCACTGGCTTGGCCTGGCAAGGGGTTTGGACAGAGCAGAAGGTTTTTAACGGGCAGGTCGGGCAGGGGTTCACGGGCAGGCAGGAGGCTTTTACCGGGCAGGGTGGATGGCTCACGGAAGGAAATTCTCCCGGGCAGGTCGGGCAGGGGAATTTGGGGGCTCAAGCAGGGGAAGGAGGTTTGGGCGGGCAGGTTGGGGCGAGTGGGCGGCAGGTTTTGGAGCTTCTATGGAGGGAGGAGGAGGAGGTTGAGGCGGCATTAGAGGAGGAGAGGCAGAGGAGGAGGGAGTGTGAGGAGGAGGAGGCGAGACTGAGGAGAGGGCTGAGGCAGATTGAGAGGCGATTGGCCCTGTCGAATCAACGGTGTGCAGCGCTCCAGCACAGACGGACGCAGATCGCAGGGCGGATAGAAGCTGCTGGGGTTGGTCTGGATATGGGGAGTGGGGAAGTGGGTCCAGGTGTGGGTGCGGATGTGGGTGTGGGCTTGGGTGTGATGGGCAGTGGTGTGGTGATTGGTGCGCTTGCCCCTGTTGCTGCTATCTCTGCTGCTGCGTTTTCCCCTCCTGCTGCTGCCCCTGCCGCTGTCCCTTCTGTTCCGGCTGCTGCTGCTGAAGTTGCCTTTCCAGCTAGAGCTTCCCCTTTCGCTGCAACCGCTGCTGCTGCTGACACTGCTGCTGTCCCTGTCTCCGCTGGTACTCCCGGTTCAGCTGGCGTTCACGTTGGCCCCCCGGTCGCTGCTGCTCCGGCTCCTGCTATTGCTGCTTCTATCCCTGCTGCTCCTGTTCCGGCTGTCCCTGCTGCTCCTGCTGCTTCTGCTGCTTCTGACAGGGGCATCACTTGCACCACCCTGACCCGTGATGCAAGGAGGCACTTGCAGTTGGATGCGAGCGCATCAGAGGAAGGCGCATCTGGGGAAGGTGCATCTGGCGCATATGGTAGAGGGAGAGGCGAGGAGGAGGGAGCTGGAGGGGAGTTTAGGGTTTTGAGGGTGAAAAGGGAGAGGGAGGAGATGGGTGAGTGGGAAGATGGGAGGAGGGTGGCTAGGAGAGCGGAGGAATTTAGGCTGGAAGAGAGGGAAAGAGTGAGGGAGAGGGAGAGGGAAAGGGAGAGGGAGACAGTGAGGGAGAGGGAGAGGGAAAGGGAGAGGGAGCGAGTGAGGGAGAGGGAGAGGGAAAAGGAGAGGGAGCGAGAGAGGGAAAAGGAGAGGGAGAGAGAGAGGGGGAGGGAGAGGGAGAGAGAGAGGGAGAGAGAGAGGGTGAGGGAAAAGGAGAGGGAGAGGGAGAGGGAGAGGGAGAGGGAGAGGGAGAGCGAGAGGGGAAAGCAGAGGGAGAGGGAAGAGGGATCTGGGAGGGGCAGGGAGGAGGAGAGGAGGGAGAGAGTCAGGCCTGTGCAGGAGATGAGTGCTACAGCTGGGCCTATCGGCAGCCCAGAAAGGATGGCTATAGCCGGCGCCTTGGCTACAACCGCTGCAGCTGCTGCTTCAACTGGCGCTCGTGCTGCTGCTGTGGTTCCGGCCAGTGCTGGTGGTGCTGTGGCTGCTGCTCCAGCAGCAACATGCAGCAGTGAGGAAGCTGAGGTGTTAAAGCGAGCAGAGGTGATCCGACAGAGGGCCGTTGTTGTTGAGTCTGCTAGTAAAGCGGATGATGCTGAAGTGATGCACAGGGCACAGGTGTTAAGGCAGAGGCTCGTGTCTGAGTATGCTAGGAAGAACGCTCAGCTGGTTAAGCAAGGATCAGCTAAAGGGAAAATGGCTGATAACGGGTCTGCTAGTAATAAGGATGTTGAAGCTATTGCAACAGGTACAGCTGGTGCTGCTGCTGCTACAGGTGCGGCTGGTGCTGCTGCTGCCACTGCAGGTGCTAGTGGCGATGGCACTGCAACGCCAGCTGATGCTGTTGCTGCGGCTGTCGTTACTACTGGAGCTGCTGTTACCACTGCCCCAACTGCTGCTACAATTGGTGGTGTTCTTGTTACAACCGGTGCTGCCACTGCTGCTACTGCAGCTACAGCTGCTGCGGAAACCGCTACAGCCTCTGCTGCTACAGCTGCCGATGCAGCTACAGGTGGCAGTGGGAGTGACGATGCAGCAGAGGTGATGAGGCGAGCACAGGTGATCCGCCAAAGGCTGCTGGCACAGCTGGCGGCCAAGGGCGGGGGGGGGGCTGGGAGGGAGGGGAGTGGGGCGGGCAGGGGAGGGGCTGGAGGAGGGAGGGAAGGGAGTGGGGTGGGGAGGGGAGTGGCGGGGTTTGGAATGGAAGGGAGTGTGGTGGGGAGGGGAGGGGTTGAGGGGGGCAGAGGAAGGGTAGGAGCAGGGAGGGAAGGGAGTGGGGCGGGCAGAGGAGGTGTAGGAGCAGGGAGAGGAGGGAGTGGGGCGGACAGTGGAGGGATGGTGGGGGGCAGAGGGGCGGTGGCAGGTGGAGGAGGGGTTGTGGCAGGTGCAGGGAAGGGAATATCTGCTGCTGCTGTTAGTCTGTCTGTTGGTGGTGCTGCTCGTGGTGGTGGTGGTGCTGGTGCTGCTGCTGGTGGTGGTGTTGCTGCCGCCACTCCTGCCACTGCCACTGCCAATGCCTCCCCGTCTGCTCCTGCTGCAGCTGATGTGTCAGCTGCTCCAATTGGCAGTCCGGCGAGAGCAAGGGATGTGGCCTTTGGAGGGCGGGGTGCAAGCATTCTAGGTATGAGTAGTGCCAGCCAGAGCAGCCCAGGTAGCAGGGTTGGGATGGGTGTGAGGGGTGGAAAGGGGAGGGGTGATGGGGGAGAGAAGGTGGCGGAGAGAAGGCTTCAGGTGTCCATTCAGGTGAAAGTGGAAGCCCATGAGGAAGCAGTTAGCAGGGTTGTGACGTCAGGTGCACCAGTGGGAGTGACGTCAGGGTCTGGACGGGGAGGGGTGAAGTCAGGTGGAATAGGGAGGAGTGAAATGGTGGGGCGATCGCTGACAGCAGTAGCAGGAGAAGCAGCAAGGGGAGCATCAGTGGAGAGTGTAGGAGGTAAGGCAGCGATGAGCAAAGTGGTAGAAGCAAGATCGGGAGGAGAAAGGAGTGAGGCAGCAGGGAAGGGAGCGAGAGCAGAAGCAGCAGCAACAGGTGTGGCGGCTGTACTACCAGCAGTGGAAGCAACACTGGTAGCAGCAGCACCGCCAGCAGCAGCACCGCCAGCAGCAGCACCGCTTGTTGCAGCACGGAATGAGAAGCAGAGGGAGCAGCAGAAGGAGAAGGAGAAGCAGAGGGAACAGCAGAAGGAGATTGAGAAGCAGAGGGAGCAGCAGAAGCAGAAGGAGAAGCAGGGGGAGCAGCAGAAGGAGATTGAGAAGCAGAGGGAGCAGCAGAAGGAGAAGGAGAAGCAGAGGGAGCAGCAGAAGGAGATTGAGAAGCAGAGGGAGCAGCAGAAGGAGCAGGAGAAGCAGAGGGAACAGCAGAAGGAGATTGAGAAGCAGAGGGAACACCAGAAGGAGATTGAGAAGCAGAGGGAGCAGCAGAAGGAGCAGGAGAAACAGAGGGAACAGCAGAAGGAGATTGAGAAGCAGAGGGAGCAGCAGAAGGAGAAGGAGAAGCAGAGGGAACAGCAGAAGGAGATTGAGAAGCAGAGGGAACAGCAGAAGGAGATTGAGAAGCAGAGGGAGCAGCAGAAGGAGCAGGAGAAACAGAGGGAACAGCAGAAGGAGATTGAGAAGCAGAGGGAGCATCAGAAGGAGCAGGAGAAGCAGGGGGTGCAGCAGAAGGAGCATGAGAAGAAGGGGGGGCAGCAAACGGAGCAAGAGAAGCAAAAAGATCAGGGGAAGAAGAGGAAGGAGCGGGAGCAGCAGGACGAGCAGAGGAAAGCGCAAGAGAATAAGCGGGGAGGGCAGGAGAGACCAGGTGGTGAGCAGCATAAAGCAGTGAAAAGGGGTGAGCGGGAGGGTGGAAAGAATGTGGAAGGAACAAAGGAGATCGCTTCTGTCAGCGAGGTGAAGGGGGATAGGGGAAAGGAGGGAGAGGAGAAGAGAGACGAGGAGAAGAGGCAGAAGAAGGAGGCGAGGGGAGCAGTAATGTCAGGAGGGGGGAGAGAGGGAGAGGAGAGGAAGGGAGGGGAGAGTGGGGGAGGGGTGAGTGGTGGTGCTGTTTTGGAACAAGGGAGGAGGGTGGGTGAGACTGTGACTGGTGACTCAGGGCAAGGGAAGAGGCGACGAGGTGAAGAGGAGGACAGAGAGAGGCGGGTGAGAGCAAGGGAGGAAGAGGATAGGCGGAGAGAGGAGGGGAGGAGACGAGAGGAGGTGGGGATGAGAGAAGAGATGAGAAGGAGGGAGGAGGAGAGAAGGAGAGAGGAGGGGGTGAGGAGAGAGGAGAGCGGGAGGAGGGAAGAGGGGGGAGGAAGAGAGGACGGCAGGAGGAGGGAGGAGGGAGGAAGGAGAGAGGAGGGGGGAAGGAGGGAGGAAAGGGGATGGAAAGAGGAGAGAGGGAGGAGGGAGGAAGGGGCTAGGAGAGACGAAGGGGGCAGGAGGGAGGAGGGTAGGAGGAGAGACGAGCGGGAAAGGAGTGAGGAATGGCAGAGGAGGGAGGAGGGTAAAAAGAGAGAGGAGGGTAGGGGGAGAGAAGAGGGCGGGATGAGGGACGAGCATATGCATGAGGGAGGCTGGAGGGAGAGTGGTAAAAAAGAGGAGGCAAAGGGGAAAAAGGGGGGTGCGGAGGGGGGTGAGAACCATAAACGCGGAGCTAGGGGGGTGACTGGGGAAGGAGTGCAAGTGAGGGTGCAAGAGAGGGTGCAAGAGAGGGTGCGGGAAGGAGTGCAAGAGAGGGTGCGGGAGCGGGTCCGGGTGAGAGCGAGAGGAGTGTTGGAGGGAGGGGCGAGGGAGAGGAGTGTGGATGAGTATGAGAGTCCGCTGGTGATGTTCCGGTGCTACCGACACTCCCCTGTGTTCATGGCTCGATGGGGGGCTGTGGTGGAATGCGGTGAGGAGGGGCAGGAGGAGGGGAAGGAGGGGCAGGAGGAGGAGAAGGAGGAGGGGCAGGAGAGGCAGCAGGAAGGGAAGGAAGAGAAGGAAAGGAAGGAGGGGCAGGAGGGACACAGAGTGGATCTAGGGCAGAGTCAGCAAAGTCAACAGAGTCAACAACAGCAGCAGCAGCTGCAGCTGCAGCAGCAGCCCGAGCGAGGCCCATCACCCCATCCGCCCCCTTCCCCCCTCTCTTCCCACGCTTTGCGAGTCCACGAGGCATCGATC
Source organism: Closterium sp. Naga37s-1 (assembly GCA_947471745.1). Classification (NCBI taxonomy): domain Eukaryota; kingdom Viridiplantae; phylum Streptophyta; class Zygnematophyceae; order Desmidiales; family Closteriaceae; genus Closterium; species Closterium sp. Naga37s-1. The sequence goes on along the minus strand of CANJKZ010000024.1, from coordinate 507,631 downwards.
GATCCCCACCGTGTGATCTGCGCCGCCCAGCTGCGCGGCCAATGCGTGGACGCCAAGTGTCGCCTGCAGCACCTGCTGCCCCACCCTGTGCGCTTTGCCCCTGTGATCAGGGTAGTGCGGGACGATGCTGAAAGGGTTGCTGATAACGTGTATGCAGAGAGTGTGGCAGGAGCAGCAGCAACAGCAGCAGCAGAAGTGGGGGGAGCAGGTGCTGAAGGAAAAGAGAGGGCAGCAGAAGTGGGGACAGCAGGTGCTGAAGGAAAAGGGAGGGCGGCAGAAGCAGCACAGAGTGTTAAACCAGCAGCAGGGGCCAGCCAAGAAGCAGATCCGTTACAAGCTGATGCAATACAAGGGTCTGCGTTAGAAGGAAACCACTCAGTGGTGTCGCTCCTTCGAGCATCCATCTTAAAGCCCTATCTTCAACCCCACCACCTTATCCCATTGCCTGGTAAGAAACGCCAGCCTCCCCCCTGCCCTACCTTTCCCCCGTACCTCCTCCCAGTCCCTTTCCCTAAAGACACTTGGCTGCCCAGCAAACATATCACATACACCCCAATCTGCCCGGAAACGGCTCTCGGCGAATCAGGGCTCGGCGGGAAGGTGTTAAGGGCCCGAAAGGTTTTATCGGAGGTTTTGGCTTCTGCTGCTGAAGTGTCTTTTGCTTCAGCTGCTGCTGCTAGAAGCGGGGGTGTTGGGGGGAGATGGGGAGGAGGAGGAATGGGAGGAGCAGGAGGAGGAGCAGGAGTGGGAGTAGAGGGAGCGTGGGGAGTTGCAGGGGCAGGAGGGAGCGGGGAGAAGGGGAGTAAGGAGGGAGGGAAGGGAGATGGGGGAGAGAGGATTGGTAAGGGGGGCAGGATGAGCGTTTGGGATAGGGTGAGTGGGGGTGTGGAGGGGGTTTTTGGAGAAACGAGAGTGAGTGGGGTTGAGAGGGAATGTGAAGGTGTGAGAGAGGGAGTGAGGGAGGAAGAGAGGTTGCCACTGCACCTTCCCCTCTCTCTGCTCCTTTCTGGAACGGTGGATTTCTGGGGCGGTGAAAGCTGTCCTGTGATTGGTGAGAGGTGCCACGTGGACCAGTCCTATTGGTCAAGAAAATTGCAGGAATGGGAGAAGAGGGGGCGTGTGGAAAGGGAGGGGTCGGCTGAGGGGGTTACTGTGGAAGAGGGAGAGGAGGGAGAGGGAAGGAAGCAGGAGGGGGAGGAAAAAATGAAGGCGGAGAAGGGGAAGGGGCAGGAAGAGGAGGAGGGGAAAAGGAAGGGGAAGGAAGAGGAGAAGGGAGAAGCGGGGAGAAAGAGGAACGAGGAATGTAAACAGCCCGAGGGGGAGACAGGGGGAAAGAGAGACTCAAATACAGACGTGACAGGGGGAAGGAGAGACTCAAATACAGACGTGACAGGGGGAAGGAGAGGCTCAAATACAGACGTGGCGGGGAGATCCGTGTCGAAAGAGCCAGAAGACAAGACAGCTTCTCAATCCCCCTACCTCTCGCCTCTCTCTCACTCTGATCTCGCTCTCCTCTTTGCCTTCAAGCAGTTGCCCCTGCTGCCCATGCCAGGCCAGCCCCTGTCCTTTATCCACCTGAATCGGATCGACCCGTCTCTCAAGGGAATGGGGCGGCTGCTCTTTGCTGCGTGTGCGCCTGAACCAACCGCTGCCACTTTGGAAACTGTAAGTCTTTGCCTTAAAGCAGTTGCCCCTGCTGCCCATGCCCGGCCAGCCCCTGTCCTTCATCCACCTCAGTCAGATAGACCCATCGCTCAAGGGAATGGGGGGGCTTCTTTTTGTTGCTTGTTCGCCTGAACCCACCGCTGCTACCCTGGAAACGGTGAGAGATTCTTAGCTGTACCCCAGCTGCCCATGCCATGCCAGCCCCTGTCATTCATCCACCTGAGTCAGATAAGGGATCGGGACGGCTGCTTTTTGCTGCTTGTTCCCCTGAACCCACCGCCGCTACCCTGGGTACAGTGAGTCATTCCCAGTTCTACCCCGCACCTGCCCCACCTGGTTCGACCGAATGTCCTTCACTCCTCCCCTCACACACCTCCTCCTCCTGTGTCTCTCGACTTACCCGTCCCACCTCCCCTTGAGGTAGCAGCTTTCTGTTACCTTACTAGCGCATTTCCTGTACCTCCAGCCGGGCCGGGTAGCAGAAGCAGCTTGCTGGGTTACTTTTGAGTCGACTCAAAGTCACCTTGAGGTAGCAGCTTTCTGTTACCTTACTGGCGCATTTCCTGTACCACCAGCCGGGTAGCAGAAGCAGCTTGCTGGGTTGACTGATGTGTCACCCCTGCCTCTTTCCCGACACACCCATACTCCCTCCCTGTCAGATCGTCGACTCACTAGCGCATTTCCTCTACCACCAACCAGAAAAATTCCCAACTCATTGACTCAAAACCCGTGCTTGTCCCTCCCATCATGCCCTCCCCGTCAGGTCATTGCCTCGCTAGCGCATTTCCTGTACCACCAGCCGGGCAGCACAGCTGCAGCAGCTTTCTATGTTGACTCAAATGTCACCCCTGCCTCTGCCCCAACACACCCATCCACCGCAGGTCATTGCCTCGCTAGCACATTTCCTGTACCACCAGCCGGGCAGCAGCAGCACGTGGCATGTCTTCTTTCGCCTGGCTTTATCCTCCTCGCGCCTTCCTCTCCCCCTCATCTCCCCCTCCTCTCCCTATCCTCCCTCCCCGTCAGGTCATTGCCTCGCTAGCGCATTTCCTGTACCACCAGCCGGGCAGCAGCAGCACGTGGCACGTCTTCTTCCGCCTCTTCGCCCTCCTCCCCGCGCTGCTGCACCTGCCGTGGCTTTACTGCATGGCGCGGCTTCGCAGGGAGTTTGAAGTCAAGGAGCAGATGGCAGCCCTGGTGCAGTGCTGTGTGAGTGGGTGGGGACCGTTGTGTGATTGCGAGTTGAGAAAGGGTGGTTGTAAGAAAGGGAAGAGTGTGTGTGGCTCTACTTCCGCATGCTGCGACAACACGCAGGGAGTTTGAGCTCAAGGAGCAGATGGCAGCTCTGGTGCAGTGCTGTGTGAGTGGGTGGTATGGTGATGGGTGGTGCCTGCTGTGTGAGTGAGGGGTGTTGGGGTGAATTCCTAGTCACTGCGACAACACGCAGGGAGTTTGAGCTCAAGGAGCAGATGGCAGCTCTGGTGCAGTGCTGTGTGAGTGGGTGGTATGGTGATGGGTGGTGCCTGCTGTGTGAGTGAGGGGTGTTGGGGTGAATTCCTAGTCACTGCGACAACACGCAGGGAGTTTGAGCTCAAGGAGCAGATGGCAGCCCTGGTGCAGTGCTGTGTGAGTGTGGGGTGTCGGGAGAACAGAAGGGAGGGGGGTAAAAAATTGGGTTCAAGGGGGAGGCTCTGGGTGAGAGAGGGGAGAGGGTGTGGGCCACAAGTGAGAAAGTGTGATGTGTCCCTGCGAGCTGACTCCTTGAGTCGACTCAAAAGTGTGATGTGTCCCTGCGAGCTGACTCTTGAGTCGACTCAAAAGTGTGATGTGTCCCTGCAAGCTGACTCTTGAGTCGACTCAAAAGTGTGATGTGTCCCTGCGCAAGCATCTAACTGCACTCACCAACCCCCCTCCTCCCCTTCCCCCCATCTCCTTCTCTCTTCTCTCTGCTTCCCTGCCCATTCTCTCTCCTGCCCACAGTCCCTCTACCTGCCCACGTGGCATCAACTGCAATGGCACAAGGCATCAGCACAAGTCTCATGCACAAGTCTCTAGCCACACTCACCCCCCAAAAACCCCCTCTCATGTTCCCTGTTCGCTCACAGTCCCTCTACCTGCCCACGTGGCATCAACTGCAATGGCACAAGGCGGCAGCACAAGTCTCAAATCACACTCATCTAACCACAAACCCCTGTCTGCCCCCCTGTTCTATCCCTTGCCCGCAGTCCCTCTACCTCCCTTCATGGCATCAGCTGCAATGGCACAAGGCGGCAGCACAAGTCTCAAATCACACTCATCTAACCACAAACCCCTGTCTGCCCCCCTGTTCTATCCCTTGCCCACAGTCCCTCTACCTCCCTTCATGGCATCAGCTGCAATGGCACAAGGCGGCAGCACAAGTCTCAAATCACACTCATCTAACCACAAACCCCTGTCTGCCCCCCTGTTCTATCCCTTGCCCACAGTCCCTCTACCTCCCTTCATGGCATCAGCTGCAATGGCACAAGGCGGCAGCACAAGTCTCAAATCACACTCATCTAACCACAAACCCCTGTCTGCCCCCCTGTTCTATCCCTTGCCCACAGTCCCTCTACCTCCCTTCATGGCATCAGCTGCAATGGCACAAGGCGGCAGCACAAGTCTCAAATCACACTCATCTAACCACAAACCCCTGTCTGCCCCCCTGTTCTATCCCTTGCCCACAGTCCCTCTACCTCCCTTCGTGGCATCAGCTGCAATGGCACAAAGCATCAGCACAAGTCTCCTGCACTGCAGCAGCAGACACCTGGACCAACACCCTCCTCCTCCTCTCCCACTGCCCCCTCCTCCCCTCACACACCCCCTCCCCCTCACCCCCCTCTCTAGCCCACACCCCTCCCTCTCCTCCACTTCCGCCACCTCCTCTCCTCCTCCTCGTCCCCTTGGGATCCGATGCAGCAGCAGAGATGCAGGAGAAGGGAGCAGCACTAGACTCAATCACTCCCCATCTGCGCTCGTCTCTCGGCTTATCAAACCCTAACGCCGCCCCCGCGCAATCATCCCGCGTTTCCTCGGCCGCTACACCCCAAGGGGTGTCCCTCTCGGGTCTATTGAGTCAACTCCCTCCCCCCATGTCCACCCCGCCTGTGGTTGACCCGGTCAACGCGAGTCAACGCAGTGCAGAGGCGCTTGACTGTGCCCTGCAGCTGCTGCTGGTGTGGGGGGAGGGCGGGGAGGGGAGGAAGGTGTGGGAGTGGGTCGGGATGGTGGTGAGTGCGGTGGAGAGGTGTGGGAATGGGGGGAGGGAGGGAGGTGTGGGAGATGAAGAGGGGGGTAAGGGACAGGGAGAAGGGGCAACGGAGGAAGGAGAATTTAATGGAGGAGAAATGGCAGCAGCACTAACAGCGGCACCAACAGCGGCACCAACAGCAGCAGCAGCAGCAGTAGCAGCAGAAGCGTTACTATCCTGCCTCACACCGCTTGATGCTGCCGTCTTTTTCCTCTCTGCCGCCCACCTTCTCTCCGCCGGCAGCTTTCCTGACACTGTAGCAGCCAAGATCGGATTCCGGCAAGATTTGATTCCGCTGGTGGACATGCCCTGGGTGGCAGATTGTCAGCATGTGGGGTGGGTGTTGCCTGAGGGAGAACAAATGGTTGGGGCTGTTCTGGAATCTGCAAGGAAGTTTCTTGCGATGAAGGCAAGAGAAGGGGCGGAGGAGAGGCGGCAAGGAGACAAAGGAAGAGGGAAAGAGAGGGAGGGAGGGCGAGAGGGCGAGGGGTTGCTGTTGGCACGTGTTGCTGTGGCAATCTCGCTGGTACGATATTCAGCCTGCAACAGACAGCTAGGTGTTTCCTCAGGTGTTGCTTCAGGTGTTGACGGTCCTCCTCCTGTTTCATCCCCACGACAGTCTGATTCGGTACCCTCTTCTGTATATGCAGCCACTTTAGAAGCTGTTGGTAGTGTTCTGAAAGAGCTGTTATGGGGAGAAGGCGAGGATGCGAGTGACTTTAATAAGGGACCTAGTATGGGAGATGCTTATAAGGAGTATGAAATGCTGGTAGAGCTAGTGGTGGTGTGTGTGTGGGCGCTGGCAGAAACAGGGGGGGCAGAGGGAGTGAGGGAGGGAGTGAGAGTGTGGGAACGAGCAGAGAAGGTGCTTTTTGGTGGTGGAGGGGAGGAGGGAAGGAAGGAGGGTGGGGGAGAGGAGGGAAGGAAGGAGGGAGGAAGGGCAGAGGAGGGAGATGGAGGGGAAGAGGGCGAGGGGGATGAGAGAGGGGGGAGTGGAGGACGAGGGAGGGGGAGGGGTGGGAAGAGGGCGAAAGGGCAAGGGAGAGGGAGAGGGAGAGGCAAGAAAGGAAAAGCAGCGGCAGCAGCAGAAGCAGAGGCAGCAGCAGCAGCAGCTGCCGAAGCAGAAGCAGCGGCGGCGGCAGCAGCAGCAGAGGCTGCAGCGGCAGCAAAAGCAGCTGCATACTGCCGATTCGCCTTCTTCCGGTCTCTCTTCTCCCTCCAGTACTGCCAAACGGAGCCGCCCAGCCCGCAAGAGCAACAGATCAGCACCCAGGCATTGGGCGGCACTAGTGGTGTTTTCCAGTCCCAGCAGGCAACGGGCGGCACTGGTGGTGCTGCAGTGTATGGGCTCATGTGTCGCTCTCTGCGCTCCTTGCTGCACTCTAGAGATCTTGCAGTGTCGCCCTCTCTCGCTGCTGTTGCAGCCGGTGCTGATAATGCCGCTGCTGCTGCTGCTGCTGGCGCTGATGATGGGGTTTGTATGGATATGGAAAGCAGTGCTACTAAGCTTGCAGCAGCAGCAGCAGCAGCGAGTGCAGCAGTGAGGGAGGCAGTGAGGAGCGGGGGTTACCTGCATGTGAGGGATTCTGTCCATTGGGCCCTCGCTCTTGCTGCTGCTCATCCTTCCGCTACCACCCACACTCCCACTGCTACCCGCACTCCCACTGCTCTTGATCCTTCAGCCTCTGTTGGCCCTTCAGGTTCTCATCCCTCCACTGCCCCTTCTCTGGACTCTTCCGTCCCTCCTCCCCACCCCCCTCTCTCCATCCCTTCTCTCCTCCTCTGGGCTCAATCACACTCTCTCCTCCATCTCCTCCTCCCTCCTCTCCACCCTCTCTTCCCCTCCTCCTCTCCTTCCCTCACACCATCACCCAGCCACCTTCCCTCCCCATCACCTCCCTTCACCTCGGAATACCCCCCTCAAGTGCAACAGGCCCTCTCGTTCCTCCTAGGCCCCCCCAATTTCGACTTCTCTCTCCTCAACACGTGTATGGGGATCGGCTTTGCTCCTTCAGTCATTTCTCTCGCTGCTCCTGCTCCTGCTCCTGCTCCTGCTCCTGCTCCTGCTCCTGCTCCTGCTCCTGCTCCTGCTCCTGCTCCTGCTCCTGCTCCTGCTCCTGCTCCTGCTCCTGCTCCTGCTCCTGCTCCTGCTCCTGCTCCTGCTCCTGCTTCGAGTGCTCTTTCTCGCACCCCATCTTTTCCTCCTAATCACCCCAAAGAGGCTCGGCAGCTAGAGCAGGTTCGGCAAGCCCTGGACCTCCTGCCTCGGAACGTGCCTCTTGCCCGAACCTACCTCCATCTCCTGTTCGGTAACAACCTTCCGAACGTGCTCCAAGCCACGGCTGCTGCAACGGCTGCAGCTTCAGAAGCTGCTTCAAAGCCGAAGCCGAAGCAGAAAGGGAGGTCCGGCGAAGGTACCGAGCCTGTTACCCTACCTCCGACCGTCAACCCGTCCCAACTGACCCATGCGGTTACCGTGTTACTAACGGCGTTGCAGCAGGGGGGAGGAGGGGTGGGAGCAGCAGCAGGGGGGGCAGGGTCAGGGCATCCTGGCTGGGAGGCAGAATGGACGGTGCTGATCGACGTTGCGGATGTGATCATGGCGAATCGGACGGCTGCGTGTGCGATTGCTCGTGTGGCTGTGGCTATCCACCCTCTGTCGAAGCAACTGCGAGAAAGAGAGGTGGGCTATGGGGGGGGTGGGGAGGAGAAGAGTTGGGGGTTGGAAAAATGGAGATTGGAGAATAGAAAGGCAGGAATTGGAGGGGGCTGTGAAGCACTCCTTTGATCTGTTGGTGCGGGCTTTTAACCGTGTTCCTTTTTTGCGCTTGCGTTTGTGTTTGTGTGTGTATGTCTCTCCCGGTGTGCGGTGGGTGTGTCTGTGGGGGAATGAGGCAGGAGGGTGGGCGGATGTCTGTGTGATTTTGGGGGGATGTGGGAGGGGGTATGGAGGATGCGGGGAGATTGGCAGTTGGGTTGTTGTGTGTGTGCTGCTTGCTGGTATGAGTGCCTGAATTTCGATGGTGGGTGTGGTGTCTCTGTGTGTGCCTAACGTATGGGGGCAAATGCTAACTGCATGCGCGCATGTGCATGTGTGCGTGTGTATGCACGTTTGTGCTTGTGGGGGCAAATGCTAACTGCATGCGCGCATGTGCATGTGTATGTGCATGCAAGTGGACGGCTGATCGCAATTGTTCATGCTTGTGCATATGCGCGCACATGCGCATGTGTGTGTGAGCGTGCGTGCTTGTGCATATGCATGTATGCACATGTATGTGTGCATGTGTGCGTGCGTGCATGTGCGCATGCATGTATGTGCATGTATGTGTGCATGTGCATGTGTGTGTGCGCATGTGTCCATGCGTGCACATATCTGCATGTGTATGCACGCATGTGCATGTGTGCATGAATATGTATGTGCGTGTGTGTATGTATGTGTGTGCACGCATGTGCATGTGAGTGCATGCATGGTGTGCGCATATGTGCATGTGTGTGTGCGCATATGTGATGTGTGTGTGTATGCATGGGTGCATGCATGGGTGCATGCATGGGTGTGTGTGTGTGTTTCTGTGGCAGGCTAAGCTCAACCCAAAAGCGACACAGAAGAGGGAGAAAGCCCAAGCCCATCCCACCAACCGCTATGCGTGAGGACAGTGCGGTGCAGTGCAGTGTGGTGCGGTGCAAAGGGTGAGAAAGGCAGAGCAGCACAGGGCAGTGCTGTGCAGAAGCGACACAGAAGGGGGAGAGGGTCAAATCAACCCCATCAAAGGGCATTCATGACCAGAGCAGGGCAGGGCAGGGAAGAGTGTTGCAGTGCCTTTCAGAATGGTGCACTGTGGTGCAGTGCAGTGCAGTGCAGTGCAGTGCATAGAGTGAGGAGGGCAGAGCAGCACGGGGCTGCACAGTGCAAAGGGTGAAGAGGTCAACGCGCTGAGTGTGGTGGAGAGGGGGCAGAAGCAACCACTGATGGACGGGTAAGGCGCAAGGGGCAATCCCCCGTTAAGGTGAGAAGGTTGCAAGGGGTGCAGGAAATCAGGCTAGGAGTTCGGTAACACTCCTCATAGGGTGGTTTTATTGGATAAGGTGATTTGGCAAAGCATGGGTAAGGTTTGAGGTGCCTGTGTGGCTGAGACTGAGAGAGAGGCAGAGGTTTACCAAGAGGTTGTGCGTGGTTGCAATGGATAGGCTTGTGGTTGCATTGGGTAGGTAAGCACACCGGTAAGGAGCATGGGGGTTTCTTAGCTTGGCAGCTGGAAAAAGGCGTTGAGTGTTGAGAACGGAAGGTGGAGAGAAGAGTGTGAGGAGGGTGGGTGGTGAAATCCGTTGTTCACTGCAAAAAAAAAAAAAAAAACTGAGGGAGAGTTCGTTTGTTGAAAGGAGGCTGAGTGCTATGTGGGATGGTGCTGAGATGTTATCTCAGGGGGGAGAAAATGTGAGGTACGCAGAAAGCTCAACTTCCCTTCTCCTCTTTCCGTTTCTTTCCTCCCTTCCCATCACTCCCGCTTCCGTTTTTGAGTAATCAGCATGTCCTGCGAGATGCTAAGAGAGGGGAGGCGGGAGAGAGAAGGGGTGTGAGGCGGAGAGGGAGAGAGCGAAAGGGGAAGGAAGGATGATGGCGAGAGTGTGTTTGTGCGTGTGTGTGAAAGAGAGAGGGGAATGCATGCTCGTGCTGTTGGTGATTCAGCCGGTGTAGTTGTGCGAGGAGGGAGACAGGGTTAGGGGATAAGAGGACCTAACCTTTGCTCTGTCTTGCAGGGTCATTCATGAGTCAACTCTTGAGTTACCACGAAGCGTTGCTGCTGCCACCCCCACCATCAGCACCACCAGCATCAGCAGCAGCAGCAGCAGCAGCAACGGCATTAGCAGCACCACTACAACTACCGGTATCACCAATACCACCACCACCATCAGCAGCAGCACTAACATCACCACCACCACCATCATCGCCACCACTAACAGCACGGCACCACCACCAGCTATGTGTGCTTATCTCACACTTGTATGCATTTCCAACTTCAGCATTACTTGTCTTCAGCTTTCGTTTCCTGTCAGAAGTAGCGGACGCATGCATGTGCCTGTGAGACATTGAATGTCAACAATAAAACAGCTCTTTTTTTTTCTCGTTTTTTTGTTTTCAACTTGTTTAAAAAAATGAGTGTTGGTTTTCCTAGTATTGTAGCAGCTGAACCAGGATAATAGTCATCACGTGAGAAATTAAGTGTGCACTAGTCCACCTTGTCTTAATACGGCAATACATTCGGACGAGGACATGTCCCTTACGTATGTCCCTTACTAGTTCAACCCTCTTCTTCCATTTCTCTTTCGTGTACCCCATTCTCTCTTGCCTAGCTAGCTAAACCCTAGCTATGGCTCCTTCATTCTAGCTACTGTTTCTGACATGGTATTAGAGCCTTTGCGCTCCTGGCCTGTGGGCCCACATGCTTCCGCTGCTGCTGTCCTGTCTGTCGCGCGCCCCGTGGCGCGCGACGTTTTTTCTTCCCGCCACGCGCTCGGGGCGCATGGCGGTTTTCTGCCCGCCGTGCGCCCCGAGGCGCGCGGCGGTTTTCTGCCTCACGCGTCACCCCGGGGACCCGCGCGTCCCTCCCCGTCGACCGTCGCGTCACCCCGGGGACCCGCGCGTCCCTCCCCGTCGACCGTCGCGCCGCCCCCGGAGAACCGCGCGTCCCCCCCCGTCGACCGTCGCTTCGCCCCTGGGGACCCGCGCGCGCCCCCTGCGATCCCGTCGCGTCGCCCTAGGGACCCGCGCGGGGCCCCCGCCATCCCGGCGCGCCACCCCGTGGGACCCGTGCGCCGCTCCCGTGGACCCGCGCGTCGCCCTGCGGCCCCCCCTCCCCGCACACCCGAGTTCGCTTACTGCACACCCGAGTTCGCTTCCCGCACGCTTGTGCACGCTTCGAGCACACCTGAGCTCGCTTATCGCACACTCAGGGTATGGGGGTGACGGGTATGGTGGTAGCGGGTGTGTGAGCTGTCCCCTGCTCCTCCTCTTCCTCCGTCTCCCACAGCTGCAGCTGCCGCTGAGGGGGGTGGGTGTGTGGGAGCCGAAGGAGTGGTGCTAGGGGGGTGACGTGGGAGTGGAGCTAGGGGTACAGCAAGGGGTGTGTGAAAGGGGGGTGGGACAGTTGGGGGAGGTTGAGCGGAGGCTGCCGTCTTGTCGTCCGCAGCACCTGTAGTCCGGGGCTCTGCCGCTGGTAGCCCAGAGAGCCTGCTGCGCCTGTCGCCCGTGGGTCCGTTGCTCCTGCCGCTCAGAGTTAGCCGCAGAGCCAGTTACTCCTGTAGTCCCGGGCCCTTGCTCCGGTAGCCACCGTGCGCGCCGCTCCTGTTGCCCGTGTGTCTGCAGCTTCAGCCGTCGCCTCCTATCTCCTCTCCTCTCAGAGTCCAGCCTCCTCCTCCTCACTTGCCCTTTGTGAATGCCTCTAGCTTTGCTTGTTCTTGTGAACCTGCTCTATGACTGCTTGCTGTGCTGATTATACCCCACTTTGACTATGGGGGTGTGTCAGAATATTATGCTTGTCTAGTCTGTAGTGGGGTACTCAATAGTGAGTATAACCCTTTTGGGCTTGCTATTTGTATCCCTCTCCTTTCTAGTTCAACCCTCTTCTTCCATTTCTCTTTCGTGTACCCCATTCTCTCTTGCCTAGCTAGCTAAACCCTAGCTATGGCTCCTTCATTCTAGCTACTGTTTCTGACAGTTCGCACACAACTAGATTAGTGGTGGTGGGCCCTTGACCTCAATAGCAGAGTGAATGTAAATGCTTGAGATGATAAAAACATGCAGTACAAGGAATATAAATAAGAGTACAAGGGGATTCGAAACGACCTAGCTAGCCATGTACTCTAACGGGTACATTCCCTTATTGCAGCGAAATCCAACCGTGCGACTCCGGGTGGTTACGTAACTGTTCGGGCAGAATCCTCGCCACTGCTGCTGCCTGATGCTGTCTGCCCGACGGTTCAGATGCCCCTTGTAACCGTACGTCCCTTCGCATTACTTCCGCCCTTTCGTCTTCGACCTCGGTAGTGCGTGCTTCGCTTGCTGCGGTGAGGAGTGCACAATGTTACAAATAGTGATTGTTGAAACACTATTGTACACTCCTCACCGCAGCAATCGAAGCACGTACTACCGAGAATGAAGACAGACAGGCGGAAGTGACACGAAGAGTCACACGGCTACGAAAGGATCTGGACCGTCGGGCAGACAGCATCAGGCAGCAGCAGTGGCGAGGATTCTGTCCGAACAGTTTCGTAACTGTCTGGAGTCGCACGGTTGGATTTCGCTGCAATAAGGGAATGTACCCCTTAGAGTACATGGCTAGCCAGGTCGATTGGTATTCCCTTGTAATCTTATTTATATTCCTTGTACTGCATGTTTATATTATCTCAAGCATTTACATTCACTCTGCTATTGAGGTCAAGGGCCCACCACTAGATTAGGACTGTGCGAACCTTCCTGAGATGATCCTGAGGGTGATCAACTTTCTGATCGCAACATGGTATGAGAGCGACTCAGGAATCCTTCGCACCGCCACCACCGAAATATTCGGCGAACGGAAAGCGGCGTCCGGCACACGCTCACGTGTGAGAATGGCCGGAGGATCTGGAGGTCAGACGACTCTGACGGCTGAAGCGCAGACTAATCCAGCTGCGACAAACGAGGACACGACGACAATCCCTTCCGTCGTCCTTGCACAACTGCTTCAGCGACTCACGAGCCTGGAGCAAGGGCTCCAAACATTGCGGAATGGCGATGCGGGAACATCTTCCCAACCCACTCAACCGGCCTCGATTGGCCAGAACTCCGCCCCGCAAGGCTTCTCTCTTGACACAAACGGCTCAACACCCAAGACTCCCTGTCCCAGCGATGAAGCAATTCTCTCTGCGCAATCAAGGTTTTTTAGCATATCAAAAATAAAGACAAGTGTGTGCTTTGACGGCAGAGACTTCTATACCTGGAGCTTCGAGCTGGAGCTGCTGCTGCAAAACGCGCAGATTTTTCACTACTTTGACGGGAGCTACTCGGGACCCACTGAGGAAACTGACGACGCAAAAATCAAGTACTACAACGAGTCCCTGATGGCGTACGGGGTTCTTCTTCGAAATATGTCGCCGACGGAGCAATTGAGCATACGCTCATACAAAACTTCGCCTGCTCCAGCCCTCAACGCCTGGCGCCACCTGAATGGTGTGTATCAACCGAAGGACTCGGTGTCGTCGAGCCGTCTACTCCAGCAGCTACTGGAGACCAAAATGGCACCAGGAGAGAAGGCCAACAGTTACCTGAATCGCTGTCGGAGCCTACGCGATCAAATCGCGAAACTGGGGAGCACGATTTCTGAGGAAATCTTCGTAAATATCGTACTCCAAGGGCTCGGCCCCGAGTGGCGGCCCTGCAAGGCGCTTCTCCGACAGCAGGGGGTCATCTCGGAGGCCGCCCTCTGCGCCGCCCTCCTCGTCGAACAACGGGATATGGATCAGCAGCGACCAGCGCCGCGACGAGACAGGGAACGCCTCGCCTTCTACGCCGACAACACGGAAGAGCGACGGCCGCGGCGCCTCTACTGCAAAATCTGCAGGAATTTCGGGCACCTGGCGGACCGATGCAAGCATCGATCTCGCCCTCGTCAGACCAATCCGAGCAACTGGTCCGGCCGACAAGACGCAAGGAACGACATGCGTCCCGCCCAGGGGTATCAACCCCCGTCGCGTAACCTGAACCCGACAGTTCAGCAGCAGCAGCAGCCATCACAGGCTGCCCCCGTCCGCAATGTCATGGGGAATATGACCATGACGAGCGGCTCTCGTCGCCCGCGCGCACGCTCACTATCACCCGAGCTGGCGCCTGACCCAATCGGAGCGTCCTCGAACAACCTCCCGTTCAGCACACATCACGACTTCAGCGACGATGACAAACAGGACTGGAATCTCCCAGTCCCGCTGCTTGAGAGCCCCCCGCACGTACCAGACACGCGGCCGGCACCGATCGATTGGATCGCACGCGAACAATTTTTAAAAGGTCGACACTCCACACATCGTCACTCCGCGACTGGCGCTGCTCGCGCGAAACGATAACGGGCGCTACAACACGTGGTACCTGGACAGCTGCTGTGGGCAGCATATGGTGGGCTCTGAGCGTTACATATCCAACGCCATCGCCACCCCCGCCGTCACTTACGTCACTGTGGCGAACAACACGCGGCTGCGCGCAAGCGCGCAAGGCATTGTTGTGCTCAAGGCACATGGGAGCAGAACGCACATCACCTTGAATGACGTGTTGATTGTGCAGAACCTGCGTTTCAACCTGCTCTCGGCGGCGCAACTCCTGGATTGCGGAGTCATTCTCAGCACCGACCCCGAGACGCGCGACATCCTGCTCCACTTCACAATGCCGAACAAGACGCGCAAGCAGATCGGACGGGCGCACGCCGAGAACGGAGTATACGTTCTCGACTTCGACATTCCCGACTGCAGCGGCGATTCGCAGGAGCTGATCGACCTTGTTCCCCTGCGCTTCGAACATATCCATCGCCACGACTGGAAGCACCCTGATGGGCGCCCTTGGGTGCCTCATCACCCACATCCGCGCGAGCTGGCGCTACACGACCCTGATCCTGATGGCATCTGCAGGGACTGCCACACACCCACATCCTCGACAAGCGCAATCGCCGGTCGCGGCCTTGCCGCCATCATCGAAGCAGAACGCGACGCACCGCCTGAAGAGGGCCTGTCGCAACTGGAGCTGGAAACAGTCACACGGGTCGTCTTCGGCACACCGGAAAATCCTCTCCCCGGTCCCGCATCCCAGCACCTCCAAGGGATGCTTCGCGGCGTCGGTGTCGGCACCTTCGACGCACATGGCAACCCACGGCCTTACACCAAGGCAAAGGCGGCAGAGATCTACACTCATCGGCGCGATTCGAAGGAGAAACTCTCGCCAGCGGAAGAAGAGGCACTGGCGCAACGCGAAGCCGAAGAGCTTCGACAGAAGAGTCTCACTGAGGCGCGCGGAACGCTCGCTTGGGAGGATGACAAGGAAAGCGCCTCCAATGAAGGGGGGTGGGGGAGCGCTGGCGGGTGGGGAACAAGTGATACTGGCGGATGGGGAGCCGCAACTGGCGGCTGGGGAACAGACACCGGCGGTTGGGGCGCAGCATTTTCGGAGAAACGAGCGGCTGGGGAGCCTTCCGCGAGGGTCAAAGGGGGGCAGCGGAAGAAGAAACAGCACAAGTTGAGGTTGAACCTCCTGTTGTTCCTCTTGGACGCCCTCCACGCCGCCCTGCACTAGCACCACCGCCACCTGACATCCCTTCAGGTAGTGACCCCTGGGACACCATTGACTGGGGTAGTGAGCCACTCACCCCGCGACGCACCGTCTACGGACCTGCCCCTGAACCGCGCGAACCGACATTTGTCCTTGGCATGATCCCCGGAACCAACACCCCCTACTCCATCATTCGCGACAGGGAATTTCTCGCCCTAATGTAAACAACGGCGAACGAATAAGATGAAGCAGAAGAAGCAGCGGCGACTCTGCATCCAGCACCTGATGAGGACCCCGCAGACGCACTCGCGCGCTACATGCGCACCTCCGGATTCCGCGCTGACGACGCCATCTGGCACCAGCGCCTAGGTCACCCCTCGCGCGTGACCCTGAAGAACTGCATCGACGCCGGCGTCTTCGCACCTGGCGCACTGCTGCGCCCTGACGGCTCCGAAGTAAGAGGCGGAACTCACCCGCGCACCTGCACCATCTTCCCCGAGGCCGCGCTGAGTCACCAGCCCTTCCCCTTGCTCGAGCCAGGAACCAATCGCTACGCCAAGTTGGAGAAAGTTTACAGTGACTTTCTCAACGTAGGACATTGCGGCATCAACGACGAGCTCTACACACTCACCTTCGTCGATGCTGGATCACGCCACGCGTGGGTCGTAAACGTGGAAGCACGCAGCAGGGCATACGAGGCATTCCGCTTGTGGCTGGCGCACGCGCAGCGGCAATCTGGGGAGAAATTGAAAATCTGGCAGTCCGACGGCGCAGCGGAGTTCAGGAGCAAGGAGCTGCAGGATTACCTCGCGCAGAAAGGAATCGAACACCACATCTCTCTCCCCTATGCGCACCAACAGCAGGGCATAGCAGAGCGCACGAATCGCACTCTCATGACGAAGGTGCGGGCGCTAATGAGGCAGTCGAAGCTTCCGCCGATCCACTGGACCTACGCAATGCATCACGCCGTACGGGTGCACAACCTGCTGTCAACCACTGCGATCACCGGCAACTCCTCACCGCACGTGAAGTGGACGGGGAGGAAGGGTGACACATCCATGCTCCGCGTGTGGGGGTGCATGGTCCAATATCGCCCGCCGACATCAACCATCGGGAAATTCAAGAGCCGCGCGCGCTGGGGGATCCACCTCGGCATCAGCCATGAACACAAGGCGTGGATCATTCTGGACCTTCTGAGCCAGAAAGTTAAGAACGCACGCGACGTCATCTTCTACGAGCGCCTCTTCCTCCAGCAGTTCCGCGAAGACGAGCAGACGAACGCGAACCGCGTCTACGCCAATGACGACCACAGCTACGCCTCACCTGAGGACGAAGCCGCAGCAGCAATTCTGGAGCAGGACCCCAGAGGCGAGTTCACGAGAGGCGATCAACGCGACGACAACGACGACGACGATGATTCAGGAGAAGGAGGAGCGGGTGCAGCAGGAGGTGCAACAGGAGGAAGCGGGAGCGGAAACGGCGGAGGAGCAGCACCATCAGCCCCACCAGAACCAGAAAGCGACGACGACGATGTGCAGGAGGTCATCCCGCAGCATCGCCACGACAGCACCGTCACCGGAATGCAACTCCTCGGGCTCCATGCCGCTACCTCAACGACGCCGCGCGTCATCGAGCCTAAGAACCCACGACAAGCACTCACGTGACCTCACAGCAAGGAGTGGCGCGAGGCAATGGATGCGGAGATCAGGGCACTCGAGTCACGCGACACCTGGGTACTCGTCGACCGTGCAGCAGTGAAGGGGAGAAGGATCCTTTCCGGCAAGTGGGCTGACGGGACGATCGAGCGCTTCAAAGCGCGCTGGGTAGTGCGCGGCTACGACCAGAGGCACGGGATTGACTTCGATCAAACGTTTGCGCCGGTGAGCCGTCACACATCCGTCAGGATACTCCTCGCCATCGCAGCCGCACGACATCTGCCGCTCCGACATATCGATGTTAAGAACGGATTCCTGTACGCGCTCGTAGACGCAGTGATCTACGTGGAGCAGCCGCACACATACGGCGAAGGAGATTCGCGGGTCTGCCAGCTGCGGAAGTCCCTTTACGGGATTAAACAGGCGCCGAGACTCTGGCAGCAGTACCTCCACAACATACTACTTGAAATCGGGTTCAAGCAGCTGCCTCACGATCCTGGGATGTATCGCCGCGATTTCCGCGACGAATACATCCTACTCACGGTCTAAGTCGACGACCTCCTCTACACAGGGTCAAGCAACGAGCTGCTTGAGCAATTCGAGAAAAACCTCGCAGGGCGCGTCGACATCACCTGCAATCATGACGTGAAGCAGTTTCTCGGGCTCAACATCACTTACTCGCCGGAAGCCATTCATCTCTTAGCAGCGAAGTATGCAGAGGAGCTTAGCAAGCGCTTCAACATGGCACCTGGACCACTCTCCACCCCTTATCGCACTCCAGGACCCAACCACAAGCCTGACAACAAAGCCCTGTCCCCTGCTGGGCTTCACACCTACCAGCAGCAGTTGGGATGCCTGCTCTTTGCATCTGTTACCTGCAGGCCCGACCTTTCCTACATCGCGAGCCAGTTGGCTCAGTACTCTCGAAAACCAACGGCTGAGAATCTACTAGATCTCCAGCGGGCGCTCCAGTTCTTCATCTCCACGCCCAGCATCGGGCTCTGCTACTCCACCATTCCAACTTCATCCTTCAACCTCATCGGCTACGTGGACGCCGATCACGCCGCTGACCCTGACAATCGACGGTCCAGGACAGGCTTTCTTTTCCGTCTCGAGCCCAGGGGCCCCATCTCCTGGAATTCACAGAAACAGGAGCTGGTTGCCCTGTCATCAGCGGAGGCCGAATTCATCGCAGCAACAACAGCCGTTCGCGAGGGCCTCTACCTTCAGGAGCTGCTGCAGGAGGCGAAAATTCCAGCCTCGACGAAATTTCGCCTACACTTCGACAACCAGAGCGCGATCAGGATTGCGAACAAGTCGGGATTCGTCAATCGGACCAAACACATCGCGCTGCGGTACTTCTTTGTCAAGGACGAAGTTGACAAGGGCAAGGTTGACCTAACCTACTGCCCGACGGGTGACATGGCAGCTGACTTCCTCACGAAGAAGCTGCCACGACAGCAGTACCAGCACTGCTCCGAACTCAGCGGGGTAGTCAAGCGGGTCAAGACTCGCTACGGCCAGGAGTGAAGGGGGGTGTTACGAATAGTGATTGTTGAAACACTATTGTACACTCCTCACCGCAGCAATCGAAGCACGTACTACCGAGAATGAAGACAGACAGGCGGAAGTGACACGAAGAGTCACACGGTTACGAAAGGATCTGGACCGTCGGGCAGACAGCATCAGGCAGCAGCAGTGGCGAGGATTCTGTCCGAACAGTTTCGTAACTGTCTGGAGTCGCACGGTTGGATTTCGCTGCAATAAGGGAATGTACCCCTTAGAGTACATGGCTAGCTAGGTCGATTGGTATTCCCTTGTAATCTTATTTATATTCCTTGCACTGCATGTTTTTATTATCTCAAGCATTTACATTCACTCTGCTATTGAGATCAAGGGCCCACCACTAGATTAGGACTGTGCGAACCTTCCTGATGTGATCCTGAGGGTGATCAACTTTCTGATCGCAACACACAATAGTGTTTCAATAATCACTATTCGTAACAGAAAGGAGTTGGGGTCAGGGCCCAAAATATCAGGGTAAAACGCCCTGATTACCCTGGGGGCCGGCCGCTTTTTCAGGATTACCCTGCCAAAATCAGGATTCCATGATAGTTCCCCTTTTGCAAAAAGAACAAGTTTTTTTTTACACTGATATGATTTATGGTTACCCTGACGGTGTCAGGGTCGGGTGTACACTACCCTGATACCGAAACGTTTTTACCGCGGATCAGGCCGTACTCCGAGTGGTGACAAACTGTACCACACCTGTTGCGATCAGAAGTTGATCGTGACCAGGATCACCTCAGGAAGGTTCGCACACTTCTAATCTAGTGGTGGTGGGCCCTTGACCTCAATAGCAGAGTGAATGTAAATGCTTGAGATAATAAAAACATGCAATACAAAGGATATAAATAAGAGTACAAGGGAATTCGAAACGACCTAGCTAGCCATGTACTCTAAGGGGTACATTCCCTTATTACAGCGAGATCCAACCGTGCGACTCCGGGTGGTTACGGAACTGTTCGGGCAGAATCCTCGCCACTGCTGCTGCCTGATGCTGTCCGCCCGACGGTCCAGATGCTCCTCGTAACCGCCTGTCCCTTCGCATTTCTTCTGCCTTTTCGTCTTCGCTGTCGATAGTGCGTGCTTCGGCTGTGCTACGGTGAGGAGTGCTCAATAGTGTTTCCACTAACCACTATTCGTAACAACACCCACACAAACAAGCGTTGTCGCTTGTGACCGCTGGCATAAAACCCTGATTCGTTGCCGGGGACACGCCATGTCGCCTCATTGGTTGTTTCTCCCACAGGACTGCCAACGCCCCCTTGAATCAGAGCACACGTCGCCACGCCACGCTCACAAACTAGTAGCCTAAACAGGACTAGCTGAAAACTACCCTGCTCAGATCAGGCTAGATGTTGATTTACCCTGCTGCAAACAGGGTACGGAAATTTTTACCCTAGGGGTCTGGTTGAGGGGCTGGAACCCTGATTTGTAAGGGTAGGCCTAAACCAATTTTGGGCCCTGGTTGGGGTACAACTAGGAAACCCTAACATGTTTGTAAATTTTTTTTTTTTGGCAATGCAAGATACACTATAACAGCGCATACAAGGAGCCTGTTAATACAAGATACAAGATACACTATAACAGTCGTAACTGTAACATGTTAATGCTAAGGAGCACCTCACTACAGCCTATCACAAGCATCAACCTTTCTGTCGTCTTGTCAGGTCAGGTTTGACGGGGAGTTTTAGTGAAGTCCGCAATTGGTGAGGGCTAGGTGCGGCGCAGGTTCGAAGTTGGCCTGCAGGGGACCGAGCCACGACGAGGCCCAGGTTTGGTCACTTCTCTTGCGCTAACCAGCCCCTCTTCATTTTCCGTGCAGGGTCGCCCCCAGCAGCAGCAACAGAACCACGCTAAGTTGAATCCAACGGTGGAACAGCTTCGCGGCTCCACCAAACCTGAGATTTCCTGCCACGTATACCTCTCCGTAGAATCTCGCTCCTCACCCGCTACCCACGAAACAGCTCTTCAAATTCAAATTCGTCAGGATTCGAATTCGTGTCGAAGCGGGGGATAGACAGACACGCGACTCCTGTCAAACCGAGCCGCGCATTGAGCACCAATCTTTCGAAGTGCAAGCAACGTAGCCAGTTTTGTTCCGTCCATAACTATTTCTACGATAATAACAATCTTCAGCCTCGTAGCTATTGAGCCATGTATACACCGTATCAAATTCTTCTCCTTTCATTCCCTCTGCGTCTTGAACATGTGTTTCTCAACGGCCAGATGTAAAGCCTCGCTTCCGCTCTGGGCGGAAACAACATTTGAAGCGTCAATCACCTACAAGCCCCCGGGGAAACCGCAGCCGCAGCTATGGGTGCAAGTAGGACGTCACAAGCAAGTGTGACTACAACTGGAAGAGGCGGCCTCTTCCACTTCCGTGCTTTGTGTAAGTAAGAACATGGGTCTGTGTAAATCATGGCTCTCATCATCTCGTTGCACAAACATGGCACTCGGTAGATAACACAGCACCTTATAAGCGCGGCCTGCATGGCACAGAATCTACAGTATGCAATAGACTCTACAAACATAGCACTCGGTAGATAGCCCAACACAATCATCACACAAAAGGAAAAATACATAGGAAAATGTGCGCGCTTTTTAGTGGCACAGAATATACGGTAATGGGCTTCACAAACCCTGTGACCGACTCCGCTTTCCTCTCCCCGCGGGCGGATCATGGTTATGCTTGACAGGATTTGTTGTTCTCCATTTCTGCTCCTCAAAATAATCAAAGGTACACGCCGCCGGACAGTTCGATTCACTGCAGCGGTAGTACTTCCTGTAGAATGGAGCTGATCCATTCGGACTGATGATCTTATTTGCATTGTTGTGCCATTTGTATTTTGCACCACTCGAACCCGTGACTGCAGCTGCAGGCGAACACGAAGCTGACGCATCTGAACCGGAAGCAGAGGACTCAGCAGCGGTAGGAGTAGTAGGAGGTGCTGATGCCGATGAAGGGGTTGAAGTGGTAGGAGTGGGACTGGAACCAGCAGGTCCGACGAGTTTCGCCATCCTGTTGCCGTTCTCCCTTAACTCAAGTAGTCGTCTTTGTAGGTTGTCCGGCTGCACTGCTGCTGAAGCTGACTGTACTGCAGGGGTTGATGTGCTTCCCGTAAATTGCAATGTTTGTTGTAGAAGAGAGTTGCTCCCTTGGTCTGGGAGGTTGTCGCTTGAATTCCAGTAATAGTCCTGAGAGAAAAGAGCGCGGCGATATCCCGAACCGATCCTCGGGGGGTCAATCTGGGAGCCATTGATACTTGCGAACACGCAGAGCTCCGTAAAATTGCCGTCGGCGCTTCGCGTAAAACATATCCGATGTGTCGCTTTCTCCTCTTCCTCATCTTGCTTCCTTTTGAGCTTCGCCCTCGAAGCTTCTTCCAGCTGCACCGTTGCTGAAGCCAACTGTTCTGCAGGAGGTGAAGCGCCTCCCGTCAATCCCAATGCTTGCCGTTGAGGGAGTAACATCGCGGAAAAGGGAAGGGCCAGAAGTGACGAAAAGGTGTCGAGTGGTTCTTCCAGTGGAGAACGCAATCCCGGGGGGGTACTTATAGGTCCAGATCCAATGTCAGACGACGGCGTGTTGATGATGGTCGACGCAGCCCCGGCGCCGTCGTTGCTACCACTCTCGTGCTGCTGCTCTTCGATAGTGTCATCTGGCGCATAAGTAGTAGCATTATAAATATCATAGGCGTAAGCGTGGTCACCCCCAGCACCACCACTGTTGCCGACAGCAACGTCAACGCTCCCGTGCTTCTGCTCAGCCGTCGCGTCAACAGATGATTTCGATTTGACGCTCACACGCGGCGTTTCTGATTCGGATATCAAATGCGAATATTGAGTCATTGCCGAATTTAGCTCCCACTGAGTATCGGGTTCTGCTTGCAGTGCATCAAAAGTAGTGCTGCCGAAAGACAGGGTCGTCAATCCGTCTTGCTTGCAGTAAGGTTGAACAACGCCCATCGCATCTGGAACGTCATCGCGGAAAAGGTGTTGGCTCAAAATCGAGTTGAAGTCTTGTTCTCCTTGCAGTCCGCAGGGCGAAATTTCTGACCGCTTCGTCGCGCCGCCGCCTCGAAGCTCCGAGGCGACTCCATTACCAGGCGGCAGAGTCCCCGACTGAAGAGCGAAACCGCCACCTATCGAACTAGGAATCTCGCCGGGAGTCTCATCGAGAATTTCCGGGAGCAGAAAGTCGCGGGGTGGGGATTTTGTAAATATTTCTACGAAATCGTTGTGCTCCATGTCGAATACGTCATGCTGAGAGCTCTCCTCTGGATCACCCAGCAGCGCGTTGCCGCCTGGTGGCATCTCGATGTGCAGTCGGGCGATTTGTTCGCCGGGCGGTTCAATTTGCGAGTCACCAGGGGAAAGGCCTGACCGCTCCTTGGCGCCGTCGACTGGAGATTCCGAGGCCTCGTTATTGACGGCCGCCTCGCCATTGGCGCGTGCACCAGGGTCGCCGCTCGAAGGATCTGCGCCAGAAGGATCTGCGCCAGAAGGATCGCTGATGAAATCCGGAGCCTCGAAGCCATAGGCATTGTTCATCATGAGTAACACGCTGGCAACGAGCGGGTAGGGGATGGAATGGAACGCGAAGAGATCAGTCAGACTCGCGGTGTTGACAGGCTTAGCGTTCGAAATCTGGAAGTTGTCGAGGCTTCACAACCCACAGAACTCGTCAGGGTTGGAGTGGGGAGGGAACTTGTGTCTCCAGCGGAACTCGGTTTGCATGTGTGGGAAGCTTGGGTACATTTGTGAATGTCCAGGTAATTCCTGCCCTGAACGCTAGAGTGTTGCGCTTTCAAGTGGTTGAATCTCAATCCAATCAGGAAGAAAGCTTTGCGTTGAATTAAATGGTTGAAGCCACCTAGGATGGTCGGACTCCGGAAATCCGGGTTCGGACCATCTCGTTTGGAACGTGACCGTTATGTTTTGTGCGTTTACAGTGGTGTAACTAATCATTTACAATCACACTTACATATGTCAACCACTTCCTGCCAAATACGATACTGTCTTCATGATCTACTATTTCTTATATCCAGTCATCTCACGGTCTGAACTCCAATCAACACCCACACGCCGCCTGGCAGGAGGAAGGGGACACCGGAGTGTCGAGCCAAGACGAGAAGGAAGCAGAACTACTTGATGAAGGCACTTGCGACAAGAGAGAGGACAGAGGCACAAAAGCATCCAATGCCGCTAAGAACCAGGGCCTCAGATTCGTTTTTGGCCTGTTGTCAGACTTGTCTACAGTTTTATTCTGAATTTGACAGACTTAGTTCTTTTAAAAGTCTGAAATTTCAGAGTCACAATAAAAAAAAGTCTGAAACGTTCAGACTCAACCTCACTGATAGTCAGATTTGTTTGTGATTGGCCTTCGTTGAACTACATTAGATTGGCCTACAACATTTGACATAAGATTACCAGCCCTCATCAATAGACAGTTGTAGTAACTACCTTGAGTGCTCTACTACATCCTTCCTGCCTACCTATCTATGTAAGTTATCCACCCTACCCATCAAATTCATCATCGTCATCACTGTCAGACGCATCCTCTTCTATGTCTTCTACTTCCATCACCTCATCTGCCAGCTTGGCCTTGTTCTGCTGCTTTCCTGCAGGCGGGAGAGGAGCGTTGCTGTGGGGCTTGCGCTTCTTGTAGGCCCTCCAGATTGTCACTATCTCCTCCCACTTGGGCTCGTAATCCATGAGACTCATGCACATGAGATCTCCGAGCCGTGCGTCCTTCAGCGAGCCTCTCTTCCAGGACTTGATAATGTTCTGCCTGGAGAACCCACGCTCGCACTCCACGGTGCTCAGCGGCAGAACAGCTACCGCCACCCACAGAAGCACAAGGTTGGAATAGTTGTCCCGCCAGTCGGGTGTCTTGAGCATGGCTGTGAGCCCCGCGTGGAAGCTGCGCTCGCCCTTGGTAGAGGCTGCTAGCACCGAGGTGAACATGCGCAACTCCTTCTCTGCACGGCGCTTGTTGACTCCTGGCGGGGTTGGGAAAAGGATGAGCAAAAAAACATGAGTAAACAAATACAAACATACATTGAAGCGTAGCACATGACACAAACAGAGCAACGAGGAACGACACAAGGACCCCACAATAGGCTTACCTGGCAGTATCTCTTCCGTCTGGGTTGCCTTGAACAGAGTCACCAGCGACTGTAGCCACTGAAGGCACCTCCGATTCCTCTCTCCTCGTTCCTGCGGGTACTCGTCTGGGATGAGCAGCTTTACCCCAGACATCCCATCAAGGTCGCCAAGGCGATGCTCGAGTTGGTGAACGATCACCTCCGCGAACTCCGTGCAGACCTCTACGCAGCCATCGTGGGTCCCGGGCCCTTCAAACTGTCAAACATTACATATGTTACTGCTGTGTAGGCTACAGTGGGTTAGCCTTTAGGGGGTACATTACTCTAGGGTTTCCTACTTGTATCCCCAACCTTTCTAGTTCAAACACTATTGTTCATTCTGACATGGTATCACGAGCCTAGGTTGCCACCTAGGACCGCTATCTACTACGGGCCCACTATTCCGCTAGAAGCGCCCTCGTGCGCCCTACCTTACGTGCGCCCTCGTGCGCCTTTCTCTGCTCGTGCGCCCTCGTGCGCCCTTTTTTTTGCTAGTGCGCCCTCGCGCGCCCCGCCCTTCGTTCTGCCCGCGTGCCGTCCTGCAGCCCTTGCGCTGCCTCCTGCTGCCCTAGGCCAGTGCGACGCCCCTGCAAGCTAGTACGGCCCTCGAGCCGCCCCTGCAGGTCCGTCAGGCCCCCGAGCCGCCTCTGCAGACCCGTCAGGCCCCCGAGCCGCCTCTGCAGGCCCGTCAGGCCCGAGAGCCACCCCTGCAGGCCCGTCAGGCCCGCGCGCAGCCTCTGCCCGACCGCGCGCCGCCCCTGCAGGCCCTCGCCGCCCGCACGCAGCCTCTGCAGGCCCGTCAGGCCAGCGCGCGACCCCGTTAGGTCGCTGTCGCGGCCCCGTCAGGTCGCAGTCGCGGCCCCGCCGACGCGGACGCGGCCCCGCCCTGCAGTAACGCGGCCGCGCCCCACTGCCCGCCACGTCGCCCTGCCCGCGGCGTCGCCACCTGCCCGCGGCGTCGCCACCCGCCCGCGGCGTCGCCACCTGCCCGCCGCGTCGCCCTGCCTGCCGCGTCGCCCCTGCCCGCGGCGTCGCCCCTGCCCGCTGCGTCGCCCTGCCCGCCGCGTCGCCCCTGCCCGCCGCGTTGCCCCTGCCCGCCGCGTCGCCCTGCCCGCCGCGTCGCCCCTGCCCGCGCGTCGCCCCTGCCCGCTGCGTCGCCCTGACCTACCCCGCGCCTGGCCCCTGGAGCAGCCGCCTCTGGAGCAGCCGCCCCTTCAGCAGCCGCCCCTGGCCCCTGGAGCAGCCGCCACTGCAGCAGCCGCCCCTGGCCCCTGGAGCAGCCGCACCTGCAGCCGCCCCTGGCCCCTGGAGCAGCCGCCCCTGCAGCAGCCGCCCCTGGCCCCTGGAGCAGCTGCCTCTCCTGCAGCCGCCCCTGGCCCCTGGAGCAGCCGCCCCTGCAGCAGCCGCCCCTGGCCACCTGGAGCAGCCGCCACTGCAGGAGCCGCCACTGCAGCAGCCGCCCCTGGCCCCTGGAGCAGCTACTGCCGCGGCCCGGCCCCGCCCTGCAGCTGTGGCGGCCCCGCTGTCGCCGCCGTCTTGCGCCTGCCCTTCCCACCACTGGTGAGCACTGCCCTGCCCGCGCTGCTACCGTTGCTATTGCTGCTACTGCCTTTACTGCTCCTACTGCTACTACTGTTACTGCTGGTACTGCTGCTACTGCTGCACCTGGCTTGGCCAGATGCAGCTCCAGGGCCGTCCGCGTGAGTCCCTCACACCCCAGCAGCTTCGTGAGTGGTACGCTAGTTGGGGTTATCGGGGTGGCCGTAGTGGGAGTCGCACTGGAGTGGGCAGTTCGGGAGCTTCTGGTAGTGGCCAGGTGCAGCTGTAGCGTAGTCCCCGCGAGGCTCTTTCACCCCAGCAGCTTCGTGAGTGGTACGCTAGTTGGGGTTATCGGGGTGGCCGTAGTGGGATTCGCACTGGAGTGGGTAGTTCGGGAGCTTCTGGTAGTGGCCAGGTGCAGCTACAGCGTCGTCCTACTGGTGCTGAGAGTGCCTGTCACCTTTGTGTGCCGCCTGACCCCGGTATCCAGTCTGCTGCTCTAGGTACTGGTGAGGCTGCCGCTCTAGGTGCTAGTGCGTCTGCTGCCCTAGGTCCTGGTGAGGCTGCTGCTCTAGGTGCTGGTGAGGCTGCTGCTCTAGGTGCTCGTGAGTCTGCGCCTGCTGGTACTGCGTCTACTGAGGCACTGCACACCTTCACACTGGACTCGGGTGCTTCCCGCTGTTTCTTTCGTGACCACACTGCCCTTGAGCAGCTTGCTCGGCCAGTTGCAGTCTCCCTCGCTGACCCCTCTGGGGGTCCGGTCATTGCGACCTCCTCCACTGTCCTCCCTTGTCCTGCAGTTCCGTCGGGCACGCTGTCAGGTCTCTACCTCCCCTCGTTCTCTACGAACTTGGTGGCGGGGCGTGCGCTCCAGGACGGGGGTGTCCACCAGTTCACCCCTGCCTACGAGCGCGTGACACACTACACGTGTGCTCGGACGGGTCGCCACCTGGCTACCTTCACTCGGCAGCCGGGGTCGGACCTGTACACACTGACCACTGAGTCCCCTCAGGTTGCTGCGTCTGCGTCTGCGTCAGGTCAGCTGTCTGCCCCCTGCTCGTGTCGCTCTCTGGCACACGAGACTGTCCTCTGGCACCACCGCCTTGGTCACCCGTCAGTGCAGCACCTTCGTGGCATGCACTCCCGGTACCTTGTCTCTGGTCTTCCCAGGGTTCTCCCTCCCCTCCCACCCTCACCTGCTCCTCCCTGTCTTCCCTGTGTCGAGGGGCGGCAGCGCGCCGCTCCTCACTCCTCCTCGTTTCCCCCGACGACTGCTCCCTTGCAGACGCTCCACATGGACGTGTGGGGCCCAGCCCGCGTCCGTGGACAGGGTCAAGAGAGGTACTTCTTGATAGTTGTTGACGACTACTCGCGCTACACCACGGTCTTCCCCTTACGCACCAAGGGTGAAGTCCCTGATGTTTTGATCCCTTGGATCCGCGCTGCCCGTCTCCAGCTCAGCGAGAGGTTCCACTCGGACTTTCCTGTCCTGCGTGTGCACTCTGACAGAGGTGGGGAGTTTTCCTCCGACCTCTTGAGGGCCTTCTGTCAGGTGGAGGGCATTGAGCAGTCGTTCACGCTTCCGGCCTCTCCACAGCAGAATAGGGGTTGCTGAGCGCCGCATTGGCTTGGTCATGGAGGTCGCTCGTACCTCCTTGATCCATGCGGCTGCTCCCCACTTTCTGTGGCCGTTTGCGGTCCGATACGCTGCGCATCAGCTCAACCTCTGGCCCCGTGTCTCCGTTCCGGAGACTTCACCGACACTGCGTTGGACGGGAGAGGTTGGCGATGCGTCGCGTTTCCGGGTCTGGGGATCTCGAGCTTTTGTCCGCGATACGTCCGCGGACAAGCTCTCCTCTCACGCTGTTCCTTGTGTCTTCCTTGGCTTTGTCCCGGACGCGTCTGGTTGGCAGTTTTACCACGCCACCTCGCGTCGTGTCCTGCCCTCTCAGGACGTCACTTTCGACGAGTCGGTCCCCTACTACCGCCTCTTCCCCTACCGCACTGCCCCGCTCCCCCCCCCGCCTCTCTTCCTCGCACCAGGTGCTGCTGTGGTAGACCCCCTTCCCCCTCAGGGTGCCGCTCCCTCAGGTGTGTCCCAGGTAGACCCGGTTGAGCCTGTCGAGGTAGCTGTCGACTCTCGTCCTGCTAGGGGTGCTGAGCCTGAGCGTGCGGAGCCTGGGGGTGCGGAGTCTGGGGTGCGGAGCCTGGGGGTGCTGAGCCTGGGGGTGCGGAGCCTGCGGGTACGGAGTCTGGGGGTGCTGAGTCTGGGGGTGCTGAGTCTGGGGGTGCTGAGCCTGAGAGTGCTACGTCTGAGGGTGCTGAGCCAGAGGGTGCTGCGACTGACCGTGCTGCACCTGGAGGCGCTCCCTCCTCCCAGCAGCTGCGGGAGTGGTACTTGCAGTACTGCAGCCTCAGGAGGGGCGCTTCTGGAGCTAGGGGTGCTGCTGGAGCTGGTGCTCGTGGTTCCCCTCCTAGGCGGGAGCCGCCCTCTCCCCAGCGGCTCCGAGAGTGGTACGCTCGGCGCTGCAGTCTCCGGAGTGGCGCTACTGGTGTCGCGGACCCTGGAGCTGGAGCTGGTGCTGGTGCTGGTGCTACTGGCGCAGGAGCTGCTGGTGGTGCTGCTGGCGCTGCTGGAGGTGCTGCTGGTGCTGGAGCTGCTGGAGGCACTGCTGCTGCTGGAGGTGCTGCTGGTGCTGGTGCAGCGGACCCTGGAGCTGGAGCTGCTGCTGGTGCTGGAGGTGCTGCTGGTGCTGGAGCTGCTGGAGGTGCTGCTGGTACTACTGGAGGTGCTACTGGTGCAGGTGCTGCTGGAGGTGCTGCTGGTGCTGGAGCTGCTGGAGCCGCTGGTACTGGAGGTGCTCGTACTGGAGGTACTGGAGCTGCTGGGACTGGAGCTGCTGCGGGGGTTGGAGCTGGAGGTACTGGAGCTGCTGGGGTTACTGGTGGTGCTGAGGGAGTTGTCGCTGGAGACCCTGGGGCTGAGGGTGCTGGTGCTGTCTCTGCTGGTTCAGGAGGTGCTGAGCGGCCGCGACCGTACTACGTTCCGCTCCTTCAGCAGGTTCTTGGCCTCCCGCCCTCCACTGGTCCTTCTCCTCCCCTCCTGAGTCCACCACCTGTCCAGTCGCAGTCACAGTTACTGCTTGCCTCTCCGCTGCCTGGTCCTTCTCCTTACACTGCGCCGACGAGTAGTCTTACGGAGCGTCGTGAGCCTGAGTCTCGTCCTCCGTCGCCTGAGTCTCGTCCAGAGTCGTCTGAGTCGCGTCCAGAGTCGCCTGTCCGAGCTGTCCGCACTGGTCGTCGTGCTCCGCGTCAGCGTCCTCCTCCTATCCTTGGCACTCACTATATGACCCTGCGTCCTTCCACTGCTCCACAGCGTGTCCCTCTGCCGTCTCCTCCTGCGTCCTCTCTTCCTGCCGTTGCTGGCCCACCGTCTGACTCCCTTCGTGCTGCCAGTCCTAGTGTCACGCGTTTCCTCGCCACTGTTGTCACTGACCCTACCTTTGAGTCCTCTGCTGCGTCTGCTCTTGTCGCTGAGCTTGTTGACTTTGCTGCCGCCTGTCGTCTAGACTACGCCGCTAGCCTTGTTGCTGAGTCTGAGTCTGTCTGTCCTCCGTCCGTCGGGGGTGAGTGTGCTCTTGGCACGGACGTCCTTGAGGACAGACAGGAGGAGTTTGAGTGCTTTGCCACTGCTTTACCTCATCTCGTGTCCATGCTGATTGCCCCTGAGGGAGACCCGGATGCACCAGACATCCCGACCCCACGCTCTTACGCAGAGGCGATGGAGGGTCCCTACTCCTCTCAGTGGCAGACAGCCATGGACGCAGAGATGGCTTCCTGGAAGTCCACAGGCACCTACGTCGATGAGGTTCCCCCACCTGGGGCGAACATCGTCAGTGGCATGTGGATTTTCAGGGTGAAGCGGCCGCCGGGTTCTCCGCCTGTCTTCAAGGCGCGTTACGTTGCACGAGGCTTCAGTCAGCGAGAGGGAGTTGACTTCTTCCAGACCTTCTCCCCGACCCCGAAGATGACCACTCTTCGGGTTCTGCTGCACGTCGCCGCTCAGCGTGACTACGAGCTCCACTCTCTTGACTTCAGCACTGCTTTCCTACAGGGCAGCCTGCACGAGGAGATCTGGCTGCGCCGCCCACCTGGCTTCACTGGGTCGTTCCCTGCTGGTACCCAGTGGAGCCTCCGGCGGCCAGTCTACGGTCTCCGCCAGGCAGCCCGTGAGTGGCACGACACACTGAGGACGACTCTTGCTGCTCTTGGGTTTGCTCCTTCTACTGCTGACCCGTCGCTGTTTCTACGCACCGACACCACTCTGCCGCCGTTCTACGTTCTCGTGTACGTAGACGACTTGGTCTTTGCTACTGCTGACACTGAGGCACTCGCCCACGTGAAGTCGGAGCTGCAAAAGAGACACACGTGCACAGACCTGGGTGAGCTGACAAGCTATCTTGGCTTGCGGATCACCCGGGACAGAGCACAGCGCACCATCACCTTGACTCAGTCACACATGGTGCAGCAGGTCCTTCAGCGCTTCCGCTTCACGTACTCCTCGCCTCAGCCCACTCCTCTGCCTACCGGTCACTCGCTCTCAGCTCTGCCTTCAAATGAGTCCGTAGAGCCGAGTGGCCCGTATCCAGAGCTTTTGGGCTGCCTCATGTACCTGATGACCTGCACTCGACCTGACCTTGCATACCCTCTTAGCATCCTAGCACGCTATGTCGCTCCTGGCCGTCACCGGAAGGAGCACATGGATGCCGCTAAGAGGGTGTTGCGCTACTTGTGCAGTTCGTCGGGCATGGGGCTTGTGCTTGGAGGACGGAGAGACGTTGTCCTCACTGGGCACTCAGACGCTTCTTGGGCTGACGACCAGGCTACGCAGCGGTCGTCTCAGGGTTACACCTTCAGCCTTGGCTGTGGTTCAGTTTCTTGGCGTTCTACTCGCTCGTCTTCAGTTCTCAGTTCCAGTTGTGAGGCTGAGATCTACGCCACAGCCATGGCTGCACAGGAGTTACGCTGGCTCACCTACCTGCTGACCGACCTGGGAGAGCGGCCTCGTTCTCCTCCAGTGCTGTACGTCGACAACAAGGCCGCCCTTGCCTTGTGTCAGGAGCACAGACTGGAGCACATAACGAAGCACATCGCTCTGCGCTACTTCCTTGCTCGAGAGCTGCAGCAGCGTGGTCAGCTTCGTCTTTCGTACGTGGCCACTCGGGCCAACACTGCTGATGTGTTCACCAAGGCGCTTCCGCCTTGTGATCATCAGCGTTTCTGTACTGTTCTAGGCCTTGTGCCTACTGTCCCTCACTTGCTCACTTCTTGACTCTGCTTGTACTGTGATCTCTATATATATACCTGCATGCTTACACTTGCTAGGTTGTGATAACTGTACCTCTTGTTATATTATCAAACTGCATGTGAACTGGTCTTGTGACCACTTGCTTGTGCTCGGAATTTGTGTGGTATCCTTGAGATCCACCCTGAGCTTGTTTTGCTTTGCTTTGCTCTGACTGGTCTTGTGACCCCTTGCTCTCCCCCACTTCGCCTATGGGGGTGTGTCAAACATTATATATGTTACTGCTGTGTAGGCTATAGTGGGTTAGCCTTTAGGGGGTACATTACTCTAGGGTTTCCTACTTGTATCCCCAACCTTTCTAGTTCAAACACTCTTGTTCATTCTGACACAAACTCCTCCAGCTCGTCCTCATGCAGCCTGAAGGTGAAGCGTGCAGGACGGCCGTCCGAGTCAACCCCTTCAACCTTCACCTCCCGGTTTCCTCCTGGCCCATGGCGCGCGATGAAGGGGGACAACAGCTCGCTCACGCCGCCATCGAAGTCGTCGCCGCAATCAACGTAACGGCTCTCGATGTGCGACATTGTGCGCTTGATCTGCGCATGCACGCTGGCATAGTCAAGCTGGACAGAAACAAGACAGACGGTAGTTAGTGGCTGTTAAAGCTTCACACGCAGGATTATAGCAGAATGCCCACCGCACAAAACAAAGATGACGGAGGTGAGCATGCGGGAAACTCACTTCCTTGTGCTGGAACGCCCTGTTCAGGATGTTGAGCTGCTCAAGCACATCCGCAATGAAGAAAAGAAGGAACTGAAATTTGTAACTTGTCACAAGAGCATACAGCTTGGCGTCCCACTCCTTCAGCATCACGATGAGAGCCGGAAGCACAGCGACAAGCCTGAGCACTGCGTCGCCCCGTGAAAGCCAGCGGACGGAATGAATGCCTTGGAGCTCCAGAGAAGTGGACGTGAAAACCTCCTGGAGCCCCATGAACCGTTGGTGCCATGGCCCTGAACGGCCGAGATGCTCTGCCACCCGACGGATCACCATGTCAATGACATTGAACGCAGGAATCTTCTCGGCGGCTGTTTTAGCCGCCAGTGCCTCCCTGTACAACAAAGAATAAGCATTAGTACACCAGGAAAGTCAACAATCTTAAACAAGGCACGGCAAGTTTACTAAAAAACATACATACCTGTGCGCGATACAGTGGGATGACACCAGATGGGGGATGCGCAGGCGGAGGCGTGTGGTGAGGCCAGACTTGCTGCCCATCATGACGTTGGCACCATCGGTGCTGATTCCCGCGATGCGCTGAAGGTCGATCCCGACTGCCTGCAGATGTGACAGCAGAACACTCAGAAGAGAAGCGGCGTCGGCCTTTTCCCCTGTGATTAACGTCATGAACTCTGTGACAAGCTTGTTGTCACGGATGAACGTCACGAAGAGGATCAGGTGCTTCCCGCTACACCTATCCGTGCTCTCGTCAATCGCGATGCCGACGAACGGCGACGCCAGCACGTGCTCCAGCTGGGTTGTCTGGAGCCATGTTGCAGTCGCTTGCGTCAGCTCCCCGAAGCCGTATCTGCACACGGAAACAACAGGGAACATTCTTTAGTAAAGAACTAAATCATTGACCTACCGATGTGTATTAATTAGCTACCGGCAGTTGCACTCATGTGGTGTAGTAGGTGCCGTACCCCTTCTTCGGGAAGCCGGGAACGCCCTTCTCCGCCAGGTAACGCACCAGCTTCACCCACATCCCCATGGGCGCGTCGGATCTGCTGATGAACAGCAATGAGTCGAGAAGGGCGACGACTCGGGACTGCTCTCCGTCCACTGCAGCGCGGTGCTGGTCAATCTGCAGTTGCCTTGCATCGCACTCCTGCACAGCAGTTTGTCTCGCCATCGCCAGCTTGTGCTTCGACGTGCCCGCGTGCTTACGAAAGGACTGGGTCTGCAAGTCAGTGGCGCCTTTCCCGCGTCTCCCGCACTTGCCACCGTCGCCAGCATGAGCTGCACAAATAGTACACTTGAAGGCAGGCAAACCCGAGGTGGTTTTAATGATTTGAAGCCAGGGGAAGCGTGCTTGCCATTGATTCTTGAACTTGTCAACTGCATCGTCGTAGAGTCCTTCAATGAGCTCGGCCATGTTTATGGTGAGGCGAGGACGCGGACGCTCAGACGACCCGGGAGAGTTGTTGACGTCGGCAGATGAGGATGAAGGCTTGGCGAAGCTCAAGGTCGGCTGCTTGAGCCCGATGGTTCGC
This sequence comes from Closterium sp. Naga37s-1, assembly GCA_947471745.1. Lineage (NCBI taxonomy): Eukaryota > Viridiplantae > Streptophyta > Zygnematophyceae > Desmidiales > Closteriaceae > Closterium > Closterium sp. Naga37s-1. The sequence continues at coordinate 473,938 of CANJKZ010000024.1, read as the reverse complement.
GCCGTGGTCTCAGAGGGATGGTGCGATGCCGAACCGACGTTTGGTTCCGCAGCTGTCTCTGCCACAGGGTCGGGATTAGAGATCGCGGGTGCTGAAGGTTCTTTTTGGGAGATGATAGAATCGGGCTCGGCGCGTGCTGCCTTCTCGAGTGCAAGATGACTGAGAAAAAAAAACTAAACCTGTTAGAGCAGGCTGTGAATCAGGGTCGTCGTCATCGCAGGTAGCGGGATTGTCGGGCAGAGCCATGGCGGGGATATGAAAGAGAGCCTGCCGAGCAGGAACGAGATGACAAAGAGGCTGCTGAACAGGGCACTGGATGGGCCCAGTGAGTTGAAGCTGAGCTGAGGGTGTGGATGAAACCCTAGCTCGTAGAAGAAGGCCATATAACACACTCTGGGCCATACATGAGTTGGGTGGGTGGTTGCCTAGCATGCACGGCAACAACGAGGCGCGTCTGCCGTGCAATGCTGTGAGGAATGTTTGGTGTGTGGAGTGGATGTTGTAGCATCGTGGTACACGCACGATGCTGCCTAAAGGACCAATCAAATGCTCTGGGTGTGTGCCAACAGGTCTTGTTGGCACTGTCTGCTTGCCATCACATTTACGTGGGTGGCAACTGCTGCTGCATCTTGGACAGGGGTGGTGGCGGAGTTCGTGATGGCAGACAAAAGCTGCCAAGCGCACCAATCAGTGCTCAAGGAGGGTGTGAGCTGGAGCCTACACGGAGGGGAACAAAGCACCGCAGGGCGGGTGATACATCCAGCTGTACGAGGGAAAAATCGGGCCGCAGGGCGGCGTCGCCCAAAGATCATGACAGGTACAATGTACCCCCCGCTAATCCTGGGTGTCGGCGCACAGGTAAAATAAATCAGAGTCCGTACTCGTTTGTACTCTGAATTCATCAGAGTACACTCCCGAAAAAGTATGACATTTCAGAGTCAGCTTAAAAATTAATCTGATTTTCACAGAGTTGAGGCCATAAAAAGTCTGAATTTCACAGAGTTGTCAGATATATATGACTTAGTCTGTGTAGGCTATAGTGGGGTAGACACTAAGGGGTACAAGTTTCTAGGGTTTCCTATTTGTACACAACATTTCCTAGTTCATTTCATTCCTCATTTCTTCACATGGTATAGAGCTGGTTCCCTCGTGGGACGGTTTCTTCCTTGGGCCCACCATTCGAAATTTTTATTTCCTGCCCTAAACGCGCTTCGCGTCCTGCCCCAAAACTTCGCGGCCCCCCCGCCCCTTAGCGGTCCCCGTCGCGACTCCTTAGCGGCCCCTCGCGGCCCCTCTTAAGGCCCTTCGCGGCCCCCTCACGGCCCTTCGCGGCCCCTTCGCGGCCTTCGCGGCCCCTTTCGCGGCCCTTCGCGGCCCCCCTCACGGCCCTTCGCGGCCCCTTCGCGGCCTTCGCGGCCCCCTTCGCGGCCCTTTGCGGCCCCCCTCTCGGCCCTTAGCGGCCCCTTTGCGGCCCTCCGCGGCCCCCTCTCGGCCCTTCGCGGCCTCTTCGCGGCACTTCGCGGCCCTTCGCGCCCCCCCCTTCACGGCCCCTCCGCAGATCTTCGCGACCCGCCACAGCCGCCCAGCCGCCCTGTCGCCGCCGCCCCAGCAGCAACTGCAGTCGCGCGTGCTGCCGCTGCCGCTTCCGCTGCTGCCGTGATCGCCGCCGCCGCTGCTGCCGTGGCGGCCGCCGCCGCTGCTGTCGTCACAAGCCGCCGCCGCTCCTGCTGTGACAGCTGCCGCGGCTACTGCTGAGACAGCCGCCGCCGCCGCTACCGTGACAGCCGCCCCAGCCGTCCCGGCCCTGCACTGCAGCCGAGTCGCGGCCCTGCCCTGCCGCCCTGTTGCGGCCCTGCTCCTACCGACGCACCTCGGCCCTGCCCCACCACTTGCGGGTTCTTACCCACCCGCCCCTGGTAAGCGCACAGCCGAGCCGCGCCCCTCCTGCTAGCCTGCTTCTGCTAGCCTGCTTCTGCTGCTGCTGCTGCTAGCCTGCTGCTGCTGCTGTCATGACTAGTCCCAACGTTCTTTCCTTTGATGCTGAGGGTCGAGCGGTAGACTTTGAAGTCTGGATCGATGATCTGCAGCTGTTCCTGCAGTGCGATAGCAAAGACGGCCTCTCACTGTTCGATCTCACGTCTGGTGCCTCCCCTGCCCCTGCTGCTGATGCTACTAGCACTGTTCGCTCTGTCTGGACCACACGCGATGCTTCTGCTCGCCTTACTGTGCGTAGTCACCTGCCGTCCTCTGAGCGCGCGCACTTTAGTCAGTACAAGAGTGCTAGCACCCTGTACACTGCTGTTGTTGCGCGCTACTCCTCCCCTGCCACTGCTGCCCTTAGCCGCCTCATGCTGCCGTACCTGTTCCCTGACCTAGCCGCTTTTGCCACAGTCGCTGACCTCATTACCCACCTCCGCACTAGTGACACCCGCTACCGAGCTGCGCTTCCTACCGAGTTCTGCGCCAAGAACCCCCCCCCCTATGTACATCACTCTCTACTACCTCGTTACCCGGCTCCCTGACTCCCTTTGCTCGGTCAGGGACCACTTCCTCTCGCTTTGCCCCACCACACTCACTGTTGACCTCCTCGAGGAGCGCCTCCTTGCAGCTGAGAAGAGTATAGTTGCTGTAGGAGCCTCTCGTGGTGACCCCCGTGCCCCTTTCTTTGAGGGGTGCTCCCCCTCTCCCCTCCTGCCCTCTGTTGCCTCTGCTGCTGCTGTCGACCTCGTTGGCACGGAGTCGGTCGGCGCTGCGTCTGCCCCTAGTGGCAAGCGCCGCAACGGCAAGGGCAAGTGGGGCAAGGGGGGTGGAGGGGGCGGTGGGGGCGGCGGCAGTGGTGGTGGAGGAGGAGGAGGGGGTGGCGGTGGAGGTGGGAGTGGTGGCGGGACTGGGGGCTCAGGCGGCGGCGGTGGAGGTGGAGGCGGCGGAGGCAGCGGGAGTGGGGGTGGAGGTAGCGGTGGCGGCGGAGGAGGTGGGAGTGGCGGGGGTGGTGGTGGGCAGCGGGGAGGCCCTGGCGGTGGCCAGCGCCAGCAGCAGCAGCGCTCCGGTGAGACCCCGTCGCCTCAGCAGCTTCGTGAGTGGTACGCTGGGCGTGGGAGGTCTGGGGGTGCTGGTCCCTGCACCTACGTTCTTCGCACCGGCGACCGCCGTGGTGAGCCGTGCGGAGGCCCGCACACCACACCACGCTGCTTCGGTCGCCTGACTGACGCCTGGCGCGCTCAGTTCCCTGGCTCCTCGGAGATCCCTCGCTGGGATATTCTGCTTAAGTCGGGGGTTGCTATCTTTGATCTTGACTATGATGCTATCCTTGCTGCTATGTATGCTGTGTCTATTAGTGATGAGGGTGACTGTTACCTGTGTGTTCCGCCCGACCCGGGCATTGAGGCTGCTGCTCTAGGTACTAGTGAGTCTACTGCTCCAGGTACTGGTGAGGCTGCTGCTCTAGGTGCTGGTGAGGCTGCTCTCTCAGGTACAGCGTCGGCACAGGTCTTGCACACTTTCACCCTTGACTCGGGTGCCTCCCGCTCCTTCTTTCGCGACTGCACCACCCTCTCGCCGCTCAGTCGGCCGGTGGCAGTCTCTTTGGCTGACCCCTCTGGGGGACCGGTTGTGGCCAGTTCCTCCACTGTCCTCCCGTGTCCTGCTGTTCCGTCCGGCTCGCTGTCTGGTCTGTACCTCCCCTCGTTCTCTACGAACTTGGTGGCGGGTGCTGATCTACAGGATGGGGGTGTTCACCAGTTCACCCCTGCCCACTAGCGTGTGACGCACTGCACGTGTGCTCGGACGGGTCGTCACCTGGCCACGTTCACCCGTAGGCCGGGGTCCAGCCTGTACACCCTTACCACTGAGTCTCCTCCTCGTCAGGTAGCCGCGTCGGGTCAGGTGTTTGCTGCAGCGTCCCGGTCTGGCCCTGAGTCTGCCCCCTGCTCGTGCCGCCTCCTGGCCCACGAGACTCTTCTTTGGCACCACCGCCTTGGTCACCCCTCCCTGCCTCGTCTTCGAGGCATGGTCTCCCGTGTCCTGGTCTCGGGTCTTCCTGAGTCCCTCCCTCCCCTTCCTCCGGGGCCTGCCCCTACCTGCGTTCCCTGCGTCGAGGGTCGGCAGCGCGCCGCTCCTCACTCCTCCGAGTTTCCTCCGACAGAGGCCCCACTGCAGACTCTTCACATGGACGTGTGGGGCCCAGCCCGCGTCCGTGGACAGGGTCACGAGCGTTACTTCCTGCTGGTCGTTGACGACTTCTCGCGTTACACCACAGTCTTCCCCTTGCGCCGCAAGGGTGAGGTCACTGAGGTGTTGATCGACTGGATCCGCGCTGCTCATCTCCAGCTCAGGAAGAGCTTCGACTCGGACTTTCCTGTTGTGCGTCTGCACTCAGACAGAGGTGGTGAGTTTTCCTCTGACCTTCTGCGGGCCTTCTGTCGGGCGGAGGGCATCCGCCAGACGTTCACGCTTCCGGCCTCTCCACAGCAAAATGGGATTGCTGAGCACCGCATTGGCATGGTCACGGATGTCGCTCGTACGTCCATGATCCATGCGGCTGCTCCCCACTTTCTGTGGCCGTTCGCGGTTCAGTACGCGGCGCATCAGATCAACCTCCAGCCCCGGGTCTCCATGCCGGAGACCACCCCCACTCTGCGGTGGACGGGGAAGGTTGGCGATGCGTCTGTGTTCCGTGTCTGGGGATCTCGAGCTTTCGTCCGCGACTTGTCTGCGGACAAGCTGTCCTCTCGTGCCGTTCCCTGCGCCTTCCTTGGCTTTCCCCCTGACGCGCCTGGTTGGCAGTTCTACCACCCCACCTCGCGCCGTGTTCTGTCCTCTCAGGACGTCACGTTTGACGAGTCGGTTCCCTACTACCGTCTCTTCCCCTACCGTGCTGCCCCCCTCCCCCCCCCGCCGCTCTTCCTCGCGCCAGGTCCTCCCCAGGTAGACCCCCTTCCCCCTCAGGGTCCTGCCCCCTCAGGTGTGTCCCAGGTAGACGCAGTCGAGCCTGTCGAGGTAGCTGTTGACTCTGGTGCTGCTAGGGGTGCTGAGCCTGCGGGTGCTGGGTCTGGGGGTGCTGAGCCGGCGGGTGCTGGGTCTGGGGGTGCTGAGCCGGCGGGTGCTGGGTCTGGGGGTGCTGAGCCTGAGCGTGTTGAGCCTGGGGGTGCTGAGCCTGGGGTTGCTGAGTCTGGGGGTGCTGAGACTGGAGGTCCTCCGAGTGTCCCGTTGCGGCGGGAGCCCCTCTCTCCACTGCAGCTTCGTGAGTGGTACGCTAGGCGCTGTAGCCGTGCTACTGGAGCTGAGGGGCCTGCTGCTGGAGGTGCTGCTGGTGCTGGAGCTGCTGGAGGTGCTGCTGGTGCTGGAGCTGCTGGAGCCGCTGGTTCTGGAGGTGCTCGTACTGGTGCTGCTGAGGGAGTTGGAGCTGGAGGTGCTGGTGCTGCTGGAGGTACTACTGGTGCTGGAGCTGCTGGAGCCGCTGGTTCTGGAGGTGCTCGTACTGGTGTTGCTGCGGGAGTTGGAGCTGGAGGTGCTGTTGCTGCTGGTTCTGGAGGTGGTCGTCCTGGTGCTGCTGAGGGAGTTGGAGCTGGAGCTACTGGAGCTGCTGGTGGTGCTGCGGGAGTTGTGGCTGGAGACCCTGGCGCTGAGGGTTCTGGTGCTGTCTCTGCTGGTTCAGGAGGCGCTGCGCGGCCGCGGCCGTACTACGTTCCGCTTCTTCAGCAGGTTCTTGGCCTCCCGCCCTCTACTGGTCCTACTCCTCCCCTACTGAGTCCACCGCCTGTCCAGTCGCAGTCACAGTTACAGCTAGCCTCTCCGCTGCCTGGTCCTTCTCCTTACACTACGCCGACGGGTAGTCTTACGGAGCGTCGTGAGCCTGAGTCTCGTCCTCCGTCGCCTGAGTCTCGTCTAGCGTCGCCTGTCCGCGCGGTCCGCACTGGTCGTCGTGCTCCGCGTCAGCGTCCTCCTCCTGTCCCTGGCACTCACTATATGGTTCTGCGTCCGTCCACTGCTCCACAGCGTGTCCCTCTGCCGTCTCCTCCTGCGTCTTCTCTTCCTGACGTTGCTGACCCGCCGTCAGACCTTGCTCGTGCTGCCAGTCCTACTGTCACACGTCTTCTAGCTACTGCTGTCACTGACCCTTCGTTTGGGTCCACTGCTGCGTCTGCTCTAGTTGCTGAGCTTGTTGACTTTGCTGCTGCCTATCGTCTTGACTACGCCGCTAGCCTTGTTGCTGAGTCTGTCTGTCCTCCGTCCGTCGGGGGTGAGTGTGCTCTTGGCACGGACGTCCTTGAGGACAGACAGGAGGAGTTTGAGTGCTTTGCCGCTGCTTTACCTCATCTCGTGTCCATGCTGATTGCCCCTGAGGGAGACCCGGATGCACCAGACATCCCGACCCCGCGCTCTTACGCAGAGGCGATAGAGGGTCCCTACTCCTCTCAGTGGCAGACAGCCATGGACGCAGAGATGGCTTCCTGGAAGTCCACAGGCACCTACGTCGACGAGGTTCCCCCACCTGGGGCGAACATCGTCAGTGGCATGTGGATTTTCAGGGTGAAGCGGCCGCCGGGTTCTCCGCCTGTCTTCAAGGCGCGTTACGTTGCACGAGGCTTCAGTCAGCGAGAGGGAGTTGACTTCTTCCAGACCTTCTCCCCTACCCCGAAGATGACCACTCTTCGGGTTCTGCTGCACATCGCCGCTCAGCGTGACTACGAGCTCCACTCTCTTGACTTCAGCACTGCTTTCCTACAGGGCAGCCTGCACGAGGAGATCTGGCTGCGCCGCCCACCTGGCTTCACTGGGTCTTTTCCTGCTGGTACCCAGTGGAGCCTCCGGCGGCCAGTCTACGGTCTCCGCCAGGCAGCCCGTGAGTGGCACGACACACTGAGGACGACTCTTGCTGCTCTTGGGTTTGCTCCTTCTACTGCTGACCCGTCGCTGTTTCTACGCACCGACACCACTCTGCCGCCGTTCTACGTTCTCGTGTACGTAGACGACCTGGTCTTTGCTACTGCTGACACTGAGGCACTCGCCCACGTGAAGTCGGAGCTGCAGAAGAGACACACGTGCACAGACCTGGGTGAACTGACAAGCTATCTTGGCTTGCGGATCACCCGGGACAGAGCACAGCGCACCATTACCTTGACTCAGTCACACATGGTGCAGCAGGTCCTTCAGCGTTTCCGCTTCACGTACTCCTCGCCACAGGCCACTCCTCTGCCTACGCGCCACTCGCTCTCAGCTCTGCCTTCGGATGAGTCCGTAGAGCCGAGTGGCCCGTATCCAGAGCTTGTGGGCTGCCTCATGTACCTGATGACCTGCACTCGACCTGACCTTGCATACCCTCTTAGCATCCTCGCACGCGATGTCGCTCCTGGCCGTCACAGGAAGGAGCACATGGATGCCGCTAAGAGGGTGTTGCGCTACTTGTGCAGTACGTCGGGCATGGGGCTTGTGCTTGGAGGACGGGCTCGAGTTGTCCTCACTGGTCACGCAGACGCTTCTTGGGCTGACGACTTGGCTACGCAGCGGTCGTCACAGGGTTACACCTTCAGTCTTGGCTCCGGCTCTGTTTCGTGGCGGTCTACCCGCTCGTCTTCTGTTCTCGGCTCCAGCTGTGAGGCCGAGATCTACGCAGGGCCATGGCTGCACAGGAGTTACGCTGGCTCACTTACCTACTGACCGACCTGGGAGAGCCGCCTCATTCTCCTCCAGTTCTGTACGTCGACAACAAGGCTATGCTGGCCTTGTGTCAGGAGCACAGACTGGAGCACAGAACGAAGCATATTGCTCTTCGCTACTTCCTCGCACGTGAGCTGCAGCAGCGTGGTCAGCTGCGCCTTGGTTACGTGGCCACTCAGGCCAACACTGCTGATATCTTTACCAAGGCACTTCAGCCTTGTGATCATCAGCGCTTTTGTACGATGCTAGGTCTTGTGCCCACTTGGCCTCACTTGCTTACTTCTTGACCTTCCTTGTACTGTGATCTATATATACCTGCTCTTGCTTGTTTACCTTTATATATATGATCCTGCATGTGAACTGGCCTTGTGGCCTTTGAACCGGTGCTCGGACTGTGTGGTGACGTTGTGATCCACCCTGAGCTTGCTTTGCTTGACTGGTCTTGTGACCCCTAGTTCTCCCCCACTTTGCCTATGGGGGTGTGTCAGATATATATGACTTAGTCTGTGTAGGCTATAGTGGGGTAGACACTAAGGGGTACAAGTTTCTAGGGTTTCCTATTTGTACACAACATTTCCTAGTTCATTTCATTCCTCATTTCTTCACAAGAGTACACCTGAAAAAAAAAAAACTGAAATCTCAGTCTATTTCAAGCAAATCAGACAAAAAACTCTGACTTCTGAGGGCCTGCATCCCCATAGGCTAAGTGAGGGGCATCAAAACACGCAAGGCAGACAAACGGTCACAAGACCAGTCAAGACAAGAAGTAGAGCAAGCTCAGGGTGGATCTCAAGGACACCACACAAATTCCGAGCACAAGCAAGCGGCCACAAGGCTAGTTCAAGAGGTCACTAGGATATATATAGGAAAACACAACAAGCAGAGCAAGCAACAAGTCTACAGCAACTGAGGTCCTACCTCAACAAGCCCCAACTGCACACAGAATCGGTGGTGGTCACCAAGCGCCAGGGCCTTGATGAAGACGTCTGCAGTGTTGGCCTCTAAAACCACAAAGTCCAGGCGTGCCTGGCCGCGTCGCTGCAGCTCTCGCAGGAGGAAGTACCTCACGTCAATATGCTTCACTCTGCTCTCCAGTCGAGGCTCTCGACAGAGGAGGATCATGGCCTTGTTGTCAGCGTACAAGGTCGGTGCAGAGCGAGGCCGCTCACCAAGGTCGACGAGCATGAAGGTCAACCAGCGAAGCTCCTGTGCCGCCATGGCACCAGCGTAGATCTCTGCCTCTGCACTGGAAGTAGCCACAGTCGACGACCGTGTAGACCTCCACGACACAGCACCAGCTCCCAGACTGAAGCAGTAACCCTGAGTCGAGCGCTGAGTCTCCACGTCGTCAGCGTAGGAAGAGTCGCAGTGACCAGTCAACGCCACTGGCTGAGTCCCTCCAAGCACAAGCCCCATGCCTGATGTAGTCGCCAAGTACTTCGACACCCTCACAGCAGCTGTCCAGTGGACATGACGGTATCTCCCAGTCGCAACAAAGCGAGAAAGTATGCTGAGGGGAAAGGCGAGGTCCGGCCGAGTACAAGTCATCAGGTACATGAGGCAGCCCACCAGCTCTGCGTAGGGACCACTGGACTCAAAAGGCTCGTCGGGAAAGGGGCCAGTGAGTCTGTGGTCAACAGCAAGAGGTGTGGCCTGTGTGGTGGAGAACTGGAAGTCGAACCGCCGAAGGACCTGCTGCACCATGTGTGACTGAGTCAGTGTGATGGTGCGAGCGGCTCTGTCCCTAGTGATCTGCAGGCCAAGGTAGCTCTGCAGTTCACCTAGGTCAGTGCATTTGTGTCTCTTCTGCAGTTCGGACTTCACCTGAACCAGAGCTGCCCTGTCTGCTGTGGCAAAGACCAAGTCGTCGACGTATACTAGTATAAAGAAAGGAGTGGAACCAGTGCGAACAAACAGCGACGGTTCGGCAGAGGAAGGACGAAACCCAAGGTCACGAAGCGTGGAGCGAAGAGTGTCGTGCCACTCACGGGGCGACTGGCGGAGACCGTAGACTGGCCGTCTCAGGCTCCACTGGGTCCCAGGTGGGAAGGTGTCAGTGAAGCCAGGAGGGCGGCGCAGCCAGATCTCCTCGTGTAGTCGGCCCTGGAGAAACGCAGTAGAGAAGTCAAGGGAGTGCAGCTCGTAGTCTCGCTGTGCTGCTACGTGCAGTAACACCCGAAGAGTAGTCATCTTCGGGGTCGGGGCGAAGGTCTGGAAGAAGTCAACTCCCTCACGCTGCCTGAAACCCCTAGCCACGTAGCGCGCCTTGAACACCGGCGCTGAACCAGGCGGCCGCTTCACCGTGAAGAGCCACATGCCATCGACTACGTTCGCCCTGGGAGGGGGAACTGCGTCGACGTAGGTGCCTGTGGATCTCCAAGACGCTAACTCCGAGGCCATAGCCGCTTTCCACTGTAAGGCCCACGCCCCTGATACTGCCTCGCGGTAAGTACGAGGAGTCGGTATGTCAAGGGCGCCGGGGTCTCCCTCAGGGGATAGCAGCATGGCACAGACAGAGGGAGAAGCAGCTGCCCAGTACTCCAGCTCAGACTCTCTGTCCTCTAGGACGTCACAGCCAAGGGCAAACTCACCCTCGACGGACAGAGGACGGGAGGGAGGAGCTGGCACCACACGGGTGGTGTAGTCAAGGCGACTGGTGACAGCAAACTCAGCGACAGCGGCAGTGAGAGCCGAGACAGACGACGGAGGGAAACGAGAGTCGGTGACAAGAGTGGCGAGGACACGAGAGACAACAGGACGAACAGCGCGGTAGTAGTCAGTGACAGGAGTAGGGGGGAAAGGGAGAGAGGACGGAGGCGGAGACGGGAGAACGGACTCAGGAGGAGGACGACGAAGAGACAAACAAAGGAGGGCAGTGCGGAGGTCGGTAACGGGAGACGAGTGACGAGCACGCGGAGGACAGGGACGGACACGAGAGTGTGGGACACCAGGTGGAGGAGACTGCGGTGGAGGAGAAGACCAGACCGCCGGATTGTCGTCAGGAGGAGGAAACGTGGGACCAAACGCTGGAGGGGACGGAGTGTGAACAGGAGGAGAGGAGGGAAGACCAAGGGCCCGAAGGCCACTCACGGGTGGAAACAACTGCCGCTCCAGAGGGAGCTGCGGTGGGCGCGGCTGCGGCGGCGGTGTCTGCTGCTGCGGCGGCTGCTGCTGCTGCTACTGCTGCTGCCGCTGCTGCTCCAGCAGGTCCAACTGCCGCAACTCCTGCCGCTCCCTCTCCAACAGCACCTGCTCCTCACGCTCACACCGACGGGCCGCCTGGAGACGTGTGTCGTGGCGGTGGGGAGGCGGAGTGGACTCCGCAGAACCAGTGTCTCCAGCTCCAGTCTCCTCAGAACCAGCACCTCCAGTGCCAGCGCCTCTAGCACCAGCACCCCCAGAACCAGCACCTCCAGGACCAGCACCCCAGCTCCAGCACCCCCATAACTAGTACCGCCAGTGCCAGGACCTCCAACTCCATCACCCCCAGAACTAGCACCTCCAGTGCCAGCACCTCCAGCTCCAGCACCCCCAGAGCTAGCGCCACCTGCGCCAGCACCTCCAGCTCCAGCACCCCCAGGATTAGCACCTCCAGTGCCAGCACCTCCAGCTCCAGCACCCCCAGGGCTAGCGCCACCTGCGCCAGCACCTCCAACTCCAGCACCCCTCGAGCGAGCACCCCCGGACCGAGTACCGCCAGTGGCTGCACCTCCAGCTCCAACACCAACCAAGTCCACAGTAGCCTGTCGCGGAAGTACCGAAGGCTGCTGAGGGGACTGTGAGGAGGACTGCGGGGAGGGAGACGCTACCTGACACGCGAAAGAGGGTAGAGGGGTAGCGTGAGACACACCTGACGGGGCAGGACCAGGGGGGGGTGGGGGTACCGGAGGAGCGGGAGCAGGGGGAAGAGAGGGTGCGAGGAAAAGGGGGGGAGGGGGAACCGGGAGACCTCGACAGGGGTACCGGGTGTAGTAGGACACTGACTCGTCGAACCGGACGTCACGGGAGTCTAGGAACTGGTGGAGGGGCGGGTGGTAAAAGGACCAGTCGGCCGAGGCTACCGGGAAACCAAGGAAGACACAGGGGACGGCGCGAGCCGAGAGCTTGTCCGCAGAGGTGTCGCGGACAAGCGCAAGGCAGCCCCAGACACGAAAAGCTGACCCAACACCAGGGGACCCGGTCCAAAGACTGGTCGGTGAAGCCTCTGGCCGCGAGACGCGCGGCTGGAGGTTCAGCTGGTGAGCAGCGTAGCGAAGCGCGTAGGGCCACAGAAAATGGGGCGCACAGGCATGAATCATGGACGTGCGGGCGATGTCCATGACCAAGCCAATGCGGCGCTCAGCAACCCCATTTTGCTGTGGGGACTCCGGCAGCGTCCAGGACTGTACGATGCCCTGCTCGCCGCAGAATCCGGCAATCTTGCCTGAGCGAAACCCACCCCCACGGTCAGAGTGGAGACAGGAGACACGACGGCCACGAGTGCCCTCAGTGGCTAGAAGCCACCGGATCAGCGTAGAAGTCACATCGGACTTCTTCGCGAGAGGAAACACCATGGTGTACCTGGAGAAGTCGTCGACGGCCACCAGAAAGTAGCGCTCCCTCTCAGGTCCCTGCGTAGGTGCAGGGCCCCAGACATCCAAGTGGAGTGTCTGGAAAGGAGCAGTGGCCGGACGAAGGGAGGAGGAGTGCGGAGTGGCACGAAGACGGCCGGCGACGCAAGGAGTGCACGGCGGCGCAGGCGAGGGAGGGAGCGACGGGAAGAAGCGAGGGAGACCTGTGACAAGACGGTGACTAGCCATAGTGCGTAGGCGGGGGATCGACGCGTGGCCAAGACGGTGGTGCCACAGGACGGTCCGGTGGGTGAAAGACCGACACGAGCAAGACGCAGCAACTAGACCAGACACACCAACCTGACCGGACACAGCAACCGGTGGGGACGCAGTAACCTGACCGGACTCTGCTACCGGGGGGGACGAAGCAACCTGACCAGACGCAGCTACCTGCGAGGGCGGAGTGTGCAGGACGAAGAGACCTGAGTGGGGCTCTCTGGTGAACGTGGCAAGAACCGCCTTGGTGGAAGAGCCCGTACAGATCGCAGTCCTCCCGTGCGCAGGAAAAGTGACTGTGATCCCCCGGTCCTGAAGGTATCCAACACCCACCAAGTTCCGAGAGAACGAGGGGATGTAGAGGTCAGTGAGGAAACCAGAGGGGACAGCTGGGCACGGGAGGGTGGTCGAGCTGCGAGCAACTGCTGGTCCTGTAGGATCAGCCAGGGCAACTGGGACTGGAGCCGAAAGAGGTGTGACAGTGATGTGGTCGCGGAAGAAGCACTGAGACGCGCCGGAGTCCAGCGTGAAGGAGAGCGACGCAACAGCAGTCGTCACGGCTGGGCTAGTGACTACACAAGCACCTACACTGAAAGCACAAGTACCGACACTAGCAACAGGCAAAGGTCCTAAGCTAGGTACACGTAAGCCAAGAGATCCGTATGTGACAGAATAAACAACATCCATAGACATATCAAACACAGGTTAACCACTACGAAACAGACCGGGCCAGATCGGGGGAGCCGACTCAGGCCCAAAACGCTCACGGTAAAGGTCGTCGAGGCGGCTGTAGCAGCGCTGTGCAGAGTGGTCAGGACGCCAGCAGGTAGTGCCAGCACCAGGGCCGGTCAGGATCCAGTACTGGCAGGGGCCGACGTCGCGACCACCGCGACGAGCCCCCCAGCTGGCTGGGCCGCTACTGGAGCCAACGCGACCTGAACCACCAGGCCCCCACGGCTGCTGAGGGCGCCCCTGCTGCTGCGGAAGCCACTGCTGAAACGGCCGCTGCTGCTGTCCCTGCTGCTGGAGAACCCTAGTGGACTCCATGAGAAAAGCTAGCGGGGTGCAGGAGCGCCAGGCTAGAAGCGACAGGAGCTAGGGACGGCTGCAGTGAAAAACGAGAACAACTAAAAGCGCCAGGTGAAACTAGGCGAGTAACTGCTGGAGCACGGAGCGAACTAAGCTAGGAGCGCCAGGTGAAACTAGGCGAGGAACGGCTGGAGCACGGAGCTAACTGAGCTAGAAGCGCCAGGTGAAACTAGGCGAGGAACGGCCGGAGCACGGAGCAAACTGAGCTACGAGCGAGGAGCGAGAACGGCTGGAGCGAGAACGGCTGGAGCTAGAACGGCTGGAGCACAACTCGCTCGAGCTAGAAACGGCGAGCTAGGGCTGGCTGGAGGTAGGAACGGCCGGAGCTAGAGACCGTAAGTGCGGCTGTCGGCTGCCGCTAGTAGAGCCACTGGCAGTGTAAAGTACGTGCGACAGTAGGGGCTGCAGTACTGACGGCTGCGGGATGTAGGCAACTGTGCAGGTCGTCAGGCAAGCAGTAACGCGGGCAACAGTTGCAGGCCCCCACCCCAAACCCTTATTTTTTTGTTTGTTTGTTTGTTTTTTTTTTTTAGGGTTTAATGAATTTATTTATTTTCTGGCACTAAAGCGCTCCGGGGCGCGCTGCCTGCAGGGTGTGCTGCCTGCGGGGCGCGCTACCCGCGGGGCGCGCCGCCTGCGGGGCGCGCTACCCGCGCGGCGCGCTACCCGCCCGGCGCGCTGCCTGCGGGGCTGGGGCGACGGGCCAGGGCGCGGGCTGGGGCGACGGGCTAGGGCGCGGGCACGGGCGACGGGCTAGGGCGCGGGCTGGGGCGACGGGCCAGGGCGTGCGCCTGGGCGACGGGCTAGGGCGGGCGCCTGGGCGACGGGCTAGGGAGCGGGCCTGGGCGACGGGCTAGGGCGGGCGCCTAGGCGACGGGCTGGGGCGGGCGCCTGGGCGACGGGCTAGGGCGGGCGCCTGGGCGACGGGCTGGGGCGGGCGCCTGGGCGACGGGCTGGGGCGGGCGCCTGGGCGACGGGCTAGGGCGTGGGCCTGGGCGACGGGCTAGGGGCGCAGGAGGGCGCTAACGCGCGGAGGAGGGCGCTAAGGCGCGGAGATGGCGCGGAGGGCGCGGAGGCTAAGGCGCGGAGGGCGTGGAGGTGCTAGGGCGGAAGGGCGCGGAGGGCGCGAGCTAGGCTAGGCTAGGCGAGAGGATCGACACCTACTCATGATCAGGGCTTCAGATTCGTTTTGGGCCACCCTTAGCAATCAGGGTACCAGGTACACTCAACCCTGATGCCTAGGGTAAATTTTTTGTTAGCCTGACAAATACATAGTGGATTTTTTGAAAGGCTGATTGTGTCAGGCTAACATTTTTCAAAGACTGATTTTTGCAGTATAATAGAAACCCTACACTGACTCGTGTGGATGCTAAAAGAAACACCTATGCATAGTGCAGCAACAACAGCATACAGCTTATCAGACACTCCAGCACCCAATGCCAATCAATCTCCACTAGTGGGGGCAGAGGACTCTACGACTCCTTCAGCATATTGACCCTCGCCCGGGATTGTGCCACAGAAGTTCTTGGTGGAGCGCCTCAGCTTCTCGCCCCTGAAGATGGACACCACCTCGTACCAGTCCACATCGTACTGGAGGAGAGAACAACGCATCAAATGTTCCAGGGAGGCGTCGGAGAGGCAGTTACATCCCCACGTTTTGATCAGGTTCTGCTTACTGAATCCCCTCTCGCACTCGACAGTGCTCAGAGGGAGCACAGCAACTGCCTGCCACATCTTCATCAGGTTCGGGAACGAGTGCTGCCAGGCATCATCTCGTAGCATGTTCCCCAGTGCCTGGTGGAAGTCTTCGTTGTTGTGCTTAGACACCATTGTAGACGTGAACATCCAGAGCTCGCTCTGTGCTCTGGTGTAGTCGAAACCTGAGGTACGGGAGTGGGTTTAGAAGGGGCAGTACTTGCAGCAACCGGGAGGAAAGGGGGGTATTAAACGAAACAACTAACTGGTAGCTCAGGCGCATGTGCAAGAAAGGGGGGTGTTAAACGAAACAAGCAACGGGTAACTCAGGCGCATGTGCAAGAAAGGGGGGTGTTAAACGAATCAAGCAACAGGTAACTCAGCATCAGGTACTGTGGTGATATAACAGGACACATAACATGAACTTGATCTACAGCACAAGCATACCTGGAAGCTTGTTGTTGTACAGCTTGTGCAGTTTGGCGAGCCACTTCTTGAAGTTCTCCACCCGTTTTGCATCATCTGCAACGTATGAGGCAGAGCGGTAGAGCTTCGTCCCCTCCAGATGCTCCAGGTCCCTCATGCGCCACTCAAGCTCCTTGTCAACTGCATGAACGAACTTCAAGGAAAGTTCGAAACATGCAGTTACATCTCCGTCCGTCTCTTGGCCTAGGATTTTGTTCTCGTGAAGCGTGTAGCTGAACGTCACAGGTTCACCGGCACTGTCTACTCCCTCTGCTTTCACCTCCCGCTTGTCCATTTTCTGGTGCCGCGTAATGAAGTCGTGCAAGGTCATCTTCTCCCCGCTGCCGAAACGATGATCCGGGTCCCGGTTGAAGTTCCGGTTCTTCAATCGCAACCGTGTCTGCTGCACGATGTGCGCCACAAGTGTGACGTCGATCTGTTGTGGCAGTACAGTTCAATAGGTTAGTTGCTTTAAAACAGATGCTAAAACGAACACAATAAGCAACAATGTTTACCTGACGTTGCTGGAACCGTTGGTTGAGGTGGTTCAACTCCCACAGAACGTCAGCCAGGAGACGAAGCAGCCATTGAAACTTGAAGGAAGTTGCAATCTCGTACAAAGCGGGCTTGTACTCTTTCAGCACCACGATTACCGCAGGAAGTACTTCGAGGAGTCGTTGAACTGCCTCACCCCGTGACAGCCATCTCACGGTATGTATCCCTTGAGCCTCCAGGTTCGTCTTGCAGAAGAGTTGTTGAATGTTCTGGAACTTGTCATATTTCACATTCGAACGCCCGATGAGATCTGCGAAGCCACGAATTACATCATCCACCATGAAGAGCTCGGGGACTTCCTCCGCCGCATCTTTGGCGGCTAGTGCTTCCCTGACAAGTACAACAGGAGGCATCACGCGTTAGAAACTGAGTGTACGCACAAGGTGTTGCGGTGGATCCATGGGGAGATACTTACCGGTGTGCGACACAGTGCGTTGAGGCGAGGTGAGGCACGCGCAAGCGCAGACGGGCGACGATCTTCCCCACCATCACGCTCGCGCCGTCAGTTGAAATTGCTGCGATCTTGTGGAGATCCAACCCAATCCCTGTCAAGTACTGCACCACAGCAGAAGTCAAAGAGCACGGTCAACTGTGATGAGTGTCAGAAACTCATTCACCACACCGGTGCCACGGAAGAATGTAGCGTAGAGTATAAGGTGTTTCCCGTGGACTCGGTCTGTGCTCTCGTCGAGGGACAAGCCAATCCATGGCGACTCCAGCAAGTGAAAGCGTTGAACTTCTTGCAGGTACGTGGAGATGGCCCGTAGGTTCTCCCGGAATCCGTATCTGCACACAACAGCAGCAAGCGTCAGTAATCATTAACACGCTTAACATAAGAATCAAAACAAAAGTTTCAAAGAAAGAGCGCGTACTCTGTGTAGTAAGCGCCGTAGCCGCCACCGTTAGGTAGGTCGGGAAGACCCTCCCTAGCCAAGAACCAGCAAAGCGGGATGAACATCACGATTGGGGCGTCCTCTTTGCAGACGAACTGGGCGATGTGGAGCACGCGTATGATGTGTCGCGTCGACGCGTCCGTCGCCTGCCAGCGGGTAATCTTCGCTTGTTTAGCCTTGTCCGCTTCCGCATCCGCTAGATTCTTAACTGCGTTCTTGGGGGCTCTGTTGGCGGAATGGGCACGCACGCTTGCAATTTGTAGATCACGGCCACCCACGCCTCTCACACCGTAGCTTGTGTGAGCAGACGGGTCGCCATGCTGCACGCAGATGTCGCACTTCAGCTTTGCCTCTCCGTTAGACAAACGAACCAAACGCAACCATTTGAACTGCCCACTCCACTCAGACTCGAACCGATGTTTAACTGACTCGTACATCACTTCACCAGTTGTTTTACCAGGTTCCTCATCGACGGGCGCGGCAGGACGCGGCGGCGAGGCATCCTTACGAGGTGCTGGAGCTCCCCAAAGCCGCTGCTGCTTGTACTTGGCACCGACGCGTGGGCGTTTCGCCGACGTGTTGTTCACAGCGGAGGGTGAGTCCACGGGGGGCCTGGACGACCCTTCACCACCGCCTGGCACCAGGACGATTGATGCGTGCGGTTCCCAGTCAGCCGACGTGGATGGTGGCTCGAACGGGTATGCGGTCCCCACACTGTGCACTGGTGAGGAGGGACGTGATGGGGAAGCTATCGGTACGCTATAATTGTCTGCAAGGCGGGGAAGAACGCCCAGCACAGACAACCCATTGCGTTCGTCACCAGGCGGTTCTGGTGGCTGCTCGGCAGGCATGATTGAGACTCTCAGGCTGAGAGTATGAGACAGCGTTACTCGAACGTTGTTTTTTCCCACACGTAGAGTAAGAGGAGGTTGTAGAAGATGGGGTGACCTTGGGAGCACACCCCCTGCCATCACCTGGGAGCGCGTTTCATGCATGCTTCACGGTGGTACCGTGTGGCTGCTTAGTGCTGCCCTGGACAGCATGATGGCAGCTTCCATGCCCCGCTGTGTTGTCGGCGCGCTAGTAGACAAGCGACGCATCTGTCAAATGCTGCCAAATTTTCGTTTCCATAGCTGCGCTGTCAATTTGGCTGCCAACACCACCAATGGGGAAGAATCGCGGCCCAAAATTGGATTTTTCATGGGGATGCAAGTGCGGTTGGTGTCGTTTTCCGTGTATGTTGGTCCTGGTGTCCGTTTCGCTACTTGTTCAGTTTTGGAAATACTCGCTTGCGAGAATTCGGTTCCAGTGTAACTGAAAGTGTACCCTGTACACTCAGGGGAAAGATTCCGCCATACTGATTTTCAAAGGGGAAAAAAAAAACAACACTTTCTAGCCTAGAGTAATAATCCCACTACCCTTCCTGGGGAAGGGTAACTGGGAAAAAGCGGCCGCCAGACAGTGCAATCAGTGCGTTTTACACTGATAAAAGAACCCTGCTCATGATACCATCTCTAAGTTAGCGAACACCGGAATGCTTGACTAGAAAGGAGTTGGGGTACAACTAGGAAACCGTAACATGTTTGTACTCACTAAGGAGCACCTCACTACAGCCTATCACAAACATCAACATTTGACACATTGTACTCGGCATTACACCTAATTAAATAGCACATGTTTCCACCGCACTGTATCTAGTCATTTGCGACGCGAGGCTTTTGTGAAGCATGTCCCAAATGTACCCTAAGAAAAAAATGCTACAAACATCAATATTGACAAATGGAGCAGACACTAGGACTGCCATCATTGCTGCAAGTCTTAACACATGCAGACACTGCTATTGCAGCTCCTGCTGCTCCTGACTATTCATGCACCAGCTGATGCCATTACCGTTGATGCCACAACTGTTGCTTAAATGCTGCAAGTGTTGAAACTTGCAGCAGAGCCTGCTGTAGGGCTATGGGCCTATGAGTGACCACAACCACTGCAGTACTGAGCATTGAGCACCATGCCTGTAGATACTGCCATGCCAGGAAAGTCTCATAAGCAGTCTCGTAAGCAGTTACAGAGGCTTGCAGCAACCTTGCAGCAGAGCCTGCTGGTGAGCTGCTATGAGCCTATGAGTGACCGCAACCACTACAGTACTGAGCATTGAGCTTCATGCCTGTAGATACTGCCATGCCAGGAGACAGTGGGTCTCATAAGCAGTCGTGTAAGCAGTAGTGCAGCGGCTCTACAGCGGCTTTCCAGCAGTTATGTAACAGTCTTTCAGCAACCTTGCAGTGGAGTTGCAGCAATCGTTTTTGGCCAGCTTCTCTCTCTAGAGAGACACTGTCAGCGCTTGCTGCTGCTCCTGTTCCTGATGACGCTGCTGGTGGTGTAACAGACTACTGAAATATCCACCCCTGAACCCCTGAAAGAGAGATCGT
The DNA here is from genome assembly GCA_947471745.1 of Closterium sp. Naga37s-1. NCBI lineage: Eukaryota > Viridiplantae > Streptophyta > Zygnematophyceae > Desmidiales > Closteriaceae > Closterium > Closterium sp. Naga37s-1. The sequence goes on along the minus strand of CANJKZ010000024.1, from coordinate 454,330 downwards.
CTGGCAGCCGATGGTGAGGTGGGTCGGGAGGAGGCCGGAGAGGAGGCAGCAGAGGAGGCAGGAGAGGAGGCAGCAGAGGAGGACGCGGAAGAGGAGGGGGATGTGTCTGTGTCTGGTGAGAGGTCGAGATTGAGTGCCACGTCAGCAGGTCCTGTTGCTGATCTGGAGCGGGATGCTGACGCGTTGAAACGGGATTGGAGGAGGAGAGAGAGCCGAGTGGCAGCCTCGGCTGCTTCTGCCTCGGCGAATTCCTGCTGGATTGATGATCAGGGAGGTGAATTGGTGGGTGTTATTTTTTTGGGAAGCGGTGGAAGGGGGGTGAGGAGAGAGGAAGAGTTGAGTTGGTTTATACGGTAAGAACGTGTACGGTAGCAAGTGGTGGGTGTTCAATCCGATGGGCAGAGCGGGAACCGAGAGCGGTTGAGACGGGAACGTGCAAGCACATGGAGACATGTCTACCATACCCACACGGTGCAAACTTCTGAGCCACACTCCCCTTGAACCCACCAACCACCCCACCAACACCCACCAGCCATCCACCTGGCGGTATCGGTCGTGGATGGCAGCGAGGGCGCGCCACACCCACTGCCCCTCACCACCCCATTCAACCCCTGCACACACCACCGTCACCCGGCAACACCCACCTGACGGTATCGGTCGTGGATGGCAGCGAGGGCGCGCGCGAGGATGAAGCACGGCAGCAGAATGCCGAGCAGCTGCATCAGAAAGATCTGTCGGGACGGGACGGGGGAGGAGGGAGGAAAAACGGCAGGGGGGAAAGGGGGGTGGGGACGGGAAGGGGGTGGCAAGGGGGAAAGAGGGCGGGGATAAAGCATGGCAACAGAATACAGAGCACTGCATCAGAAACATCAGGGGAAAAGGAGGGGGTGAAGGGGGGGGTGGTGGCGGAAGGAGAAATGGGGTGAGGGGAGGGAGGGGGGAGGGGTGGTGGGGAGGTGGCAGGATAAGTGGGAAGTAGAAGGAGGGCGAGGATGAAGCATTGCGGCAGAAAAACGAGCAGCTGCATCAGAAACATATGCAGAAAAGGGGGTTGTGAGGGGAGGGTAAGTGGGAAGGGGAGAGAGGGGAGGAGGAAGCAGAGCAGCATACCGTCGCACATCACCCACACCCTCGCCCAGCATCACAGCCATACCGTCGCACACCCACACCCTCGCCCAGCATCACAGCCATACCGTGAACTCTGCAGAGTCTTCGTCAACGTCGTCGTCGTCGCCACTCGCCTCCAGCACGAGCGCAAAGAAATGCCGCGCGAAGATGAGCAACAGCACCTGCAAGGGGTGGATTCATACATGGTGGGCAGGGGAAGGGGCACACAGAGAGATACATGTTGGGTACGAGGTTGCTTGAGGCGCCTCAACAGGCACTCGCCTCCAGCACGAGCGCAAACAAGTGTCGCGCGAAGATGAGCAGCAGAACCTGCGAGCATGGGGGGGATAGTGGGGTAAATTGTGAACGTGTGATGATTATAGAGCGGCTAACAACAAAAAGAACGCTCAATGATACTCGATGACAAATGGGCACCTGCTACCAGATTCACGTACTAAGAGAAGATGAGCAGCTGACAGAAAATTCACGTACGATGATAATGAGCGACTTTAAGCAGCTGACGGTAGCAGGCTCCGGGATTTCCGGCGCCGCGGGCGCGGAGGCGAAGTCCTCGAGGCCGAAGCGCAGCTCCTCGCCCGTCACCGCGTCGCGGAACGTGACGATGTGGCTCAGCTGCCCCGCGCCGTCGCGGAACTGCAGCGCCACGAGCCCCGGCGTGATTGGCGGAGAGGCGGGCGGCGGCGGCGCGGTGTAACCCTCTTTGAACGGCTGGGGGGGGATCGGGGGGCGCGGGATGAGGGGGAGGAACGAGAGGGGCGGAACGAGGGGGGGGGGCGAAAAAAGGGGGCGGAAAAGGGGGGGAGAGAGGGGGAAGGGGGAACGAGGGAGAGGGGACGGCAGGGACGAGTTGATGGGACCGGATGCATCAGCGTGCTCGCGAAGAGGAAGGGAACAAAGGTGGCGCTCTTTAAAACATGAAAAAGTGAGCAGTCTAGAACCAGAAACGTGAATAGGCAAAAAAGAGAGGGGGGGGGCGGAGGGGGGGGAGGGGGTGGGGGGGTGGGGGGGGGGTGGGAAAGGGGGAGAGGGACGGGAGGGGGGTGTGCGGCGAAGCGGACCGCGAGATTTCCAAAACGCATACTTTGCAAAAGCGGGAACGTACGCAACTTAGCGGACGAGTGAGTAATGGGAATGGTACAAGCCACGCGTATTAACTCGGAGGGTATGAAGTCTTGGACAGGATACTGAAGTTTTGGAAAAGTGAACTTACGTGATGGCAGATTTCGCACTGCGTGTTGCCCTTCTCGTTGCACCACCTCTGGATGCAATCGTGATGCGCGTACTGCAGTGACTCAATAACGGGGAGAGGGGCATTCACGCACACGAAATGAGCGCCAAAAGGCCCCACGGCAAGATCCTATAGAAAGGAAACAACCAAAGACTAATACATATTAAGTTACAAACTCAGAAGCCGAGAGTACCTTGAGACTACCGGAGCACGCGCACGGGACATCCAACTTTGACACGTCATCCTCTTCCTGACAGATACGGCACTCCTTCGCGTCGCGGTCTTCAAACGACACACTTTCAGGATCGTAAACTGCTGCGGGCTCGGAAAACGAGTCCTTGCCATGGTTGCTGCTTATAACTGGTGCTGCTGCTGCTGCTGCTACTTCCCCATCCGCACAACTGGTGCCTGTGCTGCTAGGGATCGTGCCGCTGTCACTTGTAGTGCTAGTGCTAGCGCTGGATCTGCTCGTTCGACTGGCGCTTGCGCTGCTGTCTTCACTACTTTGCCTCCTAACCAAAGGTTGCGATTCCACCTCCTGTTGCGAGCTGTATTCCACGTCAGGCTCGTCCGATTGGGTCTCGGTATACTGCGATTCGACCTCTTGCTGCTGACGTGGATCCGTTGAAACTGGTAAGCCTGCGTTATGGGGTTGCAAGTCGCGGCTGCTGTGCCGGCCAATACTGCTGATGTCTACCGTTGTTGAAGTCATTCGAAACTACTGCTTGAGCTTAGGTGAGCGCATACGAAAGGGAAGTGTCAATAATGAACGAGGTTGCTTGCTTCCCAGAAAACTAAACCTGCAAAAAATCCTCTCCAAGTAATAACAGCAAGCCTGCTCGAGACTCGCGAGCTAATCCGACATTCACGTCTTGTCCGACCTAACAGGAGCAGCGTTGGCGGCGCGAAAGCTAAGCTAGCAAAAAGTAGTCGTAATTCGACCGACAATCACGTCTTGCGCAAGCGGGGAGGGAGAAAAGCAAACGCCGAAACCAAGCAAAGCGGGGAGGGAGAAAAGCAAACGTTTCCCTGAAAACAACCCCGAAAATCACGTGGAACAGACGCACAGCCGGAAGGGGGAGGTTCGGTTGGAGGTTGGGGGCTCTAACAAAGACGACATCCATCCGATTCGGGATAAGTTTGGCAAGGCGACACAGGCTCGGAGTTCAACACTGCGGCGATGTCCGTGACTGCTGCTGGGGAAAGACAGTGTGACGACGTCCGTGACTGTAATGGAGATTTTGGGAGCTGGTTCGGAACGGGAGATTTCTAGGTCTGTACGTATGGATGCGACGGAAAGTGAAGCTTCGGTTCGGTGAAGGTTTTACGGGCACAGCTGGAAAGCGCGCTGAGCCCAGCTGGGGAAACAATGACGTGCTCAACTCCCAGCCGAGCCGGCTCGCACATAGAGGAAGGAATCAGGCACTGTAGTTGACGGGCGATGGCGGGGTAAGCGATAATTGCGACGGGACAGTTCCCAAGCGAGAAACAGTGTCGCCGTCGTTAGCAAGCCTCGGCGAACCTGAGCAATTGTGGAACAAGAATGTTCGATAAGCGCACACACAGGAAGTCAAAAGCTAAAGAACTCCAACGACTAGGTACAAAATGCAATACAAAAGCATAGATTTATTAAATAATTGAATCAGATTAGTATCCAGTAACAAAGCCAGAGAACCCAAGTCACGCATCATTTCCAGCAGCTGCTTTGCGGTGCTCCACGTCCAGACCTTCACACTGTTGCCACAGGTAGTAGACTGATGGTCCACAGGGGGGTCTGCTCAAGTTACACTCTTGACAAGCCGCTTCTGTGATGTGATTCTAGGGCCCGGAAAATCCGCCAGGAGGGCGGCAGTTGAGCATCTCAGCAGCCTGTCCGCAAGTCACTCATACACGTGTTGTTGCATGCTGGTTTGAACATTGTCGCATTTCTGTATAACGCGTACTTGCTGCCCAGGGTGTACTTGTAGTATGCTGCCGTTCTGTTACAGAGATAATCACACGTGTACTGCAGGAACAGCGGGGGGGAAAGAATAAAATCAGAGCTGAGTGATAGATCGTGGTAGATTGAGCACTGAAAAACGAAGGCAAACGAGGAGGGGAGGGGGGCTCGCATGGGGGGAAGGCTGAGGAAGAGCATACACAGAGAGATTGGAAAGAGAGTGCGAGGGAGGGAGGTAGGGGCGACAGGAAAGAATTGAACTCACCAGCAAGCATTCACACTGGGATTTGAACACCCATGGGCAGTAGTAGAAATAATCGGGAGTGAGAGGCCACGTTGGGAACGGGCACATGCCGGGCGGCGCCGGACACGTGTTTGGAACCGGATCTATCGCCGTCCGGTTCTGGCAGATCCCCTCGTTGCACAGGTTGCACGGCCCAGATCTCACGAGCGGCAGGGCAAAGCTGAGCACAGCATGACACACCGACTTGTAAGTCACATAATCGGCCCCGCAGACGGGGAGCGAATCCCCACAGAGGTCTCCCGAGATCTTTCTCGTGCAGGGGATGAGGATCATTTGGTTGGGCGTGATGGACTGGTCTGTGCAGTCCGGGAAGGAGTTTGAGGAGCAGATATCCGCCGGGAACGTGTTGTTGGGACACATGGAGGCGTATTGCTGGGAGATGGTCGCGAGCGTGTCGTTGACGCCCACAGAGTACGGGATCACGTTTGGGGAGAGCGGATACTTGGTCATGGACTGTGTCGTGCCGTTCACACAGACTTTCTGCCCGATTTGGAGGTACGGCGGGTAGCACTGCAGGAGGGAACCGGGTGGCAGCAAAGTGGAGAAAACGGAGGGAAAGACGGCTATGGTGAGGATTACAAGCAAGTCCTGATGCAAACAGAGGTACGGCGGATAGCACTGGAGGAGGGTGTGCGGCGACGCAAGAGATACGAAATAGGAAATGTGGGGAGGGGATTACACGAAAGCCTTGCTGCAAACGGAGACTAAAAAATGGCAGAAATGCGTTTTCAGGAAGGTGATGAGGCAAGAGGGTCATGGCGAGGCGAGAGAGACAAGAGAGAGGCGGGAGAAGAGAAAAAGGAAAGTATACCCTGAGGCCCGGATTGAGGCGCAGGAACTGGTTGACTGTGAGGCCCACTGAGTTGGCCATGAGTGAGCACGTGTCCGCCTGTGTGACTGTGTACCACGAGGAGCAGTCCACTGTGACGAACTGCAGAGAAGGGGGCAGGGTGAGGGGGTGAGGGGAAGGAGGAGAGAGGGGGGGGGGGGGGAGGGGAAAGGGGGGGGGAGAAAGAGATGGCATGCGGGTTGCGGGGGGGTATAGGGCAGCAGCAGATTGTGAGCGCATTGGACAGACTGAACACTCGCTTGGAGCGAAGTGGGTACAATTTAGAGGAGAATCGCGGAATGAAGGAAGTGGAGAGGAAGAGGGGGAGCGGGTGGAAACTGGGGAGTGGGGGAGAGGGAGGAATGGGTGAGAAAGACTGTGATGGTGGTGTTTGGGAGAGGGAGGGAGGGAGAAAGTGAAGGGGGAAAGAGGGGGGAGGTTACCTCAGTGGTGAGAGGAGCCACGCAGACTGCAATGGCATTGCTGATAGGGTTGTCGTCGCACTTAAGCCCCGGATTCAGCCTGGAAATGGTTGGCAGAGTAGGAAGCAGGAGAGACGAGCGGATTCAGCCTGAAAATGTTAGCAAAACAGAAAGTAGGCGAGACGACAAACTATAACACGCAGATTCTGCATGGCAAGGTACCCACCAGATGAAATCGATGAGCGAGATGTTGAACCCGCGGGCAATGTCTGTGCACCGGTCCTGTGGTCCCACGTTGTACACTCGGCCGCACGAACGGATCAAGGGCGACGTGGCCGACAGAGCGCCCGGCGCGACGCACAGCATCTGCGAGCGCTGCAGCGACACGTTGCAGTTGAGGGTTGGGTTGATGCCTAACAGCTGGCGAACAGTGATGTTGTTGCGTGTAGCAACTATGCTACATGTGTCGCCCGGACTAACTATATCCATCGCGGAGCAGCCTAAAGTGGTGTTTGTCGAGCCGACGAGGATGACGTAACCCGGGGTGAGTGGTTGGGAGCAGTCGAGGAACGGGTTCTTGGTTTGGAGAAAGTCTAACGTGAATCCGAACGTGCTGGCCACGGTTTGGCAGGTGTCGCCGAGCAGAATCGTGTAGGTTTGGAGACCCGATTGGAAGGTGCCGAGCACGCAAGTCATGCTGCCCTCAACACGCGAACCAATCACCGAGCCCTGGAGACACACAGACAAAACGGTTCGGCAGAATAAGTGAAATTGCGACGGCAAAAAGTATATTGAAAGATGATGACTGCTGAAAATCGGAGCTTTCAAGAAAAAAGAGGGGACAGTGGTGAACGGAAACGGCTTACAGCAGGGCATGCGCAAGTGTAGCTGCCATCGAACTCGTTGTAGCATGTCCCGATACCGCACGGATTCGGATTCGCATCACAAGGTGTAGCCACCGTGCACTTAGGCGCGTCGTTCTCCAATCTCTCAACAAAACCAGGGGGGCAATTGCACCGCGCACCACCGTTCGTCACCACACACGTCCCGCCTCCGCAAGGATTTATGGGCAGCTTGCAGAGAGCCGCGCCCTTGGTCTTATCATAAAAGGTAGGGTAAATTCCCCGTTCGCTCAACATATTACACTTGCCAGGCCCGTCCGCAAGCATCGGTAGCCGCATGTATCCGCCTTCGCCCCAGGAGGGTCCCCAGGTGTTTTTAACAATCCAGACTGGTGAGTTAGGGTCGACGAGACTATAGCCCACGACCAACACGGCGTGGTCGATTTCGCCGCTGCACTGCCCGAAGAAAATCCCACCCGAGTAATTCTGCCATGCGTGGGGGTCAGCGGGTGGAAGCAGGAAAAAGGGGGGAATCTGAAGGAGCGGGACGCGAGGAGGAAGAACGAAGTGTGGAAGGAGGAATGGCTGACGGTGACAGGAGACGAAACAAAGGGAGATTTAATTATTGGAAGTCAAAACGGGAGCGTACAGCTGAAAACGGAATGGGGAAGGTTGGGGAGAGGGGAATGAGGGGGAGGGGGGGGGGAGGGGGGGGGGGGGGGGGGGGGGGTGGTTGAGGGACGGGACAAGCGCGTGTGAGTGAGTGAGAGTGAGAGTGAGAGAGAGAGAGAGAGAAAGAGAGAGGGAGAGAGAGTAAGAGAGAGAGAGGGAGAGAGAAGGGGGGTGGGAGGGAGGGAGGGAGGGAGGGAGGGAGTGAGTGAGGGAGGGAGCGAGGGAGGCGACGTACAATGAAGTCGTTGCTGCTGCCGGCGATGTACACGAGCACGGGGTGCTGCGCCACGGCCTTCATCAGCGCCGTGTTGCTCCTCGCCGGCACCTTCTCCCACCCGTTGATCTGCGCGCATCGAATAACGGGGGTGAGGGGGAGAGAGGGAGGGAGAGAGAGAGAGAAGGGGGGGGGAGGGGGAGAGCGCGAGGTAAAGACGACAGAGGGGGAAGGCGACGAGGAGACGCGGAGAACAACAGGAGGATGAACAGCGAGCAACAGGATGAGCATCGACGTAAAGCAGAAGCAGATGTAGCTCGCATTCGAGTGTAGCCATTTCTGACCCCCCCTCCCTCCTCCCTCCACCCTCCAACCGCAGCAACTTTGGCCCCTTGACTGCATGCTCCGATAACCGCGGTCTGCACCCGCTCCCCTCTCAACGCAGCCCATACCTTCGCCTTGAGCTTCGACTTCGAGACGCTTGCACAGGTGGAGTTCATCGCGCCCGCGTACGGATAATCCACGTTAGCAGCCACCCCGCCGTTCACCATAATGAACTGGAACACCCACTCGGGCCAGCCGCCGCGGCAGCAAGCGGACGACGAGCAGTCGCACGCGTGCTGCGTGGAGAGGAGCTCAGCCGTTTGATTGTTGATCTGAGCCCACACGATGCTCACGAGGTCCGTCGCAGTCATCGCCCAACAGCTCTCGCACTGAAAGGGAAGGGAAGGGAAAGGGGGAACGGAAAGGGGGAACGGAAGGGAAGATAAGGGAGAATTGATTTTTTTTTAGCAAGTCAATAGCAGCAGCCCGTGACAGGAGAGGAGAACAGACGGAAGGGATGGGGATTACGGGAGGGGGATGAACACGAAAGGTGCGAGCGAGCATGCATGGAGCGGCAATCCAGCAACGTCAAGAACGCAGAGAGACGAGCACACATTGGCCTGTAGAGAAAGAGTAAGCGGAAATGCCTTCAGGCTGACGGTAAGAGCACTGCGAGAAGGCAGAGAGATAAAGAGCGCGAGAGACGTACGAACTGCTGGTTCAACATTGGCGTGATGTACGGAGTGATGCTCCAGTCGACGAGCGTCGGCGTCGACACGCTCTGCCATCGAAACCAGGTGATATTCATGTCGCCGCGAGCAGGAGCTGCTCCCAAGTCAGGCGCTTGAAGCGCCTGGACCTTCCCCGAGTTACCCTGTAACCTTCTTCGTTGAGGAAGATCCGTCATTTCGTACAGCTCCATGTAAGCCGGCTTTGCGAGAATCCTTCGCTCCGACGAACTTGGCTTCAGAAATTCTTGCAGCTTCCGACCCCAGTTGAGACCGTCCGCTTCTTTCTCGCCAAGTATTTTTTCTCTTAACAACCTCCCAACCATACGAGTTTCTTCGAGTTCCTCCGGAGAAGCAGAATACTTGTAAAAAACAGACTTCCTGATCGGACCGCTGGCAAGGCTTCGTCGGTTAATGTGAGTCGAGAGCTCGCGAGCATTATAAGCGGTGAACTCTTCCGGGTTGTCCTTAAGAAGCTGCTCTTTCCGCCATCTTTCTTGCATGTACGACTCGAATGCCGATGGTTGATAAGTTACTGAACCGGAAACAGCATATGCAGAGCCATCGACTTGCTCTCGTGAAAGAGATAAGGGAATGGAAATGGAGATTGTCGCTAGGAGGAGTAACCGAAGCGAAACCGTGCGAAGTAATCTACCACCTATCCGAGCTTGCCGGTTTGCCGGAAGACACCCCATATCGTCTACTAAACTACGCCACCAGTACTGCAGTAACTACGAATCAGAGCTGGTTGAACCTTGAAATTTTCACGAACCAACCCTGAACTTGGCCTTCCAGTCGTTATATTACTTTTACGCAAGAACGTCGCAGCAGCCTCTCAAGAAACCTGAGCGGCTGAAGTATGAAACTACGGTTGTGCTCGACGGCCAGAACGGCACTAGGTTATCCCACGTCGTGTCTGCTCTAGCGATCTGCATCTTAGTCCCGTAACCGAAGTCATGGCTGCAGAGGTCGTAGATAGTCCCAACCCAACCCAACCCAACGCGACTTGTTCAGCTGCTGTTTCCGTTGTGGATGGTTGGTGGGAAAATGGCAAGTGTGGTCCAGGCTCTTCACTTCTGATGGAAGCTGATTTGCGGAGAGGAGGTGAAACCCTAGCTCCCAAGTTGTTCTGCTGCTGTTTTATCAGGGTGTCTGCCTTCTTCGTGTCTTGTGTTGTTGCTCACCTTGTCTTCTTGTCCTGCTGGTTGGGTTGTGGCGAGTTGTGGTATCACGCTGAACTTCACGGGAAGAAACAGTCTGCATTTTAGAAACCCGGATGGGTAAAACGCGGTTTAATGCGGTTGTGTGAAGGTCTTCATGCCCTAAGTGCTGGTGGGGGAAGGCTGGTGGGAATATCTGTGGGAAGGCTAGTGGGAGCGCCTGGCAGGATGTTCTGTGCGTTACACTTGATGACATCGTCCGTGCAGCTGCCAGCTGATCCGACTCCTCGTGTTTGTCCACGTCCGCTGACTGACCCATCTGCGACGGGCGATTTTTGGCAGCAATAATCTCGTCGCATGGAAGTCGTTCATCGCTTGGGTTGGATCGTTTGTCCGTCGCCCGTAACGAAACCTGTACGTGTATGCCAAAAACAAGGAGCTTCGCCAATGGCCATTGGCCACTCCCACTGCCAACACATGTTCTCCTTTCTTTCACTGGCTCCAACCCAATCTCCCCATTTGCGCTGCCCTCGCACGATTTGTTTCTGACACGACCAGCCCAACTTGTCGATTTGGGTGTCATCGTCCACTCCTGTCGTCTGCTTGGGATTGTTGTCCGTCACCAACCGTTCACTTACGCGTAACTCCGCGTTTTTTTATGGGTTTTGAGTTGATCACGCACTGGTACTGTACTTATTCGCTCCCAGCGCAGCTACAGCGCTTCTGGCGCACTGTTACTGCCCAGTTTTCGATTTGAGCGCAGAAACAATGCGATTTCAACGCAGTTTTGATTTCATTGGTCGAAACATGGCACATAACTACAAACTGAACCTGTGGATACTGTCAGCGAAAACAGTAACAATTTTATTCATCCTTTTAATGGTAGATAAGTAAATATTCCATTCAGAAGGGTACAACCATTAACACCTTCCGAATGGTGTTTAGGGTTGATGCTCTATCGAAGGCACGCCATCGAAAAAATATACTCGTTGGGAAGGGCATCAACCCTAAACACCTTGCCGCCTGGTGTTTAGGGTTGATGCCTCCCTAAAAAAAATATGCCACCCGATAGGGTTTTATATTTGTTATGCCCGAAATATTAGCGTTTGACGGTTCGGTGGCCGTCAATCCAAGCAGGGTTGTCGGCCCGTCAATTTTGTGACCAATGATAGCAAAACTGCGTTGAAATCGCAATAACTCTGCGCTGTGAGCGAATTCTGGACAGTAACAGTGCGCCCGAAGCGCTGTAGTTTTGCGGGGAGCGAATAAGTTGAGTAACAGTGCGCGTTCAACTAAAAACCCTTTTTTTATTCCTCCTGCCAGACAGACAATCTGTCCAGAGTTGACAATTAATGCTCGTTTTGTTTAGGCAGGCAACGATTTCCGCGGGGGTAAACTCTCCACTTTCCCCATTGCATCGGACAGCATCGAAAAACAAGGGGAGATGGGAATGGGGGACTGGGAGCCATAGTTTCCACACCATCTACTTGACCCGACTGCGTGTATAGGGCATTCAGTTACCAAGCGAACATTCAAAACATTGGTTCAGTAGGACCATTCCTGAAGGTGTATTTCCACAAACATAGCCGACAATTTTCACGATGGCTTCTTGGTTGGCACTACAGTCCCACTGTGCAAACTTCTGTCCTTCAGGTGCCTGGGTGGACCGCTGCAATCGGGTTGGGGCACCAAACGTATCAACAGTTACACACCTATAATTTTCACATCATGAATCTCTAGATTATTCGAAATAATTTATCATACCTAGGGCCGACTGGATTTATGCCATTATTTAAAGAACAAGCGTATAATATTTCGGGATTTTTTGTTTCTTTATGTAACATTCCCCTAGTGGAGGAACGGAATTTGATTATCATTACAACCCCCGAAATAGTTGTGTGTTTCTGTGTAAGGATGCAATGATAGAGGAGTGTTTCCAGCATCCATGATTTGTATCGCGTACGCCTCTAGGACTGGGGTGAGTGTGAGTGAGCGAAGTGAGGAAGAGCCATTGTCCGTTGTGAATGACATCTCCGTCCAGATTCTACACGTCACAACACATGGAACACCCGCGCGCGCGGAAACGCGCCTCACCAACATTTCCCCAATTGTGAGTGTCCGGCGGGTGGGTGGGTAGGAAGAGGTAGTGTGGATTTTGGGGGGGGGTGGGATGGGATGGGGGTGGTTGGAGCTTCCTCCCAGTCACCCTCCTGAGGGAAGTCGTCGTGTACAGAGTCGCAGTATGGAGCAGAGGACGGTCAGAACCGCGCCGCGCCTGACTCGGGGTCGGTGGAACGCGGATTTTCTCTGGTAAATTCCGCTCGCATGGAGACGGGCACCGATTCACCGAACCGAAATCTCAAAATACTGTACAGCTTCGTTGGCACGCATGCCCCTTTCCTCCAAATTTGTTTCAGATGCCCCGCATGCAACAATTCCTCGGGATTCAACGCGCATTGAAATTTGGACGACTCGAGTCGACGACGACAGAAACGCAGCTCCCGCCAACCCGAGCCTCGCATGTTCAGGGGCAGCACCAGCCCAGCGAAGCTCCCCACGCCTTTCGTGGAAAACCTCTTCGCTTGTCAGGTAAAGCATATAAGTAGGTTGAAATCAGTCGACAGAGAAAATCAGTTCTGTTCAGTCTACAAGTAACTACTCATACCAAAGCACTAGAACTATCCTGCATTGCGAACATCGCTCCCTGTTTAGCTCTCATTCACTGCGCTTCTCAAGGACCGAATCGGTATAAATAGAGACGCCGGGACCACCGCCGTTAATTCAGTTAGTTCACAGAAATCATGGGATCCAACGGCCAGCTGCAAAAGCCCGCTTCCGCTCTCTTCCTCTCTCCGCACGATTTCGGCGGAAACAGCATTTGGAGCGTTAGCCAGACTGACAAGCCTGCGGGGAAAACGCAGTCGCAGCTCCAGGTTCAAGTAGCTGGGGACGACACGAGCGAGTGTGATTATAACGGGAGTGATTGCGACGACAGCTGCTCTACCGACTCCACCTTTTCTTGCCTCTCCCCTCGCTCCTCCGTATCTTCCGCCGCTGGTTCGCTTTCTCCCACTTCCGTGCTTCGAAGCGGCGCTTCCGTCGCTTCTTGGAATACGGTTGAGCTGTATAACGCGGATGTTGCGGACGACGTGGGGCCAGCGGATAGCGAACCTGATGCTGACGAGATTAATCTGCCCGACGACCTCGACCTCTATCCTCGCGAAAACTCGTCCGGTATCGCGCACTCGCAACTCGCAGCTTTCGCGAACAGCAACGTGTCTTCCGACAGCATTCTGGGTCGGCCCGCATTCCCCCCCGCTGCTGTCTCCACCCCCGCCCCTTACCTTGCGCCCTCGCCCGCGCCTCTTGCGCGCGTCTGCGGATCTGCCGCGTTCCCCCCGAACCCGCAAGTGCAGTATCAGCAGCAGCAACAGTTGATGCAGCAGCAGATGAGCCTGTACTGGCAGCAGATGTACCTGAACCAGATGCACCTGCAGCAACTGATGTACCTCCAGCAGCAGCAGCAGCAGCAGCAGCAGAGGCAGCAGCAGTGCGCGGCACCGCAGCAGCCACAGGAGGAGTCCCCGCGGGTTTTCCTTCCGCCGCGCTTCCTTCCCCAGCAGAACACTGCGGGCACGGGGGTCTTCCTCCCGCCCACCCGCGCTTGAACCACCACACGGCACGGAATTTGTCGCAAGAGGGTTCTGATTTCGCCAGCTTGAATGGTTACCAAATAAGGCATGCGACGATTCTGTGGTTACGGTAGTCCTGTACATGGTTTTATAGAGCTGCTTGGGAGCTGCTGCTGGTTACCCTGTGTGTGCTGTTGCTGCGTGCAATGCACAAGGGGTAACCATTAGCAGCTCGCCAAATTAGGACTAGGTCACAGGCTTCAGTCAGTGGTTCTTTGCATGGTGTTGTGTGAAGTGAAAAGTTGGGTCATCGTAATTCATAGGGCCATAAACTTATTGCAAGCAAACCACTGCATGATAGGAGTACAATCGGGAGCAACAAAATCACAACAAATGTGATCGTTTCTTCTTTAGTGGCAGTATACAGCGCTAACAGGCTTTACACACCCTGTTTCCGACCCCGCTTTGCCTTCCTCACAGGTGGTGAATGGTTGTGTGTGCCCTGAAACGTAATTTTCTCTGGCTGCCTGTCAACAACATCAATGGTTCTAGTTGCCCGACAGCCTCCAGACGAATGTAAACTGCAGCGGTAGTATTTCCTTAAGAAAGGAGCCTCCCCTTTAGGAGCTATGACCTTGTTCCCATAGTTGTGCCATCTGTAGTTTGGATCGCTCGGGTTCGTGCTCCCGGCAGCAGCAGGAGCAGCAGCTTCCGAGCCGGAAGGAGTGGCTCGAGTGGCAGGCGTGGGACCGGGCACTGCTCCTGGGCCGGAAGGCATGGAGCGGGCATTGCTCCTTGCCTGTAGGTACTCCTCCATTGCTTCAACTCGCCTTAGTCCCGTGTGAGGAGCATGCATCCTCCGAGCAATTAGTTTCGCCCTCTTGTTACCCTTCTCGCGTATCTCCTTTATTTCTCTTTCTCCCACCTTTGGAAGCTTCAGGCCCTCTCGGTTTGGAAGCTTCCTCCGGCTGCTCTGCTGCCGAAGCTGACTGGACTGGGGGGGGTGAAGCACCTCTGGTTTGTTCGATCGCTGGCAATTGAAGAGGCATGGCGTTGCCAGAAACGAACAGTGGGTTGCTCGATATGGTGGATGGCGCTTGGGTCGACGGGCCAGAATACTGAGTAGACTCCAGCACGCGCCCTTGAGCGAATCCCGCAGAGGGACTTCCGTTTCCTGGCTCATGCGCGATACTGCCCTCGCCCCTTCGCCGTGCCAGCGATGATTGAAGCAGCGCCGCCAGCACGGCTTTGCGCCGAATACCCTCTGGAGAGCTGGGGCCCTCGCTCAAGGCTGGCATGGCAGGGACAAGAGTGACAGCTGTTTCCGCCGCAAAGAGGACTCGGGTTCTCATATTGGCGGTTTCCGTCGGCGTGGGATTCGGAGCGGTTACCGCATGGGTTTCCGCTTCGGCGAAAGCAGGAGACTCAGGTTCGTCAAGGGCGGCGTCGCTTAAAGCCTGTGCGATTCCTGAGAGAGGGGAAGAAGCTCGGTCGCCGTCCCCCATGCCGCTGTTGCTGCTGGCGCCGCCCTCTTCATCAGCAGCCGTGCTGCTGCTGCCAGAGCTGCTATTCTCGCTCGCCGTGTCCCGGAGCGAGACGATTTGGCAAAGCGCCTCCGAGTCTTGCGCCATGTCGGTGGTCGATGCAGGCCTGGCGCCGTCGATCATGTTGCCACTCGCGCCCGCGTGCGTTCTGCGTCGCTTCATCTGCTTCAGTAGCCCTGTGAGGGTCATTGCCGAACCACCATTGACGCCAACGTCAACGCCAGCACCCTGACTCTCGCACAGCTGCTCTGCCGTCGCTTCAGCATTTGCATCAGCATCTGCGTTAGAAAGAGCATTCCTGCAAGCAGCGTTGGCAGCGTCACGCTGAGCATCAGCATCAGCCTCGAGCGGATCATCCCACTGTGAGAGATCTCGCGGCACACTGCCGCACCACGGGCGCTGTGATTGGGATGAGTCGACTCCCAGCCGCCGCGCAGTCGCCGTTTGCCGATCGGCTCGAACAGTCTCGCCGCCCATCAGCAACGTCTCCGATTCGAACATCCGATGATCCCAGTGGTGAGTCCTTGCTAGATCCATTTCGGCGGGATTCGCGGCGTGCGTCGCGCGTAGAGCTTCAAAAGAAGCGCCGGAAATGTGAAAGCTTGACGGGGCGGGAAGGCAGATTAACGATTCGCCAGAATTGTATGATTGCGAGTGGCCCGTCGTGACGTTTCTTCCCCAGATTTTACGGAGTCCGCCATCCGATGGCGGAAAAGGGATTCGGGAGGGGTTGGTTTGGGGGTAATGAAGCGACTCCAAGTCGTTCATCGATCGTCTGCGAATCGCGTCGCCGTATGCTGCGATCGCCAGTGAAAACGGCCGCGTCGCCGCCGTCATCGTCGTCGTCGAGTCGGCGTTCGCGCCGTCCGCGGCGCTCGCGGCGGCGTTCGCGGTGGAACTCTGGTTTTGCGCCGCTGCGGCGCCGCCGCCGGCCTGGAGTTCGGCGAGGATTCTCGAGACGCACGCCTCGCGTCGCTGCTCCGCGCTGCTAACCGCTCCAATGATCATCGCGTCGCCTTGCAACTGCTCGCTGTGCGGTTCGTCGATTAGGTCTCCGTAGAGCGGTTCGCAGGGCGAGATTTCTGACAGCGTCGCGGCGCCGCCGTCTGGGAGTTCCAAGCCGTCTCCAACGGCGGGCGCTGAGGCAGCGGTATCGGCGGGCCACGTGTCGGCCCAGTCGCCGGTATTGATGGCTTCGGGCGGGGTTTCCCACAAGCCGTTGCTGAAGAACGGCGAATCGAAGAAGTGATCGTGGTTACTCATCGAGTTGGATTTCTTCAAATGTACTTGCAGCGTTTTGGTTGTGTCCAATCGGTTTGGGTGGGTGGGATAGGATGGGGTTCGATTGCCGTGTCTGTGAAAACGCGGGGTTGACTTGCTTTGTGATTGAGACCTAGGAAAGCGGCGAGGTTTGACAACGAGTGAAAAGCTGACCAACACTGAATACCCGAGGGTTGACTAAAAGGTCTCAGTTTCAACGCGTCAACGTCAGAGGCAGATGCAGAACGTTCGTGTGCCTGAAGATTTCTTCGTTGAGGAGAGTGGTCAAGTGAAACGATGCCTGACGGTGATTGGAGGAAAAGAGTGCCATTCCAACTGTGAGCCAACTGGCATGGCGTGTGAGTGATGGCATGGTGTGTCTGGTGGTGGCGGGAAGGTCCGTGAACGTGGAGTAGACGCGAACGCCACCGCGCCACCAATGCCCGCGTTGTACGCTCTACAGTATACTCCGCCAAGAGTCTCCGCCTAACTGGGTTGCGGGCAGCACTTCCGCCAACGCGCTGAAGGCCGAGCCTGGCCTGGAACTGGGAGGGTGGTGAGTGCGGTGCAAGCATGACGGGGGGGAGCGAACCGCGTCGCATGTCCCCCAAATATCGCGCCTCGCAACTCATTACCTCGGATATGTGTAACTGGCTTGTGGCGAAGACAAGGGATGCAGAAAGCGAGCGACAACAGGCTCATCGTTATTTTCGTAGCTACCGGCGAAAAGCTGTAGCCTGGATTCGCAATTGCGTTTGTTCATTTCACTTCACCCAATCAACATCTGGGGGCAACAAAGCGAATGCATTGACCAGGTCAACGACCACTAAAACAGTCGGATCGACGACTTACAGAAAACGAGGATGGTCTGAAACATTTGGGGGCTGGTCTGAAAAATGTGAAGCATCTCGTGTAGATTGATGGTTGCTGGGGGGACAGTGTAACCTCTACAAGGATATACACATGATGCCCGGTTGAGCCCCCCGACCTTGCCTTACCCTCTGGGCTTTTAAGCGATTCTTGCATTTCGCGGAGGTTTCGTCAATTCGCTTCGGGCAAAAAGGGCTTATAACAAACTTTTGTAACTCACCGTTGACTGTTTGACTGCAGTCTCTTCAGTCAGACTTCAGTTTCTGTGGTTCGTATTGGTCGACGTGCTTGTAACGTAGGTGCAACCTCAAGGCACAAAACCCACGGGTGCAAGGTTTCCATCCGGTGCAAGGCAATTTCGCGTGCGGGGGGTGAGCATCATGTGTACCGCACACGACCATTGTAGCCTCCTCTACGATATTGGATAGGGTTTTCAGCTTAGCGGGGACAGGTATCCTGACCCCTCCGCTTTCAGGGAACGGGTTTCGCTTCCTGCGGACAGTTTCCGCAAAAGGCTGGGCTAGAGGGGGAGAGTTATCGTTCAGGTTAGGGACTCGAGCTCTCAATGAGCCACGTGTCTCACATTTCACAGAGAGCTCACTGTTAAATCACAGATTCCCTACTGCTCTGGCTTGTCGTTTCGACCCAAAAATATTTCACGCGGAAGAGTCGTTTAGCTAGCCCATTTGCGCTAGCGGCGCTAAACGACGCTACCGGGAACAATAAGGGCAGGGCATAAAAAAATAAACCCCTAGGGAACCTTGACGCATTTTTGGGAGGGATCAACCCTAAACACGGGAAAGGGCATTGATTTTAGGGTTGATCCTCCCCGAGTCGCATCCCTTTCCGATTGGGTTTTAGTTTTTTCGGGTCAGGGGATGCAATATATATTCCCACGTTTTCTCAGGGTGTCGGGTGCAATATACAGGTTTGGGAACAGCGGTTTGACCAGCCGCCCCGAACGTGGGCTGGATTCGGTGGAAAATACAAGCATGCGCAGTGCAGAATCTGTGATTGCATGTATACAGTGAGCGAGCTGTGAAGGATGAAACACGTGGCTCATTGAGAGCTCGAGTCCCTTACCTGAACGATAACTGTCCCGCCCTTGCCCAGCCTTTTGCGGAAACTGTGCGCAGGATGCGAAACCCCTCCCCTGAAAGCGGAGGGGTCGGGATACCTGTCCCCGCTAAGCTGAAAACCCTATTGGATACCATGGTCTACACATCCCAACCAACATCAATTACAAAGAATTCGGTGTGCTTGGATTGACACACTATCTAATCAAGTAGAGATTGAACACAACCAAGCCTGAAGCTTCTCACAATATGATAACATTGTAATTCTGTTTCAATCTAGAATTATTTCACAATAAGTTTATGCTTTTGTAATGTCCAGACCGTAGCCTGTGGAAACAAAGTACCGTAGTGAAGATTCTTTTACACTGATAATTCAAAAAAAAATTTCACACTACATATCAACACACATCCTTAATGACCATTTAATTATTTTGTGTACCAGTAATGCTATAGGCCTTGTTTATTGCCATTATCATAGTTTCCTTTGTATAAGGGATTGAGTTTTTGTTACGAGTGCAACGGAATGAACGAGCGAGAATTGCACTATCGAAGCAAGAGTACAATGAGCGAAGGCATGAGCGAAGAATATATAGCGAGACTACAGTGGTAACGGTAATGTGTGGAAAATGGGGTGCGCGACGGGCCTAGCACCGAGGTTGGGAGATGTCGAGGCGGAGGTCCGGAGCGCGGGTTACCAACCGAACCGTGAGGTTGGGTCGCGTCGTAAACAGTAGCGGGAATAGTGTCGAAGCGAGTGTCGCGAGTGGTAACGGATTACTGTTGGGTGCTGTTGGCGGGAACAGTGGTGTACTCGCTGAGCAGGGACGCGAAGTAAGGAAAAGGAATTTTCCTTACACTACCCCCCCCCCCCTAAGGAGGCCCTCCTTACGAAAGCGCGTGTACATCTCGGAAATTCCGGCTGCGCAGATACTCGGTGAGGACGGGGTGATTTTTGATTCTGTCCAGGGGAACCCAGTTGTCTTCGGTGGGCGTGCGGTCTCTCCAGCGGATCAAAAACTCGATCCTTCGAGCTCCTCGTGGGTCACGAACTCGGTGGCTCAGAATTTTCTCGGGCGTGATAATTGGCTCGGTCGGCGGTCGTGTCATGGTGGTTGGGCGGTTGCGAGGCAGTTGGCTGGTGGATGGTACGTAAGGGCGAAGCAAGCTGACGTGGAATGACGGGCTGACGTACCAGTCATCAGGGAGGAGGAGGTGGGCGGTGACGGGCTTAATCATGTGGCTGATGCGAAATGGCCCACAATATCGGGGGCGGAGTTTTGGGGTGATGGGCAGGCGGAGGTTCTAAGTGTCGAGTAAAACTAGGTCGTCGGGCTGGTAAGTGACAAGTCGGCGGTGGCGGTCGGCGTTGCGTTTAGCGATGATGTTGGATTTTTTTATTGCGTCTGCTGCTCGGGTCCGTGCTGCTTGTAAAATCTCGGCGAACTGTTGTGCTCGTGACACCGGGTTGTTGGGATTCGGGGTCATGGGTACTGTGGGGTCTTGTCCGTAGTTCAGGTAAAACGGTGACTGTTGGGTCGTGGCGGATGGCGAATTGTTGTATGCAAACTCGATGAGTGGCAGTTGCTGTTCCCAGGTGGTCGGGTCGTCGCACGTGGCTCGGATGAGTTGCTCCATGGTCTGGTTTGTCCTTTCTGTCTGCCCGTCGGTCTCGGGGTGGTACGAAGAACTGAACTGTAGTCGCGTGCCGAACTGCTGCCACAGGTTCCGCCAGAAGTTGCTGGTGAATTTTGTGTCGCGATTGTTGATGATTGCTGCTGGTATCCCGTGCAGTCGAACGACGGTGGAGATGAAAAGGCGGGCTGTTTCTTCGGCTGTGGTCGATTTCTTGCAAGCAGCGAAATGTGCCATTTTCGTCAGCAGATCGACGACGACCAGGATCGCGTCGTTCCCACTGGCTCCGGCCGGTAACCCCGTGACGAAGTCCATCGTCACCTGTTGCCAAGCACGCTCTGGGGGTGGTATCGGCTGCAACTGTCCTGCCAGCCGCTTCCGTGATGATTTCAAGAGTTGGCAGGTGGGACACGATGCCACGTGTCGCTGTACGTCGGTCAACATTTCGGGCCAGTAATAATACCGCTGCAGCTGCTGCCGTGTTTTCTCTACCCCGAAATGTCCCGAGGTAGCTCCGTCGTGTGCCTCCTGTAACAGTAATTCCCGTAGTAGTGTGTACCCCGGTACCCAGATGCGGTCGGTGCCGGCTTTTACGTAATAAACTCCCTTTGCTGCTGCGAACTGGTGCGAATTTCCTCCTGTGAAGAACGGATCCGTTTGATAGCCGTGGGTGAATAGTCCTGTCAGTAGTGGGCTGGTCTGGGCGAGTAGTATTGCGTGGATTTGGGCAGTGGGGCGGGTCAGTGCGTCAGCGATGTTTGATGCCCCCTTTTTGTAGGTGACCGTGTAGTGGAAGTTTGACTCGAGGAAATCGAGCCAGCGAGTCTGTCGTGGGTTGAGGTGGGGCTGTGCACGGAGGTACTGTAGTGATTTATGGTCTGTCCGTACTGTCACGTCTGCGCCGGTCAAGTAACAGCGCCACACTTTGAACGCGTGCACGATTGCGAGCGTTTCGCGGTCGTGTATCGGGTAATTTTTCTCGGGCGGATGCAGTTTTCGTGACTCGTATGCGACGGGCTGTAAACCGTTGCCGAAGTCCTGTAGCAGTACGGCTCCGATGGCGATGTCGCTTGCGTCTGTAACTACTTCGAATGGGCGGTGTGGGTCGGCGATGCGCAGTACGGGCGGTGAACAGAGAACATTTTTCAGGGCAGAGAAGGCAGCATGCTCATTCTCCCCCCACGTAAAAGTGACCCCCTTCCGCAGTAATTCCGTGAGTGGTGCTGTTAAGCGTGCCATGTCGGGGACGAACCGACAAACATAATTTACGAAACCAAAAAAACTCTGCAGCTCCGTGATATTTGTTGGGGGGTGCCACGCTTTGACCGTGTCCAGCTTTTTCGGGTCAATTTCGACCCCGACCTCCGAAATAACGTGCCCCAAAAACTCTAGCCTGTCCTGAAAAAACTCGCACTTGGAACCCTTGGTAAGTAGCCGGTGCTCGTCTAAAATTTTAAACACTGCTTCCAGATCTGCTAAGTGCTGCTGCTTGTCGCGACTGTAGACGAGGATGTCGTCGAGGTAAACTATCACGCATTTATCTAAAAGCAACCTAAACGCCTCGTTCATGGTCATCTGAAATGTCGCCGATGTGTTGGTCAGCCCGAATGGCATCACGGTGTACTCGAATGACCCGTACCTAGTCCTAAAAGCCGTTTTGGCGCAGTCTGATGGTCGACTCGAATCTGATGGTAACCTCCCCGTAAATCGATTTTCGAAAAGACCCGTGCTGTTCGCAGTTGGTCTATCAATTCGTCGGCGCGGGGGATGGGATATCGCGACTTGACTGTTACCCTGTTCAGTGCTCTGTAGTCGATGCACATGCGAAACCCTCCGTCTTTTTTCGGCGTGAACAGTATCGGTGCGGCGAACGGTGACGAACTTGGTCAGATAATTTTCTTCTCTAACAGGTAATCTAACTGCTTCCTCAGTTCGTCGAGCTCGGGCTGTGTCAGTCTGAACTGTCGCTGTACGCTTGGCTGTGCCCCGGCTTCTAACTCTATTCGGTTGTCGTGTGCTCTCTGAGGTGGCAGTCCCTCCGGTAAATCGTCGGGAAAAATCCCCGGGTACCGTTTCAACAGTTCCTGTAGTTCGGGCGGTACCGCTGCCAGAAGTTTCTGAAAATCGCTCGGCTGCTCTGCTTCTCCTACTACTGCGATGTCCACTGCGTACACGTCAGCTCCAGCGGCGACGGCCCATTTCATTGTGATGGCGTTGACGTGGACCGTTGAAGACTCGGGCGATTGCCAGCGAGGTAGCTCAACCCAGTTACCGCTACTTCGCACAGTGCAGCTACCCGTCGTCCAGTCAATTCTCGGGTTATACCGTCGCAGCCAATCACGTCCCAGTAAAATGTCGTGCCCATCCAGTGTCGTCGCGAACATTTCCTGTGTAAACCCGAATCCCCCCCCGCAGCGGACTTTTACTCTCTCCACCTTCTCCCGTATTGCCAGCGGTGTGCCGTCAACTAAGCGTGCATCTACCTCCGGTAAACACCGGCTAAGTGTCAGTTGCAGTTTCCATGCGGTCGCGGTATTAACTAAACCGTGACTTGCTCCTCCGTCGATAAAAATCTTCACTGCTGCTCCCTGTATTTTCCCGTGGATCAGTACTGGGCAATCCGTCGCTGTACCCTCCTTATTCGTCCGAGCCCGATCGATAGCATGAATCGGTACTGTGACTCGGTGAGGGTCGGTGAGGTTGGGCGAGCAGGCAGTCTCGTCAGTAGTTGGCCCGATTCCTACTGACTGCTGGCGCTTCCCTGCCTTGGAGACTCCCTCCCCTGCTCTGCTCCGCGGCGCCTCAGCTCCTCTGGGCACTCACTCTTGCGATGGCCCGGCCTATTGCAAGCAAAGCAGCGCCCCTTAAACGGCGCGGAAGCTGCATTTGTCGCAACGGCATGTACGGTGGCGTGCTCGATCGGTCCCCGAGGGCGATGTCCGTAGTAGGACCCCGGTCTCGGACGGCGCAGAATGTCGATTTTCTCGGCGAGCGCTAGAATCTCGTTGAAATTCGAGAGTCCGCGTAGCATGATTTCGTGCGAGATGTCCGGCTTCAGCACTCCGACGTAACGGTCCACCCGCTCCGCTTCGTGCATGTAGCCAACTTGCTCGCATAATGCGAGAAAACCGCTCGTGTAGTCTTGAACCGATCCGAGCTGCCGCCAAGTACGCAGTCTCTGACGCGCCGAGATAGAAGCCGCGATCGGCTCGAAGCGCGCCCGAAGCCCTGCGCACCACGCATCCCACGTGCTGGCGGTTTCGCAGAATGAACTCCAGGTGACGGCTTGACCCGTGGGCCCTTCCTCTTGCGACGGTGGCTCGTAGGCGCGTGGCGACGTCACGATGACTCGCCACCAGTCCATGGCGGGGCCCCTCAGCAGCGAGACGGCGTATCGGATCTTCGCTGCGTCCGACTCGACGTAGTTCGCGTCGAAGAAGACGTTCATCGTGAAGACCCACGATTGAACCGTCGGACCTCTACGCTGGCTCGGGTCGAAACAGGGCGGGCGTTGCGGCTTGCGTGGCATTGGTGCCATGATGGCGTGGTCGCCAATTGTCGCCGCAAACTCCACGTGCCGTCGGGCTTCGCGAGGCCCCTGCGGGCTTGGCGCGGCCCTGTTCCTCTCCAGGCCAGGCATCGATTGAGCGGCGCCATCACTGGCTGCGCCTGAGCGCTGTCCCACGCTATCGTTTTGTGTCGGTGTGCCTGGTGAAATGACGATCGGCTCCTCCGATTGTGCAGGTGCATTTGCAGGTGCGTGTGGTGGCGCTGGAGCATTCACCGTGGATTGCTGACGAGCGGAGTCGCGTTCCGCCGTGAGTGTCGCAATTTCGAGCGCTGAGTCTTCGACTTGGCGCACGAGACGGTCGAGTTGCTCCTGCGTCAGTGTCGCGGGAGTGAATCCGGCCATGGCGGGGGTGTCGGGCAAGCTCAGCGAGAGCCTCTGTCGTGGCCATGCGTGCTTACGAGAGAGCACTACGAGCGGCGGTGCTTGTTTCGCTGAGAGACGTCTACCCCCCCAAAAAATTGAGATAGTGGGGAAAATGGGGTGCGCGACGGGCCTAGCACCGAGGTTGGGAGATGTCGAGGCGGAGGTCCGGAGCGCGGGTTACCAACCGAACCGTGAAGTTGGGTCGCGTCGTGAACAGTGGCGGGAATAGTGTCGAAGCGAGTGTCGCGAGTGGTAACGGATTACTGTTGGGTGCTGTTGGCGGGAACACTGGTGTACGCGCTGAGCAGGGACGCGAAGTAAGGAAAAGGAATTTTCCTTACAGTTTTCTAACTGGGATAGGAGATGTTACACGATATGGCTCGGATCGAGTACACTACACTGTAGGAGCAGGTCCGAGGGCCGGTGCAGAAGGCCGTGGTGGAGTGTGGGGCGACTGGATGGTGCACCTCGTCAAGAACGGTAGAACACTGCCGAGCACGTACAACGGATTTTGGTTTGGTGGAAAGTGGGTTTGCTCAGTTTTAAGTTTTAAGTTTTAATAAGGTCGTGACCCAGACAATACAGAGGCAAAGAAGGAGTAACCCAAGCCAGAGGCCTACGCTAAAAACAGCGTTACTTTGCTGAACTAAGTTCACATGCAAGAAAGTTCCTGCCCGCTCCATATTGTAAATAGAGTTATCTTCGTGCCTCTACGGGGGTTGGAAAGCACTGTTGAGAGTAGTTGGGGGGACCCATCTGGAAAGTGGGTTTTCTCAGGTATATCCAACAGAGGAACAGCTTCGTCGCACCACCAAACCTGAACTTGACTGCCACGTATGCCACTCCCTCGACTTTCAACTCTCTGCCGGGCACGAAACAATTCTTCAGGATTCAACGCGTTTGAAAATTTAGATTCGTGTCGATGCGTGATAGGAACGCGGCTCCTGCCAGCCCGAGCCGCGCATGGAGCACCGGCCTAGACAAGCGCCCCATGCCTCTGATCGTCCATCAAGCTCAAGGAAGTCGAAAATTGTTCTCACAAGTAGTCAGGTATTGCTATTTCCAGACCCTTCAGAGATATCCTTACAATCGTCGCACTCACTTTTCCTTTCATTCCTTGAACGTGTGATTCTCAACGTCATAGACTACTCGGCATAAACTTCCCAAAAGTGACGAGGGGACCACCTGTAATACCAACGGCCCACCTATTATGGGATGCAAAGGCCCGGCGCAAAACACCCCTGCTGTTCTCTTCCTCTCTGCACACGACTTGGGCTTTTGGGATGTCAGCCGGATCGGCAAGGCCACGGGGAAACCGTAGCCGCAGCTCTGGGTGTAAGTACCTGAGGACGACACAAGCACATGTGCCTATACCGGGAGTGACTGCGACGACAGCCGCTCCACCGTATCTATTCCAACAGGCTCGCTTTTCGTCGCGGAGTTACTTTCAGCAGTAGGACCCCTTTCCCGCATTTCCGTGCCGTATGTAAGTGAAAACATTCTACATTGCACTCGGTAAACGACCCAAACAATTTATTGCACAAAAAAGGAAAAAAAACAATCAATAACAAACTGTGCGAGTTTTTACTGGCACGGAGTACACAGTACGTAATGGGCTTAAAAAACCCTACGTACGACCTTACGTGTCCCTCCTCGCGAGCGGTACATGATCATGTATAACCTTAATTCGCGGAGACTGCCCGTCAACATAATCGACGGTTTTCTTCGCCGGACAGCCTGCAGAACGTAGACTGCATTTGTAGTATATTCTCTTGAACGGAAATTCCTCTTCCGTATGAATGGTCTTCCTTCCATCGTCGCGCCACGTGTGGATTGCTCCACTTGGGCTTGGTGCCGTGTTTGCAGGTGCAGACGTATCAGCTGCAGACGCAGCTGGACTGGAAGCAGCAGACCCACCAGCGGTACTAGGAGTGGCAGGTGCTGATGTGGACGGAGTCGTTGTCGTTGTAGGGGTGGTATGGGTGGTAGTGCTTGGGGTGTTAGGAGTTGAATTGGTAAGAGTTGGGGTGACAGGAGAGGCGGTGATAGGAGGTGAAGTGGTAGGAGTTAGGGTGATAGGAGTTCCGGGGATAGGAGGTGAAGTGGTAGGAGTTGGGGTGATAGGAGTTGCGGTGATAGGAGGTGAAGTGGTAGGAGTTGGGGTGATATGAGCTGGGGTGATAGGAGTTGGGGTGTTAGGAGCCGGGGTGATAGGAGCTGGGGTGATAGGAGTTGGGGTGATAGGAGCCGGGGTGATAGGAGCCGGGGTGATAGGAGCTGGGGTGATAGGAGCTGGGGTGATAGGAGTTGAAGTGGTAGGAGTCGGGGTGATAGGAGTTGCGGTGATAGGAGGTGAAGTGGTAGGAGTTGGGGTGATATGAGCTGGGGTGATAGGATTTGGGGTGTTAGGAGCCGGGGTGATAGGAGCTGGGGTGATAGGAGTTGGGGTGATAGGAGCCGGGGTGATAGGAGCCGGGGTGATAGGAACTGGGGTGATAGGAGCTGGGGTGATAGGAGTTGAAGTGGTAGGAGTCGGGGTGATAGGAGTTGCGGTGATAGGAGGTGAAGTGGTAGGAGTTGGGGTGATATGAGCTGGGGTGATAGGAGTCGGGGTGTTAGGAGCCGGGGTGATAGGAGCTGGGGTGATAGGAGTTGGGGTGATAGGAGCCGGGGTGATAGGAGCTGGGGTGATAGGAGTTGGGGTGATAGGAGTTGAAGTGGTAGGAGTCGGGGTGGTAGGAGCTGGGGTGGTAGGAGTTGGACCGGCATCTTTCATGAACCTCGCCCTCTTATTTCCCTTCTCCCCCATCTCTCTTACCTGTCGATTTGCAAGCTCTCTTGTCCCCCTCTTTGAAAGCAACCAGCCCATTTTCCTTTGAAGCTTCCTCCGGCTGCACCGTTGCTAACGGCGACTGTTCTGCAGGGTGTGAAGCGCCTGCGGTCAGGGTTATGTTCTTATTAGAGTCCAGACGGAAAAGAGGGGCGCGGATCTGTCGACGGATGCTCAGGGTCGACGGATCTGTCGACCAATACTGCGAAGTTGAGGCACTGATACTTCCAGATCCGAAGCCACACGGCGCCGAATGTTGCGGCATGTTGGTGGTCGACGCAGGCCTGGCGTCGTCGTTGCTACCACTCGTATCACTCGCCGTGTCCCCGCGCGAAAGCATGTTACCGAGCGCCGAACTTCGCTGCATATTGGTGGTCGACGCTGACCTCAGGTCGTCGCCGTCGTTGCTTGTACTCGCGCCCGCCTGGCTTTTGTGTCGCGTCATCTGCTGCAGTAACCCTATGACAGTCGGCCGGGTGTCGCCATCAAAAGCACCAGCAGTAACTCCGAGGGCGCCAACGTAAGCACCCTGATTCCCGTACTGCTGCTCTGCCGTGGCGTCAGCTTTTGCACCAGCGTCGGCATTAAAATTGGTGTCAGCGTCAGCGTCAGCATCAGCACCAGCAATATCACCGACGGCAAAGCCTACGGCACCAGCACCCTCGTTCCCGCATTGCTGCTGCTCTGCCGTGGCGTTATCCTCCGATGCCAAGACTCTCAGACGCGGAGTCCCCGTCTGCTGAGTGGAATCGCCTGCTATCGCGGCGGGATTGTCATTGTGGGTCTCGCGTTGCTGCTGCTCTGCCGTGGCGTTATCCTCCGATGCCGATTCGACGTCCAGACGCGGAGTCCCCGTCTGCTGAGTGGAATCGCCTGCTATCGCGGCGGGATTGTCATTGTGGGTCTCGCGTTGCTGCTGCTCTGCCGTGGCGTTATCCTCCGATGCCGATTCGACGTCCAGACGCGGAGTCCCCGTCTGCTGAGTGGAATCGCCTGCTATCGCGGCGGGATTGTCATTGTGGGTCTCGCGTTGCTGCTGCTCTGCCGTGGCGTTATCCTCCGATGCCGATTCGACGTCCAGACGCGGAGTCCCCGTCTGCTGAGGAGAATCGCCGCCTATCGCGGCGGGATTTGCGCCGGCGAGTTGTAACGAAGTGGCCGGCGAGGCGTTAAACAAATCGACTGCAAACATTCCCAAAGCAGCCGCATGAAGATCTTCCGGCTGAACAACTTGACTGTTCTCCCCCGCTTCGCCGTGTATCTCGCGATGCAGTTCGTGGGGCGGAACAATTAACCCCTCTCCAACGGCGGATGCACCAGAATGGGTCCAGCCACCCGCGTCCATGGCGTAATTGCTGGCTCCCCACAGGTCGGGAATTGAATCCCAAATACGCCATGTGCTCCACATGAAGGGTAAGGAATGAGACAGCTCGGAAAATATATCCAGAGGATCGAAGTGAGCCATTTGCCGCAATTGAGCTGGGTGATGTGCTCCGTCGCAGCGCCCAGTGAAACGCAAGCAACGAATCTGTGGGGGGGTGGGATGGGACGGGACGCAAAGCACTGGCCAGGAGCATTCGGGGTCGCGGGGATGACTGGCTTCGCCGCGAAGTTGCCACGGGCTTCACTTCATATCCAGAGAGACTTGCAAATTCGGCAGGGTTGAGATTCAGAACTCTTTTTGCTGCTGCGAGAATTTCTGGGTTTTATACAGCTCCAGGCTCTCTCTCACCACCGTGCACAGTTCGCTTGCGTGCAACGAGCGCCAGCTGACGCAGGCGCTGCATGAACATTTCAGTTCAGTTCAGATCCATCTTCGCCTGTATCACTGTTCCGCTAAGACAAGAGTTCCACCCTGCTTTTGCGGCTGTAATATTTAAGGGCAAGTACCCTGATGAAATCTTGGAAACAAGTGTCGACACTCTACTTTTATCCCATATCAAGACCGTTAGACCTTTGCGGCACTGCTATGTAGCTTACGAGAGCAAAAATGCTGCGAAGTATATTAGCTAAAGCTCACAAGACAGAGTTGGGGACGCCTCACAAGGCACACCGCAGTGACAGGGCTAACTCCGGTCCTTACTCGGACCTTGCTGGGTCCTCCAGAACATGTGAAGTTGCCGCAAGTGGACACACCACTTCCGTGCGCTGGAGCGTTGGTGGGTTGTGAGCGCAAGTGTGAGGAAGGAGGATCAGTGCCCCGCGCCGCATGTCCAACAGACACATTCATTTCCCCATT
Organism: Closterium sp. Naga37s-1; assembly: GCA_947471745.1. NCBI lineage: Eukaryota > Viridiplantae > Streptophyta > Zygnematophyceae > Desmidiales > Closteriaceae > Closterium > Closterium sp. Naga37s-1. The sequence goes on along the minus strand of CANJKZ010000024.1, from coordinate 425,523 downwards.
TTTTTTTTTCCTAACGATTTCTGTTGTCAGCGGATGCAGAGGGTCCAGCGCGATTGCGCTGGCAGTGGCGAAGGAGCTAGTTTGTGATTCGCTCGTTCACGTTCACGGCTGGTGATCGGCTTTGCGAATATTCCATTCCAATTCATCGGACGGCTGAGACAGCTTGAGATGGTCCGACTCCAGAAAATTGGGAACCTCACAGCTTCATCAACCAAGGGTGGTCCGAGGACCGGCCCGAAACAGCGAGATCGAGTCCGAAGGCTGTGTAGAATAGACCACGTTATACCGCACAAAACCGTCATTCATTTGTTCCTTTCTACGTTCACATATCTTGTATCTGTTCAAAGCGGTTAGTCTCGGTTCATGGCGGTAAATACAACAAGCCGCTTGGTTTGGGCACCATTGTCCTTCAGTTTATAATTGCTCAATAACCATCCCGACTAATCTAAACATTGAATTGACCACTGTACAACGTGAAGAATCTCATTGAGCCGTACTCAAACGAACAAAAATGACACGCCCTTAGAGAAGTAATGTTGCAACCTTGCATCAACTCTCATGAGACCTCCTGTCTTGTGTTGTTTCATCTTCTGCGCGCTGGTATCAAGCGGAAACGCGCACATCCATCCACCTCCACCAAACCAAACCCTATATTTTCTACCTTGCTTGTACACTAATGCCATTGTTATCCTGCATTGCGTCCCATCCCATCCTGTCATACCGCACCTGTTATTCCTGTCGGCTTCCTCCCACATGCGACCCCCCTGCCCCTTAATGCCCCCGCGCGGACTGCATCCGCACTGCCGCCACGCACTACGTCCCGAGTCGACCCATGCCCCAAGGGCCACACCATTCCACCGCGCTTCACCTCCCCACCCCCCTCACTGCGCGCTATTCTCCTCCCCTCTCCGCCTCCCACTGGTCACAATTCCCCCCCATGCGCGCCCCCTCTCGCGCGATCCAGGGTGCCAGCAGCCACACAAGTCACACTCCGCATGTGACCCCCGTCCTTCCCCCACCCCCCTGCCCCTATCCGCCTCCCCATCTCACCCCCGCTTCCCCTAGAATAGACATGAGGGAGAGACGATAGGGTTGAGAGCTGTCAAGGCTTCAGCTGATAATCTTCGTGTGCCCCCGTCCTTCCTTTATCCGCCTCTCCTTGCCCGCCCCCTTCTTCCACACCCCCCACCCACCCACCCCTACACCACCCCCACCTCTCCCCATCCCTTCAGATACAAATGATAAAGGCTTCGGTTGACAGCATCCGCAACACAACCACTCTACCGACCACACGTTGAGCCTCCCCCTTACGTGTACCGCAGTCTGAGACGTTTCGGACTTCACGTTGAGCCGCTCCCACACGCTACTTACTTACGGTACGCAGGAAGATGGGGCACCGGAGCGTCGAGGCGAGACGACGAGGAGCACAGCCACTCTACCGACCACACGTTGAGCCGCCCCCTTACGTGTACCGCAGTCCGAGACTTCTCACAGGCTACTTACGCAAGAAATTGGGGGCCACCGGAGCGTCGAGGCAAGTCGAGGAGGAGGAGGCAGGGGCGCTGCTTGATAGGGCGCTTGCGATAAGAGAGTGTCAGAAGACTAAGGAATAGTAGTACTTGATAAGGCGCTTTCGATAAGAGAGAAGACAGAGACCAAGGCACATAAACATGCCGTTAAGAAGGCACGCGTGCAGACAGTGAAAAGGCTTTATTATATTCGAGGGTATCCTGCTGACATGCTCATGGTACAGATGCAGTGGATTAGTCTTAAGTACAAAAACAACACAGATTGTGACTAGCTGACTGTCAAATGTTGTAGCCTGTGGTGAGGTTTGTCTTAGGGGGTACAGATGTTAGGGTTTGTTATATGCACCCCAACCCACATCAATGAACCAACACTTTCAATCTTGACATGGTATCACCTAGGTTAGGATCCTGTGGGATCCCGTTCCTCTCGTTCACGTCCGTAGCGCCCGAGCCTGTCTCGTACCCTAGTGCCCGTTACGCTCGTACTGTCCCCTAGCGCCTATCGCGCCTGCCGTTACGTCGTTCTCGTGCCATAGCGCCCGCTGCGCCTGCCGTTAAGTCGCTCTCATGCCCCAGCGCCCGCTGCGCCTGCCGTTACGTCGCTCTCGTGCCCTAGCGCCCGCTGCGCCTGCCGTTACGTCGCTCTCGTGCCCTAGCGCCCGCTGCGCCTGCCGTTACGTCGCTCCAACTGTCCCGCCGCGTCACACTGTCCGTGCGCGTCGCGCCGTCCGTCCCGTCCCGTCCGTCCGCGTCACGCTGCCCGTCCGCGTCGCGCCAGTCCCGTCCCGTCCGTCCGCGTCGCGCTGCCTGTCCGCGTCGCGCCGTCCGTCCCGTCCCGTCCGTCCGCGTCGCGCTGCTCGTCCGTCCTGTCCCGTTCGTCCGCGTCGCGCTGCCCGTCCGCGTCGCGCAGTCCGTCCCGTCCCTCCGCGTCGCGTCGCGCAGTCCGTCCCGTCCCTTCGCGTCGCGTCGCGCAGTCCGTCCCGTCCCGTCGCGTCTCGTCGCGTCGCGCTGCCCGTCCTGTCCCTTCCCGTGGCGCTGCGCCCTCCTAGTCCAGCAGTGTTGCGCCCTACTCTGTGTCCCGTAGCGCCCTACCCTATGTCTCGTAGCGCCCTACTGAGTCGCTCTCAGTGATTAGGGTTTCAGCAGCAGCACTTCCCACCTCTTTGCTTTTGCTATGGCGACCGCTAGGGTTCTTCGTTTTGACGCTGACGGTAGACCGCTCGAGTTTTCAGGTCCAGGCGGGCGAGACCCTCTGGGCGCACGCTACTGGTGACCTTCCTGCGCCCGACGACCCTACGCCTTTAGGCCCTGCCCCTGACGACGCCGCCAGAGACCGCTTTACCCGCCAGCGTGCTGACCTGACGGCGTGGAAGTCGCGTGACGCTGCGGCCTGCATCGCTCTTAGCAGCCTCCTCCCTGAGTCTGAGGAGGCCCACTTCACTCAGGTTCGCACTGCTAGTGAGTTCCTGACTGCGATCAAGGCCCGCTACGCTACTCCCACCACTGTCTCTCTTGGCCGCCTCTTCCTACCGTTCTTGTTCCCTGACCTCGCCTCGTTTGAGCGCTCTGCTGACTTGATTGCTCACTTCCGCTCGCTCGATTCTAGCTACCGCGCTGCTTGCACTGACGCACAGCTTGCACTGCTTCCCCCTCCCATGGCGATTACTATCTACTTCATTGCCACTAGCCTCCCTGACCGCCTTGCCTCGGTTCGTAACACGCTTCTTCTGAAGCACCCTAGTGAGCTCACTATCGAGGTCCTTGAGTCTGCGCTCAAGGACGTCGAGAGCAACCTCCGCTCAGTAGCCTCTGCGGAGAGTCACTCTACAACGGTAGTGAGCTTGACTACGGGGGTTGGCACGAACGACTAAGAGTGATCGTAGCTTTGCTTGCGTTCCTTAGCACTTGCACATTCACGGGAGAAATCGGCAAGAGTTTCCACTAGCAAAGTTGGAATTACAGAATGATTGAACAAGCAATGACAACAATGACTACATCAGGCACCTAGCAACTCTGCAGCTAGCCTGGTCGACCGCCAGCACAGCTTGGTCGACCGCCTGCCAACATTGCGTAGAGGAGCCGCGCCAGCACAGCAGAAGGGCGACCTGCCAACGCTGCAGGTCGACGGCGTGCCAACGCTGCAACAAAGCGGCTGTCCAGCATTGCCCCGTAGAAGACAGTAGTGCGCACGCTCGCAGGTGCGCGCAGACGATTGGCCCGACTTGCACCGTTGTGCATCCGTCGGCTGTTGTCTGCGCCTGACGAGCCACATCGACTTCGGGATACCAGCCCGAAGTCGCCTTCGCCATCGCGACCTCGACGACGTTCGTGTGCCTCCGCATAACTCGTCGAACAGGTTACCCGGTCGACCTGGTCGACCATCAAGTGCTCCGGTCGACCACCAGTGCCTCTGGTCGACCACTGGGTCCCTCTGGTCGACCACCAAGTCCCTCTGGTCGACCACAGCTCCCGTCGAGCTACCCCCTGGTCGACGGACCCCTTCTGTCGACCAGAACAGGCAGATGATGTCGCCGAGCTCCCCTCGTCGACCGCTGCTCAGTTGTCAGGTCGACGGACTGCTCCGTCGACCTCCCGGTCGAACTGCAACACCACACCGGTCCCCTGCAGCTCGACCAAGCCTGTCGAGCAGCTCTCCCACTGTGAACGGTCGGCTGCTACTCCCGTACATCCGACCAAGTCGTCGGCGTTGCCCAAGCGAGGGCGGGGCCAACACTCCATTCCCGTTAACAGCCTCCGTCTCTGGTGCTGTGCCCCCTCCACTGTTTCACGGGTGCACTGTCCCTCAGCTGCCCACTTTTACTGCCTCGCTAGCCACTGCCACTACTGACGTGACCGCAGCTGCTGTTACGACTACGTCGCGGTCTCGAGGTAGGGGTGGCAGGAGGGGCGGTCAGGGTGCAGGCGGCGGCGGCGGTGGCGGCGTTGGCGGCGGAGGTGGTGGGGGTGGCGTGCCGACCGGTGGCGGCGGGAGCGCAGGGCCTGGAGAGGCGTCTCGTGCAGCGGCCAGTGACTCCCCTACTGCAGCTGGTGGAGGCGACACCCGGACTCGTCAGCCTCCTCCTGGTCTGCCGGCCGCGGTGGGTGGAGCAGCGGCGTGGTACCTGGCCCAGCGGCAGCAGCAGGTGCAGCAGCAGCAGCAGCCCCTCCCCTTGCAGCAGCCCCCGCAGCAGCAGCGGCAGCAGCAGGTTTTGGGGCCGGGGCAGCGTCAGCCCCAGCGAGGTGTTGTTCACCCTTCGTGCACCTATCAGGTTCTGACAGGTGCTCGCCGAGGCCAGCCTTGTGGCCGCACCCACCCTCCTGGTCAGTGCTTTGCTCAGCTCACTGATACGGTTCGCTTGGCCTTCGGCGTTGGCGGCCCTGCCCCTGACCAGTTTCCTCTTGTTCAGACGTACGGCTCCGCTCTTTGGGGCATGTCTGCTTCTCAGTTGCTTGATCTCTTAGGAACTCCTCATGCTATGTATGCTGTTGTTGACTCTAGTGCTTCTGACTCTGTTTACTCGAGTGTTGTTAGCTTAGGTGCTAGTCTTGCTGAGTTGCCTGTTGCTAGTGTAGGCACTTGTGTAGACACTAGTCCAGGCGCTACTTCGGAGGACGCTTCGCTGTCTTTCACTCTGGACTCTGGGGCTTCGCACTGCTTCTTTCGCGACCACACGACACTTACTCCACTTCCTGCGCCAGTCTCTGTGGCCCTGGCTGATCCCACCTCGGGACCAGTCACTGCTCGCTACACTACTTCTCTTCCTTGCCCTGCTGTTCCCTCTGGGTCTCTGACTGGCTTCCACGTCCCCTCGTTCTCGAGGAACTTGGTGGGCGTGAGGCCTCTTGTGAGTCAGCACGTGGGTGTGTTGATTGAGCCCTCTGGTGAGACGGTGGTTTGTGTTGACGGCGACACTTACTCGCCTCTTGCCACCTTTACTGCCGAGCCGGGCTCTGGTCTCTACACACTTCACACTGGCCCTGGTGGGCAGCAGCAGCGGCAGCAGCGGTGGCAGCAGCAGCAGCAGCAGCAGCAGCAGCAGCAGCAGCAGCAGCAGCAGCAGCAGCGGCAGCAGCAGCAGCAGCAGCAGCGACTCCTGCCCCCGGCCCCGGTTACTTCCCCCAGTCTGGTCCCTGCGTCTCACCAGGCTGCTGCGTCCCCCCAGGTAGCTGTGTCTGGTCAGGTTCCCGTGTCTGGTCCAGTTGCTGCGTCGTGCTCCTGCCGGTCGCTTGCACACCCCACCGTTCTGTGGCACCACCGGACGGGGCACCCGTCCCTCCCTCGTTTGCGCGCTATGTCTCGTCAGCGTCTTGTCTTAGGCCTCCCGCGTGTCTTGCCGTCGCTGCCGCCTTTGCTTGCACCCCCGTGCGGTCCCTGCGTCGAGGGTCGGCTGCACGCCACCCCTCACTCCTCCTCCCTTCGTCCGGCCACTGAGCCTTTTGAGACGCTCCACTTGGATGTCTGGGGCCCCGCCCCTCGCCTTGGCCCTGAGCGCGAGCGTTTCTTTCTGGTGGTCGTTGACGACTACTCCCGCTACACCACAGTGTTCCCCCTGGCGAAGAGGTCTGAGGTGACTTCTACGCTGATCAGGTGGTTGCTTACCACTGAGGGCACTCGTGGTCGTCGTGTCAGCTGTCTTCACTCTGACCGTGGGGGTGAGTTTCGCTCCGGCATTCTCGCTGGATTCTGTCGCGAGCAAGGCATTCGTCAGTCCTGGACGCTTCCAGAGTCTCCACAGCAGAATGGGGTTGCTGAGCGCCGCATAGGCTTGGTCATGGAGATCGCCCGCACCTCCTTGACTCACGCCCGTGCCCCCCATTTTCTGTGGCCCTACGCGGTTAGGTACGCCGCTCACCAGCTGAACCTCTGGCCACGCGTCTCTCGGCCAGAGGCTTCACCGACCAGTCTTTGGACCGGGTCCCCTGGTGTTGCGTCGAGGTTTCGTGTCTGGGGTTGCTTGGCTCTTGTCCGCGACACTTCCGCGGACAAGCTCTCGCCTCGCGCCGTTCCCTGAGGACTCCTATGACTTCACCTTTTACCACCCTCCCTCTCACTGGTTCTTTGACTCCCGTGACGTCCGTTTCGAAGAGTCCACCCCCTACTACGTCAGGTACCCCAGTCGAGGTCTCCCGGTTCCTCCTCCCCCTCTCGTCCTGACTTCCGCTCCCCCTCCTGCTCCCCCGGTACAGCCTCCCCCCCCTGGTCCCCCCCCGTCAGGTGTGTCCCAGGCTACCCCTCCCCCCTCGGTAGCCCCTCAGGTGCAGCCTCCTTCCCCGCAGTCCTCCTCGCAGCCTGCTGCAGACCCTGCAGGAGCCGGTGCTCGTGGAAAGGGCCCTACAGGTGCTAGCTCTGGGGGTGCTGGAGTTGGAGCTGAGCCCGTGGTTGCAGGAAACTCTTGTCTTCCGGGAGCTGGTGTTGGTCCTGCTGACTTTGGGGGTGCTACGTCTGGGGGTGCGGGTGCACCCTCTTCGGGTCATGGTGAGCCTGGTCGTGTTGCTGTTGGTGGTGCTGACTCTGGGGGTGGTGCGCCAGGTGCTTTGGAGGGCGGTCCCGGGGCTGCCGCAGCCCCCGACACTACTCCTCCCCCCCACCCCTACCCGACCCGGCACCAGGCTCGTGTTCGCCGTGCCCGTGAGGAGCAGCTGGAGTTGGAGAGAGAGGAGAGAGAGTTGCAGCGGCTGGAGGAGCAGCAGCAGCAGCAGGAGCAGCTGCAGCAGCCGCAGCTGGAGCCGCCGCAGCAGCAGGAGGCGCAGGAGCTAGAGCCGCTGCAGAAGCAGGAGGAGCAGCAGCCGCCGCCGCAGCAGCAGCAGCCGCCGCCGCCGCCGCAGCAGTAGCAGCCGCCGCAGCAGCAGCAGCCGCCCCCTCCTCCTCCTGTCTCCGGTCTTCGGGCCCTCGGTCTCCCCTCCCGCTCTCCTTCCTCCTCCCCCTCTCCTCCCATCTCGGGTCCTCCGCTTCCTCCTCCTGACCCCTCCCCGGCTGTTTTCCCTCGTTCTCAGCCTCCGTTGTCTCCTCCTCCTTAGACTTGGGCCTCTCGTCGCTCCCCTCGTGCTCGTCCGTCGTCTCCTGTTCTCGTTACTGACCTTCGTACTGCCCTCTTTCGTTCTAGTCCGCCTCGTTCGTCTCCGTCTCTCCTTCCGTCTCCTCCTGAGTCGGCCTTCACTGCTTCTCTCTCTACTCCTGTCACTGACTACTACCGCACGTACCGTACTGTTCTCTCTCGTGTTCTCGCCTCTCTTGTTACCGACCCTCGTGCCTCTGTCTCCTCTGTCTCCGCCCTTACTGCCGCAGTCACTGAGTTTGCCTCCACTCGCCGCCTTGACTACGCCACCGGTCTTGTGGCTGCTCCTCCTACCAGTCCTCTGGCCGTCGGGGGTGAGTCTGCCCTTGGCTGTGACGCCCTAGAGGACAGGCAGTTTGAGCTAGAGTTCCTGGCAGCCGCTTCCCCACATCTCTGTGCCATGCTGCTCGCCTCTGAGGGAGACCCCGACGCCCTTGACATACCGACTCCTCGCACTTACGTTGAGGCAGTGTCAGGGCCTTGGGCCTCTCAGTGGAGAGCTGCCATGGACGCAGAGATGGCCTCCCACAGATCCATAGGCACCTACGTCGACGAGGTTCCCCCCCCTGGGGCGAACGTAGTCGATGGCATGTGGATCTACAGGGTGAAGCGGCCTCCGGGATCTCCTCCGTTCTTCAAGGCGCGCTACGTGGCTAGAGGTTTCTGTCAGCGCGAGGGAGTTGACTTCTTTCAGACCTTCGCGCCTACCCCGAAGATGACCACTCTTCGGGTGTTACTACACGTAGCAGCACAGAGAGACTACGAGTTACACTCTCTCGACTTCTCCACTGCTTTCCTTCAGGGTAGCTTACACGAGGAGGTCTGGCTGCGTCGTCCCTCTGCCTTCACTGGCACTTTCCCTCCTGGGACCCAGTGGAGGCTGAGGCGACCTGTCTACGGTCTTCGCCAGGCTCCTCGTGAGTGGCACGACACTCTTCGTTCTACCCTCTCTGACGTTGGGTTCCAGCCGTCTTCTGCCGACCCGTCGCTGTTCGTTCGTCGTGGCTCCACACCGTTCTTTGTTCTGGTCTACGTCGACGACCTAGTTTTCGCCACTGCTAACAGGGTTGCCTTGGCAGACGTGAAGTCCGAACTGCAGAAGAGACACACGTGCACTGACCTTGGTGAGCTGCGCCACTACCTTGGCCTGCAGATCACCAGGGACAGAGCTGCTCGCACCATTACACTCTCACAGTCACACATGGTGCAGCAGGTCTTTCAGCGGTTCGAGCTTCAGCACTCCACAGTACAGCGCACACCTCTTGCTGTTGACCACAGACTTACTGGACCCTTTCCTGACGAGCCGTTTGAGTCTAGTGGTCCCTACGCAGAGCTGGTGGGCTGCCTCATGTACCTGATGACTTGCACTCGCCCGGACCTCGCCTTCCCTCTCGGCATCCTTGCTCGCTTTGTTGCGCCAGGGAGACACCGTCCTGTTCACTGGACGGCAGCTGTGAGGGTGGCGAAGTACCTAGCGACGACATCAGGCGTGGGGCTAGTTCTTGGAGGGCAGCAGCCTGTCGTACTTACTGGTCACTGTGACTCTTCTTACGCTGACAACGCTGAGACTCATAGGTCTACTCAGGGGTACTGTTTCAGCTTGGGTTCTGGAGCTGTTTCGTGGCGGTCCACGCGCTCCTCTTCGGTCTCGACCTCTACAGCTGAGGCTGAGATCTACGCTGGTGCCATGGCGGCACAGGAGCTGCGTTGGTTTACCTTCTTGCTCGCCGACCTTGGTGAGCGGCCGAGCTCTGCACCGACCTTGTTCACTGACAACAAGGCGTCGATTCTCCTTTGTCGAGAGCCGCGACTGGAGAGCAGAGTGAAGCACATTAACGTCAGGTACTTTCTTCTGCGAGAGTTGCAGAGACGTGGACAGGCTCGCTTCGAGTTTGTGGAGTCCGAGGCCAACACTGCAGACATCTTCACCAAGGCGCTTCCGCCTTGTGACCACCAGAGGTGTTGTGTGCAGTTAGGCCTTGTTGACACAGTTTCTAGTCGTGTACAGGCTTGAGTCTACTGTTTGCTTTGCTTGTACTCTTGCTATACACACTTGTGAACTCTCGAACTGGCCTTGTGGCCCCTGTTGCTTCTGCTCAGAGTGTGTTGTGACGTTGTGATCCACCCTGAGTTTTGTTTCTTTGTGACTGGTCTTGTGACCGTACACTTTTGGTTTTGCTTGACACCCCTCACTTAGGCTATGGGGGTGTGTCAAATGTTGTAGCCTGTAGTGAGGTTTGTCTTAGGGGGTACAGATGTTAGGGTTTGTTATATGTACCCCAACCCACATCAATGAACCAACACTTCATTCTTGACACTGACTCACACAAGTCCTTACTATGGTATCAGTATTATCTCAGTAGCATCCTAGGGTAGCGAAAAGTGGACGTTTATAGTGGCAGATTATACAGCATGCAGATCCTAGAGCATGCAGATCCTACAGCATGCAATGGGCTTCACAAACCCTGTAAACAGAGCTGGTTTTCTCAACTCGCGCGACCTATGCATGGTTATGTGTGCGACTAAACGTAATCCTCGGTATCAGCCCATCAACATCAACGGTTCTCATTGCCCTACAGCCAGTCGAATATTGACTGCAGCGGTAATACTTCCTCAAGAAGGAAGCTTCGCCTTTCCGATGGATTATCTTGTTGCCGTTGTTGTGCCACCGGTGGATTTCACCACTCAAACTCGCGCTTGCACCTGCAGACACTTGCAAAGCTGAGGCATCTGAACCTGACGCAGCAGATTCTGCAGCGGTAAGAGTGGAATGAACTGATTTGGAGGGAGTGGGTGAAGTGGTGGGAGTGCTTGGGGCGGTAGGAGTGGGAGTGAAGGCAGAAGCTCCGATGAGTTTCGCCCTCTTGTTGCCCTTCTTCCTTATCTCGCGTATTCTCCTTTTCAAGGGCCCTAGGCTGTCCCCAACTTTGGAGGCTTCCAGCTTGGAAGCTTCCTCCGGCTGCACTGCTGCTGAAGCTGGCTGCACGGCAGCGGGTGAAGCACCTCTGCCCAATCCCATTGCCTGCAGTTGAAAAGGGAAGGCGGTGCTACCAGCAAACAGAGGGTTTCTCAATAAAGCGTATGGGGTGTACGGCAGTTGAGTCGGGTGGCTGTAGAATGGATTCCAAGCAAGCTCCAGAGGAAAAACAGAAGGGTGAAACGGCTGACAGATGCTCAAAGGGTGTGACGGGGAGTCAGAGGGTTCAATGAAGCTTCCAGCCCCAAGCATGGCACCCCCCTCGCCCCCTGGCCTTGCCAATGGCGAGTGTCGCAGGGCAGCCGATTCTGACTTTTCAGTCGACTCAAACGTCAGCTCCTTACTTCCATCCCCAAGCACGGCACCCCCCTCGCACCCTGGCGTTGCCAATGACGAGCGTCGCAGGGCAGCCAACCGTGCTCCTTCCTCTGCAGAGAGCAACCGGATTTTCTTCCCAGAATATACCGGGTCAGGAGACGCAGGAGGCTCGGGTTTGTTAAAAGCAGCCTCGCTTACTGATTCCTTTGGGGTTTCCGAAAGGTGCGGAGAAGCTCGGTCGCCGTCGCCCATGTTGCTGCCAGCCACCACCACTGTGCCGCTGCCGCTGCCGCCTGCTCCCGTGCCGCTGCCACCGTCTCCCGTGCCGCTGGTAACCACCACTGTGCTGCTGCCGCCCTCGTCCGCAGCAGCAGCGTTGCCGCCGCCCTCACATGCAGCAGTGCCGCTGCCGCGGCCACCGTCCCCCATGCCGCTGGTAACCAGCACTGTGTCGCTGCCGCCCTCATCAGCAGCACCAGCGTTGCTGCTGGCAAACCCGCCATTCTCACTCGCCAAAACTCGGCCACCGTCCCCCATGCCGCTGTTAACCAGCGCTGTGTCGCTGCCGCCCTCGTCAGCAGCAGCAGTGTCGCTGCTGCCTACTCCGCCCTTCTCTCTCGCCGTGTCCCCTTGCGAGACTATGTTACCCAGCGCCGCGTTTCGCCGCATGTTCGTGGTCGACTTAGGCCTGGCAGCAGCGTCGTTGCCACCACTCGCACCCGCCTGTCTCTTGCGTCGTTTTATCTGCTTCAGCAATCCTGTGAAGGTCAACCCGGTACCACCATCACCAGCGCGGCCAGCAGTATCATCACCGGTGGTGACGGCGGCGCCAACGCCAGCACCCTGGCTCCCGAGCTGCTGCTCTGCCGTGGCGGCACCATTTGCAGCAACATCGGCGTTAGGAAAAGCATCAGCGCCAGCATCGGCGGTAGCAGCAGCAGCAGCATCACCGACGGCAGCGCGAACGCCAGCAGCGTGACTCACGTGCTGCTGCGCTGCCGTCGCGTCGCCTTCTGCATCAACAAAGGCATAATAGGTAGCATCAGCGTCAGCATCGGCAGCATCAGCGCTAGCAACATGATCACCCACGCCGGCAGCACGAGCCGCGCCAGCAACCTGACTTACGGGCTGCTGCGCTGCCGTCGCGACACCTGCCGATTCCGATTCGACTCTCGCAATCGCGGTCCGCTGAGCAGGATCGCCGCCTACTATCAGCGTTTCTGATAGCATGAGATCGCCAACAGGATCGCCGCTTACTAACGGCGTTTTTGATTCGCCGCGGCCTATTGATAGCATGAGATCTAAATCAAGCATCCCCTGCAGAAAAGGCCGAGTCATAGCCATATTCAGCTTCCGTCGAGTACTAGCGGGACTCGCGGGCAGAGCATCAACAGATGCGCTGGCGAGAGACAAGGTCAAACTCTCGACCACCAATTCACGTGTTCCTTATGCTGATGAGAAATCTCATACTCACACCACATCGCTTGCAGTTTGCGACGAAGTCCGATGACTCGCGGAACAGTACAGTTCTTTGGTCCGACTGGGGTTGACAACACTTTGGTCCGACAGGACTCTGCTGATGAGGCAACCGAACCGAACCGAACAAGGCTGTGGTCCGACCGACTCCGAAACATTGGCGGGGACGGTCTGAAAATGGTGAGGGGACCACACTCAACCTCGTCCGATTCCGAACCGAAACATTTGAAGGGGTACGGTCTGAAAGAAGTGGACCACACTCAACCTCATCCAGCCTTGGGGAAGACTTGGTAGCCCTAGTTCCACCCTTCGGAGGTGTAGCAGGGTAGGCAAATCAAGTAACAACCCGTCGCAGTCGCCAGAAACAAGTAGCTGTCGACAATTTCGTTTGGTCGTTCGTTACCACCCTCCAAGCCCTATGAGGTGACAGGAAGGTGCAGAGCTCGTCAACAACCACGGAACCACGCCGTGCACGTATAACGGATTTCTGATCGGTGGATTCTGGGTTTGCCTGGTGAATCTAACGGTGGAGCAGCTTCGTCGCACCACCAAACGTGACCTTTCCTGCCACGTATGCCTCTCACACTTCCAAAAGGGCCATTTCAGGTGCAATCCACTCTTGCTAGGAAATCTTCTCATGTGCGATCCAAGTTACTGTGCAGTTATGAACACTAGATTCATTTTAAGGAATTTCTGTAGATTATCATTTATCATCCGATATCCGATTCGAAATAACACAAACAGTCCAAATCAAAGGCGATTTCGGATCACGCCAAGCAAAATCCGAATGGACACGTCATATTTGCCCAATTTCGACGACAGTTTCTGCTTCGCACCAGAAGTTTAATAAAACAGTTCTTATGCGGGATCAGCTGTACTGTTGACGCAGGTGACGGAAGCTGCGCAGGGCAAATCAGCATTCCGTTCTTGGGCGTGTACCCCAAAACACGAGAAGACTGCCCGGATGATAATAAAGAGTACCCTCACCGTAATAAATACCAAGCTGAATTTTGTTTCCGCACTAGACGACGCCACCAGAAAAAAAATATATATTACCAGAAATAATTCTTCTTTTCTGGTAGAGTCGTCTAGTGCGAAAACAAAAACCAGCATGGTATTTATTACGATGAGGGCAAACTCTGTTATCACCCGGGCAGTCTTCTCGTGTTTTGGGGTACACGCCCAAGAACGGAATGCTGATTTGCCCTGCGCAGCTTCCGTCACCTGCGTCAACAGTACAGCTGATCCCGCATAAGAACTGTTTTATTAAAATTCTGGTGCGAAGCAGAAATTGTCGTCGAAATTGGGCAAATATGACGTGTCCATTCGGATTTTGCTTGGCGTGATCCGAAATCGCCTATGATTTGGACTGTTTGTGTTATTTAGAATCGGATATCGGATGATAAATGATAATCGACAGAGATTCCTTAAAATGAATCTAGTGTTCGTAACTGCACAGTAACTTGGATCGCACATGAGAAGATTTCCTAGCAAGAGTGGATTGCACCTGAAAATGGCCCCTTCCAAAATTCAGATTCGTGTCGACATGGAATAGAAACGCGGCTCCTGCCAAACCGAGCGCATCAAGCACATGCTCCCTAGAAGTCTTTGGAAGGTCAAGCATAACTAGGTTGAGAGCAGGTGACGCATATAGTCAGTTTTGTTCCGTCCAAAGGAACTATTGCTACGATAACTATATTCACCCTCGTGAGCTATTTCTACGAACGTCTCACATCTTTCTCATTTATCTCGTGCACGTGTGTTTCTCAACGTCCTGAATTAGTCGGCATACAATTCTCAATATAGACGCCGGGGCCACGGCTAATATCAATGGGTGCACTACGATTAGGGGACGTAACGTCCAGAGGCAGTAGTCCGCTTCCGCTCTCTTCCCCTGTTCCACGATTTCGGCGGAAACAAGATTTGGAGAGTCAACCGGACCCACAAGCCAACGGAGAAACCGCAGCCGCAGGTAGAACGTCACAAGCGAGTGTGACTACGACGGTCGTGATTGTGCAAGACAGATGCTCCACATCCGCCACCATTTCTTGTCCCCCCCCTCGTGCCAATGTACCTTCCACAGCGGGCTCGCCTTTTCCAGGGGGTTATCTATCGACTGTAGGCCCCCTTTCCCCAACTTACGTGCTGTATGTAAGTAAATTGACGATCCTTTGTTTTATGCACCATGTGATCAATTTATTGCACTCGGTATCAACCCAACCCAATAAAATAAACGCAACAAAAATAAATAGTATACTGTGAACCCTTTTTAGTGGCACAGAGTACTCAGTCAGTATTGGGCCTTACAAACCCTGTGTACGACTCTGTTTTTCTCTCCTCGTGGCCGCGTTATCGACGGGGTGGTTATGATCTCCCTCAAACGTAGGACTCTGCCCGGGAACATCATCAACGTATTTCCTCGCCCGACAGCCAGTCGAATATTGACTGCAACGGTAGTGCTTTCTCTTGAAGGGGGGTTTCCCTCTCGGACGAATGGTCTTGTTTCCATTGTTGTGCCACGTGTAATTTGCAGCTGCAGACGTACCAGCAGCGATAGTAGTGGAAGGTGCTGATGTGGGAGCGTTCGGTTGCACCATTGCTAACGCCGACTGTCCTGCAGCGGGTGAAGCGCCTCCGATCAATCCCAGTGTTTCTGCTTGAAGGGGTAAGGTGTGTGGCACTTCTGCCGGGTGATTTTGGCTCACGTTTTGAGTAGACAGCAGAGGGATAAGAGGGGGGCGGGACTCTCGATGGATGCTCAGTGGGGTAGAAGGTGAGCCGCTAAAACTTACAGACCCGATGTTCTCCAGCTCCGAAGTTCGCTGCGTGTTGGCGGTCGACGCAGGCCTTGCGACCGCTCTGTTACCACTCGCACTCGCCTGAGTTTTCTGCCGCTTTCTCGCCTCCAGCACTTTTGAGATTGTCAGCCCCCTTGCGCCATCACCAGCGCCACCACCAGCGCCATCACCAGCGCCATCACCAGCGCCATCACCAGCGCCATCACCAGCGCCATCACCAGCGTCATCACCAGCGCCATCACCAGCGTCATCACCAGCGCCATCACCAGCGCCATCACCAGGGCCAGCAATATCGCCGACGGCAGCGCCAACGCCAGCATCCTGGCTCCTGTGCTGCTGATCTGCCGTGGTGTCACCATTTGCATCAGCATTGGCATCATAAGTAGCATCGGCGTCAGCATCGTTAGCATCAGTACCAGCAACATCACGGACGGCAGCGCCAACGCCAGCGCCCTGGCTCCCGTGCTGCTGCTCTACCGTGGTGTCACCTTGTGCACCAGCGTTGGCATTATATGTTGTAAAGGACTCTCTTCTACTTTGCAGGAACTGGGATTTGCACTAAACGATAGAGCTGTGTCTTAGCTTTCCAACGAGCCGTCACACACGTCGATCGCCTAAGTATCCGCCGAGATATAGGCGTTCACGTGTTGGGTGGTGCTCTTGAATGCAAGTATAGAAGCTCTCTGGAATTTGTGTTCGAATGCACTTCATACAAAGTGATTCAGAATGTTCAGTATATCACATGCAAACAAAGCAAACATGTTTATAGCTACTCAACACATCGAGTCGCACATGTAACCTCGAACCGCGGTACACTCGCGAATGTTCGAGTAACATTTCGAAGGGGTGAAATTCGACACTCGAATTTCACCGAACCGAATGTCACTTCAATCTCGAATGTTCCTGGTGCTGCCATGTGGCACCGAACTGCAGGTCTTCCGAAGTCAACCAGCACCTTCGCGAAACCTGCAGTCAAGTCGATCCTTCAACCCCACGCCAACCTGCAACTCACTCGAAAGTGAGCACCAAGCCAACACCGTTCGGTGGTTGGGGGCAAGGTTGCCTCACGCAACCTCCAACATTATCAATAGCATCGGTGTTAGAATCGTCAGCATCAGCACCATCACTATCACCGACGGCAACGCCAACGCTAGCACCCTGATTCCCGTGCTGTTTCTCTGCCATCGCGTCGCCTGCCGATACCAATTTGATTCTGGGAAGCAGAGTCCCTGTCTGCTGTGCAGAATGGCCGCCCTTCAGCATTTCGGATTCGAACATCCATTTCCTTCCGTGAGTCATTACCGGATATAGCTCCCCCTCAGTAGCGGGATTTGCGGGCACTGCATCAGAAGGAGCGCTGTTAAAAAGCAAGGTTATCAGTTCGGTAGTACTATCCATGAGTCGAATTGGTAGTGAAACGCTAGCAGCAGCAGCTCGGCTTAGGGGGATGGTTGGGATGGGATGCGAAGCGATCGCCACATCCCAAAAATGTTTTCGAGGGTGTTGGCGTAGCGAAACATGCAGTAGGGACTTCCTATCCCCGTCCAGGGTGTATGTGTAGTCCCTCCGATGAACCTACATAGTATTTGGGGTACCTCGTACCTACCATGCTTACCGAACCTAACAAATGTGAACTGGGTAGAATGTATTGCTTTGGTACTGGGTACTATGTGAGGACTCTGTGTACGGAGCAAAACCAGTATGTTCTAGCCTACATCGTAGTTCGGGTTCCAAACCTACACTGGTTCCACAAAGCCTGTACTTCGAACGAAACTGGTTATCAGCATCGACGGTTTAGATTGAGTATTGTGATTTGTGCAGGTTGGATCTTCTACCGTCGATCTGATGTGCCTTGAACGGTTTCGATCAGAGGTCTTTTAGGTAAGGTTGGAATCCAAACCGTCGATATCTAAGTCATTGAATGGTCGAGGTCTCGCCTGACGTCTCTCAAACCATTTCAGGAGAGAGGTGAAGTTGTCAATGGTTGGAATCTCAACCGTAGATCGTCATCGCTGGATGGCTACGATCGAGAGATGCAGAAGATTATGCTAATGGCTTCTGATTGGTTCAAACACAGATTTCGGCTGAGGCTATCACACATAACTGAGTTCCAACACCCAACCTTCTCATTTCCTCCTCTCATTTCTTCCAGATGGCTTTTTGTTTCGTTCCTCACTCTTCAGTTTCACCTGCCACACAACGCCCCTGTTCATTTTTCAGCTTGGGAACCTTCAGCGCTATTAGTTGATTTTCCGTCGTTTGCCTTCACCTTATGACACGACAGAAGGTGATATGTCGTGACGATTTGGGCGTGGCGATTTGGCCATGGCGATATCGGCGTCGCGATTTGGGCGTGGCGATATGGGCGATGGCGTGCGGGCTGCGGCAGCGTTGTTACTACTTTAAGCAGTATGCTTAGTTTCTGTTGTGTGTTTTGCTAACTTTAACTTCTTGTTGTCTCTTCCCCAAAGACTAACGGTTCATGATTGTGTCGCGATTTTGCAGGCTACAAGTTTTCCCATGCAGAATGTGCTATTATGGTTTTTTACATCAGTTACCGTTCTGTATTTTTTGGCAAGTGGTGGCTGAACCCTGGTATGTACTTTGCGCTCTCTAATTGTTGATTATTGACTCTTGTTTTGCAGGGATGTGTTTATCCTTCGCAGCTGCAAGGTTCGGCCACTTAGTAGGGCCGTTACTCGTGGAGATGATTCGTACGTTGCGTTATAAACTATCTTTAAACGTCGATTTGTAACGTTATATAATATTATTTGATCTCATTTTCTGTTAACAAACAACTGTATTGTAACCTGGAATCGTAAATCAAACGTAATGAATCATCCCTAAATTTGCTGGATAAGCACTTGACATATACTATGTACCTACTCCAAGCTGAGGGAGTGGTTTCAGAGTATATTTAAATTGTTTACTATATGGTTACTATACATGTATGGAGCCCACTGTATCTGGTAATCGGGAACCATAGTAAGGGCCAACAATTTACCATGTCGCAACTCTCGCGAGGGGAAGTGGGAGCAGAGCACATCCAATGTCCCGACAGTATCGGGGCAGAGGGAGTAAAGGGTCAGTAGAAAAACCTGTATATACATTGGTTCCTCCGACATTGCGCCCGTAATGGATGTAGTTAGTAGATATGAGGTAGCTACTTTGTCGAGTCGCCCTAATGTTTTGGGATGCAAGTCAGTCAGCGAAGCGAGGTTGACAGACTTCGCATCCAATAAGGCGCTAACAAATTCGTCAGGATTTGAGAATAATGGCGAGCGAGGAAACTCATAGGTCTGCAGAACTCATACTGTGTTGGTGAGAAGAGTGTCAAACATTATATGTTTACATTGTGTAGGCTATAGTGGGTTTAGCCTTAGGGGGTACAACAAACTTAGGGTTTCCTACTTGTACCCAACTTTCTGCTAGTTTCATCATTCTCGTTCTCTCTAACGTTCTAACATGGTATCGCGAGCCTAGGTCGTAACCTAGGACCGATAGGGCCCATCGTTCCGCTAGAAGCGCCCTCGAGCGCCGTGTCTCCTTAGCGCCCTCGAGCGCCTCTCTCCTAGTGCGCCCTCGTGCGCCTCTCTTCCTCCTGCTGCCCGTGCGCAGCCCGCTAGTGCCGCGCGCGGCCCGTTTTTTTTTAGCGCGCGCCGACCCCTAGCCGCCCGCGCGACCGTCGCCGCCCACGAGCAGCCCCCCTAGCCGCCCGTCGACCGCCGCCCAGAGCGTCGCAGCCCGCCCTTAGGCCGCCGCGACACCCTACTAGGCCGCCGCCAGCGCGCTAGTCCGGCCCACGCACGGCCACGGCCCGCCCGCTACAGCCGCCTACGCGCACGCCCCCCGTCGCGCTCCGCCACGTAGCCCAGGCCAAGCCGCCCGAACCGAGCCGAGCCGCCCGACCCGAGCCGCGCCGCCCGAACCGAGCCGCGCCGCCCGAACCGAACCGCGCCGCCCTGGCCGAGCCGCGCCGCCCTACTGTACCCCACCAGCTACTACTACTGCTCCTACTGCTACAGTTGCTGCTGTTACTCCTGCTACTACTACTGCTGCTACTTCAACTATGGCTAGCCCCTCTGTACTAGCTTTCGATGCTGAGGGCCGCCCACTGAAGTTTGAGACCTGGCTCGATGACCTGCACCTATTCCTCCAGCTCACTGCCAAGGAGGATATCTCACTGCACGATCACGCGCTAGGCAATGCTGCTGCCCCTGCTGCTACTGCTGACAGTACTGCCCGTTCACAGTGGCAGACTCGTGACGCCCACGCTCGCTTTGCTATTCGCAACTCCCTGCCGGTAGATGAGCGCGAGCACTTTGGCCAGCACAAAACTGTGCAGGCACTGTACACTGCTGTAGTTGCACGCTACTCCTCACCTGCCTCTGCTGCGCTAGGCCGTCTCTCGCTCCCCTACCTGTTCCCAGACCTGTCCGCTTTCGCCACAGTCGCTGACCTCACCACGCACCTCCGCACTAGTGAGGCTCGCTTCCGTGCCGCTATGCCCGCTGAGTTTCTTGCCACCCACCCCCCCCCGCTCTGGCTCACTCTCTACCACCTTGTCACCCGTCTCCCTGACTCTCTTCGTGCGGTCAGGGACCACTTCCTCGCTCGCTCCCCCACTGAGCTCACCATAGACCTGCTCGAGAAGGAACTGCTTGCAGCTGAGACTAGCATAGTCGCTGTAGCTGCCTCTCGTGGCGACCCCCGCACCCCTTTCTTCGAGGGGTGTTCCCCTTCCCCCCTTCTCCCCTCTGTCGCCTCTGCTGCTGCTGTCGACCTAGTTGGTACTGAGCAGGTCGGGACTGCGTCCGCTCCGAGCTGGCGCCGCAGCGGCAAGGGCAAAGGGGGCAAGGGAGGTGGAGGTGACGGCGGGGGAGGTGGTGGTGGGGGCGGTGGCGGTGGTGGGGGTGGTGGCGGGACTGGAGGGGCTAGTGGCAGCGGTGGGGGTGGAGGCGGCAGCAGCGGAGGAGGTGGCCGGGGTGGGGGCGGTGGTTGGGGAGGTGGTGGACGCGGAGGCGGCAGAGGCGGTGGTGGTCGAGGTGGTGGCGGCGGCGGTGGTGGTCGTGGAGGCGCTGGCGGTGGCCAGAGCCAGCAGCACACTCCGTCGTCCCAGGAGCTTCGTGAGTGGTACTCTCAGCACGGGGGGGGGGGGGGGGGGTGGCCTTAGCTGTACGTACGTTATCCGCACTGGTGACCGCACTGGCCAGACGTGTGGGAGGGCGCACACCACGCAGCGCTGTTTCTCCCGCCTTGACGACGCTTGGCGCACTCAGTTCCCTGCTGCCACTGAGCTGCCCGCTGGGCTGACCTGATGAAGAAGAACATTGATATCTATGCTCTTGACTTCGATGCTATTCTCACTGCCATGTATGTGTTGTCTACTAGTGGAGAGGGTGATCAGTACCTGCGTGTTCCGCCCGACCCGGACATTTGGACCAGTGAGGGTGCCGCTCTAGGTGCTTGCGTGTCTGCTGCCCCAGGTGCTGGTGAGGCTGCTGCTCTAGGTGCTTGCGTGTCTGCTGCCCCAGGTGCTGGTGAGGCTGCTGCTCTAGGTGCTAGTGAGTCTGAGCCCCCTGGTACTGAGTCCACTGAGGCACTGCACACCTTCACTCTAGACTCAGGAGCTTCTCGCTGTTTCTTTCGTGACCGCACTGCCCTTGAGCATCTTGCCCGGCCAGTTGCTGTCTCCCTTGCTGACCCCTCTGGGGGTCCGGTCATTGCGACCTCCTCCACTATCCTTCCTTGTCCTGCGGTTCCGTCGGGCACACTGTCCGGTCTCCACCTCCCCTCGTTCTCTACGAACTTGGTGGCGGGTTGTGCGCTCCAGGACGGGGGTGTCCACCAGTTCACCCCTGCCTACGAGCGCGTGACACACTGCACGTGTGCTCGGACGGGCCGTCACCTGGCTACCTTCACTAGGCAGCCGGGGTCGGACTTGTACACACTGACCACTGAGTCCCCTCAGGTAGCTGCGTCTGCGTCTGCGTCAGGTCAGCTGTCTGCCCCCTGCTCGTGTCGCTCTCTCGCGCACGAGACTGTCCTCTGGCACCACCGCCTTGGTCACCCGTCAGTGCAGCGCCTTCGTGCCATGCACAAACGGTACCTTGTCTCTGGTCTTCCCCGGGTACTCCCTCCCCTCCCACCCTCGCCTGCTCCTCCCTGTCTTCCTTGTGTCGAGGGGCGGCAGCGCGCCGCTCCTCACTCCTCCTCGTTTCCCCCGACGACTGCTCCCTTGCAGACGCTCCACATGGACGTGTGGGGCCCAGCCCGCGTCCGTGGACAGGGTCAGGAGAGGTACTTCCTGATCGTTGTTGACGACTACTCGCGCTACACCACGGTCTTCCCCTTGCGCACCAAGGGTGAGGTCCCTGATGTTTTGATCCCTTGGATCCGCGCTTCTCGTCTCCAGCTCAGAGAGCGGTTCCACTCGGACTTTCCTGTCCTGCGTCTGCACTCAGACAGAGGTGGTGAGTTCTTCTCCGACCTCTTGGCAGCCTACTGTGCGGAGCACGGTATCCGCCAGTCGTTCACGCTTCCGGCCTCTCCACAGCAGAATGGGGTTGCTGAGCGCCGCATTGGCTTGGTCATGGAGGTCGCTCGTACCTCCTTGATCCATGCGGCTGCCCCCCACTTTCTGTGGCCGTTTGCGGTCCGGTACGCTGCGCATCAGCTCAACCTCTGGCCCCGTGTCTCCTTGCCGGAGACCTCGCCCACACTGCTGTGGACAGGGGAGGTTGGCGATGCGTCGCGTTTCCGGGTCTGGGGATCTCGAGCTTTTGTCCGCGATACGTCTGCGGACAAGCTCTCCTCCCGCGCTGTTCCTTGTGTCTTCCTTGGCTTTGTCCCGGACGCGTCTGGTTGGCAGTTTTACCACGCCACCTCGCGCCGTGTCCTGCCCTCTCAGGACGTCACTTTTGACGAGTCGGCGCCCTACTACCGCCTCTTCCCCTACCGCACTGCCCCGCTCCCCCCCCCGCCTCTCTTCCTCGCGCCAGGTGCTGCTGTGGTAGACCCCCTCCCCCCTCAGGGTGCCGCTCCCTCAGGTGTGTCCCAGGCAGACCCGGTTGAGCCTGTCGAGGTAGCTGTCGACTCTCGTCCTGCTAGGGGTGCTGAGCCTGAGCGTGCGGAGCCTGGGGGTGCGGAGCCTGGGGTTGCGGAGTCTGGGGGTGCGGGTGCTGATTCTGGGGGTGCGGAGCCTGCGGGTGCTGAGTCTGGGGGTGCTGAGCCTGAGGGTGCTGCGACTGAGAGTGCTTCACCTGGAGGCGCTCTTTCCTCACAGCAGCTGCGTGAGTGGTACTTACATTACTGCAGCCTCAGGAGAGGTGTTCGTGGAGCTCGTGCTCGTGCTTCCCCTCCTAGGCGGGAGCTGCCCTCTCCCCAGCGGCTTCGAGAGTGGTACGCTCGTCGCTGCAGTCTCCGGAGTGGCGCTACTAGTGTCGAGGACCCTGGAGCTGGAGGTGCCGCTGGTGCTCGGGCTGCTGGAGGTACTGCTGCTGCTGGAGGTGCTGCTGGTGCTGGTGCTGCTGGAGCTGCTGCTGGTGCTGGAGCTGCTGGAGGTACTGCTGCTGCTGGAGGTCCTGCTGGTGCTAGTGCTGCTGGAGCTGCTGGAGGTGCTGGTACTGCTGGCGCTGCTGGAGGTGCTGCTGGTGCTGGTGCTGCTGGAGCTGCTGGAGGTGCTGGAGCTGCTGGAGGTGCTGCTGCTGCTGGCGGTGCTGCTGGTGCTGCTGGTGCTGCTGGAGCTGCTGGAGGTGCTGCTGGTACTGGTGCTGCTGGTGCTGGTACTACTGGAGCTGCTGGAGGTGCTGCTGCTGCTGCTGGCGGTGCTGCTGGTGCTGCTGGAGCTGCTGGAGGTGCTGCTGGTACTGGTGCTGCTGGTGCTGGTACTACTGGAGCTGCTGGAGGTGCTGCCGGTGTTGGAGCTACTGGCGGTGCTGCTTGAGGTACTGCTGGTGCTGGAGCTGCTGGAGCTGCTGGTCCTGGAGGTGCTCGTACTGGAGGTACTGGAGCTGCTGGGACTGGAGCTGCTGAGGGGGTTGGAGCTGTAGTTGCTGAGCGGCCGCGGCCGTACTACGTTCCGCTCCTTCAGCAGGTTCTTGGTCTCCTGCCCTCTACTGGTCCTACTCCTCCCCTACTGAGTCCACCGCCTGTCCAGTCACAGCTACAGCCTGCCTCTCCGCTGCCTGGTCCTTCTCCTTACACTGCGCCGACGGGTAGTCTTACTGAGCGTCCTGAGCCTGAGTCTCGTCCTCCGTCGCCTGAGTCTAGTCCAGAGTCGCCTGAGTCGCGTCCAGGGTCGCCTGTCCGAGCTGTCCGCGCTGGTCGTCGTGCTCCGCGTGAGCGTCCTCCTCCTGTCATTGGCACTCACTATATGACCCTGCGTCCTTCCACTGCTCCACAGCGCGTCCCTCTGCCGTCTCCTCCTGCGTCCTCTCTTCCTGACGTCCCTGACCCGCCGTCAGACCTTACTCGTGCTGCCAGTCCTACTGTCGCGCGTCTCCTTGCCACTGTTGTCACTGACTCTACCTTTGAGTCCTCTGCTGCGTCTGCTCTAGTCGCTGAGCTTGTTGACTTTGCTGCCGCCTGTCGTCTAGACTACGCCGCTAGCCTTGTTGCTGAGTCTGAGTCTGTCTGTCCTCCGTTCGTTGGGGGTGAGTGTGCTCTTGGCACGGACGTCCTTGAGGACAGACAGGAGGAGTTTGAGTGCTTTGCTGCTGCTTTACCTCATCTCGTGTCCATGCTGATTGCCCCTGAGGGAGACCCGGATGCACCAGACATCCCGACCCCACGCTCCTACGCAGAGGCGATGGAGGGTCTCTACTCCTCTCAGTGGCAGACAGCCATGGACGCAGAGATGGCTTCCTGGAAGTCCACAGGCACCTACGTCGACGAGGTTCCCCCACCTGGGGCGAACATCGTCAGTGGCATGTGGATTTTCAGGGTGAAGCGGCCGCCGGGTTCTCCGCCTGTCTTCAAGGCGCGTTACGTTGCACGAGGCTTCAGTCAGCGAGAGGGAGTTGACTTCTTCCAGACCTTCTCCCCGACCCCGAAGATGACCACTCTTCGGGTTCTGCTGCACGTCGCCGCTCAGCGTGACTACGAGCTCCACTGCCTTGACTTCAGCACTGCGTTCCTACAGGGCACCCTGCACGAGGAGATCTCGCTGCGCCGCCCACCTGGCTTCACTGGGTCGTTCCCTGCTGGTACCCAGTGGAGCCTCCGGCGGCCAGTCTACGGTCTCCGCCAGGCGCCCCGTGAGTGGCACGACACACCGAGGACTACTCTTGCTGCTCTTGGGTTTGCTCCTTCTACTGCTGACCCGTCGCTGTTTCTACGCACCGACACCACTCTGCCGCCGTTCTACGTTCTCGTGTACGTAGACGACTTGGTCTTTGCTACTGCTGACACTGAGGCACTCGCCCACGTGAAGTCGGAGCTGCAGAAGAGACACACGTGCACAGACCTGGGTGAGCTGACAAGCTATCTTGGCTTGCGGATCACCCGGGACAGAGCACAGCGCACCATCACCTTGACTCAGTCACACATGGTGCAGCAGGTCCTTCAGCGCTTCCGCTTCACGTACTCCTCGCCTCAGCCCACTCCTCTGCCTATCGGTCACTCGCTCTCAGCTCTGCCTTCGGATGAGTCCGTAGAGCCGAGTGGCCCGTATCCAGAGCTTGTGGGCTGCCTCATGTACCTAATGACCTGCACTCGACCTGACCTAGCCTACCCTCTTAGCATCCTAGCACGCTATGTCGCTCCTGGCCGTCACCGGAAGGAGCACATAGATGCAGCTAAGAGGGTGTTGCGCTACTTGTGCAGTACGTCGGGCATGGGGCTTGTGCTTGGAGGACGGCGCGACGTTGTCCTCACTGGACACTCAGACGCTTCTTGGGCTGACGACCAGGCTACTCAGCGGTCGTCTCAGGGTTACACCTTCAGCCTTGGCTCTGGCTCAGTTTCTTGGCGTTCTACACGCTCTTCCTCTGTTCTCAGCTCCAGTTGTGAGGCTGAGATCTACGCCACAGCCATGGCTGCCCAGGAGCTTCGCTGGCTCACCTACCTGCTGACCGACCTGGGAGAGCGGCCTCGTTCTCCTCCAGTGCTGTACGTCGACAACAAGGCCGCCCTTGCCTTGTGTCAGGAGCACAGACTGGAGCACAGAACGAAGCACATCGCTCTGCGCTACTTCCTTGCTCGAGAGCTGCAGCAGCGTGGTCAGCTTCGTCTTTCGTACGTGGCCACTCGGGCCAACACTGCTGATGTGTTCACCAAGGCGCTTCCGCCTTGTGATCATCAGCGTTTCTGTACTGTTCTAGGCCTTGTGCCTACTGTCCCTCACTTGCTCACTTCTTGACTCTGCTTGTACTGTGATCTCTATATATATACCTGCATGCTTACACTTGCTAGGTTGTGATAACTGTACCTCTTGTTTATTATCAAACTGCATGTGAACTGGTCTTGTGACCGCTTGCTTGTGCTCGGAATTTGTGTGGTATCCTTGAGATCCACCCTGAGCTTTGCTTTGCTTTGCCTTGCTTTGACTGGTCTTGTGACCATCTGGTTGTCTCCCACTTAGCCTATGGGGGTGTGTCAAACATTATATGTTTACATTGTGTAGGCTATAGTGGGTTTAGCCTTAGGGGATACAACAAACTTAGGGTTTCCTACTTGTACCCAACTTTCTGCTAGTTTCATCATTCTCGTTCTCTCTAACGTTCTAACAAAGAGGTATACCAAACCCTAACGCACTGGGCGAAATGAATGCGGCGCATCTGTTCCTATTTTATCTATAGTGTGTGAGGCAGTGACTGGGAGGAAAATGCCATGAAGGTGCCGTAAATGCGTGCCGTTAGGACACTCCCCTCCAAGCGTCGCCGCCTTCTGCCCTTGCGGCCAACGTTTCCGCTCGTGCGCTGAAGCCCAAGTGAACTCGTGTAATTCCTTCGTGAGCAAGCATGGAGGGAGGGGGTGAAGTGAAGTGCATCGCGCCGCATGTCCTCCAAGTGGCATTTCTTTCCCCTGGCAATTTTTGTCGTCGACGAAAGCGGACGACAAAAGGGCACTGTCTGGTAACCCTTTTTAGTTAAAAACCAGACGCCTCGCCGTGAAACTCGGGCTCCCGAAGTCCCAGTTGGAGAGTGGAGCCCTGCTTCATCGCAATTGTGTTGCCGTGACTTGAACGAGCTGTCGTTTGTGCTTGTAATTTTGTGTAACAATGGTTCACAGGCTGGTGCGAATAGAACTTTGTGATAGACCAATCAAAACGAAAGCTTTCCATTGACTTGGACGACGACCACTTAAAATGTAGGATCATGCGCTGAAGCAACCGACGATGGTCCGACTCCAAAGATCTGGGGGTCGATCTGACATCTTGTCCAGCCAGATTCGTTGAAGGTGGAAAAGACTCGGTATACTCCACCAAGCTATACCTCACAAAACTGTCGTCATTCATCTGTTCTCTCATGCGTTTACAGTTTATGCATCAGTGCTAATGGAAGTGGTGAGTTGCGCGGTTCAAGGCATTCACACAGACACACCGATTTAGATTGCGTAGCATCGTGCACAACCGTATTCATTGAGCATTGGCTGTGTGAGAGGCAATGGTAGTGGCGAGAGGCAGTGGCAGTTTTTTTTTTTTTTTTTTTTTTTTTTTTTTTTTTTTTGCAATTGATATATACACCGAGTGGACAAGTGTACAAATCAAGAACAGTCGTAACTGTGCTTGGAGGCTAAGGGTAAACCCTTGCCTCGGAAAAAGAAACTCGGGCTCTAACGAACTGCTGTCAGAATCCCAACCAGGCCCCTAGATTCGTTTTGAGGCACTCTGATCGATCAGAGTACACCCTTCCTAGAACTCTGTCTGTCAGAGGTGCCTCAAAATTTTAGTATGAAAATTCAGACAATCACAATATTTTTTGTCTGAACTGTCAGAGTTACCTTCAAATTTTAAGATGATCATGTAGTTTCGTAAAAATATAATTATAATAGCATTGAAGCTGCATCAGACGAATCAGACCATCTAGTTTCAATTCTAGTTCCTGAAGCAAAGTTATAGAGACGAAGCTTCCTCGAAGTTTCTGATAAGTAACCCCCCACTTCCCCCCTCCCATGCGTAATCATTTCCCCACCCCGTGTGGCTGTCTTTTTGTTCGCGTGGGCACCAGGGCTGTCGATTCAAGGGCATATGACCCTGAACATTAAGGTATGACCTTGCTCCAGGGTCCAAATTCTCAGGGTTGTTTTTTTGTACAGCCCTGAATTCTAACGGGCGTGGGTAGGGCCTTCCCCTGATTCTTACAGGGGGCATTTGAGGGGTTTCCCTGATTCCCCTTGGAAGTTCCGGGCCTTACCCGGAAGCGTTCACAGCTCTTCTCCTCTCCCCCCCCCCCCCCCCCCTCGCGTCTCCCTTCTATCCCATTCCATCCCAGCAGGAAGATAGTTTCTTTTGCCGCCAAGTCAGAGAGAGCACTCGCGTGTCTCGTGAGAGATGTTATCGACTGGCTGAATAATTGCACCTCTTTCCCCCCACCACGCCTCTCCGCAAGCCCGCCACTTAGAAGTTTCAAAATGATTGTGGCTGCAATAGTTTACGTTATACGTGGATACCCCACCCTGAATGTTGAAGTGTAGCCCTGAATTCATTTTTTGAGTTGAAAGCTTTCCCGGACGCTTAAAGGGTCGGAAAAGGCCACTTCCCGAGAATTTCAGGGCTGAAATCCCGGGACCTCAGACTCTCAAGTGTTGGCCTGGAACCAATCGACAGCCCTGGTGGGCACAATGGCGCGCTGCTGTGATCGCACTCGCGTGGGCACTGTGGCGCATTGTGCCCCGATACAACTCTGAGGCTCAGCCTACACTAATAAAATTAGGCTGAAATTTCAGACAACTCATAAAAAAAAACTCTGAAAAATCAGACAAGGTACAAAAAAAAAATCTTAGACTGTTACAATCCCAAGTGGGACTTAGCGAAGGATCGCTCAGGGTTGATCGCAGAGTAGTGTTGCAGCGGAAGTTTGAATCTCAGGTCAGAGTGAATGTAAATGACTGAGTTGATAAAAGCATGCATACATCGGGTTTATATAAGAATACAGGGGAATACGAAAGGACCTAGACTAGTCATGTACTCTAAGGGGTACATTCCCTTATTGCAGCGAAATTCAAACCGTGCGGCGCGGGAACCCGTTTCAAACCTGTTCCCGCTCTTTTCACTTCAAATGTTTCTGCCTGCATCGGTCTTGGTCAGACGGTTGCTGCGTCGCTTCGACTCTTCTGACTCCTCGACTTCGTACACGGTAGAGTCGGCTCCTGCAGCATACAGGAATGCCTACTCATGTAATTTCATATCGCAACACTCCCCTTCATTCCTGGGCGCAGTAGGAGCTGACTCGCTTGACTACTCCGGTGAGGTCTGAGCAGTGCTTGTACTGCTGACGTGGTAGGCGCTTGGTGAGGAAGTATGCTGCCATCTCAGTAGTCGGGCAGTAGGCGAGGTCAACTTTTCCCTGGTCAATTTCGTCCTTGACGAAAAAGTACCGAAGTGCGATATGCTTCGTGCAGTTCACGAAACCTGGCTTGTTCGCGATCCTGATGGCACTCTGGTTGTTGCAGTGGAGGCGAAAGGTAGGCGAGGTTGGGATTTTCGCCTCTTAAAGCAACTCCTGCAGGTACAGGCCTTCGCGAACTGCTGCTGTCGCGGCGATGTATTCTGCTTCAGCCGATGACAGGGCAACCAACTCCTGCTTCTGCGAGTTCCAGGAGATTGGCCCAATTGGTTCCAAGCAAAAGACGAAGCCGGTTCGGGACCGTCGATTTGTAGGGTCAGCTGCATGATCTGCGTCCACGTAGCCGTTGAGGTTGAAGGAGGTCGTCGTCAGCGTGGATTAGGAGAGCCCAATGTCAGGTGTAGAGATGAAGTACTGCAGGGCGCGCTCCAGGTCCAGCTGGTTCTCAGCTACTGGCTTTCGGGAATACTGCGCCAGTTGACTGGCGATGTACGAAAGGTCGGGTCGGCAGGTGACAGAGGGCGAATAGCAGGCACCCCAACTTCTGCTGGTACATTTGGAGCCCTGCGGGTGACAGAGGTTTGTTGTCCGGTTTGTAGTTGGCGCTGGGGTTGCGGTAGGGAGTTGAGAGTGGTGCGGGTGAGATGTTGAAGCGTTCCCCCAGCTGCTCTGCGTACTTGGAGGCTGACAGGTGAATTGCTTATGGCGCGTAGGTGATATTCAGCCCCAAAAACTGCTTCATGTTGTGGTTGATGGTGATGTCCACGCGCTGCGCCAGGTTCTCCTCAAACTGGTTAAGGAGTTTGTTGCAGGTGCCTGTGTACAGCAGGTCGTCGACGTAGACTGTCAGGAGGATGTAATCGCCGCTGAAGTGAAGGCGATACATTCCCGGGTCGTGCGGCAGTTGCTTGAAGCCAATCTCCAGGAGAATTTTGTGCAGATGCTGCTGCCAGAGACGAGGCGCCTGCTTGATCGCGTAGAGGGACTTCTTCAGCTGACAGACCCTAGGATCCCCTTCTCCGTAGGTGTGAGGCTGCTCCACGAAGATGGTGGCGTCTACCAACGCGTATAGAAACGCGTTCTTCACGTCGATCAGTCGCAGTGGTAGGTGCTTAGCGGCGGCAATGGCGAGTAGAATCCTGACAGAGGTGTGACGACTGACGGGAGCGAAGGTCTGGTCGAAGTCGATGCCGTGGCGCTGATCGTACCCACGTATGACCCAGCGTGCTTTGAATCGCTCGATGGTTCCGTCAGCGTTAGTCTTCAGGCGAAAAACTCATTTTCCGCTGAGTACCCTCCTCCCCTTCACTGCTGCACGATCGACTAGGACCCACGTGTCTTGAGATTCCAGCGCTCTCAGCTCCGCATCCATCGCTGCACCCCACTCCTTGGCGTGCGGGCCGATCAGGGCCTGGCGAGGATTCTATGGCTCCACGGCCCGTGCGAGGGTAGTGACGGACGTGTGCAGGCCGAGTAGTTGCAGGCCGGACACATTGGTGGTGCCTGTGTTGGTGGGAACTTCCACCACGTCGTCGTCTCCGCTTTCGTAGCCGGGCGTTGTGGTGCTTGCCTCTGCTTGGCGCCGTGACGGACCTGGTGCGGGATCGTCGTCACTGTCATCGTCGTCGTCGTCGCGCGGGCGAGGCGCGATGCTAGGGTGTTCGTCGGTGTCGTCGCGGTCCAGTGTTGCTGCTGCTGCCTCGTCCTCTGGAGTCGCAAAGCTGCGACCGCTGTTGACGTAGCCGCGTGCCTCGTTCCGCCGCTCGTCCTCGATCCATTGCTTCAAGGTGAGCCGCTCGTAGAAGAGAATGTCACGCGCGGGAACAACCTCCTTGCTATCCATGTCGAGGATGAGCCAGCCCTTGTGCTCGTTACTGAGGCCCAAATGAACCCCCCAGCGCGCGCGGTGAGCGAACTTGCCAATGGTTGCCGATGTAGGCCGGTACTGCACCATGCACCCCCAGACCCTCAGCATGGAGGGGTCTCCCCTTGAGCCAGTCCACTTCATGTGAGGGGACAGATTGTCTCTGTTGGCGGTGGTGGAGAGGAGGTTGTGCAAGCGCACCGCGTGGTTTATGGCGTAGGGCCAGAACTTCTTCGGCAGGCCAGACTGGTTCATGAGGGCGCGCACTTTTGTCATGAGGGTGCGGTTAACCCTCTCTGCGACGCCTTGCTGCTGGTGAGCGTAGGGGAGAGAAATCTCATGCTTGATCCCCTTCTCGGTAAGAACACTCTCCAGCTCGTTGCTGCGAAATTCCTTGGCCCCATCACTCTGCCAGATCTTCAGCTTCCTTCCTGACTGTCGCTGCGCGTGCGCAAGGAAGATGCGGAATACTTCCGGAGCCTTGGAGCGGGCATCGACGTTGGCGACCCACACATGGCGCGAGTAGGCGTCGATGAAGGTGAGGGTATATTTCTCGCCGTTGATACCGTCGAAGGTGAGTACGATAAAGTCGCTGTATACTTTCTCCAGCTTCTTGTAACGGTTGGTGCTCGGCTCCAGAGAGGGGTAGGCGCTGTGGGAGAGCGCAGCTGTGGGGCAGACAGTGCAAGTGACTGGGTGAGGGGTGTTATGCGGTTCTGTTCCGTCGGGGCGCAGCAGTGCTCCTGGCGGAAAAACTTTAGCGCGGAGGCAGTTGGCGAGGGTCTGGCGCGAGGGGTGTCCCAGCCGCTGGTGGCAGAGATCATCTTCGGCGCGAATGCCGGAAGTGCGCTTGTAGCGAGCGTAGTGTTCTGCTGCTTCTGCTTCCGTAACTTACGGGATATGGAGTGGGGGTTCTTCCTTTTCTCTTGGTTTCGCTTCGTTGTCCGGCTCCTCTGCTTCTGCTTCCGCCGTTGTCTCCCCTTCTGCAGGTGTCGTTGTGAGGTAGAGGGCGAGAAATTCGCGGTCGGGGATGATAGTGAGCGGAGTCGTGGTGCCTTCTATGAAACGAGCGAAAGGATCTGGGCGGGAGATTGGACCAAGTGAGTCCCGCGGAGGAGTTGGTGGTACATTCCCCTCCTCAATCTCCGACCAACGATCACGCCACCAATAGGGGGAGGAGGGAGGTGAGCGGGTGCGCGGGGGTCGACCGAGTGGAATGGCGACACGAGGGGATGGTTATCCACGCTCAGCTTGCATCTCGCATTCCCTCTCTTCTTCTTCTTCTTTGGTGAGCGGAGCGTCCACGTATTCGTCTCCTCCCCATCCGCCGGTGTTGCCCCATCCTCCCGTGGTGACCGTGCCGCTGGCGCTGGCTCCCCATGCTCCAGTGGCGGATCCCCAGGTTGCGCCTTCTTCTGGTTCGTAATCCTCGTCTCCCCATGCGCCTCGTCGTGCTGACTCCTCGTCCCATCCAGCCGCGACACGTTCCTCAAACAGTTTCTGTTTCTTTTCCATAAAGTTTGATATCTAGGGCACTGATCCCAACCACTTAGACCATTGGGATAAAAGGACCTGTTAATTAGCGGGTCAATGCGCCCATAACCCCCCAGGACATCGAGCCTGTAACCCTTCCCTAGGATCAATCGGGGATCACAAGTGGACCTCGGACACCCCCCCGGACTGGGATGCTTGAAGTGCACACACTGGGATTCGAACCCGAGACCTTCGCTCTGAGACCATGTCAGAATCCAGCCACTAACCACTGGGATAAAATGGCTTGTTAAGTAGCGGATCAATGCGCCCATAACCCCCAAGGACAATGAGCCTGTAACCCTTCCCTAGGATCAATCGGGGATCACAAGTGGACCTCTGACAACTGCAGCCCTCGGACGTGACCAAATCGCCGCGAAACCAGGTGACCATAACCACTTGTTGCTGGATTTGTCACTGACCCTATCCAGAAGTCGCATCTCCTGACAACTCCACGTGGCAGAGTCGTCGCTGTCCTTCCCCCTTTTCCGCGGTTTCTCCCCCATGTGTTTCAAGAAGATTTTAGCATGCAGCCCGAAGGCTACCTCAATCCGCCTGAGGACCCGTTTTGCGCGAAACTGTCGATCCCGAAAAACTGCATCACATCGCTCAACCCAGAGCTGATGTAAGCCAATAGCCGCAATCTTTGCCTCCGGGAAAGCTGAGCTGGAAGAGCATGTCCCTAGCAAGGTTACTGTGCGCGAGGGGTTAATCATGCGCAGTACCTTCTTGAGCGCCAGAACGACAACCTGAATTCTCAGGCAGTCAAAAAGGCAATGCTCCAAAGTCTCCACTTCCCCACAGTGCGGGCACTTCGGTTTGGAGCTGAGAAATGCCAGCCTCTCCCCGACCTGCAGGTTTTAATTGTGGATGCGAATCAAATTGTTGAAATTGAGAAACGCGAGACTGCTCCTCAGAGATGACCTGGTGCGGCACTTTCTTCATCCGGTCTGCAACCACTCTCGCCAGCTCTTTGTGTGCGAAGTTCAGGAGAG
Organism: Closterium sp. Naga37s-1; assembly: GCA_947471745.1. Lineage (NCBI taxonomy): Eukaryota > Viridiplantae > Streptophyta > Zygnematophyceae > Desmidiales > Closteriaceae > Closterium > Closterium sp. Naga37s-1. The sequence continues at coordinate 392,472 of CANJKZ010000024.1, read as the reverse complement.
TAATCGGACGGTAGTTATTTAGCTGACTTTTCTCCCCTTTATTGAATAACAAGATGGTGACCGCTTCCTTGATGTTTGCAGAAAGTGACGCCGATGCGGTGAAATCTGCTACTAGCTTCATGAAACTCCGTCCAAGCACATCCCAGTGGAGCTCGAAGAGCTCTTTAGGCAAGCCGTCTAGACCAGGTGACTTGTTACACGCCATTGCTTTGAAGGCGCATTTCACCTCCGCTTCCGACCACTCCGCCGTCAAACTCTCCGCCGCTGCAGCTGACAACCGCTTCCCGGGGAGCGGCGACCAGTCCGACAAATGTGACTGCTTATCTTTTCCAAAAATTTAACTGAAGAAATCTGACGCCACCCTCAGGATCTCCGCAGGTTCGTTCACCATCGCACTGTTCACTTCCCGCTCGTCAATCTGCGTTCTCCGCTTTCTTTCCTTGATTTTCGCTGAGAGCCTCTTTGACGAGACCTCTCCTTTAAGTTCCTCCTGGTAATCCGACTGTAAATGTGTCAAAGCTATATTTGATATGTAACCTGCTTGCCGTAGTTGCTGTAGTATTTGTACCTCTTGTAGGTGGTGGTGTACCACCTCTCTCTCTTTGTGTTTTGCTACATGTACTTGCTGTGCTATAGTCAAACCACCCATTCTCCATTTCTCCTTGACACAACTCTCTCTTTCCTCCTTGGCCTAGGCTACTAAGCCTAGGCCCTACCAAAACCCTAGTCCTAACGTATGCTACTATTTCAACATGGTATCAGAGCGGTCTCGGGTTCGAATCCCGGTGTATGCACATGCAGGTCGTTGCCGCTGTGCTCAGTCCTGGGCCTCCCAGTGCGGGGGGGTGTCAGTAGAGCTGCACTGTGGATGCCCGATTGATCCTAGGAGGGGTTACAGGCGCGTTCGTCTGGGGGGTTATGGGCGCACTGACCCGCTACTGAAACAAGCCCTTTTATCACAATGGTCTAAGTGGTTGGGATTCTGACATGGTATCAGAGCGGTCTCGGGTTCGAATCCCAGTGTATGCACATGCAGGCCGTTGCCGCTGTGCTCAGTCCTAAGCCTCCCAGTGCGGGGGGGTGTCAGTAGAGCTGCACTGTGAGATCCCCGAATGATCCTAAGGGGGGCTACAGGCATGTTAGCCTGGGGGGTTATGGGCGCACTGACCCGCTACTGAAACAAGCCCTTTTATCCCAATGGTCTAGTGGTTGGGATTCTGACATGGTATCAGAGCAGGCCTCATCCTTATCAATGGGCCCACCGCTAGCCATGGCGCCCCTCGTCGCGTTTCACGTAGTAGCACCCGTCGCGCCCGTCGTGGCGCTCGTCACGGCGCTCAGGGTGCCGGCCGCGACGGTTGCGATGACGAGCCCCGTACGGCGCCCCGCATCCCGTCGCCGCGGATGCCCTGCTGCCTTGCTTTCCGTCGCCGCGGGCGACCTGCTTCTCGTCGCCGCAGGCGACCTCCTTCCCGTCGCCGCGGGCGACCTGCTTTACGTCGCTACGGGCGCCCTGCATCCCGTCGCCAGCGCCGAGCGCGAGCGCCAGCGACCAGCGCCACCGCGGACGCCAGCGACGAGCGCAAGTGCGGACGCCAGCGCCAACGGCGGCTGCCAACGCCAGCGCGTGCGCCAACGCCCAGCGCCGAGCGCCAGCGCGGACGCCAGCGCCCTGCGCCAGCGCGGACGCCTGCGCCCTGCGCCAACGCGGACGCCCGCGCCAGCGCCAGCGCGGACTCCAGCGCCGAGCGCCAGCGCGGAAGCCCGCGCCCTGCGCCAGCGCGGACGCCAGCGCAAACGCCCGCGCCCTGCGCCAGCGCGGACGCCAGCGCCCAACGCCAGCGCCAGGGCAGGCCGCCAGCGTCCCCACCCACTTCAGCCCGCTCCCCATCCGCATTTCTGCCGCGACCTGCCAGGGGCGGCCGCTGTGAGGGGGAGGTGGCGGACACTTGTGGGGGCGGCGGCGGGAATGGAGGTAGCGGGGAAGGGGGGAGGTGGCGTGGAGGGCTGGGCCACCGTGAGTCTCTGCAGCACCACCCTCCGCCTCCTCCTCTCGCTCACTCCCGCGTCTGCTGCTGTGGGGGGGAGGTTGAGGGACTAGGTGAGTCCAGCTCCAGCATCTGCTGCCTCCTCCTCCTCTCATCCCCTGCCTTGTGCCTCCCGTACCTTGCTGTCCGCCTCTGCCCGGCGCCCCGGGCTGCCCTGCCCTGCTCCGCGCTGTTGCCCTGCACGCGCGGCTGCCCTGCCCTGCTCCGCGCTGTTGCCCTGCCCTGCACGCGCGGCTGCCCTGCCCTGCCCGCACGCGTGAGCCCTGCCCGTGCGCGCCCTTTCTGCCAGCTGCGCGCCCAGCGCGCCCTGCTGCCCTGCAGCTCGCGTCGCCTGCAGCCCGCGTCGCCTGCTGCCCGCATGCGCCCTGCTGCCTGTGTCCCTGCTGCCCTTCGCGCCCCGTGCCCCTTGCTGCCCTGCGTGCCCGCGCGCCCTGCTGCCCTGCACGCCTCGTGCGCCCTGCTGCGGTGCGTGGTGATTGCGGTCCGCGTGGCTGCTCCCCTCTGCACGCGCATCTGCAGCCGCATGCGCAGCCCCTGCCCCCCCCCCCCCCCCCATCTTCTCCTCCCTCTCCCTGCTGCACGTGCAGCAGTTGGGGGGGGGGGGGAGAGTGTGAGGGGGAGATTGCACCTACAGTGCCAGCTTGCCTCCTCTCTTTCACGGTCGCACCTGCTGCTGTGGGGGGAGTGTGAAGTGGTGGGGAGGTTCAGGGGGTTTGGGTGGTGGGTGACTCAACTCTAGCAACTGTTACCTAGCTGCCTCCTCTCACTCCTCATTGCCGCTGCTGCCGCTGTGGGGGGGTGGTTGAGGGGGTGATGTGTGTCCAGCTGCAGCATCAGCCGCCTCCTCCTCCTCTCTCCCCCTGCCGCACCTGTTGTTGTGTTGGGAAAGGTGGGGAGGACCTTGGAGGTTAAGGGGGTGGCAGGAGGGGATCTGCTGTACCAGCTGCTTTCTCCCCCTTTCTCTCCTTTCATGATCCCTCCTCCTCATTTGCTGTCTGCTTCTTCCGCTGCGCTCTGCCTTGGGTGTATCCCTTCAGGGGGTGTTGATTGCACTAGTTCCTACTGCAAGCAGGTTAAGGGGGTGTGTCAAAGCTATATTTGATCTGTAACCTGCTTGCTGTAGTTGCTGTAGTATTTGTACCTCTTGTAGGTGGTGGTGTACCACCTCTCTCTCTCTTTGTGTTTTGCTACATGTACTTGCTGTGCTATAGTCAAACCACCCATTCTCCATTTCTCCTTGACACAACTCTCTCTTTCCTCCTTGGCCTAGGCTACTAAGCCTAGGCCCTACCAAAACCCTAGTCCTAACGTATGCAACTATTTCAACAAAATGTTGTCTATCCCGCCTCGATGCCGGATACTCCTTCAGTTGCGACTCACGAATCAGCAGTTGCTCTCTGATTCTAGCGCAGCCAGGATTCCCCATCATCGTTTGCTTCAGTTGCGCTACCGACCGCGTGAGGTGCAGCAACGTAGCCTTAACTCACTTCCCCTCCTCTCTTGCGTAAGCCCTTAAACCAGCATTAAGGCGAGCCAGGAGCAGCTCGAAATCATCATCCGCTTGACTGACTGCCGCTTCCACCACCCTGCGGACACCTGGACGGCCAAGCAGCGAGGCGGGGAGTCTCCAGATGCCCGGGCCCAGCTTCGCCTTCGGGTTACAGCGGAAAGCGACCCTTATTGCAAAACCATGGTCAGAGATCGGGTCCTCAGGTGAGACATGTGATGCGGAGATCAGCCATGGGAGCAAGGATTGCGACACCATGGCCCTATCGATCCGCGTGCTGGATTGCTGCGCATGCGAGAAAAAGGTGTACTCTCTTTTGTTAGGGTGAAGTGCACGGAAAGCGTCAGAAGGCTGGAAAACCCCACATCTCCTGCACAGCCTCTCGTTTCCTGCCGCTGATCCCGCACCAGATGTCGTGTCTAGAAATGGGTCATCTAACATGTTCAGATCACCGATGATAAGGAAGTGGTCCCCACGGTCTAGCAGATCCACTACCGGACCGACCACATCCCTGATTAAGACTAGACGCGCGGAGGGCGACGCTGGAAAATATGTCGCGAGCAGCACTATCTTGAGACCTCTACCAACTATCTCTGACTTGATCAGTCTACCTGAAGGGTGAGTCACCGTATTCTGAATCTGTAAGTGTGGATTTCCTACGACTATGGCTACCCCACCAGCTCTGGCTGTGGGTGAGGAAGCTACTACTGTGTGGTTCCTAAGGGATTTCCAGTAGCTATGAGAGGGAGGAATTCGTGTGTCTGAGAGAACGTTAATGTCTGCAGCTGTTCTAATCCAGTCGGTTACAAAGCCTTGCTTGACACTATTGCCTAAACTGTTTACATTGAGGTCCGCGAAAGAGATGGTATTTCTTGTACTCATTGGATCACCTCCTGGCAGCCCCTACGCGTCATCCACAGGATGAGGAAAATCACTGAACCGAAGACTGATACTAGGCATGCTGTTGCTGATGCTGTCGCTAACCATTTGTCAACCCACTTCTCTGTCAGAACCCGTACTCTTTCTTCAGGGGTGCAAGATCGGCCTTGTCCATGGTGATGCGCGTGGCAGTGCCGATCACCTCCAACTAGATCATATGGTTCGCGGTGGCAATGCGATCTCCAGCCGAAATGAAAGACTTCCCCTTTGCTTTCCCGCAGCCCGACTGGGTACACAACCACTCCTCCCGATTGCAGCCGGTGGAAACAAACGCAATGGTGGGATCCTGAAGAAGCGGAGTGACTAGCGACGAGGTGCGTAGTGAGGCAGCTGTGACAGGAAAGCAAGGCGTTAGCAGGTGTGGTACGAGGAAAGGCCAGAATATCATGATGCGGAACCGTGCAGTTACCGTTGATCCTATGCGCCCTTCCCAAGGTAAGATTCCACTTCCCTATGTTACAATGCCGCTCCGTGATGAAAACATCATGACTTTTGTCATATTGTTGTCCACCACAGAGAGAGCAACAGAGCGAAGGGTAGTGGATCAGCAGGACCTTGCTCCTTTCCAGCGGATCCCTACACCCGTAAACTGCCAGAAAAGTGGGATCTTCTTGCTGTTGCCAGAACGCTGATATTCCACCGTCTTCTGACGAACTTTCTCAATGTCTTCCTCTTGCAGGAGAGACAGCTGCAGGCGGCGGTATTTGGTCTTCGCGACGAAAGCAGGCTGGAGCGTCTGCACCTTGGCCCCATCAGCAGCACCAGGCGACAGAGTGGGAGCCCATACTCTCTTCAACAGCGTCCGAACCGACGTGATGACCGCACCCAGCTCGCCTTGCAGAAAAAACGGCACCAGCAGAATGGCCGTGTAACGAATCCTTGTTAGCAGGTCGCACGAGAAGTCCAGATCCAGCTCGTTGTCAGATTTGTTGTCGAGAAAATCATCATCTTGCTATTTTAGCGATCCTGCCTTATCAGCGACAGAGAGGCCCGAGCTGCCAGCAGGGCTCAGATTCTTGACAGGTGATGAAACGACTTGCTTTCCATTTTGCTTCCCCGATGCAGGGTCCACAGGAGGGAGAGAGTCAGAGCCCTCAGGGACATCAGCCGGGACATCAGCCCACGTCTTCTTGTTGGCCTTAGGAGGCATGGTGCGAGGATGACAAAAAAGCAGCGACAGAGAGAGGTAGCTCCAGTAGAAAGAGGCTTAGGAAGCCGATGATAATGCTGCTTGTCTGAGCACTGGGATCTTATAGGTCGAAGGCGACCTCGACCATTGTTCTTACCGCAGATGATGAGAAACCGAGGTTGTGGCCTCGGGATCATGCTTAGGGAAGCCCGTTGTGAAAATCGCGGAATATTGTGGAGACAATGCGTAAGCGTTGTTGTAAAACTTATAAGTTGGAGAAAGCGCGAAAGAAGCTGAGATCCCGAGGGATGACTTCGATGCATCTTGGAAAGGTGTGTTGCGATCAGAAGTTGATCACCCTCAGGATCACCTCAGGAAGGTTCGCACAGTCCTAGTCTAGCGATGGTGGGCCCTTGACCTCAATAGCAGAGTGAATGTAAATGCTTGAGATAATAAAAACATGCAGTACAAGGAATATAAATAAGATTACAAGGGGATACCAATCGACCTAGCTAGCCATGTACTCTAAGGGGTACATTCCCTTATTGCAGCGAAATCCAACCGTGCGACTCCAGACAGTTACGAAACTGTTCGGGCTGAATCCTCGCCACTGCTGCTGCCTGATGCTGTCTGCCCGTCGGTCCATATCCTTTCGTAACCGTGTGACTCTTCGTGTCACCTCCGCCTGTTCGTCTTCATTCCCGGTAGTGCGTACATCGATTGCTGCGGTGAGGAGTGTACAGTAGTGTTTCAGTAATCACTATTCGTAACACCCCCCTTCACTCCTAGCCGTAGCGAGTCTTGACCCGCTTGACTACCCCGCTGAGTTCGGAGCAGTGCTGGTACTGCTGACGTGACAGCTTCTTCGTGAGGAAGTCAGCTGCCATGTCACCCGTCGGGCAGTAGGTTAGGTCAACCTTGCCTTTGTCAACTTCGTCTTTGACGAAGAAGTACCGCAGCGCGATGTGTTTGGTGCGGTTGACGAATCCCGGCTTGTTCGCAATTCTGATCGCGCTCTGGTTGTCGCAGTGCAGGCGAAAGTTCGTCGAGGCTGGAATTTTCGCCTCCTGCAGCAACTCCTGAAGATAGAGCCCCTCGCGAACGGCTGCTGTTGCTGCGATGAATTCGGCCTCCGCTGATGACAGGGCAACCAGCTCCTGTTTCTGTGAATTCCAGGAGATGGGGCCGCTGGGCTCGAGGCGGAAAAGGAAGCCTGTCCTGGACCGTCGATTGTCAGGGTCAGCGGCGTGATCGGCGTCCACGTAGCCGATGAGGTTGAAGGACGAAGTTGGGATGGTGGAGTAGCAGAGCCCGATGCTAGGCGTGGAGATGAAGAACTGGAGCGCCCGCTGGAGATCTAGTTGATTCTCAGCCGTTGGTTTGCGAGAGTACTGAGCCAACTGACTCGCGATGCAGGAAAGGTCGGGCCTGCAGGTAACAGATGCAAAGAGCAGGCATCCCAACTGCTGCTGATATGTGTGAAGCCCAGCAGGGGACAGGGCTTTGTTGTCAGGCTTGTGGTTGGGTCCTGGAGTGCGGTAAGGGGTGGAGAGTGGTGCAGGCGCAATGTTGAAGCGCTTGCTAAACTCCTCTGCATACTTCGCTACTGAGAGATGAATGGCTTCCGGCGAGTAGGTGATGTTGAGCCCGAGAAACTGCTTCACGTCATGATTGCAGGTGATGTCGACGCGCCCTGCAAGGTTTTTCTCGAATTTCTCAAGAAGCTCGTTGCTTGACCCTGTGTAGAGGAGGTCGTCGACTTAAACCGTGAGTAGGATGTATTCGCCGCGGAAATCGCGGCGATACATCCCAGGATCGTGAGGCAGCTGCTTGAACCCGATTTCAAGCAGTATGTTGTGCAGGTACTGCTGCCAGAGTCTCGGCGCCTGTTTGATCCCGTAAAGGGACTTCCGCAGCTGGCAGACCCGCGAATCTCCTTCGCCGTATGTGTGCGGCTGCTCCACGTAGATTACTGCATCTACGAGCGCGTACAGGAATGCGTTCTTAACATCGATCTGTCGGAGTGGCAGATGTCATGCGGCTGCGATGGCGAGGAGTATCCTGACGGAGGTGTGACGGCTCACCGGCGCAAACGTTTGATCGAAGTCAATCCCGTGCCTCTGGTCGTAGCCGCGCACTACCCAGCGCGCCTTGAAGCGCTCGATCGTCCCGTCAGCTCCGGTCTTCACGCGGAAGACCCACTTGCCGGAAAGGATCCTTCTCCCCTTCACTGCTGCACGGTCGACGAGTACCCAGGTGTCGCGTGACTCGAGTGCCCTGATCTCCGCATCCATTGCCTCGCGCCACTCCTTGCTGTGAGGTCCCGTGAGTGCCTGTCGTGGGTTCTTAGGCTCGATGATGCGTGGCGCCGATGAGGTGGCAGTGTGGAGCCCGAGGAGTTGCATTCCGGTGATGGTGCTGTCGTGGCGATGCTGCGGGACGACCTCCTGCACATCGTCGTCGTCGCTTTCTGGTTCTGGTGGGGCTGATGGTGCTGCTCCTCCGCCGTTTCCGCTTCCGCTTCCTTCTCCTGCTGCGCCTCCTGCTGCGCCCGCTCCTCCTTCTCCTGAATCATCGTCGTCGTCGTCGTCATCGTCGTCGCGTCGATCGCCTCTCGTGAACTCGCCTCTGGGGTCCTGCTCCAGAATTGCTGCTGCGGCTTCGTCCTCAGGTGAGGCGTAGCTGTGGCCGTCATTGGCGTAGACGCGGTTGGCGTTCGTCTGCTCGTCTTCGCGGAACTGCTGAAGGAAGAGGCGCTCGTAGAAGATGACGTCGTGCGTGTCTTGATTTTCTGGCTCAGGAGATCTAGAATTATCCACGCCTTGTACTCGTGGCTGATCCCGAGATGGATCCCCCAGCGTGCGCGGCTTTTGAACTTGCCGATGGTTGATGTTGGCGGGCGGTACTGGACCATGCACCCCCACACGCGGAGCATGGATGTGTCGCCCTTCCTCCCTGTCCATGTCACGTGTGGTGAGGAGTTCCCGGTGATTGCGGTAGTTGACAGTAGGTTGTGCACCCGCACGGCGTGGTGCATTGCGTAGGTACAGTAGATCGGCGGAAGCTTCGACTGCCTCATTAGCGCTCGCACCTTCGTCATGAGAGTGCGATTCGTGCGCTCTGCTACGCCCTGCTGTTGGTGTGCATAGGGGAGGGAAACGTGATGCTCGATCCCCTTTTGCGCAAGGTAATCCTGCAGCTCCTTGCTCCTGAACTCTGCTGCGCCGTCGGACTGCCAGATCTTCAATTTCTCCCCAGATTGCCGCTGCGCGTGCGCCAGCCACAAGCGGAATGCCTCGTATGCCCTGCTGCGTGCTTCCACGTTTACGACCCACACGTGGCGTGTTCCGGCGTCGACGAAGGTGAGCGTGTAGAGTTCGTCGTTGATGCCGCAATGTCCCACGTTGAGAAAGTCACTGTAAACTTTCTCTAACTTGGCGTAGCGATTGGTTCCTGGTTCGAGCAGGGGGAAAGGCTGTGACTTAGCGTGGCCTCGGGGCAAATGGTACAGGTGCGTGGGTGAGTTCCACCTCTTACTTCGGAGCCGTCAGGGCGCAGGAGTGGGCCAGGTGCGAATACGCCGGCATTGATGCAGTTCTTCAGGGTCACGCGCGAAGGGTGACCTAGGCGCTGGTGCCAGATGGCATCGTCGGCGCGAAAACCGGAGGTGCGCATGTAGCGCGCGAGTGCCTCTGCGGGGTCCCCATCAGGTGCTTGGGCAGGTGTCGCCGCTGCTTCCTCGTGCTCTTCTTCTTCGTTCGCCGTTGTTAACATTAGGGCGAGAAATTCCCTGTCGCGAATGATGGAGTAGGGGATGTTGGTTCCGGGGATCGTGCCAGGGACAAATGTCGGTTCGCGCGGTTCAAGGGCAGGTCCGTAGACAGTGCGTCGCGGGGTGAGTGGCTCACTACCCCAGTCAATGGTGTCCCAGGGGTCACTACCTGAAGGGATGTCAGGTGGCGGTGGTGCTAATGCAGGGCGGCGCGGAGGGCGTCCAAGAGGAACAACAGGAGGTTCGACCTCAACTTGTGCTGTTTCTTCTTCCTCTTCCCCCCTTTGATCCTCGCGGAAAGCTCCCCAGCCGCTCGTCTCGCCGCCAGATACTGCGCCCCAACCGCCGGTGTTGCCGCCGGTGTCTGTTCCCCAACCGCCAGTTGCGGCGCCCCATCCGCTGGTGTTGCCGCCGTTGTCTGCTCCCCAACCGCCAGTTGCGGTTCCCCATCCGCCAGTGTCACTTGTTCCCCACCCGCCAGCACTCCCCCACCCCCCTTCATTGGAGGCGCTTTCCTTGTCATCCTCCCAAGCGAGCGTTCCGCGCGCCTTAGTGAGACTCTTCTGTCGAAGCTCTTCGGCTTCGCGTTGCGCCAGTGCCTCTTCTTCCGCCGGCGAGAGTTTCTGCTTCGAATCACGCCGATGAGCGTAGATCTCTGCCGCCTTTTCCTCGGTGTAGGGCCGTGGGTTGCCGTGTGCGTCGAAGGTGCCGACACCGACGCCGCGAAGCATCCCTTGGAGGTGCTGGGATGCGGGCCCGGGGAGAGGATTTTCCGGTGTGCCGAAGACAACCCATGTGGCTGTTTCCAGCTCCAGTTGTGACAGGCCTTCCTCAGGCGGTGCGTCGCGTTCTGCTTCGATGATGGCGGCAAGGCCGCGGCCGGCGATCGCGCTTGTCGAGGATGTGGGTGTGTGGCAGTCCCTGCAGATACCATCAGGATCAGGGTCGTGTAGCGCCAGCTCGCGCGGATGTGGGTGATGAGGCACCCAAGGGCGCCCATCAGGGTGCTTCCAGTCGCGACGATGGATATGTTCGAAGCGCGGGGGAACAAGGTCAATCAGCTCCTGCGAATCGCCGCTGCAGTCGGGAATGTCAAAGTCAAGAACGTACACTCCGTTCTCGGCGTGCGCTCGTCCGATCTGCTTGCGCATCTTGTTCGGCATTGTGAAGTGGAGCAGAATGTCGCGCGTCTCGGGGTCGGTGCTGAGGATGACTCCGCAATCCAGGAGTTGCGCCGCCGAGAGCAGGTTGAAACGCAGGTTCTGCACAATCAACACGTCATTCAAGGTGATGTGCGTTCTACTCCCATGTGCTTTGAGCACAACAATGCCTTGCGCGCTTGCGCGCAGCCGCGTATTGTTCGCCACAGTGACGTAAGTGACGGCGGGGGTGGCGACGGCGTTGGATATGTAACGCTCAGAGCCCACCATGTGCTGCCCACAACAGCTGTCCAGGTACCACGTGTTGTAGCGCCTGTTGTCGTTTCGCGCGAGCAGCGCCAGTCGCGGAGTGACGATGTGTGGAGTGTCGACCTTCAAGAATTGTTCGCGTGCGATCCAGTCGATCGGTGCCGGCCGCATGTCGGGTATGTGCGGGGGGCTCTCAAGCAGCGGGACTGGGAGATTCCAGTCCTGTTTGTCATCGTCGCTGAAGTCGTGATGCGTGCTGAACGGGTTGTTGTTCGAGGACGCTCCGATTGGGTCAGGCGCCGGCTCGGGTGATGGTGAGCGTGCGCGCGGGCGACGAGAGCCGCTCGTCATGGTCATGTTCCCCATGACATTGCGGACGGGGGTAGCCTGTGATGGCTGCTGCTGCTGCTGAACTGTTGGGTTCAGGTTACGCGATGGGGGTTGATACCCCTAGGCGGGACGCGTGTCGTTCCTCGCGTCTTGTCGGCCGGACCAGTTGCTCGGATTGGTCTGACGAGGGCGAGATCGATGCTTGCATCGGTCCGCCAGGTGCCCGAAATTCCTGCAGATTTTGCAGTAGAGGCGCCGCGGCCGTCGCTCTTCCGTATTGTCGGCGTTGAAGGCGAGGCGTTCCCTGTCTCGTCGCGGCGCTCGTCGCTGCTGGTCCATATCCCTTTGTTCGACGAGAAGGGCGGCGCAAAGGGCGGCCTCCGAGATGACCCCCTGCTGTCGGAGAAGCGCCTTGCAGGGCCGCCACTCGGGGCCGAGCCCTTGGAGCACGATATTTACGAAGATTTCCTCAGAAATCGTGCTCCCCAGTTTCGCGATTTGATCGCGTAAGCTCCGACAGCGATTCAGGTAACTGTTGGCCTTCTCTCCTGGTGCCATTTTGGTCTCCAGTAGCTGCTGGAGTAGGCGGCTCGACGACACTGAGTCCTTTGGTTGATACACACCATTCAGGTGTCGCCAGGCGTTGAGGGCTGGAGCAGGCGAGGTTTTGTATGAGCGAATGCTCAATTGCTCCGTCGGAGACATATTTCGGAGAAGAACCCCGTACGCCATCAGGGACTCGTTGTAGTACTTGGTTTTTGCGTCGTCAGTCTCTTCCGCAGGTCCCGAGTAGCTCCCGTCGAAGTAGTGATAAATGTGCGCGTTTTGTAGCAGCAGCTCCTGTTCGAAGCTCCAAGTATAAAAGTCTCTGCCGTCAAAGCACGTGCTTGTCTTTATTTTTGATATGCTCAAAAACCTTGATTGCGCAGAGAGAATTGCTTCGTCGCTGGGACAGGGAGTCTTGGGTGTTGAGCCGTTTGTGTCAAGAGAGAAGCCTTGCGGGGCGGAGTTCTGGCCATTCGAGGCCGGTTGAGTGGGTTGGGAAGATGTTCCCGCATCGCCATTCCGCAATGTTTGGAGCCCTTGATCCAGGCTCGTGAGTCGCTGAAGCAGTTGTGCGAGGACGACGGAAGGGATTGTCGTCGTTTCCTCGTTTTTCGCAGCCGGATTAGTCTGCGCTTCAGCCGTCAGATTCGTCTGACCTCCAGATCCTCCGGCCATTCTCACACGTGAACGTGTGCCGGACGCCACTTTTCGGTTGCCGAAGATTTCGGTGGTGGCGGTGCGAAGGATTCCTGAGTCGCTCTCATACCATGTTGCGATCAGAAGTTGATCACCCTCAGGATCACCTCAGGAAGGTTCGCACAGTCCTAGTCTAGCGGTGGTGGGCCCTTGACCTCAATAGCAGAGTGAATGTAAATGCTTGAGATAATAAAAACATGCAGTGTAAGGAATATAAATAAGATTACAAGGGGATACCAATCGACCTAGCTAGCCATGTACTCTAAGGAGTACATTCCCTTATTGCAGCGAAATCCAACCGTGCGACTCCAGACAGTTACGAAACTGTTCAGGCAGAATCCTCGCCACTGCTGCTGCCTGATGCTGTCTGATGCTGTCTGCCCGTCGGTCCAGATCCTTTCGTAACCGTGTGACTCTTCGTGTCACCTCCGCTTGTTCGTCTTCATTCCCGGTAGTGCGTACTTCGATTGCTGCGGTGAGGAGTGTACAGTAGTGTTTCAGTAATCACTATTCATAACAAGGTGCCTTGAAATTAGGAGATGCAATGTCGACAATGTCAACATTAAAGCCGTATCCCCCGATAGCTTTTGAAAAGGCGATGCTGTAGATGTCATTATCGAGTTGAACTGATAAGGGAGCTTCACGTAATGTGCTTTCCAGGCTAGCGCCTGGCGGCCATGGCGGAGAGCTCGAGGTTAGCTCCATGTTTCAGGTTGGCTATGTCAAACCGACTAACATAAGTTTACAATATGTTATCGCTGAACGAAATGTATGAATCAGGTTCGAAATGTATGTATGTACCGACTAAATGTACGAAATGTATGAGAGGCAGTGGCAGTGGCGAAGAAAACGTCGTCGCTGGAAGGTGGAGAGGAGAGCTTCGTCAACATCACGACCAGCACTGATTTGGCTCGGTGGGACACGGGATTTGCTCAGGGTGGATCCAACGGTGGAACAGATTCTATGCACGGCCAAACCTGAACTATCTTGCCACGTATGCCTCGCTCAAATTTCGCTCGTCACCTGCTCGGCACGAAACGAATTTTCGGGATTCAACAAGCTGGAAATTCAAATTCGTGTCGAGTCGACGCCACCACAAATATGCCTCCTGCAAACCCAAGCCGCGCATCGACCACCACCCCACCGAAGCGCCCTTTTCAAAAAGCCCGTCAATTTTAAAGCTCGTGTCTCATATTTACATGCACTTGGTTGGGAATGCACGTCCGTGATTGGTTCCGTCAGAAACGCACCCCAGCTAGTCACATTTTTTGTCGTTCGTCAATCAGTCACGTAACCCAACCAAGTGTAAAACGGAGAAAAATAAGGCTCTACTATAAGTAGGTCGAGAGTAAGTTGACAGAGTTAGTTCTGTTTCGTCCAGAAATTATTACTACTGCGATTACTTTCTTCAGACACGTTAGCAACCATAGGAACGTCCTTTATTTTGGAGTCTCACCTTCTTCTGCTTCCATTCCTTTCACGTGTGTTTTTCCACGTCCTGAATTAATCGGCATAATCTTCTCGATAGTGATGCAAGGACCACCGTTAAAACCAACGGGTGCACTACAATTATGCGATCCATCAGCCAGCTGCAGAATCCCGCTCTCGCTCTTTTCCTCTCTCCGTACGATTTGACGGAACAGCCGCTGTTTGGAGTGTCAGCCGGCTAGCAAGCCCCTGGGAAACAGCAGCCGCCGCTCGGACTGCAAGCAGCTGAGGACGACTCAAGGCGAGTGTGACTATAACGGGAGTGAAAACGACGACATCTGTTCCACAACCGCGACATTTTCTTGTTTTCCCCCTCTCTCCACCGTATCGTCCACAGTTGACTCGTTTTTCCCCGCGGGTTCTCTTTCGCCTCAAGTCACCACTTCCGTGCTGCGCGTAAGTAAAAACATGAGTCGTTGTAATCCATCGTGTCATCAGTTTGTTACAAGCAAAAGCCTTACACTCGGAAGTCAACCCAACACATTATTGCACAAAGGAACACAACATGAGTAGCAAAATACGCAAGGAACAAAACATGAGTAGCAAAACATGCAAGGAACAAAACATGAGTAGCAAAACATGCAAGGAACAAAACATGTGTAACAAAACATGCAGTGAACAAAACATGTGTAACAAAACATGCGACTTTTACCGGCACGTAATATACAGTATGCAATGGGCTATAGGAACCCTGTGTACGACCCTGTTTATCTCCCTTCGCGGCAACATCATCAACGGTTGTCATCAATGTTCGTGTTTGCCAACACGCTCAGGTTGCCTCCCGGGAACATCATCAACTTTCAATGTCACCTCACAGCCTGGGGCACTGCAGCGGTAGTAATTCCTCAAGAAGGGAGCTTTCCCTTTCGGCGTAATGACCTTGTTTCCGTTGTTGTACCACTTGTAGTTTGGATTACTCTGGCTCGGTGCCGTGCTTGCAGCTGCAGACGTATCAGCTGCGGAGGCATTCGGACCGGAAGCAGCAGACTCAGCAGCGGTAGGAGTGGCAGATGCTGGTGTGGATGGAGCCGTTGTCGTCCTAGGGGTGATTGGGTTGGTAGGACCGGGAGAGAGACTGTATGGGGTGGTTGGGTTGGTAGGACCGGGAGAGAGACTGTATGGGGTGGTTGGGTTGGTAGGACCAGGAGAGAGACTGTATGGGGTGGTTGGGTTGGTAGGACCGGGGAAGCGACCATCTCTCTTCATGACCTTCGCGTTCTCATTTCCCCTCTGCCTTATCTCCTCTTTTTGTTGTTTTGAAAGCTTCCGTTTCTCCCCCGCCCTGGAAGCTTCTTCAGGCTGCACCGTTGCGAAAGCCGAGTGTTGAGCAGGGGACGAAGCACCTCCGGTCAATCTAATTGCTCGCGGTTGAAGTGTTGAGGTGTGTCGCGTTTCTCCCAGGTGATTGTTGCTTATGTTCTGATAGGAAGCCAGAGCGGAAAGAGGGGCGCGGAACCGATACTGCATTGGTGAGCTACTGATGCTTCCACACGTGATGTCACACGGCGCCGAATCTCGCTGCATGTTGCTGGTCGACGCAGCCGTCGCGCCGTCGTTGCGACCACTCGCACCCGCCTGCCTTTTGTGCAGGCTTATCTGCTACACCGGTTCTGCGATGTTCAGCCCCGTACCGCCATCACCAGCACCATTAGAGCCTCCAACGGCAGCGCCAGCTCCAGCACCCTGGCTCCTGTGCTGCTGATCTGCCGTGGCGCCGCCTTTTGCATGCGCATTGGCATTATGAACAGCAACGGCCTCAGCTTCGAACGCATCAGTACCAGCAATACCACCGACGGTAGCGAAAGCTCCAGCACCCTGGCTCCTGTGCTGCTGATCTGCCGTGGCGCCGCCTTTTGCACCAGCAGGGACTATAGAAGTAGCATCAGCGCCTGAATCGGCATCAGCACCATAAATACCACCGACGGTAGCGAAAGCTCCAGCACCCTGGCCTCTGTGCTGCTGATCTGCCGTGGCGCCGCCTTTTGCACCAGCAGGGACTATAGAAGTAGCATCAGCGCCTGAATCGGCATCAGCACCATAAATACCACCGACGGTAGCGAAAGCTCCAGCACCCTGGCCTCTGTGCTGCTGATCTGCCATGGCGCCGCCTTTTGCACCAGCAGGGACTATAGAAGTAGCATCAGCGCCTGAATCGGCATCAGCACCATAAATACCACCGACGGTAGCGAAAGCTCCAGCACCCTGGCCTCTGTGCTGCTGATCTGCCGTGGCGCCGCCTTTTGCACCAGCAGGGACTATAGAAGTAGCATCAGCGCCTGAATCAGCATCAGCACCATAAATACCACCGACGGTAGCGAAAGCTCCAGCACCCTGGCCTCTGTGCTGCTGATCTGCCGTGGCGCCGCCTTTTGCACCAGCAGGGACTATAGAAGTAGCATCAGCGCCTGAATCGGCATCAGCACCATAAATACCAACGACGGTAGCGAAAGCTCCAGCACCCTGGCCTCTGTGCTGCTGATCTGTCGTGGCGCCGCCTTTTGCACCAGCAGGGACTATAGAAGTAGCATCAGCGCCTGAATCGGCATCAGCACCATAAATACCACCGATGGTAGCGAAAGCTCCAGCACCCTGGCCTCTGTGCTGCTGATCTGCCGTGGCGCCGCCTTTTGCACCAGCAGGGACTATAGAAGTAGCATCAGCGCCTGAATCGGCATCAGCACCATAAATACCACCGACGGTAGCGAAAGCTCCAGCACCCTGGCCTCTGTGCTGCTGATCTGCCGTGGCGCCGCCTTTTGCGCCAGCAGGGACTATAGAAGTAGCATCAGCGCCTGAATCAGCATCAGCACCATAAATACCACCGACGGTAGCGAAAGCTCCAGCACCCTGGCCTCTGTGCTGCTGATCTGCCGTGGCGCCGCCTTTTGCACCAGCAGGGACTATAGAAGTAGCATCAGCGCCTGAATCGGCATCAGCACCATAAATACCACCAACGGTAGCGAAAGCTCCAGCACCCTGGCCTCTGTGTTGCTGATCTGCCGTGGCGCCGCCTTTTGCGCCAGCAGGGACTATAGAAGTAGCATCAGCGCCTGAATCAGCATCAGCACCATAAATACCACCGACGGTAGCGAAAGCTCCAGCACCCTGGCCTCTGTGCTGCTGATCTGCCGTGGCGCCGCCTTTTGCACCAGCAGGGACTATAGAAGTAGCATCAGCGCCTGAATCGGCATCAGCACCATAAATACCACCGACGGTAGCGAAAGCTCCAGCACCCTGGCCTCTGTGCTGCTGATCTGCCGTGGCGCCGCCTTTTGCGCCAGCAGGGACTATAGAAGTAGCATCAGCGCCTGAATCAGCATCAGCACCATAAATACCACCGACGGTAGCGAAAGCTCCAGCACCCTGGCCTCTGTGCTGCTGATCTGCCGTGGCGCCGCCTTTTGCACCAGCAGGGACTATAGAAGTAGCATCAGCGCCTGAATCGGCATCAGCACCATAAATACCACCGACGGTAGCGAAAGCTCCAGCACCCTGGCCTCTGTGCTGCTGATCTGCCGTGGCGCCGCCTTTTGCACCAGCAGGGACTATAGAAGTAGCATCAGCGCCTGAATCGGCATCAGCACCATAAATACCACCGACGGTAGCGAAAGCTCCAGCACCCTGGCCTCTGTGCTGCTGATCTGCCGTGGCGCCGCCTTTTGCACCAGCAGGGACTATAGAAGTAGCATCAGCGCCTGAATCGGCATCAGCACCATAAATACCACCGACGGTAGCGAAAGCTCCAGCACCCTGGCCTCTGTGCTGCTGATCTGCCGTGGCGCCGCCTTTTGCACCAGCAGGGACTATAGAAGTAGCATCAGCGCCTGAATCGGCATCAGCACCATAAATACCACCGACGGTAGCGAAAGCTCCAGCACCCTGGCCTCTGTGCTGCTGATCTGCCGTGGTGCCGCCTTTTGCACCAGCAGGGACTATAGAAGTAGCATCAGCGCCTGAATCGGCATCAGCACCATAAATACCACCGACGGTAGCGAAAGCTCCAGCACCCTGGCCTCTGTGCTGCTGATCTGCCGTGGCGCCGCCTTTTGCACCAGCAGGGACTATAGAAGTAGCATCAGCGCCTGAATCGGCATCAGCACCATAAATACCACCGACGGTAGCGAAAGCTCCAGCACCCTGGCCTCTGTGCTGCTGATCTGCCGTGGCGCCGCCTTTTGCACCAGCAGGGACTATAGAAGTAGCATCAGCGCCTGAATCGGCATCAGCACCATAAATACCACCGACGGTAGCGAAAGCTCCAGCACCCTGGCCTCTGTGCTGCTGATCTGCCGTGGCGCCGCCTTTTGCACCAGCAGGGACTATAGAAGTAGCATCAGCGCCTGAATCGGCATCAGCACCATAAATACCACCGACGGTAGCGGAAGCTCCAGCACCCTGGCCTCTGTGCTGCTGATCTGCCGTGGCGCCGCCTTTTGCACCAGCAGGGACTATAGAAGTAGCATCAGCGCCTGAATCGGCATCAGCACCATAAATACCACCGACGGTAGCGAAAGCTCCAGCACCCTGGCCTCTGTGCTGCTGATCTGCCGTGGCGCCGCCTTTTGCACCAGCAGGGACTATAGAAGTAGCATCAGCGCCTGAATCGGCATCAGCACCATAAATACCACCGACGGTAGCGAAAGCTCCAGCACCCTGGCCTCTGTGCTGCTGATCTGCCGTGGCGCCGCCTTTTGCGCCAGCAGGGACTATAGAAGTAGCATCAGCGCCTGAATCAGCATCAGCACCATAAATACCACCGACGGTAGCGAAAGCTCCAGCACCCTGGCCTCTGTGCTGCTGATCTGCCGTGGCGCCGCCTTTTGCACCAGCAGGGACTATAGAAGTAGCATCAGCGCCTGAATCGGCATCAGCACCATAAATACCACCGACGGTAGCGAAAGCTCCAGCACCCTGGCCTCTGTGCTGCTGATCTGCCGTGGCGCCGCCTTTTGCGCCAGCAGGGACTATAGAAGTAGCATCAGCGCCTGAATCAGCATCAGCACCATAAATACCACCGACGGTAGCGAAAGCTCCAGCACCCTGGCCTCTGTGCTGCTGATCTGCCGTGGCGCCGCCTTTTGCACCAGCAGGGACTATAGAAGTAGCATCAGCGCCTGAATCGGCATCAGCACCATAAATACCACCGACGGTAGCGAAAGCTCCAGCACCCTGGCCTCTGTGCTGCTGATCTGCCGTGGCGCCGCCTTTTGCACCAGCAGGGACTATAGAAGTAGCATCAGCGCCTGAATCGGCATCAGCACCATAAATACCACCGACGGTAGCGAAAGCTCCAGCACCCTGGCCTCTGTGCTGCTGATCTGCCGTGGCGCCGCCTTTTGCACCAGCAGGGACTATAGAAGTAGCATCAGCGCCTGAATCGGCATCAGCACCATAAATACCACCGACGGTAGCGAAAGCTCCAGCACCCTGGCCTCTGTGCTGCTGATCTGCCGTGGCGCCGCCTTTTGCGCCAGCAGGGACTATAGAAGTAGCATCAGCGCCTGAATCGGCATCAGCACCATAAATACCACCGACGGCAACGCCAGCGCCAGGGATCCCGTGCTGCAGCTCTGCCATCGCGTCGTCTTTTGCAATAGTTTCGGCATTAAGAATAGCACCAGCACCAGCAATATCACCCACGGCGGCGGTGCCAACGCCACCGCCCTGACTTCCGTGCTGCTCAGCCGTAGCGTCGCCTGTCGATGCCGATTCCAATCCCAGGCGCGGAGACCCCGTCTGCTGAACAGAATCACCGCCTATGGCGGCAGGATTCGCGGTGTGGGTCGCGCACAGAGGATCAGAAGAACTGCTAGCAGGCTGAATGCCCCACGTGGTGAACACGTCAGCAGACGATGCTTGAGCGCGGTCGAAACCGTAGCGCTCCGGGGGGAGCCCGCCATCCGCTTCGCTCCTGAACATCGTCTCGAGCAGTTCGTTGGCCTCTGCACTGGTGGCCGCGTCTCCCAAGGCGACCGGCGCGCCACCAATATTGTCGTTCCACAGCCAGAATTCCCGCGGCGGACTGAAATTCGCAGGATCCAAGGAGCCATTGCTCTCGAATGGGTTGTGCTGGTCCGACATGACAGCGATTCGCTTGCAACGAATTGGTTTAAGCAATGACACGCCAGTGAGATAGGACGCGACGAAGCAATCTCTAGGTGACTCCGATAGGCGGGATTGACTGGCTTCGCGATCCAAAATTGGAAGGCTTCACCATTCAGGGTGGCGGCAACAACATGACTCAGATCGGAGGAGAAGTGACATGAAGCTATTCATGCGCTTCATGGTGCGCAACGTGAGAGATGGGGGCGAGTGGACGGCGCCACATCTTTCCCCTCACGACGATCCTCGTGTGCAACAACGAGGGTTTCAGATTCCAGTCCACTCCAGACGGCGAGCGAAAACTGGGCGCTGTTCGTAACCCGCTACTGTAGTGGTCCGTGGGGGCGCTAGTTGGGGTACTTGGGGGCGGGGTTCGTGGGCGCAAGTTCGTGACCATCGTTGGCGGGCTGTTGAAGCAGCAACATTCCGTTCCAAGCAAGCAATGCGCTGACTAAGACGACGGACGATCTCAAGCAACCAAAAATGGTCCGAATCAGTTAGGTGACGCCACGTGCTTCTGAATGACCAACTAACTAATTGCAACGAATCCAGCGTGGCTTCGCTGACTCTGGCGAGGCCTTTGTAGCCACTACCACGTTTTACCGAACAAACCGTTACGTACCATCAAACAACATTCTTACAAAAGTGTAGGCCTTATTATTCCACAAATAACAAAAACAGCTCATCGTGCTCCGCTATTTCTCGAAGACAAAACCACAAACGCGGACGATAACCACCCTCTTCACAACTTCTTGAGTAAAAATGCTCATTTCATTTTCAGTCCCTCCCCTGCAGTTAGGTCCCAAATCGTCTCTTCCGGGTGTCTAGTTGATAGCCCGCGGATACCAGTGCTGTAAAGTCTCGCTACTTTTAATGTACGGCAGTTCCTAAATTGTTTATCTTTTAGTGTTTCCCCCCTCACGAAAATGGTGAAGAAGCGAAAGGCGAAGAACCAGGACGGGGCTGGCGACATGGACATGGGGGACGCCGCCGCGCCTTCCGCCGTGACATTCTCCGCGGGAGCCGCTAAGGACGTCGCGGCCGCCGTATTTTCCGCCGCTTCAGCCGCCGTGGGAGGCGCCGATGCATCCGGCGAGGCGGGAGGTCCGATCGCTAGCGGCAACGCCATGGGTAGGTGGAAGATAAGAAGACAGAATCGACAAGGGGGGGGGGGGTGCAACAAAACATTGACTTTGGGTTAGGAGGAAGGCTGGAGGAAACCCGAAACCCCAAATCTTGTACAATGACTAGTCTCTTCGCTCTTCGTCTCCCCCCTCCCCTCTCCCACGCCCCGCATCCCCGCCCCCCTTTCCCCCATGCGCGCCCCTCTGACACGAGAGAGGCCTTTGAGACGTCTTAAAAGTCTGCCATGCGCGTTCCCCCTCCCCTCTCCCACGCCCCCCATCCCCGTCCCCCTTTCCCCCATCCCCGTCCCCCTTTCTCCCATCCCCGTCCCCCTTTCCCCCATCCCCGCCCCTCTGACACGAGCGAGGCTGCCCACCAACCACAAGTCACCCCCCTCTTCCTACGTGCCCTTCCCCCCTCCCTCTCCCCCCACGCTTTTCCTCCTCTCCTCCCCCCTCCCCCTTCCCCCCCCCTTCCCCCCCCTTCCCTCCTCCCAACCCTCTCCGCCACCCCTCCTCTCTTTTCTTTCCCTCCCGTTGTCCCCGTTTCCCTCCGCATCTCTCCTCCCCCCGTTCCCCATCCTTTCCCCTCAGTCACAAGTGAGACGATGGCGTTCACAGTAATCAAGGCGTCGGCTGATGGGTTCACGATGAAGGCGCACAAGTCACCCCCCTGTGTGCCCCATCCTTCCGTCCCCCCTTCCCCCTCCCCTCTCTCCTCCCCGCCCCCCCCTTCCTCTCATCCCCCCCATCCTCCCCTCCCCCTCCACCAGACACGAGTGAGGCGATGGGGTTCACAGTGATCAAGGCGCACAAGTCACCCCCCTGTGTCCCCCATCCTTCCGCCTCCCCCTCCCCCTCCCCCTCCCCCCTCTCCTTCCCTCCCCCCCTCCTCTCCTTCCCCTCCCACCAGATGGGGTTCACAGTGATTAAGGCTTTGGCTGATGGTGCCCTCACGCGCACAACTCAACATCCCATGGCCCGCCCTCCGTCCACTCCCCTTTTCTTCTCTCCTTTTCCCCCACCCCTCAACCCCCGTCCCTACCAGACACGAGTGAGGTGATGGGGTTCACAGTGATCAAGGCTTCGGCTGATGGGTTCTTGATTAAGGCCCACAAGTCACCCTCCTGTGTGCCGCATCCTTCCGGCCCCCACCCCCCCTCCCCCTCCTCCCTCCCCTCCCCTCCTCCTCCCCTCCTCCCCTCCCCCCCCCCTCCATTCCCCCCTCTCCTCCCCTCCCCCTCTCGTCCCCTCCCATCACCAGACACGAGTGAGGCGAAACCCGAAAAGGAGAGATGGCTGGGGTGGGGTGGACACCCCGCCCTCCGTCCACTCCTCCTTTCTTGCATGGGCACCCCACCCACGAGTGAGGCGAAACCCTAAACCCGGGGTTCACAGTGGTTAAGGCGTCGGCTGATGCTGTCAG
Organism: Closterium sp. Naga37s-1; assembly: GCA_947471745.1. NCBI lineage: Eukaryota > Viridiplantae > Streptophyta > Zygnematophyceae > Desmidiales > Closteriaceae > Closterium > Closterium sp. Naga37s-1. The sequence continues at coordinate 369,956 of CANJKZ010000024.1, read as the reverse complement.
CAGCAGCACTAGTCGCCCACCCATGGTCCTCATTCCCTCCGCCCCCTCCTTCCCTCCTCCCCTCCCCTCACCAGACACGAGTGAGACGACGGGGTTCACAGTAATCAAAGGCGTCGGCTGATGCTGTTCGCAGCACACCTGCTTTGTTGGTCACACAGCGAGCCACCCGCCTGTGCCCACCCCGTTTTGCAACGGCGGCTCAAATCATGCGGCTGTGCTGTGGTGTCACCAAGGAGTACAGCTGCTCTCCAATTGCGGTGACTTTTGAGTCGCCTCAAAAGTCATTTCCAAGGAGTACAGCTGCTCTACAACTGCAGGGTGGGTGCCCATGCAAGTATGTAGCACCCCATTTTGAGGAGTCTCGAGTCACAGCCCATGCGGCTGTGCTGTGATGTCTTTGAGCAGCACAGCCGCTTTGTCAGCCTCTCAGTGAGCCGCCCGCGCCTGTTCCTACCCCATTTTTGAGAGCTTCTGTCTGTCTGTACACCACAAATGCCACACCTGCTCGGCCAGCAACACGGCGAGGCTCCTACATTCGCACCATTCTCTGTGGGTACAGCACCATTCTCTGTGGGTACAGCCCTTTTCTCTGTGGGTACAGCAACATTGGCAATCTCATTCGTGAAACTCACGGCCCAAATTCCACCCAATACCGACACGCCACCTGGCAGGCCACCGGAGAGACGAGGCAAGACGAGGAGGCAGAAGCTGCTTGATAAGGCCCTTGAGGTCCGAGAGAAGACAGAGACCAAGGCACAGAAGCATGCTGCCAAAAAGGCACGCGTGCAAACAATGAAGAAGCTTTATGAGGCTCCACGCAGCCATGCTGACATGCATAAGGTAGCGTTTTGATACGGTGTATATGTTTAAGGTATCACAAAACTCAGTTTTCTTACTACAGTAACAGTGTCTATGTTAATAACATCCTAGGGTAGCAAAATGTGCACGTTTTTAGTTGCAGGTCATACAGAATGTAATGGGCTCACAAACCCTGTGAACGGCTGTGATTTCTTCTCCCCGTGGGCGGTGCATGGTTGTGTGTGCCGCTGTACGCAATTCTCAGTTGCTGCCCATCAACAACATCAATAGTTCTCGTTGCTCTACATTCTGCAGAGTATAAACTGCATCGGTAGTACTTTCTCCGGAAGGGAGCTCCCCCGCTCGGATAGATCGTCTTGTTTCCATTGTTATGCCACCTGTAGTTTTCACCACTCAGGTTCGTGCTTGCAGCTGCAGAGGCATCAGCTGCAGAGGCATCAGCTGCAGAGGCATCAGCTGCAGAGGCATCAGCTGCAGAGGCATCAGCTGCAGACGTACCAGCTGTAGACGTACCAGCTGCAGACGTACCAGCTGCAGAGGCATCTGAACCGGGCACAGCAGACTCAGCAGCGGCAAGAGTGGTTGGTGCTGATGGGGATGGAGTGGTTGGGGTGGTGGGAGTGGTTGGTGCTGATGGGGATGGAGTGGTGTTAAGAGTGGTTGGGGTGGTGGGGGTGGGAGTGGAAGCAGCAGGTCCGATGGGTAAGGCGGCGCTAGCATCAAACTGAGGGTGGCTGTGGCTGTGGCTCCACAGCTCTGCCAGGTGGTTGCGGCTTGCAATCCGAGTAGACGCAACGACGGCGCCAGGCCGGTGTGGCATGATGGTGGTTGCCACCGGCCTGGCGCCGCCGTTGCTACCACTCGCACACGCCTGCTTTCTGAGTCGATTCATCTGCTGCAGCACTCGTGGGATGTTCACCCCTTCTGTGATAGTGATGCCGCCAGCATCGGCACCATCAATGCCTCCAACGGCAGTGCCAGCTCCAGCACCCTGGCTCCCGTGCTGCTGCTCTGCCGTGGCATCGCCTTCTGCATAAACAAAGGCATTATGTGTGGCATCGGCGCCATCAGTACCACCGACGGCAGCGCCAACGCCAGCACCCTGGCTCCCGCGCTGCTGCTCTGCCGTGGCGTCGCATGTCGCATCAGCATTGGCATCATAGGTAGCATCGGCGTCAGCATCGTTAGCATCGTCACCAGCAACATCACCGGTGGCAGTATGAGCGCCAGCAGCGTGGCTCATGTGCTCCTGCGCTGCCGTGGTGTCCTCTTCTGCATTAAGAAAGCCATTACAGGTAGCATCAGTGTCAGGATTGTCAGGATCGTCCGCACTGTCAGCATCCACACCCTTTTGAGGCGCCTCAAAAGCCGCATTCTCAGCCCATTCGATTCCCAGAAGCGGAACCCACGTCGGCTCAGCAGAATCTCCGCCTATCGCGGCGGGGTTCGCGGGGTAGGTCGCGGGCAGATCCCCAAAAGCGTTGGCGTCTTGAAAGCTCCACGTGGTGGTGGGGGAGAAGAACATCGATTCGCCAGTAGTATGAAATTCGTGCGAATGGTCCGTCGTGTCGTCTGCAGGCCAGAAACCGTAGCTCGCCATGGCGAGTCCGTCAAGCTGAAGAAAAATCCCTTCGACCTCCATCGTTTCGCCGTGCTGCTGCTCTGCCGTGGCATCGCCTTCTGCATAAACTAAGGCATTATGTGTGGCATCGGCGCCATCAGTACCACCGACGGCAGCGCCAACGCCAGCACCCTGGCTCCCGCGCTGCTGCTCTGCCGTGGCGTCACCTTCTGCACCAGCATGGACATGAACAATGGCACCAGCGTCATTGTCAGCACCAGCACCGGCATTACCACCGATGGCAACGCCAACGCCAGCACTCTGACTTTTGTGCTGCTGCACTGCCGCGGCGTCACCTGCCGATGCCGATTCCAATCCCGGATGCGGAGCCCCCGTTCGCTGAGCAGAATCACCGCCTATCGCGGCGGGATTCGCGGCATGGGTCGCACTTTGAGGATCAAAGGAACCGCTAGCGGGCAAAATGCCCCACGCGGCGAACAACTCGTCATCAGCGCACAATGCTTGCGCGCCGTCCGTCGTGTCGTTTTCTTCGTAGAAACCGTAGGGCGCGGGGTGGAGTCCTTCAATGTGAAGACGAATTTCATCAACATCCATCGCTTCCAACATCTCGCGGAGCAGTTCGTCGTCTGATTCGCCCTGCGGCTCGGCCGGCGTAGATTCTGGCAACGCTGTGGCGCCGCCGCTTGGAAGTTCTAAGGCCTCTCCAAGGGCGGTCGCGTCTCCCATGGCGGTCGGCGTGTCTCCAGCATTGGCGTTCCACGGGCCAGCCCAGCTTCTCGCTTCAGTGGCTTCGGTGCAGACCTCCCACGACGGGCTGAAATTCGCAGGATCCAAGGAGGCATCGTAATAGTTCATGAGTGGGACGCGTTGAGTCAACATGTCAGCGATTCGCTTGCAACAAATGGAACGCGAAGCAATCGCCAGGTCAGTTAGACATGCGGGGTTGACTAGATTCGCGTTCGAAACGTGGATAGCTTCGCTATACAGAGAAGCGCTGATAAGTTCGGGGGAGGGATGAGAGGTCAGAGGCGGATTAGGAACTCGTATCGTTGCAAAAATCCCTTCGCATACTATGCGGGAAATGGTTCTCCAGGCCTTCCATGCCAAATAACTGCGGATCAGAAACCCTAGTTTGGATTTGCGAAAGAAGAATGGTTCACTGAAACATGAGTTGGGAGGAAAGTGTGATGAACATGGCGGAATAACTCAACGAAACGGGGTCGACGGTCGTCCGACGCCCGTCGACCACCGTCGACCTGACCGACGGGCAGAAAAAACTAAAACCCTATTGGATGGCATGCCATCCGAGAGGGAGGCATCAACCCTAAACACCATGCGACAAGGTGTTTAGGGCTGATGCCTCCCTGACCGGATGCATGCCCGATAGGGTTTTATTTTTTTGCCCCCGGGCAGCGAGCTCCCCCGGGCGGAGTCGGTTGTCCGTCAGGCTTGACGACCCGTTTTGGCTGAGATTTTCCAAGAGGAAGCGGACATGCTACTCTCCGTGCGCTGAAGCATTGTGCGCAACGTGCGGGAGGGGATGAGTGCACCGCGGCGCATGTCCCCTCTCTGTATCACTGTCATTTCCCTCACGATCTCTGTCGTCTGCGAAAGCGAGAGATCTAGCAGTCCAGTCTAGAGAGCGAGCGAAAATGGGCGAATTTCGCAGCCCCCCTAGTCGGGGTCCGTCGGCGAAGGCGCGATTTCCGCGTGGTGATCAAGAAAGCGGCCAGAAACAAGCAAGGAATATGTGGACTGGGACGACGGTCGATCCCTTCATTGGTCAAGCGCTCAAGCAACCTATACACATGATGCTCAACCAATGCCCGCGATTTTGCCCTGCCCCTAGTCAAAACCCTGCACGCGAGGTTTTGGTGCCGGGCAGTTGCACCCACAGTATAGACCCCCCCTTCAAGTGGCTCACACTATGCGGCTCGGGCAGTTTTCATCGGAACAAATGGTCCGAAACGTTTGGGTGACGTCACGAAATGCCTGATGAACAACTAGCCAATCGCAACGCAGCCCACGTGGCGAATCGAGAGAGAAAAAAAGAGGAAATGACGGATCGCCCTGTTTTCAAGTTACCGATTCCTTTGGGCAGTGGCTTTTACACCGCCTCGCTTCTCCGCTCGCGTCCGATTCCTTGGGGCAGCTGATTTCGACATTTCCAATTACCTGTGACCAGGGAAATTCTGAAGGTGACCAGTGGAAAAAATAAACCCCTCTCGGATGGCTCGCCATTTGGGAGGCATCAACCCTAAACACATTGCCATAACTCCAATCTTCAAGCTTCATCAATCCCTTCGCTGCAGTTAGTTCTCGATAACTTCTTAAGTCTAGGTGATAGCCCGCGGAAACCAGTGCTTGAAAATCTCGCTACTTGTGAGTATATTATACTGTGGTTCTTGAAGTATTAATATATAAGTGTTGCCCTCCCTCACGAAAATGGTGAAGAAGCGGAAGGCGAAGAATCAGGGCGGGGCTGGCGACATGGACATGGGGGACGTCGCCGTGCCTTCCGCCGTGACATTCGTCGCGGGAGCCGCTAAGGACGTCGCGGCCGCTGGATTTTACGCCGCTTCAGCCGCTGTGGGAGGCGCCGATGCATCCGGCGAGGCGGGAGGTCCGATCGCTGGCGGCAACGCGATGGGTAAAAGGAAGATCAGGAGACGGAAACGACAAGGGGAGGGACAACATAACATTGACCTTGGGTTAGGAGGAAGGCTGGAGGGAACCCTAAATCTTGGGCAATGACTAGTCTCGTCGCTCTTCGTCTCCCACCTCCCCTCTCCCACGCCCCCAATCCCCGTCCCCCTTTCCCCCATGCACGCCCCTCTGACACGAGCGAGACTTTTGAGACGTCTCGAAAGTCTGCCATGCGCGCCCCTCTCACACGAGCGAGGCTGCCCACCAACAGCCACACAACTCACCCCCTGTTCCTCCGTGACCTTCCCCCCTCCTCGCGCTCCCCCCACGCTTCCCCTCCTCCCCACCCCCCTTCGCCCCCCTCCCATTTCTCCTCCCCCCCCATCCCCCCCACAAACTCTCTCCGCCACCCCTCCTCTCTCTCCTTTGCCTCCCGTTCTCCCCGTTTCTTTCCGCACCCCCCATTCCCCACCCTTTCCCCTCAGACACAAGTGAGACTATGGGGTTCACAGTGACTAAGGCGCACAAGTCACCCCATTGTGTGCCCCATCCTTCAGGCCCCCCCTCCCCATCCCCTCTCTCCTCCGCTCACCCGCTTCCTCTCCTCCCCCATTCCTCCCCTCCCCCACTCCTCCCCTCCCCCACTCCTCCCCTCCCCCCTGTCCTCCCCTCCCCCGCCAGACACGAGTGAGGCGATGTGGGGTTCACGGTGATCAAGGCGTCGGCTGGAAGCGCTCACACCACACCCGCTCTGCCAGGCATAAGGTGAGCTGCCCGGCCCGCCCCCATATACGTACCCCAGTCTGAGCCTTCTCAGAGGACTGCTCTGCCCGCATGTGTGGTCCACGCTACTACATGCAATGGTGTGGCGGGTGACTTTTGAGTCGACTCAAAAGTCACATGATGAGCCGCCCCCATCGCCACCACCCCACCACCGCCACCTCCACCGCCTCCACCGCCCCCACCACCGCCTCCACCGCTGCCACCCCCACCACCCCTGCCTCCCTTGCCCCTGCCGCTGCGGCGCCTCTCACTAGGAGCAGACGCAGCTCCTACCTCCTCAGCACGAAGGCAGTCAACAGCAGCAGCAGAAGCGACTGAGGGGACAAAGGGGGAGAGGGAACACCCCTCAAAGAAGGGAGTGCGAGGAGTGCCACGAGAAGCGCCTACAGCGACGATGCCAGTCTCAGCTGCAAGGAGGTGCTTCTCGAGCAGGTCGACAGTGAGGTTTGTGAGGTCAAGGGCGAAGGAGGTCCCTGACTGCGCTAAGAGAGTCAGGGAGGCGGGTGACGATGAAGTAGAGAGTGATGTACATGGGAGGGGGGTTCTTGGCTAGAAACTCGGCGGGAAGCGCGGCTCGGTAGCGGACGTCACTAGTGCGAAGGTGAGTGACGAGGTCGGCGACTGTGGCAAAGGCGGACAGCTCGGGGAACAGGTAGGGCAGTAGAAGGCGGCCTAGAGCAGCAGTGGCCGGGGAGGAGTAACGAGCGACTACAGCGTCGTACAGGGCTTTAGCAGTCTTGTGCTGGCCAAAGTGAGCGCGTTCGGCTAACGGCAGGTGGTTGCGAACGGCTAGGCGAGCAGCAACGTCACGGGTAAGCCACTGTGAGCGAGTCGCACTGTCAGCTGTGGCGGAAGGGGCGAGAGAGGCTCCAGGCGTGAGGTCAAACAGCGAAACACCGTCCCTAGAGTCGCTCAGTAAGTACAGCTGTAAGTCATCGAGCCACGCATCAAACTCTATCGGACGGCCCTCATAATCGAATGTAAGCACGCTAAGAGTAGCCATCGCGGGCCAAGCATTTGGGCGCGCTAGCAGCAGGGCAGCACGCAGGCAGGGCAAAGCAGGGCGGCGGCCAGCAGGGCAGTGCACAGGCAGATTAGGGCAGGGCGGCGCGGCGGCGAGCGGCACGCGGGCAGGGCAGGGCGGCGCGGCGGCGAGCGGCGCGCGGGCAGTGCAGGGCGCGCGACGACGAGTGGCGCGCAGGCAGGGCGGTGCGCGGGCAGGGCAGGGCGCGCGGCAGCGAGTGGCGCGCGGGCAGGGCAGGGCGCGGCGGCGAGCTACGCGCGGGCAGGGCAGGGGCGCGGCGGCGAGCGGCGCGCGGGCAGGGCGACGCGGCGGCGAGCGGCGCGCGGGCAGGGCAGGGCGCGCGGCGGCGAGCCGCGCGCGGGCAGGGCGGCGGCGCGGCAGCGAGCTGCGCGCGGGCAGGGCAGGGAAGGGCGTGCGCGGGCAGCGCGACACAGGGTAGGGCAGGGCAGCGCGACGCTAACAGGGCGGCGCGACTCGTGGGGTAGCGCGATTCGGTGGGCCCTAAAAAAAACGGTCCTAGGAGAGGACCTGCTCTGAAACCATGTCAGAAGAATGAAACGAGAATGAATGAACCAGCAGCAAGATGGGTACAAGTACTAACCCTAATTGGGTTGTACCCCATATGGGCTACCCCACTACAGCCTATACAACATATAAGTTTGACAAGCACGTGGTCGACGGTGCGCACCTGGCGAAACCGACGACACGTTTTGTACCTGGCACCTGCGCAATGTGCCCGACAGTGAAACTGTCAACCTGCACCTACTTGGTAGGTGCGCACATCTGCGCAGATAGACAACCTGCGACTGCAGATAGTCACCTGCGACTGTAGTGCTGGCAGGCCGCGCGCAGTGCAACGCTGACAGACTATTCTGCTGCAGCGTTGGCTAGCCGCTCTTCTGCTGCGCTGGCAGATTTCGCCCTTGCTAGGTGTTGCATGCCATTCTAGTTATATCGTTTGCATTCCTCATTGTACTCAATGTTCTTTTACTTTTCTTAGTGAAACTCTTGCCAAACTTCTCAGTGAACACAAGCAAGAAGTAAGAACGCTAGTGCAAGCTCCGATCACTCGCACAACCCCGTGCCCTCCTCCGTAGTCCACTCCCGTTGTGTAGTGACTCTCCGCATTGCTAACCCACACCGTAATGCGCGGGGAATTGAGTGTTTTGTGGGGTGAATGCGGCTCGGCGAAGAAGTGGTACGCGCGATAACCAGCTGTAGCCAACGTTTTGACCAGCGATGCGGTTCAAGATAGGCGTGCTGACGAACGGGCTGTTCAAAATGTTCAAACCTTCGTTCGTCAGCTGGCCGGTCAAGACGTGCTGACATCTTGACCTCGGGTGGTACAAATAAATATTGTGCTACAGTTATTAACAGTGTAACCCGATTTGACTTTCGAATGAACGCGTCTTGAACACGCCTTGAAGCTTTCGTATACATTTGAAAGTACTGTTTGTGGTGGAACAGTAGCCACCAAGATTTCGCCCCAACGAAAAGAAAGGGGCTTGGCGAGAGGGGTTGCGAAAATTTGGAGGATTGAGGGGTGGGAACATGAGAAACTCTCCCGTCACCCAAGCCTTGAGGTTGGGCTCACAAACACAAGTATAAGCAACTAATTACAAGGAAAGGCCAGCATAGAACTAGCAGCGCAACTACTCACCCTGACCTAATCGCCCGTTGTAAGGGGACACGGGGCTATATAAACGCCTTTAGCTGCAGGGGCGGTGTGCATTCGGATGGGCCGCCGCGTAGCATTCGTCTAGCGATGCCATCCGGCAAACGGCGAGCGCCTCCAGGGTGATGAAATCGTCGAACCAGCGATAAATTATTCAGAGAGCCGTCGCGTTCCACCCTACGGGCTTCTCGCCTAGCGCCATCATGCATCGCGAAACCCGCTGATGGCGAAACCCGCTGATGGCGAAACCCGCTGATGGCGAAACCCGCTGATGGCGATACCCGCTGATGGCGGAACCCGCTGATGGCGATACCCGGTGATGGCGGAACCCGCTGATCGCGATACCCGCTGATCGCGATACCCGCTCCTCGCCAAACACGGTGCTCGCGAAATCTGTTTAGCTCGTCACCCGCTTCTCGCCTCACCCGCCGCATGCCTCACCTGCGAATCGGCACAATACTCGCCTCACGCGCTGCTCGGCTCATAACCCATTTCGTCATTTTTCCCCCTTTCTCCCTCTCGTTTCCCCCCTTTCTCCCTCTCGTTTCCCCCCTCCACCCTCTCGTTTCCCCCCCTTCCGCCTCTCATTTCCCCCCCCTTCCGCCTCTCGTTTCCCCCCCTTCTCCATCTCGTTTCCCCCCCTCCTCCCTCTCATTTTCCCCCCTTCCGCCTCTCGTTTCCCCCCCTTCTCCCTCTCATTTCCCCCCCTCCTCCCTCTCGTTTCCCCCCCCCTTCCCCCTCTCTTTTCCCCTCCTCCTCTCATTTCCCCCCTTCTCCCTCTCATTTCCCCGTTTTCCCCCTCTCGTCTCCCCCCCTCCTCCCTCTCATTTCCCCCCTTTCTCCCTCTCGTTCCCCCCCCTTCTGCCTCTCATTTCCCCCCTTTCCCCCTCTCGTTTCCCCCCCTTCTCCCTCTTGTAACTCCCCCTTCCCCCTCTCGTATTCCCCCCTTCCCCCTCTCATTTCTCCCCCTCCTCCCTCTCGTTTCCCACCCTTCCCCCTCTCGTTTCCCACCCTTCCCCCTCTCGTTTCCCATCCTTCCCCCTCTCGTTTCCCCTCCTCTCATTTCCCCAACTTCTCCCTCTCATTTCCCCCCTTCCCCCTCTCATTTCCCCGCTTTCCCCCCTCATTTCTCCCTCCTTCCCCTCATTCACCCTTTCCTTACCCTCATCTCCCCATCTCGTTTCTCGCATTTCCCCTACTCCGTCCCCTCGTTTCCCCCTCTCCCCTCATTTCATCCTCTCGTTCCACAAAATCCCCACCTCTCGTTTCCCACATTTCCCCTTATCCGTCTCTCCTCTCCCTCTCTCCGTCCCCTCCTTTACCCCTCCTTCCCCTCATTTTCCCCTCTCCCTCCCCTCATTCCCCCCTCTCCTTTCCCTCATTTCACCCCTCCTTCCCACCATTTCCCTCGAGGAGGGTTCGGGTGAGTGCAAAACTGTGAGCGGCGCACACATGCATAGAGGGACAAATCGACGGCCCACCTGTCGCCCAAACCAGTCAATTGCAGCTGTCGAGCTCCCTGGTCGACAGCAACACCACAGCGGTCCCCTGCAGCTCGACCAAGCCTGTCGAGCAGCTCTCCCACTGTGAACGGTCGGCTGCCACTCCCGTACATCCGACCAAGTCGTCGGCGTTGCCCAAGCAAGGGCGGGGCCAACACTCCATTCCCGTTAACAGCGTTGGCACGCCGTCGACCTGCAGTGTTGGCAGGTCGCTTTTCTGCAGTGCTGGCGGGGCGGACGCAGGCACACTCGCCGACGGACACCTCGACGGCGACGGTTCCACTGCTCGCCGAAGTCGACGAGCCTGCTGATGAGGATGTTGTGGAGGTTCTTCCACCTCCCCTTGTTCTTGCTCATCCCTTCCCCGTCGCAGATCAGCCTGCGTCGACGCCCGTGTCGGCCGCCGGCGATGAGGGGAGCCTTGAGGCGTCGCCTGTGGCGCCGGCCAGTGGCATCGCCGGCGGTCGACAAGGCGCCAAGGTCGTCGACCAGGATGAGCAGCCGGGGCGGTCGACAGGGGAGCCGGTCGAACAGGAGGCAGCAGCAGGGGTGCAGTCGACAGAGGAGCAGCAGCCGGGGCGGTCGACAGGGGAGCTGTCGAAGTCAGCAGCAGGCGAGCAGCCGGTCGAAGGGTCGAAGCAGCTGGTCGACGACGAGGACGTCGATGAGGAAGGGGAGCAGTCGGCGGGTGAGGAGTCCACTGACAGCGACGTGGTGGAAGTGCCGATCACGAAGCCTGAGCTGCGACGCACAGGTTGAGCTCGACGGTTGCGCGAGATCTTCATCCGCCACGGATTCTGCACCGGCGAGATCTCGCGCAACTCGAAGGCGGCCTCCAGCACACCGGTTCTTCATGATGTTCACCCCGCGTGGTCGTTCGACCAGCTCCCAAGTGCCCATGCCGATGAGGCTGCGGATCTCTTCTTCCATGGCGGCCTTCACCGCCTCGCCCTTCCAGCTCGCCAGCGCCTCCTTCACCGTCATCATGGCGATGTCCCAGCGGTGTTCGGGGTCGGCATGCACGTCGGGGTCGAGCTCCGGCAGATCTTCATCCTCCTCGGCGTCGTCGTACAACAGGTCGTCGTCGACCTCGTCGTACACCGTGGTGAAGGCAGCTGGCGGTAGGCAGGCGTGGAAGCTTAGCCGTTCCGGCAGCCGTCGAGCTCGACCTGTGCGTCGCAGCTCGGGCTTCGTGATCGGCACTTCCACCACGTCGCTGTCAGTGGACTCCTCACCCGCCGACTGCTCCCCTTCCTCATCGACGTCCTCGTCGTCGACCAGCTGCTTCGACCCTTCGACCGGCTGCTCGCCTGCTGCTGACTTCGACAGCTCCCCTGTCGATCGCCCCGGCTGCTGCTCCCCTGTCGACTGCACCCCTGCTGCTGCCTCCTGTTCGACCGGCTCCCCTGTCGACCGCCCCGGCTGCTCATCCTGGTCGACGACCTTGGCGCCTTGTTGACCGCCGGCGATGCCACTGGCCGGCGCCACAGGCGACGTCTCAAGGCTCCCCTCATCGCCGGCGGCCGACACGGGCGTCGACGCAGGCTGATCTGCGACGGGGAAGGGAGGAGCAAGAACAAGGGGAGGTGGAAGAACCTCCACAACATCCTCATCAGCAGGCTCGTCGACTTCGGCGAGCAGTGGAACCGTCGCCGTCGAGGTGTCCGTCGGCGAGTGTGCCTGCGTCCGCCCCGACGCCGGCCCATACTTTGCCTTCCACACCTCCAGCGACAGCGTCTCGTAGAAGATCACCTCGACTGACGTGACCACTTTATTGTCAGTCAGGTCGAGCACCTCCCAGCCCTTGCTCTCCAGCGACACACCCAGGTGAAGCCCCCAGCGAGCTTTCGGTGCCAGCTTCCCACCGCGCTGCTGCTCGGGAATCATGAACTGCACCATGCAGCCACACACCCGCGCCAGTGTGAGGTCGGGCTTCTGCCCGGTCAGCAGCTGGTACGGCGTCGTCCCCGGCGGCGTCGTCGACCGCTCCAAGCAGTTGCGCACCCATACAGCCTGTCGAAGAGCGAGGTGCCACCAGTGGTGCTGCACGCCCATGTGCAGCAGCATCGTCCGCACGGACTCTACGACCGTGCGCATCTCCCGTTCAGCCATGCCATTCTGCTGCGGAGTGTAGGGGCACGTCAGGCCGTGGACGATGCCCTTCCCATCGACGAAGTTAGTGAAATCCTTTCCGAGGAACTCCCCTCCCCGGTCGGAGCGAAGCGACAGCACCGACTTCTTCGTCTGCCGTTCCACCAGCACCAGCCACTTCTGGAACTCCCGCAGCGCGTCGCTCTTCTTAGCAACCGGCATTACCCACACGAACCGAGTATGGCGATCCTTCAGCAGCAGGAAATACAAGCTGCCATCCTTGGCAGCCACCCGAAATGGCCCGCACAAGTCAATGTGCACGACAGCCAGTGCCTCCTCGGCGTCCGAGCCCTTGTCGGGGAAGGTGTGCCGCGCCAGCTTTCCTCCGACGCACGAGACACACGGCGGGTCTTCTCCGGTCGACGGCGTGATGTCGAGCCCAGTAGCAACGCCATGCTTCGCCGAGCTCTTGATCGTGTCGACGCCGACGTGCGCGAGCCTCGCATGCAGCCGGTCAGGGGTCGACTTGGTCGCCGAGACGATCGCCCGCAGAGCCACCACCTCGGTCGACGGCGACCGCGTCGAGCAGGGGCGAAGGTCGGTGCAGAGGACTCGTCCGGTGTAGCGTGCTCGACCGAGCACCTCCCCGGTCGCGGCGACGAGCAGCATCTCGTCGCCGTCGCCCTGCAGCTGCACTCTGTTCTCCTTCAGCTGGCCAGCAGACAGTAGATTCGCCTGTACGCCCGGAACGTAGAGCACGTCGGGGATGAGGACCTGCTTCCCGGCCTCCCCTTGTAGAGCGACGGTTCCTCGACCCTCGACAGGCTGCAGGGCCCCATTGAATCCGCGTACGTGCTTCACTCCGTCGCTCGGCGCCATGTCGACGAAGACCGCCTTCGTCCCCATCAGGTGGTGGGAGCACCTGCTGTCGAGCAGCACCGCCATCAGGTTGGCCTGCACAGCTGCCGCCACCGCCTGGAAGTCCTCGCCAGCCTCCGGCGCCAGCGAGACCATCGGCTCCACTACGCCGACCATCGAGCACGACGCCTCCCCGTCGCCTCGGCTCTTGCCGCTGGAGGTGTCGACGTCCTTCGTCGACGACGTCTTCTTCGACGTCTGCTTCTCCTTGCGCGGCTTCTCATCTCGACGGGGGCGACGACTGGTCGACCGTCCGCGGCCTCCCTTGCTGTCGTCCTCGTCGCTGTCATCGCGGTCGGGGCACTCGAAGGAGAGATGGTCGGGGTCGCCGCAGATCCAGCACTCCCGCCCTCGACCACTGCCTCGTCGACCCTTGTCCCGCGTCGACCTCTTCTCGTCGACGTCCTTCGTCGACCGCCCACCTCCGCTACCACCTCCGCCCGGCTTCCCGCGCTGCCCTTGCTGCTGATGCAGCTTCGTCGGTGCAACGTAGTTTGCCTGCGGAAGGAGCTCTGTGGGCTGTTCGGCCTCCTGCATCGCCTCATCTTGAAGAATGTAGCTGGTGATGGAGTCCTCGTCGAGGGACTCACGCGTGCCGGGCACCATCATCATCCTTTTCATGAGGTTGTAGTCGCGCGGCAGGCCCTTAACGATGTGGGTGATGTAGGACGACGTCGAGTATTCGGCGCCCGCCATCCGCATCTCAGCCAGGATTCGTCGTGCAGTAGTCCGTCGCCGACTCCTGCTCGCCCATCCGAATGTGTGTCATCTTCTCCTCCAGCTGTCCGATGTACAGGTCGTCCCTGACCTGGTACGTCGACAGGATGAAGTGCCATGCCTGGTGACCAGCATCCAGTCGCTCTCGACAGCTCCTGAGCGCCAGCTGCACCACCGGCGAGCAGCACCTCGAGATGACCATGAAGGTGAGCAAGTGAGCCGCACGAAACTCCCCGCGCAGCTCGACATCGTCCACGGGCGGAGTTGGCACTGTGCCGTCGGCGAAGCCCTTCAGCCCGGCGACCTCCAGCTGAGGTTCTATCGACTCCCTCCAGGTGATGAGGTCCCGTCGACCTTGCAGAGGTGCGACGGTGATCCGGTCCGGCGAGAACTTGAAGTAGCCATACGCCGGTGCAATCCCGCCTGCCGTCACATGCGTTGTCGCCGAGAGTCCTCCACCACTCCGTAGAGGAGAGCGACGTCGACCATCGACGTCGGCACGCGAGCTGCCTGCAGCCGCCGTCGACCGCTGCACTCGCGTCTGGATTCCGTCGACACCACCGTCGACCTTGATCACCCCTCTCTGCTTCGTGCCTTCGCTGCCGCTGACTCGTGCACCACCGTCGACTTCGTCGTCGACGCCACCTTCGTTGCGCACCGGTCGAGGAGATGCAGAACGGGAAGGGTGTTCCGTCGCCCACTGCGACCGGATGCCCAACTCGGCGATCACCAAGGGGATCGTCCGTACTCGCCATCCGTGTGGCGTCTCCTCGCGTCAGCCAAACGTGCCTCCAAGGTGTCCGCTACGCCCGCATCAACTACGGGGTCGACCATGGCGACTAACGCTGCTGCCGGCCTACGAACGACTTAGTGGGTGCAAAAGTCGGCTCCTATCTGAAGGTAATCTGCGGGGCCGTCCACGCTCACCGCACCATGCAGAGATTCACTCTACAACGGTAGTGAGCTTGACTACGGGGTTTGGCACGAACTATTTGGAGTGATCGTAGCTTTGCCTAGTTCCTTGGTGCTTGCACAATCACGGGAGAAATCGGCAAGAGTTTCCACTAGCAAAGTCGAAATTACAGAATGATTGAACAAGCAATGACAACAATGACTACATCAGGCACCTAGCAACTCTGCAGCTAGCCTGGTCGACCGCCAGCACAGCTTGGTCGACCGCCTGCCAGCGTTGCGTAGAGGAGCCGCGCCAGCACTGCAGAAAGGCGACCTGCCAACACTGCAGGTCGACGGCGTGCCAACGCTGCAGCAGAGCGGCTGTCCAGCGTTGCCCCGTAGAAGACAGCAATGCGCACGCTCGCAGGTGCACGCAGACGATTGGCCTGACTTGCACCGTTGTGCATCCGTCGGCTGTTCTCTGCGCCTGACGAGCCACATCGACTTCGGGATACCAGCCCGAAGTCGCCTTCGCCATCGCGACCTCGACGACGTTCGCGTGCCTCCGCAGAACTCGTCGAACAGGTTACCCGGTCGACCTGGTCGACCATCAAGTGCTCCGGTCGACCACCAGTGCCTCTGGTCGACCACTGGGTCCCTCTGGTCGACCACCAGGTCCCTCTGGTCGACCACAGCTCCCGTCCAGCTACCCTCTGGTCGACGGACCCCTTCCGTCGACCAGAACTGTCAGCTGTTGTCGCCGAGCTCCCTTCGTCGCCCGCTGCTCACTTGTCAGGTCGACGGACTGCTCCGTCGACCTCCCGGTCGAACTGCAGGTCGACGGACTGCTCCGTCAACCTCCCGGTCGAACTGCCCCTCCTGGTCGACGGCCCACCTGTCGCCCAGACCAGTCAATTGCAGCTGTCGAGCTCCCTGGTCGACAGCAACACCACAGCGGTCCCCTGCAGCTCGACCAAGCCTGTCGAGCAGCTCTCCCACTGTGAACGGTTGGCTGCCACTCCCGTACATCCGACCAAGTCGTCGGCGTTGCCCAAGCGAGGGCGGGGCCAACACTCCATTCCCGTTAACACTTACTCCCCCCCGTGCAACCCTTGCTCTCCCTTTGCTTCCCCTCCCTTCCCCTCCAGCTTACCCTCTGTTTCTTCTGCAGCTTGCCCTTGTCTGTAATTTTGTTTGTTTGTTTGTTTATTTGTTTGTTTGTTTGTTTTTTTCAAGTGCACAACACAAAAGACATCAGCCCTTCTCATTCTGAGTGCTGCTCTTTGCAGCTTAGTGAAACCAAATAACTAGGCAGGAGGTTCCAGCTTGTGTGTGCTGTTAGCGTACCAATCAATTGAATTGATAGCATAGCATGCCATAATACATCAGTTTATTCAAAATATTGATGACTGTACCTAGACACAACTTCCCTTCTTTGCATACAGCATCATTGCATGATGCATATGGGCACAGCACAGCATTGTATGCGACATGTGACGTGTGTTGTACACAACTCAAGATACATGGTGGGCTGTCCTCTGCTCTAGCTGGTCATCATTTTTCCAACACTTGTATCTGATGCTGCTCCCCTCTGCTGAACCCGAACTTGTCCTGTTCGAAGCGGTAACAAAGGGGGGAGAGATGGGAAAACAGGATGGAAAGGTGGAGAGGCAGGAACGGAGGATTAGGTGGGACGCAGAGGTTTGGTGACAAGAGTGGGAGATGGGGAAGAGAGGAAAAAAGAGGGAAAGGCAGGAAGATTGCAGAAAAGTGGGAAGGGCTGGAAGAGAGGGGAAATGAGGGAAAGGTAGGAAGAGAGCTGAAAAGAGAGAAAGGCAGCAGGAGAGGGGAAAAGAGGGAAAGGCAGGAGGATCGTGAAAAAGAGGGGGGAAGGGTAATGCAGGGAGGGGAAGGGTAATGCAGGGAGGGGAAGGGTAATGCAGGGAGGGGAAGGGTAATGCAGGGAGGGGAAGGGTAATGCAGGGAGGGGAAGGGTAATGCATTGTGTGGAACCTGTGCGGCAGGGCGATGCCGCACTGGGCCACGCGACAAGCGACGATCGTGCGATGGTGCCTTTCCTTGCGATGACGAGCGGGGGGGATGAGGAGAGACTTATGGCGGACCGGCAGTTTCAGTGCGGCCTCTTGTCGCTTACTATCGGGAGGCGCGGCCTCTCGATAGGCGACGAAATGAGCGGGAGAAGGGGGGAAATGATAGAGAGAAAGGGGGGACATGACAGGGAGCAGGGGGGGAAATGAGAGGGAGAAGGGGGGAAATGAGCGGGAGAAATGGGGGGGCATGACAGGGAGCAGGGGGGGAAATGAGAGGGAGAAAAAGGGGGGAATGAGGGGCGCATGGGGGGAATGAGGGGGAGAACGGATGGAAATGAGAAGGAGAAAGGGGGGCAATGAGCGGGATAAGGGGGGGAAATGAGAGGGAGAAGGGGGGGGAACGAGAGGGAGAAGGGGGGGAGACGGGAAGGAGAAGGGGGGGAGATGAGAGGGAGCAGGGGGGGGGGGGGATGAGAGGGAGAAGGGGGGGAAATGAGCAGGTGAATGGGAGGGAAACGAGAGGGGGAAAGGGGGGGAATGATTGGGAGCATGAGGGGAAATGAGAGCGAGAATGGGGGGAAATGAGAAGGGGAAAGGGGGGACATGAGAGTGAGCAAGGGGGGAAATGAGAGGGAGAAGGAGGGGAAACGAGAGGGGGAAGGGGGGTAAACGAGAGGGGGAGAGGGGGAAACGAGAGGGAGAAGGGGGGGTAACGAGAGGGAGAAAGGGGGGAAACTGGGTAATGGGGAGGCGGGAAGGGGATATGGGGTGGCGAGAAGGGGTAATGGGGAGCGGGAATGGGAAACGGGAAGGCGGGAAGGGGTAATGGGGAGCGGAAAGGGGAAACGGGGAGGCGGGAAGGGGTAATGGGGGGCGGAACGGAGAGGCGGGAAGGGGAAACGGGGAGCGGGAAGGGGAAGGTGGGAAGCGGGAAGGGGAAATGGGGAGGCGGGAAGGGGTACTGGGGAGCGGAAAGGGGAAACGGGGAGGCGCTGTCGCGAATTGGGGTGGCGAGAAGGGAAACGAGGAGGCGGGAAGGGGTTGGAAGCTCCCGTTTCTGCAGTCGTTCGAGTATTCAAGTGCGGCTGCCGGGGCTAGTGCAGAAACGTGGTAGCGAGGCTGTGCGATCGGGCCGCGACTGTGATCGTGTTCGGCAGTTTGAGACGAGTCGTGCGCGTTCATGGTGGCGTGAGGAGGCAGCGTCGTGAGGCGGCACGACGGACGACGAGGCGAGGCCGTGAGAGGAGGTCCTGCGGGATCGCCGCGTGAGAGGGCGAGACTGACGTTGGTTTATCCCTATAATTACACTAAACTGCCCCACGCGTCTAGTTTTGTGTCGGAAACGGGGGTAATTTGCGCTGGCTGTTGAGTCGCGATGTGCTCAGCTACGTATTATGCTGCCTGTAAAGCGTAGTGGCGTAGATCTCACATAGGCTGGAATTCGTATACTTTTGTCAACCCAAAAGTTTTGAATCACCAGCGAGTGATGGGTGTTGGGGAGATCTCCCTCCCTCGTTCAGAGACTGAACCCGCTGTAATAGGGTTACCAGTATTTCAAATTTCAAAACTTTTGAACCTCCCTCTTTCAAATGTATACAAAAGCTTTGAGCAACTTTGTACCATCCCTCATGCGTTTACTATTTACACATCACTGCTAATGAAAGCTGTGAATAGCGCGGGTCAAGGCATTCAAACAAACAAACCGATTTAGATTGCGCACCATCTTACTTGACCGCATTCGTTGAGCAGTGGCAGTGGGAAGGGAATGGCAGTGGCGAAGAAAACGTCGTGACTGGAAGGTGGAGAGGAGAGCTTCGTCAACATCAAGGCCAGCACGTAAAATTGATTTTGGCTCGGTGGGACATGGATTTGCTCAGGGTGGATCCAACGGTGGAACAGCTTCGATGCACCACCAAACCTGAACTACCCTGCCACGTATGCCTCGCTCGATTTTCGCTTGTCACCTGCTTGGCACGAAACAAATCTTCGCGGGATTCAACACGCTAGAAATTCAAATTCGTGCCGAGTCGACACCACTACAAATATGCCTCCTGCAAACCCGAGCCGCGCATCGAGCACCACCTTACCGAAGCGCCCTTTTCAAAAAGCCCGCCAAGTTTAAGGCTCAACTATAAGTAGGTCGAGAGTAAGTCGACACAATTAGTTCTGTTTCGTGCAGAAATATTTACTACCGCGATTACTTTCTTCAGACACGTTAGCTAACCATAGGAGTGTCGCACCTTCTTCTGCTTCCATTCCTTTCACGTGTGTTTTTCCACGTCATGAATTAGTCGGCATAATCTTCTCGATAGTGATGCAAGGACCACCGTTAAAACCAACGGGTGCACTACAATTATGCGATCCATCAGCCAGTTCCAGAATCCCGCTCTCGCTCTTTTCCTCTCTCCGTACGATTTGACGGAACAGCATTTGGAGTGTCAGCCGGCTAGCAAGCCCCCGGGGAAACAGCAGCCGCCGCTCGGACTGCAAGCAGCTGAGGACGACTCAAGCGAGTGTAACTATAACGGGAGTGAATACGACGGCATCTGTTCCATAACCACAACATTTCTTGTTTTCCCCCTCTCTCCATGGTATCGTCCACAGCAGACTCGTTTTTCCCCGCGGGTTCTCTTTCGCCTCAAGTCCCCACTTCCGTGCTGCGCGTAAGTAAAAACATGAGTCGTTGTAATCCATCGTGTCATCAATTTGTTAGAAGCAAAAGCATTACACTCGGAAGTCAACCCAGCACATTATTGCACAAAGGAACACAACATGAGTAGCAAAATACGCAAGGAACAAAACATGAGTAGCAAAACATGCAAGGAACAAAACATGTGTAACAAAACATGCTAGTTTTACCGGCACGTAATATACAGTATGCAATGGGCTATAGGAACCCTGTGTACGACCCTGTTTATCTCCCTTCGCGGCAACATCATCAACGGTTATCACCATGGGTGTGTTCGACAACAGGCTCAGGTCGCCTCCCGGGAACATCATCAACTTTCAATGTCACCTCACAGCCTGGGGCACTGCAGCGGTAGTACTTCCTCAAGAAGGGAGCTTTCCCTTTCGGCGTAATGACCTTGTTTCCGTTGTTGTACCACTTGTAGTTTGGATTACTCTGGCTCGGTGCCGTGCTTGCAGCTGCAGACGTATCAGCTGCGGAGGCATTCGGACCG
Organism: Closterium sp. Naga37s-1; assembly: GCA_947471745.1. Lineage (NCBI taxonomy): Eukaryota > Viridiplantae > Streptophyta > Zygnematophyceae > Desmidiales > Closteriaceae > Closterium > Closterium sp. Naga37s-1. The sequence continues at coordinate 350,072 of CANJKZ010000024.1, read as the reverse complement.
GAAGCAGCAGACTCAGCAGCGGTAGGAGTGGCAGATGCTGGTGTGGATGGAGCCGTTGTCGTCCTAGGGGTGATTGGGTTGGTAGGACCGGGAGAGAGACTGTATGGGGTGGTTGGGTTGGTAGGACCGGGAGAGAGACTGTATGGGGTGGTTGGGTTGGTAGGACCAGGAGAGAGACTGTATGGGGTGGTTGGGTTGGTAGGACTGGGGAAGCGACCATCTCTCTTCATGACCTTCGCGTTCTCATTTCCCCTCTGCCTTATCTCCTCTTTTTGTTGTTTTGAAAGCTTCCGTTTCTCCCCCGCCCTGGAAGCTTCTTCAGGCTGCACCGTTGCGAAAGCCGAGTGTTGAGCAGGGGACGAAGCACCTCCGGTCAATCTAATTGCTCGCGGTTGAAGTGTTGAGGTGTGTCGCGTTTCTCCCAGGTGATTGTTGCTTATGTTCTGATAGGAAGCCAGAGCGGAAAGAGGGGCGCGGAACCGATACTGCATTGGTGAGCTACTGATGCTTCCACACGTGATGTCACACGGCGCCGAATCTCGCTGCATGTTGCTGGTCGACGCAGCCGTCGCGCCGTCGTTGCGACCACTCGCACCCGCCTGCCTTTTGTGCAGGCTTATCTGCTCCACCGGTTCTGCGATGTTCAGCCCCGTACCGCCATCACCAGCACCATTAGAGCCTCCAACGGCAGCGCCAGCTCCAGCACCCTGGCTCCTGTGCTGCCGATCTGCCGTGGCGCCGCCTTTTGCATGCGCATTGGCATTATGAACAGCAACGGCCTCAGCATCGTTCGCATCAGTACCAGCAATACCACCGACGGTAGCGAAAGCTCCAGCACCCTGGCTCCTGTGCTGCTGATCTGCCGTGGCGCCGCCTTTTGCACCAGCAGGGACTATAGAAGTAGCATCAGCGCCTGAATCGGCATCAGCACCATAAATACCACCGACGGTAGCGAAAGCTCCAGCACCCTGGCCTCTGTGCTGCTGATCTGCCGTGGCGCCGCCTTTTGCACCAGCAGGGACTATAGAAGTAGCATCAGCGCCTGAATCGGCATCAGCACCATAAATACCACCGACGGTAGCGAAAGCTCCATCACCCTGGCCTCTGTGCTGCTGATCTGCCGTGGCGCCGCCTTTTGCACCAGCAGGGACTATAGAAGTAGCATCAGCGCCTGAATCGGCATCAGCACCATAAATACCACCGACGGTAGCGAAAGCTCCAGCACCCTGGCCTCTGTGCTGCTGATCTTCCGTGGCGCCGCCTTTTGCACCAGCAGGGACTTTAGAAGTAGCATCAGCGCCTGAATCGGCACCCTAAACCATAAATACCACCGACGGCAACGCCAGCGCCAGGGATCCCGTGCTGCTGCTCTGCCGTCGCGTCGTCTTTTGCAATAGTTTCGGCATTAAGAATAGCACCAGCACCAGCAATATCACCCACGGCGGCGGTGCCAACGCCACCGCCCTGACTTCCGTGCTGCTCAGCCGTAGCGTCGCCTGTCGATGCCGATTCCAATCCCACGCGCGGAGACCCCGTCTGCTGAACAGAATCACCGCCTATGGCGGCAGGATTCGCGGTGTGGGTCGCGCACAGAGGATCAGAAGAACCGCTAGCAGGCTGAATGTCCCCCGTGGTGAACACGTCAGCAGACGATGCTTGAGCGCGGTCGAAACCGTAGCGCTCCGGGGGGAGCAGTTCGTTGGTGGAACAAGCTCACAGCACTTGGGCTTGTTCAAGTTGTTTCTGGCTGAGAATTCTTCCCAAGAGAATTTCCTTAGAACAAGGAAGAACAAACAGAAAGAGAAATAGCAACTCCTACTCTAATTCCTACGAATGCAATTTATATGTGTACAGTACATACGTTTCAGAAATGCGGCTCGGAATGTCGATTTGGGTGGCCAGCCCCGACATCGAGTCGCATCACCCTTTTCCACATTCGTAACTCACTGATATCATACACGTGTCCTGATTCTAACCTTCTGATACTGTACCCTCGCCACCTGTCCCACGCGGAAGTCTTCCCAAGTCAGTCAAGGCACGAAACCTCAGTTTCGCCCTCTTCACGTGGGTCCCCCACGTCCTGCACACTTCCGCCCCCTTGCTGCCCACGTTCGCAGCTGCACGCTGCTGCTGCATGCTTTCACCTCCCGTGCGCTTCACGCTGCCTCCAGAGCAGACCCCACTTGTTACATTACCTCCCCTCCCTGAAGGCACCGTCCTCGGTGCCAATGAGGCAAGATAGACTCCAATGGCACGAGGAGCATAGCTGAGGTTGGAAAACGGTTCCCATGAGTCTTCAGATGCTGAGGTGTTGCGCCAGTGAATGAGATATTCACGGCCAACAGGAGTGTCACGGTGTGAGAGAATGGTGTCTACCTCATGGAGGTCCGGATGGGCAGAGAACATGGGTGGACGGGGCTGGAATGGGTGAGAGGGAGTACGGTAAGGACGAAGAAGGTGAATGTGAAAAACAGGGTGTATGGTCATGTGAGGAGGGAGTTGAAGGCGGTAGCTGACCGGTGAGAGAACCTTGGTGATGGGGAATGGTCCAACGAATCTGGGAGCGAGCTTGCGAGAAGTTCCAGCATTCAGCAGGGGCAGGTTAGCCGTTGAAAGCAGCACCAAATCACCAACTCTGAAAGTGGTGTGACGCCTATGCTGGTTGGCATAGCGAACTTGGCGCTCTTGTGCAAGCTGAAGCTTCCTTCGGGCAAGTTGAAGAGTGCGGTGATGAGAAGAGATGAAATCTGCTGCTGTGGGGTTAGGGTAATGAAGAGAGTGAGGGAGGGATGTGACTGAGCGTGGTAGCTGTCCAGTAGCTAAAAGAAACGGTGGCTCTCCCGTGGCAATGTTGGGGCTGCTGTTGTAGGCAAACTGCACTGCTGCCAAGTGCTGATCCCAGTCAGTTTGCATAACATTCACACACGAGCGTAGCGCATCCTCCAAGGTTCTGTTCATGCGCTCTGTCTGACCGTCAGTTTCAGGGTGGTAGGCTGTAGAGAGTCGAATCTGTGTGCCCAGCAGCTGAAACAGTGCGGTCCAGAAGTTGCTCAAGAATCGTGTGTCTCTGTCACTGATTATTGCTGAGGGCAGTCCGTGTAGCCTCACCACCTGTGTGAAAAACAACTTGGCAGTTTCAGCAGCAGTCACTGTGCCAGTTGTAGGGATGAAGTGAGCCATCTTTGACAACTTGTCAATCACCACCAGAATGCTGTCAAAGCCTGTAGGGGTGCGGGGTAGGTCTGTGATAAAATCCAGAGAAACACAAGTCCAGGGGGCTGTGGGTATCTCCAATGGTTGCAGCAGACCAGCCGGTGCAGTAGTGCGAGCCTTGTTGACCTGACAGGTAGGGCATGAAGAAACATACTCTGCTACACTCCGGGACAGTCCAGGCCAGTAGTAGTCACGGGAAATGGCAGCATACGTCTTGTCACTGCCGAAGTGTGACCGGTTGTCATGGTACTCATGTAGTAGCAGCTGGCGAAGCCTGGAGTCATCAGGTACACAAACAGCACCAGAATCTGCACGGGTCCAAAAGGGATTGCTGAAAAGAAAGGATGGGTCATGGGGGACTTTCTGTTGGTACAGCTGATCACGGTTGTAACCACGGCTGAAACGAGTGATGAAGTTGCGGTCCCATGTAACCACACCCATGACATTCAGCTCCTCTGCTGCTGGCCGTGACAGAACATCTGCCGGATTGAAGCGCCCTGGTTTGTACACAATATAAAGGTTGGGAACGTACTGCTCCAAAAACTGAACCCACCGCGCCTGCCGTGGTGTGATATGTGACTGTGTTTTGAGGTACTCCAGTGTTCTGTGATCGGTGAAGACCGTGACAGGCTGCATCTCCACATAACAGCGCCACTTCTTCAGTGCATGCACCACAGCAAGTGCCTCTCTCTCGTGAATGGGATATGTGCGCTCTGCAGCAGTGAGCTTGCGTGACTCAAAGGCTATTGGCTGCAGCCCAGCTTCCTGCTCCTGGCAGAGAATGGCTCCAAGGGCAACGTCTGATGCATCACACCAAATGAAGTACGGGAGCTCTGGATTCGGTACTGCTAGGGCAGGGGGTGAAGTAAGGCACATCTTGAGCTGCTCAAAAGCTTGCTGCTGCAAAGGTCCCCAACTGAATGATGAGTCCTTCCGTAAGAGATCGGTCAGAGGTGCTGCCACTGCTGCAAATCCCTTCACAAACCGCCGGTAGTAGTTAGCTAACCCCAAGAAAGCCTGCACCTCCTTCACTGCACTCGGCTGCTTCCACTGCTTCAAGACTGCTACCTTGCTGTTGTCTACCTCCAGCCTCCCATGTGAAATGACATGACCCAAGAATGAGAGCTTAGTTTTGCCGAACTCACACTTGGAACGCTTGGCATACAATCTGTGCTCACTGAGTCGTGCAAGCACCAGCTCAAGGTGCTTGAGGTGTTCCTCACAGGTGCGACTGTAAACCAGCAAGTCATCAATGAAAACCACCAGAAACTTGTCAATGAAATCACTGAAAATGCTCTGCATCATGCCTTGGAAAGTGGCTGGAGCGTTGGTGAGACCAAATGGCAACACACGAAACTCATAGTGACCATACCGTGTTCGGAAAGCTGTTTTTGGAATGTCCTCACTCTAAATCCGCACCTGATGATACCCCGAACGCAGATCCAGCTTCGAGAAGTACAGTGCCTCACCAACTTGCTCGAACAGCTCATCTATCCGTGGCAGTGGGTAACGATTCTTCACTGTTATCTTGTTCAGCCCGCGGTAATCTACACACATCCGCAGAGAACCGTCCTTCTTCCGCACGAACAACACCGGAGAAGCGTACGGAGAAGAACTAGGCTGAATGAACTCCTTAGCTAACAGGTCCTCTAACTGCTTCTTCAGCTCCTTCAGCTCCACTGCACTCATCTTGTAGGTCGGTCTAATCGGTGGGGTAGATCCAGGAATCAGCTCTATCCTATGATCTGCAGCTCGCTTAGGAGGAAGTCCAGCCGGTAAGTCCTCGGGAAACACCCCTGAAAAAAATTCCAGCAGCTTCTCCACACCCCTAGTCAACTCCTCATCCTCATGTGATGCTGAAACCGTTGGTGTTACTGCGTCAGGTGATGTAGGCTGAACTTATGTGATGAGACCTAGAAAAACTGCTTCCTCTCCCCGAATGGCCTTACCAAACTGCTTCGCACTAATCAGCTGCAAGGTCATCCCCTCCTGCTGCTGCACCACTGGTAGGCGTACAGATCTTCCCCCGAACAGCACCTTGACCTCCCTGGTTCTCCAATCCACCTGAGGGTTCACTGCTGCCAACCAGTTCCTGCCCAAGATGATGTCATGACTGTCAAGCCAGATTTGTTGAAACGGAATCTTCCCATGAAACTCCCCTATGTTGCAGTTGACCGGGTACAACTCAGGTCCACAGCTTCTCACCACACCATCCGCCATGCGCACCGTACTCTCCACTGTACCGCTCTGCACAGGTAACTTCAATTCATGCACCAGCCGAGAAGAGATGAAATTGGATGAAGCACCACTATTCAGCAACATCTTTACCTCCTTACCACGAATCTGCCCCCGAAGTACAATTGCTCCTTCCGACTCCTGCTGCAGCAGTGTTGAGGATGGAGTCAGCAAGGTGGGGCACTCCTCACCACCAGCAACTCGCCCCGAGGTTACTGGTGAGGCTTGTTTCCCGGCTGCCTAGGCTTGGTAGGGCAGTTGAGTGCTTTGTGACCGCGTTTCCCGCACTTGAAGCAATTTCCAGCAAAGCCCTTCCGCTTCTCCTTGTTCTTATCAATCGTGTCCAGCTCCATCGGCGTTGGTCCTGCACCACCACGCTGCTCCCCATGGATAGGCTGGAACATGTTCGGGCTGAACCGCATCCCACGGTTGAAACGGTTGCGACGGTTACCGAAGTGAATCTCATCGTAACGTTCAGCGACACGCGCCATCTCCTCAAGCGAACTACAGCCCTGCACCTCTACCTCCATCCTAACGTCGTCTTTCAACCCGCGCTTAAACTTGTCCAGCGCCTCAGCCGTTGAAAGATCTGAAATTTCGGTGGAGATGTTACGGAATTCAGCGATGTAATCCGCTACAGAAGTACGCTGCCGCAGATTCGCAAGTTGATCACGCGCCCTTGCCATCGCGTTGATAGGTTCGTATGACGTAACGAGAGCTTCCTTGAATTGCTGCCATGCAACCGCAGAGCCTCTGAGTAGGGTTCCGGCGAACGGCGCCCACTCTTCACCAGCCACATGGCTCAAGCGTAGATATTCTTCCACTAGGAAGAGCCATCGTCGAACCACCGGTTGTCCTTTCCCTGGAACAAACGTGTCCGGCATCGATGCTCTCACATGGGAAATAGATCCCACTACGCTTCCCGGAGCTGTAGCTACGCTTTGCTGTGCAGCTGCGTTCTGCAGGGCAGCCTGCACCTCCTTGGCTACGAGCTCTCGAACCGCGGCATCACGCTCTGAATCGGCCATGGTGCAAAAATAACCCGGCAGCAACTCACGAGGAAAAAACTAGCTCTGATACCAAGTGGAACAAGCTCACAGCACTTGGGCTTCTGGCTGAGAATTCTTCCCAAGAGAATTTCCTTAGAACAAGGAAGAACAAACAGAAAGAGAAACAGCAACTCCTACTCTAATTCCTACGAATGCAATTTATATATGTACAGTACATACATTTCAGAAATGCGGCTCGGAATGTCGATTTGGGTGGCCAGCCCCGACATCGAGTCGCATCACCCTTTTCCACATTCGTAACTTACTGCTATCATACACATGTCCTGATTCTAACCTTCTCATACTGTAACCTCGCCACCTGTCCCACGCGGAAGTCTTCCCAAGTCAGTCAAGGCACGAAACCTCAGTTTCGCCCTCTTCACGTGGGTCCCCCACGTCCTGCACACTTCCGCCCCCTTGCTGCCCACGTTCGCAGCTGCACGCTGCTGCTGCATGCTTTCACCTCCCGTGCGCTTCACGCTGCCTCCAGAGCAGACCCCACTTGTCACAGTTGGCCTCTGCACTGGTGGCCGCGTCTCCCGAGGCGACCGGCGCGCCACCAATATTGTCGTTCAATATTGGCGACAGTTCATTCCACCAGGATTCCTGCGGCGGACTGTTCGCAGGATCCAAGAAGCCATCGTCATTGCTCTCGAATGGGATGTGCTGGTCCGACATGCCAGCGATTCGCTTGCAACGAATCGGTTTCAAGAAGTGACACGCCAGTGAAATGGGACGCGATGAAGCAATCTCAAGGTGAGTCCGATAGGCGGGATTGACTGGCTCCGCGGAGTTGGCTTCGCGGGGTTGACCGGCTTCGCGGGGTTGACTGGCTTGGCGGAATGACTGGCCTCGCGATCCAGAAATGGAAGGCTTCACCGATGACGAATTCGGCATGGCTGAGCGATCAGAGGCGGATTAGGAGGCGCTCTTCTCCCTGCAGAACTCTGTTTTGCATTTGCGGGAACTGGTTCTCCTTTGTGCGAATGACTGCGGATCGGAAACTTTTATGTGGGCATGCAGATCTCCCTTAGTATTTGCGGGACATGGTTCACCTTGAGAGTGGGTTTGGGGATGAGGGGGGAGAAGGGGGGTTGGGTGTTGGCGGCGAGACGCGATGACCAATATGACCGCGAATTGAGGGGCCAACGTGCTTTGTTCATTCCTCAACCAATCAAAGCAAGGAATACTACGGCAAGCCCTTCAAGCGCCAGAGGCTCAACCAATCACGAGTGCATCCCAAAAATGTTTTCGAGGGTGTTGGCGTAGCGAAACATGCAGTAGGGACTTCCTATCCCCGTCCAGGGTGTATGTGTAGTCCCTCCGATGAACCTACATAGTATTTGGGGTACCTCGTACCTACGATGCTTACCGAACCTAACAAATGTGAACTGGGTAGAATGTATTGCTTTGGTACTGGGTACTATGTGAGGACTCTGTGTACGGAGCAAAACCAGTATGTTGTAGAGGCGTCTCCTCTACTTTGCAGGAACTCTAAGTTGCACTAAACGATAGAGCACAGTCTTGGCTTTCCAACAAGCCGTCAAACACGTTAATCGCCCAAGTATACGCCGAGATATTGGCGTTCACGTGATTGCTAGTGCTCTTAGAAGCAAGGATAGACCTCTCTGGAATTTTGGTTCGAATGGACCATGTACAAGAAGATTCAGGATTTCAGTATATAGCATGCATACAAGGCAGGTCGATTTATAGCAAATGCATTACATCGAACCGCACATGTAACATCACATCGCTACACTCGCGTCGCGAATGCGCCGCGTGTAACATTTCGGTTGGGGTGAAATTCGACCACCGAATTTCACACCGAACACACCGAATTCGCCTTGCACTTGAAGGTTGGAATGTGGTGCCGCCACGTGGCACCGAGGGGTGAGTCTCCCGAAGTCAATCGGTGCCACCCCACCGATCCCTAGTCAAAGGGATCGAAGGCACCGAAGTGCCCTCGGTGGGTTGGGGGCATACCACCGCCCCACCACCGTTTCCTTCCAACACTCCCCCTTGCACCCAAGCCACTAGGTGTTCATACCAACACGCTCACGGCATGCACGGAATGAATCCTTAGGGAGTGGTTTAGTGAGGAAATCCGCGGGTTGCGCCTTGGTGCTTATGTATGTGACCTTGACCTCACCTCTCTCGACCACCTCACGAATGAAGTGATGCTTCACCTCAATGTGCTTGGTACGCCCGTGAAGGACGGCATTGTGAGTGAGGTTTATGGCCGCTTGGTTGTCACAAAAGAGAGGAGTTGGGTCGGCTTGAGGATGCCCAAGCTCTGCTAGAAGGCGCCGTAGCCATATTGCCTCCATGGCTCCTTGAGTGAGTGCCATATACTCCGCTTCCGTTGTGCTTAGAGCCACGGTTGGTTGCAACTTGCTTTGCCAACTCACGGCTCCCCCAAGCAAGGTGAAGACGTACCCGCCGGTACTCTTGCGCTTGCTTTGATCACCGGCATAATCCGAGTCGGTGTAGCCCTTAAGCACGATTGGACCGGCTTCATATACGATTCCCAAGTTGGGTGTGCCTTGGAGGTAGCGTAGAACACGTCCTCCCGCACGCACATGCTCGGTATGAGGGTTGCTTACGGCTCGTCCAAGTACCCCGGCGGCGTATGAGAGGTCGGGACGGGTGGAAACGGCGGCATACATGAGTGAGCCGACTAGCGAATGAAACCGCTTCCCTTCGGCTTCGTCGAGGGCGGATTCTTCCTCTCCCGGGAGGCAAGAAAATCCCGTGTCTAGTGGCGTCCCCACCGGGTTGCTATTACCCATGCCGAAGCGCTCCACAACCCCTTTCACATATTTTTCTTGGTGGAGGTGAATGGTCCCGTTCGCGCGGTCGCGGTCGACGTGCATCCCGAGGTAGTACGTCACCGGTCCCAAGTCCCTCATGGCAAACTCCGCCCCTAGCCGTTGCTTGACCTCTCGAATGAGGTCTTTGGAGTCGGAGAAAAGAAGGAGGTCATCGACGTAGAGCAAAAGCACCAATTGCTTCTCCCCCTCCTTCAACACGTACAAAGCGCTATCACACACGCTACGCGCGAAGCCGTGTTGAAGAAGAAAGTCGTCGATGCGCTTGTACCATCCGCGTGGGCTTTGCTTCAAGCCATAGAGGGTACGCTTGAGCTTCCACACCCGACCGCTACCGTCATCGTACCCCGGGGGTTGCCGTATGTAGACTTCTTCCATGAGAAGCTCGTAGAGGAAGGCGGTGCAAACGTCCAATTGTTCCACCTCGAGGTTGAGAGATGCCGCTAGCGCGAGCAACACCCGAAGAGTGGAGGCCTTCGAAACGGGAGCGAAGGTCTCACTATAGTGCTCCCCCTCCCGTTGAGTGTACCCTTGCGCCACAAGCCGCGCCTTGTAGCGTTCGACACCTCCATCGGCTCCCAATTTCTTCCTAAGCACCCACTTGCATCCCACCAAGTAGGCACCCTTCGGCGGGTCGACGAGCTCGAAAACATCGTTCTCCTTGATCGATGCTAACTCCCTCTCCATCGCTTGCTTCCATAGCGGTGCATCCGGGGAAGCCAAAGCCTCCTTGTGAGTGCGTGGGTTATCGTCGCCGATGGTCGCTAGGCAAATCGCCGCACTCTCCTCATCCGACTCCCCAACGGTGACCGTAGCATAGTCGGTTAACCTCGTGTTGGGGCGAGGTGTACGACGCCCGCGAGTCAACGCCAATGGTAGGGAAGAAGGTGCGGAGGAAGTGGCCTCCTCGGTTGGTGGCACCTCCTCGACATCATCATCGCACTCCTCGTTCTCTCCCCCTCCACTTTCGGCTCCCTTCTTCACGTGCGGTGAAACCTCCACCGTTTCATCCTCCTCTCGTGCGGGAAGGACGACGGTGAGTTGCGGCGTTTGTTTCTCCTTTGTCGGGAACTTGTCTTCGTCGAAGATCACATCCCGAGACGTGACGACGCGTTTTTCATCCAAATCCCACACTCGCCATGCACTCTCGTTCGCCGCAATCCCCAAGTAGATCGCCGCACGAGCTTTCGGTTGCAACTTGTGGCGAAATGGATCCGGTACATGGTAGTAGCAAAGGCACCCAAAGGTGCGTAGGCGGTATAGGTTCGGCTTCGTTCCGGTCCATGCTTCGAACGGAGTCGTTCCCGGTAGCACCTTTGCTGGCACACGATTACGAATCCATGCCGCTAGCGCACTCGCCTCTCCCCACCACTCGTTCCCAAGCTTGGAGTGTTGAAGAAGTGAACGAACGGCCTCCATCAATGTGCGATTGAGCCGCTCTACCGCTCCATTTTGTTGGGGTGTGTAGGGTGTCGTGACGTCGTGCTTAATGCCCTTGCTTTTCATCCATTTTTCAAGCTCGTTGCTCACGAATTCGCCGCCACCGTCGGTGCGAATGCACTTGATCCGCTTCTTGCCGTCGTCGCAAACGTCGAGCGCCCACTCTTGAATCGCCTTGGCCGCATCTCCCTTAGCCTTCAAGAGTCGGGTCCAACTCATCCGCGTCGCGTCGTTGAGCATCACTAAGAGGAACCGCGCTCCTCCCTTTGATGCATGCCGTATCGGTCCACACACGTCCATGTGAACAAGCGCAAGCGGGTCCTTTGCGAGGGGTGAGGTACGGCTACCAAATGGCTTGCGAGCCATTTTTCCTTCGACACACGCCGCGCACACGCCCTTCTCGTCGTTGCCGGCGATCACGTCAAATCCCTTCGCAAGTCCTTTGTTGGCCAACTCTTTGACCGAGTCGTAGTTGGCGTGCGCAAGCCGATTATGCCACATTTTGAGAGTCGCCTTGGAGCCTTGCGCCACGTTGGATGAGGCCGTTGTCGGATGCGTCTTGAGTTGGTAGAGTTGTCCGTTGAGAACGCCTTGCGCGAATTGCTTCCCCTTCCAAAAGAGGTTCATCTTCGCGCCATCGATGGTGACCTTCACGTCTTTCTTTGCGAGTTGAGTGACGGAGAGTAGATTCACCTTCAATCCCGGGACGTGAAGCACGTTCGTGATGTCCACCGGCCCGCCATCGACGATGAGACGCGTACTCCCAACTCCAACCACCGGTAGCGATTTATCGTTCCCGAAGACGACGCGCTTGACGTCTCCCGGAGCACCGACGTTGTTGAGGAGCGACGCCGAGTGCGTCATGTGTTGTGTTGCACCGGTGTCGAGGAACCACGCGTCGTTTGAAGTGTTGATCCCGTCACCGGCCAACAAAACGAGCGACTCCGTTGAATCATCCGCCTCGCCGGATGCCGTGTGCGCGTTGCCCTCTTGGTTCCGCGCCTTCGATGGAATCCAATCGCTCGGCCGCTTCCGACATTCACGCCAAAAGTGCCCCGCTTTGCGACAATAATGACACTTGCTCGAACCGTTCGATGCGTTGCCCTTGCCGCGACCGTTTCCACCGGACGACTTCTTTGCCTCACCGTTGCTCCACTTGGACTTCTTTCCGGAGCTCCCTCCGGAGAACATGGCGGTCTCCACGCTCTCGTTAGCGAATTGTCGGCGTCGCGATTCTTCATGGAGAAGCCGACCGACCACCATTTCCTTCGTCCAAGTGTTTTGCACGCTATCGAGTGTCGTAATCACCGTCGACCACTCTTCCGGAAGGCCGCAAAGCAAGGTGAGAATCCAATCCTCCTCCGTGACCGTTCCACCGAGGTCCATGAACGTTTCCCCGAGTTCCTCCACACGAGTCGCATACTCGTGCATCGATTCGCCCGCGCGCAACTTCACCGTGTAGAACGCATTTCGGGCTAGGATCTTGCCGTGGAGAGTCTTGTTCACGTGCATCGTCTCGAGCCGCTTCCATGCTTCACGCGCCGAAGCTTCGAGCTTGATGCACGTGCGCACCGAACTCACGAGGTTGATGCCGATGCGCGAAATCAACGTTGCGAACGCCTTTTGGTCCTTCTTCTTCCATGCCGCGATCTCGTCCTCGTTGGCCGGCTTTTTCTCCGTTCCGTCGAAGAGACCCCAAAGTCCCCGCTCCATCATGAGCACTTGGAACTTAAATTTCCACGCGGAGTAGTTTTGTCCCGTGAAAATCGGAACCGCCGACGTGTCGAACACCGTCGCGTTTGTCCAGGGTTCGCCGGGATTCGAGACGACACCACCTAAGGAAGTGCCGGAGGTTTCGCTTGACGTCATCATGCTTGCTACAAGTCGCGCACGTAGACTCTACCGACCAGCTCTGATACCACTGTTGTAAAGGCGTCTCCTCTACTTTGCAGGAACTCTAAGTTGCACTAAACGATAGAGCACAGTCTTGGCTTTCCAACAAGCCGTCAAACACGTTAATCGCCCAAGTATACGCCGAGATATTGGCGTTCACGTGATTGCTAGTGCTCTTAGAAGCAAGGATAGACCTCTCTGGAATTTTGGTTCGAATGGACCATGTACAAGAAGATTCAGGATTTCAGTATATAGCATGCATACAAGGCAGGTCGATTTATAGCAAATGCATTACATCGAACCGCACATGTAACATCACATTGCTACACTCGCGTCGCGAATGCGCAGCGTGTAACATTTCGGTTGGGGTGAAATTCGACCACCGAATTTCACACCGAACACACCGAATTCGCCTTGCACTTGAAGGTTGGAATGTGGTGCCGCCACGTGGCACCGAAGGGTGAGTCTCCCGAAGTCAATCGGTGCCACCCCACCGATCCCTAGTCAAAGGGATCGAAGGCACCGAAGTGCCCTCGGTGGGTTGGGGGCATACCACCGCCCCACCACCGTTTCCTTCCAACACCTCGTACCTACCATGCTTACCGAACCTAACAAATGTGAACTGGGTAGAATGTATTGCTTTGGTACTGGGTACTATGTGAGGACTCTGTGTACGGAGCAAAACCAGTATGTTCTAGCCTACATCGTAGTTCGGGTTCCAAACCTACACTGGTTCCACAAAGCCTGTACTTCGAACGAAACTGGTTATCAGCATCGACGGTTTAGATTGAGTATTGTGATTTGTGCAGGTTGGATCTTCTACCGTCGATCTGATGTGCCTTGAACGGTTTCGATCAGAGGTCTTTTAGGTAAGGTTGGAATCCAAACCGTCGATATCTAAGTCATTGAATGGTCGAGGTCTCGCCTGACGTCTCTCAAACCATTTCAGGAGAGAGGTGAAGTTGTCAATGGTTGGAATCTCAACCGTAGATCGTCATCGCTGGATGGCTACGATCGAGAGATGCAGAAGATTATGCTCAATGGCTTCCGATTGGTTCAAACACAGATTTCGGCTGAGGCTATCACACATAACTGAGTTCCAACACCCAACCTTCTCATTTCCTCCTCTCATTTCTTCCAGACGGCTTTTTGTTTCGTTCCTCACTCTTCAGTTTCACCTGCCACACAACGCCCCTGTTCGTTTTTCAGCTTGGGAACCTTCAGCGCTATTAGTTGATTTTCCGTCGTTTGCCTTCACCTTATGACACGACAGAATGTGATATGTCGTGACGATTTGGGCGTGGCGATTTGGCCATGGCGATATCGGCGTCGCGATTTGGGCGTGGCGATATGGGCGATGGCGTGCGGGCTGCGGCAGCGTTGTTACTACTTTAAGCAGTATGCTTAGTTTCTGTTGTGTGTTTTGCTAACTTTAACTTCTTGTTGTCTCTTCCCCAAAGACTAACGGTTCATGATTGTGTCGCGATTTTGCAGGCTACAAGTTTTCCCATGCAGAATGTGCTATTATGGTTTTTTACATCAGTTACCGTTCTGTATTTTTTGGCAAGTGGTGGCTGAACCCTGGTATGTACTTTGCGCTCTCTAATTGTTGATTATTGACTCTTGTTTTGCAGGGATGTGTTTATCCTTCGCAGCTGCAAGGTTCGGCCACTTAGTAGGGCCGTTACTCGTGGAGATGATTCGTACGTTGCGTTATAAACTATCTTTAAACGTCGATTTGTAACGTTATATAATATTATTTGATCTCATTTTCTGTTAACAAACAACTGTATTGTAACCTGGAATCGTAAATCAAACGTAATGAATCATCCCTAAATTTGCTGGATAAGCACTTGACATATACTATGTACCTACTCCAAGCTGAGGGAGTGGTTTCAGAGTATATTTAAATTGTTTACTATATGGTTACTATACATGTATGGAGCCCACTGTATCTGGTAACCGGGAACCATAGTAAGGGCCAACAATTTACCATGTCGCAACTCTCGCGAGGGGAAGTGGGAGCAGAGCACATCCAATGTCCCGACAGTATCGGGGCAGAGGGAGTAAAGGGTCAGTAGAAAAACCTGTATATACATTGGTTCCTCCGACATTGCGCCCGTAATGGATGTAGTTAGTAGATATGAGGTAGCTACTTTTGGGATGTGGTCCGACCGAAATATATGGAGGACAGTCACGTGGTCCCCATCTCTTGAGGTTCCCTTTTTTACCGCACGAGAATCTCTCCAGGTTTCCTTTTACTGTTCGGTATAACCAAGGGTGGTGGCGGCAACAGCATAACTGGAGGAGTGTAGTGACATGGCCATAAGCGGACAGGCCTATCCATGCGCTGAAGCATGGTGTGTAACATGAGAGATGCGGACAAGTGGACGGCGCCGCATCTTTCCCTAGTGTCGCACATTCTTCCCCTCACGAATCACGACACGATCTCTGTTGTCTGCAACAGCGAGGGCTTTCAGTTCAGAGTGCGAGCGGAAACTGGGCGCTGGTTGTTTTGTTTGTACAGTAGTTCCGCCCCTCGGGGGGTCCGTGGGGGCGCTGAGCTTGTTGATGTCCGTGCAGGCGCTGGTCGAGGTCCATCGCGTCGCGGAGCAAAGCAACATTGCCCTCAAAGCAAGCAAGCAACGCGTTGACTAACGTCGTATCCTAGTCAAGTGTCAAGTTACTGTTGGTGTCAAGCGTGTAGTACGGTTGACACCAACTGGAGCCGCGTGTGAGCGCGGCTCCAGCCTGGTGTCAATGTTCGGCACATTGGGAGATTTCTCGCGATAACATTGGTCGATTTCGCTGACACCAGGAGGGATAGTCCTTCATGTGTTTTCCGAGTTGGTGTCATGACACTAGCCCATCTTGACACTTGACTGGGATACGACCTAAGACGGATGGTCCGAAAAAAGTCCGAAACATGGTTAAAGCCCAAGACCTGAATTACTCAACGGAAGTCAACGGAAAAAATTAGGTTCGGAAGGGAGGGACACGGAGGTTCGGTTGGGGTGCGAAGCACTTTCGCTCGCGAAACCAATTTGCGACAAAAGTTTCTCGCGCACAAGAATATGAGTGATGGGTGGTCCTTCCCACAACGACCAGAAAAGGGCGTCCATCCCAAACTGTGCACAGTTTGAGATAGCACGCAGATAACTAGGCATAGAGCATACCTGTAGACATAGCGGGAAATCAGAGGCGCCTTACGAATGAGTGTGGCGCGGATTTCGATGACGCGCAAAGATAGTGTCCGCTGGTGTCGAAATGCAGGTTTGAGTGCAACTGATGCGTAAACTCGCGGCGAATATCGTAGCGTGACCCTTCGCCCAAGCGTGAACCTCTCCTCGCCCTCGCTCCTTTCCCTAGGTCCCACGCTTCCAATCTCTTTCGCCATCGCTTCCCCAGCTCGTCGCCTTCGCGACCTCAGCCCGTCGCCTTCGCCCCGCCCGTCGCCTTCGCTTTCCACGCCTGTCGCCTTCACTTCCCCTCCCCCGTCGCCTTCACTTCCCCTCCCCCGTCGCCTCACTTTCCCCCCCGTCGTCACCTTCACTTCCTCTCCGCCGTCGCCTTCACTTCTCCCCCACCCGTCGCGCTCATTTTCCCCCTCCCGTCGCCTTCCCCCGCCCGTCGCACTCGCTTTCCCCGCCCGTCACACTCGCTTCCCCGCCCGTCGCACTCGCTTCCCCGCCCGTCGCACTCGCTTCCCCCGCCCGTCGCACTCGCTTCCCCCGCCCGTCGCACTCGCTTCCCCCGCCCGTCGCTCTCGCCTCCCCCGCCCGTCGCACTCGCTTCCCCCGCCCGTCGCTCTCGCTTCCCCCGCCCGCCGCACTCGCTTCCCCTCCCGTCGTCACCTTCTCTTCCCCGCCAGTCGCACTCGCTTCCCGCCTGTCGCCTTCACTACCCCTCCCATTGCCGTTCACTCTCTCCTGCTCACGCTCTCCCCCCCGCTCACTCTCTTCCCCACCCTCACTCTCTTCTCTCCTGTACACTCCCTTTCCCCCTGTTCTCACCCCTCTCTTTCCCCCTTCACTCAACCCTTTCCCCCTGCTCACTCTCCTCCCCCCTGCTCACTCCCTTCCCCCCTGCTCACTGCTCACTCTCTCCCCCCCCCCCCCCCCCCCCCCCTTACTCTCTTCTCCCGTGTGCACTCTCTTTCCCCCTGCTCACTCTTTCCCCCCCTGCTCACTCTCTCCCCCCCTGCTCACTCTCTCTCCCCCTGCTCACTCTCTTCCCCCCTGCTCACTCTCTTCCCCCCTGCTCACTGCTCACTCTCTCCCCCCCATACTCTCTTCTCCCCCGTGCACTCTCTTCTCCCCCCTTCGCTCTCTTCTCTCCTGTTCACTCCCATTCCCCCTGCTCACTCCCCCTGTCCTCACCCCACTTTCACTCTTTCTCACCCATTTTCCCCCTTCTCGCTCTCTTTCCCCCTTTGCTCGCCACCTTTTTCCCGGCTCACTCCATTACTCCCACGCTCTCTCTCTCCCCCTCTGCTCACTCTATTTCCCCCTGCTTACTCTCTCCCCCCTTGCTCACTCTCTTTCCCCTCTGCTCACTCTCTCCCCCTCTGCTCACTCTCTTTCCCCCTGCTCACTCTCTCCCCCTCTGCTCTCTCTCTTTCCCCCTGCTCACTCTCTCCCCCTCTGCTCACTCTCTTTCTCCCTGCTCACTCTCTTTCCCCTCTGCTCACTCTCCCCCCCTCTGCTCTCTCTCTTTCCCCCTGCTCACTCTCCCCCCGTCTGCTCTCTCTCTTTCCCCCTGCTCACTCTCTCCCCCTCTGCTCTCTCTCTTTCCCCCTGCTCACTCTCTCCCCCTCTGCTCGCTCTCTTTCCGCCTGCTCACTCTCTCCCCCTCTGCTCTCTCTCTTTCCCCCTGCTCACTCTCCCCCCCTCTGCTCGCTCTCTTTCCGCCTGCTCACTCTCTCCCCCTCTGCTCTCTCTCTTTCCCCCTGGACTCACTTATCTTTCCCCCCTGTTTACTCTATATTCCCCTTCGTTCAACCCTTTTTCCCTCCCTCCCCCTGCTCACTCTATTTCCCCCTTTGCTCACCCCCTTCTCCTCCCTGCTCACTCTATTTTCCCCTTTGCTCATCCCCTTCTCCTCCCTGCTCACTCTATTTCCCCCTTTGCTCACCCCCTTCTCCTCCCTGCTCACTCTATTTCCCCCTTTTCTCACCCCCTTCTCCCTGCTCACTCTATTTTCCCCTTTGCTCACCCCCTTCTCCTCCCTGCTCACTCTATTTCCCCCTTCTCCCCCCTACTGACTCTCTTTCCCCTTCGCTCACCCTTCTGCCCTGTCCCCACTCCTCCCATACATGCCCTTTGTACCTCCCACCTCCACCCCTCGCTCATTCGCCGTACCCCCTCTTCCCTCCCCATTCTATCACAGAACCATGCTTGTACAGGTGCCCGGCACCATGGGTCCCAACAGGAGTGGGATGGAAAGTTACCACCCCCTAGGTTTGTGCATTGTGCCTCTATAATCCACTGTTGACAACTTTTATAAAAATATAACTTGCTTTGTTGCATTTCTTTGTCGTGGTCATGTGCATGGCTGCTCCAAAGCCCAGAGTGTTGTATGATTGTATCATGAAAAGCATCCACCATCATGGCATGGCATGGCATCGCTATTTGTACCACTATCACCCAACAGCAAAGACATCACAACTTCATGCATGACAGACCTGCACAAACACGAACCACAAAATCTTCTGTGCCAAAAGTTGAAGCAGCGGGGAAGGATACAAAGCAATGCCAATGGAAGGGCAGGCAGGGAACAAGAAACAAGCCCCTAGAATAAACAAACAAGGTAGGAGTGTACAGGCGTGGCAGGGTAGAAGGGTGCGGAGGAATGGTTGACGAGAGGAAGTGTGGAGGCTGAGAGGAAGGGAGGATGGCAGCGAGGGATGCAGGGAAAATAAGCATGCGCCGAGGGAGAAAATGAGCAAGGGAGACAAGAAGGAAGGGCGGAAGAGAGAAAGGGAGGGGGGAAGGAAGAAAGGGAGGATGGGAGGATGAGAGAACGGGAGGATGAGATGAAGGGAGGATGAGAGGAAGGGAGGATGAGCGCAAGGGCTGGAGGGTGGAAGGGTGGAAGGGGAGAAGGGGGGATGAGAGGATGTGAGGAATTCAAGTAGGGATAGGACAAGTGGGTGAGACGGAAAGGCGGACTATAGGAAGCTCGGAAGGTGGCAGTTTGAAAAGAAGGTCGGCATGGTGGAAGAGAGGCACGAGGATGAAAGAAAGAGTGGGTGAGAGAGTGGTAGGGAGGAGGGAGACTGGGAGGAGGGGCGGACGGGAGAAGTGGAGGGAAAGAGAGAGAAAGTCGATTTTTGAGTCGACTCAAAAATTGAAAGAAAGAGTGGGTGAGAGAGTGGTAGGGAGGAGGGAGACTGGGAGGAGGGGCGGACGGGAGAAGTGGAGGGAAAGAGAGAGAAAGAGAGGAGGGAGGAATGGAGAGTGGAAGGGCGGACAGGAGAAGGCGAATTAGCGGACGAGAGAGGAAGTCGGGACGGCTTCCTGCCCCCGCCACCCCCACTCCCCTGCCCCGCCTCCCCCACTCCCCTGCCCCGCCTCCCCCACTCCCCTGCCCCGCCTCCCCCACTCCCCTGCCCCGCCTCCCCCACTCCCCTGCCCCGCCTCCCCCACTCCCCTGCCCCGCCTCCCCCACTCCCCTGCCACGCCTCCCCCACTCCCCTGCCACGCCCCCCCACTCCCCTGCCACGCCTCCCCCACTCCCCTGCCACGCCTCCCCCACTCCCCTGCCCCGCCTCCCCCACTCCCCTGCCCCGCCTCCCCCACTCCCCTGCCCCGCCTCCCCCACTCCCCTGCCCCGCCTCCCCCACTCCCCTGCCACGCCTCCCCCACTCCCCTGCCACGCCTCCCCCACTCCCCTGCCACGCCTCCCCCACTCCCCTGCCACGCCTCCCCCACTCCCCTGCCCCGCCCCCATTTCCCTTTGTGCACAGCGCTCCTCACTTCCCGCCTGCACGCGCTGCCCCGGCTGTGCGCCCAGCATTCTCCTCCAATGCTGCAGCAGCACCTGCCATGCGAGCGGGGTTGGTGAAAGAGAGAGGAGGAGGCTGGTTCAAGCTTGCTGTGCTGCCATAGGGTTGTGTGGGGCACAGCGTGAGGGGCAGGACGTGTGCACCGCGGAGCATGCTCCTCGCCTCGCACACCCAGGCAGTGGGGAAGGGAGAGTCAGAGAGAAGGAAAGAAGGGTGCAAGGGTGGGGGGAAGCGTGGGTGACTGTGGGAGGGAGTGTAAGGGAGAGTGGGAGGAAGCGAGGGCGACGGTGGGAGGAAGCGTAGGCGATGAGAAAGGAAGAGTGGGGGAAGGTGGGGGAAAGCGTGAGCGACGGTGGGGGGGAGCGTAAGCGACGGTGGGCGGAAGCGTGGGCGACGGTGGGGGGAAGCGTGGGCGACGGTGCGGGGAAGCGTGGGCGACGGTGGGGGGAAGCGTGGGCAACGGCGGGGTGAAGTGTGAGCGACAGTGGGAGGAAGCGTGGGCGACGGTGGGGGAAGCGTGGGCGACGGTGGGCGGAAGCGTGGGCGACGGTGAGGGGAAGCGTGGGCAACGGCGGGGTGAAGTGTGAGGGACAGTGGGAGGAAACGTGGGCGACGGTGGGCGGAAGCGTGGGCGACGGTGGGGGGGAGCGTGGGCGACGGTGGGGGGAAGCGTGGGCGACGGTGGGGGGAAGCGTGGGCGACGGTGGGGGGAAGCGTGGGCGACGGTGGGGGGAAGCGTGGGCGACGGTGGGGAAAGCGATCGGGGACGGTGGGGGGAAGCGTGGGCGACGGTGGGGGGAAGCGTGGGCGACGGTGAGGGGAAGCGATCGGGGACATAAAAGTGCCGCCGTTGTGGGACACGACGACGTCGACGAGGAAGCGATGGGAGGGGAAAAGGGCGGACGGAAACGTAGGGCGAATGCGCCCTACAACTGGAGCTGAGGGCGTCGGAATGGGGTCATGACGGCAAGCAGGACAGGAAGTCACTGCAGGGCGGCGGGTAGTTGACTACCATGGAGAGGAAGGTGATGCATGCGGCAAACTGGCGTTTTGCGCGGTCGCGCAGGGGTTCGACGACGATGCAGAGTAAAAGGCGGGGCCATCGCACAGAATCTAGATTTTTTTGTGAACTAAGCTATAGCTCTATTGGCTTTCTGTTCTACCTCTGCTGGTAAACTGGGAGTTCCTCGTACCATACGACCTGAATTACAAAAAAATCAAACTGTGCACAGCCGCAGCCGTTATCTCTTGTGGAGGGAGTGGTTGGGGCTCTCGCCAACCGAACCTGTGCTGCTCTACGACTCACTGTTTTTCTGCGGGAAGTCATCTGGTAACCGGAGAGGCTCGGGAGAAAAACTGTGGGCTCGGGAGGCAAACTGTGCACAGTTTGCCTTCCCTTTTTTGTAATTCAGGTCTTGGGCTTTAACGTCACGCACTACGCACCGAGCAAAGCTTCCTTGACGAACTACAGAACTTTCCAGCCGCCACTACGTTATACCGCACAAAACCGTTACATAACTTTCTGTCAACATTTTCACAAAAGTTGTAGGTATATTATTTCCACAATAACAAACACTTCACTGTGCCCCGCTCACTGTCGAAATATAGTCACAAACGCGGACGTACCGACCCCCACCAAACCCCTCACAACTTTCCCGAAGCAACAAGAGCTCCCAATCCCTCCCCTGCAGTTTGTTCTCGATTCCTTTTTTTCAGACGTCCAGGTGAAAGCCCATGGAATCCAGTGCTGAAAAGTCCCGATTTTTGTAAATATAAGTTTTCTTTTGATATACGTATATATAAGTGTCCCCCCGCCACGAAAATGGTCAAGAAGCGGAAGGCGAAGAATCAGGGCGGGGCTGGCGACATGGACATGGGGGACGCCGCCGCGCCTTCCGCCGTGACATTCTCCGCGGGAGCCGCTAAGGACGTCGCAGCCGTCGGATTCTCCGCCGATTCAGCCTCCGCGGGAGGCGCCGCTGCATCCGGCGAGGAGGCGGGAGTTCCTACCGCTAGCGGCAACGCCATGGGTAGGTGGAAGATCAGAAGAAAGAAACGACACGGGGAGGGACAACATAACATTGACGTTGGCTTAGGAGGAAGGCTCGAGGAAACCCTAAATCTTGGACGATGACTAGTCTCGTCGCTCTTCGTCTTCCTCCTCCCCTCTCCCACGCCCCCCATCCCCGTCCCCCTTTCCCCCATGCCGCCCCTCTGACTCGAGCGAGGCTGCCCATCAACAGCCAAACAAGTCACTCCCCTGTTCCTCTGTGCCCTTCCCCCCTCCCTCTCCCCCCCCACGCTTCCCCTCCTCTCCTCCCCCCTCTCTCCCCCCCCCCCCCCCCTCCTCCCAACTCTCTCCGCCACCCCTCCTCTCTCTCCTTGGCCTCCCGTTCTCCCCGTTTCCCTCCGCATCTCTCCTCCCCCCATTCCCCGCCCTTTCCCCTCAGACACCAGTGAGACGATGGGGTTCACAGTAATCAAGGCGTCGGCTGATGGGTTCACGATTAAGGCGCACAAGTCACCCCCTGTGTGCCCCACCCTTCCGCCCCCCCTTCCCCCTCCCCTTCCTCCTCCCTCTTCCCCCTTCCTCCCCTCCCCCTCCTCCGCCCCTCTCCTCCCTTTACTAGACACGAGTGAGACGATGGGGTTCACAGTGATCAAGGCGTCAGCTGATGCCGCTCACACCACACCCGCTCTACCAGGCATAAGGTGAGCCGCCCCAGTCAGTGTGAGACTTGTCAGAGCACTGCTGCTGCTCTGCCCGCATGTGTGGTCCGCTCTACCACATGCGATGGTATGATGCGATGGTGTGGTGGGTGACTTCTGAGCCGACTCAAAAGTCACACGGTGAGCCCCCCCCATGCGTGTACCCCAGTCTGAGCCTTCTCAGAGCACCGCTGCTGCTCTGCCCGCATGTGTGGTCCGCTCTACCACATGCGATGGCATGGTGGGCGCATGCACATGTGTGGATTGTGCATGTGTGGTCGGCAAAGCTAGTTCCGGCTTGATAACAACTCAAACCACACCCGCTCTGTTGTTCGATACCGGGTGAGCTGCCGCCATGTGCACGGGCCATTCTCTCTGCCACACTCTCTGCAAACACCACACCTGCTCTACCAGGCATAAGGTGAGCCGCCCGCCCCCCCCCGCATGCGCGTACCCCAGTCTGAGACTTGTCAGAGCACCGCTGCTGCTCTGCCCCCATGCGTGTACTACATGCTTTGGTGTGGTGAGCCGCCCCCATGCGTGTACTACATGCTCTGGTGTGGTGAGCCGCCCCCATGCGTGTACTACATGCTTTGGTGTGGTGAGCCGCCCCCATGCGTGTACTACATGCTCTGGTGTGGTGAGCCGCCCCCATGCGTGTACCCCAGTTTGAGTCTTCACAGAGCACCGCTGCTGCTCTGCCCGCATGTGTGGTCCGCCCCAACTCATGCGATGGTCTGGTGGGCGCGTGCACATGTGTGGATTGTGCATGTGTGGTCGGCAAAGCTAGTTCCGGCTTGATAACAACTCAAACCACACCCGCTCTGTTGTTCGATACCGGGTGAGCTGCCGCCATGTGCACGGGCCATTCTCTCTGCCACACTCTCTGCAAACAGAGCGCATGCTGTTCAGTTGTATGCCCCTTGTGCCCTTATTAATCACATGCTGTTCAGTTGTATGCCCCTTGTGCGCTTATCAACCACATGCTCCTCAACCCACCTTCACTCACACTGACATACATCAACCGCCTCCTGCTAGTTTAAGTGCGTTAGGTATATCACTTTTATACCCAGTCATATGCAATCTCATTTGCTGAATTAACTGTCTGAATTCCAACCAATGCCGACACGCCACCTGGCAGGAAGAAGGGGGCTCCGGAGCGACGAGCCAAGTCGAGGAGGAAGCAGAAGCTGCTTGATAAGGCCCTTGCGATACGAGAGAAGACGGAGACCAAGGCACAGAAGCATGCTGCCAAGAAAGCACGCGTGCAGACACTCAAGAAGCTGTACTAGGAGGAGATTGGCCGTGTTTGTGCGCCTATAAAATAGACTGAAGAAGCTTCTCCAGGAAGGAAATGTTTCCAGGCAGGTACCCAGGCTGGTTCTCAGTAGTCGATCTGAAGCCGATCTAGCAGCAGGCTGTTGAGAACACTGTTTGAAAACATCCAGAGAGAAGACGAAGACTGTTTGAGGTGACGGGTATGCGTCGAAAAATACTTATTTTCTAGCTACATGATGTTCCACACCTCCCTACTGAATGTAGCGCTTACAGCTAAGCATCCTACAGTGCTGCAGTCACACGAATGATACTGGTATACGGCAACCTACATACAGTTTTGAATAAACATTCAACTGTACCCGAAGTACATTCAGACGCTAATGGAAGATACAGTCAGCAGCACCACTCTTCACCACCATTCAAAGTTCTCCAATCCTATACATCTTCTCCCATCACCATCTCCCTTCCAGTCACCGCCTCCCTTCCAAAAGCCCCGTCTTTTCGAGTCTAGCGAGGAGCGCCCCCACCGCCAGCAGGGGCAGCGGTCTGGGGAGCCCCCGGACGGCCACCCCTCCCTCCCAACACACCCAAACACGGACCCCCCTCCATCCCAGTCACCTCCTCTCCTCCTGTCTAGCGAGGAGCGCCCCCACCGCCAGCAGGAGCAGCAGTCTGGGGACGGCCACCCCTCGTGCGCGAGGCCTTGGCCTGCATCATCATCTCATCGTAGTTCTGGTGGGAGGGGGGGGGGGAGAAGGGGAGCGGGGTGGAGGGTTGATATACATAGCAAAGCGAGAGTCAACAACTCACGGCCCACCCTCTTTGGCTTGCATCATCAGCTCATCGTAGTTCTGACGGGTGGAGGGGAGGGTGGGGGTGGGGGAGGAGGTACGGGGGAGGGGTTATGTACATTAGAGGGAGGGTCAAAGAGTCATGGCCCGCCCTTGCCTGCATAGCCTTGGCTTGCATCATCAGCACATCATAGTTCTGATGGATAGAAATGAGAGAGGAGGTGATGTAAATTAGAGCTCAACGACCCACAGTCAGCCCTGCCTCCTGCTGCGACGTGCACACCCCAACCATGCCTGGGGCCTGGACTGTACCGCACCGCACTGCACTGCATTGCACTCAACCATCTTGACTTGCCCACCTTCTTCTCCATCTGCACGCTACGCGGAAAATGATTTTGTCACACACGTCATAGTCTATGGCCCCCTGGTGTGACGTGCATGCCCAACCACGCACCGCATCACACTGTACTGCACTGCACCGCATTGCACTGCACAGTACCGCACTCACCTTCTTCTCCATCTGCACGCCGCGCGACTCAATGATCTTATCACACACGCCATAGTCAATGGCCTCCTGCTGTGCCATGCACACCTCAACCCCACCTTGGGCTTTGACAGCACTGCACTGCACCGCACTGAACCTCACTATATTGCACAGCACTCACCTTCTTCTCCATCTGCACGCCGCGCGACTTGATGATCTTATCGCACACGCCATAGTCTATGGCCTCCTGGCCGCGCAGGTACTTGGGGCGCATGATATCATGATACAGCTCATCCCTCGACTTGCCCGTGCCGCGTGCCAACAGCTCAATGTAGTAATCCGTGTTGGCGTCAAGCTCCTTGGCCTGGATGGGAGGAGAGAGGGTTGAGAAGCAGGTATGAGAGCTGACTTGCCCGTACCCCGTGCCAGCAGCTCAATGTAATAATCCGTGTTGGCATCAAGCTCCTTGGCCTGCATGGGAGGAGAGAGGGAGGAGGAGGGAGTGAGAGCTAGTTGCCCGAGCCGCGTGCCAGCAGCTCGATGTAATAGTCCGTGTTGGCGTCAAGTTCCTTGGCCTGCATGGGAGGACGGCAAAGGGGGGGAAGCAACATGAGTCCTCTGGAAGTGCAGGTACTTGGGGCGCATGATATCATGATACAGCTCATCCCGTGACTTGCCCGTGCCGCGAGCCAGCAGCTCAATGTAGTAATCCGTGTTGGCGTCAAGCTCCTTGGCCTGGATGGGAGGAGAGAGTTGTAGTGGGGACGAGGGAGGGGGAAGCAGCAGCGAGAGGTGAGCTGCCCATGCATTGCACTAAGCACTCGATGTAGGAATCCGTGTTGGCATCAAGCTCCTCGTGTAGTGAGTCGATTTTTGAGTCGACTCAGAAATCGATGTAGTAATCCGTGTTGGCGTCAAGCTCCCTGGCCTGGATGGGAGGACGGCAGGGGGCCGTTCAGGGGAAGTAACAGAAGAAGGCTTTTACGACTGATCAAACTGAAAAAAAAACAACTTTCTTTTTGAGGGGGAGGCAGCCATGCGGGAAGTCATCAGTAAAAGCTAGCTCACGACTTGCAAAACTCAACACCTCACCTTGATCCACATGTCAATGGCGGCTCCGCTTGATTGGCTGGCTCTGGGTGCATAGAGCTTGGCTGTTGGGAGTCATAAGGTTGCACACACACATGCACACGCACAGGACACACATGCACCCATGCACCGCACACACATGCACACGCACAGGACACACGCACACATGGACACACATGCACCCACGCACCGCACACACACCCAAAGCAACATAGAATTAGGCTGTGCATTGCACGATCATAGCAGTGAAAAGGAAGCAGGCATTCAGTGCTCCCAGGCAAAGTTGGGAGAAGGAGAAAGGAAGCAAAATGCACTCCGCATTGGCCGGCACTCACTGACGGCGTTGGGCTGCACGGCCCTGTGGCCCTTGTCCCCTATGGCCAGCAGCATGGCCGCTAAGGCACACAGTAAAGAAAACACTCTAAACAACACACGTCTAGTCTAGCACGAGGCGGGAAGAAGAAGGGCACTCACTGACGGCGTTGGGCTGCACGGCGCGGTGGCCCTTGTCCCCAATCGCCAGCAGCATGGCAGCCTGTCCGAACGCCTGCCCGCAGTTCACCGTGTAGACCTTGGACTTGATGTACTGCGATGGGGCGACAAAGGGGGCGGGGGGGGGGAGGAGGGACAGGGGAGGGGTCCCATGAGGGAGTAAGAACGGAGAGGACAGACGAGGAGCAATGAGCCACTCCCTATGAGGCTTATGCCTGTCCGAACGCCTGCCCGCAGTTCACCGTGTAGACCTTGGACTTCACGTACTGTGTGTGATGGGGCAGATGGGGGACGGGGGCGGAAACAGGGGAGGGGTCCCGACAGGGAGTAAGAATGAATGGGGCAGAAGGGGAGAAACGAGCCAGGCCCTCGGTGGCTTATGCCTGTCCAAACGCCTGCCCGCAGTTGACCGTGTAGACCTTGGACTTCACGTAATGTGATGGGGCGACAAAGGGGGAGGGTGGGGTGTGGTATGGAGGGAGTCTGAATATCACTCAAATGCACAAATATATCAAGTGCAAATCACCGTGTAGACTGAACAAGCACATCACACACGGGAGCCACATTGGTTTCACACTCACGTTCATGGTATCAGTGATGGCATATGCCTCGGTCTCAAACCCCACGCTCTCGCGCTTGTCAATGGCACCTTAAAGTCAACTCACAAACAATGCCCCCCACCCAGCGCTCACATTCATGGTATCAGCAATGGCGTATGCTTCTGTTTCGAACCCCACGCTCTCGCGCTTGTCCTCCGTACTCTTGGCTCGACTGAAAAGGCAAAACCTTACACTATCACAATACATGACCCCCACCACCCAGCGCTCACGTTCATGGTATCGGCAATGGCATACGCCTCGGTTTCAAACCCCACGCTCTCGCGCTTGTCGTTCTGCGTGCCGGAGGAGTTGATGTAGAAGTAGATGGGTTTGGATGGGTTGTCGTAGTCCAGCCACAGCAGCTCCGCCACTATCAGCTCTGTGACGGCTGGGACGATCTGCAAGGGGGGAAAGGGAGGTTGGAAGGGTGGAGAGTGGTATGGAGGATATAAAAAGATTGTGGATCGGTTTAAAGGGGTTGTCGTAGTCCAGCAACAGCAGCTCTGCCACTATCCACTATCAGCTCTGTCACTGCTGGGACGATCTGGAGAGATGAGATGAATGAGGGATGAAGAGAGGTATGAAGGAGAAAGAAGGCGCGTAAAAGGGTATGGAGGGGTTGGAACCCACGCACCCACCCACCCACCCACCCACCCACCTAACCATACCCGTCCACCCGTCCATCCATCCATCCACTCACGGGCATGCCCAGGTAGCAGATACGAGCGTCCAGCAGCAGCGACGGCAGGTCGGGCGGCGCAGAGAGGCTTAGAGAGGTTCTGGTGGTGTGTATTGCTGCAACACACCCACGGTTTACACCCAGCACTCACGGGCATGCCCAGGTAGCAGATGCGCGCGTCCAGCAGCAGCGACGGCAGGTCGGGCGAGGCGAACCCAGGCAGCAGCACATGCAATCGTTCATGCTCACCCTGGGTTGAAGGTTCCTTACACATCATATACTCTCAGAAACGCCCACAGCTGAAACTACCATCCCACTCACGGGCATGCCCAGGTAGCAGATGCGCGCGTCCAGCAGCAGCGACGGCAGGTCGGGCGGCGCGGTCTTGGGGCGGCCGTTGCCGCCCAGCCCGCGGTACATGCTGACGCTCATGCTCAGCCGCGCCGCGGAGTTCTCTAGGCCCGGCAGCGACCACATGCCCGTGCCGTTGCGGTAGTGCGCCGCGGACGAGATGCTCGCCTGGGGAAAAGGGGAGGATTGGGGGAGAGGAGGATTGAAGGGAGAGAGCGAGATGGGTTCAGAGGTGACTCAGAAGCGGAGTTCTCTAGGCCCGGCATGGACCACATGCCCGTGCCGTTGCCGTAGTGCGCCGCGGATGAGATGCTCGCCTGGGCGGAAAGGGAAGGGAAAAGAAGAAGGGGGGGGGGGGGGGAGTGGGGGAAGGAGGAGAGGGGCGGAAAGGGGAACGAAAGGGGAACGGAAAGAAGAAGTGAGGGGAGAGAGATTGGAGCGGGCGGGGGGGCGATGTGACCAGCGGTGACCGGAGCAGATGAGTGGCAGATAGGATGCTAACCTGAAAACTCCCAAACATACAAACTCGCACACACACTCACACATACACACACGTACCTCGGTAACGGATTGCGATATCCGCGATACAGGGCTGTCCTCCGTCATGAGCATGCTCATCTGCGTGGAGTTCAAGCCATACAGCGACGCCGGCACGTTGCGAAAATTCTCCATCACTGCCGTCCGCGCAAGGAGTAACAACCGGAGCAAAGGGCAGAGGAAATAGCGGAGCGAAGATGGGGACGAAGTTAAGGGCAATAGTGTAGAGCGGGACGATGGACACAGACAGCTTTTGAGTCGACCCATGAGTCGGCTCATGAGTCGACAGCAGTGATGCGGCTTAGCACGCAGCGGGCATTCTCCATCACTGCCTTCGAAGCAGAACTTCGTTATAAGGTGATGTCATAAGGCTATATAACGTCAGAGTGGATGTGTGGGGGATGTGTTGTCACTTTTCCGGATTGTAAATCCTCGCTACCGCTTTAGATCGTATGATACCGCGCAGAAACGTTCTATGACGCCCTTGGATGACGGCAAATCCCGATCATTTGCACCATGGCCTAGCGATTAGAATGACACTATCCCTAAAGCAACGGTCTAGCTTCAAGAACATTTAAAATCATGCCTGTACCACTTCCGCACTCGACGATTCTCAATAAACAACTGCTCAGGTGCCGTAGGTAAACTTAACCGTCCATCTTTCACACCCGTGATCGCATATACCCGGATTCTTCTCAAAACTACCGAGCTAATCTTCCCAGGTGAAGGCACATCGAGTCATCCCCGTTACAAGCACGTCCAGTTGTAAGTACCATAGCACGAGAACACGTACATCCTTCCTTCAAGTGCCTCTCCTGAAACTGCTTCGGGACGTCCCTCATCGCAGCGCGTGCGACACCTCTCGCGACACGCTCGCGACCTTCGCAGCTCCGCTGCAAAATCGCAAGCCTCTGACCCTGGAGCAGCGACCCCTGAGAGAACCCCACGCGGCCAGCCGATGCACGCGAGTCGGAACGGAGCGACGCGGCAGGCGACGCGACAGGCGTCCTGACGGCGCCTGACACCCCTAAGGCGGCCATATCGCGGCGACTAACCAACAACAAGGGTATTGAGGTTGCGTCTGCAATAAAATCAGGAGCGGTTACGACGATCAGGGAGAGGTCGAAGAGGAGGGACTGAACGTTCACTTGGAGGCAGAGAAACTCGACATCAAGGTGGAATAAGGCCGTGAAAGGGAAAAGGCTGGAGGATACTAAATATTAGGGTTGCGGTTCCAGGGGGGTGGTACATCCATGGTCACCGAAGTTGTAATTTTGAAGAGATTGTAAACGGTTTCCTGTGTTTTAGAAAGGTATGCAACGGTTCGTGCCACAGCAGAGGTAATCCCCACGGGCTGGATTGGTGGGACGCGGAGAGGGACTCGGGGGGAAGCTGGGATGGGGGGCGAAACGACGTTTGCGAAGCAAGATGGGAGAAGATCGATGGCCGAGATTACGCTTCACATTCTCGAGAAGCACGAGATAACTGCCACGTCGCCGTCTCTCCTTCGATACATCCCGCTACAATTGTCTAGCCAAGTTATCCGTGTATGCACATATTGCTAGAGGTCAGCAGAAATCAGTTAACTAGATTAGTTAACCAAGGTTATCTAAAACTGCTTACCAAGCTCCACCTTCTTTAACATGCTAAGTGCATTGTGGAACATTCCATCAATTATGCCAGCAACCTGCAACCAAAGGAAACAATAGTCAGAAACGTGTAAGAAGCCGACAACATGCAATGCAACACCAACCATGTGAGCGACCATGATAGGCAAGGAGAGTGCATGTGAAACTAGGATACACACCGTGAAGACACCACCAATGATAGCACAGAGGTTCGTGATGAAGTGGAAGAAAGGACGCCTTGTCTCCACAATGAGAACCTGCAAGGGGAAGGGAGGCAACACGACTAGCAATGGTCAGACAGTTGGTTCAGCTACTGCAACACTGACCTGCCTGTAAGAATGCGTGTGTCTGGAACAAAAATACTGCCCGTAGGAATGCCATCAAATCTAAAGCACAAATAGAAACAGCACATTACTAACCTGCATGGGCGAGAGCTCATAGTGGAAGCGCGAGACGGGCACGGAGGGCGCCTGCAGCGTGTGGCTGTGCGCGGTGTAGTCATATGAGTGCAGCGAGCTTTCCTTGCGGGATACTCCCAAGGGATGCACCTCCGTCAACACTATCTGCATAAAGTGCTCGTGCTGTGGGGGAAGAGAGTAAGGGGGGAGAGAGTGGGGGGAGAATGGGAAGAGGAGGGGGGGTTGTGAACAAGGGTTGGATGGGTGAGGGCAAGTGAGAGTGGGAAGAAGATAGAAGAGGATGCACACTCTGTGAGCACATCTCCATGAAGTGTTAAAGTGACACACTGACACCAGCATACAACCCCATCTCAGTAACACTACACTATCGTTCCACTTACAATTACAACTAAACACCATCACGCATCCCCACTCACAGTCACATTGTCATGGTTGGAGTGAAACGAGTGCCCTTCGAGACACCCCACAGGCGCAGGCACATAGGGGCGCAGGCGCGCCACCAGCTCCTGCTTGCGGCGGGTGAGCTGGCGACCCCCTCTCAGTGACACACTGACACCACTCTACATCCCCCCCCACCCCACTTACAGTCACGTTGTCATGGTTGGAGTGGAAGGAATGCCCTTCCAGCCGCCCCACAGGGGCGGGTACATAAGGACGCAGCCGCGCCACCAGCTCCTGCTTGCGGCGGGTGAGCTGGCGGCCGAAGGAGAAGCGGTGAATGGAGTGCGTCATGTTCATCGTTGCGGCGTCAAACGAGTGCGCCGTGGAGTGAGCCGTTATCATCAGATTCCCCGGCACCTGTGCGTGGGGTGTGGGGAGGGGAGAGGAGATGAGGAGAAGCGGCAGATGGAGTGGGTCATGTTCATGGTGGCCGCGTCAAACGAGTGCGCCGTTATCATCAGATTGCCCGGGACCTGTGCGTGACGTGGTGAGACCGAGGAAGGTGGAGAGGGGAGGGGAGGTGAGATGGGGAGAGGGTGGGAAGTGGGAAGCGGCGAGGGCGCGGAGAGAGTGGGGAGGAGGAATGAGCTGGCAGCCAAAGGAGAGGCGGTGGATAGAGCGGAATTCCATTGAGAAAGTGACTTGTGCATCACTTTAGACATCAGCTCACCTTCTTGACGAGCACAAAGCCCTCGATGTTGCACCCGCCAGAGGCAGGAGCGCGGCGCTTGACGTGCTGGTGGCTGTCCTCCGCTGCTGTGGGACGCCCCACCGTGGCCGATGGCACCAGTGACTCCGCGAACTGAGAGGCAGGGGGAGGGGAGAAGAGGGAAGGTTGTTGTTGAAGGAAGAGCTTCCCCTTCAGCACTTATCGCTTGACGTGCTGATGGCTGTCCTCCGCTGCTGTAGGACGCCCCACCGTGGCTGATGGCACCAGCGACTCCGCGAACTGAGGGCAAGGGAGGCGGGAAAAAGGGGTTGTTGTTAAACGAGCTTCATCGGCGTGTATCACTTGACGTGCTGATGGCTGTCCTCCGCTGCTGTAGGGCGCCCCACCGTGGCCGATGGCACCAGGGACTCGGCAAACTGAGGTGGTTGGGGATCGCAGGAGGGATAGGAGGAGGGAGCGCAGGGGGGATGGGCGGTAATTTACTGGAAGAGAAACATAGGTGGCGCAGTGCAGAGGATTGGAACTACACACCAAGTGGAAGAAAGGAAAACATACAGAGGGGGTGGGTGGTCACAGGCAACAGCACAGGAGGCTCCAGTGATGTTGGGGAAGCATACAAGCGAGGAGATGGACAAAAGAGGCATGGAGGGAAAGGGAAACATACCGCAACAAGTGACTCGGCATCTCGCTCGCCATAGTACGACTCGTGGTCATGCTCCCCGTGCTCTCCATGCATGCTGTGCACGCATCATCACATGCACCATGCCACGGAGAAAAAAAACTGTAAGGCTCAGTCAACTCGAAAGATGTAGTATGACTCATGGTCATGCTCCCCATGCTCCCCATGCTCCCCATGCTCCCCATGCTCTCCATGCATGCTGCACAGTGCGCATTAGATGCCATGCCACAGGGAAAAACAACAGATCATGCACATAAGTTATACAGTGCCTCAACAAGGCTCATAAGCCATGCTTGCTCCCCATGCACGCTAGGCGGGTCAGCCTGGCAC
Source organism: Closterium sp. Naga37s-1 (assembly GCA_947471745.1). Taxonomy (NCBI): domain Eukaryota; kingdom Viridiplantae; phylum Streptophyta; class Zygnematophyceae; order Desmidiales; family Closteriaceae; genus Closterium; species Closterium sp. Naga37s-1. The sequence goes on along the minus strand of CANJKZ010000024.1, from coordinate 317,232 downwards.
AATGGTCAACCTACCCATAGGCCCCTTTGGCGCATGCACTCACTGCAGGTATGTGTCCGTGCACCTCGTTTGCTTCACAGTAAGAAGCACAAGGAGGTTACGCTACTGTAAAGCCGCTTTTGCTGCGTGCACTCACCGCATGTCCATGCCCTTGCGGTAGATCCGGATGGACGGGAAGCCCTGAATGTGATTGCTGCAGTGAAAGGGGAGGGGGGACGACAGAAGGCATGAGAGTGACGCATTTGGGATCACAGGAGATGCTTAGGAAACATTGTACATTCAGCAGCTTTTAGAAAAAAAAAGGCAACCGATGCTAACGGGGAGGCACACACGGCTCTAATGGCTCTGTGGAGGAGTAAAAGGGACTCACTCTCGGCACACGTCCTGGTAGATGGTGCAGTCGATCTTGGCGAAGCGAATGCGACCATCGTAATCGGGATGGTACCTGACGTAGAGAGAGGAGATAGAAGAGAGAAGCGAGAGAAGAGGAGAGGGGGGAAGGGGGAAGGGAGAGAAGATAATGAGAAGAGGGGGTGAGAGAGGAGAACAAGGGAAGCGAGGAAAATGCATGGACAAAGAGTGACACGAGGAGTCATACGCATGAACAGATGCGCGATGTGAGTGGGCAGGATAGTGAGTCCCTGCAGGCCGTACGCGGTACAAGAGGAGACTCCCCTACTGTCAATAGCTGGCAGAGTACCCTTTGACGACACGTCTCAGAGGGCAATGAGCCAGGTAGAGGAGAAACAAGGTGACTTCTCTCAAAGGACTTACTTGCGATTGAGGACAGTGGCAGCCTTCTCCCATGCAGGCTCCTGCAGGCGACACAGGAGGAGACGAGTGGATGGTTAGATTCATGTGGAGGGTGGGCGTGGGACGCGGCGAGGGGGTGGGCAGAGGCAGCACGGCTTCCAGTGCAAACAAGACAGTACTGAAAACTTGGTGACCCCCCGCCCCCCCCCCCCCCCACGACTGTCAAGCGAGGATATGCTGCAGCACTCTCACCAGTCTCTGGCACCAGGGGCACCAGGGGGCGAAGAAGTTGACCACGAGGATCTGGTACCTGCTCAGGGGGTGGGCAGCGGACACATGGGAGGAATTTTTAGGCGCCTCAGAAATCGTCTCACTTCACAAGAGTAACAGGGGCACCAAGGGGCGAAGAAGGTCACCACGAGGATTTGGTACCTGCTCAGGGGAAGCATAGCGGACACATGGGATGGGGGAGACCGCTATGTGCGGACCACGTAACAGCAACACAGCAGCATAAGTAATCTATACACACAGCGCAAACAGCCCAGCACTCAGGAGGACATAATGCTACAAATCCTGATGGGCGAAGTTCCAATTCAGCCACAGCCGCACAGCACCACTCACTCGTGGGCGAAGTGTTCGAAGTTGTCCTTGTTGAGCATGAGTGAGCCCACATACTCATGGCCGCCTCCGCCATCTTCCAGTTTTGAAACGTCTTACAACAGCCCAGCAGCACAGCACCAATCACTCATATGCGAGGTGCCAGCCCAACCAATCGCACGGCACCACTCCCAACCGCACCACTCACTCGTGAGCAAAGTGTTCGAAGTTGTCCTTGTTGAGCACGAGTGAGCCCACATACTCATGCCCGTCCTCCGCCATCTTCTGGTGCACCTCCTCCGTCGTCTCGTTGCTGTCCTCCCCGTGCTTCTCCGGCACGGGCAGCGGGTCCGGGTGGTGCTCCGGCCCCACCCAGTTGCCCGCCGCGTCGATGGGATACTTGCGGACAGTCTTGCTCAGGTTGTATCGCGCCTACGGGTGGGGGATGGGGGAGATGAGGGGGGGGTGGGAGGGGGAATGAGAGACGCCCTGTCCGGGACGGGCAGCGGGTCCGGGTGGTGCTCCGGCCCCACCCAGTTGCCCGCCGCATCGATCGGGTACTTGCGCACCGTCTTGCTCAGGTTGTACCGCGCCTGCCGGTGGGGGATGTGGGAGATGAGGGAGTGGGGGAGGGGGGGGAAGGGGCATGAGAGACGCCTCTCCGGCACGGGCAGCGGGTCCGAATGGTGCTCTGGGCCCACCCAGTTGCCTGCCGCGTCGATCGGATACTTGCGCACCGTCTTGCTCAGGTTGTACCGCGCCTAAGGGGATGGAGGGGATGGGGGAGATTGGGGGGGAGAGGGGTGAGGGGAGGGGGGAAGGAGCGGGATGAGGTGGGAAGGGGGAGTCGGAGATGCGTTGATGGGCTACTTGGGGGCGGTCTTGCTCAGGTTAAACCGCGCCTGGGCGGATGTGAGGCAGGAGGAATACGACGAGGCGTGACGAGGGGGATACTATTGCAAATGTGTGCAGGGCTCTCCCAAGACGGTATTGCGGTGTTTGGAATGAGCGATGTGGCGCTGTATGCGCGTGCCAGTGATGGTGCATCGCCGAATGAGCACCTTGATGAACATTGCAGGATGGCACTCGTGCAACTGACCAGATTCAGGCGAATTCACGGCGGAGTGAACATACATTCAGAGAAGATTCCAAACGGTATGAGAGCGTGAGAGCGGATTCAGGGCGGACTCAGGGCGGATTCAGGGCGGATTCAGAGCGAATTCAGGCCTTACAGTTCCGAGCACGTCGGTGACGTCGACTGACGCGAACTCACACGACAGCGCTGGGAAACTGCACGGGGACAGAATAGAAAACAGTTTCACGAATGGCAAAATCCACTGACAAATAAAAGAAAACGCGGTGACTGATTCGATACTGGTCGGTGAGTATACATGTGGAAATTCGGCATGTGACATAGAGGCAGCAGCGTTAGGCAGTGATCGCTGACCAGCCTCACCTGAAGTTGAAGTTTATCCGAAGCAGCTCGCCGTTTTGGCTCTGATCGACGATGACTTGCGTCGTGGTGGAGACTTTAAGAAAGCTGTTAAGCTCCTGAAAGGCAGAGAAGGTGAACGACAAAGGCCGGAAAACGTCTCTTGAGTGGAAAGCGAAGGTGAAAGCGGAAATATTAGCACGAAGGAAAAGGAGGAACGAGCTTAAGCTGCTGTCCAGTCTCCAGCTAGACTTAGTCAGCTCAGTCAAGAGAGAAATAGAAGCACGAAGCGACGTGGTTTCGAAGTCGTACCGCGACAAAGAGGAAGATCATGGTCGTCGCGGCTACGATCGAGAGACTCGCACCGGAGAACGAAGCCTCAGTGAGATCCCGAGGGATCTTCCTGCGAAAATGCAAGACGATAATATATAAAAAAGAAGCCTTCCTTAAGGTGAGAAAAATAGAGGATCCACCACGGCCGACTCGACATTGGCACACGATTGGTGACTACTGCCGTCATTGTCTCCGCTTCTACTCGCACCTGTAGAAATCTAACGCCTTGAGCTTCGCAAAGGTCGACATGGCTGCAGCACGTCGACGAAAACCGCAATGCTCCGGTCCGGGATGTAAAGCGGCGATAATATGCCGGCTGCCCGAGCACCTACACTACTGGATCGCCTAGATCCAACGAGACCGCTGCAAGCACAGGAAGTATGTTCCGAAGTTGCGGAGGAACTAATTTACGGCATGGGAGGGAGACTGGAGATTGGACTGACTGATGGAAGAAATCTCGGTGTAGAGAAACCTCGGAGTTGGTTTGTTCTATTGCAGGGAGCTCGTGTGTTTTTCAGATGCGATACAAGAGAAAATGAAGTTGAACGGTTAGAAGCGGAAACAAGAATGTACCTTGTAACGAGGACACCATGTTTTTTTGGCAGCAGAACAACCAGCCTGATATGCTCCTTGAGTTTGTCCTATGCTCACACCGTCAGCCGCCGCTCCACCGCATTTGCTTGTTCGATTGAAAGCATCAATATCAGAAGCTGACGATGGTCCAGTGAATAGCAATGCAAAGGCACGTCACAGAGCCTGAATAGCAGTGCAATAGCTGAAGAAACCATCCTAAATCCGCGAGCCTGAACCGCGCTTCAGAGATTTCTGGTAGCTGGATTTGTTGCGTGCGCTTTACGCCACTTTGAGATTAGCTTTTTTCTCTACCTCCCGCACGTGGCGTCCTCGAAGCAATCCCGAGGCGCCGTAACGCCCACATTTGACGCTTACACGGCCGTAGAGACGATTAGGAAGGCGATTAAGGACCGAGAAAGCGAGGACGGGAAGTGGAGGAAGGGAGAGGGTAAGAACGAGGGTCTTGATCGAGGCGGATTTGAAAAAGGGAGAAGCAAGAGGAGGCAAAAAGGGGAGGAGAAGGGGACAGGGGAGGAGAGGAAGGGGAAGAGGGGCGACGAGAAAGGGAAGCGGGGATGGCGCAGCAGGGAGGGGCCGGGCGGGGGGGAGGGCGCGGACCACCGCTGCAAGCGGGGGGAGGGCGCGGGGGAGGCGGAAGGGGAGGCGGACCGCAGCAAGCAGGCGGAACGGATCCCACGCCTGCTGCAATCACGTTCACTAAGGACCCCGTGATGGAAGACAAACGACCAAGGAAGATGTGAGTGGGGGAGGGAGGGGAGGGCGAAGAGTTGGCGAACAGTGGGCGAACAGTGGGAAGGGAAGGCACACGATCGCGCCTGCTGCGATCACGTTTACTAAGGAGCCGGTGATGGAAGACAAACGGCCAAGGAAGATGTGAGTGGAGGGGAAGGGGGAAGGGGGGTGGGTGGGTGGGTGCATGAAGAGGGAATCTGAGATCCCCGTAAGCAACCTGTCTCTTTCTGTGCCCATCACTCTCCCACCTTCTCCCCCATTCTTTTGAGTCTTTGGTTCAGTATGATGAGTGCACATGAGATGAGAGATTGAGGAGGAGAGTGCATGTTGGCTTCGTTTGACTTTTGAGTCGACTCAAAAGTCACCTCATCACTCTCCCACCTTCTCCCCCATTCTTTTGAGTCTTTGGTTCAGTATGATGAGTGCACATGAGAGATTGAGGAGAGTGCATGTTGGCTTGGCTCCGTTTCACCCCTCGCCCTTTCTCAAATTCACCCTCCGTTTTCATCCACCCTAACCCCTGGCAGCAAGAGTGTGCGGTTCAGCACAATGAGTGCGCACGAGATAATGAAGAGTGCGGAGGTGCAGATATCGGAGAGGAGTCTGTACCAGCTGCCAGAGCGCAAGCCCACGCCCTTCGGTGTGCTGGACCCTCGCCTGGTGAGTCAGTTTGAGTGTGCTGTGCTGTGCTTGATACAAGGTGGTGAGTGCTGGCGAGATAATGAAGAGTGCGGAGGTGCAGATATCGGAGAGGAGTCTGTACCAGCTGCCAGAGCGCAAGCCCACGCCCTTCGGGGTGCTGGACCCTCGCCTCGTGAGTCTGTGTGCTGCGCTTTGTTGACCCTCGCCTGGTGAGTGAGTGCTTCAAGGCTCGTGCGTGTGCGATGCTGCTCACTCACGAGCCTCTGATCAGCCTTTGATTCAAGACTGGAGAGCGTGCTTGAGTTGCCAGGAGTTTGTTCTGAGAAGAGATACAACAACACTGGGTGCCCCTTTTCCCTTTGTCTCAAGAAACAATTCCACGTGCGATTGTGTCACCCGTTGTTTCTGCACACAAACAGGGGACGACGAGCAAGAAGGGCGAGTGCTCAACCTGTAACGGCACGCTGCAGGACTGTGCGGGGCACTTTGGGTACATTCGCCTGGAGCTGCCGGTGTACCACATGGGGTACTTCAAAGTCATCCTCCTCATCATGCAGTGCATCTGCAAGGTAGGTGGGGAGTTTCCACTGGGGACCAGCTATGACCGGTACTGCCAGTGCTAGGTGCTTGGCATTGCTGCAGCAAGCAGGGCACTTTGGGTACATTCGCCTGGAGCTGCCTGTGTACCACATGGGGTACTTTAAAGTCATCCTCCTCATCATGCAGTGCATCTGTAAGGTAGGTGGGACTGGGTATGACCGGTACTAGTAGGTTCTTGGTGGTATGGTAATACAGCAGCAAGTGGGGCACTTTGGGTACATCCGCTTGGAGCTGCCTGTGTACCACATGGGGTACTTCAAAGTCATTCTGCTCATCATGCAATGCATCTGCAAGGTAGGTGGCACTGGGGGATGATGAAATGCATGTGTATTGCATCGCATGGATTACACCTACTGTTCAGCTGCCTGTGTACCACATGGGGTACTTCAAAGTCATTCTGCTCATCATGCAATGCATCTGCAAGGTAGGTGGCACTGGGGGATGATGAAATGCATGTGTATTGCATCGCATGGATTACACCTACTGTTCAGCTGCCTGTGTACCACATGGGGTACTTCAAAGTCATTCTGCTCATCATGCAATGCATCTGCAAGGTAGGTGGCGCTGGGGGATGATGAAATGCATGTGTATTGCATCGCATGGATTACACCTACTGTTTAGCTGCCTGTGTACCACATGGGGTCCTTCAAAGTCATTCTCCTCATCATGCAATGCATCTGTAAGGTAACTTGGTGATCGGCTATGGTGAAATGCATACTTTTTTGTCTTGCTCCACCAATGTTTCAGCTGCCTGTCCACACCGCATCACACCACATTAAAACCCACCCCACCCCCCACCCCACCACACTCCACCACACCACTCCACCACACCACACCACACCACACCACACCACACCACACTGCACCGCACCTCACCACACCCCACTTCTCAGAACTGTGGGCGCATTCTGCTGAGCGATGAGGAGCGGCGGCAGTGGCTGAAGAAGTTCCGGCACCCGCGGGTGGAGGTGCTGCAGAAGAAGGCCATGGTGAAGCGCGTTTCAGAGCGGTGCAAGCGCACCAGGATGTGCCACTACTGCGGAGACCACAACGGTGAGTTGATTGGGTTTCTGTGCGTGAGGACTGGGTTTCAGTTCCGTGCGTGAGGCTTGGGTTTGCTGCGTGTGCCGTGAGGCGAGGCCTGGAGGTGGTGAGGCGCATGGAGGCTCACAGCAGCAGCAGCAGCAGCAGCAGCAGCAGCAGCAGCAGCAGCAGCATCCACATAAACCAGAAACTTTGAACCCTGAACCCTGTACCCCATCCTTTTCCGCCTTGCAGGCACGGTGAAGAAGCTGACTGGCACGCTGAAGCTCTCTCACGACAAGTACGGCAAGGATATGGACGCCAAGGACGATGTGGTGAGGCGCATGGAGGCACACTGCAGCAGCAGCAGCAGCAGCAGCAGCAGCAGCAGCAGCAGGAGCCATATAAACCAGAAGCCCCAAACCCTGGACCCTGAACCCCGAACCCTGAACCCCATCCTTTCATGCATCGCAGGCACGGTGAAGAAGCTAACGGAAACACTCAAGCTATCCCATGACAAGTACGGCAAGAACATGGACGCCAAGGACGAGGCGATGGCAGTGCACGGTTGTCAGTCGGCACGAGATGGATCCCCGGAACCATAAACCCCTGTTGAACCCCGTGTCTTACAGGCAGCGTGAAGAAGCTAACGGGAACACTCAAGCTATCCCATGACAAGTACGGCAAGGATATGGACGCCAAGGACGATGTGGTGCGGCGCATGGAGGCAGCGGTGGAGGCGAACAAGGAGATAGCGCAGCACTCGAGCAAGGTGGCGGATGACCTCAACCCCGTGAGGGTGCTGTGGCTCATGGAGCGCATGCTGGATGAGGTGAGGACTGTGGTCAGGGGTCTTCTTGAGCTTGAGCCGTTCCCTAGAGTATGAGTCGCCGCGCAGCACTCGAGCAAGGTGGCGGATGACCTCAACCCCGTCAGGGTGCTGTGGCTCATGGAACGCATGCTGGATGAGGTACGGGATTTGAGACGCCTCAGAACGTTTGATTAATATGAAGGGTCTCGTTAAGCGAATTGCTCTGCTCTACCCTGCCTGCCCTGCTCTGCCTCACATCCCCTCATCGCCCCTCTTCCTCTCCCCCCTCCTCTCCCTCGTGTCCCACCCAGGACTGTGAGCTTCTAGATCTCTACTACCGCCCAGAGCGCCTCATAGTGACCCACCTGTCCGTGCCCCCGGTGGCCATCCGGCCATCGGTGGTGATGGAGTCAGCAGCAGGGAGCAACGAGGACGATGCGACGATGAAGCTGGCGGTGATCATTGAAGTCAACAGCGCCCTTAGATTGGGCATTCAGAAGGGACTGCCCATGCCCAACCTCGTGGTGAGCCCAGGGTTCTGGCGCTTTGGATGGTTCGGGGTTTCGGGTTTGGGGCTGGGGCTTATGGGTTGGGGGGTGGCAGCAGCGGCGGGGAGCAACGAGGATGATGCGACGATGAAGGGCGGTGATCATTAAAGTCAACAGCGCGCTCAGACTCGGCATTCAGAAGGGGCTGCGGCCCATGCCGAACCTCGTGGTCAGTGCCGGGTTTCAGTGTTCAGGTTCGAAGGGTTTCGGGTTCAAGGTTTCGAATTTGGGATTTTGGGATGGCAGCAGTAGTGGGGAGCAAAGAGGATGATGCGGCCACGAAGTTGGGCAAATTGCTTCCTCCATGCATTTCCCACCTCTCCCACCCATCTCTCTTTGCAAATCTGTATCTTCAAACAGGAGAACTGGGACTTTCTGCAGCTCCAAGTGGGGCTCTACATCAACTCGGAGCTCCCGGGCCTGCCGCTGGCAGCGCAGCCCACCAACAAGCCGTGATGCACGTCTCACCTCTCCCCGTCTCTCTCTTTGCAAATCTGTTCCCTGAAATCCTTTCTCTGTCACAGGAGAACTGGGACTTCCTGCAGCTGCAAGTGGGACTCTACATTAACTCGGAGCTCCCAGGGCTGCCGCTGGCAGCGCAGCCCACGAAGCCAACGCGGGGGTTCGTGCAGCGGCTGAAGGGCAAGCAGGGGCGCTTCCGACAGAACCTGTCCGGCAAGCGAGTGGACTTCAGCGGCCGTACCGTCATTTCCCCCGACCCCAACCTCAAGATCTCCGAGGTGGGCAGAGGAGCAGTAGTACGGAAATGGCATTCGTGAGGCACCTGAAAAGCTGCTAGTAGCGCAGCCCACGAAGCCAACAAGGGCAAGCAGGGGCGCTTCCGGCAGAACCTGTCGGGCAAGCGAGTGGACTTCAGTGGCCGTACCGTCATCTCCCCCGACCCCAACCTCACTCCTCTCCCCCACCTTACCCCCTTCCATGACACTCTGAACTGAATCACCCCAGGTGGCAGTGCCCATGCACATGGCGCAGCTGTTGACGTTCCCCGAGGCGGTGAGCCGACACAGGTCGTGCCAGCACTCACTCCTCTCCCCCCCCCTTACCCCCTTCCATCACCCTCTGAACTGAATCACCCCAGGTGGCAGTGCCCATGCACATGGCGCAGCTGTTGACGTTCCCCGAGGCGGTGAGCCGACACAGGTCGTGCCAGCACTCACTCCTCTCCCCCCCCCTTACCCCCTTCCATCACCCTCTGAACTGAATCACCCCAGGTGGCAGTGCCCATGCACATGGCGCAGCTGTTGACGTTCCCCGAGGCGGTGAGCCGACACAGGTCGTGCCAGCACTCACTCCTCTCTCCCCCCCCTTACCCCCTTCCATGACCCTCTGAACTGACCCACACCAGGTGGCAGTGCCCATGCACATGGCGCAGCTGTTGACATTCCCCGAGGCGGTGAGCCGACACAACATCCACAAGCTACGGCAGCTGGTGATCAACGGCACCGCCAAGTACCCCGGGGCCAACTTCGTGCTCTACCCCAACGGCAACAAGTGGTGAGTGAGTGAGATGGTGCTCCTCAGTGTGTTCTATGTCTGATGCACAGTGTGATCCGTTGGGTTGCCTCAAGGCAGCTGGTCATCAAGGGCACCGCCAAGTATCCCGGGGCCAACTTCGTGCTCTACCCCAACAGCAACAAGTGGTGCGTGCTGTGCTCCTTGGGAGAGTTACCATCAAAAAGAAAAAGGGAAAGAAAATGTGAAGCTCATCAATGGGAGCAATGAGGGTAGGGAGCAGGTGTTATGAGCTCATGCCCCACTTTTCACTCTTGATTTGCCATCTGGCGAATAGTGATATGGTGCTGTTGTGGTGCTGCCTTGGTGCTGCACTCACTCGCCTTGTCCCTCACTCATGCCGGTTGGCCAGGTTCCTCAAGTACGGGGACAGAAGGCGCGTGGCAGCAGAGCTCAAGTACGGGGACAGGAGGAGAGTGGCAGCAGAGCTCAAGTACGGGGACATAGTGGAGAGGCATCTGGAGGACGGCGATATGGTGCTGTCTCCTTCTCATACATGCCTATCCCCATGCCCATTCCCATGCTTCACCCACACCCCCACCGATGCCCCTTCTCATCCCAGGTTCTTGAAGTATGGAGACAGAAGGCGAGTGGCAGCAGAGCTCAAGTACGGGGACATAGTGGAGAGGCACCTGGAGGACGGCGATATGGTGCTATTCAACCGCCAGCCCAGCCTTCATCGCATGTCCATCATGTGCCATCGGGTAGGGTGAAGTGTGGGTGGGGTGCATGGGTGATGTGTTATGATGTGATGCTGTGTTACTACATGGGGGAGGGCGATATGGTGCTATTCAACTGCCAGCCCAGCCTGCATCGCATGTCCATCATGTGCCACCGGGTAGGGTGCCGCTGCATGGGTAATGCTGCTGCATGGGTAATGCCGCTGCACGGGTAATGCTGCTGCACGGGTAATGCTGCTGCATGGGTAATGCCGCTGCACGGGTAATGCTGCTGCACGGGTAATGCTGCTGCACGGGTAATGCTGCTGCACGGGTAATGCCGCTGCATGGGTAATGCTGCTGCATGGACGGGTGTGTGGGTGATGTGATGTGAGGTTACTTGATACGGGAGGGTGTGTGAGGCGGCAACTGGAGGATGGCGACATGATGCTGTTGGGGTGCATGCGAGGGGTGCACGCGAGGGGTGCTTGGGTGGTTCTGCTGCAGGTTATCCCCTTCTCCTCCTGTTTCCCCCTGCTCCCCACTCTCTTCCCTTTTCATCTCCCCTGAGCGAGGGTGATGCCATGGATGACTCTCCGCTTCAGCGAGAGTGTGTGCAATCGCCGCAATGCAGGCTTTTACAGTCCTTAACACCTACCCTTTCCTCCCCTCCCCCTCCCTCACCGCGCATAAATTGCAGGCGCGGGTTATGCCGTGGAAGACACTGCGTTTCAACGAGAGTGTGTGCAATCCGTACAATGCGGATTTCGATGGTGACGAGATGAACATGCACGTGCCGCAGACCGAGGAGGCCAGGACTGAGGCGCTGCTGCTCATGGGGGTATGTGCGGCGGTTCAGTGTGTTTTCATGCGGTTCGATGCGTTTTATGAAGCGGTCGGGTTTTGGCAATGTACTGTTGCGACATTTTTGGTGATACAGCAAGCCAACAATCTCTGTTTCTTCCTGTCCTCTCCATCTATCTCCCTCATATCCCTCACTTGAAGAACAATCAGTGTACGTACGGCCAATAACCAGCACATTCTTAGGGTGTTTTATGCATCTGAAAAATATATTCACCTCTCCAGTCCCTATCCTGCTCCTCTCCATCCATCCCTCTGCTCCTCTCCACCTGACATCCTTTGTGGAGAGCATCAACCTGTGCAAGCCCAGGAACGGTGGCATCCTTGTGGCTTTTGAGTCGATATGAGCATCCTTTCCTTCTCTCTGCCTTGCACCGACTTCTGTGTTTAACGTGCCTTTCGGTCAGGTGGAGAACAACCTGTGCACGCCCAGGAACGGCGGCAACCTTGTGGCCTCTGAGTCGATCCAGACCTCATCTCGTCTCATCTCCATCCATCTCTCTGCCTTTCACCAATCTCTCTTGATGCACCTGTCAGGTGGAGAACAACCTATGCACGCCCAAGAACGGGGAGATTCTCGTGGCCTCCACTCAGGACTTCCTCACCTCCGCCTTCCTCATCACCAGACGGTACACTGCCACTCTTACTTCCCCTCTCCAGTTGTGCTCGAAACCCGCGTGGTATGGTATGATTCCTACCTCTCTTCAAACATTTGACTTCCTCACCTCCGCCTTCCTCATCACCCGCCGGTACACTGCCACTCTTGCTTCCCCTCTCCACTTGTGCTCATAACCGCGTGGTGTGATTCGGACATCCAACCTCTCTTCGGACATTTGCCTTCCTCATTTGAAGTTGAACCTTCACCCCCTGATCCGGCCCATCCTCCCCATCGCCCAACCCATCCCGTTACTGCTCCCAGGGACACTTTCTACGATCGCGCCTCCTTCTGCCTGCTCTTCTCCTGCATGACAGACGGGGCGATGCATGTTGACAACCCACGGGCCCCCTCACACCCATGCCACCCCTCATTTTACCCCTTCCCTCTCCTCTCACTCCCCTCAATTCCCATTTGCACCCCCAGGGACACCTTTTACGACCGAGCCTCCTTTTGCCTGCTGTGCTCGTACATGACAGACGGAGCCCTGCAAGTGGACATCCCCACGCCCGCACTGCTCACACCTTTCAGCCCCCCTTTTCCCATTCAATGATCAGCCTTCCACTACCCCCCACCTTCTGTCCTCCTCCCAACCCCCCCAGAGACACCTTCTATGATCGAGCGTCCTTCTGCCTGCTCTGCTCGTACATGACGGACGGGGCCATGCAAGTGGACATCCCCACGCCCGCACTGCTCAAGCCCATCGAGCTGTGGACGGGCAAGCAGCTGATCGGCGTGCTCGTGCGCCCCTCCGCGCACGACCGCGCGTTTGTCACTCTCGGCGTGCCCCTCAGTCAACTCAACCTAGAAGCCTTCCCTTCTCATCTCCCCTCCCTCTTCTCCTCCCGCCTCTCCCACTCCCTCCCCCCACCCACCCCTTCCTTCCAGGGACACCTTTTACGATCGAGCGTCCTTCTGCCTGCTCTGCTCGTACATGACAGACGGGGCCATGCAAGTGGACATCCCCACGCCCGCACTGCTCAAGCCCATCGAGCTCTGGACCGGCAAGCAGCTCATTGGCGTGCTCGTGCGCCCCTCCGCGCACGACCGCATCTTTGTCACGCTCGGCGTGCCCGAGAAGACCTACACCAAGAAGGGCGGGCCCTTCTGTGTGAACGACGGGTTCGTGTTCTTCCGCAACAGCGAGCTGCTGTCGGGGCAGCTGGGGAAGGCCACACTAGGTGAGCTTAGGCGGCCATTCAGATGTCTATGTTTCCACCTGGTAGCCAACCTCCCTCCTGTCCGACACCGAAAACGGCGGCCCGTTTTGTGTGAATGAATGATGGGTTTGTGTTCTTCCGGAACAGCGAGCTGCTCTCGGGGCAGCTGGGGAAGGCCACGCCACGCTAGGTGAGCGTGCTGGCATGTTTGAGAATGTTCAGGGTGGGTGTGCTGGAGGAATAGACCTACAGCTCGAAGGGCAGGCCCTTCTGTGTGAACGATGGGTTTGTGTTCTTCCGCAACAGCGAGTTGCTGTCGGGGCAGCTGGGGAAGGCCACGCTAGGTGAGCTTAGGCAGTCATACAGGCAGACAGGCAGACAGGCACACAGGCACACACGCACACAAGCGCATTGAAGCAGGCAATATCTCCCCGGTGTCACGCATCTAATTTGAGCTGCTGTCAGGACAGCTGGGGAAGGCCACTCTAGGTGAGCTCGAGCCTATCCTTCCCAAGGCCTGTGAAAATGTAGAAGCAGTCAGCCAGCCAGGAATATATTTCTGTACATTCATCAAGGCGTGAGTTTTGACACGTCTCAGAACTCTTTTGAAGAGACCTTTCAAAAGAAGAGGAAGGCAGCAATCAAAGTCCACTCATCACTACCTTCTCCTCGGCTGTGTGCGTGTGTGCAGGCAACGGCAGCAAGCAGGGCCTGTTTGCGCTGCTCATGCGCGAGTACTCGGCGCAAGTGGCAGCAGTGTGCATGAATCGACTCGCCAAGCTCAGGTGAGAGGAGAGGGGGTGGGAAGGGGGGTTGGGGGATGAAAGGAGGGGCGGGGAAGAGATGAGAGTGTTGGAGTTGACTGGTGTGTACTCGGCGCAAGTGGCAGCTGTGTGCATGAACCAACTCGCCAAGCTCAGGTGAGAGAGGAAGGGGGGTTGGGGTGAGAATGAGTGGAGAGGAATTTTGAGTTGGACTCTTGGAGTACTCACCCATTCACTTCGGCGCAAGTGGCAGCAGTGTGCATGAACCGGCTTGCCAAGCTGAGGTGAAAGAGGAGGGTGAGGTGAGTGGGTGAGGTGAGAAGGCGGCAAGAGAGCGAGGTGATGTTAGGGGGAAAGGGTAGAGTCTGCATGAAACATTGAAGAACCTGCACAAGCAGCCGTCGCGTCGTTCTCCTCTCTCCTTCCCCTTTTCCCTGATGCCTCCTCCCAATGCACACAGCGGATCAGCAACCACGGGTCTCATCACTACCCTCCCTCCCTCCTTCTCATTCTCCCCCCCCTCCGCGTCCCTTCCCCCTCCTCTCTTTTCCACCCTTGTTCACCCCCACAACTCCGACAAACCCCTCCCAGTGCGAGGTGGATAGGCAACCACGGGTTCTCCATCGGGATAGACGACGTGCAGCCGTCCAAGCATCTGTACGCGGAGAAGCAGAGGGCGGTGGAGGAGGGGTACGATGCTTTTCCCTCCGCTCCACTCCCCTCCCCTCCCAACCCCCCCCCCCCCAGTGCGAGGTGGATTGGCAACCACGGGTTCTCCATCGGGATAGACGACGTGCAGCCGTCAAAGCATCTGTACGCGGAGAAGCAGAGGGCGGTGGAGGAGGGGTACGACGCGAGTCTGCGGCACATCCAGGCGTTCAACGAGGGCCGCCTGACTCTGCAGCCCGGATGTAACCCCGCTCAGACCCTCGAGGCGAATATCACCGGCGAGCTGAACCGGATCCGAGAGGAGGCCGGGAAGGTGAGCCAGGGGAGAGGAGGGGAATGAGGGGAGCAAAGGGGGTACGACGCGAGTCTGCGGCACATTCAGGCGTTCAACGAGGGCCGGCTGACTCTGCAGCCCGGGTGCAACCCCGTCCAGACTCTCGAGGCGAATATCACCGGGGAGCTCAACCGGATTCGAGAGGAGGCCGGGAAGGTGAGCGCGTGAAGGGACAAGGCTGGATCCTGTATGAAAACTGTGGTGAGCAGGGGGAGCAAGGCGCATGCGTTCAACACTGCAGCCCGGGTGCAACCCGGCTCAGACCCTTGAGGCGAATATTACCGGGGAGCTCAACTGGATTTGAGAAGAGGCCGGGAAGGTGAGGGGGGGGGGGGGGGGGAGGGGAGTATGAGCGTTGATAGGCTAGTCTACATGTGATTTGCTTGATTTGCGAAATGATCAGTTGGGGAGAGGGTCAATCGAACCTCACAGCTCCTGAAGCCAGCCAACCCCCCTCCCTCCCCTCCCTCCCCTCCCTCCCGTCGAACCATTGCACCATTGCATGTGACTCTTCGCGAGCTGCATTGGCGCAGCAGCCCACGCAGTGACTTTTGAGTCGACTCAAAAGTCAGCCAACCCCCCCCCCCTCCCTCCCCTCGAACCATTGCACCATTGCAGGTGTCTCTTTGCGAGCTGCATTGGCGCAGCAGCCCACGCACGCATCATGCCACGATGCGGCTTTAAGGGGTCCAAATGAGCACCAAGGTCAACAAAAAAGAGGACGGAGAGAGGTTTAAATCATGTAGCACAGAACCTCCCCCTCCCCCACGCCCCTCGCCCCTCTCTTTCTCCCACACCCGCCCAGGTGTGTCTGCGGGAGCTGCATTGGCGCAACAGCCCGCTCATCATGTCGCAGTGTGGGTCCAAGGGGTCGCCCATCAACATATCTCAGATGGTCGCCTGTGTGGGCCAGCAGTCCGTGGGCGGCAAGCGAGCGCCTAACGGCTTCCTCCACCGCTCCCTGCCGCACTTCCCCCGCCACGACCGCTCGCCGCAGGTGTGTGGTGCGGTGCTGCTGGTGTGTGGTGCGGTGGTGCGTGGTTGTCTGTGGTATGGTGAAGGACCTCTGTAGGCGTGTAGCACAGTCTAGTGCAGTGCTGTGCTGTGCCCAGTGCAGCACACTGTATATTTTTTTCACCCTGAACTGTGCGCCATGCAGCATAATTGCGCCACATTGCACCACATTGCACCACATTGCACCACATTGCACCGCACAGATTTGGCGTGTACCTATAGGGAAGTTCTGAGATTCCGTGCTCCCTGTTCAGCTCATACTCAACCTTCCCATTCCCTCTGCCCCCTCGCCATTTCCGCACCACTACTGCCACCACACCATCACCACAACTGCAGGCGAAGGGCTTTGTGGCAAACTCGTTCTACAGCGGGCTCACACCCACGGAGTTCGTGTTCCACACCATGGGCGGCCGAGAGGGTCTCGTTGACACTGCTGTGAGTGCCCCTCCCTCCGCCCACATCCTTCTCCTCACCTCCGTAGTCCTTACTACTCTCATGCACGCAACTTGCTTGCACTGACACCCACGGAGTTTGTGATCCACACCATGGGCGGCCGGGAGGGTCTCGTTGACACTGCTGTGAGTGCCCCTCCCTCCGCCCACATCCTTCTCCTCACCTCCGTAGTCCTTACTACTCTCATGCACGCAACTTGCTTGCACTGACACCCACGGAGTTTGTGATCCACACCATGGGCGGCCGGGAGGGACTCGTTGACACTGCTGTGAGTGCCCCTCCCTCCGCCCACATCCTTCTCCTCACCTCCGTAGTCCTTACTACTCTCATGCACGCAACTTGCTTGCACTGACACCCACGGAGTTTGTGATCCACACCATGGGCGGCCGGGAGGGACTCGTTGACACTGCTGTGAGTGCTCTCTTCCTCTGTGTGCCCCTTCCACTCTAGTCATCTTTGACGTTTCTTAAGATGCCCGCACCTGCTGTAGCGTTGCCCGTCTGCTCTCTGCTCTTAAAGCCTCTCCAAGAGATTCGTTGTATTAGTCGTTGTCCACAACTGCACCCTGTTGCAGGTTCGCATTCGGACACCTCCACTCTCTTATTCTCCCCTTCCCCCATCGTCAATCAATCCTCCCACCCACCCACCATGCCCCGGATTGCATCCTACCTCACTGCTCCACCCCCCTCCTCCCCCCTCATGTGAATCCCCAGGTGAAAACAGCAGAGACGGGGTACATGTCGCGGCGGCTGATGAAGGCGCTGGAGGATCTATCAGTGGCGTACGATGGCACGGTGCGCAACGCCAGTGGAGGCATTGTGCAGATGCGGTACGGCGATGATGGCATGGACCCCGCCCACATGGAGGGCAGCGATGGAGGGGCGCTGAATCTGGATCGAACCTTCACCACGTGCCAGGTGGGTGGCGGGTGGGAGGTGAGGGGTTGGGAGTGGGGGGTTGGGAGTGGGGGTTTGGGAGGTGGGGGGTTGGGAGGTGGGGGGTTGGGAAGTGGGGGGTTGGGAGGTTGGGGGTTGGGAGGTTGGGGGTTGGGAGGTTGGGGGTTGGGAGGTTGGGGGTTGGGAGGTTGGGGGTTGGGAGGTGGGTTGGGCAGGAGGAACGCGAGTGGAGGCATCGTGCAGATGCGGTACGGCGATGATGGCATGGACCCCGCGCACATGGAGGGGAGTGATGGAGGGGCTCTGAATTTGGATCGCACATTCACCACGTGCCAGGTGGGTGGGTGGTGGGAGGATGGGAGGACAGGAGGATGGCTGAAGGGTACAAAGCTCCTTCGTTCCCCCTCTCCGCTTTTGACTCTCCTTTTTCACACTTTTTTTTCTCTCTCCCCTTTTACTCTTTTTTTTCTCTCTCTCCCCATTTCACTCTCCCCTTTTACTCTCCCTTTTCACTCCCCCACTGTTCTCTTCCCCGCTCTCTTTCTTGCCCCCTCCCGCTCCCCCCTTTTTCTCGTCCCCCTAACTCCTCCTCCCGCTTACACCAGGCCCTACGCCCCATGCGCAGCGACCCCCCGCTCTTCCCCGACGAGATGCGCACGCACATGCAGACAAGATTCGCCGCCCCGGAGTATGCCGACCCGGAGTCAGAGGGCGGGTGCTCCACGCGGTTCCGAGACTCGGTACTCGGCTTTCTGGACAAGCAGCTGGGGGCGATCGAGGGCACACTGCGGCGACTCGGGATACCGGTTACCAAGGAGGAGGCGGAGAGAGGAGGGAGGGAGGGAGAAGGGGAGGGAGGGAGGGGGGAGGGCGAGGGGGATGCTATGGAGGTGGAGGGGAAGGATGGGAAGGAGGGGGAGGCGAGTGCGGGTACTGGAAAAGCGGAGGGGGAGGGGGAGGGGAAAGAAAACGGGGAGGGAGAAGGCGAGGGGAAGAAGGAGAAGGTGCTAGAGAGAGGGGTGGCTGAGAAGGTGGCTCGGAACCTGTGTGGGGTGACAGCCAAGCAACTGCAGGTGAGACGGCGGGAAGTAGCATAACATCTCAACAACACCCCCCTTGTTTCCTCTCCAGCAATGGGGGCATGCTGTATGAAGTAGTGTGTCTCTCCCGTTTCGCCCTATATGACTCTCATCCACTTCATTCTCCGCCTCCCTCGTGTCCCTTCCCCACCCTCAACCCCATCCCTTCCCCATTTGTTCCTGGACACGTGCATTCGCCGCTACCAGTCAAAGCACATGGTAGTGGGGGCACAGCAGTGGGGGCCATTGGGGCACAGCAGTGGGGGCCATTGGGGCACAGCAGTGGGGGCCATTGGGGCACATTCGATCTTCTGTCTTCTCTTTCCCCTCCCCTTCCCCAACAACACACCTTCCCCAGCTATTCCTGGACACGTGTATTCGCCGCTACCAGTCAAAGCGCATGGAACCCGGCACAGCAGTGGGGGCCATCGGGGCACAGTCCATAGGCGAGCCGGGCACGCAGATGACTCTCAAGACCTTCCATTTCGCCGGTGTTGCTTCCATGAGTGAGTGAATGTGAATGTACGGGCGTGCCACTGCAGACGTGGATGTGTTGTGAGTTGAGACAGCGCAAAACAGAGCAGTGGGGGCCATTGGAGCGCAGTCAATCGGCGAGCCGGCCACACAGATGACTCTCAAGACCTTCCATTTCGCCGGGGTTGCCTCCATGAGTGAGTGAATGTGAATGTACGGGCGTGCCACTGCAGACGTGGATGTGTTGTGAGTTGAGACAGCGCAAAACAGAGCAGTGGGGGCCATTGGAGCGCAGTCAATCGACGAGCCGGCCACACAGATGACTCTCAAGACCTTCCATTTCGCCGGGGTTGCCTCCATGAGTGAGTGAATGTGAATGTACGGGCGTGCCACTGCAGACGTGGATGTGTTGTGAGTTGAGACAGCGCAAAACAGAGCAGTGGGGGCCATTGGAGCGCAGTCAATCGACGAGCCGGCCACACAGATGACTCTCAAGACCTTCCATTTCGCCGGGGTTGCCTCCATGAGTGAGTGACTGACCTAGGCCTTTCACATCACTCTGCACTCGTCACACCCAATCGTGTGCAGCAACTGTCCGTCCCCCATGCCCTCCTCCTCAACAGCCCAGCACACAGAAGACCCTCAAGAGATCATCAGATGTGCAGTGCAGCGGCTTGATGGACGACGTGACTTTTGGGGCGCCTCAAAAGATGTGCAGCAGCTTGATGGACGACGTCTCAAGAAACGACGTAAAGCTGGCAAATAATCGCCACTAGTCGTCCATCTCCCTTCATCATCCTCTCTACCCACCCAGATGTGACCTTGGGAGTGCCGCGAATCAAGGAGATTATCAACGCAGCCAAGAACATCAGCACTCCCATCGTGACTGTCAAGGCGGCTCTGAGTCCACTCACAAGCCACCGCCTCCAAACCCGCTCTCCTCTATTCCCATTCTCTCTCTCCCCCCAGACGTGACCCTGGGAGTGCCGCGAATCAAGGAGATCATCAACGCAGCCAAGAACATCAGCACTCCCATCGTGACTGTGAAGCTGGAGACGGACAATGATGTGAAGGCAGCGCGCATTGTTAAGGGCCGCATCGAGAAGACCACGCTGGGGGAGGTGGGTGCAATTGCCACAGCTTTCACTATAGTCACTAGTCACCACGCTCACTATAGTCACTTTACTTGCACCTCTCACCCCCACACATCTTCACGGTCTGTCTTCCACTCCCTTCCCCATGTTTCCTTCCCATACGCCCACTTCTCCTCCCTGCCCCCCTCCCCCTCCCTTCCCCCCTCTTGCCCCTGTGCTCTTTCCTGTGGCCTTCCTCCCCTCACTCTCACCCCTCTTTCCTTCCCATACCCCCCATACCCTCCAGGTGGTGAAGAGCATGAGAACGGTGCTGACCCCCAGCCAGGCCGTGCTCTCAATCCGCCTGGACATGCATCGAATCAGCGCTCTCCAGCTCGACATCACCGCCTACACAGTTGCCGATGCCATCACAACCGCCTCGCGCCTGCGCATGAAGCTGAAGGCGCAACACATCCGTGTGGTGAGCGGAGACAAGCTGCTGGTGTACTCGCCCGAGCAGGACCGGCGGCAGCTGCTCTTCTCGCTGCACAGCCTGCGGAAGAAGCTGCCTCAAGTCATGGTCAAGGGGATCGCGAGCGTTGAAAGGGCGGTTATTAACGACCTGGGAGGAGGGAAATACAACCTGCTGGTCGAAGGGTGAGTGCTTGCTTGCAGGTATGCTGTACACACATGCTCTTCTCTTCTCGCTGCACAGTCTGAGGAAGAAGCTGCCTCAAGTCATGGTCAAGGGCATCGCGAGCGTGGAGCGGGCGGTTATTAACGACCTGGGCGGAGGGAAATACAACCTGCTGGTGGAAGGGTGAGTGGCGGATGGGGGTGAGGGAGAGTGTGTGTGGGGATGGTGGTGAAGGAGAATGCCGTGATACACATCTGCATCGCTCCCCACACCCATACTCGTCCCTCGCACCCCTGCATGTATGTGCCCCACACTCACCCATGCTTGTTCGCAGAACCAACTTCGGGGCCGTGCTGGGGATAACAGGGGTGGACGGGTGCAAGACGAAGAGCAACCACGTGATGGAGGTGGAATCGGTGTTGGGGATAGAGGCGGCACGGTATGCCATCATGCACGAGATCAACTACACCATGGGCTCCCACGGCATGACCATCGACCCCCGACACATGATGCTGCTCGCTGACGTCATGACATACAAGGTGAGCCGCTGCTGACGTCATGGCGTGCAAGGTGAGGCAATGCTGACGGCATGACGTGCAAGGTGAGGAGCTGTAGGTCTCACTCACTCCGCTGGTCCTTGGTCCCAACCATTCATCTCCTGCGAATCCCACTGCCCTTTCTTCTCCCCCTCCCTTTCCCTCTCCATTCTCCCTTCCGATCCTCCTCCCTTTCCCTCTCCCGCCTCCTCCTTGTATTCCCCCCCCCCCGCCAGGGCGAGGTGTTGGGAATCACGCGGTTTGGCATAGCGAAGATGAAGGACAGTGTGCTCATGCTGGCATCGTTCGAAAAGACCACGGACCACCTCTTTGATGCCGCCGTGCACGGGCGCAAGGACGAGATCGAGGGGGTTTCGGAATGCATCATCATGGGCATCCCCATGCCCGTTGGCACAGGGCTGTTCAAACTCAAGCAGAAGTGAGTGTTGGCATGGGTTTTTCAGGGGTGTGTCCTGGCAGAAGTGAGCGGTGCACGGGCGCAAGGATGAGATCGAGGGGGTCTCAGAATGCATGATCACGGGCATCCCCATGCCTGGGGGGACAGGGCTGTTCAAGCTCAAGCAGAAGTGAGTATTCAGATGGGGTTGTGGGGGTTGAGGTGGTGGTGGGTATGGGAATGTGAGATCCCTGTGCTTGTCTGTAAGGCTGTGCTTAGGTGCACAGGACAAGGTGCACAGGACAAGGTGCACAGGACAAGGTGCACAGGACAAGGTGCACAGGACAAGGTGAGGGGTGTGTCGGAATGCATCGTCATGGGCATCCCCATGCATGTTGGGACCAGGCTGTTCAAGGTCAAGCAGGAGTGCTGGCATGGGGTTCTGGGATGACAGGAGGTGAAACATTATACCCTCCTCTCTTCCGTTCTCCGTTTTCCCTCTCCTCCCGTTCTCCCTTTCCTCCCTTTTCCCTCTTTCTCCCTCTCCTCTGTCTCCCTCACCCTGTTTTTACTTCCGAGGCATGTTTTGAGGAGACGCAAACTCACTCTGTTGTCCCCAACCCCACCCCACCCCTCCACCCCCTTTCTCTCCATTTTGCCAGAGTGGATCACATCCCACTCCTTCCCAAGCGGCCACCACTACTTCTGGGCTAGTGTGCGAAGCAACTCCCATTATTGTCTTAGAGGTTGAACTATACTAAAAACGCGGCAACGTACCGTACCTGTTAAAACACTGTTCAAATGGCTCATTTCTACCCAGCTGCACCATTCCCACATGCCTAAATCAAGAACAATGCAATGTAACTTGGGCCTGAACCTAGAGTAGCCGAGAGTGTATTATACCAGTAGCACATAAATTCTCTTACAAAACCATGACATGCAAGTCCACTTAGCAGCTGACACGTTTCAACTCTTTCTAGATGTGCAAATGAGAAGTTTATTCACTGGCACTGCTTGCAATACTGGTTGAAGGAGCAGCAGGGATGCACGCACATGCTCACTGGATCCACAGTGTGGTGTCTGTAGGAGAGGCACATGAACCGCCTCCAACACCGCTTCTACTACGGTACATGGAAGAATGAAATTCAATAGCTCAGATACACAACGGTGTGTTCCTCAGAACAAGTTCCTCGCTTTACTGTAGCACCGGTATACTGATGTAGAATACTGGGAAAGAAAGGAATCCCAGAATGGACATGTGTTGCAGCTTTCGGGAACGAAACGGAACGTCAATAGTGATTGGAAGTGAAGGGGGCACGCGTCATCTCCTCCTGTCATTTGAGAAAGAAGTAATCGTTTGGGTGGGTGGGTGGTTAAGTGGGAGGAGGCTATGGCTTGAAGGCAACAGTGAACTGGAAGTGGGAGATGAGTGGAAACAGGACGAGCAGATGGGCAAGACAGGCATCAACGGCAGACATGAAGAGACCGGAAATTTCAAGGATAAAAGGAATGCCTCATAAACAGGACGGGCAGATGTGCAAGAGAGACACATAATGGAAGACATACATTGCAATGACAGGATGAACAAACTGAAATTGAGGCGAAGGGGGCGACAACCAGAAAGGAAGGCGAGCGAGGGAAAGAAGTGTAAGGCAGTAGAGATGGTTATAGAGGGCGCAAGACGGGAGCGAGCGAGAGACGGAGAGAGAGGGGAGCACCTTGCTGACCTCTTTGGTCGCGAGCGATCCATTTCCTCCCCATAGTCCATGCCCATGCCCATGCCCATGCCCAACCCGGATCCTCCTGCTGATGGCCCCTCCACGAACATGGCCTCTGGTCCCCGCATCTCCATCTCAGCCTGGTGGTAGAAAGAGAGAGAGAGAATCAGAGAGAAGAAGGGTTGAAGAAAGAAAAAAAGGAAAATTGGGTGGTGCTATGGGATGGGCCCTCTACGAACATGGCCTCTGGCCCCCGCATCTCCATCTCAGCCTGGTTGCAGAAAGAGAGAGAGAAACGGGAAGGATAGACGGGATTTGAAAAAAGGGTAACGATTTGGGCCAAGTGATGCTACGGGATGATCCGATCACAAACATGGCTCCGCCCCCCCCCACCTCCATCTCATGCAGGGCTGGTATGGCTGAAGCACCTACCCACACGCCCCACCCACACGCCCCACCCACTCACCCGGATGTTCTTCTTTGTCTCCTCCACCTCCCTCTTGTGCCAAAGTTTCTAGGAATGCTCACGCATGGTATGGCTGAAGCACTCAAAACCACAAAACCCACCCACCCGCCCATCCACCCACTCACCCGGATGTTCTTCTTGCTCTCCTCCACCTGCTCCTCCACCTCCCTCTTGTGCTCAAATCCAGCTAAAGTTCTATAAGCGATCAACACCACACACCCCACCCACTCACCCGGATGTTCTTCTTTCTCTCCTCCACCTGCTCCTCCACCTCCCTCTTGTGCTCAAATCCAGCTAAAGTTCTATAAGCGATCAACACCACACACCCCACCCACTCACCCGGATGTTCTTCTTGCTCTCCTCCACCTGCTCCTCCACCTCCCTCTTGTGCTTCGCCCACTCCTCCCCCTTCTCATCCGCCCACTGGATCCGCTTCTCTATCGTCCCCAGCATCGCCTCTGACGTCGCCACCCTGCATGCAGAGGGAATACAGCGAAGCAGAGGGCGAGGGCATGCAAATGGTGAGAGGCAAACGGGGCGGTGGTGGCCATTGAGAGAGCTTGACGAGGATGGAAAAAAAAAAAAAAAAAAAAAAAAAAAAACCTTTCACACTCACGTATGGCTCAAGCTCCTAGCTGGCGCTACCTGCCTCAGCAGACGCGGTTCAGGGAGACTGACCATTGGGAGAGCGTGGCGAGGATGGAGGAGAGCTGCCCGGGTCGGAGGTCCCTGCCTGCTGCAAACTGCACCTCCACACACCGACTCCTCTGATCCAGCTTGCCCCGCAGAATGCCCTGCCGAGTGGTTACCACCACACCATGCGGTTACCACCAGCATGCCATGCACGTGTCACATGTTGGCACATGGGAGGGATGCAGTGCATGCGATTGTCGGGGCTTCGTTCCAACAGGTGTGTGACTATGATGAGTGCATGCATACAAGAAATCTTGCATCAGCATTGCTTGCTTCACAAGCACGTATGTGCAGAAGCTGCTCTAATCAGTGCAATACTCGGTAAAAACAGCACTGCACAATTACGTGCTGCATACAAGCAGCTCTGTATAGTCACATACCGCATACATGCAGTCATTGATGAGCAAATCCTCCAGCTGTCGCACATTGCTGACGTCAAGCTGCTCCATGAGCGCGCTGTAGGGGAGAACCTGCTTATAGCGAGGATGGACGATGTAGAACAGAATGGAGAATCGAACGAGGATAAATGAAGGGGGCTGCATGGATACAAACCATCTAGTGTAGCGGTAAGATGGAACAGAGGGGGGGACAGGGGGGAAGGGGAGGGGGTTGGTGGTGTTGGGAATGGAGGAACATTGAGACATTAGGATCCTGACACGGAGCAATTCCAGGCTCCACATCTCTTACCATGAAACCCTAGCGTTGAAACCCACCTTGGAGCCTTCGGCAAGGGTCATAACTGTGAGCTGCTTCAGCTTCAGCTGCTGCTGTGGTTGTAGCTCAGGCAACTGCGTCGCTTTCTCTGCACAACGCGGCAAGAACAGATTTGAAAGCGGCACGCATGGGTATTCCAGCACCGGGTAGGTGCAGTGCAGAAACACTCATAGGTCGCCTGCTACTAGGACGCGAAACGAGCAGCGTGCGGAGATCGTTGTTGCTCATCAGGAGGACAGAAGAGACGCACCTTTGTATTCAGGCCACGTGCCGTACGCGAATAGCCGCAGGACGGCCAGTGCTGCCGCGTGTTCCGTGCCTTCCAACTGCACGCGGAGAGTCAGGATAAAATCTAGGTCTAATTAGCTTTCAAAATTAGCTAGATCACCGAATGCCTTCCTGTTTATAACTTGGCGTAAAACGGGTTGGGAACCGAGGCGAGGTAATTCACCTCTTTAATCTGTGGAACGTCTAGAAGCTCCCCAAACGCGAATAGGTTTGGATCTGACGTGGCTTTTGTGACGAGCTCCACGAGAGATCTCCCTCGAGCGCTCTTAGCTAAAAGCAAGTACTGCTCTAAGCATTCCATCTGCCTCGCCTCCAGCTCCATGGCTCCGCGCCGACCGCGGAGCTCCCTTCCGATTCAGTGGCTGTTTCGGAAGCTCTTATCTGGAATCTGAATAAAGTTCTAGTAGAATAGGAATGGCGGGGGTAAGAACAACCGCACCTACCGCTGGTAGCCGTTTTAGGAGAATAAAGACGCTGGCCAACAGGCCTGAACGAGAACGATGCGACAGAGAAGAGTCGGAAGGAAGATTGATGTGGAGTTTGGTGTCACCAAAAGGTATGATCATATCCCAATGTCGAAACACTACAGAAATAAAGCCCTCAATAACGAGTATGTTAGACAGGTGATTTTTTTTTTTTTTCCAAGTTTACACGTCCAATATCAAGTCCTGCATCTTGGAATGTAGGAATTGATGGGTCAACGTCCATTAGCCGCGAATGCAGGAATTGATAACGGGTATGGATGAGGGCAACATACTCTCGTTGGCAGAGTGCAGGCAATTGCATTCGAAGCTGCAAGCCAGCAGTGAGAACGACTGCTCCGTGTCCGGCCAGCGTGACGCTGACGGAGCTGACAGAACCAAACATTCTGACGTCAGGTTTTCACCAACCAGGTGCCGTAAACCGCCACGCGAGGGCCAATAGCACAGCACCTCGAAATCTGACACGAACCTGTCCGTGGTCCCCACCTCTTGGGGCTCAAAAATTTTCCGTCGCGTTTTCCGTCAACTCTGCTTTCAGTTCTATTCCCTCAGTAGTGTCATGTTTCCACTTCCCTTCAGCCCTACTTCCCACCCACTGCTCCAATTTTCCCTCCATCACTCCCCCCTGCCTTCGCCACAGCACGTTTTGCTGTTTTTTCGGCGACAACCCAGGCTGACTGAGACGCACGCGCCTTGTAAATTCTATCCACTGCATTCTAGAAGGCGATTCAACGATGGCGAGAGAGACTTGAATGGAATGCGTTATCGTTTCACTATGACTTCCTCTCCTCTGCTTCAACTCGCATCGCCGCCCAGCCCGCTCCCGCTCGCTTTCGACGTCCGTCCGACCTCCCTGCGGGGAAGCAGCGACTTCTGGGCTTTTTTTCAGCAGCGGCAGGACAAGCTGGAAGACACGACTCGCCAGAGTTTCTCCGACCAATCCGAGGCCTCCGCGTGTTCCGAGCTGCGCGACAATCCCGAGGGCCCTAAGGCAATTGAAGACTCTCGGGTAGTCGAGGACGGTCAAGTGGACGATGTCAGAATTAGTGACGGAGGAATAGCGATAGTTAAGACTTCCTCCAGTTCCTCTAGTTTAGTTAGTCCGCAGAATTTTCTCCAGCAGCAATTGTCGTTGCCGAAGCGGAGACCGTTAGGCCCGCCAGTGCAGGGCTCGTATCTGTCGAAGCGCGAAGACGATAAGGGCAAGAAGCCGTTGTTTTCCTTCGGGGTCATCACCGATGTTCAGTACGTCGCGCGTGCCCTATACTTTCTTATCTTCGCCAAACCCTTCCCAGTGTCACGGATGCCTAAAAATCTCGCGTACAAGTGTTTCCGCTCAGAGTCACGGCACGACATTGTCCGTTCGTGATCCAGAAACGCTAGTTGTGACAATTTACGTCGTCCCCCACGGCACGGGCGAACTCTCACGCATACGTGCCTACAACTTGCCGCTCCTTCGCTTGCAGATACTCGGATATCAACGACGGCCAATCCTTCCTCGGCATCCCGAGGTTTTACCGCCATAGCCTCCAAGGTACCCGACACGACGCTTCGACCCGCTGCACTCTAGCTGCCGCTTCAGACATTGCTTCTCATTGTGTTTCATTGCCTTAACTCTTTTGTCTGCACCCCTGTTCCGTCTTGTCCGTTGTCCCTGTGGACAAAATCTCTCGCAAGCAGGCTCAATTATGCGTTTCCTTCTTGTTCTCCTGCCTCAGTGTTCATCACAGCGCGTTTAAAGTCGTCGTCCGACCGTGTCCCGTTGTGGTGGCCTCTCTCCCTCGTCGCCCGCTCTTCCTTTTTGTGCCTTTCCGTGTGTTTCCCCACCCCCCTCTTCCCGACCCTCCTCTCCCCCACCCCGCTTTCCCCTATCCCCATCTTCCACACCCCGCTTTAACCTACCCTATGATTTCCCATGCCGCACCCCCCTACCCCGTTTCCCCCTACCCCCCTCCCCCCACCGCCCTCCCCCTTGCCAGTTGTAAAGAAGGCGGTGGAGGATTGGAACCAATCAACGCGTCCGATGTCGTTTGCGGTTCATTTCGGTGATATTGTGGACGGCTTCTGCCCCAGGGAGAGATCCGAGGAAGCTGTGAACACGGTGAGCTTCGCAGGCTGGTCAGCTATGCCTGTGTCACTTTGAGAAGTGTCACAAGCGTCGCGGCATTGTGGACGGCTTCTGCCCCAGGGACAGGTCCGAGGAAGCTGTGAATACGGTGAGTTGGGCAGGTCCGTCAACGTTGACTGAAATCGTCAACATGATGACATTGTGGACAGCTTCTGCCCCAGGGACAGATCCAAGGAAGCTGTGAACACGGTGAGGCTGGGCATGTATGTTCACCGCACGCCCATACGCTGCACCGCACGCCCATACGCTGCACCGCACGCCCATACGCTGCACCGCGCGCCCATACGTTGCACCGCACCCTCATATGCTGCACCGCACGCACATACACTGCACCGCACGCACATACACTGCACCGCACGCCCATACGCTGCACCGCACCCTCATATGCTGCACCGCACGCACATACGCTGCACCGCACGCACATACACTGCACCGCACGCCCATACGCTGCACCGCACGCCCATATGCTGCACCGCACGCACATACACTGCATCGCACGCCCATACGCTGCACCGCACGCCCATACGCTGCACCGCACGCCCATACACTGCACCGCACATACACTGCACCGCACGCCCATACGCTGCACCGCACGCCCATACGCTGCACCGCACGCCCATACGCTGCACCTCGCGCACATTGCACCGCACGCACATTCACCATAGACTGGCACTAGCCTGTCTCATTACCCATCCCCCACCTCATATCATCTCACTACCCTACACCCACCCCATCTCACTACCCTACCGCACCCATCTCACCACCTTACCCCCACCCCATCTCACCAACCCCGTTGCCCATTTCAGGTTCTGAATGCATTGGCTGGGTTCGAAGCCGGGCCCACATACCACATGATCGGTATGTCTCCACACTGCTTTTGCTCCTGTCCGCCAGGCATGCTTTGCCTGCATTGACCGCATTGACCACACATGCTAGTCTACTTCCCGGTTCAAGAGTGCCTTCTCTTTCTGAGACGCTTCAACACGATTCTTGTGCCAGCCAGCATCCCGCTGCC
Organism: Closterium sp. Naga37s-1; assembly: GCA_947471745.1. Taxonomy (NCBI): domain Eukaryota; kingdom Viridiplantae; phylum Streptophyta; class Zygnematophyceae; order Desmidiales; family Closteriaceae; genus Closterium; species Closterium sp. Naga37s-1. Next base: position 288,469 of record CANJKZ010000024.1, on the reverse strand, counting down.
TGTCCAGCATCCCGCTGCCTGTCCAGCATCCCGCTGCCTGTCCAGCATCCCGCTGCCTGTCCAGCATCCCGCTGCCTGTCCAGCATCCCGCTGCCAGCATCCCTCTGCCTGTCCAGCATCCCGCTGCCTGTCCAGTGTGATGCTGGCGCCTTAGAAGCAGCTAGAAAGAGCATGCCACGATTCTTGTGTTTCATCGTGGCGTGCTCTTTCCAGCTGCTTCTAAGGCGCCTCAAAAGTAGCCAGCCTCCTCATCCTCCTGTCTCGTAGCCTTCCCTCCATCCACGCGTTCTCTCTAAACTCTTGCACATCCTGTCTCGTGTGCGTGTATGCCAAATTCCTCCTTCCCCGCCCCACCCACCGCACTGCATCGCAGGCAACCACTGCTTGTACAATCTGCCTCGCGTGGCTCTCAATAAGATGCTCGCCATCCCCACTGCTGCTGACAACCGATCCTACTATGACTTCTCGCCCTTCCCTAACTTCAGGTGCCCGTCCCCTTCTCGGTTGTTTCCCCATATCTCTCGCACATCCTTCCATGATTCTCCGGCGCCCTGCCTTTGCTCCCGCTACCTGCATCCTCTCCCTCTCTGCGCCCTCTGTGCGTCCCCCCATGCCCCCCCCCCTCCCCTCCTCGGTTGTGTGTGCGAAACCGGCTTTCATTTCTCTGTCTGCGCGCCCTCCCTTCCCCACCCCTTCCCCTCCCTTCCCCCCATGCCCCCCCCCTTTCCTCCTTGGTTGTGTGTGCGAAACGGGCTTTCATTTTTCTGTCTGCGCGCCCTTCCCCACCCCTTCCCCTCCCTTCCCCACATGCGTCGAGGTTTGCAGTATTGAATTTGTACGACGTAAGTCATTTCTTTCTCACGGCCCTATATATACCCTCCCTGGAGAGGGAGAACCCCAACGAGGAGAAGAACAGCCCTGAGGGGCTTGAAGGGTTGAACAGGTGGGAGCCTGTAGGTGTAATGAGGGTGGGGAGGTCAGTGCACCAGCACTCGGAGTGAGGGCGAGAGAGGTGCTGGAGAGGGAGAACCCCAACGAGGAGAAGAACAGCCCTGAGGGGCTTGAAGGGTTGAACAGGTGGGAGCCTGTAGGTGTAATGAGGGTGGGGAGGTCAGTGCACCAGCACTCGAAGTGAGGGCGAGAGAGGTGCTGGAGAGGGAGAACCCCAACGAGGAGAAGAACAGCCCTGAGGGGCTTGAAGGGTTGAACAGGTGGGAGCCTGTAGGTGTAATGAGGGTGGGGAGGTCAGTGCACCAGCACTCGGAGTGAGGGCGAGAGAGGTGCTGGAGAGGGAGAACCCCAACGAGGAGAAGAACAGCCCTGAGGGGCTTGAAGGGTTGAACAGGTGGGAGCCTGTAGGTGTAATGAGGGTGGGGAGGTCAGTGCACCAGCACTCGGAGTGAGGGCGAGAGAGGTGCTGGAGAGGGAGAACCCCAACGAGGAGAAGAACAGCCCTGAGGGGCTTGAAGGGTTGAACAGGTGGGAGCCTGTAGGTGTAATGAGGGTGGGGAGGTCAGTGCACCAGCACTCGAAGTGAGGGCGAGAGAGGTGCTGGAGAGGGAGAACCCCAACGAGGAGAAGAACAGCCCTGAGGGGCTTGAAGGGTTGAACAGGTGGGAGCCTGTAGGTGTAATGAGGGTGGGGAGGTCAGTGCACCAGCACTCGGAGTGAGGGCGAGAGAGGTGCTGGAGAGGGAGAACCCCAACGAGGAGAAGAACAGCCCTGAGGGGCTTGAAGGGTTGAACAGGTGGGAGCCTGTAGGTGTAATGAGGGTGGGGAGGTCAGTGCACCAGCACTCGGAGTGAGGGCGAGAGAGGTGCTGGAGAGGGAGAACCCCAACGAGGAGAAGAACAGCCCTGAGGGGCTTGAAGGGTTGAACAGGTGGGAGCCTGTAGGTGTAATGAGGGTGGGGAGGTCAGTGCACCAGCACTCGGAGTGAGGGCGAGAGAGGTGCTGGAGAGGGAGAACCCCAACGAGGAGAAGAACAGCCCTGAGGGGCTTGAAGGGTTGAACAGGTGGGAGCCTGTAGGTGTAATGAGGGTGGGGAGGTCAGTGCACCAGCACTCGAAGTGAGGGCGAGAGAGGTGCTGGAGAGGGAGAACCCCAACGAGGAGAAGAACAGCCCTGAGGGGCTTGAAGGGTTGAACAGGTGGGAGCCTGTAGGTGTAATGAGGGTGGGGAGGTCAGTGCACCAGCACTCGAAGTGAGGGCGAGAGAGGTGCTGGAGAGGGAGAACCCCAACGAGGAGAAGAACAGCCCTGAGGGGCTTGAAGGGTTGAACAGGTGGGAGCCTGTAGGTGTAATGAGGGTGGGGAGGTCAGTGCACCAGCACTCGAAGTGAGGGCGAGAGAGGTGCTGGAGAGGGAGAACCCCAACGAGGAGAAGAACAGCCCTGAGGGGCTTGAAGGGTTGAACAGGTGGGAGCCTGTAGGTGTAATGAGGGTGGGGAGGTCAGTGCACCAGCACTCGAAGTGAGGGCGAGAGAGGTGCTGGAGAGGGAGAACCCCAACGAGGAGAAGAACAGCCCTGAGGGGCTTGAAGGGTTGAACAGGTGGGAGCCTGTAGGTGTAATGAGGGTGGGGAGGTCAGTGCACCAGCACTCGAAGTGAGGGCGAGAGAGGTGCTGGAGAGGGAGAACCCCAACGAGGAGAAGAACAGCCCTGAGGGGCTTGAAGGGTTGAACAGGTGGGAGCCTGTAGGTGTAATGAGGGTGGGGAGGTCAGTGCACCAGCACTCGAAGTGAGGGCGAGAGAGGTGCTGGAGAGGGAGAACCCCAACGAGGAGAAGAACAGCCCTGAGGGGCTTGAAGGGTTGAACAGGTGGGAGCCTGTAGGTGTAATGAGGGTGGGGAGGTCAGTGCACCAGCACTCGAAGTGAGGGCGAGAGAGGTGCTGGAGAGGGAGAACCCCAACGAGGAGAAGAACAGCCCTGAGGGGCTTGAAGGGTTGAACAGGTGGGAGCCTGTAGGTGTAATGAGGGTGGGGAGGTCAGTGCACCAGCACTCGAAGTGAGGGCGAGAGAGGTGCTGGAGAGGGAGAACCCCAACGAGGAGAAGAACAGCCCTGAGGGGCTTGAAGGGTTGAACAGGTGGGAGCCTGTAGGTGTAATGAGGGTGGGGAGGTCAGTGCACCAGCACTCGAAGTGAGGGCGAGAGAGGTGCTGGAGAGGGAGAACCCCAACGAGGAGAAGAACAGCCCTGAGGGGCTTGAAGGGTTGAACAGGTGGGAGCCTGTAGGTGTAATGAGGGTGGGGAGGTCAGTGCACCAGCACTCGAAGTGAGGGCGAGAGAGGTGCTGGAGAGGGAGAACCCCAACGAGGAGAAGAACAGCCCTGAGGGGCTTGAAGGGTTGAACAGGTGGGAGCCTGTAGGTGTAATGAGGGTGGGGAGGTCAGTGCACCAGCACTCGAAGTGAGGGCGAGAGAGGTGCTGGAGAGGGAGAACCCCAACGAGGAGAAGAACAGCCCTGAGGGGCTTGAAGGGTTGAACAGGTGGGAGCCTGTAGGTGTAATGAGGGTGGGGAGGTCAGTGCACCAGCACTCGAAGTGAGGGCGAGAGAGGTGCTGGAGAGGGAGAACCCCAACGAGGAGAAGAACAGCCCTGAGGGGCTTGAAGGGTTGAACAGGTGGGAGCCTGTAGGTGTAATGAGGGTGGGGAGGTCAGTGCACCAGCACTCGAAGTGAGGGCGAGAGAGGTGCTGGAGAGGGAGAACCCCAACGAGGAGAAGAACAGCCCTGAGGGGCTTGAAGGGTTGAACAGGTGGGAGCCTGTAGGTGTAATGAGGGTGGGGAGGTCAGTGCACCAGCACTCGAAGTGAGGGCGAGAGAGGTGCTGGAGAGGGAGAACCCCAACGAGGAGAAGAACAGCCCTGAGGGGCTTGAAGGGTTGAACAGGTGGGAGCCTGTAGGTGTAATGAGGGTGGGGAGGTCAGTGCACCAGCACTCGAAGTGAGGGCGAGAGAGGTGCTGGAGAGGGAGAACCCCAACGAGGAGAAGAACAGCCCTGAGGGGCTTGAAGGGTTGAACAGGTGGGAGCCTGTAGGTGTAATGAGGGTGGGGAGGTCAGTGCACCAGCACTCGAAGTGAGGGCGAGAGAGGTGCTGGAGAGGGAGAACCCCAACGAGGAGAAGAACAGCCCTGAGGGGCTTGAAGGGTTGAACAGGTGGGAGCCTGTAGGTGTAATGAGGGTGGGGAGGTCAGTGCACCAGCACTCGAAGTGAGGGCGAGAGAGGTGCTGGAGAGGGAGAACCCCAACGAGGAGAAGAACAGCCCTGAGGGGCTTGAAGGGTTGAACAGGTGGGAGCCTGTAGGTGTAATGAGGGTGGGGAGGTCAGTGCACCAGCACTCGAAGTGAGGGCGAGAGAGGTGCTGGAGAGGGAGAACCCCAACGAGGAGAAGAACAGCCCTGAGGGGCTTGAAGGGTTGAACAGGTGGGAGCCTGTAGGTGTAATGAGGGTGGGGAGGTCAGTGCACCAGCACTCGAAGTGAGGGCGAGAGAGGTGCTGGAGAGGGAGAACCCCAACGAGGAGAAGAACAGCCCTGAGGGGCTTGAAGGGTTGAACAGGTGGGAGCCTGTAGGTGTAATGAGGGTGGGGAGGTCAGTGCACCAGCACTCGAAGTGAGGGCGAGAGAGGTGCTGGAGAGGGAGAACCCCAACGAGGAGAAGAACAGCCCTGAGGGGCTTGAAGGGTTGAACAGGTGGGAGCCTGTAGGTGTAATGAGGGTGGGGAGGTCAGTGCACCAGCACTCGAAGTGAGGGCGAGAGAGGTGCTGGAGAGGGAGAACCCCAACGAGGAGAAGAACAGCCCTGAGGGGCTTGAAGGGTTGAACAGGTGGGAGCCTGTAGGTGTAATGAGGGTGGGGAGGTCAGTGCACCAGCACTCGAAGTGAGGGCCAGAGAGGTGCTGGAGAGGGAGAACCCCAACGAGGAGAAGAACAGCCCTGAGGGGCTTGAAGGGTTGAACAGGTGGGAGCCTGTAGGTGTAATGAGGGTGGGGAGGTCAGTGCACCAGCACTCGAAGTGAGGGCGAGAGAGGTGCTGGAGAGGGAGAACCCCAACGAGGAGAAGAACAGCCCTGAGGGGCTTGAAGGGTTGAACAGGTGGGAGCCTGTAGGTGTAATGAGGGTGGGGAGGTCAGTGCACCAGCACTCGAAGTGAGGGCGAGAGAGGTGCTGGAGAGGGAGAACCCCAACGAGGAGAAGAACAGCCCTGAGGGGCTTGAAGGGTTGAACAGGTGGGAGCCTGTAGGTGTAATGAGGGTGGGGAGGTCAGTGCACCAGCACTCGAAGTGAGGGCGAGAGAGGTGCTGGAGAGGGAGAACCCCAACGAGGAGAAGAACAGCCCTGAGGGGCTTGAAGGGTTGAACAGGTGGGAGCCTGTAGGTGTAATGAGGGTGGGGAGGTCAGTGCACCAGCACTCGAAGTGAGGGCGAGAGAGGTGCTGGAGAGGGAGAACCCCAACGAGGAGAAGAACAGCCCTGAGGGGCTTGAAGGGTTGAACAGGTGGGAGCCTGTAGGTGTAATGAGGGTGGGGAGGTCAGTGCACCAGCACTCGAAGTGAGGGCGAGAGAGGTGCTGGAGAGGGAGAACCCCAACGAGGAGAAGAACAGCCCTGAGGGGCTTGAAGGGTTGAACAGGTGGGAGCCTGTAGGTGTAATGAGGGTGGGGAGGTCAGTGCACCAGCACTCGAAGTGAGGGCGAGAGAGGTGCTGGAGAGGGAGAACCCCAACGAGGAGAAGAACAGCCCTGAGGGGCTTGAAGGGTTGAACAGGTGGGAGCCTGTAGGTGTAATGAGGGTGGGGAGGTCAGTGCACCAGCACTCGAAGTGAGGGCGAGAGAGGTGCTGGAGAGGGAGAACCCCAACGAGGAGAAGAACAGCCCTGAGGGGCTTGAAGGGTTGAACAGGTGGGAGCCTGTAGGTGTAATGAGGGTGGGGAGGTCAGTGCACCAGCACTCGAAGTGAGGGCGAGAGAGGTGCTGGAGAGGGAGAACCCCAACGAGGAGAAGAACAGCCCTGAGGGGCTTGAAGGGTTGAACAGGTGGGAGCCTGTAGGTGTAATGAGGGTGGGGAGGTCAGTGCACCAGCACTCGAAGTGAGGGCGAGAGAGGTGCTGGAGAGGGAGAACCCCAACGAGGAGAAGAACAGCCCTGAGGGGCTTGAAGGGTTGAACAGGTGGGAGCCTGTAGGTGTAATGAGGGTGGGGAGGTCAGTGCACCAGCACTCGAAGTGAGGGCGAGAGAGGTGCTGGAGAGGGAGAACCCCAACGAGGAGAAGAACAGCCCTGAGGGGCTTGAAGGGTTGAACAGGTGGGAGCCTGTAGGTGTAATGAGGGTGGGGAGGTCAGTGCACCAGCACTCGAATTGAGGGCGAGAGAGGTGCTGGAGAGGGAGAACCCCAACGAGGAGAAGAACAGCCCTGAGGGGCTTGAAGGGTTGAACAGGTGGGAGCCTGTAGGTGTAATGAGGGTGGGGAGGTCAGTGCACCAGCACTCGAAGTGAGGGCGAGAGAGGTGCTGGAGAGGGAGAACCCCAACGAGGAGAAGAACAGCCCTGAGGGGCTTGAAGGGTTGAACAGGTGGGAGCCTGTAGGTGTAATGAGGGTGGGGAGGTCAGTGCACCAGCACTCGAAGTGAGGGCGAGAGAGGTGCTGGAGAGGGAGAACCCCAACGAGGAGAAGAACAGCCCTGAGGGGCTTGAAGGGTTGAACAGGTGGGAGCCTGTAGGTGTAATGAGGGTGGGGAGGTCAGTGCACCAGCACTCGAAGTGAGGGCGAGAGAGGTGCTGGAGAGGGAGAACCCCAACGAGGAGAAGAACAGCCCTGAGGGGCTTGAAGGGTTGAACAGGTGGGAGCCTGTAGGTGTAATGAGGGTGGGGAGGTCAGTGCACCAGCACTCGAAGTGAGGGCGAGAGAGGTGCTGGAGAGGGAGAACCCCAACGAGGAGAAGAACAGCCCTGAGGGGCTTGAAGGGTTGAACAGGTGGGAGCCTGTAGGTGTAATGAGGGTGGGGAGGTCAGTGCACCAGCACTCGAAGTGAGGGCGAGAGAGGTGCTGGAGAGGGAGAACCCCAACGAGGAGAAGAACAGCCCTGAGGGGCTTGAAGGGTTGAACAGGTGGGAGCCTGTAGGTGTAATGAGGGTGGGGAGGTCAGTGCACCAGCACTCGAAGTGAGGGCGAGAGAGGTGCTGGAGAGGGAGAACCCCAACGAGGAGAAGAACAGCCCTGAGGGGCTTGAAGGGTTGAACAGGTGGGAGCCTGTAGGTGTAATGAGGGTGGGGAGGTCAGTGCACCAGCACTCGAAGTGAGGGCGAGAGAGGTGCTGGAGAGGGAGAACCCCAACGAGGAGAAGAACAGCCCTGAGGGGCTTGAAGGGTTGAACAGGTGGGAGCCTGTAGGTGTAATGAGGGTGGGGAGGTCAGTGCACCAGCACTCGAAGTGAGGGCGAGAGAGGTGCTGGAGAGGGAGAACCCCAACGAGGAGAAGAACAGCCCTGAGGGGCTTGAAGGGTTGAACAGGTGGGAGCCTGTAGGTGTAATGAGGGTGGGGAGGTCAGTGCACCAGCACTCGAAGTGAGGGCGAGAGAGGTGCTGGAGAGGGAGAACCCCAACGAGGAGAAGAACAGCCCTGAGGGGCTTGAAGGGTTGAACAGGTGGGAGCCTGTAGGTGTAATGAGGGTGGGGAGGTCAGTGCACCAGCACTCGAAGTGAGGGCGAGAGAGGTGCTGGAGAGGGAGAACCCCAACGAGGAGAAGAACAGCCCTGAGGGGCTTGAAGGGTTGAACAGGTGGGAGCCTGTAGGTGTAATGAGGGTGGGGAGGTCAGTGCACCAGCACTCGAAGTGAGGGCGAGAGAGGTGCTGGAGAGGGAGAACCCCAACGAGGAGAAGAACAGCCCTGAGGGGCTTGAAGGGTTGAACAGGTGGGAGCCTGTAGGTGTAATGAGGGTGGGGAGGTCAGTGCACCAGCACTCGAAGTGAGGGCGAGAGAGGTGCTGGAGAGGGAGAACCCCAACGAGGAGAAGAACAGCCCTGAGGGGCTTGAAGGGTTGAACAGGTGGGAGCCTGTAGGTGTAATGAGGGTGGGGAGGTCAGTGCACCAGCACTCGAAGTGAGGGCGAGAGAGGTGCTGGAGAGGGAGAACCCCAACGAGGAGAAGAACAGCCCTGAGGGGCTTGAAGGGTTGAACAGGTGGGAGCCTGTAGGTGTAATGAGGGTGGGGAGGTCAGTGCACCAGCACTCGGAGTGAGGGCGAGAGAGGTGCTGGAGAGGGAGAACCCCAACGAGGAGAAGAACAGCCCTGAGGGGCTTGAAGGGTTGAACAGGTGGGAGCCTGTAGGTGTAATGAGGGTGGGGAGGTCAGTGCACCAGCACTCGAGTGAGGGCGAGAGAGGTGCTGGAGAGGGAGAACCCCAACGAGGAGAAGAACAGCCCTGAGGGGCTTGAAGGGTTGAACAGGTGGGAGCCTGTAGGTGTAATGAGGGTGGGGAGGTCAGTGCACCAGCACTCGGAAGTGAGGGCGAGAGAGGTGCTGGAGAGGGAGAACCCCAACGAGGAGAAGAACAGCCCTGAGGGGCTTGAAGGGTTGAACAGGTGGGAGCCTGTAGGTGTAATGAGGGTGGGGAGGTCAGTGCACCAGCACTCGGAAGTGAGGGCGAGAGAGGTGCTGGAGAGGGAGAACCCCAACGAGGAGAAGAACAGCCCTGAGGGGCTTGAAGGGTTGAACAGGTGGGAGCCTGTAGGTGTAATGAGGGTGGGGAGGTCAGTGCACCAGCACTCGAAGTGAGGGCGAGAGAGGTGCTGGAGAGGGAGAACCCCAACGAGGAGAAGAACAGCCCTGAGGGGCTTGAAGGGTTGAACAGGTGGGAGCCTGTAGGTGTAATGAGGGTGGGGAGGTCAGTGCACCAGCACTCGAAGTGAGGGCGAGAGAGGTGCTGGAGAGGGAGAACCCCAACGAGGAGAAGAACAGCCCTGAGGGGCTTGAAGGGTTGAACAGGTGGGAGCCTGTAGGTGTAATGAGGGTGGGGAGGTCAGTGCACCAGCACTCGAAGTGAGGGCGAGAGAGGTGCTGGAGAGGGAGAACCCCAACGAGGAGAAGAACAGCCCTGAGGGGCTTGAAGGGTTGAACAGGTGGGAGCCTGTAGGTGTAATGAGGGTGGGGAGGTCAGTGCACCAGCACTCGAAGTGAGGGCGAGAGAGGTGCTGGAGAGGGAGAACCCCAACGAGGAGAAGAACAGCCCTGAGGGGCTTGAAGGGTTGAACAGGTGGGAGCCTGTAGGTGTAATGAGGGTGGGGAGGTCAGTGCACCAGCACTCGAAGTGAGGGCGAGAGAGGTGCTGGAGAGGGAGAACCCCAACGAGGAGAAGAACAGCCCTGAGGGGCTTGAAGGGTTGAACAGGTGGGAGCCTGTAGGTGTAATGAGGGTGGGGAGGTCAGTGCACCAGCACTCGAAGTGAGGGCGAGAGAGGTGCTGGAGAGGGAGAACCCCAACGAGGAGAAGAACAGCCCTGAGGGGCTTGAAGGGTTGAACAGGTGGGAGCCTGTAGGTGTAATGAGGGTGGGGAGGTCAGTGCACCAGCACTCGAAGTGAGGGCGAGAGAGGTGCTGGAGAGGGAGAACCCCAACGAGGAGAAGAACAGCCCTGAGGGGCTTGAAGGGTTGAACAGGTGGGAGCCTGTAGGTGTAATGAGGGTGGGGAGGTCAGTGCACCAGCACTCGAAGTGAGGGCGAGAGAGGTGCTGGAGAGGGAGAACCCCAACGAGGAGAAGAACAGCCCTGAGGGGCTTGAAGGGTTGAACAGGTGGGAGCCTGTAGGTGTAATGAGGGTGGGGAGGTCAGTGCACCAGCACTCGAAGTGAGGGCGAGAGAGGTGCTGGAGAGGGAGAACCCCAACGAGGAGAAGAACAGCCCTGAGGGGCTTGAAGGGTTGAACAGGTGGGAGCCTGTAGGTGTAATGAGGGTGGGGAGGTCAGTGCACCAGCACTCGAAGTGAGGGCGAGAGAGGTGCTGGAGAGGGAGAACCCCAACGAGGAGAAGAACAGCCCTGAGGGGCTTGAAGGGTTGAACAGGTGGGAGCCTGTAGGTGTAATGAGGGTGGGGAGGTCAGTGCACCAGCACTCGAAGTGAGGGCGAGAGAGGTGCTGGAGAGGGAGAACCCCAACGAGGAGAAGAACAGCCCTGAGGGGCTTGAAGGGTTGAACAGGTGGGAGCCTGTAGGTGTAATGAGGGTGGGGAGGTCAGTGCACCAGCACTCGAAGTGAGGGCGAGAGAGGTGCTGGAGAGGGAGAACCCCAACGAGGAGAAGAACAGCCCTGAGGGGCTTGAAGGGTTGAACAGGTGGGAGCCTGTAGGTGTAATGAGGGTGGGGAGGTCAGTGCACCAGCACTCGAAGTGAGGGCGAGAGAGGTGCTGGAGAGGGAGAACCCCAACGAGGAGAAGAACAGCCCTGAGGGGCTTGAAGGGTTGAACAGGTGGGAGCCTGTAGGTGTAATGAGGGTGGGGAGGTCAGTGCACCAGCACTCGAAGTGAGGGCGAGAGAGGTGCTGGAGAGGGAGAACCCCAACGAGGAGAAGAACAGCCCTGAGGGGCTTGAAGGGTTGAACAGGTGGGAGCCTGTAGGTGTAATGAGGGTGGGGAGGTCAGTGCACCAGCACTCGAAGTGAGGGCGAGAGAGGTGCTGGAGAGGGAGAACCCCAACGAGGAGAAGAACAGCCCTGAGGGGCTTGAAGGGTTGAACAGGTGGGAGCCTGTAGGTGTAATGAGGGTGGGGAGGTCAGTGCACCAGCACTCGAAGTGAGGGCGAGAGAGGTGCTGGAGAGGGAGAACCCCAACGAGGAGAAGAACAGCCCTGAGGGGCTTGAAGGGTTGAACAGGTGGGAGCCTGTAGGTGTAATGAGGGTGGGGAGGTCAGTGCACCAGCACTCGAAGTGAGGGCGAGAGAGGTGCTGGAGAGGGAGAACCCCAACGAGGAGAAGAACAGCCCTGAGGGGCTTGAAGGGTTGAACAGGTGGGAGCCTGTAGGTGTAATGAGGGTGGGGAGGTCAGTGCACCAGCACTCGAAGTGAGGGCGAGAGAGGTGCTGGAGAGGGAGAACCCCAACGAGGAGAAGAACAGCCCTGAGGGGCTTGAAGGGTTGAACAGGTGGGAGCCTGTAGGTGTAATGAGGGTGGGGAGGTCAGTGCACCAGCACTCGAAGTGAGGGCGAGAGAGGTGCTGGAGAGGGAGAACCCCAACGAGGAGAAGAACAGCCCTGAGGGGCTTGAAGGGTTGAACAGGTGGGAGCCTGTAGGTGTAATGAGGGTGGGGAGGTCAGTGCACCAGCACTCGAAGTGAGGGCGAGAGAGGTGCTGGAGAGGGAGAACCCCAACGAGGAGAAGAACAGCCCTGAGGGGCTTGAAGGGTTGAACAGGTGGGAGCCTGTAGGTGTAATGAGGGTGGGGAGGTCAGTGCACCAGCACTCGAAGTGAGGGCGAGAGAGGTGCTGGAGAGGGAGAACCCCAACGAGGAGAAGAACAGCCCTGAGGGGCTTGAAGGGTTGAACAGGTGGGAGCCTGTAGGTGTAATGAGGGTGGGGAGGTCAGTGCACCAGCACTCGAAGTGAGGGCGAGAGAGGTGCTGGAGAGGGAGAACCCCAACGAGGAGAAGAACAGCCCTGAGGGGCTTGAAGGGTTGAACAGGTGGGAGCCTGTAGGTGTAATGAGGGTGGGGAGGTCAGTGCACCAGCACTCGAAGTGAGGGCGAGAGAGGTGCTGGAGAGGGAGAACCCCAACGAGGAGAAGAACAGCCCTGAGGGGCTTGAAGGGTTGAACAGGTGGGAGCCTGTAGGTGTAATGAGGGTGGGGAGGTCAGTGCACCAGCACTCGAAGTGAGGGCGAGAGAGGTGCTGGAGAGGGAGAACCCCAACGAGGAGAAGAACAGCCCTGAGGGGCTTGAAGGGTTGAACAGGTGGGAGCCTGTAGGTGTAATGAGGGTGGGGAGGTCAGTGCACCAGCACTCGAAGTGAGGGCGAGAGAGGTGCTGGAGAGGGAGAACCCCAACGAGGAGAAGAACAGCCCTGAGGGGCTTGAAGGGTTGAACAGGTGGGAGCCTGTAGGTGTAATGAGGGTGGGGAGGTCAGTGCACCAGCACTCGAAGTGAGGGCGAGAGAGGTGCTGGAGAGGGAGAACCCCAACGAGGAGAAGAACAGCCCTGAGGGGCTTGAAGGGTTGAACAGGTGGGAGCCTGTAGGTGTAATGAGGGTGGGGAGGTCAGTGCACCAGCACTCGAAGTGAGGGCGAGAGAGGTGCTGGAGAGGGAGAACCCCAACGAGGAGAAGAACAGCCCTGAGGGGCTTGAAGGGTTGAACAGGTGGGAGCCTGTAGGTGTAATGAGGGTGGGGAGGTCAGTGCACCAGCACTCGGAAGTGAGGGCGAGAGAGGTGCTGGAGAGGGAGAACCCCAACGAGGAGAAGAACAGCCCTGAGGGGCTTGAAGGGTTGAACAGGTGGGAGCCTGTAGGTGTAATGAGGGTGGGGAGGTCAGTGCACCAGCACTCGAAGTGAGGGCGAGAGAGGTGCTGGAGAGGGAGAACCCCAACGAGGAGAAGAACAGCCCTGAGGGGCTTGAAGGGTTGAACAGGTGGGAGCCTGTAGGTGTAATGAGGGTGGGGAGGTCAGTGCACCAGCACTCGAAGTGAGGGCGAGAGAGGTGCTGGAGAGGGAGAACCCCAACGAGGAGAAGAACAGCCCTGAGGGGCTTGAAGGGTTGAACAGGTGGGAGCCTGTAGGTGTAATGAGGGTGGGGAGGTCAGTGCACCAGCACTCGAAGTGAGGGCGAGAGAGGTGCTGGAGAGGGAGAACCCCAACGAGGAGAAGAACAGCCCTGAGGGGCTTGAAGGGTTGAACAGGTGGGAGCCTGTAGGTGTAATGAGGGTGGGGAGGTCAGTGCACCAGCACTCGAAGTGAGGGCGAGAGAGGTGCTGGAGAGGGAGAACCCCAACGAGGAGAAGAACAGCCCTGAGGGGCTTGAAGGGTTGAACAGGTGGGAGCCTGTAGGTGTAATGAGGGTGGGGAGGTCAGTGCACCAGCACTCGAAGTGAGGGCGAGAGAGGTGCTGGAGAGGGAGAACCCCAACGAGGAGAAGAACAGCCCTGAGGGGCTTGAAGGGTTGAACAGGTGGGAGCCTGTAGGTGTAATGAGGGTGGGGAGGTCAGTGCACCAGCACTCGAAGTGAGGGCGAGAGAGGTGCTGGAGAGGGAGAACCCCAACGAGGAGAAGAACAGCCCTGAGGGGCTTGAAGGGTTGAACAGGTGGGAGCCTGTAGGTGTAATGAGGGTGGGGAGGTCAGTGCACCAGCACTCGGAAGTGAGGGCGAGAGAGGTGCTGGAGAGGGAGAACCCCAACGAGGAGAAGAACAGCCCTGAGGGGCTTGAAGGGTTGAACAGGTGGGAGCCTGTAGGTGTAATGAGGGTGGGGAGGTCAGTGCACCAGCACTCGAAGTGAGGGCGAGAGAGGTGCTGGAGAGGGAGAACCCCAACGAGGAGAAGAACAGCCCTGAGGGGCTTGAAGGGTTGAACAGGTGGGAGCCTGTAGGTGTAATGAGGGTGGGGAGGTCAGTGCACCAGCACTCGAAGTGAGGGCGAGAGAGGTGCTGGAGAGGGAGAACCCCAACGAGGAGAAGAACAGCCCTGAGGGGCTTGAAGGGTTGAACAGGTGGGAGCCTGTAGGTGTAATGAGGGTGGGGAGGTCAGTGCACCAGCACTCGAAGTGAGGGCGAGAGAGGTGCTGGAGAGGGAGAACCCCAACGAGGAGAAGAACAGCCCTGAGGGGCTTGAAGGGTTGAACAGGTGGGAGCCTGTAGGTGTAATGAGGGTGGGGAGGTCAGTGCACCAGCACTCGAAGTGAGGGCGAGAGAGGTGCTGGAGAGGGAGAACCCCAACGAGGAGAAGAACAGCCCTGAGGGGCTTGAAGGGTTGAACAGGTGGGAGCCTGTAGGTGTAATGAGGGTGGGGAGGTCAGTGCACCAGCACTCGGAAGTGAGGGCGAGAGAGGTGCTGGAGAGGGAGAACCCCAACGAGGAGAAGAACAGCCCTGAGGGGCTTGAAGGGTTGAACAGGTGGGAGCCTGTAGGTGTAATGAGGGTGGGGAGGTCAGTGCACCAGCACTCGAAGTGAGGGCGAGAGAGGTGCTGGAGAGGGAGAACCCCAACGAGGAGAAGAACAGCCCTGAGGGGCTTGAAGGGTTGAACAGGTGGGAGCCTGTAGGTGTAATGAGGGTGGGGAGGTCAGTGCACCAGCACTCGAAGTGAGGGCGAGAGAGGTGCTGGAGAGGGAGAACCCCAACGAGGAGAAGAACAGCCCTGAGGGGCTTGAAGGGTTGAACAGGTGGGAGCCTGTAGGTGTAATGAGGGTGGGGAGGTCAGTGCACCAGCACTCGAAGTGAGGGCGAGAGAGGTGCTGGAGAGGGAGAACCCCAACGAGGAGAAGAACAGCCCTGAGGGGCTTGAAGGGTTGAACAGGTGGGAGCCTGTAGGTGTAATGAGGGTGGGGAGGTCAGTGCACCAGCACTCGGAAGTGAGGGCGAGAGAGGTGCTGGAGAGGGAGAACCCCAACGAGGAGAAGAACAGCCCTGAGGGGCTTGAAGGGTTGAACAGGTGGGAGCCTGTAGGTGTAATGAGGGTGGGGAGGTCAGTGCACCAGCACTCGAAGTGAGGGCGAGAGAGGTGCTGGAGAGGGAGAACCCCAACGAGGAGAAGAACAGCCCTGAGGGGCTTGAAGGGTTGAACAGGTGGGAGCCTGTAGGTGTAATGAGGGTGGGGAGGTCAGTGCACCAGCACTCGGAAGTGAGGGCGAGAGAGGTGCTGGAGAGGGAGAACCCCAACGAGGAGAAGAACAGCCCTGAGGGGCTTGAAGGGTTGAACAGGTGGGAGCCTGTAGGTGTAATGAGGGTGGGGAGGTCAGTGCACCAGCACTCGGAAGTGAGGGCGAGAGAGGTGCTGGAGAGGGAGAACCCCAACGAGGAGAAGAACAGCCCTGAGGGGCTTGAAGGGTTGAACAGGTGGGAGCCTGTAGGTGTAATGAGGGTGGGGAGGTCAGTGCACCAGCACTCGGAGTGAGGGCGAGAGAGGTGCTGGAGAGGGAGAACCCCAACGAGGAGAAGAACAGCCCTGAGGGGCTTGAAGGGTTGAACAGGTGGGAGCCTGTAGGTGTAATGAGGGTGGGGAGGTCAGTGCACCAGCACTCGAAGTGAGGGCGAGAGAGGTGCTGGAGAGGGAGAACCCCAACGAGGAGAAGAACAGCCCTGAGGGGCTTGAAGGGTTGAACAGGTGGGAGCCTGTAGGTGTAATGAGGGTGGGGAGGTCAGTGCACCAGCACTCGGAGTGAGGGCGAGAGAGGTGCTGGAGAGGGAGAACCCCAACGAGGAGAAGAACAGCCCTGAGGGGCTTGAAGGGTTGAACAGGTGGGAGCCTGTAGGTGTAATGAGGGTGGGGAGGTCAGTGCACCAGCACTCGGAAGTGAGGGCGAGAGAGGTGCTGGAGAGGGAGAACCCCAACGAGGAGAAGAACAGCCCTGAGGGGCTTGAAGGGTTGAACAGGTGGGAGCCTGTAGGTGTAATGAGGGTGGGGAGGTCAGTGCACCAGCACTCGGAGTGAGGGCGAGAGAGGTGCTGGAGAGGGAGAACCCCAACGAGGAGAAGAACAGCCCTGAGGGGCTTGAAGGGTTGAACAGGTGGGAGCCTGTAGGTGTAATGAGGGTGGGGAGGTCAGTGCACCAGCACTCGGAAGTGAGGGCGAGAGAGGTGCTGGAGAGGGAGAACCCCAACGAGGAGAAGAACAGCCCTGAGGGGCTTGAAGGGTTGAACAGGTGGGAGCCTGTAGGTGTAATGAGGGTGGGGAGGTCAGTGCACCAGCACTCGAAGTGAGGGCGAGAGAGGTGCTGGAGAGGGAGAACCCCAACGAGGAGAAGAACAGCCCTGAGGGGCTTGAAGGGTTGAACAGGTGGGAGCCTGTAGGTGTAATGAGGGTGGGGAGGTCAGTGCACCAGCACTCGGAGTGAGGGCGAGAGAGGTGCTGGAGAGGGAGAACCCCAACGAGGAGAAGAACAGCCCTGAGGGGCTTGAAGGGTTGAACAGGTGGGAGCCTGTAGGTGTAATGAGGGTGGGGAGGTCAGTGCACCAGCACTCGAAGTGAGGGCGAGAGAGGTGCTGGAGAGGGAGAACCCCAACGAGGAGAAGAACAGCCCTGAGGGGCTTGAAGGGTTGAACAGGTGGGAGCCTGTAGGTGTAATGAGGGTGGGGAGGTCAGTGCACCAGCACTCGGAGTGAGGGCGAGAGAGGTGCTGGAGAGGGAGAACCCCAACGAGGAGAAGAACAGCCCTGAGGGGCTTGAAGGGTTGAACAGGTGGGAGCCTGTAGGTGTAATGAGGGTGGGGAGGTCAGTGCACCAGCACTCGGAGTGAGGGCGAGAGAGGTGCTGGAGAGGGAGAACCCCAACGAGGAGAAGAACAGCCCTGAGGGGCTTGAAGGGTTGAACAGGTGGGAGCCTGTAGGTGTAATGAGGGTGGGGAGGTCAGTGCACCAGCACTCGGAAGTGAGGGCGAGAGAGGTGCTGGAGAGGGAGAACCCCAACGAGGAGAAGAACAGCCCTGAGGGGCTTGAAGGGTTGAACAGGTGGGAGCCTGTAGGTGTAATGAGGGTGGGGAGGTCAGTGCACCAGCACTCGGAGTGAGGGCGAGAGAGGTGCTGGAGAGGGAGAACCCCAACGAGGAGAAGAACAGCCCTGAGGGGCTTGAAGGGTTGAACAGGTGGGAGCCTGTAGGTGTAATGAGGGTGGGGAGGTCAGTGCACCAGCACTCGGAGTGAGGGCGAGAGAGGTGCTGGAGAGGGAGAACCCCAACGAGGAGAAGAACAGCCCTGAGGGGCTTGAAGGGTTGAACAGGTGGGAGCCTGTAGGTGTAATGAGGGTGGGGAGGTCAGTGCACCAGCACTCGGAGTGAGGGCGAGAGAGGTGCTGGAGAGGGAGAACCCCAACGAGGAGAAGAACAGCCCTGAGGGGCTTGAAGGGTTGAACAGGTGGGAGCCTGTAGGTGTAATGAGGGTGGGGAGGTCAGTGCACCAGCACTCGGAAGTGAGGGCGAGAGAGGTGCTGGAGAGGGAGAACCCCAACGAGGAGAAGAACAGCCCTGAGGGGCTTGAAGGGTTGAACAGGTGGGAGCCTGTAGGTGTAATGAGGGTGGGGAGGTCAGTGCACCAGCACTCGGAGTGAGGGCGAGAGAGGTGCTGGAGAGGGAGAACCCCAACGAGGAGAAGAACAGCCCTGAGGGGCTTGAAGGGTTGAACAGGTGGGAGCCTGTAGGTGTAATGAGGGTGGGGAGGTCAGTGCACCAGCACTCGAAGTGAGGGCGAGAGAGGTGCTGGAGAGGGAGAACCCCAACGAGGAGAAGAACAGCCCTGAGGGGCTTGAAGGGTTGAACAGGTGGGAGCCTGTAGGTGTAATGAGGGTGGGGAGGTCAGTGCACCAGCACTCGGAGTGAGGGCGAGAGAGGTGCTGGAGAGGGAGAACCCCAACGAGGAGAAGAACAGCCCTGAGGGGCTTGAAGGGTTGAACAGGTGGGAGCCTGTAGGTGTAATGAGGGTGGGGAGGTCAGTGCACCAGCACTCGGAGTGAGGGCGAGAGAGGTGCTGGAGAGGGAGAACCCCAACGAGGAGAAGAACAGCCCTGAGGGGCTTGAAGGGTTGAACAGGTGGGAGCCTGTAGGTGTAATGAGGGTGGGGAGGTCAGTGCACCAGCACTCGAAGTGAGGGCGAGAGAGGTGCTGGAGAGGGAGAACCCCAACGAGGAGAAGAACAGCCCTGAGGGGCTTGAAGGGTTGAACAGGTGGGAGCCTGTAGGTGTAATGAGGGTGGGGAGGTCAGTGCACCAGCACTCGGAGTGAGGGCGAGAGAGGTGCTGGAGAGGGAGAACCCCAACGAGGAGAAGAACAGCCCTGAGGGGCTTGAAGGGTTGAACAGGTGGGAGCCTGTAGGTGTAATGAGGGTGGGGAGGTCAGTGCACCAGCACTCGGAGTGAGGGCGAGAGAGGTGCTGGAGAGGGAGAACCCCAACGAGGAGAAGAACAGCCCTGAGGGGCTTGAAGGGTTGAACAGGTGGGAGCCTGTAGGTGTAATGAGGGTGGGGAGGTCAGTGCACCAGCACTCGGAGTGAGGGCGAGAGAGGTGCTGGAGAGGGAGAACCCCAACGAGGAGAAGAACAGCCCTGAGGGGCTTGAAGGGTTGAACAGGTGGGAGCCTGTAGGTGTAATGAGGGTGGGGAGGTCAGTGCACCAGCACTCGGAGTGAGGGCGAGAGAGGTGCTGGAGAGGGAGAACCCCAACGAGGAGAAGAACAGCCCTGAGGGGCTTGAAGGGTTGAACAGGTGGGAGCCTGTAGGTGTAATGAGGGTGGGGAGGTCAGTGCACCAGCACTCGGAGTGAGGGCGAGAGAGGTGCTGGAGAGGGAGAACCCCAACGAGGAGAAGAACAGCCCTGAGGGGCTTGAAGGGTTGAACAGGTGGGAGCCTGTAGGTGTAATGAGGGTGGGGAGGTCAGTGCACCAGCACTCGGAGTGAGGGCGAGAGAGGTGCTGGAGAGGGAGAACCCCAACGAGGAGAAGAACAGCCCTGAGGGGCTTGAAGGGTTGAACAGGTGGGAGCCTGTAGGTGTAATGAGGGTGGGGAGGTCAGTGCACCAGCACTCGGAGTGAGGGCGAGAGAGGTGCTGGAGAGGGAGAACCCCAACGAGGAGAAGAACAGCCCTGAGGGGCTTGAAGGGTTGAACAGGTGGGAGCCTGTAGGTGTAATGAGGGTGGGGAGGTCAGTGCACCAGCACTCGGAGTGAGGGCGAGAGAGGTGCTGGAGAGGGAGAACCCCAACGAGGAGAAGAACAGCCCTGAGGGGCTTGAAGGGTTGAACAGGTGGGAGCCTGTAGGTGTAATGAGGGTGGGGAGGTCAGTGCACCAGCACTCGGAGTGAGGGCGAGAGAGGTGCTGGAGAGGGAGAACCCCAACGAGGAGAAGAACAGCCCTGAGGGGCTTGAAGGGTTGAACAGGTGGGAGCCTGTAGGTGTAATGAGGGTGGGGAGGTCAGTGCACCAGCACTCGGAGTGAGGGCGAGAGAGGTGCTGGAGAGGGAGAACCCCAACGAGGAGAAGAACAGCCCTGAGGGGCTTGAAGGGTTGAACAGGTGGGAGCCTGTAGGTGTAATGAGGGTGGGGAGGTCAGTGCACCAGCACTCGGAGTGAGGGCGAGAGAGGTGCTGGAGAGGGAGAACCCCAACGAGGAGAAGAACAGCCCTGAGGGGCTTGAAGGGTTGAACAGGTGGGAGCCTGTAGGTGTAATGAGGGTGGGGAGGTCAGTGCACCAGCACTCGGAGTGAGGGCGAGAGAGGTGCTGGAGAGGGAGAACCCCAACGAGGAGAAGAACAGCCCTGAGGGGCTTGAAGGGTTGAACAGGTGGGAGCCTGTAGGTGTAATGAGGGTGGGGAGGTCAGTGCACCAGCACTCGAAGTGAGGGCGAGAGAGGTGCTGGAGAGGGAGAACCCCAACGAGGAGAAGAACAGCCCTGAGGGGCTTGAAGGGTTGAACAGGTGGGAGCCTGTAGGTGTAATGAGGGTGGGGAGGTCAGTGCACCAGCACTCGGAGTGAGGGCGAGAGAGGTGCTGGAGAGGGAGAACCCCAACGAGGAGAAGAACAGCCCTGAGGGGCTTGAAGGGTTGAACAGGTGGGAGCCTGTAGGTGTAATGAGGGTGGGGAGGTCAGTGCACCAGCACTCGGAGTGAGGGCGAGAGAGGTGCTGGAGAGGGAGAACCCCAACGAGGAGAAGAACAGCCCTGAGGGGCTTGAAGGGTTGAACAGGTGGGAGCCTGTAGGTGTAATGAGGGTGGGGAGGTCAGTGCACCAGCACTCGGAGTGAGGGCGAGAGAGGTGCTGGAGAGGGAGAACCCCAACGAGGAGAAGAACAGCCCTGAGGGGCTTGAAGGGTTGAACAGGTGGGAGCCTGTAGGTGTAATGAGGGTGGGGAGGTCAGTGCACCAGCACTCGGAGTGAGGGCGAGAGAGGTGCTGGAGAGGGAGAACCCCAACGAGGAGAAGAACAGCCCTGAGGGGCTTGAAGGGTTGAACAGGTGGGAGCCTGTAGGTGTAATGAGGGTGGGGAGGTCAGTGCACCAGCACTCGGAGTGAGGGCGAGAGAGGTGCTGGAGAGGGAGAACCCCAACGAGGAGAAGAACAGCCCTGAGGGGCTTGAAGGGTTGAACAGGTGGGAGCCTGTAGGTGTAATGAGGGTGGGGAGGTCAGTGCACCAGCACTCGGAGTGAGGGCGAGAGAGGTGCTGGAGAGGGAGAACCCCAACGAGGAGAAGAACAGCCCTGAGGGGCTTGAAGGGTTGAACAGGTGGGAGCCTGTAGGTGTAATGAGGGTGGGGAGGTCAGTGCACCAGCACTCGGAGTGAGGGCGAGAGAGGTGCTGGAGAGGGAGAACCCCAACGAGGAGAAGAACAGCCCTGAGGGGCTTGAAGGGTTGAACAGGTGGGAGCCTGTAGGTGTAATGAGGGTGGGGAGGTCAGTGCACCAGCACTCGGAGTGAGGGCGAGAGAGGTGCTGGAGAGGGAGAACCCCAACGAGGAGAAGAACAGCCCTGAGGGGCTTGAAGGGTTGAACAGGTGGGAGCCTGTAGGTGTAATGAGGGTGGGGAGGTCAGTGCACCAGCACTCGGAGTGAGGGCGAGAGAGGTGCTGGAGAGGGAGAACCCCAACGAGGAGAAGAACAGCCCTGAGGGGCTTGAAGGGTTGAACAGGTGGGAGCCTGTAGGTGTAATGAGGGTGGGGAGGTCAGTGCACCAGCACTCGGAGTGAGGGCGAGAGAGGTGCTGGAGAGGGAGAACCCCAACGAGGAGAAGAACAGCCCTGAGGGGCTTGAAGGGTTGAACAGGTGGGAGCCTGTAGGTGTAATGAGGGTGGGGAGGTCAGTGCACCAGCACTCGGAAGTGAGGGCGAGAGAGGTGCTGGAGAGGGAGAACCCCAACGAGGAGAAGAACAGCCCTGAGGGGCTTGAAGGGTTGAACAGGTGGGAGCCTGTAGGTGTAATGAGGGTGGGGAGGTCAGTGCACCAGCACTCGGAGTGAGGGCGAGAGAGGTGCTGGAGAGGGAGAACCCCAACGAGGAGAAGAACAGCCCTGAGGGGCTTGAAGGGTTGAACAGGTGGGAGCCTGTAGGTGTAATGAGGGTGGGGAGGTCAGTGCACCAGCACTCGAAGTGAGGGCGAGAGAGGTGCTGGAGAGGGAGAACCCCAACGAGGAGAAGAACAGCCCTGAGGGGCTTGAAGGGTTGAACAGGTGGGAGCCTGTAGGTGTAATGAGGGTGGGGAGGTCAGTGCACCAGCACTCGGAGTGAGGGCGAGAGAGGTGCTGGAGAGGGAGAACCCCAACGAGGAGAAGAACAGCCCTGAGGGGCTTGAAGGGTTGAACAGGTGGGAGCCTGTAGGTGTAATGAGGGTGGGGAGGTCAGTGCACCAGCACTCGGAGTGAGGGCGAGAGAGGTGCTGGAGAGGGAGAACCCCAACGAGGAGAAGAACAGCCCTGAGGGGCTTGAAGGGTTGAACAGGTGGGAGCCTGTAGGTGTAATGAGGGTGGGGAGGTCAGTGCACCAGCACTCGGAGTGAGGGCGAGAGAGGTGCTGGAGAGGGAGAACCCCAACGAGGAGAAGAACAGCCCTGAGGGGCTTGAAGGGTTGAACAGGTGGGAGCCTGTAGGTGTAATGAGGGTGGGGAGGTCAGTGCACCAGCACTCGGAGTGAGGGCGAGAGAGGTGCTGGAGAGGGAGAACCCCAACGAGGAGAAGAACAGCCCTGAGGGGCTTGAAGGGTTGAACAGGTGGGAGCCTGTAGGTGTAATGAGGGTGGGGAGGTCAGTGCACCAGCACTCGGAGTGAGGGCGAGAGAGGTGCTGGAGAGGGAGAACCCCAACGAGGAGAAGAACAGCCCTGAGGGGCTTGAAGGGTTGAACAGGTGGGAGCCTGTAGGTGTAATGAGGGTGGGGAGGTCAGTGCACCAGCACTCGGAGTGAGGGCGAGAGAGGTGCTGGAGAGGGAGAACCCCAACGAGGAGAAGAACAGCCCTGAGGGGCTTGAAGGGTTGAACAGGTGGGAGCCTGTAGGTGTAATGAGGGTGGGGAGGTCAGTGCACCAGCACTCGGAGTGAGGGCGAGAGAGGTGCTGGAGAGGGAGAACCCCAACGAGGAGAAGAACAGCCCTGAGGGGCTTGAAGGGTTGAACAGGTGGGAGCCTGTAGGTGTAATGAGGGTGGGGAGGTCAGTGCACCAGCACTCGGAGTGAGGGCGAGAGAGGTGCTGGAGAGGGAGAACCCCAACGAGGAGAAGAACAGCCCTGAGGGGCTTGAAGGGTTGAACAGGTGGGAGCCTGTAGGTGTAATGAGGGTGGGGAGGTCAGTGCACCAGCACTCGGAGTGAGGGCGAGAGAGGTGCTGGAGAGGGAGAACCCCAACGAGGAGAAGAACAGCCCTGAGGGGCTTGAAGGGTTGAACAGGTGGGAGCCTGTAGGTGTAATGAGGGTGGGGAGGTCAGTGCACCAGCACTCGGAGTGAGGGCGAGAGAGGTGCTGGAGAGGGAGAACCCCAACGAGGAGAAGAACAGCCCTGAGGGGCTTGAAGGGTTGAACAGGTGGGAGCCTGTAGGTGTAATGAGGGTGGGGAGGTCAGTGCACCAGCACTCGGAGTGAGGGCGAGAGAGGTGCTGGAGAGGGAGAACCCCAACGAGGAGAAGAACAGCCCTGAGGGGCTTGAAGGGTTGAACAGGTGGGAGCCTGTAGGTGTAATGAGGGTGGGGAGGTCAGTGCACCAGCACTCGGAGTGAGGGCGAGAGAGGTGCTGGAGAGGGAGAACCCCAACGAGGAGAAGAACAGCCCTGAGGGGCTTGAAGGGTTGAACAGGTGGGAGCCTGTAGGTGTAATGAGGGTGGGGAGGTCAGTGCACCAGCACTCGGAGTGAGGGCGAGAGAGGTGCTGGAGAGGGAGAACCCCAACGAGGAGAAGAACAGCCCTGAGGGGCTTGAAGGGTTGAACAGGTGGGAGCCTGTAGGTGTAATGAGGGTGGGGAGGTCAGTGCACCAGCACTCGGAGTGAGGGCGAGAGAGGTGCTGGAGAGGGAGAACCCCAACGAGGAGAAGAACAGCCCTGAGGGGCTTGAAGGGTTGAACAGGTGGGAGCCTGTAGGTGTAATGAGGGTGGGGAGGTCAGTGCACCAGCACTCGGAGTGAGGGCGAGAGAGGTGCTGGAGAGGGAGAACCCCAACGAGGAGAAGAACAGCCCTGAGGGGCTTGAAGGGTTGAACAGGTGGGAGCCTGTAGGTGTAATGAGGGTGGGGAGGTCAGTGCACCAGCACTCGGAGTGAGGGCGAGAGAGGTGCTGGAGAGGGAGAACCCCAACGAGGAGAAGAACAGCCCTGAGGGGCTTGAAGGGTTGAACAGGTGGGAGCCTGTAGGTGTAATGAGGGTGGGGAGGTCAGTGCACCAGCACTCGGAGTGAGGGCGAGAGAGGTGCTGGAGAGGGAGAACCCCAACGAGGAGAAGAACAGCCCTGAGGGGCTTGAAGGGTTGAACAGGTGGGAGCCTGTAGGTGTAATGAGGGTGGGGAGGTCAGTGCACCAGCACTCGGAGTGAGGGCGAGAGAGGTGCTGGAGAGGGAGAACCCCAACGAGGAGAAGAACAGCCCTGAGGGGCTTGAAGGGTTGAACAGGTGGGAGCCTGTAGGTGTAATGAGGGTGGGGAGGTCAGTGCACCAGCACTCGGAGTGAGGGCGAGAGAGGTGCTGGAGAGGGAGAACCCCAACGAGGAGAAGAACAGCCCTGAGGGGCTTGAAGGGTTGAACAGGTGGGAGCCTGTAGGTGTAATGAGGGTGGGGAGGTCAGTGCACCAGCACTCGGAGTGAGGGCGAGAGAGGTGCTGGAGAGGGAGAACCCCAACGAGGAGAAGAACAGCCCTGAGGGGCTTGAAGGGTTGAACAGGTGGGAGCCTGTAGGTGTAATGAGGGTGGGGAGGTCAGTGCACCAGCACTCGGAGTGAGGGCGAGAGAGGTGCTGGAGAGGGAGAACCCCAACGAGGAGAAGAACAGCCCTGAGGGGCTTGAAGGGTTGAACAGGTGGGAGCCTGTAGGTGTAATGAGGGTGGGGAGGTCAGTGCACCAGCACTCGGAGTGAGGGCGAGAGAGGTGCTGGAGAGGGAGAACCCCAACGAGGAGAAGAACAGCCCTGAGGGGCTTGAAGGGTTGAACAGGTGGGAGCCTGTAGGTGTAATGAGGGTGGGGAGGTCAGTGCACCAGCACTCGGAGTGAGGGCGAGAGAGGTGCTGGAGAGGGAGAACCCCAACGAGGAGAAGAACAGCCCTGAGGGGCTTGAAGGGTTGAACAGGTGGGAGCCTGTAGGTGTAATGAGGGTGGGGAGGTCAGTGCACCAGCACTCGGAGTGAGGGCGAGAGAGGTGCTGGAGAGGGAGAACCCCAACGAGGAGAAGAACAGCCCTGAGGGGCTTGAAGGGTTGAACAGGTGGGAGCCTGTAGGTGTAATGAGGGTGGGGAGGTCAGTGCACCAGCACTCGGAGTGAGGGCGAGAGAGGTGCTGGAGAGGGAGAACCCCAACGAGGAGAAGAACAGCCCTGAGGGGCTTGAAGGGTTGAACAGGTGGGAGCCTGTAGGTGTAATGAGGGTGGGGAGGTCAGTGCACCAGCACTCGGAGTGAGGGCGAGAGAGGTGCTGGAGAGGGAGAACCCCAACGAGGAGAAGAACAGCCCTGAGGGGCTTGAAGGGTTGAACAGGTGGGAGCCTGTAGGTGTAATGAGGGTGGGGAGGTCAGTGCACCAGCACTCGGAGTGAGGGCGAGAGAGGTGCTGGAGAGGGAGAACCCCAACGAGGAGAAGAACAGCCCTGAGGGGCTTGAAGGGTTGAACAGGTGGGAGCCTGTAGGTGTAATGAGGGTGGGGAGGTCAGTGCACCAGCACTCGGAGTGAGGGCGAGAGAGGTGCTGGAGAGGGAGAACCCCAACGAGGAGAAGAACAGCCCTGAGGGGCTTGAAGGGTTGAACAGGTGGGAGCCTGTAGGTGTAATGAGGGTGGGGAGGTCAGTGCACCAGCACTCGGAGTGAGGGCGAGAGAGGTGCTGGAGAGGGAGAACCCCAACGAGGAGAAGAACAGCCCTGAGGGGCTTGAAGGGTTGAACAGGTGGGAGCCTGTAGGTGTAATGAGGGTGGGGAGGTCAGTGCACCAGCACTCGGAGTGAGGGCGAGAGAGGTGCTGGAGAGGGAGAACCCCAACGAGGAGAAGAACAGCCCTGAGGGGCTTGAAGGGTTGAACAGGTGGGAGCCTGTAGGTGTAATGAGGGTGGGGAGGTCAGTGCACCAGCACTCGGAGTGAGGGCGAGAGAGGTGCTGGAGAGGGAGAACCCCAACGAGGAGAAGAACAGCCCTGAGGGGCTTGAAGGGTTGAACAGGTGGGAGCCTGTAGGTGTAATGAGGGTGGGGAGGTCAGTGCACCAGCACTCGGAGTGAGGGCGAGAGAGGTGCTGGAGAGGGAGAACCCCAACGAGGAGAAGAACAGCCCTGAGGGGCTTGAAGGGTTGAACAGGTGGGAGCCTGTAGGTGTAATGAGGGTGGGGAGGTCAGTGCACCAGCACTCGGAGTGAGGGCGAGAGAGGTGCTGGAGAGGGAGAACCCCAACGAGGAGAAGAACAGCCCTGAGGGGCTTGAAGGGTTGAACAGGTGGGAGCCTGTAGGTGTAATGAGGGTGGGGAGGTCAGTGCACCAGCACTCGGAGTGAGGGCGAGAGAGGTGCTGGAGAGGGAGAACCCCAACGAGGAGAAGAACAGCCCTGAGGGGCTTGAAGGGTTGAACAGGTGGGAGCCTGTAGGTGTAATGAGGGTGGGGAGGTCAGTGCACCAGCACTCGGAGTGAGGGCGAGAGAGGTGCTGGAGAGGGAGAACCCCAACGAGGAGAAGAACAGCCCTGAGGGGCTTGAAGGGTTGAACAGGTGGGAGCCTGTAGGTGTAATGAGGGTGGGGAGGTCAGTGCACCAGCACTCGGAGTGAGGGCGAGAGAGGTGCTGGAGAGGGAGAACCCCAACGAGGAGAAGAACAGCCCTGAGGGGCTTGAAGGGTTGAACAGGTGGGAGCCTGTAGGTGTAATGAGGGTGGGGAGGTCAGTGCACCAGCACTCGGAGTGAGGGCGAGAGAGGTGCTGGAGAGGGAGAACCCCAACGAGGAGAAGAACAGCCCTGAGGGGCTTGAAGGGTTGAACAGGTGGGAGCCTGTAGGTGTAATGAGGGTGGGGAGGTCAGTGCACCAGCACTCGGAGTGAGGGCGAGAGAGGTGCTGGAGAGGGAGAACCCCAACGAGGAGAAGAACAGCCCTGAGGGGCTTGAAGGGTTGAACAGGTGGGAGCCTGTAGGTGTAATGAGGGTGGGGAGGTCAGTGCACCAGCACTCGGAGTGAGGGCGAGAGAGGTGCTGGAGAGGGAGAACCCCAACGAGGAGAAGAACAGCCCTGAGGGGCTTGAAGGGTTGAACAGGTGGGAGCCTGTAGGTGTAATGAGGGTGGGGAGGTCAGTGCACCAGCACTCGGAGTGAGGGCGAGAGAGGTGCTGGAGAGGGAGAACCCCAACGAGGAGAAGAACAGCCCTGAGGGGCTTGAAGGGTTGAACAGGTGGGAGCCTGTAGGTGTAATGAGGGTGGGGAGGTCAGTGCACCAGCACTCGGAGTGAGGGCGAGAGAGGTGCTGGAGAGGGAGAACCCCAACGAGGAGAAGAACAGCCCTGAGGGGCTTGAAGGGTTGAACAGGTGGGAGCCTGTAGGTGTAATGAGGGTGGGGAGGTCAGTGCACCAGCACTCGGAGTGAGGGCGAGAGAGGTGCTGGAGAGGGAGAACCCCAACGAGGAGAAGAACAGCCCTGAGGGGCTTGAAGGGTTGAACAGGTGGGAGCCTGTAGGTGTAATGAGGGTGGGGAGGTCAGTGCACCAGCACTCGGAGTGAGGGCGAGAGAGGTGCTGGAGAGGGAGAACCCCAACGAGGAGAAGAACAGCCCTGAGGGGCTTGAAGGGTTGAACAGGTGGGAGCCTGTAGGTGTAATGAGGGTGGGGAGGTCAGTGCACCAGCACTCGGAGTGAGGGCGAGAGAGGTGCTGGAGAGGGAGAACCCCAACGAGGAGAAGAACAGCCCTGAGGGGCTTGAAGGGTTGAACAGGTGGGAGCCTGTAGGTGTAATGAGGGTGGGGAGGTCAGTGCACCAGCACTCGGAGTGAGGGCGAGAGAGGTGCTGGAGAGGGAGAACCCCAACGAGGAGAAGAACAGCCCTGAGGGGCTTGAAGGGTTGAACAGGTGGGAGCCTGTAGGTGTAATGAGGGTGGGGAGGTCAGTGCACCAGCACTCGGAGTGAGGGCGAGAGAGGTGCTGGAGAGGGAGAACCCCAACGAGGAGAAGAACAGCCCTGAGGGGCTTGAAGGGTTGAACAGGTGGGAGCCTGTAGGTGTAATGAGGGTGGGGAGGTCAGTGCACCAGCACTCGGAGTGAGGGCGAGAGAGGTGCTGGAGAGGGAGAACCCCAACGAGGAGAAGAACAGCCCTGAGGGGCTTGAAGGGTTGAACAGGTGGGAGCCTGTAGGTGTAATGAGGGTGGGGAGGTCAGTGCACCAGCACTCGGAGTGAGGGCGAGAGAGGTGCTGGAGAGGGAGAACCCCAACGAGGAGAAGAACAGCCCTGAGGGGCTTGAAGGGTTGAACAGGTGGGAGCCTGTAGGTGTAATGAGGGTGGGGAGGTCAGTGCACCAGCACTCGGAGTGAGGGCGAGAGAGGTGCTGGAGAGGGAGAACCCCAACGAGGAGAAGAACAGCCCTGAGGGGCTTGAAGGGTTGAACAGGTGGGAGCCTGTAGGTGTAATGAGGGTGGGGAGGTCAGTGCACCAGCACTCGGAGTGAGGGCGAGAGAGGTGCTGGAGAGGGAGAACCCCAACGAGGAGAAGAACAGCCCTGAGGGGCTTGAAGGGTTGAACAGGTGGGAGCCTGTAGGTGTAATGAGGGTGGGGAGGTCAGTGCACCAGCACTCGGAGTGAGGGCGAGAGAGGTGCTGGAGAGGGAGAACCCCAACGAGGAGAAGAACAGCCCTGAGGGGCTTGAAGGGTTGAACAGGTGGGAGCCTGTAGGTGTAATGAGGGTGGGGAGGTCAGTGCACCAGCACTCGGAGTGAGGGCGAGAGAGGTGCTGGAGAGGGAGAACCCCAACGAGGAGAAGAACAGCCCTGAGGGGCTTGAAGGGTTGAACAGGTGGGAGCCTGTAGGTGTAATGAGGGTGGGGAGGTCAGTGCACCAGCACTCGGAGTGAGGGCGAGAGAGGTGCTGGAGAGGGAGAACCCCAACGAGGAGAAGAACAGCCCTGAGGGGCTTGAAGGGTTGAACAGGTGGGAGCCTGTAGGTGTAATGAGGGTGGGGAGGTCAGTGCACCAGCACTCGGAGTGAGGGCGAGAGAGGTGCTGGAGAGGGAGAACCCCAACGAGGAGAAGAACAGCCCTGAGGGGCTTGAAGGGTTGAACAGGTGGGAGCCTGTAGGTGTAATGAGGGTGGGGAGGTCAGTGCACCAGCACTCGGAGTGAGGGCGAGAGAGGTGCTGGAGAGGGAGAACCCCAACGAGGAGAAGAACAGCCCTGAGGGGCTTGAAGGGTTGAACAGGTGGGAGCCTGTAGGTGTAATGAGGGTGGGGAGGTCAGTGCACCAGCACTCGGAGTGAGGGCGAGAGAGGTGCTGGAGAGGGAGAACCCCAACGAGGAGAAGAACAGCCCTGAGGGGCTTGAAGGGTTGAACAGGTGGGAGCCTGTAGGTGTAATGAGGGTGGGGAGGTCAGTGCACCAGCACTCGGAGTGAGGGCGAGAGAGGTGCTGGAGAGGGAGAACCCCAACGAGGAGAAGAACAGCCCTGAGGGGCTTGAAGGGTTGAACAGGTGGGAGCCTGTAGGTGTAATGAGGGTGGGGAGGTCAGTGCACCAGCACTCGAAGTGAGGGCGAGAGAGGTGCTGGAGAGGGAGAACCCCAACGAGGAGAAGAACAGCCCTGAGGGGCTTGAAGGGTTGAACAGGTGGGAGCCTGTAGGTGTAATGAGGGTGGGGAGGTCAGTGCACCAGCACTCGGAGTGAGGGCGAGAGAGGTGCTGGAGAGGGAGAACCCCAACGAGGAGAAGAACAGCCCTGAGGGGCTTGAAGGGTTGAACAGGTGGGAGCCTGTAGGTGTAATGAGGGTGGGGAGGTCAGTGCACCAGCACTCGAAGTGAGGGCGAGAGAGGTGCTGGAGAGGGAGAACCCCAACGAGGAGAAGAACAGCCCTGAGGGGCTTGAAGGGTTGAACAGGTGGGAGCCTGTAGGTGTAATGAGGGTGGGGAGGTCAGTGCACCAGCACTCGAAGTGAGGGCGAGAGAGGTGCTGGAGAGGGAGAACCCCAACGAGGAGAAGAACAGCCCTGAGGGGCTTGAAGGGTTGAACAGGTGGGAGCCTGTAGGTGTAATGAGGGTGGGGAGGTCAGTGCACCAGCACTCGGAGTGAGGGCGAGAGAGGTGCTGGAGAGGGAGAACCCCAACGAGGAGAAGAACAGCCCTGAGGGGCTTGAAGGGTTGAACAGGTGGGAGCCTGTAGGTGTAATGAGGGTGGGGAGGTCAGTGCACCAGCACTCGAAGTGAGGGCGAGAGAGGTGCTGGAGAGGGAGAACCCCAACGAGGAGAAGAACAGCCCTGAGGGGCTTGAAGGGTTGAACAGGTGGGAGCCTGTAGGTGTAATGAGGGTGGGGAGGTCAGTGCACCAGCACTCGAAGTGAGGGCGAGAGAGGTGCTGGAGAGGGAGAACCCCAACGAGGAGAAGAACAGCCCTGAGGGGCTTGAAGGGTTGAACAGGTGGGAGCCTGTAGGTGTAATGAGGGTGGGGAGGTCAGTGCACCAGCACTCGAAGTGAGGGCGAGAGAGGTGCTGGAGAGGGAGAACCCCAACGAGGAGAAGAACAGCCCTGAGGGGCTTGAAGGGTTGAACAGGTGGGAGCCTGTAGGTGTAATGAGGGTGGGGAGGTCAGTGCACCAGCACTCGAAGTGAGGGCGAGAGAGGTGCTGGAGAGGGAGAACCCCAACGAGGAGAAGAACAGCCCTGAGGGGCTTGAAGGGTTGAACAGGTGGGAGCCTGTAGGTGTAATGAGGGTGGGGAGGTCAGTGCACCAGCACTCGGAGTGAGGGCGAGAGAGGTGCTGGAGAGGGAGAACCCCAACGAGGAGAAGAACAGCCCTGAGGGGCTTGAAGGGTTGAACAGGTGGGAGCCTGTAGGTGTAATGAGGGTGGGGAGGTCAGTGCACCAGCACTCGAAGTGAGGGCGAGAGAGGTGCTGGAGAGGGAGAACCCCAACGAGGAGAAGAACAGCCCTGAGGGGCTTGAAGGGTTGAACAGGTGGGAGCCTGTAGGTGTAATGAGGGTGGGGAGGTCAGTGCACCAGCACTCGAAGTGAGGGCGAGAGAGGTGCTGGAGAGGGAGAACCCCAACGAGGAGAAGAACAGCCCTGAGGGGCTTGAAGGGTTGAACAGGTGGGAGCCTGTAGGTGTAATGAGGGTGGGGAGGTCAGTGCACCAGCACTCGGAGTGAGGGCGAGAGAGGTGCTGGAGAGGGAGAACCCCAACGAGGAGAAGAACAGCCCTGAGGGGCTTGAAGGGTTGAACAGGTGGGAGCCTGTAGGTGTAATGAGGGTGGGGAGGTCAGTGCACCAGCACTCGAAGTGAGGGCGAGAGAGGTGCTGGAGAGGGAGAACCCCAACGAGGAGAAGAACAGCCCTGAGGGGCTTGAAGGGTTGAACAGGTGGGAGCCTGTAGGTGTAATGAGGGTGGGGAGGTCAGTGCACCAGCACTCGGAGTGAGGGCGAGAGAGGTGCTGGAGAGGGAGAACCCCAACGAGGAGAAGAACAGCCCTGAGGGGCTTGAAGGGTTGAACAGGTGGGAGCCTGTAGGTGTAATGAGGGTGGGGAGGTCAGTGCACCAGCACTCGAAGTGAGGGCGAGAGAGGTGCTGGAGAGGGAGAACCCCAACGAGGAGAAGAACAGCCCTGAGGGGCTTGAAGGGTTGAACAGGTGGGAGCCTGTAGGTGTAATGAGGGTGGGGAGGTCAGTGCACCAGCACTCGAAGTGAGGGCGAGAGAGGTGCTGGAGAGGGAGAACCCCAACGAGGAGAAGAACAGCCCTGAGGGGCTTGAAGGGTTGAACAGGTGGGAGCCTGTAGGTGTAATGAGGGTGGGGAGGTCAGTGCACCAGCACTCGGAGTGAGGGCGAGAGAGGTGCTGGAGAGGGAGAACCCCAACGAGGAGAAGAACAGCCCTGAGGGGCTTGAAGGGTTGAACAGGTGGGAGCCTGTAGGTGTAATGAGGGTGGGGAGGTCAGTGCACCAGCACTCGGAGTGAGGGCGAGAGAGGTGCTGGAGAGGGAGAACCCCAACGAGGAGAAGAACAGCCCTGAGGGGCTTGAAGGGTTGAACAGGTGGGAGCCTGTAGGTGTAATGAGGGTGGGGAGGTCAGTGCACCAGCACTCGGAGTGAGGGCGAGAGAGGTGCTGGAGAGGGAGAACCCCAACGAGGAGAAGAACAGCCCTGAGGGGCTTGAAGGGTTGAACAGGTGGGAGCCTGTAGGTGTAATGAGGGTGGGGAGGTCAGTGCACCAGCACTCGGAGTGAGGGCGAGAGAGGTGCTGGAGAGGGAGAACCCCAACGAGGAGAAGAACAGCCCTGAGGGGCTTGAAGGGTTGAACAGGTGGGAGCCTGTAGGTGTAATGAGGGTGGGGAGGTCAGTGCACCAGCACTCGAAGTGAGGGCGAGAGAGGTGCTGGAGAGGGAGAACCCCAACGAGGAGAAGAACAGCCCTGAGGGGCTTGAAGGGTTGAACAGGTGGGAGCCTGTAGGTGTAATGAGGGTGGGGAGGTCAGTGCACCAGCACTCGGAGTGAGGGCGAGAGAGGTGCTGGAGAGGGAGAACCCCAACGAGGAGAAGAACAGCCCTGAGGGGCTTGAAGGGTTGAACAGGTGGGAGCCTGTAGGTGTAATGAGGGTGGGGAGGTCAGTGCACCAGCACTCGAAGTGAGGGCGAGAGAGGTGCTGGAGAGGGAGAACCCCAACGAGGAGAAGAACAGCCCTGAGGGGCTTGAAGGGTTGAACAGGTGGGAGCCTGTAGGTGTAATGAGGGTGGGGAGGTCAGTGCACCAGCACTCGAAGTGAGGGCGAGAGAGGTGCTGGAGAGGGAGAACCCCAACGAGGAGAAGAACAGCCCTGAGGGGCTTGAAGGGTTGAACAGGTGGGAGCCTGTAGGTGTAATGAGGGTGGGGAGGTCAGTGCACCAGCACTCGGAGTGAGGGCGAGAGAGGTGCTGGAGAGGGAGAACCCCAACGAGGAGAAGAACAGCCCTGAGGGGCTTGAAGGGTTGAACAGGTGGGAGCCTGTAGGTGTAATGAGGGTGGGGAGGTCAGTGCACCAGCACTCGAAGTGAGGGCGAGAGAGGTGCTGGAGAGGGAGAACCCCAACGAGGAGAAGAACAGCCCTGAGGGGCTTGAAGGGTTGAACAGGTGGGAGCCTGTAGGTGTAATGAGGGTGGGGAGGTCAGTGCACCAGCACTCGAAGTGAGGGCGAGAGAGGTGCTGGAGAGGGAGAACCCCAACGAGGAGAAGAACAGCCCTGAGGGGCTTGAAGGGTTGAACAGGTGGGAGCCTGTAGGTGTAATGAGGGTGGGGAGGTCAGTGCACCAGCACTCGGAGTGAGGGCGAGAGAGGTGCTGGAGAGGGAGAACCCCAACGAGGAGAAGAACAGCCCTGAGGGGCTTGAAGGGTTGAACAGGTGGGAGCCTGTAGGTGTAATGAGGGTGGGGAGGTCAGTGCACCAGCACTCGAAGTGAGGGCGAGAGAGGTGCTGGAGAGGGAGAACCCCAACGAGGAGAAGAACAGCCCTGAGGGGCTTGAAGGGTTGAACAGGTGGGAGCCTGTAGGTGTAATGAGGGTGGGGAGGTCAGTGCACCAGCACTCGGAGTGAGGGCGAGAGAGGTGCTGGAGAGGGAGAACCCCAACGAGGAGAAGAACAGCCCTGAGGGGCTTGAAGGGTTGAACAGGTGGGAGCCTGTAGGTGTAATGAGGGTGGGGAGGTCAGTGCACCAGCACTCGAAGTGAGGGCGAGAGAGGTGCTGGAGAGGGAGAACCCCAACGAGGAGAAGAACAGCCCTGAGGGGCTTGAAGGGTTGAACAGGTGGGAGCCTGTAGGTGTAATGAGGGTGGGGAGGTCAGTGCACCAGCACTCGAAGTGAGGGCGAGAGAGGTGCTGGAGAGGGAGAACCCCAACGAGGAGAAGAACAGCCCTGAGGGGCTTGAAGGGTTGAACAGGTGGGAGCCTGTAGGTGTAATGAGGGTGGGGAGGTCAGTGCACCAGCACTCGGAGTGAGGGCGAGAGAGGTGCTGGAGAGGGAGAACCCCAACGAGGAGAAGAACAGCCCTGAGGGGCTTGAAGGGTTGAACAGGTGGGAGCCTGTAGGTGTAATGAGGGTGGGGAGGTCAGTGCACCAGCACTCGAAGTGAGGGCGAGAGAGGTGCTGGAGAGGGAGAACCCCAACGAGGAGAAGAACAGCCCTGAGGGGCTTGAAGGGTTGAACAGGTGGGAGCCTGTAGGTGTAATGAGGGTGGGGAGGTCAGTGCACCAGCACTCGAAGTGAGGGCGAGAGAGGTGCTGGAGAGGGAGAACCCCAACGAGGAGAAGAACAGCCCTGAGGGGCTTGAAGGGTTGAACAGGTGGGAGCCTGTAGGTGTAATGAGGGTGGGGAGGTCAGTGCACCAGCACTCGGAGTGAGGGCGAGAGAGGTGCTGGAGAGGGAGAACCCCAACGAGGAGAAGAACAGCCCTGAGGGGCTTGAAGGGTTGAACAGGTGGGAGCCTGTAGGTGTAATGAGGGTGGGGAGGTCAGTGCACCAGCACTCGAAGTGAGGGCGAGAGAGGTGCTGGAGAGGGAGAACCCCAACGAGGAGAAGAACAGCCCTGAGGGGCTTGAAGGGTTGAACAGGTGGGAGCCTGTAGGTGTAATGAGGGTGGGGAGGTCAGTGCACCAGCACTCGAAGTGAGGGCGAGAGAGGTGCTGGAGAGGGAGAACCCCAACGAGGAGAAGAACAGCCCTGAGGGGCTTGAAGGGTTGAACAGGTGGGAGCCTGTAGGTGTAATGAGGGTGGGGAGGTCAGTGCACCAGCACTCGGAGTGAGGGCGAGAGAGGTGCTGGAGAGGGAGAACCCCAACGAGGAGAAGAACAGCCCTGAGGGGCTTGAAGGGTTGAACAGGTGGGAGCCTGTAGGTGTAATGAGGGTGGGGAGGTCAGTGCACCAGCACTCGAAGTGAGGGCGAGAGAGGTGCTGGAGAGGGAGAACCCCAACGAGGAGAAGAACAGCCCTGAGGGGCTTGAAGGGTTGAACAGGTGGGAGCCTGTAGGTGTAATGAGGGTGGGGAGGTCAGTGCACCAGCACTCGGAGTGAGGGCGAGAGAGGTGCTGGAGAGGGAGAACCCCAACGAGGAGAAGAACAGCCCTGAGGGGCTTGAAGGGTTGAACAGGTGGGAGCCTGTAGGTGTAATGAGGGTGGGGAGGTCAGTGCACCAGCACTCGAAGTGAGGGCGAGAGAGGTGCTGGAGAGGGAGAACCCCAACGAGGAGAAGAACAGCCCTGAGGGGCTTGAAGGGTTGAACAGGTGGGAGCCTGTAGGTGTAATGAGGGTGGGGAGGTCAGTGCACCAGCACTCGGAGTGAGGGCGAGAGAGGTGCTGGAGAGGGAGAACCCCAACGAGGAGAAGAACAGCCCTGAGGGGCTTGAAGGGTTGAACAGGTGGGAGCCTGTAGGTGTAATGAGGGTGGGGAGGTCAGTGCACCAGCACTCGAAGTGAGGGCGAGAGAGGTGCTGGAGAGGGAGAACCCCAACGAGGAGAAGAACAGCCCTGAGGGGCTTGAAGGGTTGAACAGGTGGGAGCCTGTAGGTGTAATGAGGGTGGGGAGGTCAGTGCACCAGCACTCGGAGTGAGGGCGAGAGAGGTGCTGGAGAGGGAGAACCCCAACGAGGAGAAGAACAGCCCTGAGGGGCTTGAAGGGTTGAACAGGTGGGAGCCTGTAGGTGTAATGAGGGTGGGGAGGTCAGTGCACCAGCACTCGAAGTGAGGGCGAGAGAGGTGCTGGAGAGGGAGAACCCCAACGAGGAGAAGAACAGCCCTGAGGGGCTTGAAGGGTTGAACAGGTGGGAGCCTGTAGGTGTAATGAGGGTGGGGAGGTCAGTGCACCAGCACTCGAAGTGAGGGCGAGAGAGGTGCTGGAGAGGGAGAACCCCAACGAGGAGAAGAACAGCCCTGAGGGGCTTGAAGGGTTGAACAGGTGGGAGCCTGTAGGTGTAATGAGGGTGGGGAGGTCAGTGCACCAGCACTCGAAGTGAGGGCGAGAGAGGTGCTGGAGAGGGAGAACCCCAACGAGGAGAAGAACAGCCCTGAGGGGCTTGAAGGGTTGAACAGGTGGGAGCCTGTAGGTGTAATGAGGGTGGGGAGGTCAGTGCACCAGCACTCGGAGTGAGGGCGAGAGAGGTGCTGGAGAGGGAGAACCCCAACGAGGAGAAGAACAGCCCTGAGGGGCTTGAAGGGTTGAACAGGTGGGAGCCTGTAGGTGTAATGAGGGTGGGGAGGTCAGTGCACCAGCACTCGAAGTGAGGGCGAGAGAGGTGCTGGAGAGGGAGAACCCCAACGAGGAGAAGAACAGCCCTGAGGGGCTTGAAGGGTTGAACAGGTGGGAGCCTGTAGGTGTAATGAGGGTGGGGAGGTCAGTGCACCAGCACTCGAAGTGAGGGCGAGAGAGGTGCTGGAGAGGGAGAACCCCAACGAGGAGAAGAACAGCCCTGAGGGGCTTGAAGGGTTGAACAGGTGGGAGCCTGTAGGTGTAATGAGGGTGGGGAGGTCAGTGCACCAGCACTCGAAGTGAGGGCGAGAGAGGTGCTGGAGAGGGAGAACCCCAACGAGGAGAAGAACAGCCCTGAGGGGCTTGAAGGGTTGAACAGGTGGGAGCCTGTAGGTGTAATGAGGGTGGGGAGGTCAGTGCACCAGCACTCGAAGTGAGGGCGAGAGAGGTGCTGGAGAGGGAGAACCCCAACGAGGAGAAGAACAGCCCTGAGGGGCTTGAAGGGTTGAACAGGTGGGAGCCTGTAGGTGTAATGAGGGTGGGGAGGTCAGTGCACCAGCACTCGGAGTGAGGGCGAGAGAGGTGCTGGAGAGGGAGAACCCCAACGAGGAGAAGAACAGCCCTGAGGGGCTTGAAGGGTTGAACAGGTGGGAGCCTGTAGGTGTAATGAGGGTGGGGAGGTCAGTGCACCAGCACTCGAAGTGAGGGCGAGAGAGGTGCTGGAGAGGGAGAACCCCAACGAGGAGAAGAACAGCCCTGAGGGGCTTGAAGGGTTGAACAGGTGGGAGCCTGTAGGTGTAATGAGGGTGGGGAGGTCAGTGCACCAGCACTCGAAGTGAGGGCGAGAGAGGTGCTGGAGAGGGAGAACCCCAACGAGGAGAAGAACAGCCCTGAGGGGCTTGAAGGGTTGAACAGGTGGGAGCCTGTAGGTGTAATGAGGGTGGGGAGGTCAGTGCACCAGCACTCGAAGTGAGGGCGAGAGAGGTGCTGGAGAGGGAGAACCCCAACGAGGAGAAGAACAGCCCTGAGGGGCTTGAAGGGTTGAACAGGTGGGAGCCTGTAGGTGTAATGAGGGTGGGGAGGTCAGTGCACCAGCACTCGAAGTGAGGGCGAGAGAGGTGCTGGAGAGGGAGAACCCCAACGAGGAGAAGAACAGCCCTGAGGGGCTTGAAGGGTTGAACAGGTGGGAGCCTGTAGGTGTAATGAGGGTGGGGAGGTCAGTGCACCAGCACTCGAAGTGAGGGCGAGAGAGGTGCTGGAGAGGGAGAACCCCAACGAGGAGAAGAACAGCCCTGAGGGGCTTGAAGGGTTGAACACGTGGGAGCCTGTAGGTGTAATGAGGGTGGGGAGGTCAGTGCACCAGCACTCGGAGTGAGGGCGAGAGAGGTGCTGGAGAGGGAGAACCCCAACGAGGAGAAGAACAGCCCTGAGGGGCTTGAAGGGTTGAACAGGTGGGAGCCTGTAGGTGTAATGAGGGTGGGGAGGTCAGTGCACCAGCACTCGAAGTGAGGGCGAGAGAGGTGCTGGAGAGGGAGAACCCCAACGAGGAGAAGAACAGCCCTGAGGGGCTTGAAGGGTTGAACAGGTGGGAGCCTGTAGGTGTAATGAGGGTGGGGAGGTCAGTGCACCAGCACTCGAAGTGAGGGCGAGAGAGGTGCTGGAGAGGGAGAACCCCAACGAGGAGAAGAACAGCCCTGAGGGGCTTGAAGGGTTGAACAGGTGGGAGCCTGTAGGTGTAATGAGGGTGGGGAGGTCAGTGCACCAGCACTCGAAGTGAGGGCGAGAGAGGTGCTGGAGAGGGAGAACCCCAACGAGGAGAAGAACAGCCCTGAGGGGCTTGAAGGGTTGAACAGGTGGGAGCCTGTAGGTGTAATGAGGGTGGGGAGGTCAGTGCACCAGCACTCGAAGTGAGGGCGAGAGAGGTGCTGGAGAGGGAGAACCCCAACGAGGAGAAGAACAGCCCTGAGGGGCTTGAAGGGTTGAACAGGTGGGAGCCTGTAGGTGTAATGAGGGTGGGGAGGTCAGTGCACCAGCACTCGAAGTGAGGGCGAGAGAGGTGCTGGAGAGGGAGAACCCCAACGAGGAGAAGAACAGCCCTGAGGGGCTTGAAGGGTTGAACAGGTGGGAGCCTGTAGGTGTAATGAGGGTGGGGAGGTCAGTGCACCAGCACTCGGAGTGAGGGCGAGAGAGGTGCTGGAGAGGGAGAACCCCAACGAGGAGAAGAACAGCCCTGAGGGGCTTGAAGGGTTGAACAGGTGGGAGCCTGTAGGTGTAATGAGGGTGGGGAGGTCAGTGCACCAGCACTCGGAGTGAGGGCGAGAGAGGTGCTGGAGAGGGAGAACCCCAACGAGGAGAAGAACAGCCCTGAGGGGCTTGAAGGGTTGAACAGGTGGGAGCCTGTAGGTGTAATGAGGCTGGGGAGGTCAGTGCACCAGCACTCGGAGTGAGGGCGAGAGAGGTGCTGGAGAGGGAGAATCCCAACGAGGAGAAGAACAGCCCTGAGGGGCTTGAAGGGTTGAACAGGTGGGAGCCTGTAGGTGTAATGAGGGTGGGGAGGTCAGTGCACCAGCACTCGGAGTGAGGGCGAGAGAGGTGCTGGAGAGGGAGAACCCCAACGAGGAGAAGAACAGCCCTGAGGGGCTTGAAGGGTTGAACAGGTGGGAGCCTGTAGGTGTAATGAGGGTGGGGAGGTCAGTGCACCAGCACTCGGAGTGAGGGCGAGAGAGGTGCTGGAGAGGGAGAATCCCAACGAGGAGAAGAACAGCCCTGAGGGGCTTGAAGGGTTGAACAGGTGGGAGCCTGTAGGTGTAATGAGGGTGGGGAGGTCAGTGCACCAGCACTCGGAGTGAGGGCGAGAGAGGTGCTGGAGAGGGAGAATCCCAACGAGGAGAAGAACAGCCCTGAGGGGCTTGAAGGGTTGAACAGGTGGGAGCCTGTAGGTGTAATGAGGGTGGGGAGGTCAGTGCACCAGCACTCGGAGTGAGGGCGAGAGAGGTGCTGGAGAGGGAGAATCCCAACGAGGAGAAGAACAGCCCTGAGGGGCTTGAAGGGTTGAACAGGTGGGAGCCTGTAGGTGTAATGAGGGTGGGGAGGTCAGTGCACCAGCACTCGGAGTGAGGGCGAGAGAGGTGCTGGAGAGGGAGAATCCCAACGAGGAGAAGAACAGCCCTGAGGGGCTTGAAGGGTTGAACAGGTGGGAGCCTGTAGGTGTAATGAGGGTGGGGAGGTCAGTGCACCAGCACTCGGAGTGAGGGCGAGAGAGGTGCTGGAGAGGGAGAATCCCAACGAGGAGAAGAACAGCCCTGAGGGGCTTGAAGGGTTGAACAGGTGGGAGCCTGTAGGTGTAATGAGGGTGGGGAGGTCAGTGCACCAGCACTCGGAGTGAGGGCGAGAGAGGTGCTGGAGAGGGAGAACCCCAACGAGGAGAAGAACAGCCCTGAGGGGCTTGAAGGGTTGAACAGGTGGGAGCCTGTAGGTGTAATGAGGGTGGGGAGGTCAGTGCACCAGCACTCGGAGTGAGGGCGAGAGAGGTGCTGGAGAGGGAGAACCCCAACGAGGAGAAGAACAGCCCTGAGGGGCTTGAAGGGTTGAACAGGTGGGAGCCTGTAGGTGTAATGAGGGTGGGGAGGTCAGTGCACCAGCACTCGGAGTGAGGGCGAGAGAGGTGCTGGAGAGGGAGAACCCCAACGAGGAGAAGAACAGCCCTGAGGGGCTTGAAGGGTTGAACAGGTGGGAGCCTGTAGGTGTAATGAGGGTGGGGAGGTCAGTGCACCAGCACTCGGAGTGAGGGCGAGAGAGGTGCTGGAGAGGGAGAACCCCAACGAGGAGAAGAACAGCCCTGAGGGGCTTGAAGGGTTGAACAGGTGGGAGCCTGTAGGTGTAATGAGGGTGGGGAGGTCAGTGCACCAGCACTCGGAGTGAGGGCGAGAGAGGTGCTGGAGAGGGAGAACCCCAACGAGGAGAAGAACAGCCCTGAGGGGCTTGAAGGGTTGAACAGGTGGGAGCCTGTAGGTGTAATGAGGGTGGGGAGGTCAGTGCACCAGCACTCGGAGTGAGGGCGAGAGAGGTGCTGGAGAGGGAGAACCCCAACGAGGAGAAGAACAGCCCTGAGGGGCTTGAAGGGTTGAACAGGTGGGAGCCTGTAGGTGTAATGAGGGTGGGGAGGTCAGTGCACCAGCACTCGGAGTGAGGGCGAGAGAGGTGCTGGAGAGGGAGAACCCCAACGAGGAGAAGAACAGCCCTGAGGGGCTTGAAGGGTTGAACAGGTGGGAGCCTGTAGGTGTAATGAGGGTGGGGAGGTCAGTGCACCAGCACTCGGAGTGAGGGCGAGAGAGGTGCTGGAGAGGGAGAACCCCAACGAGGAGAAGAACAGCCCTGAGGGGCTTAAGGGTTGAACAGGTGGGAGCCTGTAGGTGTAATGAGGGTGGGGAGGTCAGTGCACCAGCACTCGGAGTGAGGGCGAGAGAGGTGCTGGAGAGGGAGAACCCCAACGAGGAGAAGAACAGCCCTGAGGGGCTTGAAGGGTTGAACAGGTGGGAGCCTGTAGGTGTAATGAGGGTGGGGAGGTCAGTGCACCAGCACTCGGAGTGAGGGCGAGAGAGGTGCTGGAGAGGGAGAACCCCAACGAGGAGAAGAACAGCCCTGAGGGGCTTGAAGGGTTGAACAGGTGGGAGCCTGTAGGTGTAATGAGGGTGGGGAGGTCAGTGCACCAGCACTCGGAGTGAGGGCGAGAGAGGTGCTGGAGAGGGAGAACCCCAACGAGGAGAAGAACAGCCCTGAGGGGCTTGAAGGGTTGAACAGGTGGGAGCCTGTAGGTGTAATGAGGGTGGGGAGGTCAGTGCACCAGCACTCGGAGTGAGGGCGAGAGAGGTGCTGGAGAGGGAGAACCCCAACGAGGAGAAGAACAGCCCTGAAGGGCTCGAAGGGTTGAACAGGTGAGGGTCTGAAGAGCTCAGCAGGTGAGAGTAAGGGAGTGAGGGGTCTGGATCAATCTACAGTGCATTTGATTCACAAATGGATTCTTCAACCTCACTCACTGCCACTGCTTCCTTTCTGCCTGCCTCTGCCTGCAGGCGGTTTGTGAAGTTCAATGGAGGCGTGGGGGAGGAGCAGCTCCGGTGGCTCGAAGGCGTTCTATCAGTAGGCCCTCCAGTCCCTGCCTTCTCGCGTTCCTTTCATGCTGCTTTCTTCCTTCTTTTGTGGGCCCACATCTCTCCTTTTCTGGCCATTGAGCCGTACCGGCTGCTCATGCATAACTCAGCCTGTGGTCTCACTCCTCCCTCTTGTTCTCTTCACCCCGCCTGCTCCCATGGTCAGGACTGCGATGCCTTGGGAGAGACGGTGGTGCTGTGCTGCCACCAGCCCATCGAGCCCACTGCCCTGCCCACTGCCACCTGCCTTGTCTGGAACTACGATGAGGTGAGCATAACTTCGCGTCGACCCAAAAGACTCAAAATCCCACTGCTCTGCCCACTGCCATCTGCCTAGTGTGGAACTACGATGAGGTGAGCGTGACTTTTGAGTCGACCCAAAAGACCCAAAAGCCCACCACTGCTCTGCCCACTGCCACCTGCCTTGTCTGGAACTATGATGAGGTGAGCAAGACTCTTCTTGGGACTGCGATAAGGTGAGTCTCTTGGGATGGGATTATAACGATGCCAGTCTGCTTACACACCCCATCCTCCTCCATACCCCCATTTGTACACACCCCTCTCCCTCTCACCTGCATGTACCCCTCTCTCCTCTTCCCCCCCTCTCCCTTCCCGACCACTCCAATACTCCCCATCAGGTGCTAGCGACCATCCACAGGCACGAGTGTGTGGCAGCAGTGATAGCCGGGCACGCGCACTTCGGAGCATACACCTTTCCCTCTCCTCCATGGTCCCCTTGAAGCATGTGGAGCCGGTATGCTCTCCCCTCTCACCTGCATCCATGCACCCCCTTCCCCTCGCTTTCCTTGCTCCCCCCTCTCCCCCTCAGGTGCTAGCGACCATTCACAGGCACGAGTGTGTGGCAGCAGTGATAGCCGGGCACGCGCACTTCGGAGCATACGCTCTCGACGCCAGAGGCATCCACCACCGCATCCTGGAGGGCGCTGTGGAGTGCCCCCCTGGAGGGCGCTGTGGGGTGTCCCACCCTTCCCCCCCGTTTCCCACTGGTAGCCGTCAGGCATGTGGAGTGGAGCCCACACCCTCTCCCCCTCACCTCCATCCATTCACCCCTGCTCCCCCACTTCCCTTCCTTCCCTCACTCCCATAACCCCCATCAGGTACTAGCAACCATCCACAGGCACGAGTGTGTGGCGGCAGTGATAGCCGGGCACGCGCACTTCGGAGCGTACGCTCTCGACGCCAGAGGCATCCACCACCGCATCCTGGAGGGCGCTGTGGAGTGCCCCCCTGGCACGGTGGCGTTCGGGCATGTGGACGTGTATCCAGACCGCCTGTGCATCATTGGCACGGACCGCATGCTCTGCACTGAGATGAAGTTCCCCTCTCGGTCTGGCAGCGGCGCTGACCTGTAGCATCTGTCCCCTTCATCTCGCCACCGCACCCCTCTCCATCTGCCTTCCTCCTCTCGCGCACCCGGACTAGCTCTGCATCACTGGCAAGGACTGCATGCTCTGCACTGAAATCAAGTTCCCCTCTCGAGCCGGCCACTCTGCTCTGTAGCAGCTGCCTCCCTGCTGTCACGCCTCTGTGCATCATTGGCAAGGACTGCATGCTCCGCACTGAAATCAAGTTCTTGTGTAGGACTGGCGGCTTCGGATCAATAGCTCTGCCTCTCTCCTCCACTCGTCGCCACACCCGTCGCATTCTGCCTTCCTCCTCTCGCTGGCACACTGGCATCAACCTGCTTTCCTCCTCCCGCCTCTTTTGGAATGTCCTGCAGTTAATGGCGTCAGAAAGAGTCCCTGTTTCAGCGGCTGAGTTGAGGTGTCAAAACACCCCTTAATGTACCGTACTCCGGTATTCCCGGTATTCCCGTATTCCGGTATTACCGTACAACGGTACTTTACTGGCCTTCTGTGCCGCATATGATTCCATTTTGAAGAGTTACCCTAGTCAAGATTTTCTGCTTTTAGCAACAACAAAGGGCGTGTTCCTTCCTACGGCCTCTCATCAGGGGAACCTCTTGGCAGACTTGCGTCGCACCGCTCTGTATCACATTCAATTGCAATAAAAGGATTGAACCGCAAAAGTCTGACAAGGGCTGCCACTGATAAGAGGCTGTCAAATGTTAGCATTTCTAATAGGCTGCAGTGAGTTGCCTCCTAGAGGGTACATTGTTTAGGTTTTGCACATTTTGTACCCTACTCCCATCCTAGTCAATCCATTCCGCTGCATCCTGATTCTAAGATGGTATCATGAGTAGGTAGTTTCCTCGCCTAGCCTAGCCTCGATCGCGCCCTTGCGCCCTCCGCGCCCTAGCGCCCTCCGCGCCCTAGCGCCCTCCGCGCCCTAGCGCCCTCCGTACCGTCCGTGCCCTCCGCACCCTAAGCGCCTCCGCACCCTCCGCGCGTAGCCCGCGCCCTCCCCTCGGCCAGCCCGTGGCTCGCACCCTAGGCCAGCCCGTCGCGTGCGCCTAGGCCAGCCCGTCGCGCGCCCCTAGACCAGCCCGTCGCGCGCCCCTAGGCCAGCCCGTCGCGCGCCCCTAGGCCAGCCCGTCGCGCGCCCCTAGGCCAGCCCGTCGCGCGCCCCTAGGCCAGCCCGTCGCGCGCCCCTAGGCCAGCCCATCGCACGCGCCATAGGCCAGCCCGTCGCGCGCCCCAGGCCAGCCCGTCGCGCGCCCCTACGCCAGCCCGCCGCGCGCACCCTAGGCCAGCCCGTCGCACGCGACCTAGGCCAGCCCGTCGCGCGCCCCAGGCCAGCCAGTCGCGCGCGCTCTAGGCCAGCCCGCCACGCGACCCCTCCCTCCGTGCCTCCGCGCCCCCCCCCCCTCTGCGCCATCCGCGCCCTCCGCGCCAGATCCGCCCGTGCACGCGCCCTCCCCTTAGCCCGCGTTCGTGCCCCTCCTACCGTCGCGCGCCCTCCTCCTTGCCACCTCCGCACCTCCGTGCCTCCGCCCCCTTGCACACCCGCGCCCTTAGCCCGCGCCCGTGCCGCCCGCGCCTTCTCCACGACCTCCTAGCCTCCACGCCACCGTTCCGTGCCCGCCCTAGCCCACGCAACCCGCTCTAACCCTAATTCTAGCCCACGTTTTCCCGCGTGTCTTCTTCCCCACGCTACCCGAGTGCGCCCTTCTCTGCCCGACCGTTGGCTTCCCCCCCCTAAACCTGTCCCCCGGTCCCGCACCATTCCTACTGCTCTTGGCTCCCGGCTCAGCGGCTGGCAGCCGCTCTTTCCTCCGGTAGCGCCACCTAGGATCGGTTAGAGCCCCGCCCCTAGCCTAGTTTCTCGCCACACGTCTCTCGTCGTTTTCCAGCTGGCGTATCTAGCCCTCAGTAGCCTAGCCCTCCGTAGTCTACCTCCTCGTTCTTAGCTCCGCCTCCGCCGTGCTCCAGCTGCCTCTAGCATTGCCTCCGTTATGGAGTCCCGTCGCCTTCGTTTCGATGCGGAGGGACGCCCGATAGAGTTCGGTACCTGGCAGCGCCAGACCACGCGCTTCCTCACCAGCCAGCGTCAGGACGGCGCCACTCTGTGGGCCCACGCGTCTGGTGCCCTCAAGCCCCCCCCGTCCCCCGCCGCCCTGCCGACCGCCTCGGAGCCGACTCCTACGGCCCAGGCGGAGTACGACCGTCGAGTCCTGGCCAGGGACGTGTGGCTCTCTCGTGACGCTGCCGCCGCTCTCACACTGACGGAGCTTCTCCCCCCGACTGAGGCCGCCCACTTTGACCAGGTAGAGACAGCACAGGGGGTTTGGGATGCTATTGTTGCCCGCTATTCCACCCCCTCCTCCGCCTCCCTCAGTCGCCTCCTCATGCCGTTCGT
The DNA here is from genome assembly GCA_947471745.1 of Closterium sp. Naga37s-1. Lineage (NCBI taxonomy): Eukaryota > Viridiplantae > Streptophyta > Zygnematophyceae > Desmidiales > Closteriaceae > Closterium > Closterium sp. Naga37s-1. Next base: position 243,855 of record CANJKZ010000024.1, on the reverse strand, counting down.
GTTTCCCGACCTAGGCTCGTTTGCGACTGTTTCCGACCTCGTGACTCACCTCCGCTCGCTTGACGCCGGTTTCCGTGCGGCCTGTACCGACGCACAGCTCCTTGTTGCTTCCCCCCCCCATGTGGCTCACTGTGCACTGGTTAGTCACCCGCCTCCCTGACCGCCTTGCCACTGCCCGCGACGCGCTTCTTCAGAAGCACCCCACTGAACTCACTATAGACCTCCTTCAGACTGCTCTCGCGACCATCGAGAGCAGCCTCCTCACCGTTGCCTCCGCCACTGATGCGGTGGCCCCCCGTCTCTTTGCGGGGTGTGCCGCCCCTCAGCTTCCCACTTTCACCGCTACCCGCGCCTCTACTGCTGTGTTGGTCTCTGAGGACACTGCTGCCGTTTCTGCCGCAGACTGGCAGAAACGGGGCAAGAGTGGCAAGAAGGGCGGGAAGGGGGGAGGTGGGGGCGGAGGAGGCGGCGGTGGAGGGGGCGGTGGAGGTGGGAGCGGCGGTGGTGGTGGAGGCGGTGGCGGCGGCGGCGGTGGTGCACCAGGGGGAGGGGGCCTTGGAGGAAGTGCAGGACAGACAGGTCCACCCACAGGTGGTGGCCCGACCGGTGGGGGTGTTGCCCCCCAGCAGCAGCAGCCACAGCAGCACCAGCCACAGCAGTGACAGCAGCAGCAGCAGGGACAGCAGCAGCAGCAGGCACCGCAGCAGTTCCAGCAGTGGGGGCCCCTGCTGCAGTGGGGTCCGCATCAGCACTGGGGTCCCCCGCCGCAGTGGGGTCCGGGAGGCCCTGGGAGCACCGGCCGCAGCAGCAGCTCTTCCAGCTGGGCCCCTCACCCCCCTCGCCGTGACGCTGGCCCCTGCACCCACTGGTGTCTCACCGGGCCGGGCAGCCCTTGTCTTTGTGGTCGCGACGACCACTCTGCCGCGCGGTGCTTCCGCCGCCTCGACGACCTCTACCGGGCTCGTTGGGGCCCTCTGGCGGTCACGCCTCGCTGGTCTCGTCTGTTAGCCCGTAAGATTGATGTCTTTGATCTGTCCATGGACGATGCGCGTCAGCATGCTTTGTATGTTGATGCTGACTTTAGTGCTGATGGATCAGTGTGCTCGCGTGTTCGTAGTTTAGCCTGCTTGCCTCCTGCTAGTGTAGCCTTGTGCCTGTCTAGCTTAGGTGCTTGTGTTGCTGCTCTAGGTGCTTGTGTAGCGACTGGGTCCGGTGACCCTCCGGCTGAGGCCTCTCTGTCGTTCACGCTGGACTCGGGTGCGTCTCAGTGCTTCTTCCGCGACCACACGACCCTTACGCCACTCCTCACTCCTGTGTCAGTGGCTCTGGCTGATCCTACCTCTGGACCAGCCGTTGCGCGTAGCTCCACTACCCTCCCGTGCCCTGTGGTCCCCTCTGGTGTCCTGTGCGGCCTCCACATCCCCTCGTTCACTCGGAACCTGGTGGGTGTTGGATACCTCCAGGACAGGGGGATCACGGTTACCTTCGTGGGGGGTGGGCGGTCTGCAGTCTGTACAGACGCTATCACAGGTGCTGTTCTGGCCACGTTCACCAGGGAGCCCCGCTCCGGTCTCTACGTTCTCCACACCGAGCGCTCCCCGGTCGCGTCCTCCCCTCAGGTCGTTGTGTCCCCTCCTGCCCAGGTCCCCAGTCCAGTTGCTGTGTCGAGCCAGGTAGCCGTGTCCGGTCCGGTCGCTGTGTCCAGTCTAGTCGCTGCGTCTTGCTCCTGTCGCTCTCTCACCCACCGCACTGTCCTGTGGCACCACCGCCTTGGCCACCCGTCGATCCCTCGCCTTCGTGGCATGCTCAGTCAGGGACTTGTCACAGGTCTCCCACGCACTTTCCCGTCGCTCCCTCCCTCGCTTGCCCCTCCTTGCTCTCCGTGCGTCGCCGGTCGCTTACGCGCCACTCCCCACTCCTCCTCCCTTCGTCCGGCCACCGCTCCCTTCGAGACTCTCCACTTGGACGTCTGGGGCCCTGCCCCGACGCAGGGGTCTGGGCGGGAGCGTTACTTTCTGGTGGTCGTCGACAACTACTCCAGGTACACCACAGTGTTCCCTCTTGCGAAGAAGTCCGAGGTGACTTCTACGCTGATCCGGTGGCTTCTAGCCACTGAGGGCACTCGTGGTCGTCGAGTCAGTTGTCTCCACTCCGACCGTGGGGGCGAGTTTCGCTCCGGCATTTTCGGCGGATTCTGCGGCGAGCAGGGCATCACACAGTCCTGGACGCTGCCAGAGTCCCCACAGCAGAATGGGGTTGCTGAGCGCCGCATTGGCTTGGTCATGGACATCTCCCGCACGTCCATGATCCATGCCCGTGCGCCCCATTTTCTGTGGCCCTACGCGGTTCGCTACGCCGCACACCAGCTGAACCTCCAGCCGCGTGTCTCGCGGCCCGAGGTTTCACCGACCAGTCTTTGGACTGGTTCCTCTGGTGTTGGGTCGGCCTTTCGAGTCTGGGGCTGCCTTGCGCAAGTCCGCGACACCTCTGCGGACAAGCTCTCGGCACGCGCCATCGACTGTGTCTTCCTTGGTTTCCCGGTCGACTCTGCTGACTGGTCCTTTTACCACCCGCCCCTCCACCAGTTCCTCGACTCCCGTGACGTCAGGTTCGACGAGTCTGTGTCCTACTACACCCGGTACCCCTGTCGAGGTCTCCCGGTACCCCCTCCCCCCCTGTTCCTCGCCCCCTCTCCTCCTCCTGTCCCCGCTCCTCCGGTACCACCGCCCCCCCCCTGGTCCTGCCCCGTCTGGTGTGTCTCACGCTACCCCTCTGCCGTCATTCGCACGTCAGGTCGGGTCTCCCTCCCCACAGTCCTCCTCCCAGTCCCCTCAGCAGCCCTCGGCACGTCCGCGACAGGTGGTTGCGGACTCTGGGGGTGTTGGCGCTGGGGGGGCTGCCACTGGAGGTGCTCGGTCTGGGGGTGCTCGGTCGCAGGGTGCTGGAGCTGGAGGTACTGGCACTGGGGGTGTTGCTTCTGGGGGTGCAGGAGTCGGAGGTGCTGGTTCTGGAGGCACTGACACTGGAGGTGTTGGTTCTGGGGGTGCTGGGTCTGAGGAGACTGGAGCTGGAGACCCTGGTTCTGCGGAGTCCACTCCGCCTCCCCACCGCCACGACACGCGTCTCCAGGCTGCCCGTCGGCGTGAGCGTGAGGAGCAGGAGCGGATGGAGAGGGAGCAACAGGAGCTGCGGGTGCTGGACCTGCTGGAGCAGCAGTGGCAGAGGCAGCAGCAGCTGCAGCAGCAGCAGCAGCAGCAGCAGCAGCAGCAGCAGCAGCAGCAGCAGCAGCAGCAGCAGCAGCAGCAGCAGCAGTCGCAGCCGCCGCCGCAGCTGCAGCAGCAGCAGTCGCAGCCGCCGCCGCAGCCGCAGCCGCCGCCGCAGCTTCCTCTAGAGCGGCAGTTGTTCCCACCTGTGAGTGGCCTGCGGGCCCTTGGCTTTTCCTCCTCTCCTCCTGTCCGCTCCCAGTCTCCTCCTGTTGTGGGTCCTCCGTTGCCTCCTCCTGACGACCGTCCGGCGGTCTGGTCTTCTCCTCCTCCTCAGTCTCCTCCTCCTTCGGTCCGTCACGACTTGATCACTCGTTGTCCTCCACGTGCTCGTCACTCGTCCCCTGTTACTGACCTCCACACTGCCCTCCTTTGTACGTCTCGTCGTCGTCCTCCTTCTCCTGTGTCCGTTCTCCCGTCTCCTCCTCCGTCCTCTCTCCCAGCCCTCCCCACTCCTATCACTGACTACTACCGCACTGTTCGTCCTGTTGCCGCACGTGTCCTCGCCACTCTTGTCATCGACTCTCGTTTCCCTCCGTCGTCTGTCTCTGCTCTTACTGCCGCTGTCGCTGAGTTTGCTGCCGCCAGCCGCCTTGACTACGCCACCCGTGTGGTGCCAGCTCCTCCCTACCGTCCTCTGTCCGTCGGGGGTGAGTTTGCCCTTGGTTGTGACGTCCTAGAGGACAGAGAGTCTGAGCTGGAGTACTGGGCAGCCGCTTCTCCCTCTGTGTGTGCCATGCTGCTCTCCCCTGAGGGAGACCCCGACGCCCTTGACATACCGACTCCTCGCACTTACCGCGAGGCAGTGTCAGGGGCGTGGGCCTCTCAGTGGAAAGCGGCTATGGACTCAGAGTTGGCGTCTTGGAGATCCACAGGCACCTACGTCGACGCAGTTCCCCCTCCCAGGGCGAACGTAGTCGATGGCATGTGGCTCTTCAAGGTGAAGCGGCCGCCTGGAGCACCGCCGGTGTTCAAGGCGCGCTACGTGGCTAGGGGCTTCAGTCAGCGTGAGGGAGTTGACTTCTTCCAGACCTTCGCCCCGACCCCGAAGATGACTACTCTTCGGGTATTACTCCACATAGCAGCGCAGCGAGACTACGAGCTGCACTCCCTCGACTTCTCCACTGCGTTTCTCCAGGGCCGGCTACACGAGGAGATCTGGCTGCGCCGTCCTCCCGGCTTCACTGACACCTTCCCACCTGGGACCTAGTGGAGCCTGAGGCGACCAGTCTACGGTCTCCGCCAGTCGCCCCGTGAGTGGCACGACACTCTTCGCTCCACGCTTCGTGACCTTGGGTTCAGCCCGTCCTCCGCCGACCCGTCGCTGTTTGTTCGAGCGGGTTCTACTCCTTTCTTTATCCTTGTCTGCGTCGACGACTTGGTCTTTGCTACAGCAGACAGGGCAGCTCTGGCTCAGGTGAAGTCCGAACTGCAGAAGAGACACAAGTGCACTGACCTGGGTGAGCTGCAGCGCTACCTTGGCCTGCAGATCACCCGGGACAGAGCCGCTCGCACCATCACACTGACGCAGTCACACATGGTGCAGCAGGTCCTTCGGCGGTTCGACTTCCAGTTCTCCACCACACAGCCCACTCCTCTTGCTGTTGACCACAGACTCACGGGCCCCTTTCCTGACGAGCCCTTTGAGTCCAGTGGCCCCTACGCAGAGCTGGTGGGCTGCCTCATGTACCTGATGACTTGTACTCGGCCAGACCTCGCCTTTCCCCTCAGCATCCTTTCTCGCTTTGTTGCGACTGGGAGATACCGTCCTGTCCACTGGACAGTTGCTGTGAGGGTGGCGAAGTACCTGGCGACTACATCAAGCATGGGGCTTGTGCTTGGAGGGACTCAGCCAGTGACGTTGACTGGTCACTGTGACTCTTCCTACGCTGACGACGTGGAGACTCAGCGCTCGACTCAGGGTTACTGCTTCAGTCTGGGAACTGGTGCTGTGTCGTGGAGGTCTACACGGTCGTCGTCTGTGGCTACTTCCAGTGCAGAGGCAGAGATCTACGCTGGTGCCATGGCGGCGCAGGAGCTTCGCTGGTTGACCTTCTTGCTCGCCGATCTTGGTGAGCGGCCTCGCTCTGCACCGACCTTGTACGCTGACAACAAGGCCATGATCCTCCAGTGTCGAGAGCCTCGACTGGAGAGCAGAGTGAAGCATATTGACGTGAGGTACTTCCTCCTGCGAGAGCTGCAGCGACGCGGCCAGGCACGCCTGGACTTTGTGGCCTCAGAGGCCAACACTGCAGACGTCTTCACCAAGGCCTTGGCGCTTGGTGACCACCACAGGTTCTGTGTGCAGTTGGGGCTTGTTGAGGTAGGCCCTCGGTTGCTGTAGCCTTGTTGCTTGCTCTGTTTGTTGTGCTTTCCTGTTTATATCCTAGTGAACTCTTGAACTGGCCTTGTGGCCGCTTGCTTGTGCTCGGAATTTGTGTGGTGTCATTGAGATCCACCCTGAGCTTGTTTTGCTTCTTATCTTGACTGGTCTTGTGACCGTTTGTTCACCTTGCTTGCTATGAGGCCCCTCACTTAGCCTATGGGGGTGTGTCAAATGTTAGCATTTCTAATAGGCTGCAGTGAGTTGCCTACTAGAGGGTACATTGTTTAGGTTTTGCACATTTTGTACCTTACTCCCATCCTAGTCAATCCATTCCGTTGCATCCCTGATTCTAAGAGAGGCGTAGGAACACGCCCAAAGACACTAGTTGGCAGTGGCTTCATATGGTATTTGAATTGTTTGTCACAAGTGCAACACCATAAAACGTAGAAACAGCGAGGAGAAGAAAGGCATAGTGCAAGCGACCATTGTATGAAAATCGGTAGGGTACACATTAGAGAAAGCAATACTGGCAGGGATCTATTGGCAGGGATCTATTGGCTTGATTACCAAGGCAATCAATACCAGCAACAAGGCAAACAAGAAGAATCGCCTCCTGTGCTGCAAAGGCAAGTCACAAAGGGGATTCACAGAGGCAATTCAGAAAGGCCAGGGTCAGTGTCAGTTGGGTTGGCCAGGAGGAGCCTGGGTAGGTACTGAAGGTAGAGGGAGGTTGAGGGAACATACAGGCAGCGGCAAAGGGAGGAAGTCAGGAGGGTGTGAGGCTGAGAGGGAGATGTAAGGCAGCGGAACAGTATGGGGTAAGTGTGATGAGAGGTAAGTTGCTGGAGGGGGAGGGATGAGGGATGAGAAAGTGAGGGGTGACCAGGCCTGGAGATGACAAGGGAGGGGGGTGTGAAGCTGAGAGGGAGATGTAAGGCAGTCGAACAGTAAGGGGTAGGTGTGATGAGAGGTAAGTTCCTGGAGGTTGAAGGGAGGGAAAGGGGAGGGGAATGAGGGATGGGAAAATGAGGGGTGACCAGGGGTGTGGAGATGACGGCGGAGGGAGGGCGGGTTGGGGACAAAGGAGGATGAGAGGAGCTAGGGAAGGGGGGGGAGGGGAGGGGAGAATAAGGGGTAACTTGGGGGGGGAAGGAGGGGGGGGAGTCGACAGAGAGGGCAGAGGGGAGATGAAGAGAGAGGAATAAAGGTGGGGTAAATGGGGGGGAAAAGGGATGAGTGAGGGGGGAATGAGGGGTGGGTGAGAGCGGAATGAGGGGGGGAGAGTGGGGGGGAATGAGAAATGAAGGGAGGGCGGAAGAGAGCAGGGGAGTGCGGAAGAAAGCAGGAGACATGAGAGTAGCGGTGAGGAGGCGGGGGGAAGAGGATGATGGTGGGCGAGAAGAAGGTGATGAGGGGTGAGTGGGATACGAGAAGAGGGGAGCGGGGGGGAGACGAGCAGAGGGTTGGGGAAGATGAGGGAAGAGCGGGGGGGGATGAGGGGGAGCGGTGAGGGAAGAGAGAAGGGGGGCGGGGGGAGCGAGGGACGAGGGGAGAGCGGGGAGAGATGAGAAAATGTCCTTCCCCACCCTCCCCCGCATCCCACCAACCCCGCTTACCTTTCTCCTTTCCCTTTCTTTAATGCCTTGCGTGTGAGCGATCCAAAGAAATGTGCCTTCGCTTAATCGCCTAAGGACATCGAATAGCCGGCAATACCGACGCTATTCACGCGCCTACGAACCGAAACTATCAGTGCTGTCCGCATGGTAAGTGCTCACATATCTATGGAATCAACAAGTTGCAAATCGATACTAATAATGTGTGCGCAAATGGTCTTAATATGCCCGCAAATCGACGCTATAATCCAACCGCAAATAAACATTACAACTCGGGGGCCGCAATGCATCCACCAAAAAAAGTCGTACTACTGGCTACTGTACGAACATCTGCAGCACGCAAATGGCAATTCCTACTTCACTACGTGAAGCGCCTACTATCAGACTACGGCTAATAAGCGCAACTGACACTATCTACGGTGCTAAGTATTAACTTGCGCGATCCGGGAAGCCATGCGAGTTGTCAACCAAGTATTAGATCTAACAGACTGAACTGAAGTGCTGGAAAGGTAAAGACTGAACTGAACGCTAATAAGGTGCTTCACAGAACTGCAGGTAGTAGGTGCGAGCGAGAGCTGCTGGGGTGGTGGTTGGTAGTGTGACTGAGACGGAAGCACCCGCGATTTCTATTGGCTCGCGTGCCTTTTTATCCCAACCACCCCTCGCTATTTCAGCTGCCCGAACCTGGTTCACTGGCAGGCAAGGGGGTTGCTACAGCAGCCAACTTCGCAAAGTCAAGCCAAAAATAAATTTCGCCCCAATCCTACACCATCCCCGCACCTCACGCAAAACTTAACTATTTGCGCGTCACGTCAGCCTCCTCCTAGAAAGTTCCTAGCTATCCCAGCCACGAACTTGTGCACAAACCTGTGCGTTGATGATACGCGCCTTGAGACGTTTCGATTGCAGCAACACAATGAATTCAAACTCAACATGTAATAACTGAGCAGTGAACTCTACATGTGCAGAGCAGTGAACTGTACGTGTGAACTTGACACTGTTCAGATTGTGCTGCAATCGAGTTTGCGCGTGTGGAGAGCAGATCCAATTTCAGCCGCCTCACTGACATTACAGTATCTATGTGGGCCCACAGTACAGTCATCATGAACTGTACCATCCCAATCTCGAAAATCTCCACCGTTGATAGCAACTAGATATCTCCACCACCATCGAGTAAATCCAACAGCCAATACCAACACTTCCCACACTCTGACCCAGGAGAACCTGCCGTATCGCACCCCGCTGCAACCAGCAGCAACGCATCAAATTCGAACAAGACGCGCGTTCTGCCACGCGCGGCGGCCTGCGCCAAACACAAACCAGAACCGATGCCTGATCCCCTGACTCATCTCCTTCTCCGTTTCCTTCCGAAACCTTTCTGCTCGCGACTTGTTCAATCAATCATCCTTTCCTGTGAGCTAAGAAACGTACACAAGTACCATCACTTGAGTTCATTTTTCATCACTGGAAGAAATCAAGACCCTTGTGTGGGTCTTCTTCCTGTCAACCGTGTGGTCCTTCTTCATCCCGTGTGGCCTTCTTCATCCCGTGTGGGCCTTCATCCCGTGTGGGCCTTCTTCATCCCATGTGGGCCTTCATCCCGTGTGGCCCTTCATCCCGTGTGGGCCTTCATCCCGTGTGGGCCTTCTTCATCCCGTGTGGGCCTTCATCCCGTGTGGGAATTCATCCCGTGTGGGCCTTCTTCATCCCGTGTGGGCCTTCATCCCGAGTGGGCCTTCTTCATCCCGTGTGGGCCTTCATCCCGTGTGGGTCTTCATCCCGTGTGGGCCTTCATCCCGTGTGGGCCTTCATCCCGTGTGGGCCTTCATCCCGTGTGGGCCTTCATCCCGTGTGGGCCTTCTTCATCCCGTGTGGGCCTTCTTCATCCCGTGTGGGCCTTCATCCCGTGTGGGCCTTCATCCCGTGTGGGCCTTCATCCCGTGTGGGCCTTCTTCATCCCGTGTGGGCCTTCATCCCGTGTGGGCCTTCATCCCGTGTGGGCCTTCATCCCGTGTGGGCCTTCATCCCGTGTGGGTCTTCATCCCGTGTGGGCCTTCATCCCGTGTGGGCCTTCATCCCGTGTGGGCCTTCATCCCGTGTGGGCCTTCTTCATCCCGTGTGGGCCTTCATCCCGTGTGGGCCGTCTTCATCCCGTGTGGGCCTTCATCCCGTGTGGGCCTTCATCCCGTGTGGGCCTTCATCCCGTGTGGGCCTTCTTCATCCCGTGTGGACCTTCTTCAACCGTGGAAGCCTTCTTTCCGCCACCCGTGTAGTCCTTCCCGCTGCGGGCCCTTCTCTCCCTTGCCGCGAGGCCCTTCTCTCCCTCGAGGTAAGTTCAAATCTTTTATTTCCTTGAACTTCGCTCCTCGCTTCCGACGCTCACTCGCGTTGAAGGTAAGTTCAGATTCGCCTTCATCGTCGCTCCTCACTCGCGTGGAGGTAAGTTTTCCTTCGCATTCCCTTCTTTGCGACCGCGATGCGTCGCTACAATGGCGGATCACGCGGCGATGATGGAGGTTTGACCTTCGCAAGTGGGACTTCGGCTGCAACTCGGTAAGGCTTTGATGTTTTTCGCTTGTCGCTCGCTTTGTCTTCATCTCGGTTTTTGCTGACCGTGTTCGTTGTATTTCGGCAGTTAGCAAAGCGGTCCGTTGCTTCCTCCATGGCGCGGCTCTTGGCAACGTCAACGACCAACGTCAACGACCAACGTCAACGACCACCGTCAACGACCACCGTCAACGACCACCGTCAACGACCGCGTGAACGACCAACGTCAAGCCCATGTAAAGTGTTCGTTTCAGTCTATACTTTTTTTCTACTTCACGTTTACTTACTACCGTGTTTTATTTTTCGTTTTTAGACAGGAACGGGCAGGAGCGGGAGCGGCAACGGGAGCGGGAAGGAGCGGGAGCGGCGGGAGCGGGAGCGGGGAGCAGCAACGGCGATTCACGGTAATGTGTTCGTTTCAGTTGTTATTCTTCATATTTTCACGCTTTCTAATGTCGTGTTTGCTTCTGTTTTTTTTTTAAGCAGGAACAGGAGGAGAGGAAGCGGGAGAGGGACCGGCGGGAGCGGGAGCGGGTAGCTGCAACGGCGATTCACGGTAATGTGCTCGTTTCAGTTGTTATTCTTCATATTTTCACGCTTGCTAATGCCGTGTTTGCTTCTGTTTTTTTTTAAGCAGGAACAGGAGGAGAGGAAGCGGGAGCGGGACCGGCGGGAGCGGGAGCGGGGAGCAGCAACGGCGATTCACGGTAATGTGCTCGTTTCAGTTGTTATTCTTCATATTTTCACATTTACTAACTATCTTGTTTGCTTCTGTTTTATTTTAGCAGGAGCAACAAGGAGCGGAAGCGGGAGCTACGGAGCGAGGAGCGACGGAGCGGCGGAGCGGAGGAGCGGAGGAGCGGAGGAGCGACGGATCAGAGGATCGGCGGAACGGCGGATCCGCGGAGCGGCGGAACGGCGGCGCGGCGGAGCGTTGGAGCGACGGAGCGACCACGCGGAGGAGCGACGGAGCGGCGGAGCGAGGAGCGACGCTGGAGTTTGACTACTTCCCCCTCCCATTCATTCCCCCTTTTCCCCCCCTCCACCTCTCCCCCTCCCCCATTACCCCTCCCATGTTCAGGTACGGCGGCGTGAAGAACCAGCGGCTTACGATCTGTAAGGTGGTGGGAGCTAGAGTCGGGGTGGTTGGGTAGATTAAGGGAGCTAAAGTCGGGGTGGTTGGGTAGATTAAGGGAGCTAGAGTCGGAGGGGGTGGTTGGGTTTGGTTGGATACCTCCTCTTCCTCCTCAGACCGCCATCTTCACTGCTGCTCAACCTGACAACCTGACAACCTGACAACAGAAAATGGTACTTCCTGAGGCGTTTTCACACGATCAAGCTCTAACCCTTCCTCATTCCGTCAACCCGTCAACCCGTCCCTCCCAACCATCCCTCCCTCCCATCCCTCCCCTCCCAAGCAGGTTTCCCCAAACGAATGACCTCCACCTCATCGCGGTGTTTGGGTGTAACGCTAGAGGCATTTGCCTCTAGCGGCCAAGAGGGGTCAAATGGTAAGTGACAAGACATGACAACAGTTCAAGCGGCGGCGCGGTTCTGAAGAAGGAGTGTCTCAACTCTTGGCGGCAGCGGTTCTGAAGATGAAGTTGTTCAACACTTGGCGCTGCGGTTCTGCAGATGGAGTAGTTTAGCACATAGTGATGCTTGCTTTTTAGAATGTAAATGACTTTTATTTTATAAATCTTAATTGCTGTTCACGACTCTTGTCTATAAACAAAAATCGATTTAAAACCACCATGGCCGCCACGCGCGGCAGAGCGCGCCTCAGTTTCAAACGCGATGAGTTGCTGGCTGGAGTGAGGTGCGACACGGCAGCTCCGTCTGTGCCAGAGTGCAGGCGGGGAGAAGTGCCAGAGTGCAAGCGGGGACAAGTGCCAGAGTCAGGCGGGAGAGAAGTGCCAAAGGTTGGAATTGAATGGATGACCCTGGAGAATTGTATCCGCGGTAAGCTGTGGTGGCTGAAATGAATACAGTGCACAACACATCCAAACTCAATCGTAATACACATCTGAACACTTTCATTGAGTTTGGTTTGCTTTGTGTTTCTGCAGGTGTGCGCGTGTATTCTTCACAGGTTCAGCTTTGGGGAAGGGCAGCTTTGGGGAAGGGCAGAAATGAAGTTTCTAGGAGAAAGCTGACGTGGAAGTTCCTGGTTAGGTTTGCGTAAGGTGCGGGGGATGGTGTAGGAAGGAATATTTTTTTGCTGAGCTGTCACCAAGTTTATCTGCTTTCACAACCCCATTTGCTGCCTGGAACCAGGTTCGGGTCGGACAGCTGAAATGTGGAGGTGTGGTTGGGATAAAATTCCGTGAGCCAATAGGAAATGAGGTGGTTTGGTCATCTTCGCACAACCACCACCGTGCTTTATCAACCTCCTCACGTCCTTACTTGAGTTCCGTTCCGTGATTCACCTCTGCCTGTCGCGTCTAGCGTTTCTAGGTTTGCAATCGCTGTTAGATCTAAGCTTTACAGCTTCTCTGGTTTTTATCCCGCGTGGCTTCTCAGATCTAAGCGTAAATTAGGGCTTGGCACCGTAGATAGTGTCAGTCGCGTTTATTAGCCGTAGACTAATATTCGGGCACAAAAGGAGCCGCCAAAGTAAGTACGTACTAAGTAAGTATCGCTAGCTTCAATGTCGCCACTGTCGTGCTTCGGATGTTTGTACTGTAGCCAGTCGTACGATTCATGTTCGTTCGTTTGCGCACGGATTAGTTTCAATCGCGGACACATAGATGTGTAAGCACATTATCGATTTGCGGACATATTTCCAGTATCGATTTGCGGACATTGCCGACATTCGCGGACGCGTTAATACCTTCGGTGCCTATTCGATGTCCTTAGGAGATCAAGAGAAGTCACATTGAACCGGACTGAACCGGACGGTTACGACGCAAGACGTAAAAAACGGTAAGGAGAACAGTAAGGGAGGTTTGGGGGGCGAGGGGGGGAGGGGGGGGGGAGGGGGGAGGGGGGAGGGGAGAGAAGAGGAGAGGTGGCGGGATTTCGGTTGGGTGTGGTTGGGTTGGGAGGGTATTTTTCATCTTCTTCCGCTATCCCCTCGTTCCCTCGGCTTGTCCGCTCCGTCCCCACCTCCTTACCGCTCACCCCTCATCTCCCCTCTGTTCTTAGTTCAATTCTCCCCATCTTCCCCCTCCCTTCCCCCCCCTCCCCCGTCCCCGCTCTTTTCCCCGCTTTCATCTCATCTCCTTACCACTCACCCCTCATGTCTCCTCTGTTCTTCACTCAATTTTCCCCATCTTCCCCCTCCCTTCCCCCACCTCCTCTCCCCCCCCCCACCCCCCCCCCCCTCCGCCTCCCCGCTCTTTCCTCGTTCCCCCCCTCCCCCCCCCCCCCCCCCCCCCCCCCCCCCTCTTTTCCTCCCGCTTTTGTCGCATCTCGTTGCCACTCATCCCTCGTTTCCCCTCTGCTCTTTGCTCAATTCTCCCCTCGTCCCAATCCGCTGTCATCTCATCTCCCCTCCATTTCCCCTCCCCCCCCCCCCCCCCAACCCCTCGCTTTCATCTCATCTTATTACCACTCATCCCTCATTTCCCCTCTGTTGCTCAATTCTCCCCGATCTCCCCTCGTCCCCACCCCGCTGCCAGCTCATCTCCACCCCGCTCTCCCCTTGCCTGCTCCCCTGCTCCCCCTCTCCCACTCTTCCACTCTCCACCGCATCCAACCCCTATGGAACCAGACCCCAATGCGGACATTCCACCAGACACCAGTCCCCTAGACGTGGGGCAGCTGCTGCTGGTATACCTCAAGTGCCTCCCCGAGCCCCTCATGACCTTCGCCCTCTTCCCTGGCGTCGCCGCGGTCGGCAGCAGCGACGTCACGCAGCTCAGGCGACTGCTGCACACACTGTGAATCTAGAGACGCTGCATGCTGTGCTGTGCCTGCTGTACCGAGTCAGCCTGCACGCCGATGTGAACAGGTGAGGGGCGGGGAGAGGAGGGGTTGAGTTCTTTGTGGTGTCTGGGGTGATAACGTCCGAGTTACAGCTGATAAAACGTCTCATAAAAGCACTTCAAAAACCACATTTCCACTCCCTCCCTCCCTACGCCCTCCTATTCCCCAGATGGACGCTCATAGCCTAGCTGCCGAATTCGCCCCAGTCCTGCTCTGGCCGCGACCAGAGGTCCCCCCGTCCCCGTCCCCATCCCCATCCCCTTCCCCCTCCCCCCACGCCTCCTCTGCCTCTGGCCCTTTTGACTCCTCCCCTTCCTCCAAGCCCCCTTCCTCAACTGCCCGCTCCCCCTCCCTCTCCTCCTTAAGTCTAGACGAAACCAGGGAAGGCGCAGGAGGAGCAGGTGCAGCAGCAGCAGGGGATGTTGGGGATAGTAGCAGTGGGATGGATAAAATCAGTATTAGCAAGAGCACGGGAGGGGCGGTGCTCCTGGTGGTAGTGGGAGGGTGAGTGGGGACGTACCGAGTCTAATGGCCCCCTCATCTCCTCCTGCTTTGACTCCCAACGGCAGTGCTGCCGTTGCTGTGATGCTGCTGCTGCTGCTGGTGGCGGCGGTGCTGGGGGTGGTGCGGACAGTATGGAGAGTCCTGCTATGAGGAGGGCTCAGAGTGAGAAGGAAATGAGGGTGGGAGATGGACCGAGTGCAGCTGCTGCTGCTGGGCCAGCAGTCGTGGAGGCGAATGGAGAGTCGTCTGTTCCTGGTGAGCTGGCACATTCTCCTGCTGCTGATGGGCCAGCAGTTGTGGTGATTTTCGATTTCTGCATTCGGAAGCTCGATTGGTGTATTGTCTGTTACAGTGCGTTTGTGTACTGGGTGGCATGCAGAGATCCCTTTGGAAGAGGAGCCAACACAAGCACAAACAGCAATAGTGGAGGCAATCATGGTGCTTATAGATGGCCACGACTCCATCTTCTCGCAAAATCCTGGCGGCCCTATTCTCCTTCGCCGCGCCGCCGCCTGGTCCTATCGCGCGCCTGGTCCTATCGCGCGCCTGGTCCTATCGTGCGCCTGGTCCAATCGCGCGTCTAGTCCAATCGCATGCCTGGTGCAAAGTTTCCCTAACTGTTTCAGCTTTTTTTTCAAGTTTGTTTTTACATGTATATAGTTGCAGCTCAGGCTTTGTTGTTTTTACTGCAAAACTCCACAATTAGGCAGCACAGATTGGTAATGGCCATTTCATGAATCAAATACAGCATGTGCTCGTTTCACTTGTGGTTTCCCTCTATGTCGCGGACGCAAAATGTGGTCACATGGATTGACACGTGGGCGAATGGCCCACCAGCACAATCTCATTAGTGGCGCACAATCCCAATGCTGGGTCGCGTTAGGAGCTCCTGCGACGTACATGTTGTGTCGCTCGCTGTGCGAACAGCCTTGGGAGCCTCGACGGCATTTTCTCTAGCAAAAGTGATCTAGGCGTTTGCTGCTTCAGCATCGTTAGGCTAGGAGGCGATCGGAGCTACATTTCTTGCACTGAATTCTTGTTCTTGGCCGGCTTCACCGCTTGCCAGCCATGATTGCGCTTCGCTCGCCATTCCGTCTCGGAGCAATCAAATCGGCAGCCACATCACTGTCGCCTGCCACTGTCGCATTAACGTCGTCGCCTAGAAGATTAGTTTCACGGCTTTCACGTTCACCGTACGATCAGTCTCTCCTACTATCGTCTAGACCGTTCCTTTCATCCGCACAGTCCATAACCCCTGTTCCACGCCACACCCCCGTAACCCTCAAATCAGCCGGTTCTAGAACCCTCTACTCGTCGATAAGAGCAGCGGCGTCGAGCGCGGAGGGCGGAAGCAGCGGCGTGTCCGTCGCAGAGGCATCTCCCGCGAAAGGAGCATCTGAGCCGTCCGTTTCGGCCGAGGCTGGCGGAGCAGGGTCGAGCGAGGGGAAAGCTGCTGTGAGGTGAGCGAGCGAAGGCCGCTGGGGTGGGTCGGCTGCAGGCAATGCTTCAGCACGTGGCAAAAGAACAGCCGGTTTTCTAGGAATTCTCGAAATCCGCCTGGGTTGCTGCTTTGGGGTCGTCTGGTGAACCGTTGTATCTGAATTGGTTTGATACCGGATTGAGCCTTGCGCATGAGTTATTCGTTCCGCATGAATTGGTTTGCCCCGCATTTTGCTCCTCCGCTTGTTCCTTCTCGTTTGTACTCTTCAGAAAGCGTCTCGTTTCAGGCGTCCAGCCGACGGGAAGCATTCATCTAGGAAACTACTTGGGCGCAATCAAGAACTGGATCCCGCTGCAGGTGCGTCAGCCATTAGCTGGAGCCTGAAGGAATGGAGTATACAGGAGTTAACTTCATTATGAAAACTTCCCTGTTCCGCAATGACAACGTTTGTACCTCTGATCATGTTTGCGTGGTGTGTCTTGACTGCAGAACTCCATAAATTTCTCTCCCTTATTGCTATGCCATGGTGTGACGTGGCGTGACACGGCATGGTATGACATATCATGCGCATGCCACAATGCTCGTGTGTGTGGGTGAGTGCAGGACGAGTGTGACACCTTCCTCTTCGTGGTCGACCTGCACGCAGTAAGTGCTGCTACACACACCTCCTTTCTATGATGTGCGCGTCAAACGGGTTCTCTTTGCAAAATCTGTTGCATCATCATCCCTGCCTGCTGCTCTCGCCTCTTATTCCAGGACTCCCTACCCGCATTGTCTAGCTAGATTCCTCACTCCCCATCCCACGCCCTCATTCTTACTCGCCATCGCTTCTTCCTCTCCCTCGTCATCGTCCCCTTCTCTCTTCCCTCATCAAGTCTCACGCCTATTTCCACCTCGTAATCATTCCATTCCTCCTTCCTTCGCTTGCAGATCACCCTACCCCACGATGTGGACGACCTCTCACGCTCGTCGCGCACAGCAGCAGCCATGTACCTGGCGTGCGGGGTGGACCCGTCCAAGGCGACGGTGCTTGTGGAGCCATGAAACATTTTGTATCAACCTGCTCTGACCCCTCCCTGCCTGCCCGCACCGCACCGCACCACAGATCACCCTACCCCATGACGTGGATGACCTCTCACGCTCATCACGCACGGCAGCAGCCATGTACCTGGCGTGCGGGGTGGACCCATCCAAGGCGACCGTGTTTGTGCAGTCGCACGTGCGCGCACACGCGGAGCTGACGTGGCTGCTGTCGTGCACCACGCCCATGTCGTGGCTCAACAAGATGATTCAGTTCAAGGAGAAGGCGCGCAAGGCGGTGAGTCTTGAGTCGATTGAGTTTTGAGTCGACTCAAAAGTCATCATGTCGTGGCTGATTCAGTTCAAGGAGAAGCGTGCAGAGTGGTGAGAATGCACAGCCGTGGACTTGCATCCTGTGCAGTCACCACTGTGGGCAGTGTTTGCCAGTGCATCTTCTGTTGTGAGAATCCTCTTGGCTCGGATGGCACCTGTCAGCACACACCAGTTCCAACCTTCCTGTCGCCCTGCACCCCCTATGTCCGCACCCTCTCTCACTGCGTCCCTCTCCATGCGTTCAGGGCGAGGACGTGGGAACAGGGCTGCTCACCTACCCGCTCCTCATGGCGGCAGACATCCTCCTATACCAGGTTCGCCTCCGTTTCCCAGGTGCTTCTCCAGGTGCTAGTCCGCTGCTCAGGTTCTTCGTCACGTGTAAAATTTCTGCCTGGGTGTGTCTCCAGGCGTGTTACTCAATTTCTTAAGTTTCTTTCCCTTGCCATGCGTCCCATGCATGCATACCATGCGTGTCGTCCATGCACAGTGTGACGTGGTGCCAGTGGGCGAGGACCAGAGGCAGCACCTGGAGCTCACCAGGGATGTGGCAGCGCGGATCAACAACCTCTACGGCGGCCGCAAGTGGAAGAAGCGCGGAGGGTACGCCTCCAAGTCCTTGCACACATGCATGGAGCTCTTACCATGGGGACCTCTTAGCGCACACACACATGCATGTGGCCCTTCGCTATAAGCCACAACCCTGCGTGTGTTCATGATCCTTCTCAACACTGCACACCCACATGTGGATTGCATGCCCCAAGCATGCTGCTCCGCAAGGCTGCCTTGTGAACAGTGATGTGGCTTCTCCTCCCCCCTTTACTGCTGCCTCTCTGCTTTCCTCGTGTGCACAGGCGGGGTGGCAGGGTGTTCAAGGTGCCAGAAGCCATGATACCCCCTGCTGGTGCTCGCATCATGTCTCTCACTGACGGCACTTCCAAGGTAAACAGTCCGACTGTCTATGTTTGCCCCTTCCTTTCATTTCCACATCAGCAGTTTTCTTTGCAAGTTCACAGATTCATTTTATGCGAAATCATTTGTAATCCTGCCCGTACCCTTCTTCATGTGCCATCAGTATCCCATTTTCATGCCACGTGCGTTTAAATTCTGTTCATAACGCCCTTCTCACCTCCGCCCTCGTGTCCCATCCCCTGCCACTGCACCACTGTGCATGCAGATGTCCAAGTCTGCCCCATCTGACATGTCCCGAATCAACCTGCTCGACCCCCCAGAAGTGCGCCCTCTCTCCTCCACCTCTCCTACTTGTATCCCTCGTTTGCTCTCTTCCCATCCCATTACTGCCATTTCCTTCTCGTTCCATGTCCTGTCCTCTTCTCCCGTGCTCCCATCCTTTCTTCTCTCCTCCCGATTCTTCCTCCACCACTCCTAGCCTGTGATCCTCAATGTACCCTCCCTCCCCTCCCTTGCCGCCGTGCCGAGCAGGTGATAGCCAACAAGATCAAGCGCTGCAAGACTGACAGCTTCACAGGGTGAGGGAGGTTGGCTGCTGTCAGTCAGCGAGGGTGGTTGGTGGTGGTGTGAAGGAGGGTGGTGGGGTGAGAAAGGGGAATGGGGTGAGCAGCCATTGTTCTGATGGGGAAGAGTGGAAAGATGAGAGCGGAACAAGCCAGAGGGGAATAAAGGAGGAGGAGGGAGTGACGTTCAGGTTCCCTATTTTCCGCACCCTCTGTCCACTCACGACACTCAGGCACTGTTCTCAGGCGCACCTTCATCTTCCTCCTCACTTCACTGCACCCCTCCCTCCTCACACCACTCCCTTTGGCACCTCTTCGCTCACCTCCCCCCCCTTCTCAGCATGGAGTTTGGCAATCCGGAGCGCCCCGAGTGCCAGAACCTGCTGTCCATCTACCAGATCGTCACCGGGAGAACCAAGGAGGTCAGCCCAGAGGGCAGAGGCAAGGGCAAGGAACAGGAAGGGGGAACGGATGGGGGCGAGGGTGGAAATGAGAGAGGAAACGGAGATGGGAGAGGGTGATTGGAGAGCTAACAAACGGGAGCATCCGGCATTGCACTGCCTTTAATTTTACACGGGCATTTATGTAGATGTGTTCCTTCGCTTTAAAGCCTGGGCCACTCTCTACGACCCATGCCCATGCCTCGCTTTTCTTACTCTCTCCCCTCTTCCTGTCCTCCTCTTTTGTGGCCCAACCGCCTCTATGCAAGCCAGGAGGTGCAACAGGAGGTGGCGGCGCTGAGCTGGGGGCAGTTCAAGCCGCTGCTAGCAGACGCCCTTGTCGCTCACCTAGAGCCAATCCAGGCAAGCCATGTGTCCACTAGTTCTATTAAGCACTCTCCTGCCTACTTTCTATTTTTTTACCAGAGGTCGTTCGGCTTTCATCTTACCCCTCCGCTCCGCCCCACCCCTCTCACTTCCCCCCCTTCTCTCTTGCATTTGCCAGAAACGGTACGAGGAGGTGACAGCAGATGCAGCATATCTGGATGAGGTCCTGGCAGGGGGAGCAGCACGAGCCAATGAGATTGCTGACCGCACACTAAGGGACACATATGACGCATTGGGATTTTTGGCCCCTCCACGTAGATAACACGATAAGGTTGAAACAATAAGTTCTGGCACTGCAGTCCAACAGGAAATATGTTAGTGTATGTTATTGTTATGTTATCTGCACTGGTATGTTGTGCTATCCATCTAACCTGACATAGAGACACCTCCCTAGTGAATGTTTTTAGCAGAAGTTATGTCATATTGTAGATTCCATGTTCAGTCAACAATCCTTCAGTGCAGGTGATCGGGTAACAAACGAACAATGCGAAGAATACACATCCACGACCTGACGGATATTCACTCCAACGAGCTGGGCGCTTTTTCGCCGATCACTGTAGATGTCAAGACCCTCGGGCAGGTCGAAACTCTATCGACGGCCGAGAACCCATCTCCAACGTCTCAGCCGAAACTTTCCAGGCCTTGGGAATGGATCGAGGCGGTAAAACCCTCAAGGTGGGCAGCAGGTTGGGTTGTCAGATAAAAAGAGGCAGTCGTCTTTTAGAGGGTTCCGCTGCTGCTTGTGCAGCTGTTCTCAGCTATAGCCTCTTGCTTCTGCCTGCCGCTCCCTCCGCTCCATCGTCACTCGTCACTCGCAGTCGCACTCGCACGCCCACGGCTGTGCTCCACCCTCCATGTCCGACGTGGCTCGAACCGCCCAAGCCACCAGGTTCAGTCAACATCGAGCACCTCTCCCCACTTGCCTGTTCGCTTCCCTGCTTTTATAACTCGCCGCCGCAAATCCCTGTGCACTTGGTGTTTAGACCTAATCGATTGCTCGCGTAGGTGCTTAGCTTGGTTTGCGCCGTCTCGACTCTCGTGATGTTTTAGTCGTCAACCGTTCCAAACCAACATGATCCGTGACTTAGGCTGCTTCCTCTCTTATTCCTCGAGTTTCCCCCGTTCACCATCGCTGCTCCTATTGTCTTCTTATCGTCTCTGCACTTGACTTGTTCGATGGAATAAACTGGTTACTCTCAACACTGGCCCCTAGCGTCTAGTTAACTTGCATAATTACGACAAGTTTATCGCTGCTTCAGCCATGCTGTTCGTGTGTTTCTCAACCATGACGTTAAGCTTACTTCCATTCTGTTTCTCCTCCCATTTGCTGCGTTTTCTCTTGTCCTCGCGCAGGTGTTCCTTCTAGAACGTCGTCGTCGACACGTGGATCGTGGTCCGTTATTTGCGGCGAGGTTGGAGACCAAGACTCCGTAGTTTAAAGCGGTAGTTCTTCTTCGACGTTCTGTCGCCGATAATAGTCGTCGCGCATTAGGGTAGCACCATCCGTGGTTTCAGTCAGCTAGCCCCGCGGAGTTGTCTTGCCTCTACCGTCAGCATTCTCCTTTCGTTCACGATAGCCGGTAGTTTCGGTCTACGCCCCTTCAGCAGCACACGTTAGATCGATCGCATTAGTCTCCGCGACCGTCGCCGTCGCTAGATTACGGCCGCATACGAAGGATCGTTTTTTTCTTAGCGAGCAGCAGCAGTTCGAATAACGACATTTGACGACAGATCGACGAAATCGGCAAGCGGGCCAGCCGTCGCTACAGCAGAAGTCGCGTTTTTACCAGCATCGGGTATCTTCTAATCCCTCCGATTCGATCTGGTTACTTCCATGGACGGGCACTCGAATCCCTCCCTACCAGGGAATTCCCTTCTCGCCTCCACGCTTCCCTCTCAACCACCCTTATCCTCGTCCCTCCTCGTCCCGTCCTCCGTTCTCCCCCCGACTATCCCCCAAGCGGGACTCATTTCCGCGAACCATCAAGCAGCGCAATTTAGTTCCGCCGTCGCATCTGGCGCAAGCGGGAACCCCGCGATTTCGCAAGCTTCCGCATCGCGGCCAGTTGCGCCTGCGCCCGGTAGAGTTCCGCGGATTGCGCAGGTAATGTCAGCGCGGGTAGCGCCTCAGCCGCCGCTACAAGCCGCCCCTTCCCCGCAACTGGCGCCTGGTCAAGTGTCCGCTTCGCCGCAGCCTTCCCCGCAGCAGGTGCAGCAGGCGCTGCAAACTCAAAGGCAGCAACAGCTCCAAGCACAGCAGCAGCAATTGATGCAGTCGCAACAGGCGGGTCAAACGCCGAATCAACAGCAGAACTCACAACCGCAGGCGCAGCAGCAGCAGCAGCAGCAGCACACGCCGCAGAAGCCGTCGCTGCTGCACCCCCTCCCGCCGCGCGTGCACCAGCAACCGAGGCCTATAGCCATTCGGCCAGTGCAGGCAGCGGGGCAGCAGCAGGCGCAACAGCAGCCGCAGCAGCTTCAGCACCAAACGTCACCACTCGCTTCGAGAATATCCCCGCAGCAGGCTCAGCAATCAGCGCAGCAAATGCAAGCTCTGCAGCAGCAGGGGCTGCAGGCTCCGGGAAGCTTCCCTTCACCGGCGCAGCAGCCCATGCAAGCGGCTCAGCAGCAGCTGCAGCAACGGCGGCAACAGCAACTCCAACAGCAGCAACAGCTGCAGCAACAACAACAGCCGCAACAGCTGCAGCAACAACAACAGCAGCAGCAGCAACATCGGCAGCAGCCGCAACAGCAGCAGCAACAGCAGCAGCAGGGGCAACACGGACAGCAGGGAAATTCGCAGGTGCAAACACAGCAGCAGCTGATGAAGCAACTGCAGCCGTTGTTGCTGCAGCAGCAACAGCAGCGCCAAGCGCAACAGTGCGCCCAACAGCAGCAACAGCAGCAGCAGTTGCAGGCAGAAATGCATCAGCAAGCGCAGACCTCACAGCAACAGCAGAGCTATTCTCAACCGCCGCTGTTGCCGCAGCAACAGCAGCAGCAGCAAAAGCTGCAACAACACCAGCAGCAGCAACAGCAGCAACAGCAGCAACCAGTACAGCAGCAGCAGCAGCAGCTGAGGCAGGCACAACAGGCAGCGCCGGCGCAGGTGGGCCAGCAGCTTAGTGTGGCACAACAGAGAGCACTGCAGCAGGACCAGCTGCTGCAGAAACTCACTCCCCAGCAGAGGCAGCTGCTCTCGCAAACGTTTCAACAGCAGCAGCAGATGCAAATACAGCAGCAGCAGCAGCAGCAACAACAACAACAAGGCGCCGCCATGCATGCACAGAACCACTCCCAACACAAGCCCCTGGTTCCCAAGCCTCAGGTGCTGCCCCCTGCGTTGCTGCCGCTGTATCAGCTGCACCCTCCGCAACACCTTAACTCCTCGGCCCAGCAGGGCAACTCGTCTCAGGTGGCAAACTCGTCCCGCCCTGCACAGGCACAAGTGCAGAACCAGAATGTTTTGCAGGCGCAGGCTAGAGGACAGGCGCACTCACAAACGCAAGCGCAGGCGCAGTCGCGGGGGCAGATCCAGGCGCAGGGGCAGGGGACGGCAGAGGCGCCAGCAGCAGGGGCTCAGGCGCAAGGGGGTGGGCAGCTGCGGCTGCCTGCCGTGGCAGGGGGTGTGGGGCTGTCAGGGGGAGCGGGGATGGCAGGGGGAGGGGGGATGGCAGGGGGAGCAGGGCAGCAGGTGAAACCCCCTATGAGCGCAGCAGCCAAGCAAGCACAGGCGAGGATGACACAGGCTCAGCAACAGGCTCAGGCGCAAGCACAGGTGCAGGCACAGCAACAGGCGCAGCAGCAGGCACAGGCACAAGCACACACACAGGCGCAAGCACAGCAGGGGCAGCAGGGGCAGCAGGGGCAGCAGCAGATTAATGCGCAACGGCAGCGGTTGCAGCAGCAGGTGGAAGGGTTTTTGCAGCAGAAACAGGGGCAGGTACAGGGACAGGTGCAGGGACAGGTACAGGGGCAGGTACAGGGACAGGTGCAGGGACAGGTGCAGGCAGTGCAGGTCCCACAGCAGCACGGGAAGGTGCAGCAACAGCAGCAGCTAGTGCCAAAGCCACAGCAACAGCAGAGAGCGCAACTGCAGCGGATGCAGCAGCAGGCACAAGCACAGGCACAAGCACAGGCTCACGGAAATGCACAAGCACAGGGACAGGCACAGGCACAGCAGCGGACGCAGCAACCGCAAGCAAGGCGAGCACAGGCTGGGTCCCAAAACCCCCTCGAGCTCCCCGCCCTCTCCTCCTCCCGTCTGCCCCGACTCACCTCGCCGCCCCCTCTGCCCAAGCGGCCAGCCGCACAAGTGACCCCCACAGCGGCAGCAAAGGCTGAGAACCGAACCAGTGGTGCGTCCACTGGCCTCTCTGGGGCAGCACCACCTGGGTCAGCAGCACCTGGGCCAGCAGGGCAGGGTGTTGGATCTCTGGGGATCAAGAGAAGTCTCGCTGTGCCAGGTGGCGCTATCGCAGAGTTGAAAGCAGCTGCAGTGGGCTCACAGCAAGCAGTGCCGGGGAGAGGCGCTGCTGATACCAAGGCTGCAGCGGCTGCAGCAGCAGCGGCGGCAGCGGCGGCGGCGGCAGCAGCAGAGAGGGAGAAGCAGAGGAGACGCAAGCTGCAGATGAAGGCGCTGCAGGCTGTGCTGTCCCAGTGCTCTGCGGTGCGTACCTCCCCATTCCATGCATGGGCTCGCTTGTATCTTCTTGCTGTTGTGGCTTTTTTTGTTGTTGTGTTGTGATTACGTCTCCAGTTTCCTCTAGCTGGGTGATTCACATGCCACTTTGGTTGTGTTCCTTCTGGACTCAGTGTGCCCTGAGTCTCATGTTACCTTCACTCACATGCTCCCCCTGTATCCCCATCTCCCGTCCCGCCTCTCTCACCAGGAGTCCTCAAGGGCACACAACCTCCGCCTACAGAGATTCCGTGAGGCCGACGAAGCTGCAGCTCAGGCTCGGGCCGAGGCTCTGGCTCGGTACACCAGCAATGCGGAGCTGCTGCAGGAGATCTTCACCTGTGATGCCACTCAACTCTCCAGCCTGGCCTCCTGTGCTGCCCTGTGCGGGCGTTCGGGTCCCCCTGGTGCCCCTGGGGAGGGCGATGCAAGAGGGGAGTGCGAGGGGGGTAAAGGGGAGGATGAGGTGGATGCACGAGCGGCAGAGGCGGGGTTTGAGATGCTTGGTGCTGTGGCAGCTGATGGCTTTGGAAGGAGGAATGAGGAAGAAAGTGCTCGAGCTGGTGCTCCTGCTGCTAATGGTCTCACAAGACCGTCACACTCTAGAGCCGTACCACGTGGTCCTGCTTTTTCTTTGTCAAGACCCTTTGGTGGGTGTCAAGCAGGGGAAGAGAGATATGGAGCAGCCAAAGGGGGGGAGCGGTGGGTGCAGGAGGTGGCTGTAATGGCAGCGGAGTTTGATCCTGTGGTGATGGCATTCACGAATCAGCTGCCAGACAGGGAGCAGGCTGGAGGGATGCGTGAGGTGGGTGAGAAGAGGCCCAGGGAAGTGGGGGTGGAGTCAGGAGAGGGAGAGGTTGAGGAGGCTTGGCGTGGCAGGAGGAGGAGCATGCGCGGTGGGGCGTGGGATGATGTGGCGCCGACAGAGCCAGTGCCAACTGTTGGCGCTTCACGTCGCAGATTGGGCCAATGGGGAGGCTCGTTTGTGGACGCTTCTGAACCAGTTGTTATTGACGATGCGGAGGATGAGGCAGAGGAGAAGGACGACGAAGATAAGAGGTTCGATGAGCTGCTGGAGGAGAGGAACAAGAAGATGGATGAGTTTGGGCAGATTATGGCATTAGCAGCTGTAGCATCGACTGCAACTGACGTAGGAAAATGTGAAGCACTGTTCGCTTCATGTTTCCCCCAAACACCCTGAATTGGGGCCATTGATTGATGTAGTAGGAAGCCTAGTATTTCTCTAACGTCTAACTATAGGGATATGGAATCTTCTATTGACTTACAAGAGCATTTTTTTACAGTCGCTCTATTGTGGTGCAAATCAATTGGTCAAGCTATTCACGGCTGTTTACGTTTGAATATTGCACCAGGCCACTGCGGAGTCGCTACTTTCCCGCGCTTTTCTGAACCGTTCTTTCCTGGCCTGGCGGGGAACCCTGGTACGTTTCCACAAGGCGCAACCAATGGGGCGGTTTTGCAAGCTTCTCCCACCGACTGCCGAACCAAAAGCAAGGCCATTTCCGAGCCAAAACATGGATGGTGGACGCACACCCAAACTGGAATTTTCAATTCTGCGCGGCGACCATGGCATGCCCATTCCATGGATTCTTGCTTGTGCTGCGACGGCATTCCCTGAGTCCCCCAAAACGGACTTCCAGAAGAGTTGTTCAAAATAATGTGTTTCCTTAGCTCAGAGCGTGCAAGATTCGTTCGGTGTATGGGCGTGGTGTTGTATGAAGGCCATGGTGTCATAGCTCTCTCAAATATCTCTGGTTGCACGCGCTTTTTGTCGCGATCGTGTCGGGCCGCACAAGGCGTAGTTGCGCGTTAGTAGTAACTGCATCTCGCCTTCTGAGGATTCCTAACAGGCCGTGGTCAGATCCTCGAGTAAGCTGAGGCTTGCTCTCTACTTCCGGATCCACCGCTACATCTAAGTTATGCGACTAACTGGACATAGTCAATCGTCGATTACACACTGATACAATGGGATTGGAGGACTACCATGTGATAGAACTAGTAGGAGAGGGGTCGTTCGGTAAGGTCTACAAGGGACGACGAAAGTTCACTGGCCAGGTGAGGAGACGCGAAAGCACACTTCAGGGCGATGTAGATGTCATGAAGCTAGGTGGATCTCGACTCATCTTTCTGGCCTGCTTTCGCTGCAGATGACGGCAATGAAATTCATTCTGAAGCACGGGAAAAGCGAGAGGGACATAAAGAACCTACGGCAGGAGATCGAGGTACAGAATTCCCGCTTCAACTCTGCTTTTTGCATTCCGCTGGATTGATCATTCGAGCATTTTGCCGTTTTGCTTGAACCAGGATTCCCAAACATTAAGCCCTTAATAATAGCATGTATTGTCTCCATGTTTTCCTCACGTTATCTCCCATCAGATTCTCCGGAAGCTGAAGCACGAGAACATAATCGAGATGCTCGACGCTTTCGAGACCCCGCAGGAATTCTGCGTCGTCACGGAGTTCGCACAGGTGAGGCAGCCTCCCCCCAGCCCCTCTCCCAGCCTGCTCTCCATTCTCCAGCCTCCCTCCAGCCTTCCTCCAGCCTCCCTCCAGCCTTCCTCCAGCCTCCCTCCCAGCCTCCTATCAGCCTCCTCCCAGAGTCACTCCCAGCCTCCCCTCCAGCCTCCCTCACATCCTCGCCCACACCCTCTTCTTTCCCTCGCAACATGCACCCCTTGTTCATCCCCATCCTCCTTCCTAATCCGGCGCTTCTCTTCCCCATTTCCTCTCTCTGACCGTCCCTGCCATCTCCGTCCGCGGCAGGGCGAGCTGTTCGAGATCCTGCAGAACGACCAGGCGCTACCCGAGGCCCAAGTGCAAGTCATCGCCAAGCAACTGGTACGAGAAATTGATGAAGAGCTTGTCGAGTCATAATGAACAGCCAAATCTAATCGAGTGATAGTGAACAGCCAAATTCCAATTGCCAGTCCATGTCGCACAGCCCAGGAGCTTATCCCTCCCTGCTTCGTCTACGTGCTCCCCCTCTCCCCGCCCCCCCGCCAATCTGCCGCACCTCCTCCCTACCCCCCTCCCCACACGCCCCCCTCCATCTCACACACAACCTCCTCCCGCCACTAAAAACATTTTTGTCGTCCTCTTCCACTTTCCCCCTCACCCCTCCCCGCTTCCCCCATCCGCGCGCGTTAGGTGCGCGCTCTGTACTACCTGCACTCGAACCGCATCATCCACCGCGACATGAAGCCGCAGAACATCCTGGTGGGCGCGGGCGGCATCATCAAGCTCTGCGACTTTGGGTTTGCGCGCGCCATGTCGTGCAACACCATGGTGCTCACATCCATCAAAGGTGCGCCATGTCGTGCAACACCATGGTGACTTAATGAACCTAGTCCAGGAGCTCGTTTGAGGCTCGTTCTCCATCATTCACTCCATTCTCTGCCACCCACTACTACTTCTCCCCTCCTGTCCTCCCACCACCGCCATGCAGGCACGCCGCTATACATGGCACCGGAGCTGGTGCAGGAGCAGCCGTACAACCACACGGTGGACCTGTGGTCGCTGGGCGTCCTTCAAGTGCCCTCTATCATTCACTCCTTCCGTCCTCTCCTCTACTCCCGTGCAGGCACGCCGCTATACATGGCGCCGGAGCTGGTGCAGGAGCTTGTTTGGGCGTCTTTCAATAATCCTCTGTTACCCACTCGTCCTCCTCCACTCCTCCCCTGTCCTCTACTCCCGTGCAGGCACGCCGCTGTACATGGCACCGGAGCTGGTGCAGGAGCAGCCGTACAACCACACGGTGGACCTGTTACCCACTCGTCCTCCTCCACTCCTCCCCTATCCTTCTCTCCTTTGCCTCATGTGTGTTCCTTCACTCCCGTGCAGGCACGCCGCTGTACATGGCACCAGAGCTGGTGCAGGAGCAGCCGTACAACCACACGGTGGACCTGTGGTCGCTGGGCGTCATCCTGTACGAGCTCTACGTGGGGCAGCCGCCCTTCTACACCAACTCCATCTACACGCTCATCAACCACATCATCAAGGCAAGCCCTGGGACTGCCTGTCATATCCAGTGTTCATCCGAGCTCTTTCTCATCCGAGTGTATCGTCCTGCAGGCCTCTTACTTACCCCTTCTCACGTCTCTCATTCTTCCTCTCACCAATTTTCATTCCCTGACCCGACTGGTACAGGACCCAGTGAAGTACCCCGATGCCATGAGCGCGAGCTTCACGCACTTCCTGCGCGGACTGCTCAATTCGAGACACTTCAACAATAGTTCATTTTCCCCTCGCCTGGCGCTTCTCAACTCAACCCCCTTATGCGTCCCCGTGCAGGACCCAGTGAAGTACCCCGACGCCATGAGCGCGAGCTTCAAGCACTTCCTGCACGGGCTGCTTATGTTGAAACACTTCAACTCCCTCACTCAAACCCTCTCAACCCCCCCATACCTGGCCCTGCAGGACCCGGTGAAGTACCCTGACGCCATGAGCGCGAGCTTCAGGCACTTCCTGCACGGGCGTCTCATTAAGAGACACGTCATCAACCGTTCGTTTCCCTCTCACTCAACCCCCCATACCTGGCCATGCAGGACCCGGTGAAGTACCCCGACGCCATGAGCGCGAGCTTCAAGCACTTCCTGCACGGGCTGCTCAACAAGACGCCGCAGAACCGCCTCACGTGGCCCGCGCTGCTGGAGCACCCCTTCGTGAAGGAGACCGCCGAGGAGATTAACGCAAGGGTGAGCGCATGGGCTCGTGGGTACAGGTGGTGCGTGAAAGGGCGTGCTGGGTGGGGGGTGCTGGGTGTTGATGGGGGGGTGACGTGCTCGTTCCGCAGAACCGCCTCATGTGGCCCGCACTGCTGGAACACCCCTTCGTCAAGGAGACCGCCGAGGAGATCCACGCACGGGTGAGGGATTGGCCGTGGGGTATGGGCGCTGTCTGCAGGGGCGTGCTGGGTTGGGGATGTTGGGTGACGATGGGGGAATGACGTGCTCGTTCCGCAGAACCGCCTCACGTGGCCCGCGCTGCTGGAGCACCCCTTCGTCAAGGAGACCGCCGAGGAGATCCACGCGAGGGTGAGCGCATGGCCTTGTGGGTACGGGTGCTGGGTTTAAGGGCGTGGAGGGCGGAGGGGTGCCAGGTGACGATTGGGGAGTGGCGTGCTCGTTCTGCTGTCCATGCTGGTCAGGAATTGCACGGCCTGTCAGGAATTGCACGGCCTGACAGGAATTGCACGGCCTGACAGGAATTGCGTTGATACTCATGCATGTTTGTGTGCTGCATGGGCCTGTGCATGGCAATGCCAATGATAATGAAAATGGCAATGGCAGGAGGAGCGAGCACAGAAGGCGATGGAGCGAGCATGCAGGGCAGCATGGCATGCACGTGCCAGCACGTTTCTCCCCCACCCGCTCATGCCCTCCGCCGCCAAGGAGAACGCCAACGCCAACGCTGCACCAGGTCAGCCTCCAAAACTGGAGCCCTCTGCCCTCTGCCCTCTGCCCAGTGACCTTGCCCATGCATGCCAATCATTCTCTCATTCTGATCGCTAGGTCGTTGCTGTGAGTGTGCAATGAACCGTTTCCACCGCGTGGCAAGGGCAAGGTTGTACCCGGCACTCAGCTCACTTCTCTCCCCTCCCTTCTCTCCTCCCTCCCCCCTGTGCCTCCACCAGACGCCAAGGCGGCGCCAGCAGCAGGGGGCACGACGCCTGTGCCGTGTACGCCAGGCAAGAAGGCACGGGAGCTGCCTCTGCGCAACATAGAGGCGCGCACCACCCCCCAGAACCTCATGCCCGCGAAGGCCCCCGCCCCGCCTGCTCAGCCCGCCCAGACACCGGCGCAGCCGCAGCAGCAGCGGCAGCAGGCGCAGCAGCAGAGGCAGCAGGGGGAGGAGGGGCCAAGAGGGGCGAGAGCAGCGCGAGCAGCAGAGGAGATGCCGCCTCCGGCTCAGCCAGCAGCCACAGGTAATTCACTTGCTTTCGTAGCACGAATGCATGTGCCCTTGCTGTTCTGAAATTGGCGTTCCCACGAGTGATTGTTGCTATCCTCTGTATGCGCCGCTGGTTGTGTCATTTATGCTACCATGACAACGCATGCACGCCTTTAATTGTAATCATTGTATCCCATGCACGTCCCCATGCCATCCCACCAGGGAGGAGCCGCCTGCTGAGGCGTTTGGAAGTCATCCGCTCGTTCCTCCCAAAGGCCGCCTCTGCATCCCCGTGAGTGCCCCACCCGTGCTACTCACACTCGTGCCTCACTGCGCCAGCCTTATACACACACGGCCGCTGCAGCAGATGTCACTCTTCCCATCCCTCCCCTCCCCTCCCCACAATTCCCCTTCCCTTCACTCCCCTCACCTCCTCTTCACTTCCCTGCTCTCGCCCCCTCCCTCCGCGCCAGTGACGCCATAGCAGCAGCAGCGAGCGCGCTGCACTCCCTGGCATCCCTCGTCACCGACCGCCACCCCTCCGACCCTCCTCTGGACGCGCGCTGCCTGCACTACGACGTGCTCCCCGCCGTCCTATCCCTGCTTGACACGTGTCTCGCGGACAGATCCTCCCGCCTGCAGCCCGTGCTGTGCCCCGCGCTGGCCCTGCTGCGCTGTGCCTTCGCCCTCAGAGCGTCCCTCGCGGGCAGCCAGGCGGGGAAGGAGAGGGAGAAGGATAGGCAGGGGAAAGGGGGAGGGGCGGGAGGGGGCGGGAAGAAGGGCGAGGAGGGGGAGTGGGATCGGGAGACGGAGGGAGCGTTTTTGGAGAATGCTCTCGCGTTCATCAAGAAATACCCCAAGGTACGACATGCACCTGTCGCCATGCGACCGTTTCTCATCTTCCTTCTCTTGGAATCAGTGGCTTGTCGCCTCTAGAATCCTTCTGCCCCATGTGCGTTCCCTCCCCTTCCCGTCCAATCCATCCTCTCTCCCCTTACTCCCTCCCGCCCCCAATGTCCCAAACGGACTGATTTGCTCAGGTGCTGGAAGGGTCAGCACAGCAGTCAGGCGAGGCGTGCCACCTCGCCACGGCGTCCCTCGCTCTCCTCCTCGCCGCCTCCTCTGCTGCCGTCCGCGCAGCCTGCCTCCCCGGCCCCTCTCCCCCCGCCCCTACCGCCACCGCCCCCCCGTCCACTGGCTCACAGAGACAGCAGAAGGCGGGGGGAAGCACACGAGACAGGAGCACACGCGGCACACAGGGAGCAGCAGCAGGGGGAGGGGGAACAGGGGGACGGGGAGGGGCAGCAGCAGGGGCGGGCAGTGTGAGTTACGTGGATACGGAGATACTGTCATGCGCACAGGCAGTGGCTGCCACCGAGCACATGGCCCGCTGCATTGCCCTCGCAGGGAAGGGGCTTGCCCTAGCTGCTCAAGAGCAGGAGAGGAAGGGTGGAAGAGGCGGGGCTGCTGCCCGGGGTGCCGGCCGGGCAGCTGAAAAGATTGATACAGAGGAGGCGGGGGAGTGGCAGCAGGCGAGTCTGCAAGCTCTGCTGGGAATTTGGGCAGCTGTGGAAGGAATGGAAGCAGCCAGTGGGGAGTGGAGAAGTGGGGACAGGAAGGGCTTTCCTCTGGCAGTTATGCTTGGGGGTGCTCCTGGGTGGGAGGGCGTAGAAGGCATAGGGAAGAAGGGAGGGAAGCTGCGGAGGGCTCTTGGGGAAAAGCTCGAGAAGGAGAGGTTTGTGGGAGAGAGGCTGCTGCGGCGAGTCGTTGAGGTGATTATTGGGAATGGGGCGAGTGCGAGTGCGGCTATAGCTGCAGCACTGGAGATGGTGGGAGGGAACAATGTGCTGCTTCCCAGGCTGCTGCAGCTGCTGCTGCGCTGCTGCCTCTTCTCCCCGTCCTTCTGCTGCCTCATGGCACGTGCTCCCATCCCAAACGCCCCCTTCCCCGGGCACGATGGGAGCATTATGTCGGGAGGGGGTTCTGACTCCCTGCTTGCTGCTATCTTCTCCCTCCTCCACTCCTCTCCCGCTGCTCCTGAAGACGCCTTGCAATGCAGCGTCCGGGCGGCGTTGGCTTGTCTGGTAGTGGCGGCTGTAGCGGAGGGGTTGGGGTTGAGGGGCCTGCAGGGCGGCAAGTGGGTGCTGACGTCAGACTCGCAAGTGCAGGAGGTCAGGCTGGCGGTTCTAGGGAAACTGGCAGGGGAAGGCGGATTTGGGGAAGCTGAGGGAGGGAGGGGTGGTGCTGCAGCTGCAGCAACAGGTGGTGGTAGCAGAACGAGAGGAGCAGCAAGGAGTGAAACGCAACAGCAGCAGGGGATGGGGGTGGGGCCGGGGCGGCCGTCGGCACCAGCAGCAGCGCTGGCGATGGCAGTTATAATGGAGCTAGAACTCGCACAGTCAGGGGAGCGGCGAGGGTCCTTCGGAGGCGGGTCGTGGGGAGGCGGCAGGGCCTCATTCGGCGGGACCCCTGGTAGCAGCAGCCCAGCAGACGCGCCAGACTCTTCAAACATCTCCGACCTTGTCCTGAAATACCTCCCGCCGCTCGCTCTGCTCTCCTCCAAGCTGCGTGTTTCTCACGCTCCGGGGTTTTCCAAGGGGATGGAGGGGTTTGGGGCGTGTAATGGCGGGTGGGGGGAGCTGTGGGGGGGCGCGGGGAGGGTGGTGGGGCGGTGGCACGGGGTGCGGGACGGGTATGTGGGCATGCTCACTGTCTCCCTGCGCCTGGGGGGGCCTCAGGCGGTTGAGAAAGCACTGGAAGATGGGTTGCTAGTTTCTATGATGAGTGTGCTGGGAGGGGGTGTGGACCGTGTTGGTGGCGGGAAAGGAGGGGGGGAAGGGGGGAGGAGTGGAGTGGGGAAGGCGATTGAGGGGGAGAGGGCGGCGTGGGCGGCGGGGGAGAGGGGGTGCGCGCCCCCGGACCATGTGGGGCTGTCACCCACGGGCGTCATGTGGCTGCTGGCGGGGCTCTACATGTGCCTGCCTGGTACGTTTTCCCCCGCTCCTCCACTCCACAACTCTCTCCCCATGACCCCTATTGCACGCCTTCTACTGCAGTGCCTCTCTGCTCTGTTTTCTGCCTCTTCTATACCCATGTCTGATTTTTCTCCAGCCTCTCATCCCACTTGGTATTTCCTGCTCATCCCAATGCTCCCCTTCCTCCCTTGGTCCCTCACCTCCCCCGCACACTCCTCTTTTGCCGTCCCTTTTCTTCTTTTCCCCCCTCCCCCTCCTCTCAGCCGGAGGGTACCGCGACGCCCTCATCGGCCCCGACCCCATCGACATCCTCCTGAAGCTTCTCGGAACCTTCCACCTAGCGCACCTACAGGCGTGGGACAACTGCCAGGGTGGGCCATGGGGGGAGATGCAACTGGCGCAGGGGGGAGGGGAGGGGGGCAGGGGGGGCGCGGAAGGGGCAGGGGGGCGCGGAGGAGGTGGGAGAGGGGGAGGGGGGGCGGAAGCAGGGCAGATGTGGGGGGAAGCAGCGTGGGTGATGGAGGGAAGCTTGGAGGGAGTGGCACAGCCGGTATCACTGGATATGGTGGTGGAGCTAGTGTGTGGGGTGGTGGACGTGCTCCTCTTCCCCTTCCATGCAGTCGTTGCCGGGGATGCCATTGGGGGGGCGAGCAGTGCAGGCGGCACTACTAGTGTTGCGCCTGCTGCTTCAGCAGTTAGCGGGGCGGCGGGCGGCAGCAGCGGCAGGTCGGGCGGCAGCGGGGGGGAGATGGATGAGCTGTCACGGGCGCTGCTGGCGCTGCAGCCTCAGTACCTGCAGATGCTGCAGGAGGTGCGTGGATGGGGCGTGAAGCAGCTTGGGTTCCCATGCTGCATGATGTATCGGCATGATGCTGCTTGTTCCTATCCTCAGCCCCAAGCTGTTGCAACAACTCACGCCTGGTCCTCTAGCCCCTTCTTGGATCCGCTTATCCTTCCATAGCATCATCCGACTTCTGCTCTTCTCCTCCTGTTTCCCACTCTCCCCCTTTCTCCTGTCAACCAGTCCTCAGCCATCCCAGTGCTGCTGGCGTCACTGGCGGTACTTCAGGGCCCAGCTCTAATCGGCCCCATCAACCTGCTGTCACGCGTCGCACACCACTCGCCAGCAGCAGCGGCACTGCTGGTGCGCCACGGGGGGCTGGACCCCGGGCTCATGGGGAAGCTGTTCGGTATGGAGGAGCCCGAGGAGGGCGAGGGGGAGGGGGCGGAGGGGGGGGAGGGAGAGGAGGGGCAGGGGTACGTGATGGAGGTGGTCATGGACGTGCTGCTCATCGTCTCCCACCTCTCAAGGCTCTCCGAGGTGAGTGATCGTATGCCGATGTTTGAAACTGTACCTGCCACCTGATTATACCGATGCTTGCTGTCCCCCAAACCCATGCTCTAAAACGACTGCAGTTCCACATCTCACTGACTCCGCCACTAACTTTCGTCCCCCCATCTCACCCCCTCCACAACTACGAGCCCATAGCCACGGCGGACATCTACGGTGCACTGGAGGTGTTCCTCGCACACCCTGACGCTGGTGTGCGCTCCTGCAACGGGCAACACGTGCACCACTCACTTACTTTCCCTTTCTCCGCCCCGTTGCACGACTTCCCCCCCTGCCTCTTTCCCCCCACAGGACTACAACGAGCCAATCGCCACGGCGGACATCTATGGTGCACTGGAGGTGTTCCTCGCACACCCTGGTGTGCACTCCTGCAATGGCAACATGTGCCACCGCTCACTTTCTTCCTTTTGTCTGCCCCGTTGTGCCACTTCCCCCCCTGCCCCCTTTCCCCCCCCCCCCAGGACTACTACGAGCCCATAGCCACGGCAGACATCTACGGGGCACTGGAGGTGTTCCTCGCACACCCCGATGCTGGTGTGCGCTCCAAGGCCTGCAACGCCGTGGGCAACATGTGCCGCCACTCCGCCTACTTCTACCCCATCATGGTATGCCTCGTTTGCCATTCCCCATACTAGTATTGGTACGCCAGTTCTCATATCGCTTTGCCATTATCCAAAGCAGCAGCTGTATGGGCAGCATGGTGCCGCCACTCTCGTAGCATGACGTTCAGTGATGTGCTGCTCTCCTTCTGGCCCTGTGCGTGTCAACTGCAGGTGGACTCGGGGATTCTTTCCCGCCTCATAGAGTGCTGCGCCGACCATGACCGGAACACACGCAAGTTCGCCTGCTTTGCAGTGAGTGCAACAATGCACTAACATGTGTTGCATGTGTAGGGCTGCCTTGTGCCAGTGGTGATCGTCCAGTGCACTACTGCTGATCCACCTGATCCACCTGATCCACATGACCGCATGTGTCCTCTGCTCTGTGCATTCCCAGATGCCACTGCGCATTGATTTTCTCCCCGTGCCCCATCACTTCCTCTACCTCACAGCGCATCATCTCTCCTCTCCCTGTACTAACAGATAGGCAACGCAGCATACCACAACAGTTCGTTGTACGCCGCCCTGAGACCAGTCATCCCACACCTGGCGGTGCTGCTAGCTGCCGAGAGCGGGCCGCCCAGCAGCAGCGACGACAAGATCAAGGCCAATGCTGCAGGCGCGCTGGGCAACATGGTGCGCAACTCAGGGGAGCTCTGCCATGACCTCATCTCCCAGGGGGCGCTGCAGGTGAGCATGATGGGAGGGAGGGGGGGGAGGGAGGAGGAGAGGAAGGGGTGTGTATTTGAAAGGGTGCTGGGCAACATGGTGCGCAACTCGGGGGAGCTCTGCCACGACCTCATCTCCCAGGGGGCGATGCAGGTGAGGGTGGTGGTAGTGGTTGTCTAGGAGAGGATGAGAGTGTATTCTGTAGGGCGCTGGGCAACATGGTGCGCAACTCAGGGGAGCTCTGCCACGACCTCATTTCTCAGGGCGCCCTGCAGGTGAGCGTATGGTGGTAGGAGGGGATAGGATAGGATGAGGGGGTGTTTTCTGAAGGGCGCTGGGCAACATGGTGCGCAAATCAGGGGTTCGGGGTTTCGGGTTTAGGGTGCGCACGGGGGCAACTTGTCTCTCAATGGGGGCTTTTGGTGCTATGCAAATGTTGCACATGTTGCACGGAGGAAAATGTAATGTTGTGCGCTTGAAGTTTATGTTGCACATTGTAAGGAGGAACACGTTTTTCTCATTTGCGTCTTCTGTGCGCATCGCAGGCCTTGGTGGACTTGGTCGTGGCTGGAACAAGTCAACAACAAACTCCGCGGAGAGAGGGTGGGGAGTCACAATCACCAGTAAAGATTGCATTGTTCTCCCTTGGCAACATGTGCTCGCATTCAGCGTGCCGCGAATACCTCCGGTCGATAGATATCTTCCGTATTCTACATCGGTTAAAACGATCGGGAGACATGACCATAGTGAAGTACGCCACCCGCATTCTCAGCAAGTTCCCTGAAATGCGAGCACACTAATATATGTCTAGCAGTTAAGGGGTATGTCCCCACTCTTGTTAGGGTTCATCTTGCAATGAAGGCCAGCATTTTGTTGGCATTATAGCTTATGAGCTTGGAGTTCCATAACATTTGGAACTAGTGGTTCAATATATGGTTATTATATAATCAAAACTCGGTGTTACATTTTCACAACCCCAGCTTCGTCGCAGTTGACTTGGACAGTTCGAAAACAACACTTCTGTACCATCGCTGGCGACACCTGCATGGTTTAACCAGTCTGAGAGCCTCGTGAAGTCGATCGCACGATTCGAATTCCAGTCCAGGACGTCAAAGTTCCAGTTGGACGACATTTTGATTTGTGCGCCACGACGCGGAAACGCCAATACGACGCGATGCGACGATCAGGAGGACAGTCGTTCGCGTCGCACGAGTTCCTCAATATGACTGACTCCTTCGCACCTTCCCACCAATCCCAACCGCATAACTGTCACTACGAAACAGAATTTCAATTAGCCCCTCAATAGCCGTACTTATTAGTCCTCTCCTCTCTCATGTCCCCTTTCACACGTAAGCGCATACGCTATGGTCCTTCATAATCTGTCAAAACGTCCGACCGCACTCCCGCCCGAATCGTCCTGCCTTGACTGGAAAATAGGCTGTGACGTGACCCTCGACTCATGAGCCGCGGCTCCTTCTCTTCGTCCTTCAAAAAAACTTATGTGAGAGGAAATCTGAATTTAGGCAGCCAAACATTTTGTTTCGAGTCGAGGCAGTAACATCGCCATAAAGGGCAGATAATTTCGACAGCTAGGCCGGAACCATTTCCACTCGGTCCCATGGCGAGCTCTTCCGAGGCTTGCCTTCAGCCACCCCTCCCGCGCGCCTCCGCCTCCTCTCGTGTGCTCCTCCTGCTCATCGCAGCCGTCCACCTCCTGCCGCGGGACTGCCGCGCTGCCGTCCACTCAGATTCGGCCTTAGGTTCCGCGCTGCCCTCGCGACACGGCTCCAGAGGACGCGGCCTGGCCGACGCAGACTCGAACACTGTTCCTCCTGGTAACGCCGCCAGTCCCGCCGCGATTTACGGAACCCGGGGCGCGCTTTTCACAGATCAGCTCCGCAGACAGGCGTCAATCACCGGCTTGCCCACAAATCGCGTGAATGCCAAATGCGCCATAGCACGTAGGAGGTTCTGCGCGATTTACACGTTTGGCGACTCGCTCTCTGATGTTGGCAACAACAACTACGGCAGCCTGGATAGTTTCTATCGCGCGAACTTCCCTCCTTACGGAATGAACTATATCCCCGCTAGTGGGAGGTTCAGTGATGGCAAACTCGTTATTGACTATCTCTGTAAGTGACACTCCACACAAAGATTCAGGTCAGCGTGAATTTCCAGGCCCTCACTGCGCCTCAGTTTTCCCTCTTTCTCCTAACAGCAGAATATTTCGAGCTGCCTGCCGCCCCTGCGGCCTTCCAGCCTGGCATCAACAGCAGTGCCGCCCAAAGCGGACTCAACTTCGCCAGCTCAGGGGCGGGTGTGCTGGACACCTCTACTCCAGACAAGGTGAGCTTCGGAGGTTCGGAGGCTTGGAGAGTGGTACCACTGGGAGAAAGGGGGATCTGAAGGTGCGCTTTCCATTTCTGTAGAAGTGTTGAGACCCAGACACTTGGACAGAAAGTTCATTCTTCCAGCGACACTCACCCAGTCATGGTTGTGCGTGCAGGGTTTCCCACTCTCCATGCAGCTCTCAAGGTTCTCGGAACTGGGCGGGCTGCAAGCAGCAGAGCAAGTGAGTGGCTCGCCTCTCAAGGGTGACGGTTCGGGGCTCTGGCTTCTTATCATCTTCGTGATTTATTTGATTTCATTCGTATGCTCTGTTTGTGTTTGCCCTTTATCCTCTTCCCAGTCACCTTGTCTGGCCCTGTTGTCAGCAGTGCCCCCATTCATTTCTTGCCCTCTCCGTGTTCCCCTTTCCCCTCTCCCCCCCCCCCCCCCCCTCGTCCTGCTACCAGCAGTCCGACTTCCCCCCTCTCGCCATCGTGTCTATGGGCACCAATGATTATATCGCGTTTCTTGCAAAGGGGATCGACATGGGCCGTCAGATGGACCCCTCTGAGCTGCTACGACTGGCTGAGATCCTTCCGCAGTTGCAGCGCCTGGTTACCGCTGTTGTCAGGGGGATCACCGATGCTGTGCGGGTAAGGAATGGATTGGGAGGGGTTTTATGGGGTGGGGTGTTATGGGATGCATTCATCAGCAATTGGGCTGGTTTTATAAAGAGTATTCTGAGGTATTTTGGAAGAATTCTCCCCCTCATAACACATTATTCCTACTGTCTGATGCTCACTTCACCCCTGCTACCCAGTGCTACAGCCTTTTCCTTGCTACCCTGTCCACACAACACAACACACACTCAACGCACCTTGCTCTAAACTTTTCTCTACTCTCCCCCCTTCTGCTCCACCTTCCCACTCCCACTCAAGCAGACCCTGTATGCCTCTGGCTTTCGCCACTTCCTTCTTTTCGACACGCTGCCAATCGGCTGCACCCCCCTCAGCCTTGCAACCATTGCTGAAGCCCAGGGCCAGCTTTTAGACGAGCCTGCCCCCTCGTACTGCAGCCCTGCAGTGAATTTGATTACAAGAGAGCATAGTGCAGTGCTCGGGCTTGCATTAGATGGTTTACGAGTCGAATTGAATGATGCTACAGTAGTGTATGCGCGGATGCATGGGCTTATGCAGGCAATGGCAGAGAGACCTCGGGATTACGGGTTGAATGTGGGGACATCTGCGTGTTGTGGTGCCCCTCGGCCTATCAACGGTTGCGTGCAATGTGGAACGTCGGTTTTCATATCCAACGGCACGGAATCCTCCACGCCTGCAACGCTATGCGATGATAGCCAATCACGTACCTTTTGGGATTTGGTGCATCCGTCTCAGGCAGCAAATCAAGTTGTGGCTCGAGCCCTGGTGTGTGCCCTGCAGGCAGGGGTATGTGATATTGATCTGTTTAGGTTTGTCAACAATGACAAATGCAGCCATTGATATGTAAAAGATGCATATATGAGAATAAAGGTAGCCGATCCAAAGCCTGCTGTAGCACCTCCCAACATTCGAATGCGTGCGACAAATGGGAAAATGGGGTAATCGGTAATCCTTCGCATTGAATTGTGACAGTTTTGTTTGGAGTTTGCTGGAGTGTAGACGACATGCGAGGTACGCCTCGCTCGCCAATACACGCGATTAATCGTAGAGCAATGCAAGGCACCGAGCTGGCGACGAATCTGGTTACCCTATAGTGGAGCTTTTCAGATTTCCCTGTCGCCAATGGATAACACCACACCCATCGTCCGAAGCGAAGCGACACTATTTACAGCGCCTCGGATCGTCCCTTTCACACGACAGCGCACATGTTCGCGTGAGTCTCTACTCTAGCGTCAGCGGACAGGTCGGCTGTTCGATTTCCCACCCGCGCTGCAACGTCAGACTCTTCCTGCCTTGCCTGGACCGTTGGCAGACGGCACAACACGCCACGGGATCATGACGTTCCGCCACTTTACTGTTCAACGTGAATCTCACGCTGCTGTATTTAACGGGCTGTTCGGGCCCACTGCTCATATCCGCACAAAACGACGAGCACTCGAAGCATCGACATCGCCCCGAGCACTACCACCACTTCGACTCCATGTCGACCGCCCTCAATCTTCGCCTGCCTCGCGCACGCGTCCCCTCCCGTGCCCTCATCCTGCTGATCGCAGCCGTCCATTTCCTGGCTTGGGAGTGCCGCGCTGCGGCCCGTTCCCCCGTAGACGATGCCCCGTGGCCCGCGCAACACGGCCTGAGGGGACGAGGGCTGGCTGGCGCAAGCGCGTCAGCCCCAGGCGCTGCTAAGCGGGGGGAGCGCAATTGCGCGCTAGCGCGCCCTGGTCGCAAGTTCGGTGCGATCTACACGTTTGGCGACTCGCTCGCTGACGTCGGGAACAACAACTATGGCGGGCCGCTTTTTTACCGCGCGAATTTTCCTCCCTACGGGATGAATTTCATCCCCGCTAGTGGCAGATTCAGCGATGGGAAACTCATCATCGACTATCTCTGTAAGTGATAGATACTCCGTCCACGTTTCTAGGGGGTTTGTGTGTATTTAGCCATGCACCTGTTTTCTACTAACCCTAAAACGCAGCAAGATGCACGCATAACGCACCATTTCTCATCCTGCCCATATTTACCCTTCCAGCGGAATATTTTGAGCTGCCCGCCGCCCCTGCGGCTTTCCAGCCTGGCATCAACAGCAGTGCCGCCCAAAGCGGACTCAACTTCGCCAGCTCAGGGGCGGGAGTGCTGGACGCCACGAATGTGGGGCAGGTGGGATCTGATTGCGGGCAGGTGGGATCCAAATGGGGGGCCAGGTGGTACCGAGAGCGGGGAAGATGAGACAAGAGTGCACGATAACAAGGCAGTTCCAACCCTTCTAACCACGAATCTTTTCAAAGCCGGTAGACCGTGCTACCTTGAATTCCACACACTTTGCTTTCAAGTCTCCTTGAGAATCCAATGAGTATCAAACCACCCTTGAAATCGAATGATTTCATGAACCCTGTAACCGTTCTGTCCACCCACCCCTCCAATGTTGCAGGCGTTTTCTTTGAAAATATAAAAGGAACCCTGCAATTCTTGTTACAACAAGAAGGATCTCATGAACTCTGCAACTCTTCCGTTCCGCCCAACCCCCCCTCCATGCCCCGGCCTGCAGGTCTTCCCTCTCTCTGCGCAGCTCGCACGATTTTCAGAGCTTGGCGGCCTGCAGGCGCCAGCGAAGGTGAGTGCCCTCCTTGCCTTCCTTTGGATAGCCTAAGCATTAGATTGCATGCGCCAGCACGGTGGGTGAGTGCCTTCGCTGCCCCCTGTAAGTGCCCTGCATACATCAGTCCCTAGCCGCCATATCACAGAGAGAATCTCGAGGCCTTCAGGTTTCCGCGATGGACTCCCTTCACCGTCCCTACTCTTCCTTGTAACGCCTCATTGCCACTCTTCCCTGTTCGCTCGCCCCCCACCCCCCCACGCGGCCAGCAGCCCTCATCCCCGGCGCTGGCGATCATATCGGTGGCAACGGACGACTACCTCGTGTTCCTCGCCCGCGGGGACAGCACCCAGTCGCAGAGCCTCCCCTCTCTTCCCTGTTTTTGCACCCCCCATGTGACGAGCAGCCCTCAAGACCGGCGCTAGCGATCATATCAGTGGCGACAGACGACTACCTCGTGTTCCTCGCCCGCGGGGACAGCACCCAGTCGCAGAGCCTCATTGCCGCTGTGATCGCCGGGATTGCCAACACCGTCCAGGTGAGGTCGCTGGGAGGTGTTGTTGTGTGTGGAGTGGAGTGGTTGTGGGGACAGCACCCAGTCTCAGAGCCGCATTGCCACTGTGATCGCCGGGATCGCCAACACTGTCCGGGTGAGGTCCCAGTGTTGAAATCACTTTCGAGAATTCTCAAAAATGATTTCAACAGAACTGTCCGGGGGAGGTCCCTGGGGGGTCTTGTGCATGGAGTGATCGTGCTGGCTGGTCTGGTCGAGTATAGAGATCCTGGGGGAGTGAGGGGAGAGGGGGAGGGACTGCTGTTGCAGGGATCGGTAGCCTATTATTGCTTTTACCTTGTCAGCAACCCAATCCATATTCAACTCCCGCTCCCCCTCCCCAATTTCCCACCCCACCGCCCTCTCCCCCCTCCCCCTTACCCACCTTACCAGACCCTCTATGCTGCGGGCTTTCGCCATTTCCTGCTTTTCGACACGCTGCCTATTGGATGCACCCCCATCGCCCACGCCACACTTGCTGAGTCTCTCGGCCAACCATCCAATGTGCCTGCACCTTCTACCTGCAATCCTGCAGTGAATCAGCTTACAGCGGGGCACAGTGCTACTCTTGCTCTGGCATTGAGTGGTTTAAGGGATGAGCTTGAAGGTGCTACAGTAGTGTACGCTCGGACCCACGCGCTTATGCAGGCTATTGTGGAGACGCCTCGGGATTACGGGTTGAATGTGGGAACGTCCGCGTGTTGTGGTGCCCCTCCTCCAATCAACGGTCTCGTGCAATGTGGAACGTCGATCTTCATATCCAACGGCACGCAATCCTCCACACCTGCAACGCTGTGTGCCGACAGCCAATCGCGCGCCTTCTGGGACTTCGTGCATCCATCGGAGGCAGCCAATCAGGTGGTGGCTCGAGCTCTTGTGTGTGCGCTGCAAGCCGGAGTGTGCGACGCCGATTTGGTTACGTTTGCAAACAGAGACGACTGTTATCGCCGCAAGCCGTGACGTCCGAAAATGGGATGTTAGAACTTAGAATACACACACAGTAGTCATGGTGGTATGTTAGGATGGAACCAGGTACCGGTACCCTTAGTGCAACTAGGTTCTGTGCTACTGCTAGGTTTTAGGATGGAAGTACCCGGTTCTGTCTGCTAAAAGTAGGTTCTGATGAAGCATATGTTCTATGTTTAGTACGTAGTAAGTAATGCATTCAGATTATAGAAATGTTT
The DNA here is from genome assembly GCA_947471745.1 of Closterium sp. Naga37s-1. NCBI lineage: Eukaryota > Viridiplantae > Streptophyta > Zygnematophyceae > Desmidiales > Closteriaceae > Closterium > Closterium sp. Naga37s-1. The sequence continues at coordinate 201,077 of CANJKZ010000024.1, read as the reverse complement.
GTGGAGGAGACCAATTTTCCCACATCTTGCCATGTCTTGCTACTGTACATCTACACATTACCCTGGTGCCATTGTTGAGCAGGCTCTCATAGGCACTAAACAAGGCCTCTCACTCACAGCCCTCTCATAAGTACACAAGCAAGACATGGCAAGATGTGGGAAAATTGGTCATGACATTAGAAACTTACATCCGTTCCGTACCATTCACGAGGGAATTCCCCTTGTTGGAGTGTGAAGGGAATTACACTTAGCATTCCCGTAGGTGCAGCAGTATCGCACCTGACTCTGTCGAAGCAGCAACTACCGCAATATCGGATCAGCCCGTAACAAGGGCAGGAAGGTCAACAGTCGCAAGAGTCAACTGTCGCGACTGTTGACCATCTGGACCGGCGCTTGACTTACCATCGAGGAATGGCAACAGGCGTAACCGTACAGGTTACATGCAGCGACTCGGTAACAAGAAAGGCAGTACAACAGTCAGAGTCACTGTAGAAATGCCTGTAAAACAGTTATAATAAGGGAATGTACCCCTTAGAGTACATGACTAGACTAGGACTATTTATATTCCTTGTATTCTATCTTTTAATTAACTTGGTCATTTACATTCACTATGATCTGAGTTCTTACAAGACTTCCGCTACCAACTCTACCAAGGCACTTCCTATCCTATCTAAAAGATCCTTCCTCTAACATGGTATGAGAGCTAGTTTGGATTATAGGATCTGCTAAAAGGGCTTCCGACAAAGCTTCTTTATAAATTAATCTCAACATCAACAACATCAAGGGCATCAACATGCCAGGCGCAGACTGCGGAGAGACTGGAGAAAATCCAGTGCAACCCTCCACCAATGTCGCCTCTACTACGACGACTGTGGACACAGCGCTTCTCGACCAGCTAATTTCCCGCATCAGCGCACTGGAGAGCCACCAGCCAATGAGCATTGACGGCTCAAGTTACGCCCGCAGACCTCCCGATCCTCAAGGAGCTGGATCTGAGCGATCCTTCACCTTCGACAACCGCGGAGTTCAAGGATCTGCTCAAGCCCAACAAACACATTACGAAGCAATGGCTTCAATGCAGAGCAATTTCCTCTCCACGTCGAAGCTCAGAACTACCAAGCCCTTCGACGGACAAGATTTCTACACGTGGAGCTTCGAATTTGAGCTACTAGCTCAAGGCGCTCAGATCTGGATGTATTACGACGGGTCGTACGCATTTCCGACCAATGGCTCACCTCAGGAGAAAAGTCAGTACTACAACGAATCACTCCTGGCCTTCACCGTCCTGATACGAAACCTGTCGCCTGAAGAACAGCTGAGCATTCGCCCCTTCAAGAACGAATGGGCGCCCGCGCAACAGTCCTGGGAACACCTGCGCACCTGCCACATGGCAACAGACTCGGTGACACTTAGTCGCCTGCTCAACCAGCTGAACAACGTCAAGATGTTTCCCGGCGAAAAGGCCGGCCCATACATCAACCGCTGCAGGAACCTGAGAGATCAATTCAGGAAAAGCGGCGGAAACTTCCCTGACGATATGTTCGTCACTATCATCCTCGCTGGATTGAGCCCGGAATGGCGCCAATGCAAGTCACTCCTTCGCACGCAAGGAACCCTCAGTGAAACTGCCCTCTGCTCCACGCTTCTCTCCGAGCAGAAGGAAATCGACCTGTACAACGAACGAGGGAACAAGAAGGAGAAGATCGCCTTTTACGCTCAAGCGCCACCGGACAAGAAAGGACTCTTCTGCAAGTACTGCAAGAAGACTGGGCACATGATTCAAGACTGCTGGAAGCTGAACGGCAACAACAACAACCAGAAGGGTGCCGCTGCTCACCAGCAAGGAGGAGCGGCAGCGCGCAACCAAACTGTGTCGCCGCCAGCCGTCGCCAGCACGTCCCAAGCCCCGGCGCGTCTCTCTGCGAACACAAGCGACAAGGGCAAAAGCAAGGTCTTGACTTGCATGGTGCGTCGTGGACCGCCTCGCCCCAACCGTCACTACCGCTTCTTCCGCAGCTGGGAAGACATGTTCGCAGACCCGCCTCTGGAGCGGCCCAAAGGATCAGTCGAAGAAGAAGAGGAGAATGATCCAACCTACGACGAGTTGACAGTCGGGCGGATGCAGTTTGACTGGGAAGCGCCGGAGTGGATTCAGGAGTCGCCACCTGCACGCATCGTAGACGACAACGAAGAATGTTACTACGACTACGAAAATGATCACGACATGGAACATCACGTCACTCCGAAGCTTGCCAATCTGGCCAAAGCAAGAAAGGAAGTCAACACGTGGTACCTGGACAGCTGCTGTGGTCAGCACATGGTGTCCTCAGATATCTTCATCCTCAACAGATAGCGACTCTTTAACGAAGTGGAGATCACCGTTGCCAACAGCCAGACCATCTACGCCAGAAGCCGCGGACAAGTGCAACTGGAGTCACACGACACCGGCTACTGCATCCACATAAGCGACGTCCTGATCGTGCCGGAACTCCGGTACAACCTCTTGTCACTTCACCAGCTGATGAAGTGCGGGGTTGGCCTGCAAACAACAGAAGACGAGATGCACTTAATATACAACGGCATCTTCATCGGAAAGGCAACGAGTGTGGAAGGCGTTTTCGTGCTCGACTTCGAGTCGCCCAGAACCACCGGCGACAACGAACACATCCTTGTTCTTGACCCTCCGGGTCACCCGTCGCCGCCAAGATGGAGTCACCCAGAAGAGACCGATTATCAACAACCCGGCCTCGACGGAACCTTCCGCGCTCTTGCCGTACCCGTTGCCTCGACCACGAACCCTGCAGACACTGGACCACAGGCGGTGGAAGAAGGCGAAGAAATCACATCAGAAACAGCAGCTACAACAACGGAAACGGCCAACACTGAAGCCGGAGGATGGGCACGAGCAATCTGGCCTCGCGTCGAGCAACCTACCGGTTGGAACATCACCGAAGGCTGGGACGCCGTGGACACACGTTGGATCATGGAAAACACTGCGTTCGGAGAAGCTGTTGCAGTTGAAACTGGATGGGGCAACATCGCCGACGCACCTGCAGAAGAAGAAGCAGCAGAGGAACCGGAAATTACTGAAGAGGCACCAGAAGCCGAGGAGGAGGAGCCACTGACAGAATACGGACCTCACCTGCTTCCCATCACAACGGACGGCAGAGACTATCTTCGCCTCGAGACAAGGGGAGTGGCGATCGGCGATACCCTATTCGAGGAAGACGAAGTTGCGCAACCCGAAGATCGCCACGCACGAACCTCGCGTCCAGAAAAGCCATTGGAGCTACTGGTGACGATGGACACTGTCACCACCGGCGACACCAGCGGAACGTATCATGGGGTGACAATTCAAGCAGCGGCAGTCCAAGTCACCGTGCCCGATGAACCTGCGGACGCAACAAGGCAAGAAACAGCGGAGGAGATATTAGCGCGCGAGAAGGAGCTGTACACACGCACTAAGGGATACCGGGCCGACGGAGACATCTGGCATCAACGCATGGGACACCCATCAATCGAAGTGCTCAACAACTGCATCAACGCAAACGTTTTTGCGGCAGACGCACTGTTGCTGCCCGATGGCAAACTACTGAAACCACGAACCGACCTGCCTACCTGCACCGTCTGCCCGGTAGCTGCGCTCCGCCACACGCCCTTCGCTGAAAAGATTCCTGGAGCTGAGCGATATAAACCGCTGGAGAAAGTCTACAGCGATTTTTTAATGCTCACGGCGAAAGGAGCCGGCGGGGAACAATACACCCTTACCTTCATCGACGCTGGCACACGCTTCGTCTGGGCCGTTAACGTCCGGGATCGCTACCTCGCCTACGCTTGCTTCGAAATCTGGCTCGCCATGGCAGAAAATCAAAGCAACGGCTACAAGCTGAAGGCGTTCCAGACAGACGGAGCTCTGGAATACCTGTCGGACGACTTCAAAACCCTATGCAAGCAGAAGGGGATCAAGAGGATGATCTCCTTGCCTTACGCCCACGAACAGCAGGGATTGGCCGAGAGAACCAACAGGAGCCTCGCGACAAAAATGCGAGCCCTCATGAAACAGTCAGCTGTGCCAACCAAGTACTGGCCCTTTGCAATGGCACATGCAGTTCGGCTGCACAACATGCTCTCCTCGAAGGCACTGCCCAACAATAGTTCAGCCTTCAAGTAGTGGACCGGAAAACACCCTGACACACGCATGCTGCGAGTCTTCGGGTGCATGGTACAGTACCGCCCTCACACTGCCCGAACCGGAAAATTTGAAGATCGCGCTCGCTGGGGCATTCACCTCGGAATCGAATCCGAATACCACGCCTGGACAATCCTGGACTTCGCCACCCACCAGCTCACGCGTTCACGTGACTGCATCTTCTACGAAAGACTGACTCTGCCACTGTACCGCCAGCACCGCACTGCACAAAACGCACCAGACAACGTTTTCCAGGGACAGCACAGCTACGCCAATGACGAGGACGATGTTGACGTGGCGGAAGAACAACCGGACGAGGCAGCAGCTGACGTAGCAGGCGAGGTACCCTTCATCCCCGTTACGGAGCAGCTCGGCACTCCTGCACACTTCCCAACCAACATCGATCCCCATGAAGCAGTACAGACACAACACGATTATGCAAGTGCAGAAATACACTCACCCATGAATGAGGACCCAGCTCGCGACTCATCCCGCGACACCTTTCGCGACATCCCTGGCGACGACGACGACGTGGTCGAAATTACCACCACAGCCGAATCCAACCTCACAGGCCTTCGCATTCCTGGCCTCGCTGTCGCCGTTCGGGGTAACCAGCAGCTGATCGAGCCCACCACCGTTCGCCAGGCTCTCAACGGGCCCGATGCTGAGAAGTGGAGAGCCGCCATGGCGGCCGAAGTCGCTGCTCTCCAACGCCGCGGCACCTGGAAGCTGGTACCACGCCGCCACGCAAAGGGGAGGAAAATCCTTACAGGGAAGTGGGTCTTCCGCATCAAGACTCTCGCAGACGGAACGGTCGAGAAATTCAAGGCGCGCTGGGTGGTTCGCGGATTCGAGCAGACACAATTTGTGGACTACGACCAGACATTCGCACCCGTCGGTCGTCATACCTCAGTGCGCATTCTTCTCTGCATCGCCGCCGTGAAACATCGCCCACTTCGCAAGATCGACGTCTCCAACGCATTCCTCTACGCGATCGTCGACGCTATCATCTACGTCGAGCAGCCACATGCGTTCGAAGAAGACGGCGACGCAGTTTGTCTCCTGCAAAAGTCCCTGTACGGCATCAAGCAGTCACCACGCCTGTGGCAGCAGCATCTTCACGGCGTCCTCATCGAGCTCGGTTTTCAGCAGCTTCCCCACGATCAGGGGATGTACCGCCTCGAATCCCGCGGCCACTTCATACTGCTCGTCGCCTACGTCGACGATCTACTCTACACCGGCGACGACAACGACCTGCTCGATCGCTTCGAACGCGAAATTCAGGAGAAGCTGGAGGTCACGATCGACCATGAGGTCACTCAATTCCTCGGCCTCAACATCACTCAGACCGCGGACACAATTCATCTCTCCGCCGCAAAGTACGCCGAGACCCTCGCTAAGAAGTTCGGGATAGCTCCCGTCGGCGTCACCACCCCGTTCCGCATCCCTCCGCCTAACCACGAGCCCGACACTACTCCGCTCTCACCGGCTGATCACCGTCTCTACCAGCAGCAGCTCGGATGCTTACTGTTCGCCGCCGTCACATGCCGCCCAGACTTATCCTACATCGCCAGCCAGCTCGCCCAGTACCTGCGCCGACCTGAAGGGGAGAACCTAGCAGACCTGCGCCGCGCCTTACAGTACTTCATCTCTACGCCCGATGTCGGTCTCACTTACAAGGCCAACTTAACAGCTCCACTACAACTCACCGGCTACGTGGATGCTGACCACGCAGGGGACACAGACAACAGGAGGTCCCGCACAGGCTTCATTTTCAAGCTCGAGCCTGCAGGAACCATCTCCTGGAACTCCAACAAACAGGAACTCATCGCCCTCTCGTCAGCAGAAGCAGAATTCATCGCAGCAAGCGCAGCAGTTCGCGAAGGACTCTACCTCACGGAGCTCCTGCAGGAAACGAAGACGGCGATGAACGGGTCCTTTAAGTTACTCTGCGATAACCAGAGCGCGATCAAAATCGCGAACAAGCCAGGCTTCGTCAACCGCACGAAACACATCGCCCTGCGTTACTTCTTCGTGAAGGACGAAATTGACAAAGGGAAGGTCCAGCTCATCTACTGTCCAACTGGCGAAATGGCAGCTGATTTCCTCACGAAGAAACTGCCACGTCAGAAGTTCCAGTACTGCTCGGACCTGTGCGGAGTCACTCGCAAAAGCCAAGTGGCGCACCTCCAGGAATGAAGGGGAGTGTTGGAGTGTGAAGGGAATTACACTTAGCATTCCCGTACGTGCAGCAGTATCGCACCTGACTCTGTCGAAGCAGCAACTACCGCAATATCGGATCAGCCCGTAACAAGGGCAGGAAGGTCAACAGTCGCAAGAGTCAACTGTCGCGACTGTTGACCATCTGGACCGACGCTTGACTTACCATCGAGGAATGGCAACAGGCGTAACCGTACAGGTCTCAGAAAGTGAATGCAACGGAATGTTTGACTTAGGATAGCAAGGCATACAAATAGAAACCCTAAGAGTGTTGTACTCCTTAGAGTGCTACTCACTGCAGCCTACAACCAATAACAACATTTGACACACCCCCGTAGGCTAAGTGAGGGGCATCAAAGCAAGCATGGTGAACAAACAGTCACAAGACCAGTCAAAGCAAGAAACAAGGCAAGCTCAGGGTGGATCTCAAGGACACCACACAAATTCCGAGCGCAAGCAAGCGGCCACAAGGCCAGTTCAAGAGTTCACTAGGATATATATATGAAAACACAACAAGCAGAGCAAGCAACAGGACTATAGCAACCGAGGGCCTACCTCAACAAGCCCCAACTGCACACAAAACCTGTGGTGATCACCAAGCGCCAAGGCCTTGGTGAAGACGTCTGCAGTGTTGGCCTCTGAGGCCACAAAGTCCAGGCGTGCCTGGCCGCGTCGCTGCAGCTCTCGCAGGAGGAAGTACCTCACGTCAATATGTTTCACTCTGATCTCCAGTCGAGGCTCTCGACAGAGGAGGATCATGGCCTTGTTGCCAGCGTACAAGGTCGGTGCAGAGCGAGGCCGCTCACCAAGGTCGGCGAGTAAGAAGGTCAACCAGCGAAGCTCCTGTGCCGCCATGGCACCAGCGTAGATCTCTGCCTCTGCACTGGAAGTAGCCACAGACGACGACCGTGTAGACCTCCACGACACAGCACCAGCTCCCAGACTGAAGCAGTAACCCTGAGTCGAGCGCTGAGTCTCCACGTCGTCAGCGTAGGAAGAGTCGCAGTGACCAGTCAACGCCACTGGCTGAGTCCCTCCAAGCACAAGCCCCATGCCTGATGTAGTCGCCAGGTACTTCGCCACCCTCACAGCAGCTGTCCAGTGGACAGGACGGTGTCTCCCAGTCGCAACAAAGCGAGAAAGTATGCTGAGGGGAAAAGCGAGGTCCGACCGAGTACAAGTCATCAGGTACATGAGGCAGCCCACCAGCTCTGCGTAGGGACCACTGGACTCAAAGGGCTCGTCCGGAAAGGGGCCAGTGAGTCTGTGGTCAACAGCAAGAGGTGTGGGCTGTGTGGTGGAGAACTGGAAGTCGAAACGCCGAAGGACCTGCTGCACCATGTGTGACTGAGTCAGTGTGATGGTGCGAGCGGCTCTGTCCCTGGTGATCTGCAGGCCAAGGTAGCGCTGCAATTCACTTAGGTCAGTGCACTTGTGTCTCTTCTGCAGTTCGGACTTCACCTGAGCCAGAGCTGCCCTGTCTGCTGTGGCAAAGACCAAGTCGTCGACGTACACTAGTATAAAGAAAGGAGTGGAACCAGTGCGAACAAACAGCGACGGGTCGGCAGAGGAAGGACATAACCCAAGGTCACGAAGCGTGGAGCGAAGAGTGTCGTGCCACTCACGGGGCGACTGGCGGAGACCGTAGACTGGCCGTCTCAGGCTCCACTGCGTCCCAGGTGGGAAGGTGTCAGTGAAGCCAGGAGGGCGGCGCAGCCAGATCTCCTCGTGTAGTCGGCCCTGGAGAAACGCACTAGAGAAGTCAAGGGAGTGCAGCTCGTAGTCTCGCTGTGCTGCTACGTGCAGTAACACCCGAAGAGTAGTCATCTTCGGGGTCGGGGCGAAGGTCTGGAAGAAGTCAACTCCCTCACGCTGACTGAAACCCCTAGCCACGTAGCGCGCCTTGAACACAGGCGGTGAACCAGGCGGCCGCTTCACCTTGAAGAGCCACATGCCATCGACTACGTTCGCCCTGGGAGGGGGAACTGCGTCGACGTAGGTGCCTGTGGATCTCCAAGACGCTAACTCCGAGGCCATAGCCGCTTTCCACTATGAGGCCCACGCCCCTGACACTGCCTCGCGGTAAGTGCGAGGAGTCGGTATGTCAAGGGCGTCGGGGTCTCCCTCAGGAGATAGCAGCATGGCACAGACAGAGGGAGAAGCGGCTGCCCAGTACTCCAGCTCAGACTCTCTGTCCTCTAGGACGTCACAACCAAGGGCAAACCCACCCCCGACGGACAGAGGATGGGAGGGAGGAGCTGGCACCACACGGGTGGTGTAGTCAAGGCGATTGGCGGCAGCAAACTCAGCGACAGCGGCAGTGAGAGCCGAGACAGACGACGGAGGGAAACGAGAGTCGGTGACAAGAGTGGCGAGGACACGAGAGACAACAGGACGAACAGCGCGGTAGTAGTCAGTGACAGGAGTAGGGGGGAAAGGGAGAGAGGACGGAGGTGGACACGGGAGAACGGACTCAGGAGGAGGACGACGAAGAGACGAACAAAGGAGGGCAGTGCGGAGGTCGGTAACGGGAGACGAGTGACGAGCACGCGGAGGACAGGGACGGACACGAGAGTGCGGGACACTAGGTGGAGGAGACTGCGGTGGAGGAGAAGGCCAGACCGCCGGACGGGCGTCAGGAGGAGGAAACGTGGGACCAAACGCTGGAGGGGACGGAGTGTGAACAGGAGGAGAGGAGGGAAGACCAAGGGCCCGAAGGCCACTCACGGGTGGGAACAACTGCCGCTCCAGAGGGAGCTGCTGTGGTCGCAGCTGTGGCGGCGGTGTCTGCTGCTGCTGCGGCTGCTGCTGCTGCCGCTGCTGCCGCTGCTGCTGCTGCTGCTGCTGCTACCGCCGCCGCTGCTGCTGCTGCTGCTGCTGCTCCAGCAGGTCCAACTGCCGCAACTCCTGCCGCTCCCTCTCCAACAGCACCTGCTCCTCACGCTCACGCCGACGGGCCGCCTGGAGACGTGTGTCGTGGCAGTGGGGAGGCGGAGTGGACTCCGCAGAACCAGTGTCTCCTGCTCCAGTCTCCTCAGAACCAGCACCTCCAGTGCCAGCGCCTCCAGCACCAGCACCCCCAGAACCAGCACCTCCTGTGCCAGCACCTCCAGCTCCAGCACCCCCAGAACTAGTACCGCCAGTGCCAGGACCTCCAACTCCAGCACCCCCAGAACTAGCACCTCCAGTGCCAGCACCTCCAGCTCCAGCACCCCCAGAGCTAGCGCCACCTGCGCCAGCACCTCCAGCTCCAGCACCCCCAGGACTAGCACCTCCAGTGCCAGGACCTCCAGCTCCAGCACCCCCAGGGCTAGCGCCACCTGCGCCAGCACCTCCAACTCCAGCACCCCTCAAACGAGCACCCCCGGACCGAGTACCGCCAGTGGCTGCACCTCCAGCTCCAAAACCAACCGAGTCCACAGTAGCCTGTCGCGGAAGTACCGAAGGCTGCTGAGGGGACTGTGAGGAGGACTGCGGGGAGGGAGCCGCTACCTGACGCGCGACCGAGGGTAGAGGGGTAGCGTGAGACACACCTGACGGGGCAGGACCAGGGGGGGGTGGGGGTACCGGAGGAGCGGGAGCAGGGGGAAGAGAGGGTGCGAGGAAAAGGGGGGGAAGGGGAACCGGGAGACCTCGACAGGGGTACCTGGTGTAGTAGGACACTGACTCGTCGAACCGGACGTCACGGGAGTCTAGGAACCGGTGGAGGGGCGGGTGGTAAAAGGACCAGTCGGCCGAGGCTACCGGGAAACCAAGGAAGACACAGGGGACGGCGCGAGCCGAGAGCTTGTCCGCAGAGGTGTCGCGGATAAGCGCAAGGCAGCCCCAGACACGAAAAGCTGACCCAACACCAGGGGACCCGGTCCAAAGACTGGTCGGTGAAGCCTCTGGCCGCGAGACGCGCGGCTGGAGGTTCAGCTGGTGAGCGGCGTAGCGAACCGCGTAGGGCCACAGAAAATGGGGCGCACGGGCATGAATCATGGACGTGCGGGCGATGTCCATGACCAAGCCAATGCGGCGCTCAGCAACCCCATTCTGCTGTGGGGACTCCGGCAGCGTCCAGGACTGTACAATGCCCTGCTCGCCGCAGAATCCAGCAAGAATGCCTGAGCGAAACTCACCCCCACGGTCAGAGTGGAGACAGGAGACACGACGGCCACGAGTGCCCTCAGTGGCTAGAAGCCACCGGATCAGCGTAGAAGTCACCTCGGACTTCTTCGCGAGAGGAAACACCGTGGTGTACCTGGAGAAGTCGTCGACGACCACCAAAAAGTAGCGCTCCCTCTCAGGTCCCTGCGTAGGTGCAGGGCCCCAGACATCCAAATGGAGTGTCTGGAAGGGAGCAGTGGCCGGACGAAGGGAGGAGGAGTGCGGAGTGGCACGAAGACGGCCGGCGACGCAAGGAGTGCACGGCGGCGCAGGCGAGGGAGGGAGCGACGGGAAGACGCGAGGGAGACCTGAGACAAGACGGTGACTAGCCATAGTGCGGAGGCGGGGGATCGACGCGTGGCCAAGACGGTGGTGCCACAAGACGGTCCGGTGGGTGAAAGACCGGCACGAGCAAGACGCAGCAACTAGACCGGACACAGCAACCTGACCGGACACAGCAACCTGACCGGACACAGCAACCGGTGGGGACGCAGTAACTTGACCGGACTCTGCTACCGGGGGGGACGAAGCAACCTGACCAGACGCAGCTACCTGCGGGGGCGGAGTGTGCAGGACGAAGAGACCTGAGTGGGGCTCTCTGGTGAACGTGGCAAGAACTGCCCCGGTGGAAGAGTCCGTACAGATCGCAGTCCTCCCGTGCGCAGGAAAAGTGACTGTTATCCCCCGGTCCTGAAGGTATCCAACACCCACCAAGTTCCGAGAGAACGAAGGGATGTAGAGACTAGTGAGGAAACCAGAGGGGACAGCTGGGCATGGGAGAGTGGTCGAGTTGCGAGCAACTGCTGGTCCTGAAGTAGGATCAGCCAGGGCAGCTGGGACTGGATCCGAAAGAGGTGTGACAGTGGTGTGGTCGCGAAAGAAGCACTGGGACGCGCCGGAGTCCAGCGTGAAGGAGAGCGACGCAACAGCAGTCGTCACGGCTGGGCTAGTGACTACACAAGCACCTACACTAAAAGCGCAAGTACCTACAGTAGCAACAGGCAAAGCTCCTAAGCTAGGTACACGCAAGCCAAGAGATCAGTACGTGACAGAATAAACAGCATCCATAGACATATCAAACACAGGGTAACCACTACGAAACAAACCGGGCCAGATCGGGGGAGCCGACTCAGGCCCAAAACGCTCACGGTATAGGTCGTCGAGGCGACTGTAGCAGCGCGGTGCAGAGTGGTCAGGCCGCCAGCAGGTAGTGCCAGCACCAGGGCCGGTCAGGATCCGGTACTGGCAGGGGCCGACGTCCCGGCCACCGCGACGAGCCCCCAAGCCGGCTGGGCCGCTGCTGCAGCCAACGCTACCCGAACCGCCAGGCCGCCACGGCTGCTGAGGGCGCCACAACTGCTGAGGGCAGAGCTGCTGCTGAGGGCGCCACTGCGGCTGCGGGTGCCACTGCTGAAACTGCCGCTGCTGCTGTCCCTGCTGCTGGAGAACCCTAGTGGACGCCATGATAAAGGCTAGGAGCGGCAGGAGCTAGGGACGGCCACGAGAACAACTAGGAGCGCGAGGTGAAACTAGGCGAGGAACGGCTGGAGCACGGAGCACACTGAGCTAGGAGCGCCAGGTGAAACTAGGCGAGGAACGACCGGTGTTGGAACGGCTGGAGCTGAAACGGCTGGAGCTAGAACGGCTGGAGCGAGAACGGCTGGAGCGAGAACGGCTGGAGTTAGGCACGGCTGGAGCTAGGAGTGGCTGGAGCTAGAACGGCTGGAGTGAGAACGGCTGGAGCTAGAGACTGTAAGTGCGGCTGTCGACTGCCGCTAGTGGAGCCAGTGGCAGTGGAAAGTACGTGCGACAAAGGGGCTGCAGTACTGACGGCTGCGGGAGGTAGGGAACTGTGCAGGTCGCCCGGCAAGCAGGAACGCGGGCGACAGTTGCAGCCTCCCACCTTGAACCCTTTTTTTTTTTTTTTTTTTTTTAGGGTTTAATTAATTAATTTTATTTTCTGGCGCTAAAGCGCTGCGGGGCGCGCTGCCTGCAGGGTGTGCTGCCTGCAGGGCGCGCTACCCGCGGGGCGCGCTGCCTGCGGAGCGCGCTACCCGCGGGGCGCGCTACCCGCGTGGCACGCTGCCTGCGGGGCGCGCTACCCGCGGGGCGCGCTCCCTGCGGGGCACGATTTCTGCGGGGGGCGCGCTACCTGCGGGGCGGGGCGACGCGGCGGGCTAGGGGCAGTGCGCACAGGCGACGTTACGGGCTGGGGCAGGGCGCATGGGCGACGTGACGGGCTGGGGCAGGGCACACGGGCTACGCGACGGGCTAGGGGAGGGCGCACGGGCTACGCGACGGGTTAGGGCAGAGCGCACGGGCGACGCGACGGGCTGGGGCAGGGGCCACGGGTTACGCGACGGGCTGGGGCGGAGGCGCGATACGGAGGGCGTGGAGGGCGCGTAGGGGAGGGCTAGGCGCGGAGGCGCGGATGGCGCGTTACGGAGGGCGCTGAGGGCGCGTTACGGAGGGCGCGGATGGCGCGGAGGGCGCGGAGGCCGCGTTACTCGAGGCTAGGGCGCGGAGGGCGCGGAGGCCGCGTTACTCGAGGCTAGGGCGCGGAGGGCGCTAGGGCGCGTGGAGGAGGGCGCGTAAGGCGCGGAGGCGCTCTAGAGCGCGGAGGGCGCAAGGGCGCGGAGGGTGCGAGGGCACGTGACGGAGGGCGCGTAAGGCGCGGAGACGCTATAGGGCGTGGAGGGCGCGAGGTAGGCTAGGCTAGGCAAGGATTCTAAACCTACTCGTGATACCATCTCAGAAAGTGAATGCAACGGAATGTTTGACTTAGGAGAGCAAGGCATACAAATAGAAACCCTATGAGTGTTGTACTCCTTAGAGTGCTACTCACTGCAGCCTACAACCAATAACAACATTTGACAACAGGTTACATGCAGCGACTCGGTAACAAGAAAGGCAGTACAACAGTCAGAGTCACTGTAGAAATGCCTGTAAAACAGTTATAATAAGGGAATGTACCCCTTAGAGTACATGACTAGACTAGGACTATTTATATTCCTTGTATTCTATCTTTTAATTAACTTGGTCATTTACATTCACTATGATCTAAGTTCTTACAAGACTTCCGCTACCAACTCTACCAAGGCACTTCCTATCCTATCCAAAGATCCTTCCTCTAACACCCCTCTTGGCCAATATCTTCCTCCATGTGGGCTGGAACCGAACACCCATGGTTTGTTACGTTACACTATATCATTGCTCAGTACAGTGTGGTGACAAACCAATCATTGTAACCTGACATCCACAATCCTAAGCACGTGTACCGTACCACACATCCCTGCACCTCTCACTCCCGCTTGGCCATCTTCTTCTTCCTCGATCGCGGCCGGGACACCATATGACTCCCCTCACCCCCCTCCTGCACCCACGTGTGGCCTGATGTGCACCCAGTGTACGTGTATGCACTCCCCACTGGTCCCATTGTCCCCAGTGTTCCCATTGTCCCAGTTGTGGCTCCCGTTGCAGCACCAGCAGCACCTGCCAAAGCTGCACTTGCTCTGAAACCCACTTGCTCCTCTCTGGGCTGCTGTTGCCGATTCTGCTCTCCCTGCGCCTGCCCTTGCTCCTGCTGTTCCCGCTGTTCCTGCCGCTGCTGCTGTGCCTGCTGCTGCTCTTGTCTGTGCAGCTGCTGCTCCTCCTCTTCCTCCTCCTGCCTCTGCTCGTCTATCCGTCCCAGCGGGGCAGCAGACATGCTTCGCCACTGCTGCTGCAGCTGCTGCCACTGCGGTCCAAGTGACCCGTGTTGCTGCTGCCACTGCTGCTGCCATCCCTCCTGCATCTGCACCCCTCGTCTCCCGCGCCTGTGCTGCTGGTGCGGGTGCAACTGGTACGGGTGGGACTGCTGGGGACTGGGCCCCGCACAGGCAGACAGAGAGGGGCGGGTTGGCCCGCAATTGGGAACGGGAAAGGGGAAAGGGGAGGCGGAGGGGGAGAGGGAGGGGGAGAGCGGGGGCGAAGAATAGCGGGAGGAGAAGAGGGACGAGAGAGAGGCGACCTTGGCTGCTACAGCGGGATCCAAGCCCCCCTCCCACGCCTCTTCACCAGTGGCTGTGGCTGTGGCTGTGGCCGCGGCATCATCACAGCCGTTCACGTCCATCTCAATCTTGATCTCTGTGCCCTGCCCTGCGCTGCTGCTCCCGTTGGCTGCTGTGGCCCCGACAGAGGCGCCGGCACCAATGCTGCAATCGCCATCCTTGGCATCTGCTGCTGCTGCTGCTGCGGCAGCAGTAACAGGAGAGGATGATGGAGCATCGGCAGAAGCAGCTGCGGCAACGGCGGCGGCAGTGCCAGCATCAGCAACCTTAGGCGACCTTACCAGGTTCGCTGTATCCACCCTGCCCTTCTGCCAAGCCCTCAAACCAACACTTCCAGCCAAACCCGAGCTGCAGGTTCGGTAAACCCCGGACCAGAAGTAAGGCACGGAACTCGCCTCGGTCTGCGCCACATTCCTGGCACTCCACTCCGCATACCCCCCTGCCTCGCCCTCCCTCACTCTCTTCGCCCCTCCAGCACCCACTGATACCTCCCTCACACTCTCCCCCTCCTCCATCCCCTCCTCTCCCACACTCCCCTCCCCTCCGCTCTTCCACCCCCCAGAGGACCCACAGCGGGATGAGAGCTCGCGGTAAACAGCACTGGCGCTGCCCCTCCCGCCCACGGCGATCTTCGCCCCGATGCCAGCCGCCAGAGGGGTTCCCAGCCACACCGACGTGCCTGCATGGGCTGCTGCGCCTGCACGTGCTGCCGTGCTCTTATGCCCTGACGCATCCTTGGTTGAGGTTGTTGTGGCTCTGGGCATGCGACCACTGCTCGCCGCTGCTGCTGCTGCTGGGGCAGACGCACTAGGAGAGGGAGAAGCAGCAGCGGCGGCGGCAGCGGCGGCGGTGGCAGTAACATGAGGGGGAGGAAGAGGAGGGGCAGGACCGTCTGATCGTTTGCTACTGGCGCCGCTACCAGACACGGCCTGCCGCCCGTACGGGGAGAAGAGGCCGCTGCAGAGCTCCTTGGCCTGCTGCTCCACCGCCCTCTGCCGCCGCCGCTGCGCCGACCCAAACGCACGGTGCGAGTGCGCGTTCAGGGGCGGCGCTGGTTGGTGTGCGAGCGGGTTGACTGCAGAAGCTGCAGCCAGCGATGCAGGAGTAGCAGGAGCACGAGCAGCTGCTGCTTCTGCGGGTGCAGACAGAGCGAGGTCCAGACCGTGATGCTGTGACGACATCGAAGTAGACAGTGGGTGAGCAGCAGGAGGAGCGGCAGGAGGAGCAGGAGCAGGAGCAGGAGCAGGAGCAGGAGCAGGAGCAGGAGCAGGAGCAGGAGCAGGAGCAGGAGCAGGAGCAGCGGAAGCATGAGTTTCCCTTTGCTCCCCTGCTCTTTGTGATTTCTTTGCGGCCCACGACTTAAAGCTCAGCAGTCCCTTGCGGAACGATGGGGACGACTGCACACACGGACTCGCAGGCTCAACCACCACTGCTGCTGCTGCCACTGGCGGCGGCACTGCCGCTGCTGCTTCTGGCGGTATTGCTGCGGCAGGCAAGGCTGCGGCCACTGGTTCTGGCACTTCATCTGCCGCTACACAGGCGCCCAGAGGCTCTGCTACCGGAGCCTCTTGCCTGGCCGCACAATGGTCCCCCTTAGCGCGCTTTGCACACTCGCTCACTGCAGTGATTGGCGCAGCGACGGTAGCGGCGCCAGTGGGAGAAGGAGCAGCATCAGCAGCCGCAGCAGCATTACCACCACAAGCAGCAGCAGCAGTAACCGGAGAAGACGAGTCAAGAGGGAGATGGATGCAGGTGTCAGTCCGGCCCCTCTTAACCCCCTGCTTGGGACGCTGCTGCACAGTCATAGGAGCCATGGCGCCAGCAACTTCTGACGCTGCTGCTGCTGCTGCTGCTGCTGCCACCGCAGGAGCTGTAGCGGCTGCACGAGCAGTGGAAACATCAACAGCAGCAGCAGGTTTCACAGCTGTAGCAGGCACCGCCACCGCTGCCGCTGGCGCCGCCCCCGCAGCAGCAGCGGCGCTGGGTGTGGGCTTGGCATGAGCAGTAGCTCTGGAGACAGAAGCATGGAGCGATCTGCACCGATCCAACGGCTCCTGTAGAATCTCCCAGTGCAGGGGGGAGAAACACACCTGACTCCTCCCCACCGCCCCCACCAGCGCACACACGCTCCGAAGCATCTGCCTCACCACCTCGGACACAGCCGAACCTCCTGCCAAGCCTTTCACCGAGCCTCCTGCCGAGGCTGACGCTGGGGAGTAGGCGAGGCCCGGGAGGGAGGTGAGGGGGAGCAGGGAGTCGGCTATCCGAGGCAGAGTCATGAGGATAGAGGAGAAGAGGAGGAGGCGGATCGAGGGCGGGGGGGGCGTGGGAGCGGACTTGCGAATGAGCCTTAGGAGCCATACGGCCCATCGGACAGCTAGGTCTCTTGACCCCTCGTCCCATTTCTGCAGGGTGAGAAGCTGCGCGGAAGCTACCTTGAGGTTCCGCTCCATCTGCTTCGCCTTCTCGCTCTGCTGCGCCGCGCCCTTTCCTGCCACGTCAGCGCGCGCATCTACTCCGCGCTTCTCCCTCCCCCCTCCGCTTTTAGCGCCTTGCGCGGACGCCTTCCCCCCAGTGCTCAAATCGGTCGGAGCAGTAACGTCAGCGCCAATAGCAGCATCGCCTGCAGCAGCACCAGCAGTCTTCACCTTCCCCTTCCGCTCCCCTCCGCCCGACAAGCGCGAGCCCTTGCGCCTCTTCCCCTGCCCGCGCGCCTTTCCCCCTCCGCGCGACCTTGAGCTCTCCCCCTGCGACGATCCGCCAGTGCACTCGCTGCTGGCGCACCGCTCAAACCCGAAGCCGGGCGCGAAAGGCTCGTCCGCAACCGCCGCTTTGCCCTTCCGCGCGCTGTCGCTCCGCGCAAGCCTCCCCTCTGGCGCGGCACTGTCCTTCACAGCGGCGCCTCCACTGGCGTAGGGAGAGAAGAAGGCGGCGGGGCTGCCCGCAGCAGGGAAACGCTGAATGGAGCAAACCGTAGCCGCCGTAGTGGTAACGAGCGGGTTTGCGGAACCCGAGGTGGGATGCGCGCCCCGTCCCGCCTGCTCCCGCCGCACGCGCTCCATCTCCGCAAGCCCCTCCGCCTTCCGCCACGCGTCCGCAATCTTGTCCGCCCGCCACGTCTGCGCGCCGCGCACTGCGCTCACCCCGGGCCGCCTTTTGCCGCCTTTGAGGAACGCTTTAAGAGTGAGGTCGTCGTCGGGCTTTAAGTGGCCCGCGAAACCCGCCGGCTTCCACGCGGGCGGGCGGCGCCCCTCCTCGCACGCCGTGACTCGATACTCCACATGCCGATGCGCGTCGCCGCCAGACACGTTCTGCGATGGCTGCTGCTGCTGCTGCTGCTGCTGATCGTGCGGGCAGAGCTCGTCTCCTGCCCCCACCATCTTCTCCCACCCCTCCCATCCGCGCTCTCTTCCCCTCTTAACCTCGTCCCGTGCCGCCTCCTCTCCCTCCCTCTCATTCTCGCGCTCATCGCCCTTTGACGATTCCTTCTCCCTCTCCTCCCGCACGAATCCTGACGGTCTCGTTTCAATCACACCCCTGGCATCCTCCCCTCCCAGCAACCTCCCCCCGTTGTACTGACCGTCTCCTCGACTTCCCACGCCTATAGTCACATTGCCTGCAGTCACCCCATCCGCACATCCCCGAGGGTTCGTCTCCTGCCGCTTCTGATGACCCTCGGGATTGCCGACAGGGGAAAACGAAAAGCCCTGACCGCCGCAACCCCCTCCCCCGCCCCTCAACTGCAAGCCGTCAAGCGGACTCGGCTCCGCCTGCTCTCTCTTCCGCCCGCTTCCGCTGATGCGTTCACCCAACCCTAAAATTCGCGGACCGTCGCGCGTTGGAGACTGCGCTTCTCGAGACGCCGCTTCCGTCGATTGACGGCGCGTCGCGCTCTCGCCGTTCGACTTGCCGCCGACCGACATAGTAACCGGCTGATTGGCCGAGGCTTGCTCGAGTTCCTGCAAGAGCATGTCGGCCCACATCTCATCCCGATGCGAAGCATCAACTCCGTTTCGCCACACGCCATTGTTACCACCAGATTCTCGTCGCTGGCTCGCACTTCGATCCGCAAGCCCCCCAACGCCCGCATGCTCAGCTCCGCATGGGAACAACTCCGCCTCCGCTTCCCCCTCCACTTCCCCCGCTACCGCCACTGCCACGTCATCTCCGCCTCCGACTAGCACTCTCACTCCACCCGACCGCAACCTAACACCAGCAGACTTCCCACCTCCCCCGAGAAACGATGCGAAATCCCTAGTTTTGTCGAACAGCGAATCATGCTCGTCGCCAACAGCTAAACACTTCTGCTGTACTGCTGTCAGGTAAGCGTCGTCAAAACCACACCCGAGAGCCTTCTCGCGTGCAGAAAAAACATCATCAGCGGCCGGTTCTGAGGGGTGTCGCGATAAGGCGACCCGCTCCTTACTACCACGGCTAGCGTCGCAAGGGACGACCCCTTCTCGCTCACGCATGACTCCTATCATCGCGTCACGGTGCGTCTCCTTTTCGGGTTCGCAACCTTTGGCGACATTCGCGAGAGAGCTCCAGAGAATCGTCCCAGAGCCTTGATACGCACAAACGGGCCTAGCGACGTCTGCGACGGTTTTTTCGTCGTCGGCTGGCGACTGCGACCTAGCGCGAAACGCTTCAGCCGCGCACGGCTGGTAACCTAGGGGATGCCGAGAGTCACGCCAGAAATTCTCCCAGTCAAATCCGGCGGGGTTTGTTCTATGCAGCGGCGAGGCGGACTGAGACGAGGATTTGAAAGAATCGTGCCCGGAAATCCAAATCCCTGCGCGACTACCGCCGCTACCGCTACTGCAGTGCGCTTGAAACATGACTGTAGCTATATTTGAAGCGTAGTCAGCAGAAATCAGATTTCAACATGGACGCAAGGGAGCTATTACAGATGCTCTACTCTCTTACATGCCTTCCTAACGCTTCAACACGAACAAACGAGATTCTTGATGAGAAAGCTGACGACGCTGGTCTAACGCTGCAAGGGGAAACTGTCGTTACGTGGTCAGTCAGGAGGGTTTGGAAGAAGAGACGTTGGTTGGATAGGTCAGCAGACGAGAGTGGGCTCGCGGGGAAGGTAAGGGCCATGCGGGGAGCGGCGGCAGTTGGAGGGGGGGTGTGAGCGAGATCGCGCACAGCCTTGGTTGGTTGGAATTGGAACTTCTCCGAAACTCGGTGCGCGGAGCAGTCAGGACAGGAGGAGAGGGGGAAAGGCGGACATGGCGGAACATGGGGGAAGGGGATGGGAGGGAAGGGAATGAGGAGGAGAGGTGGACTTGGCGGAACATGGGGGGGAAGCGCGGGGGATGCCAGAGCTTCGGGAGCTTGCATGAAACCCTAGGAGGGGAGAGGAACAGCATCTAGCCAGCCAACCAACCAGCCCGCAGCCGAACCTAGCCTGTGGCCATGACAGCATGGTCCATTGGTGGTGCAGTGTAATTTCGATGGTCAGCGCTTCAGTGCGGGATTTGTGCGCTGGGCAAACCCATGGGTGAACGCGCACAGCATTCGCCTCGCCATTTGTCAGAAGATATCTTCGGCGGGCACGGCTGCACCGACAAGGATATTCGTGATTGTTGCGAGGGAGATGAAGCGTACGATGTCAGCTCAGCAACGGCATCCATCCATTCGTTAGCTTGGGGCAGAAAGAAAAAACTCCAGGCGAAACCATATCCACTTTTTTATGTGGCCGAGGACTCGATTGCCTTCCAGAAATGCACCTTGCTGGCAAACAGAAAGCCAGATTACGACTTATTCCATTGGACGCAATTGTAAGGCTCTCATCCCATTGTTGGACATCCTCCACTGTTCATGATGTGATCCCCTGCCTCAGCAAATTTCACCAATAAGAAAGCGGAGAATCGAATGTGATTCTACAGCCTGTCAGCATCGCAGAAATTATCCCCTTTCAACACGTGCTTTTCGGAGGCGAGCTGGAAGGAAGCAGAACATTACGGTTGTGGGAGGAATGATGGAATTTCACGCCACCAAAATACCGAATATTTGAGGTGCGGGCAGAATGCGAAATACTTGGAACACGAGACGACAGAAACAGCACAGCCAGCAGCGCCATGAAGGATACGTTAGCGAGTCGTGAAGATACGGTGCGTTGAAGTTTGCGATTCTCCTGTATCTAATCTCTATACGCTGTATGGAAACATTAGCTTACATCCAGAAGAAAGAGAACATTGCACAGAGAAACGACTGCAAAGGAAAAGCCAGAACAGAAGAAATGAAGCATAACAATGCGGAAGGGTGGGTTGAGTGTACGAAATTTGGTGAAGCACAGAAAATTCATTTCTTCAGGATGTTTTTTTTGGTGAAGGCACAACAGTGCAGGTTGCCTTGAGTTCTGCAACAAAGCATCGAGTGATTTCGACAACCAACAACACCAATTCTTCGCCTCATGTATCCAACATCAGCATACGCCATTCTTCTACAATACGTGCAGCAGAACGGGTTGCCCATTCCCTATTTATCACAATGCCGTGCCCAGTAACATGCAGTTGCCTCACATCTTCCACCATATACCTCAAACCTGAATGCTTGGCCACCCAGTGAAACAACAGCTCCCGATCCTTACCCCCAGTGCCCAACGCAAACTCATCCTGCCACTCCACTAAGAGCCGCCCTGGCGACATGTATAAGGCGTTTGTGAGGCCTGCTCCATGCAAACCCACCATTATATGAGCCGCGGCGAAAAGAGCCAAGTGTTTCTCAACAGGCTCGTGTGAGAAGTCACAGCAGGGCACGACACAATGGAAGCCGTTGCGACCCATGGCTTCCACCCAGGGATCGATGAATGTGATGTAACGATCGTCGCCGAAAGCTGAGCTCCGAGGGAAATACACCACGATCGGACCGTTGGAGTATATGCCTGGGACAGGCAGAGAGGCATGCTGCTGCTGCTGCTTCCGCTGCTGGTGCTGGTCTGACATGTGTGCTCCAGTGAGGCTCCCAGCATCTGCCATCACTGATAGTTCTTCACTACCTGAATTCCCAACCAATTGTCCCTTTCCTCCCACTGACGCTACCTTTGGCCCTTGAACTGCCAAGCTGCTACTCTCGGCCTTCAAGGGCCCAACAGAGGGAAACTCCAAGGTCCTTCTTGGGGTACCATCCCTAGCTTCCGATTGGCCGTGAGGCCCTGGAACCACAGCTCGGGCAGCTGGAAAAATGTTGAAGAGGGAGAAGGCGAGGGAGCGATAGGTTGCGATGACAGCAGGGAACTGATCAAAGCCAGGGAGAGAGGAGGAGCTGTTGTAAAAAGGGAATGCTCCACGCTGCCCATACGCCAGGTGGCGGAAGCAGATTCGCCGACTCAAACCCTGGGTGTCGCTCAGCCGAATCCTGCATTGGAATATTCTCCATAGAATCGCCACGGCTGATGAGGGATACTGGTTGAGCCTCTCATCCCCAAGGTAGAATAGCATGCACACACGCAA
Source organism: Closterium sp. Naga37s-1 (assembly GCA_947471745.1). Classification (NCBI taxonomy): domain Eukaryota; kingdom Viridiplantae; phylum Streptophyta; class Zygnematophyceae; order Desmidiales; family Closteriaceae; genus Closterium; species Closterium sp. Naga37s-1. The sequence goes on along the minus strand of CANJKZ010000024.1, from coordinate 179,007 downwards.
CCCCTCCTCCTCGTCCTGCCCCCATTCGGCCCCTTCTCTCCCCTCCAGTAGACCCGATTTCCTGACTCCTCTGTCCTGCCCCAGGAGACGATCCTTCATGCTGCCACCTCCTCCGCTACTTGTGTGTTTTTCCATGGTTTCTGCAAGCCTCTCTTGCACGCGCTGTAAGAAGCGATTAGCGGACGAGCCAAGAGAAGACGACCCATGCCAGCCAGTCAGCCCTTTTCTGCTCCGCCCATTACCGCTGCTTCTTGCACCACCGTAACTCGCACCAGCACTACTGCCACTGCCACTGCCACTGCCAATGTCACTGCCACTGCCACTGCTGCTGCTGTTCCAACTATCACTCCCTCCGGCGCCACTGCCATCACCAGCTGCACTCAGGCGGTCAGAGGCAGCAGCAGTGCGTGGCGGTACTGGCACGCGGGGGAGCACGCCCATCTCCAGGAGGTGCAGCAGTGCTGGGAGCAGGTTGTTGTTGAGGAGGTGGAACGCGTTGTCCACGTGCCACAGACTCACCACCACTGCTCTGGGCCCCGTGGGGATGGGGATGAAGAGGGCGGGAAGTGAGGGAGGGAGGTGAAGCTGCAGGCAGGGAAACATGGTAAGGTGAAGCTAATAGCTCAGCAGCAGGTAGCGGTCACGAGGGAAGGGAGACAGGGGTGCCTTACAGACGAGCGAGAGGCACCGAGGGACGGAGGGGAGGAGAGCAGGGGAGGAAGGGGAGCATGATACAAGCCGATGCAGTAGGGCCCCTTTAAACTCACCAGTGGGAGCATCAACGCGCTGCTGGCAGTCCCGTTTAACGTCCAGAGTGCTGCTGTGGAACACTAACGTCCAATTGGGGCTCTGCTTCTCTCCCCATTCCACCAAATGCCGGTACGGTACAAGCCTGCTCTCCAGGGTCGGACGCCACCGAGCCTCATTGATACCATAAAAGTGAATCTCTGTGCCCTGAATTGCCACATTGTGGAGGTGAATGTTAAAGAACGAAAGGTCGTCGGTTCGAATCCTGGAGCATGCACGTCTGTTCTCAGACCAGACTCCATAAGAATGCACATCCGACGCTTCAAATCCGTCAGTATTCGATGCGGAGCAAAGAGCGCTTGCACTTGTATTCGCAGATTCGCTATGAGCACCTCCGCTAACGAAACCACTCCAGAAAGGCCACCAGCCGGAAAAACTCTCCCCGGAACGCGCAAACTCGTGCGCAGCGAGGAATTCTCGCGCCAAAAGCATCAGGCGCAGGGCGACGGCGCAGAGAAAGAGCGCGAAGAGGGGGAGATTGTCCCGCAGGTGCGCGTGCTTCTTTCCGCTCAGCCTCCGCCGGCGCTGTTGCAAGAGCTCGCCCGACCCTCGACGCTGCTTCATGGCGTCTGCGAAACTGCCGGCCATCACGCCATACGAACTTCGCGGAGACCTGAAACCGTCAGTTACAGGGATAGGCCCTGCAAAACTACCGGCCGTCACGCCATAGAAGCTCGTTGACGAGCTAGAACGCTTACGTACAGACCGTGATTCCTGGTAGCCTACGAACCCTCATTCATTGCAGCTTCACGAACAAGTCCGTGGAACGCTCTAATGCAGGCTGACATGCGACCTAGATAGACGCGAACCGAAGAGCCCTACAGTCACTATTCCAACCGTCACAAATCAATATAAGCTCGCGCGCAACAGAGATTGTCAAACCTCGCGCGTCATCCCGTCCCCTGTCAGAAAAGTTCGGAGAAGCAAGGACACAGGAGCTGAGGAGAAGACTATCCTGATAACGCGGAGGCAACCGTTGAAAGAGATTGCTATCCGTTCAGTAGCTACTGGCTCCGTTTGCGAGACCATCACTATTGGGATTGTTCGGGATAATTTGAAAGGGCTCTCTCGTTACAGTTATATTGTATTATGGGAATATGTATGGAAATTCAATGAGCTTCAGAAGTCAACAGCTTTCTTCCCAATTCTGATTTATATGTACGGTAGTTGCATAACTTTTCTGCAAACCGGTACCAAGCCTGACATTCCTAAGTCCTGTACTTTGTTGGGCAAACTCTTATCAAGCACAGTTGCAAGAATCTACATTACCAGAAGTAAGCAAAGGCACCTGCTTACATGGAAAAGGCATAATAATAATAACAGATTCCTTCGAATCACAAGATATTCCGAAAGGGCGGTATTTTACCAGGGCCTCAGCTGCTACACGCTTGCGTGCATAACACCCGCAGGTCGTAACTTGCCATTGATGTGATGTTTGGTACAGCAAGCATTGTCTGATTTGTACAAACCAGCGCACCAGTGCCATTTTGATAGGAACGGACCTGCTCAAACAAAAAAATCACCACCAGAAAGTAAAAAACAAGAAGCAAAAATCATACACAGAGCACACAGGCAAGGCAACATTGGGTAATGCAAGCAGGAAAGAAATACAAGGAGCAATCCCGGCCAATGATCAGAGTGGAAGCTGACCTGGCAAACAGGCCCTTGGCCCTGCGTGCCGGGGGCATTGGGGTCGCAGGTCCACCAGGGCGTGGGCACACACGACATGTAGCGACACCACGTGCAGTCCCCTGCCACGTTGCCCTTGGTGAATAGCACCGCCATGCAGAGCGAGAAGCTGGTGGGGGGGAGGGAAGGAGAGGGGAGCAGCGAAAGAGGAATTGATTGCTGGCTGCCACGTTGCCACGTTGCCCTGGGTGAAGAGCACCGCCATGCAGAGTGAGAAGCTGGTGGGGGGGAGGGAAGGAGAGGGGAGCAGCGAAAGAGGAATTGATTGCTGGCTGCCACGTTGCCACGTTGCCACGTTGCCACGTTGCCCTGGGTGAAAAGCACCGCCATGCAGAGTGAGAAGCTGGTGGGGGGAGGGAAGGAGAGGCAGGGGTGAGAAGAGGGGATGACTGCCGGCTGTCATGTTGCCCTTGGTGAATAGCACTGCAATGCAGAGCGAGAAGCCGATGGGGGGGGTGTGGAAGGAGAGGCAACAGCAGACATGGGTGGATCGGCAGCCGATGGGGGTGGGAGAGAAAGAGGAGGCAGAAGTGGGAAAGCGGAATGTGTACCAACAGCCATCTTGCTCCTAGGGACGAGCACTGCCCTGCAGCCTGCGCTGATGGGGGGTGAGAAGGAGAGGATGCAGCAAGAAGGGGGGATGAGTGCCAGCAGTCATGCTTCCCTTAGTGAAAGAGAACCGAAATGCAGGAAGGGCAGTGGTGCGGTGCAGTGACAGGGTCATGAAGCAAATCCCAGAGAGAACCTGCATGTAGACCTGGCAAGTGGAGTAGTGGACCATGGAACGCACAGGTGAGTCAAACCAGGGCGTGGGAAAGGCAGTGGTTCAGTGCAGTGCACTTACAGAGCCATGAAGATTATCCCGGAGAGAATCCGCGTGTAGACCTGGCAGGTCGAATGCTCCTTAGTCACGGGATCCCTCCCCGCCACCGCAATCGCCGTCGCCGCCGCCACGCCAGAGCTGTCTCGGAGGTCAATGAAGCCGTGTTGAGGTTTGAGCAGCAGAGCGAAGCCGAGGAAGAAGCCGGCGATGCAGCCGCCTATGTGGGCGAAATTGTCAATGTAGGGCATGAGGCCGATGGCGAGATTGATGGCTATGAGGATGAGCAGCGTCATCAGGGCTGAGAACTGCACGGGAGAGAAAGGGGGAGGGACCACCAGGGCAGGGGAGAGGGGTGGATTGAGCAGAGAAACAGGGGTTGAAAGAGAGAGTGGGTAGAGGAAAGGAGCTGGAGGGGTTTGGGAAAAAGGGAGCTGGAAAAGAGAAAACTAACCCCACCCTCTCATCAACACATGCATGCAAGCAAGCAACCCAAGGGCCAAGGCAAGGCCATACCCGATTGTCGTAGAGCTTCCAGTTGATCAGCAGCTCCGACAGGCACGCACCCACCAGCCCAAACAACGCTCCAGATGCACCCACGCTGATCTGACGGCAGGAAATCAACAGCAATTCCGGGTGAAATCAAGGCGATAGGGGGGCGAGGTTGGGTGGGTGGGTAGCAGGAACGGAGGGGATGAGGAAAACATAACGAGGGTGAATGATCCAAGAAGCATTTTCTCTGGATTCAGCATGAGAACATTCGTTTGTGTCTCCTGCAGGAGCAGATCGACTGGTGGCGCAGGGAGGAGATGCGTGTGCAGTGGTGGACATACCCCTGTGTCCAGGAAAGAGACAGGTGCAGCGCAGTGCTTTTGTAGATTTCTCACAATGCTACAGCATCTGTTCCGGAATGTTACAGTACAAGGCGAGTGTAGGGGGCGTACCTGTGTGTCGAGGAAGAGGCAGGAGAAGACAGCCGCAAAGACGCCACTGAGAAGGTAGATGACCGTTGGTCGCCCTGCCAAGGGAAAGCACAGGAGAGAGCACGGAGGGGGCAGCAGAGGGAGCACGGAGCACATGCAAAGGGACACAGAGTGGGCAGCATGGTGAATTAACGGATCACATGTGGTGGTGGTGGTGGTGGTGGTGGTGGTGGTGGTGGTTGCCTATGTCTATCTCTCCTCTCGACCTCGCACCACCTACGTGCACACCAAATCCTTCCCCAAACCTATTTTCCTTCAATTCCCTCCTCAACCGTTGACCTCACCTCTCCCGTCCCCCTCCCTAAACCAAACAACATCATTCCATCCAATTTTCCACCATTCCCTCGGTCCCAACCCATCCCGCCTCACACCACACCACACCACACTGCACCACACCACACCACACTGCACCACACTGAACCCCACTGCACCGCACCACGCACGCACACAGCCCGAACTCCTTCTCGAGGCGGTTGAGCAGGAAGGCGATGCCGAGGAGGTTACACACGAGATGGGAGATGCGCCATGCCGCATGGTATGCCGCTCACTTTCCTCACAACTCCCCAGAATTCCCTACCTCCCCCCTAACAGCTTCAGCCCATCCCCTTCCCCTCATCCCCGCGCCCCCCCCCCTCTCCTTACCGCGTCACGCCACACCACACACCACACACGTAAACACCACCGCACCACACACGTACACAGCCCGAACTCCTTCTCGAGGCGGTTGAGAAGGAAGGCGATGCCGAGGAGGTTACACACGAGATGCACCATGCCGCCGTGTAACCACATGGCCGTTACCAGCCGCCAGCCCTGGTGGTAGTTGGTAACCAGGTTACTGTTCAGCGCGCCCATCTCCTGAAGCCTGGAGGGTTGCGACGGCGGCGGGGGTCATACATGCGGACGGATATGGATAGACGACATATTTAGGCGAAAAGTGGTTGGTAACCAGGTTACTGTTAAGCGCGCCCATGTCGTGAAGCCTGGAGGGCTGCGTCGACGGCGGATGAGTCGTATATCCAGACGGATACGAGACAGAAGCGCAATAATCAGCTGCGAAACACCGAGAAGAGACGTCTGAGTGAGATGCTCGGAAGAGCAAAGGCAGGGGTGGAGGGGAAGAGGGTGGTGAGGGGGGGGTGTGGAGGGAGGGAGGGAGGGAGGGAGGAGGAGGGATAGATTGGCAAGTCACAGGTCGCTTACGTTAAGGCGGTCGGTCCGAAGAGAGGGTTGATATTAAGCGGCTCGAAGGAGAAGCGACCCAGCCACGGCAGCACGCAGCTCTGGCCTTGCGGGTGCGGCTTCGACGGGCAGTTGTTCACCGCCATGGTCACAATAAAGACTACTATGCAGGCGATTAATACGGTCAGCGCCAGCCATGGCACCTTCTTATACCACCGCGGTTTCCGCGCGGGATCCCGCGTGTTTGAAGGTGGAACAACAGGGGGGTATGCTGCCGGATTGATACCGGATGGGTACTCGGGCGGAGGAGGAGGCGGGTACGCGTACGGTACGATCGTACTGCCGGAAGCGTACGAGTGGAACTGACCCCCTTGATGATACGCGGAGTGGCTGTCGTCAGCGTACTCATTATGAGATGACACTATGGCGGGATGGGAAGGAGCGTAGGGGTATTCGCCGGAACGGGAGTGAGCGAGGGGAGCGGAGGGAGTGGAGGAGAGAGAGGAGGAGGAGCGGAGGCTCGTAGACGACGGCATCTCGACGTCGCTCGAATAGGGATCTGAGCCTCCGCGACCTACTATGCACTCATTGCGAAATAGATCGGACAATTGGTTCTACAAAAGTGAAGCGGGAAGTAAGCGGATGCTAAACTACGAGGTATTTGGTTCCTTAGGACTGTCCTAGAAGTAGGAGGAGCGCGCGTAGCAAGTGATTCCGCCAACAAGCGGTCAAGAAAGACGAAGGAACTGATGTTAGGGACGGAACCAATCGCCGTAGACCACAAGCTCCAATAGCTCACGTCAGAACCAGCATTGTAGGTAGTCAACTAGAGCTGTTCCAGGGCGTCCTCCCTGGCACAAGGACAGACAAACAGGAACGGGTCGTTTCTCTATGAGAATGCCGAGAAGATTCACCTGTATTAGTGTGAACGGGATTGGTGAGCATACAAGTTTCCGCCACGCTAACGCAAATCCTTACTTTCCGCTCATTCCACAAAGTGCGTGAGCTGAACGACGGTGGAAAAGAGCCGACTCTGCAGATGTTTCCGCGCGGGCTGGGCTTGAATGGTTTCGTTTGCCATCCTCCGCCAACATCAATGTCGGCTGCGACTTCTGGAGATTCCGCGCAGCATCTCTGCGCAGCATCATATGTGCACTCTTCCCCCAATCGCTGGTGTTTTGCCCCCCTTCAGTGGAAAAGGGGAGGGACAGAGTGATGCCGTGCGCAGTCACGGCAATCTCCGTTTCTGTGACCCCTTGTGCGCATCGCTTCGACCAATCACTACGAATTCCCACACGTCTGTTCATCACCGACCGACCACCAGCGAGATGACACAAACGAGCCCTGACATCCACGATCATGTAACGCGTAGTTGACATAGTAGAAGAGTACATTAGGAATTTCTGTACAGTTCCTACTATGACCTCGCACATTCTAATATCGATGATGGAAATGGATTCAACCACAAACAAGGAACTTCTTTTCGAGTACATGAGGATAAATCTTTCAGATTCCCAACTGCGCCTCGCTGTTTGCTGCAACACGCGGAAAATGGCAGACAGATGACGTGGCACACGTTGCAAATATCTCATGGTTGGGACCAGCACAGATGCGCTTTCCATTGCACTTTTTCACTTTCTTGACACAAAAGCCGGCGTAGATCTCTCATCTGATACTTTCACGTGACCTGGATTTCCTTTTTCTATCCGCCCGCATTGGCCGCGATTGGTGCACCATAACCATAACCACCAATCCGCACATCCACTTTCTATACCTTTTTCTTGCGTCCTCGTCAGCTCCATACAGTACTACAGTACCTCCTCTTCTCCTCTCGTCTCTTTCATTCCGTGATCTCTCATTTCTGATCTTCAGGGCATCACATCAAACGGTCTGCTCCAAAGTGCAGCACGTCGGCGTTTCCGAGGTTCGAATGAGGGTTTTCTGTGTGGTCTTTGGACAACCTCAGACGCTGATGACTTTCTCTTGCATCTCATTATTAGCTTGGTTCTCAGCTTAGCAGTCTTTGCAAGTCAGCTCGTTGCCGATTGATTGAGACGGAAAGTAATAGTGTGGATCGCCTGCTGCGCTTTGAGAAATGATCTTATTCATTCAAGCTGTTCATAGTGTAGTTAATCAATCCCGTACATCGTCTTTCTTTCATGACTAATCGCGCTACAGTTTATCAAGCACATCCCAAAGCCAAGCTCTCGTAGACTCACGAAATAACAGCTCCCTTATCATACCGCATCGCAATTTGTCTTAGCTTCATACCCTCCATTGGCCTTCTCAAATGAAGCACGCCGTAACCAGATTTTCAAATTCGTCCAGTCTAAAGCACTCCCTTAATTAGCTCCGTGTTCCGCCATGTTTCCTGAAAAGAGAGACCTCTCGTATTTCCTCCCCTTCGGCCCCGCGCCGAGCCTGAGCACGCTGCCGTCCGACGCGGGATTCGGCGGGAGCCGCGAAGCCGGCGTTACAACTGGCGTAGCTGCCGGCGGTGTCGCCGGCGGCGGCACGAGCAACGGCTTCAGCGGTGCTTTCCCGGCGGGGTTTAACACCGATGCGGCGAACACAACGGCGTCGCGGCTGTACGCGACGGGAGTGATTGACAGTAGTAACCAACCGGCGAAAGATAACAACAATCAGACGAACAACAACAATAACAACAACAGCGCGAGCGTGAGCAGCACGCGGCGAGAGTACGCGTGGCCGGGTACAGTGGCTCACGCGTTCGCCGCCATTGCGCGTGGTCCCGCCGCTAGCCAGGTGCGCTTGCTGGAATCAGCATCAGCTTACGCTGGTAAATTTACGAAGATTTTTTGTGTTTTTTTCAGAATTCTGTTTCCTGCGTTATTTCACGCGTTCCCTCGCTCTCTGGTGCTTCTTGTACACGTGGCAGGTGGCGAGTGGTGAAAATTTAGCGGATGCAATAATCGACATTCGCAGGGAGCTGAGTCTCAGCGATGGTAACCCGCGGCTCGCGAAAGGCCTCGCTGAATTCTTCGACGAGGTGAGTTCAACAACCTCGTCTGGTACGCGGGTGTTTTCAAGTCGAATCAGGAATGTGGAAATGCGCGTTTGCCAACGTCCCTTGAAGCATGAAATTGTCAACCCTCGCTGCTCGAACGACACTATTCTCATCCCTCTCCTCTCTGTCGCCTTCCCCCCTCTCGCCCCAAACGTACCTGCAGATTCTCTTCGAGGAGGAATCTCAGGAGTTTTTTTTCTTCACGCTGCCCGGAATGGCCTCGCTCGCTCTCCGTCTCCCGAGCCTCGTCTCGCAGCAGGCTCGGAGCGTGGCTCGGGCAGCCCAAGCCGCGGCGCAGTCTGGCAGCAGCGGGGGGAGCGGAAGCGGGGGGAGCGGGAGCGGAAGCGGCAGCGGGGGAAGCGAGAAGTGGCGGAGGGGGACGCAGATGACGCTGCAGCTGCTGAGGCCGCAGCAGCCGGGGCTTGTGCTTATAACGCAGGAGCTTGCAGCGGCGCTATTGGTTGGGGCGTTCTTCTGCGTGTATCCGACGGCTGGGCGCGCGCAGGAGAGACTCCCGGAGATCAACTTCGACCGCCTCTATGGGTGAGTGGCTGGGGGGAAGGGGGGGAAAGGGGGGGGGGGGGGGGGTGTGGGAGGGGGGAATGAGGGGATGTGTGGATACGGTGGTGGGCTGGATGAGTCTGGATGGGACATGCAGCGTGCCTTGATGTTGCGTTCTTCACGAGATTTAGTTCTTGCATATGTCCTTGCCTCTGTGCCTCCTCTCGCCCCTCTCGCCCCTTGCTCTCCTCACAGTGTACTTCCGCACCTCTCACCCTCCACTCTCCACGTGCCCACCCCCTCATCTGTTGCAATCCCCGAGGGGCATATACGAGGGGTCGCCGCAACAACAGGAGAAGCTGCGGTGCCTGCTGCATTATTTCTGCCGAGTCGTCTCCTCCATGCCTCAGGGCGCCGTCTCCTATGCTCATCTCTCACTTCCCCTTTCCCGTCCTCCCCAACCTCTCAGCGGCATATACGAGGGCTCGCCGCAACAGCAAGAGAAGCTGCGGTGTCTGCTGCATTACTTCCGCCGAGTCGTCTCCTCCATGCCTCAGGGCGCCGTCTCCTACGAGCGCAAGGTGCTGCCGCTCACCGCTGTCACACCCGCCACTGTCACGCCCGCTGCTGCTGCCCCACCGGCCCTCCACCCGTTCAACGCCCCCGGTACTGACACACCAGGCCACCTAAAGCAGCAGCAGCAGCAGCAGCAGCAGCAGCAGGATGTATATAGTTGGGGTGGGGAGGCAGGGGAGGGTGGATACAGGCACGGTTGTGGAGGGCGGGGAAGTGGGAACATAAGACAAGGCGGTGGTAGTTCGCCGCCCGGAAGCGGTGGGAGTGGTGGGCAGGGTGGGCGGCGCAGTAATGGTAACGGCGGCAGTAAGGGAAGTGGTAACGGCGGTGGTAACGGTAATGGAAATGGTTACGGCAGTGGTTACCACAGTGGTTCCCGAAGCTCGCCCATGCAGAAAAGCAGCTCCAATCGAAGCTCAGGTCCGACAACAGGCTCGGATCCGAGCCTGGGAGGGTCGTGGGGGAAGGGCGGGGAAGGAGGGGGGTTGCGGAGTGGGGGGAGCACCAGGAGCTTCGGGGGGAGCTGGGGGACGCTTCCCCCTCCCCCTGGCGCGGACTTCTGGGGGAGTAGGCGGATTCCACTCTGCGCCCTAGTGGTGAGTGAGAAGGGCGTTGGGGGGGGAGGGGAGAGGCGTGCTGGGTGGAAGGGGGATGTTGGAGATAAGAAGTGTGTTGAGTGGGGGGACAGGTCTGGGTGAGATATGATGCATACTTGGGAGGAAAAAACTGGAGGGATTTGTACAATTCTTCCAATCATATCACACCTGCTGGTGGAAGAGGGGTGCTGGGGGAAGGGGGAATGTTGGAGGGAAGAGTGGTGTTGGGTGGGGGGAGAGGGGTGGAGGGAGGTTTGGGTGAGATAGGATGCATAGCTGGGAGGGAAAACAGGGGGCATGTGTACCATGCATGGCAAGCATCCCATGGAGGAAGGCGGCAAATGCGACTCCTCCGAAGCATCCCAACACAAGCTCACATGCCCCCACCCACCCCTGCTTCCCCCGTTACCTCTCCCTTCCACGCCCACACCCCCCATGCACCACCAGGTGCACGAGCGCGGCACTATAGAGGGCGACGGCACGGGCTGTCTGCAGGTCGACTCCAAAGCATCCGAGGACACACTCACATGCCCCCACCCCTGCTTTCCCCATTCCTCCGCCGCCCCTCCCCCTTTCCGCCCATTGTACCACCACCAGGTGCATGAGCGTGGAACAATAGAGGACGACGGCACGGGCTGTGTGCAGGTGGACTTCGCGAATGCCTTTCTGGGCGGCGGCACGCTCGGCTCGGGGTGCGTGCAGGAGGAGATTCGTTTCGTCATCTGCCCGGAGCTCATCGTGGGAATGCTTTTTCTGCCCGCCATGGAGAACAACGAGACGATTGAGATCGTGGGGCCCGAGCGGTTCACCAGATACACTGGGTGAGTCAGCAAACACAATGGGTGAATCAGCAGGTGCAGTGGGTGGGTCAGCACATAGAGCGAGTGGTGGGTCAGCACATAGAGCGAGTGGTGGGTCAGCACATAGAGCGAGTGGTGGGTCAGCACATAGAGCGAGTGGTGGGTCAGCACATAGAGCGAGTGGTGGGTCAGCACATAGAGCTAGTGGTGGGTCAGCACATAGAGCGAGTGGTGGGTCAGCACATAGAGCGAGTGGTGGGTCAGCATATAGAGCGAGTGGTGGGTCAGCACATAGAGCGAGTGGTGGGTCAGCACATAGAGCGAGTGGTGGGTCAGCACATAGAGCGAGTGGTGGGTCAGCACATAGAGCGAGTGGTGGGTCAGCACATAGAGCGAGTGGTGGGTCAGCACATAGAGCGAGTGGTGGGTCAGCACATAGAGCGAGTGGTGGGTCAGCACATAGAGCGAGTGGTGGGTCAGCAGGCTGCCAGCCAGCCCTTGCTGCCAAACGACCACACCGTCTCTGCTTTTAACGTCCCTTCCTTTTCCCTCCCACCTTCTCACGTCATTTCCCCCACAACCCTCACCCCCTCTCTCCATCCACCCCTCAGCTACGCAGCAACCTTCAAATTCGCCGGTGATTTCATCGACACGGCCCCACGGGACTCCCTAGGGCGCCGCCAGACGCGGATAGTGGCCATGGATGCGCTCTCCCACGCAGCAGACCGCCAATTCCGCAGCTCCTACCTCCTCAGGGAAACCAACAAGGCCTTCTGTGGTTTCCTAGACCATGCCTCTGCCAGGGGATTCGCCGGCGGGTCGATTCTCGCGAGTAATGACAGTAATAGCCCGGTGTTTTTGGAGGGTACTGCGCAAATGTCCCTGTCGAGGGATTTTTTGAGTGGGGAAGGGGGGGCAGGGGGGGCTGTGTCGGAGTTTAGGAGAGGGGAGAGAGGGGGCAGTGGGAGTGAGGGGGAGGGGAGGGGGAGCGGTGGGGAGGAAGGGGGGAGGAGTTTGGGGGAGGGGCGGGAGGGGGAGGAGAGGAAAGGAGGGGGAGGGAATGAGGGGATGATTGTTGATGGGGGAGCGGTGGTGCCGAGGAAGAGTGGAGGAGGGAGGGGGGGAGGGTGGGGAGGGAGAGGAGGAATAAGAAGGTACTTTGAGAGGAGTGGAGGGTCGAGGAGAGGACAGGGGGAGGGTGCATCTGGGGGGGTAATGGGAGATATGGGTACAGGGCGGGGGGAAGGGAGGCAGAGGAGTGGGGAAGGCAGTAAGGAGGGAAGTAAGGAGGGCAGTGGAGGAGGGGAGAACAGGAGTGGTGAGGGTAGTGGGACGGAGAAGCGGAATGGGGGAATGCAGACAGCAGGAGATGACAGAGGAAAGGGCAGTGGAAGTGACAATAGCGAAGGGAACCCTGCAGATGCAGCCGCAGCTCGCCGCCCGAGTGAAGCAGCGCCTCGGCCCGTCAGCAGCAGTGACAATAACGAGGGGAGGAAAAGCCAGCCAAGCAACAGCGGAAACACAAACAACAGCAGCGGCAACCACAGTAGTGGCAACAACAGCAGCGGCAACAACAGCACGCACATGCAGGGCAGTAGCAGGGCCACTGCAGGCACGAGCTCTGGTTCTGACTCACGGCTCGGGAGAGAAGGGGGAGTGGGCGGGCGAGACTCGAGTGAGAGTGAGAGGGTGGACGGGGAGGAAGAGGAGGAGGAAGAGGAAGAGGAGGAGGAGGGAGAGGAGGAAGGGGAGGAGGTGCGGGAGGAGGATGGGTTTGTCATGGTGGAGAGGGGTGGAGGGAGGTTGGAGGGAGTGCGGGAGGAGTGGGGGGAAGAGAGAGAGGCGGAGCAACCACAGGGGATTGAGGAGGGGGCTGCAGGGACAGGCGGGGGTGTGGTGGGGGGACGAGGGGAGAGGAGGGAGATGGAGGTAGAGGGGGAGGCAGCCCCAATGGAGGAGGACTGTAACGAGGACAAGCAAGCAGATGTTAACGAGGCTAATGAGGACACAGAGATGGCAGAGGGAGGGGAGGAGGAGGTGAAGGAGAAGGAAGTGAGAGGAGTGAGAGAAGTTAGGGAAGAAGTGGGGGAGGAAGCACATGAGAAGCAGGTTCAAACAACAAGCCAGGCGTCTGGGGAGTCACCGCAGCTGGGCAGTGCCAATAGGGCGTCTGAACAGACTCCGTCCCCATCCCTGCCCTTCGTGCGCACTGATGCTCTCATGACGTCAGCTGGGGGTGTGATGGCAGCAGCTGGAGGTTTGGTGACGTCAGCAGGTGTTGCTGTGCCTGTGGGGTCGGTTTGCTTTCCCTCCATCTCCCCTCAGGGCACTGCCACGGGGACAGGGGGGACTGGCGCGGGCACAGGGGGGAGGACATGGGGATCAGGGGCAGCCACTGGTGGGGGGAGTGGGGGAGGGACGGGGGGAACTGGGGGAACGGGGGGAACAGGGGGAATAGGGGGAAGGGGTGGTGCAGCAAGGGGGGAAGCAGGAGGAGGTGGTGGTGCGGAGGGGGGCGGAGGGAGGGCGGAAGGCAGTGGGAGTGACACCCAAAGTCGGGCGGCAACTGATTCAAGCGGGCGGCATTTGTCTCTTTCTGGGCTGAGGCGGGCGGTGGAGGAGGAGGTGGTTGGGGCGGGCGGCGGGGGAGGGCTTGGGGAGCATGGGGGGCAGGAGGAGACGGGGAGTGGGGGAGGGAGCAGGGGGAGGAGTAGGGATGAGAATGGGAGTGACAGCGGGGGGAGTGATGACTTGGGGAGTGGGGACCACAGAAGGAGGGTCCGCGCTTTTCATACTGCTGCCACCGCTGCTACCGCTGCCACTACTGTCGCCGCCGTTGCTACTGCTGCCACCGCCCCTGCTGCTGCCACTGCTGCAACTGCTGCTGTGTATACACCAGCAGCTGTAGCAGGTCAAAGAACGAGTCCCGGGCATTCAGCAGCAGCTAACACTGAGGCTGCTGCAGCAGGGGGAGCGGATGCAAGGGCAGGACGGGAAGCTGTGGCAGGGGTGGGAGGGGTTGCTTGGGGGACGGGTGCAGAGGCAGCAGGTGACGCAGCAGGAGCAGCAGCACCAACCACAGCACTACCAGTAGCGGAGGCAGCGGCGGCGGCGGCGGCTGCGGCGGCTGGGGAAGCAGCAGCAGCGGCAGCAGCAGCAGCGGGCATGAGACCGGGGCGGCTGAGCCTGACGTTGCAGCACAACCGCATGGGCATAGCGACGGGCAACTGGGGGTGTGGCGTGTTTGGGGGCGACCTGGAGGTGAAGAGCATGCTGCAGTGGATGGCTGCCTCTGAGGCCGGCCGCCCCTTTGTGCTCTACTTCACGTACGCTGACCACCGCGCTGCCAGACTCAAAGAGGTGAGAAACTACAGCCACCTCTCACTACCCCTAGTCACTCCTGGTAACCGTGAGGATGAGTGCAGGTGAGGGAGGGTGGAGTAGGAAACACAAGTTTCCAACAATGAACATATGCTGGGCGTGTTTGGGGGCGACCTGGAGGTGAAGAGCATGCTGCAGTGGATGGCTGCCTCTGAGGCCGGCCGCCCCTACGTGCTCTACTTCACGTACGCTGACCACCGCGCTGCTAGACTCAAAGAGGTGAGGAATTACCACCAACGCTCACTACCCCTAGTCATCCCTGTGGTAACCGTGAGGATGAGTGCAGGTGAGGGAGGGTCGAGTACGGGACCCCAGTTGACGAGCTGTGGACGAGGCCTCAACAAGACACATACTAGGTTTCAACCTTTGTATTTCTTCTTTCTTTCCCTGCATTACATACAGGTGTGCGAGTGGCTGCTGAGGGAGGGGTGGAGCGTGGGTGAGCTGTGGACCACAGTGGCTGAGTACAGCCGGCAGCGGCGAGACCACCAGCTGCACCTGCAGGTGCCCCAGCAGCACTCGGATCACCACCACTCCCAGCACGAGCACCAGCAGCAAGGCATGGATTACCAGTACCAGCAGCACGAGCACCAGCAGCAGGAGGGACAGCATGGGCACGGGCATGGGGAGAGGAGGCGGCAGCGGTACGGCACTCCGGTGTCCTTCTTTGACTGGCTCATCCCCGTGCAACAACGTTCCGGTAGGTAGGTGGGCGGGTGGGCAGGCAGGCAGGCAGGCGGGTGGGCAGGAGGGCAAATGGGACTGCATCCACATGTGCATGCTCCTCCCCCTATGCTTCATTACATCTGTTTTGCTTCTGAGAGACAAGCCATGCAGCTTTTTGAATGAAAATAAACCAGCTGATGTAAGGGAAGTCAAATGAACTCTGAGAGGGCTTTGTGGACAGGAAAATGGAATAGGTAGGCCTTTTGTTGCCGCCCTCCCCTTTGAACGAGACTTGGAAGCAATCCGGACTAATCCTTGTGCTTCAGCTGCTCCCCCCCGCTCCTGTCCATCCAAACCTGTCAGCAGGTTCTCCCGAGCCTGACGCCAAGCGTGCCCGCCTGTCCACCTCCGGAGGTTCGTCCCGAGCCGTGTCATCCCCTCCCCGCACCTCCCGCTCCCTGCACACCGAACTGCAGTACGCGTTTGAAGACCCATGCCTCGTGCCTGAAGTGGGGGGGACCACGGATGGGCCCAGAACCGACCAGCAGAGTGGCCGTGCGGAGGGTGGTGAGGGTATGCGGTGTGGTGGTGTGGCGGATGGCAGGGGGGGAGGGGGAGGAGGGGGAGGAGGGGGAGGAGAGGGAGGAGGGGGAGGGGGGGGAGGAGGGAGAGGAGGGGGGGTGCATGGGGAAGTGCCAGGTGGGGTTGATGCATGTGTGCGGGATGAGGCACAGGGAGCAGGGCGCAGGGAGGAGGCAGAAGAAGCAGGGCAGAAAGACGAGCAGGGACAGCAAGCAGGGCGCAGAGAGCAGCAGGGGCACGAAGCCGGGCACAGGGACGCGGTGCAAGGGCGGGAGGACAGGGGCGACAGGGGAGGGAAGGTAGGGCAGCAGGAGACATGGGGGGGTGGGCACGTTGAGGCTCATAGGGAAGTGGGAGGCATGACCCATGCAGGAGTGGATTCTCAGGCGTGGCAGGAAGGGGGCGAGGAGGGGGCAGTGGATGAAGGAGTGGGAGGGCTTCGGGAGAATGAGAGCGAGGAGACACAAGGGGAAGGGCGAGAGGAGAGACAAGGGGAGGGGCGCGGAGAGTTGATGGCGCAACAGGGAGAGGTTCCAGTGCTGAATAGGGAAGCAAGGTGGCACGGGGATGGGGATGGTGGGGCCGCTGGGAATGGCAATGGGAGAGATGGGGAAAGAATGCACGACGAGGAGAATGAGGAGCAGGAGCCAGAGGAGGAGGAGGAGGAGGAGGAGGAGGAGGAGGAGGAGGAGGAGGAGGAGGAGGAGGAGGAGGAGGAGGAGGAGGAGGAGGAGGAGGAGGAGGAGGAGGAGCAGGAGGGGGGGAGAGGAGCGGCCATGCGTGGCCAGTCGGTGCCTCGTTGGGGAGAGTCCAGTGCTCAGAGCAGCAGACAGCACAGACAGCAACCGCAGCCGCAGCAGCAGCAGCAGCAGCAGCAACATCAGCCACAGCACAATCTGCAGCAGCCGCAGCAGCAGAGGGAGTCAGGCAGTGGGGAGGGAGTGGTGCCTGGAAGCGGTGGGGGGCCATCCCAACAGCAGTCAACCCAGCAGCAATCAGTCCAGCAGCAGTCTAGAGAGGGAGAGGAGACAGCAGCTGCTGCACACGAAACAGACGAGGCTCGGGCCGAGGCATGGGGTCAGGTGCGGGGACTGACTGGGGAAGCGGGTGAATTGGAAGAAAGGGATGGGGGGGAGGAGAGGGAGGAGAGGGAGGAGAGGGAGGAGAGGGAGGAGAGGGAGGAGAGGGAGGAGAGGGTGGGGGCCGATGAAGTTGAGGGGAGGTCTTCTGATCAGCGTTACCTGAGGGAGGTGCCTTCTGGGAGCGGCTGGCAGAACGTCTCGTTTGGAGATGGGCGGTCAAGATCGGACGATATGAGTGATAGTACCAATAGGGAAGCGGCTAGTAGCGAGGATATGAGTAGGTCGCAAGGGAGTGGGAGAGATGGTGGAAGGGCGGGGCGTGGATTGAGAGGCGGGAATAGAAGATGGGGGGGGAGGAGTAGAGGCTCTAGTGATGGCCAAAGGGTAATGGGGGAGCAAATCGACTCTGATACACCATCACTTGACAGTTTGGATGAGGTGTTTCGGGAACGGATGGGAAGAGGCAATGGGGAATCTTGAGAATGTGTATATTTACTACCGTAACTCAAGCTTTTAATCCCTTTCTATGTACCTTCGGAAACCTGAATTGTCGAGTGTGTTTCATCAAAACGGGTGCTTGTCTTGTATGTCATTTGATTCATCTAAAATATGACCCACATGCCACCGCTTATGATAAGAAGCACAGGTTTTCAAAGCCTCGTCTCTCAGTTCTGTACTGAGTACATCTCATACTGAATAATTTTCTATGCACCCACCGCCATGCGCCAGTCAACCATCAGTCGTCAACTCTCACCTATCGTACGGCAGTCATAGGAAGGGCAGATTCACTTCTTGGCAATTCTGAATTCCCCCAAGGTTCGCTCAAAACAAGGGACGGAAGAATTTGGGACGTCGCACGCAAGGGACGAACACCCAAAAAAACACACGAGAGCCAAGCCCCAAGCATCATAAGCTTCAACGTCAATTCCACGACTAGAACCTAACCACACCTAACTTTTTTAAAGCCCAAGTCTAGAATGGCTACTCTTCAAGTTCAAGATTCTTGAACTAGAATTCGCTACGGAACCAGGTAACCCGGTTTGGAACACCCTTCTCTCGCAGCCCCCGAAGGGGTGATTGGAGCCCTTGTTTTTGATTGGCTGAAACTACACAGCCACAACAGTCACAGCCATCGCCAGGAAAACACAAAACAGGAACTACTGTTCATACTTTCGGAAACTTGAAGCTCGGGACTACCTTTCTAGACTCCATGGTAGTGGGCTCCTAAGCCCTCAGAATCGGCTTTATCCCGTAAATGATTAGGCAAACACCTGTCACTCGACTACGAATCTTACGGTCAACGGAAGCATTACTCACTCCCTTCACTCCTGTCACTCGTAATCCTGACTCGCACATGCTGTTCGCACATAATGTTAGCGCAAACGTCCACAAGGTGGCTACATCTCGGCTTTCTAAGACATCGCTCACCTGTTCCCTTTTAGGATTCGAGCAGATTACACGCTCAAACCTGTCACTCACACGCTCCCCACTTCTCACAATACATGTATTTCCGTTTGTCTACGTCGCTCTGGTCGCTCCACGACCTCCCAGTCCTTGGCCAAAACTTCAACCGCTCTTAGCGCTCGCCTCCCTCCCGTCGCCTTTTAGGTGGCGCTCCCTTCCCGCGCCCGTCGCCCACGCTTACTTCTAGTGTCGCCCACGCTCTCCCATCCCGTCGCTCGCCGCTTTCCCTTCACTTCGCAAAAACTATCCCATCCCGTTCGCCCACGCGATTCCTTACCGAAGCCCTCGCCTAGCCTTCCCGTCGCCCTCGCAAGTCCTTTCCTAGCAATCGTAGATCGTGCTCGTCGCCCACGACCCTCGGATCAGACTCCCTCGTAACCTCCCTTCCTTCCCTCCATTCGCCTCCTTTTACCCCTCTCCCGTCCCCCACAGGACAACTCCCATCCATCCCTTTCCCCTCGCGCAGGTTCGCGATCATCGCTCCGCCCTCCCGTCCCTCATGTCGCCTCCGTCCCGCATTTCCTCTCGTGTTTCTCTTCCCTCCCGTCCCTCTCGACCTTCTCCGCCGCTCGCCTCAGCCCCACATTCGCATCGCTCACTCGATCCCTCCGCGCACTCCCTCACGTCGCTCGCTCAAACCCACCGCTCACAAAGGTTTGTCACCTCATCGGTTCCGTCGCTCACACACCCACGTTTGACACACCCGTTCTGCACACTCCCCCGTCGCACACTCACTTCGTCGCTCAAGAACTCCCGTCCCGCAAGGTTTGATCCTGTCGCTCTCGTTACCCGTTGTGGTCCGTCCATGTTCGTCACGCGCCCGTCTTCGTCGCTCCCATTGTTCGCTCACCCCCCTCCCCTCTTCCTCCCTTCTTCCCCTCCATACCCTGCCATGCGCCAACTTCTCCGCACCAATCTCCGCGTGCCTGCTGCGCGTAACGGTGCTGCAGATCCGGCTGGCGCTGATGATCGAGGACCCACGCGAGGCGGTTCGGCGGCCGCAGATGGGCATGGCGGGTGCTCTCACTACGATTCTGCCGACGCCTTCCTAGAGGTGCGGACGATGGGCGGGGGGGAAGGGAGATGTGGGGGAGTGGAACGAGAGGGTTGTGAGAGGGCTGGTAGTGGGCTGGGAGAGGGCTGAAAGAGGGCTGGGAGAGGGGAGGGGGGGAAAAGGGCGGGGAAGGGGGGGTAGAGGGAGGGGGGGGTGGGGGGGGGGAAGGGATGGAGGGGAAGTCATACACAACGAAATTGGGTTCTTTTGCGACGAGATTGCAAATTCATTCCTCGATAATCCGGGGAAGATGGGAGGAGCGAGCGGGAATAATCGCATGGAGGGGGGGTGGGGAGGGGGAGGAGGAAGGTGGAGGGAGGGGAGAAGGGGGGGGAGGGAATGGGGAGCTTGGTTGGTGATGAATGTGTGAGGGTTTCACAGCGAGAGGAAATGTGTGGTGACGGGGATTGCTAGTAGTTTTACCTTTTTCAAGTTTCAACCCCTCTCTCTTCTCCATCCCCTCAGAGTGCTGCAGGTGCGCGAGGGCATTATGCCAGCATACGGCATGGTTCTGCGGAAGCTTGACCTCCCATGTGACGTCTCATAACAGCCCCTCTCCACTTCCCCGCACTCATCTCTTCCCCTGCTGCAGGTGTGAGAGGACTTCCACCCCTCTCCAACACCCCTCTCCTTCACCCCTAACCTCTCTCACCCTCTCACACCTATCGCTCACTCACACCCATCACTCACTCACACCCATCACTCTCTCCTCTCATCACGTACTCATGCTTCCCACTCTTCCACTCCCCACCCTCCCAGCCACACGTCCTCCTTCCTAACCTGCCCTTCTTCTCCCCACCAGTGCCTCCCTTCCCTCCGTCTCACTTCGCCTTTTCCCTCGTTTTTCCCCCCGTCCCTCACAGTGCAGCCTGTCTCGTGCCTTCACTCTCAGCCCATCTCTCCCCGTCCTTTTCTACCCATAATCTCATTTCCGCCTCTGCCATCTTTTCCTACTCGCCACCCTCCCTTCCCCCCCCTTCCGTATGCGCTGTTTCTCCCGACTCTCACCCGTGCTGCTCCCACTTACCTCCTCGCCTCGTGTTTATCACTTCCCCCCTCACACGCCCCTTGTAATCTCTTGATAAACCCTACCCCTTCGCTCCCTTCCCTTCCTCTCTTCTCGTCCCTGCCCTCCCTTGTCCTCTACTACCTTCCCGCCCATCTCCACTCATCACTTCCCTCTATGCCCCTGTCCGCTCCCCCGTTTCTCATTCCAGGGATTTTCAAACTGTGCCCCTGACTCGCGTCTCACAGAATGCATGTGCAGCACCAACACTCACCGTGCGCGAGTGTGATCCTGCAGAATGATAACGGGCATGACATGGATTTGGCGAGCTCGTTTAGGGATCATGGACTTGACACTGCTCCCCCCTCCCTACTCGCTGCTTTCAGATTGCTCATCCCCACAATCCCGTTCAACCCCTACATACTCCCTTATGCCATATCTCTCGAATCACCTTTCTCGTTGTGTCACCCGTGGCCTTCCACCCGTTTGCACTTGCCCTCCCCTTCTTTCCTCTCTCAATACTCCCTCTTTCTCTCCTCGCCTTACCCTCCGCATCCCTGTGCATATCCCCCTTGAATGCATCCCGTTTCGTCATTCCCTCCAATTCCGCCCCCCATCACTCTCGTTTCCCCCCTTGTCCTTCCCTCCGTTTCCCCACTGTCCCCCCCTCCCTATCCCCTCGTCCTTCCCTCCGTTTTCGCCACTGTTTCTCCCGCCTTTCAACCCTGTCCGGAAGACCGGTTCCCCCCTTGTCCCTCCCTCCCTTCCCCCGCTGACCTTCCCTCCGTTCCCCCCCCTCCCCCCCTCCCTCCCTTTCCCCCGTGTCCTCCCTTCCGGTTTTCCCTCTGTCTCACCATCCCTCTCCCCCGTGTCCCTCCCTCCGTGATCACCCATGTTTCTCCCTCCCTTGCCCTGCGTCCTTCCCTCCATTTCCCCCCTTACTCTGTGCCTCCTCCTACGCCTCAATCTGCGTTTCATCTCTCTGCCTTTCGCCGGCCCTGCCCGTCGGCACCTCCTCAGTCGTGCGCTCCCCACCACCCCCCCCATTCCCTGCCACCCTCTGCCCCCCATCGTTCTGCCCATCGCTCCGCACGACTGTGGCGGCACACATAGCCTGCACCAGAGCTCGCCCCTCGGCCCACCCTGGCTGTGGGGGTGACAGGGATGGACTCGCGCCAGCTCAGGCCTGGGCAGGCAGGGCAGGCGGGGCAGCAGCAGCAGCAGCAGCAGTATGCAACGCTGGTGCCAACGCGCCAGTTCCGTGCTCCCGTCCCACTCCCGTCCCACTCTCTCTCTTGTCGCTCACACTCGCTCCCATACCCTCTCCCCCCCCTTTCTGCAGGATTATCCCCACATAACTTACGGGACAGGACATGCATTTGCATCCCCACTACTCTCCATCTGTCCGTTGATTAGAAGAAGAGTGACAATGTGCACCAGATTAGCCGCACCATTTTTGTATTGCGACAATGACAGGGTTGGAGCAAACACATGGGTCCATCCATGGTGTAGAATGTAGTGTTGGTCATGTATTGGCCTATGATGCCACCGAAACACACAGCTCCGTGCACTGCGTGTTTTAGGGATGGTTGTCGTGGTTGTAAGTACGATGGCAGAGCTAGTAAGGGTTCTCTCTGCTTGTTGTGCATAGTTTAGTTTGTATACCCCCCAACATCATGTGCACCTGTATATGGCGAGACATATTTGGCTTGTCGATGGATACATCCGGAAGAACCTAAACTGAAGGGAATTGTACCGGAATTTCACAACTTCAACGCCGACACTTGCTTGTCATACTGGCTACCTAGTAGCTTGAATGGAAAGGAAGAAAGGAAAATAAAGAGTGCTATAACCATAGCCATTTAGTCAGCATACTCAGGACCATGTAAAGGGTACGATTGCACCCGGATACTTTGGTCATTTGTCAAGGGAAGAACGTCATAGCGCGGTCTTGAAGAGGTGACATCAGGGACGGGAGCAGGAGGCTCCGAACATACGATTACGGGTTGGATTTGCCTTGAGAGGCTAGGAGGACGTTGGTGAAACAATCCTGGCGACTGGGGGTGGGGCAGGGCAGAGAAGGTGGCAAGGTAGTAAGGGTACAGACGAAGAGGGCCTGGGTTTATATATGAGAAAAGCCCTGATATGTTGGGGGTGGGGCGCGACGGATTTGAACGGAAGGGGAGGGAGAGTGGCAATGGAAAAGGGGAAGAAGAGGAGGATGGCTGCGCATGAGTAGTGTGCAGTCTCAGAGAGAGATGGTAAGTTGGTAAGGTAATAGCAACGGGAATGAAGTGGCAAGATGTGGTAATGGAAGGGGGGACCTGGGGAGGCTTATGAAGGAACAGTAGACACTAAGCTAGAATGAACCCACATGTCTTGGGAGAAGATGATGAAACTGTCGCCGGTATATATGAGTGGACCAATACACCAAATGTAATAATCATTGGGGGAGTAAGGGTGGAAGGAGGATGGGTTGTAGGAGATGCCGGAAAACTTTAGTTATGAGAGTGGCGAACAATAGTGGTGCGACTCCTACCTCAATAGTTGGCTGATTGCGTCCCCACTGCCTTTACTGCCACCGATTGTGAACTTTTGAGCCAGCTGCCCCCCGCCCTCCCTGCGCCGGCCCACGCTGAAGGTGGTTGTGCTGGGGCAGGGAGGCAAATGAGTCTCTGAAGGTGGTTCCGCCCCTTGTAATCTCTGGCTGCTGTTGTTGAAGTTGTGGTTGTGCTGACGCCGCACCAATAGCACTCCAGTTCTGCATGGGCAAGGGGAATGACATGATAGTTGACAGAAAACAAGGGGGGCGACAAGGGTTAGGAAGTTATAAAGGGAGGGTCGGATGGGAAATGGCATGAAAGGGAAGGGAGGTGGATAAGGTGAGTGAGGGATTAAACAAGAATGTGGCATGGCTTTATGTTGGCTATAAGTGTGAATTGCGTTGGCGGTGGGGTAAACTATTGTGTCTGCAATGAGATTGCTGCAAGGAGGTGGTGGGGGGTGGTGGTGGAATGGGGGGTGTAGGGTTTATTACCGATTTTGTAGCATGGGTTCCAACAACCGGCTTCGTGTGTTGACGTGGTATGCGGAATGGTAGTTTGGGTCCACGACGAACGCCGAGAGAGGTCCGACCACGCTTAGCGTGGGTGATTGGAGATGTCACCTACATAAAGAGTGCAAAGAATGATTCCATCTCATTATATGGAAGTTATGATGAGAGAGGAGAGTAGGCCTTTTGCGAATAAAGCGGGAAGCGACTTACTCAAACACCGTCGCGTCCGTGGTCGCGCCAGTGGGCGAGGGGGGTTTCCCCCCTCATGCAGTGGTGCAGGCGTGGCGGGCTCAAGACCCTCCCGGGCGCTGGTGGTGCTCCCAGTGACATCCGGACGAGTAGGAACCGTCTGCTCCCCATCCATTTCCCCATTCAATGTTTTGAGCCACGATTCCATTATGCCATCAAGCCATGACCAATCCATTGGCGCTAAGGTCCGATCCTTATTGCCACGCCGAATCCGTGTAATCTTTCGTTGACGCGTGCGATACCCTGTCACCAACCGATCCATGCAGTTGTTCCAGTGCAGAACAGCAAGCGCTATTCGTGCTTCGAAACTACCCCGGAAACGGATCCTCTTGGGAGCGTACTTGAGGATGACTGAATGAAAAGATTCGTTAATGGAACTAGACGCACCATGAACGAACATTTTCACCTTGTCCGGCCCGCACCGCTTTGCAAGCCAATCCTGCACCGCCTTGTGAGTATCCGAACCATTCTCGTAAATTGCAGTCTCGATGCCCCATCTCTCCGTCACGCAGCGAGATGTACGCCCTGATTGGCCACACCCCGAGTGATCGCCCGCCCAGTGGTTGGCTGCAAGCCCCAGCTCGTCGGCCACCTGTTCCGGTGTCATAGCTTTCCCCTCCGCCAGCCGTGCAGCACACCTCATCATGATATAGTGAAAGTGTGAAGCAAAACGTGAAGCCACAGTCACCCACCCGCATTATCGTTAGGGGCGAACGAATGCAATAATATCCAACAATTGGATAATTGCGTAGCCGCGAACTCACTAGCATCGAGATCGGAAGAGGTCCAAGGGGTGCTTCCTCCGATAAATTCCGATTGCACACCAGCCGACATGTGTGCATGCACCACGAGAGAAGAGGCGAGTGACGATGGCCGGGTGCCGCGCGCGGGGTGTACATCATACTCCCAGAGCTGGTCGACATCGCTCCACTGGACCTCCACCATCCTTTCTCCGGATTCCGGTTCCTCGTCCACATGCCCATCTGTCTCCACCACCCTTGGACCTTGTGTTGAACTGGCATGTTGTGCATTTGGCGCATCTCCGTACCCCACTGGAACATCAACCACTGTGCCACTGCCCCCAACCCGTCGCACTTTCCGCAGCTCCAAATGCTTCCACTTTGCATCGTCTTGTGTCATCTTCACATAGGTGAAAGCCCCCATGGCTTTGCACACTGACTGCACCAAACTCTCCTTCAGTGTCGCTTTGCTCTCTTGAAGTAGCCCTTTGTTTTTCAGCCACTGCTTCAGTCCCTCAACCGTAGCAAGCCATAGATGTTCGATCCTACTAGCCTTCTCTAGCGGAACAGGTTCACGTACCGCGTCCTGTAATTCCTTCCGAAATAAGTTGTACATCGTCTTCTTCACATGCCACGTGTCTACCTGATGGTTCAAGTTCCGCTCGACAGCAGCTCCCTTGAATGTGGTTCCCTGATCTGAAACAATCCCCTTCACCTCAAAACCCTCCGCTGCTAAGGCATCAAATCCTTTGTCAAACGCGATTCTCTCCAACTTCACAGACGACTTGTCATGGACATGTTTCTGTGTCGTTGAGCAGTACAGTATTTTCCGTGTCACGCTATCCATAAAGGATACTGTACACCACTCCCCCTCTCTCACATGGGACCATCGTCCATCCACCATGACAAATTCCACTGCAATCCCGCGTTTCTGCATCTCAGTACGCACCTCCCGCATCGATTTATCTGCTTCGTTTATAATCGCACTCCATAAGCCCTTATCCTCGCTAAGATGCTTATAGAATGTCGCTTTGGCTGGCGAAGGGATGCCAAAGTTGCGACAAAACTCCCACATCTGCTGATATCCCAATCCCCCCAAGGCAAAGGCTGCCACGAATTTAGATTGAAGAAGGGGCGGACGTGCTCCACTAGTGGCTTGCGTTCTCTCGATGGTTCTACTGTTGCACGACCAGAACTCGATCGTGTGTGAGCATGAGTTACAGTGCCATAGCAGCCCTACCGATGCCCAATTGAATCGCCATGACCTCAACGTCATCTCTCAGTCGCACCCTGCCTTATGCAAACAGACAAGGCGGCATCCACGGAAGAAACCCACCAAGTTTCGCGGCTCGACCAGACATACCCGTTTTTCAGGGATCGCGTCGACTTGTGGAGTGGCGGGCCAGTATCTAGGAACCGGCCGTTGTGCCTCTGTGTGGTGTTGGTTGCAAGATAGCCTGGACGTAGTGGGTTGAGAACAAGGTGGCAAGCAGCAAAAATGTTTGGACAAGGGTAGAAGGTAGAGAGACTTTCGAACCGGATAATGGTAGGACGTGTAAACGAATTCACCTTTCGCATCATCTAATCACAGAAACGAAAACAATCATACTCATGAATCGGAGTGGATGATGGCTCCGTGGGGGTCGGCGGCGGTCCAGTCGTTGCCTCGCACATGATGGACGGCGCCGTGCCCTCGTTGTACGGTGTCGTCCCCCCCCCTTCAGCTGCTCTAACGCCTGTCACTTCATCCGTTGTCTGCCTACCAAGGTTGTGGTGCTGAATGCAGGATGACCTGGATGGCGCAGAATCAGAACAAGGTGGCAAGCAGGGAGGGTACAAGGTATCGCAAATTTGGAATCTGGTAATGATTCTGCCAAATTACAATGGGATGATTCATATACCGCGTGAACGAATTCGCCACTCGTATTATCTAAGAACAGTAACGCAGCGATCTTACAAGTGAATCGGAGTGGATGATGGCTCCATGGGGGTCGGCGGCGGTTCAATCGTTGCCTCGCACATCATGGATGGCGCTGTGCCCTCGTTGTACGATGTTGGCCCCCCCCCTTCAGATGCTCCGACGTCTGTCACTTCATTAGTTGTATGTTGGTCGACCCTCTCCGCTTCTGTAACCGTCGCGCATCCTCCCACACCCCCGTGCAATTGTTGCTCGCCTGTAAGTTGTGCAGGAGACCAAGTGTTAGTAATAATCTCACGAGGTTTTTGCATCAAGCAGCCAATCAGTTCTTATATTTCCGTACCTGCCCTGCACAGTTGCACAAAAGCTGCACCGCGTCGAGCCCCTCCCCATCCCACACCGGAGGCCCGGCGTGGTCGTCCACGTGCATTGACCTTGTAGAGGGGGAAAGCATATCGTACGCCTGACAAGCTACGATTCGGGCGTTGTAAGAGATCCTCTGTCTTGTTGTAGTCCTGCCCGACGCGTGACCTGAATTGGCGTGCATACTCTCCCCGGTGCAGCTCGATCATCGATCTTGAGTGCTCTCGTTCGTCCTCCGGAACTGCGAGGCATTGTAACCAACAATCACACTTGGTAAGGAAGTGTGAACTTCTGAACGGGTGCTGGCATCCTCAACCCAAAACCCTACCTGCAGCGATGCCCGCATCGATAAGTCGCTGCGTCGCATGCGGGGCAGCCTCGGTAAGGAAATGCATGACGTCGTCATGTGTTGCCACGGAGTTGCCTGGATACAGCGCCGACATGCCGACCCGGAGAACACATAGTAACGGTCGCATGTGATGCGAAATTGTTGCACTTCCTTTTTCAGCATCTTTGCATGCCTGAGACGCTGGATGATCGCAAATCCCAGGCGCTCTCGCCGTTGAGTGCACCTGGCAGGGTGACAGGGCACGTAGATGGGCAAAAATATTTCCGAAAACTAGCATGTGTAATGTCACTTTGATGGCATAGTTGTGTACAATGCAATTACTAGACATGCCGGAAGAAGTGTGCATGTTGTGTGCATCTCATTGAGAATTTCTCATCCTTTTCACAACCAAACCTCACACATACTCATCGAGAGTAGATCAGCCACCTGACCCCCTCTTCTCAATCCCAACCCAGTGGGGGGAGGTGAAACCTCACTAGCATTGATCTCATACACAGTTACCGAGGGACGGTCAGGCTCCCCTCAGCCTCTTCTCAAACCCAACCCAATGGGGGGAGTTGACCACTCCTTCACACTCATACACACTCACTGAGGGAAGGTCAGCCTCCACTCCACCTCTTATCAAACCCAGCCCAGTGAGGGGAGTTGAACCATCTCTCCCTTGCACTCACTTCGTACACACTCACTGAGGGAAGGTCAGCCTCTTCTCAACCTTTTTTCAAAACCCAGCCCAGTGAGAGGTGCTGAACCATCCCTCCCTCACACTCACCTCATACACACCCACTGAGGAAATGTCACGCTCCCCTTAGCCACTTCCCAAACACAGCCGTGTGAGGGGCGTTGAACCCCCCCCCCACACTCACCTCATACAAACTCTCAAAAGGAAGGTCAGCCTCCCCTCAACTTTTTATCAAACCCAGCTTAGTGAGGGGAGTTCAACCCTCCCTCCCTCGCACTCACCTCATACACACTCACTGAGGGAAGGTCAGCCTCCCCTCAACCTCTTCTAAAAACCCAGCCAAGTGAGGGGTGTTGAATCCTCACTCACACTCACCTCATACACACCCATTTGGGGAAGGTCACGCTCCCCTCAGCCACTTCTCAAAACCCAGCCGTGTGAGGGGAGTTGAACCTCCCCCCACACTCACCTCATACACAGTCTCGAAGGGAAGGTCAGCCTCCGAAAAACCTCTTTTCAAAACCCAGCCCAGTGGGGGGAGTTGAACCCTCCCTCACACTCACCCCAGAACACACTCACCTCACACTCACCTCATAACACACTCGCTGACGGAAGGTCAGCCTCCACTGTGCCACTTCTCAAACACAGCCCAGCGAGGAGAGTTGAAGCTCCCATCACACTCATCTCATACACACTCACAGGGGGAAGGGCAGCCTCCCCTCAACCTCTTCTCAAAACCCAGCCCAGTGGGGGGAGTTGAACCCTCCCTCCCTCACTCTCACCTCATACACACCCACTGAGGGAAGGTCTCGCTACCCTCAGCCTCTAATCAAAACCAGCCCAATGGTGGGAGTTGAAACCTCCCATCACACTCACCTCATACATACTCACTGAGGGAAGATCAGGCTCCCCCCAGCCTTTTTACAAAACCAGGCCAGTGGGGGAAGGTGAAACCTCCCATCACAATCACCTCATACACACCCACCGAGAGAAGGTGAGCCTCCCCTCACCCTCTTCTCAAGCCCAGCCCTGGGGACAAAGTTGAACACTTCCCCACATTCACCCCATACACTCTCACTGAGGGAATATCAGCCTCCCCTCAGCCTCTTCTCAAACCCCACCCAGCCCGGGCCGGTGAACACTCCCTCACACTCACCTTATACACTCTCACTGAGGGAAGGTAAGCCTCCCCTCATCCACTTATCAAGCCCAGCCCAGTGGATGGAGTTGAACCTCGCCTCACACTAAACTCATATACCCGCAACAGAGGGAAGGGCACCTCCTCTCATCCTCACCCCTAAGAACAGCCTTTCCGGGGGCTCGGGTTTGAACCGACATCTTACCCTGACTTCATACCCAATCAATGGGGGAAGTTATCCCTCCTCTCCGTCTCACTTTAGATCCAAATCTGTGGGGAGCGTTTGACCTCCCATCTCCCTCACCTCGCGCCTTCGCACTGAGGGGAGTCGTCCCTCCCCTCTCCCTCACCTGATACACCCTCTTAGGCAAGTTATACCACACCTCACCTTCACATCGTCCCCACTTTTGAACCCCACCATGTTCACTCACTGGTCGCCAAAACCTTGAGGGTTGACAGATATGTTGAGTGTGTCAGTTTATCCCTTTTTTGCCGATAGTCACCCGTCCTCGCCGGCGTAGCTGTGTAGGTGCGCACAGAGAAATGGGACAAAAGTATGAGGTGGAGAGAATCGGTGCGGTGCGTGCCGAGCCCGTGGGGTGCGATACAGTCAAATGCGGCGATGGTGCGGTGCTGGCGGGGGCCCGAAATCACGGTTGGTGCAGGGTGATGGTGGGTGGTGCGATAATCCGTTTGCGTTAGGGCGAGTATCGAGCCCGTGTGTGTGATTCTAATGTTGCACGCTTTCACAACTGCGATTGCGTCATGCTACGCGTGGCTAATAATCATTGTGCAATAGCGTTTTGTTGTACTTCAAGCCTCAGTGACATCTGAAAGTAGCCACAAGTGGGTGGTGTTCCCTAGAGTGGAACAGGAGTGCACGTGGTACCGTCGAGTGCGGTGCGAGTGGCTGCTAACGAATAGTAATTAGCGCGGGGAGGATTGAGTGCGGTGCTGGAAATTTATCGCCCCGGTGACTGCTGTGACGGTTGAGTACAACGCAGAGGAGGGTGGAGCAGGTCGAAGTGTTTCTAATGAACGTGGTCCAGCTGTATCAGGATGAGTGCGTCACATATGTGTGCTGTACGAGGGCCGTGCCTGTCAAGTGCGTGCAGCAATGTATGCAGGAGATATGTAGCGTCAGAAGTGAGTGGCAGTCATCCTGAATTTTCCGGTATCAATGAATGCATGTTGCCAACCCGTCGTAATCGTGACTTCCTGACACACCGTGACCAAACTGTGTGCATTGTCCGTCGTTTCAGTCACTGTGCCTTAGAATGCGCACCAGCAGAGACCATTTCCCACTCACTCGCTTAGAGCATGGTTCGTGGACTGTCCTCCGCGCGCGTTGTAACGTGACAAGTTCGTCGACCAACCCCGTCCCCCTTTCCGTTGGAGCGCGCCTTTGCACCCGGTAAGTGCAGTCAATTCTCCATCCGTGGATAGCGCACTCAGCGATTCGTATTCAGCTAGCTCGAATCAACTCAAATGAAGCGTTCTCTGAACTAACAGGGCGATGGATTGCTCGAAGCGTGGCGACGAGACGTGTGTCTATCACTCTTTGTCACTCCTATTCAGACACGTACTACAACACGACCTGAAACAATAGGTCTCTTGGGGGCATGATTTTCTGCCGCAGCCACTGTTGTAACATCCTGCTGGCGACTCGGTGCTCATGTACTAAGGCACGTATCTGTTGCGTACTCCTGTGTATAACCGCTACCTCCTTTCCGATTTCATAGAAACATAAAAAACCGTTGCAAACCCGGTAGTTTGCTCTCCACTGACGAAGCGCAGGAGTCTTGTTTGGTAGGTGACGGTTGTCGAATGCTCTTTTCCAGGTCGAGCTCGACAGTGTATGTCACATCGCGTGGAGTGGGTGAAGTGAGGAGGAATTTTGTACGCAGAACGGTGTCATGGTTGGTTGGATGTTGTTTGTCGTTTGTGTTTGTTCATGAGCCATGAGGTAGACAATTGTGGCTTGCGATTCACTGTGCCACGTTGTACCTTCGCCACCTGTTCCTTCCAATTTCGACTTTCGTAAACCTTCGCTGAACCCTTTTCAAGTTCAGTAATCTTGAGCCCTTGCCATTCTAGGCGCCGGCTTTAAGACGTACCACACCATCTCTTTGTCACGCTGCAAAGTGAGTCCCCCGTGCCAAAGCGCAGTCAAGGGCGAACACGCTCCCACCAACCCACCCGTCATTCTTGGTCAAGTTTTACCACCGCGGCAATCTCGAGGAAGGAATCTGGAGTCTTCTTGGGGTCCTGCCTTTTTTTCGCTTTTTGCACACTCGACAAAAAGCTCACAACCAACCACAACGATCAGAGCACCACCATCATCCTGACACCACCATCGCCACCAGCACCAGCTCCATCGGACCATCGCACCATCATCCTCTCCATCCACCACCATTATTTTCATTACGAGGTTGCTGCTATTATTTCCATGCGAGTTTTAGGGCCTGTTGGTCTCAGGTTTCTCCGTTGTGATCAACTGGCAGAGTCCGAACCGTGGGATCCGTGTTGGGTAACGAACCCTGGAGCGATTTCTTAGTACGTTCGTCGCATATCTCCGCTGATTCAGTCATGGAGTCCCGCGATGCCGATCATACCAGTCCACCGCTACCGCCGAAGCCGCCGGCATCTTCCACCTCCGCGACCGCATTCGTCGCGTCGAGTAGCAGTTTAACCGCGGAGCCGCGTCAAGGTCAGACTTTTGAGGCGCCTAAAGAATCGTCCAATAGGAGGAGTTTATCGGCAGAGCTTCGTTGGGGGGACAGGGCGTCGGACTTTCCAGAAGAGGTTACCGTGTTATCCGCACCAGCGGGAGCATCCGCTTCCGGATTGGCCAGGCGAGGCTCGTCCGCGAAGAATCTTCGCGAATCTTTTCTTATCGAGCCTGTCGTTACCGAGGTTCCGCGTGCGACCTTCGCTGGAGATCCCTGTGGTGTTCCTATAACGAGGGAAAGATACAGCGGTGGAGAGAGTGATCAATGGGGGGGGGAGCGACAACGAACAGATGACGGGATTGACAGCAGCGGCATTTCCATCCCCGCTCATTCGTTTCACGAAGCAGCCAATATCGATGTTAAGCGTTTGGAAGCCCGCAGTCACGATGCGGAAGCAAGCGGCTCTATCCTTAACAAGGATGATTATAGCGGAGCAATTTCTTCAGCACAGGACAGTCTTCGCGATGCCATCGATCTGATCGCGACAGGTGTCGAGGCGAGTGCCAGCGAAGGGGTGACAGAATCAAATCCTCTTTACAGCAGCTACAGTGAAATCGGAAGTGCGCTTGAAAATAGCGAGATAATAATTCAGGAGGGACGGCCCTCCGTTATAGCGGAGGAGCGGGGGAGAGCGTACCACGGGAGCGATCTCCACGAATCCGCCATGGTCGACCAAAGTGCTTATATTGAAGCAGGGTCTGAGGTTGGCGAAAACAGGAAAACAAAAAAAGGCGACGCGGTCGAGGAGCAATGGCCGACAGGGCCTATGGAATCCTGGGATCCTAAGAAAGTCCAACACCTCATCGCCCGCTCGCCTCCCCACCGACCCTTCCCCTCCTACCTCTCCTCCTCCTTCCCCTCCTCCCTCTCCTCCTCTCTCTCCTCCCACCTCGCCCTCCTCCTCTCCTCGCTCTCCCGCTACGCGCGCGCGCTGGACGCGTGGTGGGGAACAGTGGCCGAGGAGACGTTTAATCTCTCCGAGGAGTTTAAGTACGTCGGCTGGCCGGGCAACTATGGCAAGGCGGCGGGGGGAGCTGCAGGGGGTAGCGCGGTGGGCGCAACGGTAGCGTCTGCGGGGGGTGGGGGATCGGTGGGGGGAGCGGGGGAAGGCGCGGGGATGGGGGTGGGAGGGGGAGCGGGAGCGGGAGTGGAGGCGGGGGGAGCGGGTGTTGGGGGGGTGAATGTGTGGCGGCGGGTGAAGAAGTACCGACACTTTGTGGCCTTCATGGCTGGTGCGTCTGGTTCATGAATGCATGAATGCAGTATGTATGAATGCATGAATGCAGTATGTATGAATGCATGAATGCAGTATGTATGAATGCATGAATGCAGTATGTATGAATGCAGTATGTATGAATGCAGGGAGTGGCTTCAGCCATCTCTTCGTGAGTGAAGAAATACCAACACTTTGTGGCCTTCATGGCTGGTTATGAGTTGCACATGGTTTGTATGTAGGTCTGAATGGCGTCCGTCTGTGGTGAGTCTGTGCATGAATGCATGAATGCAGCATTCGTGCATGCATACAGTGGTGACAATAGTCAACCATCGCTTCACCCTTCCCTCTTGGTAAATGCATGCACCATAGACACGCGATCCCTCCTTTCCCCTATCCCCATCCGTCCCTCCTCCCATCCATCCTTCCTTTTATCTCTTCTCCCTTCCCTCCGTGCATGCAGTGGTGGCAGCAGTCAACGGGCTCTTCTCTCTGCTTCTCATCGACTCCCTCCTCTCTGGTGCCTGCATCCCTCTCTTCCACGACTGCCATGCCCACCCTCACAGCCATGGTGCTGCTGCTCTTGTAACCTATGACCTGTGAGTATCACGTATGACAGTGCAACGTATGTGTGATTGCAACCTATTTCATGTGATGTATTTGTGAGTGCAAGAAACGTGTTTCGTTTAAGTCCCTCATCCCCTCCCACCTCTCTCACCCCCCTCACCTCCTCCCACCTCTCCCATCGACCTCATCCCCTCTGCTTTTTCCGTTCATCCCAGGTCCAATATCAACCACACTCGCCACGCAGCATCCCTCCGCTCCCTCCACCAACCACACGCCACCGATTTCCACCACTCTGCGCACAGCAGCAGCCACAGACAAAGTCTCATGCAGCAGCAGCAAGACGAGCGTCAGTCTGAGGAGGGGTATCAGGGGAGGCAGGGAGGAGAAGAAGAAGAGGGCCAGGAGGATGGACCCGACACGGCCATGCAGCACGATCGGAATAAGGACGGGAATGATGGGAATGGTGGGAGTGATGGGAGTGATGGGAGCGATGATGAGAACAGTGGGAGTAAAGATGGAAGGCCCGGGGATGGCACCCACTCATCTGCTGGTCTCACGTCCTCAGCAGCCTCTGCTGCCTTCTTCCTCTCCAGACTAGCCCGATCGCCAGGTGTTCATGTCACCCCGTACCCCGACGTCCCAGGAGCATACATCCTGCAAACACCATCCACGCCCACACCCTTATCGTCCTCCTCCTCCTCGTCTTCCTCCATTGATCTTCAAGATGCTGATCCCACCTCCACCACCACCAGCGGCAGCAGCAGCACCTTTCCCCACCCCCCGCCGCGCTGCGCCCTCCTCCTGCGGGACGTGTGCTACGTGCACATGCAGGGCGCCAGTCGCCTGCACCGCAGCAGCGCGGGCGTGTGGTTCGACCGTGAGGCGCTCGAGAGCGCTCTAGCAGGGGACCTGGGTGGTCAGGCCATCCATGCTGCCTCTGACCTGTCTAAGATCAACCTGGGGCTCGTGCAGCAGTGTGCTGCTGGGGAAGGTGGCGGTGCAGGTGGGGGGAACTCGAGTACGAGTGGTACTGGTGGGAGTGGGACTGGTGGTGATGGGAGCAGCAGCAGCAGCAGTGAGGTTGCTGATGTTGATTCTATCGCTGAGGCTCTTTATGAGAAGATTGGGGGGTTTCTGAGTGCGGATGAAATGGCCTTCTATGCCGCTTCTAGTGCCTCCCAGGGAAAGCAAGTCTTCCGCTCGTCTGCTCTCTCTCCGCCGCCCGCCCTCCCCTTGGCCGTCGTCCTGCCTTCGGCCGGGCGGCAGAGTGAGTTCGCTGACCTGGCAGATGTGCTGCATGACGTGGCACTCCACCTGCCGACCATTTCCAAGCCTAGCTCCCGCCACCAACGTCCTTACCACGTGGCTGGTTCCATCAAAATAAAGGGCTTGCAAGTTAGTGGGTCGAGCTCTGTTAATTCTGCTTCCGCTGCTGCTGGTGGTACTGCTGGCGCTGCTGGTGCTGATGCTGCTGCTGCTGCTGCTGGTACCACCACTAGTGCTCCTGAAGATACAGAATCTTCAACAGGGCCCCATCTCTTCCTCCCCTCCGCCGCCCACCCTCCTAACCTCTGGGTGGGTGGCGCAACTCGACTGCTTCTCGGGCCTCAAGCCCTCGCCCTGCCGGGCAGGCGCGTCGGGCAGGTGAAATGTTTCCAGAACGCCGTTTTCATCCCGGGCAGGGAACAAAAAACGAGGAACGCCTGGGCTGTGGAGGCAATAAGGGAGAGAGCATGGGAGATGGTGGATGATGTAGAGACCTTGGTGTCTAAAAGGCTATGGGGGGGTAGGAAGCTTGGGGCGGCCAGGACCCTGCAGGCCCAGGCACAGATTGAACTGAACGGGGACCTGAAGAGATTAAAGACGTTCTTTAAGGAGATGAGGAAGCGGACAGGAAAGTTCCATCATGTGACTGTGCTGGCGAGTGATGGGCAAGGTGGAGGGATAAAGGAAGGGGAGAGAAAGACAGAGAGGGATGGGGAGAGGGAAGGGGATGGAGAGGGGGATGGAAACGGAGAGGAGGATGAAGAAGAGAGGGATGCGGGGATGGCGAATGCAGGGGAGGTGGCGGAGCTGGTGCGAGCCATGATGCCCAAGCTCACTGTGGATATTGTCACTCTCACCAATCGTTCCTTCATCGAGCAAGTTGCCATCATGAAGGTGAGCCTTCTCTCTCTATCTCTCTTTCGCATCCTCTCTATCTCTCTTTCGCTCTCCAACTCGCTCTCTCTCTGTGTCCTTCAATCGACTCATCACAATCCGATTTATCCCATCAAATTCTATGTCTCTCATTTTCAATCCCCCCTCCTCTCCCCCACTTCTTCAAAACACCCTCGTCGTCTCGTAGGCTCTCACTTTCCTTACCTCCTCCCTCTCCCTATCCTCCCTCACTCCCTGCAGCGCACGGCTCTCCTGATCGCCATGCACGGCCCATCCCTCGCCAACACCCTCTTCCTCCCGCCCAACGCCACGCTCCTCGAGCTCTTCCCCCCGCACCTCCACTCCCCCCAACACGCTTCCCTCGCCGCCGCCTCACGAGTTCACTACTACAGCTGGCACAACGCGCACCCTCTCAACACCACATACACCTCTGACTGCATGGCACGAGGGCAATATGCACTCCTGCCTGCGGCCCTGTGTGCGGGGAAACTGGAGTGCCTGGCGTGTGTGAGGGACCGGACGGTGACGGCGGTGCATCTGGGGGAGCTGAGGGGCGTCCTGAGGAAGATTCAGCAGCCGCTGCGGGCGTTTTTCCTGGCTGACAGTGTCAAGCACAGGCACAGACGGAGAGGAATTCTGTATGGATCTAGCAGTAGCTAGCCAATTTCCATGAAGGGGGCGCATGCACGTGCATGCGGCATACCCATACATGGAGAGGAAGGGGACAGGTGGGGAGGAGGATTCATATCAGGAGAAGACAAAGAAGGGGTGTCTCTCCTTCCCTGTTGGTGTGGCATGGCAAGTGTTCATTTCCATGGTAGTGCAGCTGGTGGTGTTCCCCTTATAAATAAACCCTGATACACGTTCATTACCTATTCACCTTAGTTGGACCATTGAATTACTTGCAACGACTAGCTCTTGCGTAGTTTGTCATGCCTATTGATTTTTCCCGCATGCAAAAGGTTGTACCTGTTTTTCCTCACAAAATTTCATCAAAGCTAGACAGACACCCACCCAGTAAATCTACAGACATGAATTTGCCAATGTACATGTCAGGTAGCAGCAATTAAGCGGCCGCATGCACTGCGTTGCGTAGTCCCAAGGCTCAGTCACACGGACTGTGACGGATGAAAATAGGAGGCGGCGCGATCTGACGGTTAAGACTGGACGATTGATGGAACTGTTACTGGAGCAAGCACAGTTGAACGTTGCGACACGGGGATTTGTTTTCTGTAGTGCTTGGGCTGAGTCTTTTCCTGTTCAGGCCATGGGGAGGGAGAGATGAGGGGGTGAGAAAAAGGGGGGTGAGGGGTGCGGTGGGGAGATGCAGGGAGAGCGGAGGGAAGATGAGGGGTGAGTGGGGGGGAGATGCGGGCAGGGGAAAAATGAGGGGCGAGTGAAGGGGGGAACGCAGCAGTGGGAGGTGGAGAAAAAAGGGAAAGAAAGGAAATGAGGGGTGAACGGGGAAGAGAGCGGGGGGGGGTGGGGGGGGGGGGGATGAGAGGAGAGCGGAGTGGAGATGAGCTGGCAGCGGGGTGGGGACAAGGGGAGATCGGGGAGAATTGAGCAAAGAGCAGAGGGGAGATGATATGATGAGTGGTAACGAGATGCGACAAAAGCGGGGAGAGAAAGGGGGGTGGGGTGGGAGGAAACGAGGAAAGAATGCGGGGCATTGAGCGAAGGGGAGATGAGGTGTGAGCGGTACGGATTTGCAATGAAATCGGGGAAAAGAGAGGGGAGGGGGAGGGGGGGGGGGCGGAGGGAGAGGAGGAGGGGGAAGGGAGGGGAGGATGGGAGAATAGAGTGAAGAACAGAGGAGACATGAGGGGTGAGCGGTAAGGATACGCAACGAAAGTGGGGAGAAGAGCGGGGAGGGGGAGCGGGAGGAGGGAGGGGGGGTGGGGGGAGGGAGGGGAAGATGGGGAAAATTGAGTGAAGAACAGAGGAGACATGAGGGGTGAGTGGTAAGGAGATGAGATCAAAGAGGGGAAAAGAGCGGGGAGGAAGGGGGGGGAGGGAGGGGCAAGATGGAGAGAATTGAACTAAGAACAGAGGAGACATGAGGGGTGAGCGGTAAGGAGATGGGGACGGAACGGACGAGCGGGGGAACGAGGGAAGAGCGGAAGAAATGAAAAATGCCCTCCCCACCCAACCACACACAACCGAAATCCCGCCACCCCCCCTCTTCTCTCCCCTCCCCCCTCCCCCGTTTCCCCCCCCTTCCCCCCCTCTCCCCCTCGCCCCGCAAACCTCCCTTACTGTTCTCCTTTCCGTTTCTTACGTCTTGCGGCGTATCCGTCCGGTTCAGTCCGGTTCAATGTGCCTTGTCTTGATCACCTAAGGACATCAAATAGGCACCGACGATACTGACGCGTCCGCATGTAACTGCTAACGGACCTGTGTCCGTAAATCAATACTGATTCTATGTCCGTCCGCCATTAAATCCGTCCGCGAACGAAAGTTCCTACTCAGGCCGCAATCCATAATCTGAACATAAATCATACTC
The DNA here is from genome assembly GCA_947471745.1 of Closterium sp. Naga37s-1. Lineage (NCBI taxonomy): Eukaryota > Viridiplantae > Streptophyta > Zygnematophyceae > Desmidiales > Closteriaceae > Closterium > Closterium sp. Naga37s-1. The sequence goes on along the minus strand of CANJKZ010000024.1, from coordinate 141,124 downwards.
TGGCTACAGTACGAACATCTGACGCACGAAAGTGGCGATACCCACTTGAAGCTACGCGGAGCGGCGAATATTTTTTATACGGCTAATAAACGCGACTGACACTATCTACGGCGACAAGCCCTACTTTACGCTTAGATCTGAGAAGCCACGCGGGATGGAAACTAGAGAAGCGATGGTAAAGGTCAGATCTAACAGCGATTGGAAACCTAGAAACTAGAAACGACGATAGAGGGAGGTGCATCACGGAACTCAAAGTAAGGACGTGAGGAGGTTGAAACAGTAAAGCACGGTGGTGGTTGGGTGACGGACAGTGACAGGTGACCAAACCAACCTCATTTCCTATTGGCTCACAGACTTCTATCCCAACCACACCTCGTTATTTCAGCTGCCCGAACCTTGTTCACAAGCAGCGAAGTGGATGATATATTGAGAGTTTTGCTCAAATCCGCGGAGTCGAGGTTCGTTTTATTATCGCCACGTGGCATGCCTTCGATCGCGTGAACCGCGATCTGTTTTTTGTTATCACAAACTTCAAGAGAAATTTAGTTAAGTTCTGTACTGCGCTGCCCACGGGCAAAAATAAAACCCATTCGGGCCTGGCATGCGTTAGGGATGCATCAACCCTAAATACCTTGCCTCTAGGTGTTTAGGGTTGATGCATCCCTAACGCATGCCTTACCTATAGGGGTTTTATTTTTGCCCGCGGGCAGCGCAGTACAGAACTTAACTAAAATTCTCTTGAAGTTTGTGATAACAATAAAACGGATTGCGGTTCACGCGATCATAGGCTCGCCACGTGGCGATAATAAATCAAACCGCGCTTTCGCGGAATTGAGCAAAATTCTCTGATATATTGCACTGCCTGCGTCAGCAGGCAGTGCAATGAGTCAGCGGGCAAGAAAAACAATAAAACCCACTCGGAAGGCATGCCATCCGAGGGAGCCTCAACCCTAAAATTTTAGGGTTGAGGCTCCCGAATGGCATGCAGTCCGAATGGGTTTTAGTTTTTCTGCCCGCGGGCAGAATGCTGACTCACTCGGTAGCGTCGTCTAGCGAAACGGTAGCGCTACCGAGCGCTACCGACGCTACCGAGTGATATATATTGAGTTGTGAGCAGCTAATCTTACTGACAGCTCAGCAGAAAAAAGTTTATCGACCAGCTCCTTTTTACATCCTCCCCGCACCTCACGCAAAATTAACCAAGAACTGCCACGTCAGATTTCTCTTAGAAACGTTCGTTCCTGCCCTTCCCTAAAGCAAAACCTAAGTAGAGTACACACGATGACTCGTTATCAGAAGCACAAAGCAAACCAAACAAACCCTCTATCTTATGGATAGTTCCGATTGTTTAGGTTAGAGTTTGGATGTGTTGTGCACTGTACACATTTCAGTCGCCACAGCTTACCGCGGATACAACCCTCCAGAACTATCCATTCAATTCAAACTCTGGCACTTCTCCCCGCCTGCACTCTGGCAATTCTCCCCGCCTGCACTCTGGCACAGACGGAGCGGCCGTGTCGCACCTCGCTGCAGCCAGCAACATATCGCATTTGAAACTGAGGCGTGCTCTGCCGCGCGTGGCAGCCATGGTGGTTTAGAATATATTACTGCTAATAAAAAAAGTTCGTGAACAGAAATTGAGATTTATAGAATACAAGTCATCTACAACTTCATAAGCAAGCATCACTATGTGCTCAACTACTCCATCCGCAGAACCGCTGCGCTAGTCTTCAGCAACTCCATATGCAGAACCGCAGCGCCAAGTCTTGAACCGCTCCATCTTCAGAACCCCGCCGCCGCTTGAACTGTTGGCATGTCTTGTCACTTACCGTTGACCCCTCTTGGCCGCTAGAGGCAAATGCCTCTAGCGTTACACCCAAACACCGCGATGAGGTGGAGGTCATTCGTTTGGGACACCTGCTTGGGAGGGGAGGGACGATAATTTCGGAAAGGAGGGACGATTAATTTGAGATGAGAGCAGAACGACGCCTCAGGAAGAACGGCCGTTGAGGAGAGGGAAGAGGAGGAGAAGGTAAACGCAACCCACCCACCCACTAGCTCCCTTAATCTAACGCTCCTAATCGTCCTAGCTGATTCCTCCCGAGTGCCTGACAAAGGGAGGGGGAACGGAGGAGTGGGGATGGGGAAGGAGTCAAACTCCAGCGCAGCTCCGCTGCTCCTTTGCTCCGATGTCCGCCGATCCTCCGAGCCGTCGCTCTGCGCCACCGTCGTTCCGCCGTCGCTCTGCGCCACCGTCGTTCCGCCGTCGCTCTGCGCCACCGTCGTTCCGCCGTCGCTCCGCGCCACCATCGTTCCGCCGTCGCTCTGCGCCACCGCCGCGCCGCCGTCGTTCCTCTGCTCTTCTTGGATCCTGCTACATGGGCAAACAGAGAATGTTAGAATGAAGCAATGAAAAAACAATCATAACTGAAACGACAACTTGCCATGATAAGAGCATCACAAACAACCCTCGTTTTGTTTCGAAGGAGTTTGGGGGTCGAAATTTGTGTTTCAGGGTGGTTCTATGCGACTCGTGCCAGATTGGTCGAAATTGGGCGGAGTCAACCAAAGCGCGTCAATTTTTGCTCGAATTCTGTCTTGACGCTTCATTTCGGAAATGGGCGCGCTTTTCCTGTTCAAATTTTGGACACCAATTGGACCAATATCACACCACACGTTACAAGTCCCGATTTGGACCTGAATTGGTCAGTTTTAAGTCCTATCTGACTACACTTGCCACTTCTATTTCACAAAAATATTTCAAACGTACGAATCTTGTCGCCATGAACCTAATAAATCACATGGATTTTACCGGTACCGTCTTCAATTAGGAAGCTCTAATCACTATGTATATGTTCCATGTTTTACGTCTTGATAATTATGTTTCCAATAATTCAAACACTGGTTTCATCATTCGGCATGCAATATAGGCCGACGTCGAAAAAAACCGAACAATTTAGATATACGGCGATGAAATTCCCGTCCTTATAATATCGCAATAAATCATTACATCTCTTAATCTATCATAACTGCTATCTGCAACATTTCATCTAGCTGATTAATATGTCTGTATAGGTAGCGATGCTATGTCAGTTCTTTAGCGTAACACATATGGTGGTTGAACCATAGTATATACTTTCAAGAAAAAAATTGGTCCTTAGATAACTTGATTATGAAATTAGATAGAGCTGATTAATAAACTTGTAGTAGTGAAAGTGAGTTATATTTTGGGGCTGCCAGCAATGGGCTTTTTGTTGAGGAAAAATCATATGTTTGTGACCATTTGTGATACTTGTCGGCACTCGAATTTGTATTTGAAATTGGTACTTGGTCGAAATAGTGAATACAATGGAAGTTACGTTGTCGTGCATTTGTTGTACACATTATTTGAAAACGAGGGACCACCGCATTGGTCAATCCAGCACATTCCTGTTCTCTTGGTGTACATCATGCGAACACGTCATCGTATGAGTGTTCTGTGATTGGTGTACATCTGCTCTACCCACCCAGTTGGCGATAAGGTTTGTCGGGATTGGTTAAATATCGCCGTCGCTCGGTGGGCAACATGTCGGCTGTGTACCTTGCGCTGATGCGCTGGATTTGGCAACTCCAGCGCTGCTGCGCAGTTGCAGTCACTGCCAACTTGGCAATTTCAGAGCCAACTGCGCAAGTGCTGCTATCGCCAACTGCGCAATTGCTGAGTCAACCGCGCAATTGCAGAGCCAACTGCGCAATTGCTGCAACCGCCAACTGCGCAATAGCGCTCGAACAGTCATAAGCGCGCCATGCGCACCTGCGCAGCAGCTTCCCCTCCCCACCCACCCCAATCGAATTGTGCGACCTCCCGCAGAAGCACAACGTCCTCTCTCTTCATATCGTTCCTCGGTTCTTTCTGTTTGTTTTTGTTCCTCGTTCTTTGTTTCTTGTTCTTTGTTCCTCGTCTCTTGCCTCTGCAGTTTTCCGTCCTTACCTTCTCCTACCACCAGTCCGTGTTTCTCACGCGCTTTGCCTCCCTCTCCGGTCGCGACGCGGAACCTGTATCCTAGAGTTACATTTATTTGGAGTTCTTCTTTCTTTTCCTTTCGTTGCTGTTGTTTTTTTCCCCTTGAAGCTAACACTTCTAACCAGATCTTGTTCATCAGGCCTATGCTAGCGCAATTCCCCCCCGTAACAGCACACAACCCACTCAAGGCCGCGATGATAGTATTATTAAAAGGCGGCCTCTTTGTTTGTAGTTTGCCGGTTTTGTTTCTTATGTTACTGTCGGCTTATTCCCAGGCCATTAACTCTGCTAACCAGATATTGTTCATTTTTGTCATTTTTGCAGGTTAACCACTCTTCTGGCACCGCTTTGGTGCAACGTTTGTGTTGCATTTCTTGCGCGTTCCTTTGTATTTGTTCTCGTTGGGCTTCTTGGTATACTGGCAGTGTGTATGGTAGGTCAATCTGTTCTTTCATTTCCCCGTTATTTTTTTTTGTATATCTAACAACTTGTGAATTGCTTGTGTGCTGCATCTTAGGTTCTTGCGAGAGCTAGATGAACTAGCAGTATGCCTTCGTTAAGGGTGGGAGATGCAACAGGAGCAGCTGTATCAATTCAGTTACACCACCAGCATCAGTGTTACACCAAAGTAGTGGTTGTTAAGCTAGTGATTGTCGTTGTCTCAATAGTTTGTGTAGGCTTGTGTGTAACACATGTATATCAATAAAAGTATCATTTCATTTTACAATTGCGTAAAAATCAAGGTGGTGAAACTGACTGAAACATGCAGGACGTATTGCAGAATTTATGGACGATATTTGTCTGATTTTAGACTAAACTAGGATCAATTTTGGACCTAGAATGCTCTTTTTTTGTTCTGGCAGACTTGGGCCAAATTTTGGACAAAAACTGTGTGTCCAACTACACCAAAATTGGTCCTTGTTACGTGGTCAAAAAAAGGTCCAAAAAGGGTCATATTTAGGTTGACAACGCCAATTTTGGTCCAAAATTAGACCAGACCTAGGCACGTTACTTTGTGATGAGTTGCTGCCGTTCGCGCTCCCGCTCCCGCTAATGCTCCTGCTACAAGGGTAAACAGAAACTGTTAGTGAATTTGAAGAAACTATTCAGGAAAGTTGGAAAGAACACCTTACCAGGGAGGGTGGTTGAAGAAGTGCCGCCAACCGCCGTGCGAAGGGCCGCGCGACGAGAGAAGGGTCGCCAACCGCCGAGCGACGAGAGAAGCGTCCGAGCGAAGCGCCGTGCCAAACATGCCGCTACACTAGCTGCAGGTAACAAGGAGCACGGTCAGAACCATAAGATAACAAAGCAAAACAGAAAACAACAATAAACGAGAAAAAACGACGACGAAAAAGAGAGGTGGCGCCATGCGACGAGACGCGTCGCCGAGAGCCGCACGAAGCGCCGCGCGACGAGAGAAGCGTCGCCAACCGCCGAGCGACGATAGAAGCGTCGCCAACCGCCAGAGCGACGAGAGAAGCGTCGCCAACCGCCGAGCGACGGGAGAAGCGTCGCCAACCACCGAGCGAAGCGCCGTGCCAATCGCCGTGCGGCGGGAGAGGCGTCGCCAAGAGCCGCAACAATGGCCGCTCCACGGAAGAAGAAACGCCGCCAGTCGCCGTGCGAAGCTCCAAAACGGGCCCTTCACTAACTGCATGAAGCAACGAGCACGGTCAGATCCAAAATATAAGAAAACGAAACAGAAAACAACAATAAACGAGAAAAAACGACGACGAAAAAGAGAAGTGCCGCCATTCGACGAGACGCGTCGCCGAGAGCCGCACGAAGCGCCGCGCGACGAGAGAAGCGTCGCCAACCGCCGAGCCGCGAAAGAAGCGTCGCCAACCGCCGAGCGACGGGAGAAGCGTCGCCAACCGCCGAGCGAAGCGCCGTGCCAATCGCCGTGCGGTAAGAGAGGCGTCGCCACAGCCGCGCCAATGGCCGCTTCACGGAAGAAGAAACGCCGCCAGTCGCCGTGCGAAGCTCCAAAACGGGCCCTTCACTAACTGCATGAAGCAACGAGCACGGTCAGATCCGAAAGGTAACAAAGCGAAACAGAAAACAACAATAAACGAGAAAAAACGACGACGAAAATGAGAAGTGCCGCCATGCGACGAGACGCGTCGCCGAGAGCCGCACGAAGCGCCGCGCGACGAGAGAAGCGTCGCCAACCGCCATGCGACGCCGCACCACGGAAGCGCCGTCAATCGCGGAAGCGCCGGAAGCGCCGTCAATCGCCGAGTGAAGCTCCACCAACGGGCCGCCTCGCTGTATCAACTTACAAGGTTAGCTACAACTTAGATATAAAGATCAACAAAGCGAGGAACATAAAAGCGACGAAGAACAATAAAGCGACGAAGAACATTAAGAGCGGGTGCCTTACCAAGCTGAAACCGAAGCTCCTCTAGCGACGGTCAAACCATCAAGCTGCCGTCGGCGCAGCCGTGTGAAGCGTCAAGGTCGCCTCGCCGTCGGAACGCGTGAGCGAGAAGAAGCGAGCACTGAACTTACCCGAGATGAGCGGCGAGATGAGCTGGAGCGAGGTGACGACGTTAAAGCGAGAAGGAAAGAGGTAAACTGAACTTACCTCCACGAGAGTTTTGATTGAATATTACACGGGTTGACTGAAGACCACACGGGTTGAAGACCACACGGGTTGAAGACCACACGATTGACAGGAAGAAGGCCCACACGGTTGACGGGAAGAAGGCCCACACAGTTGACGGGAAGAAGGCCCACACGGTTGACGGGAAGAAGGCCCACACGGTTGACGGGAAGAAGGCCCACACGGTTGACGGGAAGAAGGCCCACACGGTTGACGGGAAAAAGGCCCACACGGTTGACGGGAAGAAGGCCCACACGGTTGACGGGAAGAAGGCCCACACGGTTGACGGGAAGAAGGCCCACATGGTTGACGGGAAGAAGGCCACCCGGGAAGAAGGCCACACGGGAAGAAGGCCACACGGGATGAAGAAGGCCCACAAGGATGAAGAAGGCCCACAAGCATGAAGAAGGCCACACGGGAAGAAGGCCACCCGGGAAGAAGGCCACCCGGGAAGAAGGCCACACGGGATGAAGAAGGCCCACAAGGATGAAGAAGGCCCACAAGGATGAAGAAGGCCACAAGGGAAGAAGGCCACCCGGGAAGAAGGCCACCCGGGAAGAAGGCCACCCGGGAAGAAGGCCACCCGGGAAGAAGGCCACTCGGGGGAGTCTTGTGAAGACCACACGGGAGAATCTTGTGAAGACCACACGGGGGAATCTTTGTGAAGACCACACGGGGGAGCCTTGTGAAGACCACACGGGGGGAGTCTTGTGAAGACCACACGGAGGGGCATCCCAAATTTGTTCGGCGAAAATACTAAGTAAACACAATGTCGACACACTGAAACTATGTAGTGCGCACATTGTACTGACGGACTATGTAAGTATAGGTTCTGCGACTTACAAGCTACTCTACACCTGGCAATAAGGTACGTACTATGTGGATACTCAAATTTTGAGTAGAATGTACATTGTGCATATTTCTCATATAGAAAGACCGTACTCATACCATCCTGATACAGTCTGTACGGAGTTCACGCAATGACTCTACTGCTTGAGGAACCTGAAGTCAGTACATTGTACAAACTATGCCCTTATTATGTGAGTACTATGTCCTTATAACGTGACTACGTTATAGGTTTTTCAAGCGCATTGTTGCGATATTTTCTTTTCGTTTCAGGTTCCCGCTTTTCATCATATGGTGAGACATGTCACTGAATCGCATATATTAAACAATATTTACACGATTACACATTTACAGAAACGACGAGGACAGTCTCCACAATAACCATAACACCTATGTGTCTTCACACTAAAGGACTCTCGTACGTGAGTGAACTTGGAAGTGACGAGGTCTCAATCCATCCCTGCAAAAACGGGAAACAAATTTCTACATTAAATAACGTCGCTGGAAAAAGGCTGAAAGTGAAGATAAGTAAATAGGGTATGCTACCTGGACAATCAGGTCGCCGTCAAATCCACGTCGCGTTGCGTATGCGATTTATAGCCACGACAAGAAACCACGTCTACTTAGACAGTGTAGTCGCCTGCAAAACCAGGGGGCGCTAGTGTTGAAAACGGCTCAGATACAGCAAGAAAAGTTGTAGTCATGCTTAAAAACTGTAAGGTTCTGAATGAAGAAACCCGCCAAGAGCGAAGTAGCCGGTTAACCAGGATACATGACAGCAACTAAGGCTGAAAGGATAGGCATAAGGGAAAGACAAGAACTTGAAGCATAATGGAGCTAGGAAAAGGGACTAGGGGCTGAAAAAACGGTCGTAGTGGAAAACTAACTGGGATGGAAGCAAACCAAGAGACCTAGGAATGAGAGTTGGGTTGGTGCTTGCGTTGGCATATATGGCGTGACTGCTTGCCCGAGATCAGATTGTGATGGAACATCGACCAATCAAAACAAGGCTGCATTATCTGTGCTGCCAAGTCAGTTCATCTTTCGATCCTAACCACCGGTACCTGATCAATCGACGGCTGTTGCATCACGAAGGACCAGGAGTCATAGACGACTGAGATTCCAACTAGACACACCTCACTTGTGATCTTAACCATACAACACCTTTAATATCGACGGCTGAGTATCCAAACTACAATCTGCTGATCGACGGTCGTCATTCCAACTTGGAACAAATATCTCAGGCTCAATCGTCACCGTTCCCAATTGTTAACATCAACGGTCCAGATTCCAACCTGGACAAATTTGGCCATTGACCTGATTGTAATCTTGTCTGTTCATGAGTACTCGCATCGACGGACATCCTTTCTTTAGCTACCACACTCAGACAGTCCGGGTAAACTCGTGAAAAAACCCAACAGCAAATTTTAGTAGATACGAAGTCAGGACACTGTAGCGAGTCGTTTGCCATGGCAAGGTATCTACCGTATCAGCAGCTACAAAGTCGACACCAAGAGAAATATGGTACAGACTGAGATTTTACTTTTGACAAAGTACAATGTGTTGAGTTTATTCGGGGGTATTTGCTGTGTGCGAGGTGGCTATAAAACTACCCTTGTACAACTCATCAACAATGCATCGACTTCGACATTACTTTGTTCCTGGCACCAAGGTGGGTACTTCAACTCCAAATACGACTTCTCTCCCAGAACGATTTTTGGGATGGGGGGAGTCTTGAGTGCAGATCAATCTGCAGTGGCGTTTTTAACGGGAGTTCTCGCGGTGAAAGACTACGCCGCGAGAACCTCGGCGTCGTACAAGGATCAGCTCGAGGCAGCGCAGCTTTGCGACTCTCTAAGCTACCCAACCCATCCCACCCAGCTGCAGCATGCCAAGTGCTTCCTCTTGTACGACCCGGGTGGCTTCATTAATCACAAACTGCTCCTTGGAGCTTGTAGCCTAAAGTCCGTATATGGTAGGAGAAGTTCTTGTGAAGATCCTTCAAGTGGAATCGCGAAGGATAAATCCGAAAATGGACTCCACTGATGGTACTTGACTGTGTTTTGGTTGGGAGGTATGGGATGCTCGCTGTGAGCGAACAGGCTGCAGGAGAAGACAGAGATGCTGTTTCAGGTGCTCAAGAATCAAGTCAGGCAGGAGATGCAGCAATGAACTCGATTCGAGCATGGTCTTGGGCGCAGGCCGCCCCGCGCGACAGAAGCGCGCCTTCAGTTCGAAAAGTTATGTGCTGCTGGGTGCAGTGGGGTGCGACACGGCAGCTCTTTCAGTGGAGGATTGATTGAACAAGTCGAGAGCAGAAAGCTTGCGGAAGGAAACAGAGAAGGAAATGAGTCAGAGGGGTTGTGTTTGGCGCAGGCCGCCGCGCGTGGCAGAACGCGCGTCCTGTTCGAATATGATGCGTTGCTGCTGGTTGCAGCGGGGTGCGATACGGCAGGTTATACTGGGCCAGAGTGTGGGAAGTGTTGGCATTGGCTGGTTGGATTAACTCGATGGTGGTGGAGATATCTAGTTACTATCAACGGTGGAGATTTTCGAGATTGAGATGGTACAGTTCATGATGACTGTACTGTGGGCCCACATAGATACTGTAATGTCATTGAGGCGGCTGAAATTGGTTCTGCTCTGCACACGCGCAAACTCGATTGCAGCACAATCTGAACAGTGTCAAGTTCACATGTACAGTTCACTGCTCTGCACATGTAGAGTTTTCTGCTCAGTCATTACATGTTGAGTTTGAATTCGTTGTGTTGCTGCAATCGAAACGTCTCAAGGCGCGTATCATCAGCGCACAGGTTTGTGCACAAGTTCGTGGCTGGGACAGCTAGGAACTTTCTAGGAGGAGGCTGACGTGACGCGCAAATAGTTGAGTTTTGCGTGAGGTGCGGGGATGGTGTAGTTTTGGGGCGAAATTTTTCTTTGGCTGGAGTTTTGCGAAGTTGGCTGCTGTAGCAACCCGCTTGGCTGCCTGTGTGAACCAGGTTCGGGCAGCTGAAATAGCGAGGTGTGGTTGGGATAAAAAGGCACGTGAGCACAACCACCCACCGTCCCAGCAGCTCTCGCTCGGACCTACCTGCAGTTCTGTGAAACACCTTTCCGTTCAGTTCAGTTTTTACTTTTCCAGCATTTCAGTTCAGTCTGCTAGATCTAAGCGCTTCTTGGTTTACAACTCGCATGGCTTCCCAGATCGCGCAAGTTAAGACTTAGAACCGTAGATAGAGTCAGTTGCCCCTTCTAGCCGTAGTCTGTTAGTAGGCGTCACGTAGTGAAGTACGAATTGTCATTTGCGTGCTTCAGATGTTCGTACAGTAGCCAGTAGTACGACTTTTTTTGGTGGATGCATAGCGGCCCGAGTTGTAATGTTCATTCGCGGTTGGATTATAGCGTCGATTTGCGGGAACATTAAGACCATTGGCGCACACATTATTAGTATCGACTTGCAACTTGTTAATTCCATAAAATATGTACTTACCATGCGGACTGCATTGATAGTTTCGGTTCGTAGGCGCGTGAATAGCGTCGGTATTGCCGCCTATTCGATATCCGTAGGCGATTAAGCGAAGGCATATTTCTTTGGATCGCTCACACGCAAGGCAGTAAAGAAAGGGAAAGGAGAAAGGTAAGCGGCGTTGGTGGGATGCAGGGGAGGGTGGGGAAGGACATTTTTCATCTCTCCCCGCTCTCCCCTCGTCCCTCCCTCCCCCCGCTCCCCTTCGCTCTTCCCTCAACACCCCCCTTCATCCCCCCCCGCTCTTCCCTCATCTTCCCCCACCCTCCGCTCGTCTCCCCCTCGCTCCCCTCTTCTCGTCTCCCACTCATCCTCCTTTGTCCCCAGCCCGTCATCTCCACACCCCTGGTCACCACTCATTTTCCCATCCCTCATTCCCCTCCCCTTCCCCTCCCTCCCCCCTCCAGCAACTTACCTCTCATCACAAATACCCCTTTTCTGTTCGGCTGCCTTACATCTCCCCTCTCAGCTTCACATCCCCCTCCCTTGTCATTTCCAGGCGTGGTCACCCCTCATATTCTCATCCCTAATCCCTCCCCCTCCAGCAACTTACCTCTCATCACACTTACCCCCACACCTACCCCATACTGTTCCGCTGCCTTACATCTCCCTCTCAGCCTCACACCCTCCTGACTTCCTCCCTTTGCCGCTGCCTGTATGTTCCCTCAACCTCCCTCTACCTTCAGTACCTACCCAGGCTCCTCCTGGCCTACCCAACTGACACTGACCCTGGCCTTTGTGAATTGCCTTCTGTGAATACCCTTTGTGACTTGCCTTTGCAGCACAGGAGGCGATTCTTCTCGTTTGCCTTGTTGGTGGTATTGATTGCTTTGGTAGTCAAGCCAATACGGTAGATCCCTGCCAGTAGATCTCTTCCTGTATTGCTTTCTCTAATTTGTACCCTACCGATTTTCATACAATGGCCGCTTGCACTATGCCTTTCTTCTCCTTGCTGTTTCTACCGTTTTTATGGTGTTGCACTTGTGACAAACAATTCAAATACCGGTACACCGTATGAAGCCACTGCCAACTGGTGTCTTTGGGTGTGTTCCTATGCCTCTTATCAGTGGTGGCCCTTGTCAGACTTTTGCCAATTGAATGCGAAAGCGGTGCGACGCAAGTCTGGCAAGAGGTCCCCCCGATGAGAGGCCGTAGGAAGGAACACGCCTTTTGTTGTTGCAAAAGGCTGAAAATCTTGACTAGGGTAACTCTTCAAAATGGGATCACATGCGGCGGCACAGAAGGCCAGTAAAGTACCGTAGTACGGTACGAAAATACCGGAATACGGGAATGGGTGTGCGGTATGTTTTGACACCTCGACTCAGCCGCCGAAACAGGGACTCTTTCTGACGCCATCAACGGCAGGGCATTCCAAAAGAGGCGGGAGGAGGAAAGCAAATTGATGCCACTGTGCCAGAGAGGAGGAAGGCAGAATGCGACGGGTGTGGTAATGAGTGGAGGAGAGAGGCAGAAGACGCTATTGATCCGCAGCCGCCAGTCCTGCACAAGAACTTCATGCATGTCATCATCTGATAGCTACATGTTAGTCGCCACACACGGCTCAGCTGGTTTTTGCTCGTGAGCAAGCTTGGTGGCATTTGGGTTCAGCAGAGCTTGCAACGAGGCCCCCAGGAGATTGCTGCTAGCGATAAAGGGATGGGGAGCACATGGAGGGAAAGCAGGTAATAATGTGAGGAGAGGAACAAGCGGCGAAAAGCTAAGGTAGAGGAAGGACGAGGTGGGGCAACTAAAGAGTACTACTTGGAAGGACGATGGGCGAATGTTTTTCAGAAGCAACAAGGTAAGTCGCATTCAAAATCTGGATTGGCAAGGTGTGCAGAGGCTTACTTAACACGAAGCCAGGGGGCAGGCGGTGCGATTCCCCTTGCAGGCATGTCCAGGCTCAGAGCAGCAGGAGCAGTGGCGGGCGCGGGAGGTGAGGAGGCATGGAGGGTCGTGGCGGGAGTGAGGGGGAGGGTGAGGTGGCGGATGAAGTGAGTGAAGCACGCCTGCAGGGCGTCGCTGCTCTGCTGCTCCGCTGGTGCAGGCAGGGAGGAGGCAGGGGAGGAGGCACGGGGAAAGGGAGATTGGGGGGAGGTGCTCAGCAGGAGAAGGGAGGGAAGATGCACAAGGATGGATACATGAGCGCGAGGAACATGAGAGGTGGTGCTTGATGCCGCAACAGATGACTGACTTCAAAACGCCTGAGATTGTAGAGGTCACAGGGATATGAGTCTGATGGTGTGGGGGGTGCAAGAAGTGGGTGGTTACCAGAGGGGCTGAGGGAGAAGCAGAGGCCGGCAGTGGAGTCGTGTGGGGGCGAGGGCGCGCAGGTGCGGTGCATGTGGACAGCGTGGTTGTGGGTGAGCAGCGATGCCCTGTCGGGGGAAGAAGTGGGGGATGGATGGTGGGGGCAAGGTATGCGAGACAAGGAATGTGATTTGAGTGAGTGAGGGGCAGTGGAGGCATGTGGACAGCGTGGTTGTGGGTGAGGAGCGATGCCCTGTGGGGGAAGAGGCAGAACGGACGGACGGTGGCGGCAAAGACATGCGAGTCAGTCAATGGCGCATGATATGTGGCATGTGATGTGGCAGAAAATGTTGCATGCAACATGGCATGCAATGCGGCATGGCGAGGGGAGGCACCACATGGCGGGGTGAGAGGGATGGGACCAGGAGGAATGGGGCGAGGAGAGGGGGTTAGGTGGGGTTACCGGGAGGAGTGGGGGAAGATGATGTGCAGGCGGGCGAGGAGGCTGGGCAGTGACGGGCCTGCAGTGAGGGGCGGCAGGCACGGGGGAGAGGCAAGTGCGGGGAGAGGGCGAGAGGGAGGTTGATGGGCAAGAAAGCGCAGCGAAGGGACAAGAGGGGAAGCATGGTGTGGAGGGAGGGTGAGGTGAATGGGTAGTCATGCGACTGCAGGCTTGTGAGAGCGCACTGATAACATCACATCACCCCCTCACCTCCCGTCCCCGCGAGCACAAAATGGGCGGCGTTGCTTGTCACCATGTGCGCCATGTTGCTGCCCAGATTCGGGAACGTGTCTCCCTCAACCTCAAAGCACGTCCACACCGGGCATGACAGCAGCGCACACCACCACCACCTCCACCTCCTGCTCTTCCCCTCCTCTCCCCTCCAGCCTCTCTGTCACACCATCCCCTCTCGAGAAAACAGCTGCTTTTGCCAACAGCAACTCGTTTCCTTGCACAATTCCATTACTTGGCCACATACGCTCCTGAATGGAGTCCGCAAGGCCCTCCAGCTTGTACTGAGGCGCCTCTAAACGCGTCTGCAAGCGCTCTGCAAGCCCGCGCAACCTCCTGGAAGCTGCCTCCAGGCGCTGGGTAACCGCGCCCTCTGCTTGTGCCACGTGGCCCTCTGTGATTGCTCGGATAGACTCAGCAAACGAGTTAGAGGGTTCTGTGAAAGGCGGTGCAGGGAGAGCAGAGGAGGCGGCCACATCGGAGGCCGCGGAGCCAAACTGGCCGCTGTTCAGCCCCCCAACCTCCTCTCCCCCCCACCCGCCACTTGGCCAGTGCTGCGCGCCATTCTCCTTCCCAGCCTCCCCCGTCTCCCCCGTCTCCCCCGTCTCCCCCATCTCCCCCGTCTCCCCCGTGTCTTCCTCGCCGTGCTGCCTCCCCTCGTGTGGCAGGAAAGCGGCCATCTCGCGGATGATGTGCTCCGAGTCTTCAATCAGCTCCAGCAACACCACGCCCTCTATCACCTCGTCTGCTGCCGCCGCCATCACCACCTCCTCCCACTCCAACGCCTCTCCCTCACCCTCACCATCACCATCGACGTCACCGTCAGCATCATTCCTACCATAGCTCCCGGTCCCGATGCCATGCGCATCGCTATGGCCTCCCCCTGTGTGTGTCTCCCCCATTATCTCCCCCTCGCCGCCCCATGGACCACGCTGCATGCTGCCACCAACCACGCACCCAAAGAAGGGAATATTCTCCCCTCCCGTACTCCCTTCTCCTCCTCGTCCCAGCGATTCCAGCACAGCACCTGTTGTGGATGCACCTGCCTCAGATGCACCTCCCTCAGATGCACCTCCCCCAGAAACAAACGCGGTCACCACGGATGGCGAGCCGCCCAGCCTCGCAGCAAGCTCTTTCACTGCCGCTGCCGCCGCTGCTGCTGCTGCATCTTTTTCTCTTGATCCTGCTTCTGCTGATACTGATACTGTCGGTCCACCAATGGAAACACGACACGTGGCAGTCACATATGTGGCCGTGCCAAGAGCAGTCGAGACGCTGCTCTCTTCCACTGCTACAACCGGCACGGCATCTGTAGCGGCTCCATGTGGCGTGGTGGTGTCTGTAGCAGCACCACATGCCGCACTGTCACCCACTCTTTCACGTCCGTATGACGTGTCACTTGCTAATTGGCTCATACCGCTTGAAGCGTCACCATCTCTGCAATCTCTAGGATCCGTCCGACTCGATCCAAACGCAAGACCGCTCAAATAACCGCTACTACAGTCCATATCGCGATGCCGCATTCCCGTGCTGCCATCATTATCATCAGATCTGCTTTTATTCCCTCTCGAGTTCCCATGGACGTCAGCGTGCCGCGTGACCGTCGTAACTTCCTCTCCCGCCCTGTCTCCGGCGCCTGTGACGGTCAGCCGTCTGTTCAGCCGGTCAAGGTGCTCAGAGCCGGCAAAAGTAGGAGTGGAAGGTGATTCTGCTGGCGCGTGCGGGGAGCCGTCGGATTGAGTTCGCGTCGAGGGCGCAATTCCAGAGTCTGCCTCTGAGGAGGCGAAGGAGGATAGGAAGCGCGCGCTATTGCGCGGATAGCCCCGCGGATAGCCGCGCGGATCTCTCCCCAAGAACAAGCGGTCGACTTCCGCGCGCTCAGCGGGTGCGGAGTGACTGAGACCGCATTCTGGCCGTCCGATCTGACGGCCACCCGTGAGCAACCGCGACGGCAGGAAAGCATTGCCGGACTCGCCGAGCCTAGCTCCGGACCTAACCGCGCGGATGAGTGCGACGTGCCTCGCCATCGATGCAGATTCGGTAAGTGATTGCCCCACGGCAATCACAGACAGAGACCATGAATGGAAGGAAACGTATATCCGGTATTAACAGCCCCGGGCTTCCGCTATTGCTTTAGATAAACAATCAAATTAGTGACATTAAGGTGTGAATCAGAAACATACAAGCCACATCAGCTAGTCAGAGATCCACCCTATCACGTCCACAGGTACGGTATACCTAGCATTAAATTCACTGTTCTACAACACGTCACTTGACAGAAACGAAGAAAGAAATGCAGGCAATTCCTGCACTCCAACTGAGTCGAGTCGATATGGGAAGGAGGCCCACGCATGTTGAGAGCGGCAAGAGGAATTGCCGCATGACAATGATGTCAATGTGAGAGCAGCCCAGCCAATCACCCACCCACGCGCACGGCAATGATGTCATGGCGAGGCGAGGGAGACCTGCCACCCACCAGGGCAGCCCCTCTCACTCACCTTTTTCTAAATAGCATGTCTTGGTGCCCATCCTACACCTCTGCCCCTCCTGCTCCTGCTCCTGCTACTGCCCCTCTGCTGATCCCCCACCAGCTGTCCCAGCACCTGAGGCAGCAGCAGCACTGGCAGCAGCAACAGCAGCAGCAGGGGCAGCAGCAGCATTGGTGCCGTTAGCAGCAGACTGAGGAGCAGTAAGCGCAGCCCCCCCAGAGGATACTGCCTCTGGCGCTGCTGCTGCTGCTGGCGCTGTGGCCGCTCCTGCAGCTGCCTTCTGTACCCCGCCTGCTGCAGCCTTGAGAGGCGAAACACCTGCTGCCTTCGCACCAGCCGCAGCAGGGGAAGCCGAGGCAGCAGCCGCAGCAGTGGCAGCAGCGGGAGTATGGGGAGTGGTGGCGGGAGGCCCCCAGGCAAGGGTGAGTGCATCACCTGATGCCAGCACACGGCCGTTCATATACGCATACTCCGCTACGGGACGAGATGCAAAGCGCACGCGGACGGCGCTGGTCGGCGTGACAGCTGTGCCGCCGCCCTCCACCTCGACGCTCACCACCTCGCCACACGCACTGAAGTGCTCCCACAGCATGCTGGCCTGCAAGATTGGATGAAAAGTGATGGGGACAGATGAAGGAAGGAAGTAAGAGACCAAGAGATCCACGCTCCCCACCTGCCTACACACACTCAAGTGCTCCCCATGGCATGCTCGCCTGTGCTGGTGGCGATGAGTTTTGGAAAGGGGGGTTTGCTGCAAACAGGGAGAAGTGAGATCCAAAGGAAAGGAAAGAGACGGGAGGACACAAAAGCAGGAGGTGAAAGTGATTGCGTTCTCTTACTTCAGAGACTTTAACCAGGGCGCCCCAGGCTCACTCACCTCAGTGATGGCATCAGGAATGGGCGGTGTGACGCGCACCACAGTGGTGCAATTGTCCAGTGTGAACTTATTCCCCCACGCGCCCCCTGCTCCCGCTTCCGGCCCCCCTTTCCAGAAGCAAAGCTCTCACTTGCGCTCAGGCTGGCTCGCTCACCTCAGTGATGGCCTCGGGGATGGGCGGTGTGACGCGCACCACAGTGGTGCGATTGTCCAGCTTGAACTTATTCCCCCACGCGCCCCCTGCACCCGTTCCCGCCCCCCCTCCCCCTCCGCTCCACCCGTAGTGGTACCCCCCTCCATATCCACCGTACCCGCCCCGCCCTCTCCCTCTGCCGCCCATGTAAGGTGCTGGGCCAGCAGGAGAGTGAGGGGAAAAGGGGGCACTGGGAGACGTGCCCACTGCTTTGCCCCCTGCGGCCGCCGCTGCCGCTGCCGCTCCTGCTCCTGCTGCTCCCTCCGCCCCTGCTGCTCCTGCCCCCACACGTGCTGCCCCAGCGTCACCTGAAGTGGCACCTGCAGCAGGGGTGGCAGTGCTGCCTGCAGCTGCCTGTGCTGCACTTGCTCCTGCTGCTGGGGAAACACCTGAAGCAGCAGCTAGTGATGCACCTGGTGCAGCAGCGGCAGCGGGCTGTTTCTGTTGGCTGGCCTCTTTGAGTCGCTCCAGGTACAGCCGGCGCTTCTCAATCTGCTCCCTCAGCAGCGCCTCTTTCTTCTTCTGTATCGCTCTCAACTCCTCCAACTTCGCCTTCGCCTTTGCTGCCGCCTCTGCTGGGTCAACTGCTGCTGCTGCTGCCGCTGCCCCCCCTGCACTCGCCCCACCCTTGCCAGCTCCAGCATCAACCTTGCCGCTTCCTTTCCCACCCTCCACCGAACCTGCTCCCGGGCCTCCTTCACCTGCCGAACCAGCTGCAGCAGCCGCCGCAGCAGCAGTCGCCGCCGCCGCTGCAGCAGCAGAAGCAGGATCAGGCTGAAGATCAAAGTTAGCCCAGAACACCTTAATAAACCTGTTCCCCAGCACTGCATCTGGTGCTGCAATCGCTGCTGCTGCATGCTCCCTCGCACCCAGCTGCACAAACGCACGGCCCTTGTCCCCATGCACCTTGATATCCACCACAGGACCAAACTTAGAAAAGTGTTTGATCAGCGATGCTTGCAGGCCCTTGCCTGCTGTGAGTTCTGACGGAATACCGTTCACAAAGACGGTCATGTGGGCTTTCAGGTCCGGGTTCCGCTCGCTGCCTCCCCCGCGGCCTCTCCCCCCGCCCATGCCCCCTTCCCCCCTGCCTCTCCCCCCCCAGTCCCCTCTGCCCCCCCGCCCGGGCTGCCCTTGCGGCCCCTGCCAGCCCCCCTCCCCTGGTCCTCCTCTCCTCTCATACCCTCCTTGCCCCATGCCCGGTCCCATGCCCGGTCCCATGCCCTGCCCATCCTCCCCTGCCCCGTTTCCTCCAAACTCCGGTCCCATTCCGCCCCCAAAGTTCCCCGGGAACTGTGGATTGTACCCCATGTTAAAGCCCCCGTCAGGAGTATACTCCATCCCCACGTCCCCACCTGCTGCCCCCATGCCCCCATCACCACCACCCACCCCTCCTCCGCCCCTCCCACCAGCACTTACAGGCCCAATCCGGTCCCACACGCTCACCTCCCCAGGAGCAACCCGCCGTCCGCCCGGCATGCGCCCATTCCCGTCCGCCCCATCGCCCCCGTACACCCGCACTTCCCTCATGCCCTTGGCCCTCTTGGAATCATGCACCCACAGTGCCTCGTCTGGGTCGTAATGCTCCCCCTCGTCTGCCATCACCCCTCCCCCGCCGTCCACTGCTGCCGATACCCCCACCCCCTCCTGCTCCTCCCCCCCGTCTCCTGCCCCGCTCTCCCCTCCTCCTCGCCCCCCTCCTTCCCCTCCTCTTCCTCTGCCGCCCCTGCCGCCTTCTGCTCTCGGCCGGCGAGTGCCGGCCAGCTGGCCGGGCAGCGGTTGGGCAGCCGAGTTTGGCGGCATTCCGAGGGAGTGTGGAGGGAGGGGAAGGTTGAGCTGCTGCAGGGACTGGAGTGGGGTGGGGTGAGCGCGAAGGAGATGGGGAAGGGGGTGCGTGGTTGAAGAGGGAAACGAACCAAGGAGATATAGGAGGGAACTGGAAATGCGTGCGTCCAAGTAAGGTCTGCATGCTCCCTCATCTCACCCTTACGTATCCCTGTGCCATGTGCACACCTACACACCCCTCCGTCTCACCTACACACCCCTCCGTCTCACCTACACACCCCTCCGTCTCACCTACACACCCCTCCGTCTCACCTACACACCCCTCCGTCTCACCTACACACCCCTCCGTCTCACCTACACACCCCTCCGTCTCACCTACACACCCCTCCGTCTCACCTACACACCCCTCCGTCTCACCTACACACCCCTCCGTCTCACCTACACACCCCTCCGTCTCACCTACACACCCCTCCGTCTCACCTGCATGTCCTCCACAACAATGCGGTAGTTGCCATGGTCCAGCGGGCACAGGTCGCCCTTCAGGCAGAACCCCTTCTCCTCAAAGTCAGGGCACCGCGCGCGCTTCCCCGTGGGCCCCCCCGAACCTGCTCCCCCTCCGCCCGCCATTCCCGCACCCCCTTCCTCGCCTGCTCCCCTCCCGCCCCTTCCCCCTCCGCCTGCGCCCATCCTTCCCCCGCCCATTCCCGGCATCCCTCCCCCGCCCCCGCCCCCTGGGAACATTCCAAACCCCGGTCCCCCTGCGCCAAACCCTGGTCTGATAAGCCCCGGACCCCCTCCCCCGCCCCTTCCGGGGAAGAAACCCCTCCCCATGCCCCCGCCCATGCCGTTCCCCATGCCCGGGCCTGCCCCTGCGATCCCTGCGCCAGGCATTGGCGCACCAGGGAGACCCGGGGGAGGGATCCCAGGCCCGACCCGGCCGGGCAACATACCAGGCATTGCGCCCGCTGCGCCCCCCATGCCCCACTGCTCCCCCATGCCCCTCCCCGGGCCCCCGTCAAAGCGCCCAGGCATGCCCCTGAGGAGGCCCGCGCGCCCCCCCATTCCCCCTGGCATTCCCCCCATGGGGAACCGCGGCATGCCCATCTGCGGACCTAGAATCGGCTGCCCAGGACCAGGGCCCCCCACGCGGGGAAAATCCCGCCCCATAGGCCCGCCCCTTCCGCCCATGCCGCCCCCATCCCCCGGCCTGAAGGAACGGGGGCCGTCGCGGCTGCGGAATGACCTGCCTGCGCCACCCCCGCTGAAGTCACCTCCTCTTCTATCCCGCGCGCCCTCTAGGCGCGAGTGCACGCTACCGCGCCCTTCCGCGGGGTCTCTGCTGCGTGCTCCTTCCCCCCCCGCGCCCTCGTCGCGGAACGTGCGCTCGCCACCTCTCCGCCTGTGCTTGTGGTTTCTATCGTCGTCATCGTCGCTCGATTCGTCCTCCTCGTGCCGCTTCCGCCGCCCTTCCTCCTCCTCCTCCCGCTCCTCCCCCGCTGCTTCCGCCCTCTCTTCCGCCTCCGCCTCAGCCGCGGGATACGGCTCCCTCTCGCCCCTCTCCCCGCCTTTACCACCATCTTCGTCCCGCTCCTTCTCCTCATCCCCCGATGCCCTCTCTCTCACTCCCCTCTCTCGCGACGTGCCACTTCTCTTGCCCCCTCTCCCCCTACCCCCCTCCTCATCCGCGCCCCGCTGGCCCCCATCACCCCGCTTGCCTCCGCTCTTCCCTCCGCCTCTTCCCCCGTCTCTCCCGGACTCATTCGCTTCCGCGGGTTCCGCGTCGTCCCCCCGACTCCGCTTCTTGTCCGCGTCGACGTCTTCCCCCGCGTTCTCCTCCTCCGCGTCTTCTAGCGAGATCTCCCCGCGCTCGAGGGCGTCGAACAGCTTCGCTACAAAACCCTCGGTTTCTGAAACCCGGCAATGAGGAAATCAAGCAAAAAAACATATTCTGGCGACTTAACTTACGACATTATCTTTCGGACCCCAATTGCATGATCCTCCGGTGCCCAAAAATTTATTGGCAAAGTCAGGCACACTAGTCCCCCTCTTTCCTTCTGGAACAAGTTAGGGCAAAACAAGTAACCTCCAAATTGCCGCAATGAGGCAAGCGACGCGAGCGAACAAGGCGATCTTGAATGTGACGATGAGCTAGGGCGTGCCCGCAAATGAGAAAAACCGCGCGCGCGAATAGCTCTCTAGAACGCACCTCCGTGAGGAAGAAATGCATGAGAAAGACGTGCAATTCATCCACGCAATCCCACCTTACACAAGGGGAAGTCGAGCGGTTCATCATGAATTGCGTACGACGCACCTTCCGCGACGTGCAATTGATCATGCGGTGCGTGCGACGTACCGTCGGTAAGGAAGTCCTGCAGCTGGTCGAGGCAGAGGCGGCGCAGCTCGTCGTGGGGCTTGCTGTTCTTCAGCAGCGCCACCACGTAGTTCGCCAGCAGCGCCGGATCCGCCTCCGATCTGCGCGCGCGTTCGCCAGCAATGCCAGTACACAGCCACGAGCCACGGCAGAAAAGAAGACAATTAGGGTTTCGATACTGCTAAGGACATGAGAAATGAGATCTAAATGCGACGTCCTCGATGCGGAAAGGAATTGGAAGTAACAATTTAGGAGACGGTAAGGAGTAAGGTTTAGCGTTGAGCTTACATGGGCTTGAGAAGGTCGATCAGAAAGCGTAGGAGCGGAGAGTCCGCTTCCTCCTCCATCGTTAATTATTGATCCGCCGGCCGCTGATCACGACTCGCGACAGGAAGCGGCCTAGTGTCGCTACCCGAGCGAGTCCGGAAGCTAGGACTTAAACACTACCTACGCGGAAACTAGAGCGGGACTCGGCACAAGGTATCTTGGGAGTATCGAGTTCAGCTGAATAATGGTGAGTTGGAGAGGGAGCGGCTTATCCAAAACGGGTGGAATAAGTTGAAGTTGGTCTAGGAAGGAATGCAAACGAAACCTTCTGTGTGTCTATATCAGAGATACTCGTTATAGCGATTCAAACTGTCATTAGGCACACAACTACGAAAATGGGGCCTACTTCTGTAACAAAGATTTCAACATATGTATCACCAAACGCTCGCGAGTGATTTCATTCTGTATTCACTTGCAAGTGATTGTTGCACTTTTAGCTCGCCCCTCCTCTTTCATCGAAACACGACCTAGAATGTTTCGGCGGCAATTCCAAGTTTCCGCCCACCAATTCGTGCAATATATTCTCCCATCAACTCAAGCAAGCAGCAACAACATTCTTCCCACTGGTCCGCCGCGAGCGAGTTCACAGGCTCCGCCATTGTCCCGTGTCGCTGCCCGTCTCGTTGTGTGGCGTTGAGGCTGCGGAAGTGGCATTAGCTTGAACATTAGTCCGGTTGTTCTAGCTCGTCTTCGCATTTTAGGTCGTGATGGCGTTCCTAATGACGAGCGTTAACGCAGCGCCGTCGCTCCAATTGACGCGGACCACTGGAGAGGTGACGTCCTCAATATTGCAACTCAATAATCCACCTCGTCCATAAAAAATTCTGGAAACTTTACCAAAATGCTGAGAAATGCATGTCCCCTTTGCGCTGGTTCTCTTTCTTTCGCCATTGCTGTGGCAGCTCGACGCGTCGTCCAGAAATGTCTCGTCCCTGGCGACTCGCACGAAGCGGCGCCACGTGGCCGCATCCGCTTCTTTCCGCTCCACCAATTCGCCACAGCCTTCGCGAAATTCGCAGGACGACCAGCAGCAGCAGCAAGCGGGTCAGGCGGAATCACCTCGCGTGGGGCGCAGAGGCGTGGCCCTCGGCGGGGCTGCCGCCGCTGCCTCCGCGCTCGTCGCATCCGTCGCCGTCTCCCTGCTCCCTGCTGACGTGGCCGAGGCCACTGAGTCGAATTTCGCGGACAGTACGTGCAACAACCATGTGTGTGCCACACAGCCACTCACGCACTTGAATGCACAAACCCTCCCTGAATGCAAACGGCGTGCATTGTACCCCCTCCCACTTCCTTCCCTCAAAGACCCCCCTTCCCTCCCGCTCAACCCCTTCCCCAAACGCCCGTCCACTGTGTGTGTTTGGGGGGCCGGGCGGCAGTGCCGGCGCTGAGGGGCAAGGACTACGGCAAGAGCCGCATGAAGTATGCCGACTACACTGAGACCGACTCCGGCCTGCAGTTCAAGGTGGGGCGCGGTGCTGCAAGATGGGGCCTGGTGGGCTATGCAAGGTGGTGCGTGCTATAAAGCATGTGGGCTCAATACTAAGAAATGAGCACGGCTGTTGCTGCAAAAAAGGCACCTTCGGTGTAGCAAGTCCAATGGTCGACCCATGGGAATAGGATGCTGTAGCAGAACACTGCAAGTCATGGTGGCACTGAAGGCGACGCTGTCGTCGCATCACGATCACAATCATTCCATCGAAGCGTGTTGAGCTGTGCGTTGAGACGTGCTAGTCAGTGGTCAATGGTTAATGCCGCATGATGATGCTTCCGTGCCCGCCACCCACCAGGACTTGAGGGAGGGCACGGGACCAACACCTCAACCAGGCGACCTCGTTGTCGTGAGTGCGCCTCTCATTTCCTCTGCTTCTGTTGTCTTGTGTGCTTTCAATGCCACTTGTCCTGCCATACTTGCTGTGCCATATGCCCTGCCAGACCTTGCCAAGCCATTGCCCCTCCCCACCCTCTGCCCCGCACCCCACTCTGCACTCCGCCCCTCCCCCCATGCAGGTGGACTGGGCGGGGTTCACCATAGGGTACTATGGGCGCATCTTTGAGGCGCGCAACAAGGCCAAGGGCGGCTCCTTCGAGGTGCGTAAGACAAGCTAGGGGGTTGGGGGAGGAGGGTAGAGAGGCCGGGAGAGGGCGGTTGGGGTGCGGGTGAGGGCGAGGGGCTGCCACGGCTTGTCACAGGCGCGCTTCTCAGGGAAAGAGCCACACTATCCTCCGGCTGATCCTTTCCCTGCTCCCTGCTGCGCCCGCCCCGTGTGTGTGTGGTCTGCGCAGGGCAACGAGAAGGACTTCTTCCGCTACCACGTCGCCCAAGGGGAGGTGCGTCCATTCCATGCCTCCGCTACTCCATCGCCCCCTTGCTGCCAACCCATGACCCCGCGTGCTGCTGGCACTGTGTCTGCTGTGCTCGCCACTGCCTCTTTCCGTGTCTCCGCCTTGCTGCCATGATTCGCAATCAAGCTCATGCCCACGCATGCTTCTCACTGCATGCTCCAACCCACTCGCATGAGCCCACCCGTGTGCCTCTTGGGTGGCGTGCATGTGGGGCATCCCGGCACGCATGGCATGCATGTGTGTGTGGGGTGGTGGCAGGTCATCCCGGCGTTTGAGGAGGCCGTGGCATCCATGAAGCTGGGGGGTGTCAGGAGGTGAGGGCGGGGGGGACTGGGGGGGTTTAAGCTGGGGAGCTCGGTAAGGGGGCTGCATTGTTTCAGTGCCATCCACGCGGTATGGAGTGCATGCAACATGCATGGTGCCATGGACCGCATTTACTCTCAACAGTACTGCTCTTTCCCCACTTAACATGCCTTGCCTTGCCGTGCCTCATTCTCTGTGCACGGTGCACCAATCACTCCGCACCCTGCATGCGCCAGGATCGTTGTGCCTTATGATTCGACTCAAAAGTCGGCTCAATAACATGCCTCCCCTCGCCGTGCCTCATCTGCTGTGCACCAATGACTCCGCACCGTGCATGCGCCAATGACTCCGCACCGTGCATGCACCAATGACTCCGCACCGTGCATGCGCCAGGATTGTTGTGCCCCCGGAGATAGGCTACCCAGACTACAGCTTCAACAAGCAAGGACCCAAACCCACTACTTTCTCCGTCAGTGCCCTCTGCTGCACACACACACTGCACCCACACGCACTGCACCCACATGCACTGCACCCACGCCGCTGCACCTGTCCTGCAATGGCCCCCACTCACGCTTTCACTCACTAACCCACTCCATCTTCTGCTGTTTCTCCCTTGATCTCGCCTACGGTACCTGAACTCACTGCCCCCTCGTTTTCCCCTCCGTCACTCCGTGCTGCTGCTTGATGCATGCGCCAGGGCCAGCGCGCGTTGGACTTTGTGCTCAAGAACCAGGGGCTGATCGACAAGACGCTTCTCTTTGACATTGAGCTGCTCAAGATCATCCCCAGCTAGGGCCCCCCTCTCGGGTAGCCTCATTCTTTCACTCCCCCCAGATAGCGCCTCCCCCAGTTACTGTCGAACCATTCACTGTGAGCTCATTTCTGAACGTGACTGCACATGCAGGCGTGAACGCTTCATGCCCCAGAGGTGATTGTATGGTGTTATGTATTGACAGGGCCAGCCACCTGCCTTGCGAGGCTGTTTGGATGAGAAGAGACAATTCAGCATGGGTTACAATTGGGCAAACAACTCAGCATGGGTTACAATTGGGCAAACAACTCAGCATGGGTTACAATTGGGCAAACAACTCAGCATGGGTTACAATTGGGCAAACAACTCAGCATGGGTTACAATTGGGCAAACAATTCAGCATGGGTTACAATTGGGCAAACAACTCAGCATGGGTTACAATTGGGCAAACAACTCAGCATGGGTTACAATTGGGCAAACAACTCAGCATGGGTTACAATTGGGCAAACAACTCAGCATGGGTTACAATTGGGCAAACAACTCAGCATGGGTTACAATTGGGCAAACAACTCAGCATGGGTTACAATTGGGCAAACAACTCAGCATGGGTTACAATTGGGCAAACAACTCAGCATGGGTTTCAGAATAGGAATGCAACGGAATGGGCGAAACTAGAAAGTGTGAGAGTACAAATATGCAACCCTAACAACTTTACTCCTTATTGTGCTACTCACTGTAGCCTACAAGCATAGAATTACATTTGACACACCCCCATAGGCTAAGTGAGGGGCATCAAAGCAAGCAAGGTGAACAAACGGTCACAAGACCAGTCAAAGCAAGAAACAAGGCAAGCTCAGGGTGGATCTCAAGGACACCACACAAATTCCGAGCGCAAGCAAGCGGCCACAAGGCCAGTTCAAGAGTTCACTAGGATATAAATAGGAAGCACAACAAGCAGAGCAAACAACAAGACTACAGCAACCGAGGGCCTACCTCAACAAGCCCCAACTGCACACAGAACCTGTGGTGATCACCAAGCGCCAAGGCCTTGGTGAAGACGTCTGCAGTGTTGGCCTCTGAGGCCACAAAGTCCAGGCGTGCCTGGCCGCGTCGCTGCAGCTCTCGCAGGAGGAAGTACCTCACGTCAATATGCTTCACTCTGCTCTCCAATCGAGGCTCTCGACACAGGAGGATCATGGCCTTGTTGTCAGCGTACAAGGTCGGTGCAGAGCGAGGCCGCTCACCAAGGTCGGCGAGCAAGAAGGTCAACCAGCGAAGCTCCTGTGCCGCCATGGCACCAGCGTAGATCTCTGCGCCTGCACTGGAAGTAGCCACAGACGACGACCGTGTAGACCTCCACGACACAGCACCAGCTCCCAGACTGAAGCAGTAACCCTGAGTCGAGCGCTGAGTCTCCACGTCGTCAGCGTAGGAAGAGTCGCAGTGACCAGTCAACGCCACTGGCTGAGTCCCTCCAAGCACAAGCCCCATGCCTGATGTAGTCGCCAGGTACTTCGCCACCCTCACAGCAGCTGTCCAGTGGACAGGACGGTGTCTCCCAGTCGCAACAAAGCGAGAGAGGATGCTGAGGGGAAAGGCGAGGTCCGGCGGAGTACAAGTCATCAGGTACATGAGGCAGCCCACAAGCTCTGCGTAGGGACCACTGGGCTCAAAGGGCTCGTCAGGAAAGGGGCCAGTGAGTCGGTGGTCAACAGCAACAGGAGTGGGCTGTGTGGTGGAGAACTGGAAGTCGAACCGCCGAAGGACCTGCTGCACCATGTGTGACTGCGTCAGTGTGATGGTGCGAGCGGCTCTGTCCCTAGTGATCTGCAGGCCAAGGTAGCGCTGCAGCTCACCCAGGTCAGTGCATTTGTGTCTCTTCTGCAGTTCGGACTTCACCTGAGCCAGGGCTGCCCTGTCTGCGGTAGCAAACACCAAGTCGTCGACGTAGACAAGGATAAAGAAAGGAGTAGAACCCGCTCGAACAAACAGCGACGGGTCGGCGGAGGACGGGCTGAACCCAAGGTCACGAAGCGTGGAGCGAAGAGTGTCGTGCCACTCACGGAGCGACTGGCGGAGACCGTAGACTGGTCGCCTCAGGCTCCACTGGGTCCCAGGTGGGAAGGTGTCAGTGAAGCCAGGAGGACGGCGCAGCCAAATCTCCTCGTGCAGTCGGCCCTGGAGAAACGCACTAGAGAAGTCGAGGGAGTGCAGCTCGTAGTCTCGCTGCGCTGCTATGTGGAGTAGCACCCGAAGAGTAGTCATCTTCGGGGTCGGGGCGAAGGTCTGGAAGAAGTCAACTCCCTCACGCTGACTGAAGCCCCTAGCCACGTAGCGCGCCTTGAACACCGGCGGTGCTCCAGGCGGCCGCTTCACCTTGAAGAGCCACATGCCATCGACTACGTTCGCCCTGGGAGGGGGAACTGCGTCGACGTAGGTGCCTGTGGATCTCCAAGACGCCAACTCTGAGTCCATAGCCGCTTTCCACTGAGAGGCCCACGCCCCTGACACTGCCTCGCGGTAAGTGCGAGGAGTCGGTATGTCAAGGGCGTCGGGGTCTCCCTCAGGGGAGAGCAGCATGGCACACACAGAGGGAGAAGCGGCTGCCCAGTACTCCAGCTCAGACTCTCTGTCCTCTAGGACGTCACAGCCAAGGGCAAACCCACCCCCGACGGACAGAGGACGGTAGGGAGGAGCTGGCACCACACGGGTGGCGTAGTCAAGGCGGCTGGCGGCAGCAAACTCAGCGACAGCAGCAGTAAGAGCCGAGACAGACGACGGAGGGAAACGAGAGTCGGTGACAAGAATGGCGAGGACACGTGCGGCAACAGGACGAACAGCGCGGTAGTAGTCAGAGATAGGAGTGGGGAGGTCTGGGAGAGTGGACGGAGGAGGAGACGGGAGAACGGACACAGGAGAACGACGACGAGACGAACAAAGGAGGGCTGTGTGAAGGTCAGTAACAGGGGACGAGTGACGAGCACGCGGAGGACAACGAGTGATCAAGTCGTGACGGACAGAAGGAGGAGGAGACTGGAGAGGAGGAGAAGAACAGACCGCCGGACGGTCGTCAGGAGGAGGCAACGGAGGGACAAACACAGGAGGAGACTGGGAGCGAACAGGAGGAGAGGAGGAAAGGCCAAGGGCCCGCAGGCCACTCACAGGTGGGAACAACCGCCGCTCCAGAGGAAGCTGCGGTGGCTGCTGCGGCTGCTGCTGCTGCGGCGGCGGCTGCGGCTGCTGCTGCGGCGGCTGCGGGTGCGGCTGCGGCTGCTGCTGCTGCTGCTGCTGCTGCTGCTGCTGCTGCTGCTGCTGCTGCCGCTGCTGCTCCAGAAGGTCCAGCACCCGCAGCTCCTGCCGCTCCCTCTCCAACCGCTCCTGCTCCTCACGCTCACGCCGACGGGCAGCCTGGAGACGTGTGGCGTGGCGGTGGGGAGGCGGAGTGGACTCCGCAGAACCAGGGTCTCCAGCGTCAGTCTCCTCAGACTCAGCACCCCCAGAACCTGCACCTCCAGTGCCAGGACCTCCAACTCCAGCACCCCCAGCACCGCCAGTGCCAGCACCTCCAAATCCAGCACCCCCAGAACTAGCACAGCCAGTGCCAGCACCTCTAGCTCCTGCACCCCTAGAACTAGCACCTCCAATGCCAGCACCTCCAGCTCCAGCACCCCCAGAGCTAGCGCCACCTGCGCCAGCACCTCCAGCTCCAGCACCCCCAGAGCTAGCGCCACCTGCGCCAGCACCTCCAGCTCCAGCACCCCGCGACCGAGCACCCCCAGACCGAGCACCGCCAGCGGCTGCACCTCCAGCTCCAACACCAACCGAGTCCACAGTAACCTGTCGCGGAAGTGCCGAAGGCTGCTGAGGGGACTGTGAGGAGGACTGCGGGGAGGGAGACGCTACCTGACGCGCGACCGAGGGTAGAGGGGTAACGTGGGACACACCAGACGGGGAAGGACCAGGGGGGGGCGAGGGTACCGGAGGAGCGGGAGTAGGAGGAGGAGAGGGTGCGATGAAAAGAGGGGGAGGGGGTACCGGGAGACCTCGACAGGGGTACCGGGTGTAGTAGGACACGGACTCGTCAAATCGGACGTCACGGGAGTCTAGGAACTGGTGGAGAGGAGGGTGGTAAAAGGACCAGTCGGCAGAGTCCACTGGGAAACCAAGGAAGACACAGGGGACGGCGCGTGCCGAGAGCTTGTCCGCGGAAGTGTCGCGAACAAGCGCAAGGCAGCCCCAGACTCGAAAGGCCGACCCGACACCAGGGGAACCAGTCCAAAGACTGGTCGGTGAAGCCTTGGGCCGCGAGACACGCGGCTGGAGGTTCAGCTGGTGTGCGGCGTAGCGAACCGCGTGGGGCCACAGAAAATGGGGCGCACGGGCATGGATCATGGACGTGCGGGCGATGTCCATGACCAAGCCTATGCGGCGCTCAGCAACCCCATTCTGCTGTGGGGACTCTGGCAGCGTCCAGGACTGGGTGATGCCCTGTTCGCCGCAGAATCCGCCGAGAATGCCGGAGCGAAACTCGCCCCCACGGTCGGAGTGGAGACAACTGACTCGACGACCACGAGTGCCCTCAGTGGCTAGAAGCCACCTGATCAGCGTAGCAGTCACCTCGGACTTCTTCGCAAGAGGGAACACTGTGGTGTACCTAGAGAAGTCGTCGACGACCACCAGAAAATAACGCTCCCTCCCAGACCCCTGCGTCGGGGCAGGGCCCCAGACGTCCAAGTGGAGAGTCTCGAAGGGAGCGGTGGCCGGACGAAGGGAGGAGGAGTGGGGAGTGGCGCGTAAGCGACCGGCGACGCACGGAGAGCAAGGAGGGGCAAGCGAGAGAGGGAGCGACGGGAAGGTGCGTGGGAGACCTGAGACAAGTCCCTGACTGAGCATGCCACGTAGGCGAGGGATCGACGGGTGGCCAAGGCGGTAGTGCTACAGGATGGTGCGGTGGGTGAGAGAGCGACAGGAGCAAGACGCAGCGACTGGACTGGACACAGCGACCGGACCGGACACTACTACCTGGCTAGACACAGCAACTGGACTGGGGACCTGGGCCGGAGGGGACGCAACGACCTGAGGGGAGGACGCGACCGGGGAGCGCTCGGTGTGGAGAACGTAGAGACCGGAGCGGGGCTCCCTGGTGAACGTGGCCAGAACAGCACCTGTGGTAGCGTCTGTACAGACTGCAGTCCGCCCACCCCCCACGAAGGTAACCGTGATCCCCCTGTACTGGAGGTATCCAACACCCACCAAGTTCCGAGTGAACGAGGGGATGTGGAGGCCGCGCAGGACACCAGAGGGGACCACAGGGCACGGGAGGGTGGTGGAGCTACGTGCAACGGCTGGTCCAGAGGTAGGATCAGCCAGAGCCACTGACACAGGAGTGAGGAGTGGCGTAAGGGTCGTGTGGTCGCAGAAGAAGCACTGAGACGCGCCCGAGTCCAGCGTGAACGACAGAGAGGCCTCAGCCGGAGGGTCACCTGACCCAGTCGCTACACAAGCACCTAGAGCAGCAACACAAGCACCTAAGCTAGACAGGCACAAGGCTACACTAGCAGGAGGCAAGCAGGCTAAACTACGAACACGCGAGCACACAGATCCCTCAGCACTAAAGTCAGCATCAACATACAAAGCATGCTGACGCGCATCGTCCATGGACAAATCAAAGACATCAATCTTACGGGTTAACAGACGAGACCAGCGAGGCGTGACCGCCAGGGGGCCCCAACGAGCCCGGTAGAGGTCGTCGAGGCGGCGGAAGCACCGCGCGGCAGAGTGGTCGTCGCGACCACAGAGACAGGGGCTGCCCGGCCCGGTGAGGCACCAGTGGGTGCAGGGACCAGCGTCACGGCGAGGGGGGCGAGGGGCCCAGCTGGAAGAGCTGCTGCTGCGGCCGGTGCTCCCAGGGCCTCCCGGACCCCACTGCGGCGGGGGACCCCAGTGCTGCTGCGGACCCCACTGCAGCGGGGGCCCCCACTGCTGGAACTGCTGCAGTGCCTGCTGCTGCTGCTGTCCCTGCTGCTGCTGGTGCTGCTGTGGCTGCTGCTGCTGGGGGGCAGCACCCCCACCGGTCGGGCCACCACCTATGGGTGGACCTGTCTGTCCTGCGCCTCCTCCAAGGCACCCTCCCCCTGGTGCACCACCGCCGCCGCCGCCGCCGTCGCCTCCACCACCACCGCCGCTCCCACCTCCACCGCCCCCTCCACCGCCACCTCCTCCGCCCCCACCTCCCCCCTTCCCGCCCTTATTGCCACTCTTGCCCCGTTTCTGCCAGTCTGCGGCAGAAATGGCAGCGGTGTCCTCAGAGACCGACACAGCAGCAGAAGCGCGGGTAGCGGTGAAAGTGGGAAGCTGAGGGGCGGCACACCCCGCAAAGAGACGGGGGGCCACCGCATCAGTGGCGGAGGCAACGGTGAGGAGGCTGCTCTCGATGGTCCCGAGAGCAGTCTGAAGGAGGTCTATAGTGAGTTCAGTGGGGTGCTTCTGAAGAAGCGCGTCGCGGGCAGTGGCAAGGCGGTCAGGGATGCGGGTGACTAACCAGTGCACAGTGAGCCACATGGGGGGGGGAGCAACAAGGAGCTGTGCGTCGGTACAGGCCGAACGAAAACCGGCGTCAAGCGAGCGGAGATGAGTCACTAGGTCGGAAACAGTCGCAAACAAGCCTAGGTCGGGAAACACGAACGGCATGAGGAGGCGACTGAGGGAGGCGGAGGAGGGGGTGGAATAGCGAGCCACAATAGCATCCCAAACCCCCTTGGCTGTCTCCACCTGGTCAAAGTGGGCGGCCTCAGTCGGGGGGAGAAGCTCCGATAGCGTGAGGGCGGCGGCCGCGTCACGAGAGAGCCACACGTCCCGAGCCAGGACCCGACGGTCGTAGTCCGCCTGGGCCGTAGGAGTCGGCTCCGGGGCGGTCGACAAGGCGGCGGGGGACGGGGGTGCCGCGAGAGCACCCGACGCGTGTGCCCACAGAGTGGCGCCGTCCTGACGCTGGCTGGTGAGGGAACGTGTGGTCTGGCGCTGCCAGGTACCGAACTCGATCGGGCGTCCCTCAGCATCGAAACGGAGGCGACGGGCCTCCATAGCGGAGCCCATGCTAGAGGCGACTGGAGCACGGCGGAGGCGGAGCTAAGAACGAGGAGGAAAACTACGGAGGGCTAGGGACGCCAGCGGGGAAAAACGACGAGAGACAGTCGGCGAGAAAATAGTCGTGGGGCGGGGCTCTAACCGAACCTAGGTGGCGCTACCGGAGGGAAGAGCGGCTGCCAGCCGCTGAGCCGGGAGCCAAGTGCAGTAGGAATGGCGTGGGACCGGTGCACAGGTGAAGGGGAGAGAGATACAGTAAGCGCACAGAGTGATGCGGTAAGTGTACGCAGGTGTGCGGTAAGCGCACTCAGGTGTGCGGTAAGTGCACGCAGGTGTGCGGTAAGGGCACGCAGGTGTGCGGGAAGCGCACGCAGGTGTGCGGGAAGCGCACACAGAGTGATGCAGTAAGTGCACGCAGGTGTGCGGTAAGCGCACGCAGGTGTGCGGTAAGTGCACGCAGGTGTGCGGTAGGCGCACGCTGGTGTGCGGGAAGCGATGACGGAGGAGGGCGCGCGACAGGCGGAGGGGAGGGCACGCGACGGTCTAAGGAGGGCGCGCGACGGTTGAGGAGGGCGCACGACGGTGGGGGAGGGCGCGCGGCGGTCTAAGGAGGGCGCACGACGGTTTTGGAGGGCGTGCAACGGTGGGGGAGGGCGCGCGGAGGTCTAAGGAGGGCGCGCGACAGGCTGGACAGCGCGGGAGGGCGCGGGCTAGGCGCGAGGAGGGCGCGGAGGGCGCGGAGGGCGTGGAGGGCGCGGAGGGCGCGAGAGCACGGAGGGCGCGTAGGGCGCGGAGGCTAGCTAAAAACGAACGAGGATCTAAATTCTCGTGATACCATCTCAGAATAGGAATGCAACGGAATGGGCGAAACTAGAAAGTGTGAGAGTACAAATATGCAACCCTAACAACTTTACTCCCTATTGTGCTACTCACTGTAGCCTACAAGCATAGAATTACATTTGACAATGGGTTACAATTGGGCAAACAACTCAGCATGGGTTACAATTGGGCAAACAACTCAGCATGGGTTACAATTGGGCAAACAACTCAGCATGGGTTACAATTGGGCAAACAACTCAGCATGGGTTACAATTGGGCAAACAACTCAGCATGGGTTACAATTGGGCAAACAACTCAGCATGGGTTACAATTGGGCAAACAACTCAGCATGGGTTACAGTTGGGCAAACAATTCAGCATGGGTTACAATTGGGCAAACAACTCAGCATGGGTTACAATTGGGCAAACAATTCAGCATGGGTTACAATTGGGCAAACAACTCAGCATGGGTTACAATTGGGCAAACAACTCAGCATGGGTTACAATTGGGCAAACAACTCAGCATGGGTTACAATTGGGCAAACAACTCAGCACATGGTCGTACGGTAGTATCAACTGTCAAATGATATATCTGCTATATATGTTTAGGCTGTAGTGGGGTAGCCAATATGGGGTACATCCCCTTTTAGGGTTTCATATTTGTACCCAATTCTTTGATAGTTCAATCATTCCTGCTGCTAGATTATAACATGGTTTCAGAGCACTAAGGTCTGTAGGACCGTCCTTTTTTTTCGGGCCCACCTACCGTTGCGGTTACCGTGCTACCCCACGTGTTGCCTGCCTGCCTGCCTTGCCTTGTGACGTGCTGCGCTGCGCGCGCCGTCCTGCAGCCCTCGCGCTGCCAACTGCTGCCCTAGGCCCGCACGCCGCCCCTGCAGGCCCGTAAGGCCCGCGCGCCGCCTCTGCAGGCTCGTAAGGCCAGTGCGCCGCCCCTGCAGGCCTGTCAGGCCCGCGAGCTGCCCCTGCAGGCCCGTCAGGCCAGAGCGCCGCCCCGCCAGGTCACTGACGCGGCCCCGCCCTGCCGCTGACGCGGCCCCGCCCTGCCGTGCTCGCGGCCCCAGCCCTGCCGCCGACGCGGCCCCTCCCTGCCGCTGTCGCGGCCCCGCTCTGCCGCCGACGCGGCCCTGTCAGGTCGCTGTCGCGGCCCCGCCCTGCCTCTGACGCGGCCCCGCCCAGCCGCCGACGCGGCCCCACCATCCGCCGACGCGGCCACGACCTGCCGCTGTCGCGGCTCCGACCTGCCGCCGACGCGGCCCCGACCTGCCGCCGACGCGGCCCACTAGGTCGCTGTCGCGGTGCGTCCTGCTGCTGTCGCGGCCCCGACCTGCCGCCGACGCGGCCCCAACCTGCCGCCGACGCGGCCCGCCAGGCCGCTGTCGCGGCGCGCCCTGCAGCTGACGCGGGCCCGCCCTTCCGCTGTCGCGGCCCCGCCTTGCCGCCGACGCGGCCCCGCCCTGCCGTCGACGCGGCCCCGCCCTGCCGCTGTCGCGGCCCTGCCCTGCCGCCGACGCGGCCCCGCCTGGCCCCGCCCTGCAGCAGCTGCCGTGGCCCTGCCCTGCCGCTGTCGTGGTCCCAGCCCTGCAGCCGAGCGCCGGCCCTGCTCGCCCAGTGAGCACCTGCCCTTCCCGCCACTGGTGAGCACCTGCCTTGTTCGCGCGCTGCTGCGCTATCTGCCTGCCTGTCTGCCTGCCTGCCTGCCTGCCTGCCTGCCTGCCTGCCTGCATGCCTGCCTGCCGCGCCTACCCTGCCCGCGCTGCTACTGCTGCTACTTCTGCTACTACTGCAAGGCTACTGCTACTGCTACTGCTGCTACTGCTACTACCGGCGGTGGCCAGATGCAGCTCCAGCGACGTCCGCGTGCGTCTCTCACGCCCCAGCAGCTTCGTGAGTGGTACGCTAGTTGGGGTTGTGGTGGTAGCAGTCGTGGCTGTCGCCCTGGAGTTGGTCAGTCGGGAGCGTCGGGCAGTGGCCAGCTGCAGCTGCAGAGGCGTCCGCGCGAGACACTTACGCCCCAGCAGCTTCGTGAGTGGTACGCTCAGAGTAGAGGGTCTCGGAGTACCGTTCGCTGCCCGTACGTCATTCGCACAGGTGATAGGGCTGGTCAGGTTTGCGGGACGCTTAGTCACACACAGTCCCGCTGCTTTGCCCGTCTGAGCGACGCCTGGCGTACCGAGTTTGGCGACGAGGCTGAGCTCCCCACCTGGCTGGAGCTGCTTGGGCAGAGGGTAGATATATTTGCTCTTGACTATGATGCTATTCTCACTGCCATGTATGCATTGCCTACTAGTGCTGACCGTGCCTGTTACCTGTGCGTACCGCATGACCCAGGTATAAAGCCTGCTGCTCTCGGTGCTGGTGAGGCTGCTGCTCTAGGTGCTCGTGCGTCTCCTGCTCTAGGTGCTGGTGAGGCTGCTGCTCTAGGTGCTAGTGCGTCTCTTGCTCCAGGTGCTGGTGAGTCTGCTCTCTCTGGTACTGCGCCTGCCGAGGCCTTGTACACCTTCACACTTGACTCAGGTGCTTCCCGCTCCTTCTTTCGCGACAGCACCACCCTCACGCCGCTCAGCCGGCCGGTTGCAATCTCCCTGGCAGACCCCTCTGGGGGTCCAGTCCTTGCGCACTCCTCCACGGTCCTGCCGTGTCCGGCGGTCCCGTCTGGCTCCCTGTCAGGTCTTCACCTCCCCTCGTTCTCTACGAACTTGGTGAGTGGTGCTGACCTCCAGGACCAGTGGGTTGACCAGTTCACTCCTGGAGGTCAGCGCGTGACCCACTGTACGTGCTCCCGGACGGGCCGGCACCTGGCCACGTTTACCCGTGCGCCTGGCTCGAGTCTGTACACACTGACTACTGTGTCCCCTCAGGTCGCTGCGTCTGCGTCTGCGTCAGGTCAGCTAGCGGCCCCCTGCTCGTGTCGCGCTTTGTCGCACCAGACCCTCCTTTGGCACCACCGCCTTGGTCACCCCTCGGTGCAGCGCCTTCGTAGCATGCACCGCCGTGTCCTTGTCTCTGGTCTTCCCAGAGTTCTCCCTCCCCTCCCACCCTCGCCTGCTCCTCCCTGTCTTCCCTGTGTCGAGGGGCGGCAGCGCGCCGCTCCTCACTCCTCCTCGTTCCCTCCCACAGAGGCTCCCCTGCAGACTCTCCACCTGGACGTGTGGGGCCCAGCCCGCGTCCGTGGACAGGGCCACGAGCGGTACTTACTGCTGGTCGTCGACGACTACACGCGTTACACCACGGTCTTCCCCTTGCAGCGCAAGGGGGAGGTCCCTGATGTTTTGATCCCCTGGATCCGCGCTGTTCGTCTCCAGCTCCGCGAGTGGTTCCAATCGGACTTTCCTGTCCTGCGTCTGCACTCTGACAGAGGTGGTGAGTTCTCCTCAGAACTCTTGGCAGCCTTCTGTGCGGAGCACGGCATCCGCCAGACGTTCACGCTTCCGGCCTCTCCGCAGCAGAATGGGGTTGCTGAGCGCCGCATTGGCTTAGTCATGGAGGTCGCTCGTACCTCCATGATCCATGCGGCTGCCCCCCATTTTCTGTGGCCGTTTGCGGTCCGGTACGCCGCGCGTCAGCTCAACCTCTGGCCCCGTGTCTCCTTGCCGGAGACCTCGCCCACACTGCTGTGGACGGGGAAGGTTGGCGATGCGTCGCGTTTCCGGGTCTGGGGTGCTCGTGCCTTTGTCCGCGATACCACCGCGGACAAGCTCTCCGCCCGCGATGTTCCCTGTGTCTTCCTTGGCTTTGTCCCTGACGCGCTTGGTTGGCAGTTTTACCACCCCACCTCGCGCCGTGTCTTCCCCACTCAGGACGTCACGTTCGACGAGTCGGTTCCCTTTTACCGTCTCTTCCCCTACTGCACTGCCCCTCTCCCCCCCCCGCCGCTCTTCCTCGCTCCAGGTGCTCCCCAGGTAGACCCCCTCCCCGCTCCCGGTCCTGCTCCTTCAGGTGTGTCTCAGGTAGACCCTCCTCCCTTGACTGCGCCGGTTGAGGTCACTGGTGACTCAGGTCCTACTGAGGGTGGTCCTGCTCGAGGTGCGGAGCCTGGGGGTGCTGAGCCTGGGGGTGCGGAGACTGGAGGTGCTGAGCCTGGGCGTGAGGAGTCTGGGGG
This sequence comes from Closterium sp. Naga37s-1, assembly GCA_947471745.1. Classification (NCBI taxonomy): domain Eukaryota; kingdom Viridiplantae; phylum Streptophyta; class Zygnematophyceae; order Desmidiales; family Closteriaceae; genus Closterium; species Closterium sp. Naga37s-1. The sequence goes on along the minus strand of CANJKZ010000024.1, from coordinate 103,698 downwards.
TGCTGAGCCTGGGGGTACTGAGTCTGGGGGTGCTGCACCTGGGGGCGCTGAGGCGTCTGGTGAGCAGTCTCCCTGGAGCGGCCGTCTCCGTAGTCGCTCCGATGGTGCCTCGCCGCTGCACTCTCGTCGTCGACTCCCTCTCTCCCCACAGCAGTTGCGTGAGTGGTACGTTGGCCGTCAGGGTCGCGCTGCTGGAGCTAGGGGCCCTGCTGCGGGAGGCGCTGGAGCTGGTGACTCTGCTACTGGAGTTGTTTCTGCTGGAGGTTCTGGAGCTGCTGAGGGTGCTGGAGCTGGAGGTTCTGGAGCTGCTGGAGGTGCTGGCGCTGGTGGCGCTGGAGCTGGAGGTTCAGGAGGTGCTGAGGGTGCTGGCGCTGGAGGTTCTGGAGCTGCTGTGGGTGCTGGCGCTGAGGGTTTTGAGTCTGCTGTTGCGCGGTCTTCTTGGAGTAGCCGCCTTTGTCCGCGTGTGCCTCTCACCTCACAGCAGCTGCACGACTGGTACGGTCGCCGTCAGGGTCGCGCTTCTGGAGCTCGGGGCTCTACCGCTGGAGGTACTTCTGCTGACGTCACTGGAGCTGGGAGTGGTGCTGGTCCCGGAGGTGCTCGTACTGGAGGTACTGGAGCTGCTGGGGCTGGAGGTGCTGAGCCTGAGGGTGCTACTGCTGGAGACCATGGGTCTGGGGGTGCTGCTGCTGGAGACACTGAGGCTGGAGACCCTGGGACTGGAGGTGCCGGTTCTGGGGGTGCTGCTGCTGGTGGAGCTGGTCCTGGAGGAGCTGGCGCTGAGGGTTCTGGAGGTGCTGGAGCTGCTGGGGGTGCTGGAGCTGCTGGTGCTGGTGGCACTGCACAGCCGCGCCTGTTCTTTGCTCCACCGTCTCCGTCGTCTCAGCCACCGTCTAACTCTGTGCTTCGCCAGGTTCTTAGTCTCCCTTCGTCTACTGGTCTTCCGTTACAGCCTGGCTCACCGCTGCCTGCTCCTTCTCCTTACACTGAGCATACAGGGGGTCTTACTGAGCGTCGTGAGCCTGCGTCGCGTCCTGTCTCGCCTGTCCGTTCTGGTCGTTCCGGTCGTCGTGTTCCTCGTTCGCGTCAGCCGGCTGTCCCCGGCACCCACCTCGTAGTCCGTCGTCCTTCCTCTCCTCCGCAGCGTGTTCCCCTGCCGTCCCCTCCTGCGTCTTCTCTGCCTACCGTTCCTGAGCCTGCGTCTGACCGCACCCGTGCTGCTCACCCTACTGTCACGCGTCTGCTAGCCACTGTTGTCACTGACCCGTCGTTTGAGTCTGCTGCTGCGTCTGCCTTAGTCGCTGAGCTTGTTGACTTTGCTGCTGCCTGGCATCTAGACTACGCCGCTAGTCTTGTTGCTGAGTCTGAGTCTGACTGTCCTCCGTCCGTTGGGGGTGAGTGTGCTCTTGGCACTGACGTCCTTGAGGACAGGCACGAGGACCTTGAGTGTCTTGCAGCCGCTGCGCCTCATCTCGTGTCCATGCTGCTTGCCCTTGAGGGAGACCCGGATGCTCCAGACATCCCGACCCCGCGCACTTACGCTGAGGCGATCGCGGGTGAGTACTCCTCTCAGTGGCAGACAGCCATGGACGCAGAGATGGCATCCTGGAAGTCCACAGGCACTTACGTCGACGAGGTTCCCCCTCCTGGGGCGAACATCGTCAGTGGCATGTGGATTTTCAGGGTGAAGCGGCCGCCAGGTTCTCCGTCTGTCTTCAAGGCTCGTTACGTTGCTCGAGGTTTCAGTCAGCGAGAGGGAGTTGACTTCTTCCAGACCTTCTCCCCCACCCCGAAGATGACCACTCTTCGGGTACTGCTGCACGTTGCCGCTCAGCGTGACTACGAGCTTCACTCTCTTGACTTCAGCACAGCTTTCTTACAGGGCAGCCTGCACGAGGAGATCTGGCTGCGCCGCCCTCCTGGCTTCACTGGGTCGTTCCCTCCTGGTACCCAGTGGAGCCTCCGGCGGCCGGTCTACGGTCTCCGCCAGGCGCCACGTGAGTGGCACGACACACCGAGGACGACACTTGCTGCTCTTGGGTTTGCTCCGTCGACTGCTGACCCGTCGCTGTTTTTGCGCACCGACACTTCGCTGCCGCCGTTCTACATCCTCGTGTACGTCGACGACTTGGTCTTCGCCACTGCTGACACTGAGGCTCTCGCCCTGGTGAAGTCAGAGCTGCAGAAGAGACACACGTGCACAGACCTGGGTGAGCTGACAAGCTATCTTGGCTTGCGGATCACCCGGGACAGAGCACAGCGCACCATCACCTTGACTCAGTCACACATGGTGCAGCAGGTCCTTCAGCGCTTCCGCTTCACGTACTCCTCGCCTCAGCCCACTCCTCTGCCTACCGGTCACTCGCTCTCAGCTCTGCCTTCGGATGAGTCCGTAGAGCCGAGTGGCCCGTATCCAGAGCTTGTGGGCTGCCTCATGTACCTGATGACCTGCACTCGACCTGACCTTGCATACCCTCTTAGCATCCTAGCACGCTATGTCGCTCCTGGCCGTCACCGAAAGGAGCACATGGATGCCGCTAAGAGGGTGTTGCGCTACTTGTGCAGTACGTCGGGCATGGGGCTTGTGCTTGGAGGACGGAGCGACGTTGTCCTCACTGGGCACTCAGACGCTTCTTGGGTTGACGACCAGGCTACGCAGCGGTCGTCTCAGGGTTACACCTTCAGCCTTGGCTCTGGTTCAGTTTCTTGGTGTTCTACACGCTCGTCTTCAGTTCTCAGCTCCAGTTGTGAGGCTGAGATCTACGCCACAGCCATGGCTGCACAGGAGTTACGCTGGCTCACCTACCTGCTGACCGACCTGGGAGAGCGGCCTCGTTCTCCTCCAGTGCTGTACGTCGACAACAAGGCCGCCATTGCCTTGTGTGAGGAGCACAGACTGGAGCACAGAACGAAGCACATCGCTCTGCGTTACTTCCTGGCTCGAGAGTTGCAGCAGCGTGGTCAGCTTCGTCTTGCTCACATGGCCACTCGGGCCAACACTGCTGATATATTCACCAAGGCACTTCCGTCTGGTGATCATCAGCGTTTCTGCACTTTGTTAGGCCTTGTGCCCACTTTTCCTCACTTGCTGTAGACTTTGCTTGTACTGTGATCTATATATATACCTGCATGCTTGCTCTGCTAGGTAGAGATCACTGTGCTGTTGTTGTTGCATATATACCCCTGCATGTGAACTGGCCTTGTGGCCCTTTGCTTGTGCTCAGTGTGTGTGGTGACGTTGTGATCCACCCTGAGCTTGTTTTTGCTTCTCTTGACTGGTCTTGTGACCCCTTGCTCTCCCCCACTTTGCCTATGGGGGTGTGTCAAATGATATATCTGCTATATATGTTTAGGCTGTAGTGGGGTAGCCAATATGGGGTACAGCCCCTTTTAGGGTTTCATATTTGTGCCCAATTCTTTGATAGTTCAATCATTCCTGCTGCTAGATTATAACATCAACCCCACCCAACCCAACCATACCAATGGCTCACTGATGAAGCCCGCTTTCCTGGCATTGCAGCCAAGCAGGACGGATATGGGCCAATGAGTGCAGGTGCCTTTTTAGTGTCCCTTGAGGCTGCAGAACGGATGGTGCTGAGGGTGCTGCACGCTGCTGTAAGCACTGCTCTGCTCCAACCTGTTCTGCTTTGCTCCTCTATCACAACTCTTGACTGTGGCAGAGGTTTTTCACTGCAGGAAGAGATATATGATATGGTATGATACGAGATGGTCTTTACTGGTATGGGCTCTGGAATGGTTTTGTATCGTGGAGGAGGAGGCCTCTCCAGGATGACTCTATCTACGTGTACTCTCTCCTCTTACCTTTCGCATCCATGGATAGGTTTCGTTCGGCTTTGAACGAGCAATGCTGACCATGAAACAATCTTAGGCGTGATAAGAGAATCATAAGATGGTTACAAGAGGGGACAAGCGTGCCGAGGCCACAACAGCATCAACCACAGCAGTCCATCTCTCCCCCCTCGCATCCAGATGCACCACCCGCCACCACTCCCCCTCCTCCCCCTCCTCCTCCCACCCATCCTGCTCCTCCCACCCCTCTCCATCCTCCCACCCCTCCCCATCCTCCTGACCCAACTTGTCCTTCCCACCCTCCCTTTCCCCCTCCCCTGCTGTCATCCCCTCCCCTGTTTCTGCCCTCCCCTCTGCTGTCCCCTCCGCCACCCCTGCTGTTGGCCGCCCCTGGGTTCAGCTGTGCCGCCCGGAGGATTTGGAGTGGGCGGCAGGAGAGAGATGGAGAGGTGGAGGCGGTGGGCGGGCAGCAGAGGGAGGAGGGGCTGCGGCCACTCGATCAGACACAGCCCTGATGGGGAGGCGAGGAGGGGGGAGAGGGAGAGGGGAAGGGGAGAATGAGGAAGGCGGAATGGAAAGGGAAGGGGGCGAGGGAGTGATACGAGGGAAGATGGGAGGATGGAGAAACGGGATGGGGGGCGTGAGGTGGTGAGAAGCGGAAAGTGAAAGAGGGACCAGGTGGGGAGGGTGGAAGGAGCACGGGGAGAGGAAGCAAGGTGGCGCGAGGCGGGCAGGAAAGGGCAGGAGGGGTGAGGAGAGCGGTGGGCGTACCAGTAGCAAGCGAGTGTGCGAGGTCTAGGCGCTGAATGTCAGGCAATGCTGCTGCTGCTTCTGCTTCTGCTTCTGCTTCTGCTGCTGCTGCTGCTGCTTCTGCTGCTGCTGCTGCTGCTGCTGCTGCTGCTGCTGCTGCTGCTGCTGCTGCTGCTGCTGCTGCTGCTGCTGCTGCTGCTGCTGCGGCAGGCGTGGCAGTGCGCAGGGCACCCAGGCGGTATGCATCATAGTGATGCACCGTGCTGGAGGGGGGGGATGGGTGAGGGGGAAGGAGGGAAGGCGCAAGGGGGAAAGGGGGAGGGGGTTGTGATGAGTCGTGGGAGCAGGGTTGAGGCAGGTGTGAGATGAGAGCAGGCACTAGCAGCAGTGGAGCAGAGGAACAAAACTCCGAGGGAGTGGAGAATGGAGACATGGGGTTAAGGCAATGGGGAGCATCAAGGGCAGACGACGAGGGCAGTGGGGAGTACAGGTTGGGCGCGGGGTAGGAGTTGAGGAGCAGGAAGGTGGGCGATGTCACGATGAGGTCAGGCTCGCCTGTCAGCGCACGAATGAAATGCCGGCTGTGAGGGGTTGGGGGACATGTAGGGCGGGAGAGAGTGGGTGTTGGTTGGGGGAGGGGGAAGCACATGGGGAAGCACCCATGCAGGGCGCACGGCAGCACGGCCGGCCAGATGCAGGTTAGTGGACGAAACACAACGCTCAGAATTCCCACAGCAGGGTTTCGCAAGGCAGGCAGGTGCGCAGGAGGAGCAGGCAGCTGTCCATTCGTGCTCTCACGTGCTCCTGCACTGGTAATACCCCATCCATTCCAATACAACCTTCTCATCTCTCCTGCCCTTCCTGTTCCGGTTTCTCCGCCTCCCCCCTCTCTTCTCCCCCCTCCCCACCCAAGGCGCACCAGAAAGTGGTCTTCCCCGCGCCCACCTCCCCCTGCAGGCACACCACGTCCCCGACCCCCACTGCCCCGCCGCTCCGCTCCCCCAATTCTCGCGCTTCGCCGCTCCGTCCCCCCTCACCCTCACCACCAATCCTTTCCGCTAGCTCTCGCGCCAGCCAGGCCAACGCGCTCTCCATCCGGCAAAGGACACGTGGCACCCCGTCATTCACTGACGGCAGTAACTGCGACTCAGGAGATTGTCCCGATTCGACAGAAATTGCGTCTAGCCCCGCTGGAACTACTCGGCCGGCAGGGCTGCAGCGCGGCCGTTCGCTGCCGGCTAGTGTAACAATTCGTTGACGGAAGGGGCGAGGATTATAGGGCGAGTTGTGGCGAGAGGAGGGCGGGGATTGGAGAAGTGACGAACGGGAGTGCGGGCGGCAGGTGCGACTACAGGAAACGTGGCGGCATGCGCGCGGTAGAAGCGCGCGGAAAAGCGCGGATGGCGGGTGGGCGAAGGGAGTGCTTAATCTCGTGGCTAGTTGCATGGTGGAAAGAGGGCTTCGCAGTTCACACGGAGACAGTGACGATGCTGCAAGAGGTGTCCGTCCATGAATCAGCTGTTGCTCGTGCCGTGCTCTCTGTGCTTGCCAATTGTCCTACAGAAAGCGCCGCCCTGCACCGCATTGAACCTGTGATGCTTGCATGGAATTCTTCTCCACTCCATTCACAGCACAAATTGGCCCCCCTTCAACCCACCCCAGCTCACCCAAGCACGCTTCATTCCAGTGTTGCACGCCCACAGCACCGCAGCGATGGGCGGCGGCGCGGAGGCGAGCGAGCAGGCGCGCGGGCAGCAGCGGCCAACGATATCGATCGCGGTGCCGGGGTCCATCATCGACAACACGCAGTCGCTCGAACGCGCCACCGCCGTGCGCCTCCCGCCCCGCCCTTCCCCGCGCATTCTTCCCCCGCATGCCGTTTATCTTCCACGCATTCCGCTCCATCCCCCCAAAATTCCCTCCTTCCTGTGCCACTAGGATCGCGCTCCAACCCCTGCGTCTCGTTAACCCCGCAATAAACCCTCAACCCTCGTCGCCACACGCGCCTTCTCTTTAGCACATCTTCCCAACTCCGCGGAATTAAGACGCCTTTCTAATCGCCAAATTATATAATCTCTTATCGTTATCGCCTCATTCCCTAAACCCCGGCGCAGGTAGCGGGGCAGATCGCGCGCGCCGCCGTCATTTTCAAGGTGCACGAGATCGTCGTGTACGACGACTGGGACGCGGAGGGCGACTCGAGCGCTCCGCGCGGGTGGCGCGGGGAGCGCTTTTCGGGGTCCGCGGGGTCGTTCCTTGCGCGCGTGCTCCAGTACCTCGACACCCCGCAGTACCTCCGCCGCGCGCTCATCCCGCTCACGCCCGACCTGCGCCTCGCGGGGTTGCTTCCGCCGCTGGACGCGCCGCACCACGCGCGCATGCACGAGTGGCCGGAGTACCGCGAGGGCGTGGTGGTGGCGGAGGGGGAAGGGGGAGAGGCGCGCACAGGGGGGAGCTGCGCCGTGGACGTGGGGCTGCAGCAGGTGGGGGGGAGCGGGGAGTGAAGCTGGGGATTGGGCGGAAGGGGAGTTGTTGTTCAGCAGAGGGGGGAGTGCGGGTCGTTTGAATTACATTGCGCCGTTCTCCTGCACTCGCCTGCCATCCCCCTTCCTTCCTCCCCACATTCCCCCATTCCCCCATTCCCACATGTCTGCCTCCTCCCCTCCTGAAAAACCCCATGTGCGTACATTCATGGCAGAGAGTGCGTGTGCGAGGAAGCTTCTCGGAAGGCACGCGGCTGACAGTGGCCATGGGGCCTGTTGCTGAGCGAGAGAAGGTGTTTCAGCCAGGTGGGAGACGGGGGGGCGGGGGGGGATGCGGAGGGGTGCAGGGGGGTGGTATGGCGGTGGGGGATTGAAGGAGTGGGGAGTTCAGCAGTGCACAGTGCAGCGCATTCGTGACCGCCCCCTGTCCCTCCCTCCCTCCTTGCCTCCCTCCACTACCCTCACCACCTCCACCAATCCATCTCCGCGCCCCTCCTTCCCTCCCCCCTCCCCTCCCCCCAGGAGTGCTGCTGACGGCGGTGGCTCCGCACGTGCCGTGGGGGGAGAGGGGGCAGTACTGGGGGTACACTGTCCGCCTTGCCAGGGGCGTCTCTGGCGCCCTCTCCGCCTGCCCCTTCTCCCCCGCGCCTGCCTCCGCGGAGGGGGGAGCGGGGGGCTCGGGGGACGGGGGAAAAAGGGCGGGGGAGGGGCGCAGCTCTGATGCTGCTGTGGTGGGGGGCAGTGGGGGTGCGGGGGAGGGGGATGGGGCGGAGGGGGGGGAGGGGAGGGAGGGCGGGGGAGACGGAGGGGAGGAGGGAGAGGAGGGGCGGGGGAAGAAGAGGAGGCGGCGAGGGGGGAGGAAGAGAGGGGCGAAGCGGGGGTTGTATGGGGAGGGGGGTGGGGGTGAGGGTGGGCAGGGAGGGGGGGAAGGGGGAGCGGAAGGGGGAGGAGCAGGGGGGGGAGGCGCGTATGATCTGATCGTAGGGACGTCGGAGCACGGCGATGTGAAGGAGATCGGGCAGTTCAAACTGCCTCCCTTCCGGTGCGCCCTCTCCCCTCCCCTCCTCACTGCTTTGACACGTCTCAAACCTCGCTTCCTCCTGCTCCTCTGTGCCCGTTCTCCCCACACAATCACAGATAAGCGCCTCGTCATGTCCCTCCATCCCCTCTCTCCTCCCTCCTTCCCACCCCATCCTCCCCACGCTCCCCACCTGGCAGGAATTTATTGGTGGTGTTTGGGGGCGTGGCGGGGTTGGAGGAGGCGTGTGTGTGAGGGCAACGAGCGGCTGGCTGCTTTTCAGACGTCTCAAAATTCGTCTGCCTCCTTTCCACTGCACCATTCTTTTCGCCCCCCCTTGACAGGCATTTATTGGTGGTGTTTGGGGGCGTGGCGGGGTTGGAGGAGGCGTGTGAGGGCGACGAGGGGCTGGCTGCTTTTGAGATGTCTCGAAATTCATCGCCCTCCTTTCCACTGCACCCTCCCTCTCCTCCCCTGCTCACAGGCATTTATTGGTGGTGTTTGGGGGAGTGGCGGGGTTGGAGGAGGCGTGTGAGGGCGACGAGGGGCTGGCGGGGGACAGCAGGGAGCCGAGGGGGCTGTGCCAGCTGTACCTCAACACGTGCCCCTTCCAGGGCTCCCGCACCATCCGCACTGAGGTGCGCTCTTGAGAAGGGTGGGGGGGGAGGGGCGGGTGAAGGGGGAAGGAGATGTGGGACAGGGGACAGTTGGGGGGTGAGAGGGGCAGGTGTGCCAGCTGCACCTCAACACGTGCCCGCACCAGGGCTTGCACACCATCCGCACTGAGGTGCGCTGCTGGGGGGTTGGTTGGGTGAGGGGGAGGTGGGAAAGGGAAGAGAGGTGGGGGGTGAAGGGAGGGTGCTGGGCTCGTGTTTGCATGAGTGGAGTGAGGGGGAGCGTGGTGGATGTGCTCCTGCCGTGCGAGAGCAACAGGTCTCTGACCTGAGAGCAGCAAGTCACAGCAGCATGGTGGGTGTGCTTATACGTGTCTTTATGGCTAAGGGCGTGTTCCTACGGCCCCTTATCAGGCCAACCTCTTATCAGGCTAGCGTCGCATCACACTGAAATTCCCCTAAACCCAGACCCTTTGCGCATTGTACCATGCAAGCCTGATAAGAGGTTTGCCTGATAAGAGGCGTAGGAACACGCCCTAAGGACGCGTCACCTATGTTCGAACCCAACACCGATCCTACGCAGGATCGTTTTATAGCGGGAATAAAAACCAAAGAAACGAAGGGTTTTTCTTCCTAGGGCGCTAAACCCTTCGTTTTTTTTTTTTTTTTTTTTTTCCTCGCTATAAAACGATCCTGCGTAGGATTTGTGCTGGGATCGAACATAGGTGACGCGTCCTAAGGCTCTTCCCAGTTGCTTGCTCACTGCTGCCTCCCTGCCTCACCACTTGTGTGTGCCTTGTGTCCCTTCCCTTCCCATCTCATCCCATTCCATCCCGTGCCGTGCCTCTGCCCTTTTGCCCCCCTGGCATGCGTGCACGGGTGAGAGCAGGAGGCGGTGCTCATATCAATGGCATACATCTCAGCGCTCATGCCGTGACCGTCACCAGCATCCCCTCTTCTACCACCCATCACATGCCTCCTCCATGTGGAACCCTCACCTGCCTCCTCTCCACTGCGCCTCATCACCCGCCTCACCAATGCACGTCGCACATGACCGCATGCAGTGTCTTCAAGTGCTCGCCCTCATGTAGGTACTTTGTATTGAACCTGAGGGTGATTATGTTCATACATATTGGTCTAGCAACACTGGTTGGGAGAATCTTTGTCGTTCCTCCTACTGGCCGTCTCTAGCCACTACTGTATGCACATGGTACCCCTAGGGGACTAGGCTCTTGGTTGCTGCAGACCCTACACGCTTGCACACGCTATCCTGCTTCACATCTCACTATCTGTCGAGTTGGTGCCCAATCCACCCTACCGCCCTCGCCCAACAGGGCTTTGCTATGTGTACCTGTTGCATTCTAGAGCTAGTACAGTGGTGGTGGCAGGGGTGGGCCTTGCTGTACTCCTGGTCTCCACCCATCCCACACTGCTTGTTTCAGATGGCTCGCCGCTGTAGCACCCACCTACTCTGCACCCTACAGGCCTGCTCAGGCTTTGTTTTGCCAGCTTAAAGGTGTACTGCTCTGGCGGGCAGGGCTGTTGCGAGTGCTGCACTCTTTCAAGCCGCCCTTCTTGGTGGATGCGCTGTGCTGCAGGCTCTTGCGCGTCCTGGTGCTGTTGGTTGGCCCCTCACACACGCTGCAACCGGTGGTGTTGTGAGGCCACGGACCAGCTCCATCCTCCGCTGAAACTCCACACATGCTACGCATGCAACCTGCACCCTGCATCACACCATCCTACTCCTACTCACGTCCATGCATGCGCATGCAGCTTTAACCAGTTACACACACACATCTATCGCTACACATGCAGCAGCTTTCAACAGTAATGCACATGCCGAGTCACAAATATGCATGTGTCCAGTCAAACAAAGTCAAGCAAGTCAACGGTCAGTCAAAGGCGATCCAGAGAGCATCCAGGCAGAGGGCACAAGGTCCAGGCAGGGCGCTACACGTTGCAGTATGTTAGATGCCCGAGGCTGCTACACGGCGAAGGCTGCTAGACGGAAGGGCGCTACCGGGGCACACAAGGGGCTGGGGGGGTTGCTCATGAGAGCTCATGGTGGCACAGCAGCCGCCAGCAGCTCCACACAGCCATCACGGCAGGCAGGCAGACAGGGAGGGAGGGGGGTGAAGTGGGAAACAAGGTTCACAAGCAACTGGAAGGAGCCTCGGGCAGCGCTGCAAGCAGTGGGGCCTCCAGCCTTCATGGCGTGCAGCTGTGACAGCAGCTTAGTGGCACACGCCACCCACACACACAGCATCCCACTCTCTCTCCCCTCCAACACGTCCTTGGGACTCAACTCGGAATCCGCTTCGTCACATAACCGAGTAGCGCACTCCGCATACCGGGCCCTCTGCACCACAAGCCACCTGCGTGAACCACTGCCATGCTCCACCAATGTGCCCAGGGGGATGCGCCCCTGCTGCTGCTACAGCACACACGGACGTGTGGTGCGCACAGAGGGCATGCCTTCACACTCCCGCACACCAGCACGCACGCCCCACCTCCTGCCCCACCACTGCCACCATTCCTCCTCCCACCTCCCCACTTCCCTCCCTCCCCTTTATCCCTCATCCACCCATCCCTCACACGTCTGCATCTCCTGCACCTCGCATGCCCCAGGCTCTCCCCACTGGGACCACCCCCCCCCTCTGCACGCCTGCCCTCACCCCTCACCCTCACGCCCACCGCCTCTTGCGTGCCGGCCTCTCTGTCTTGCCCTCCCCCCCAGCCGCCCCTTCGCCCCCACCCTCTGCCCTGCCACCTCCTCCGCCACCGCTTGCCATGCTGCCCGCCTCCCCCCCCACCCCCCTTCCCCCTCCCTCGCCTGCTCCATCCCTGTCTCTGCGTGTGTCCCCGCCCAACCCCCCGTCATCTGACTTGCGCTTCCTCCCCCCCGCACCATACGCGCCACCCCCGCCCTCCTCCCCCCCACTCTCCTTGCGACCATCCACTCCCCCGCCCCCTCCCCCCACGTGCACCACCAGGTGGCCCTGACTCTCCCGCCACGCCCCCCCTCCCCGCCTGTCCGCCGCCCCCTCCCCCCCTCGCCCCCCCACTTGCACTACCAGGTGCCCATCCGTGCGCTGCACCGCACTGCGCCGCACTCCACCCCCACCAACACCTGCAGCAGCAGCAGTGTCAGCAGGAGCAGGGGAGGGCGAGTGGGGCGCAGTGCTTGTCCGCCTGCCCTCCTCCGCAGCAGCAGCAGGCATGCCCCTGTGTGCGTGACGCTCGCCTCTCTCCCCCTCGCGTGCCTCCCCTCCCCGCCTCCTCTCCCCTGCTGCCTCGCCCAATCCCTCCATTCCGCCTGCCCCTCCCCTCTCCTTGCCACGCTCCTTTGACCTCTCCTTCTCATACCTCCCCCGCCCGCGCTTGCGGCTCCGCTCCTCCCGCTCGTCGCCCTCCCATTCCCGTGCGTCCTTGTCCCTCCCACGCCCACCACGCCCCTTCTCCTCGCGCAGCTTCGCCCGCAGGTCCACAACCGGCCCCTCCTTGCCTGCACCCTCACTGCCCATCGATTCTCGCCCCACCCCCTCTCGCCCCACCCCCTCTCGCCCCACCCCCTCTCGCCCCACCCCCTCACCGCCTCTCCACCCGTCCCTCTCGCCTCGCCTCCCCTCCTTGTCTCCCTTCATCCCCTGCCTCTCTTCCCCCCTCCCTGCCAACTCCCTATCACGCTCCTCTCCCACACTTGCTCCCCTCTCCCTTCCCCTCTCTCGTTCCCTCTCCTTCTCTCCTCTTTCTTTCTCACCGCCTTTCTCCCTCCCTCTCTGCTTGTGCCTATCCCTGCCTCTCCCCTCCTCACTCACCCTCTCCATTCCTCCCTCCCTCTCCTCTCTCTCTCGCCCCTCCCTCTCTCCCTTATCTCCCCTGCCACTCCTTTCACCCTTGTCAACCTTCTCACTCTTCTCATCCTTCTCCCTCCGCTCGCCCCTCTCCTTCCTCTCACCCCTCTCGTCTTTCACCCCTCTCCTCGCACTCCTTTCTGACTCCGGACCCACACTCCCTCCACGCTCCTCCTTCAGCCCCCTCTCCTTCTCTCGCTCCTCCTTCCACTTCCTCTCACTCCTTTCACCCCTCTCACCCCTCTCACCTCTCTCCTCCCGCTCCTCTCTCCACACCCCCCTCCTCTCCCCTCCCTCCCTATCCCTCTCCTCCCTTTCTCCCAACCCCACCCCACCCTCCCTCGGCCCCTCCTGCCTTCGACCCAGCACCTCCCCTCCCCTCCTGCCGAACCCCCCACCGTCCACTCCCATCCTGCCAAGGGGCGCATCCACAGGCAGTCGCCCGTAGCCCATGGGAGGGCAGTGCCCGTACTCCTCCCTCCCAACCCCACTGCCTCCCATCGTCCTCCCGCCCTTCACCATGCCACCTCCCCCACTCACACCAGGACCAATCCCACCCATGCCCACCCCCATACCCGGCCCCATACCACCAGGCCCCATACCCATGCCCATCATCCCCATGCCCATGCCCATATCCCTCGGGCCCATGCGGCCCCCCATCCACCTGCCTCGCCCATGCCGCCCGTGCCTCCCCCCATACGCATGCCCAGGTGCATGTGCATGCATGTGCCCAGGCCCCATGGGCCCCCCTCCCCGGCCCCTGCCCCGCCCTCCGCCGTACCTCCCGCCTTCATGGAACCTTCCTTCATGCTGCTGGTGCGGGGCATGGGGGGGAGAGCGCCTGGCTGCGCCAGTGGCAGCAGCAGCATCGAGACCTTCATCGCCCTCACCACCCCTCTCTCGCGTCCATTTGCCCCTCTGCCTCTCCCTGCCCTCCCTGCCCCCCTCATCCCCCTCATCCCCCTCATCCTCCTCATCCTCGTCTTCCTCCTCATACACGTCACCATAGTCCTCCCCTTCAAACGCCAGCTCATCATCATACTCTTCCTCCTCCTCCCCGCCTCCTGCCTCCTCCCTTCCCCTCTCTCCACCTTTTTGCTCCTCTCGCTCTTCTCCCTCACCATTCTCTCTGCCTCCTGTCCCTCCCTCCCCGTCCTCCCCTCCACCGTCACCCTCCTCAACACCTTTCTCTCTCTCCCTTCTCTCCCCGCCCCCACCACCTCGATCCCTCTCCCTCGCTCCTCCTTCTCCCTGCTGATCCCCATGCTTCCTCCTCTCCTTCTCTCCCCCCTCCTCTGCGCCAGCTGGCACTGCCACGTCATCATCGTCAATGTCAACAGTCTGACGTCAGGGAGGAGGGCGGAGATGGGGGGGAGAGGAAGGGCGAAGGGGAGAGAGGGAGGGGTGGGGAGGTGAGGGTGTGGGGAAAGGCAATGAGAAGGAGAGTGGGTCAGGTTTGATGGGGCAATGCAGCAACGGGGCGAAGGGGCGAAGGGGTGAAAGGGCGAAGGAGTGAAGGGGCAAAGGGGCAAAGGGGTGACGACATGACTGTTAGTGTTAGCCCTCAATCTCACACTTTGTACTTTATATTTTCTATATCCTAGAGTAGTGTAGTTTGCACCTTGTGTTTGGTTGGGTGTACACCTACATCCCAACCAAACCCAAATGTAATCTCCAAAGCAATCTCCAACCCACCAATTGGAGATTGCCTTGGGATTACCCCCAATCCCTAGGGATTGCCCCCGATTCCCTTCCCCATCCATTCCTTGCCCTTCTTGGATGTACTTAAAGAGCTTCAAGCTCATTACTAATGTATCAGTTCTAAGCCTAAGTTCTGACAATGACAGCATGGTGAGGTCACAAGGCGACGGAGTGATGGGGGGTGCGCGGAGGCACGGACTTACTGGGGTGGGAGGGAGCTCAATGGCTGTGATGCCACGCCCCTCCTCCTCTGCCTCTCTTGCTGCTGCCTCCTCCCTCTCCCGCCCCTTCCTCCCTTTTTTCTCGTGTTCTCTGCCCTTCTCTTGCTCATTCTCCCGTTCTCTCCCCCTCTCCTTCCGCCTCACGTCATCCCCCCTGCCCCGCTCCCTCTCACCCTCTCCATCACTGTCCCCTGCCACATCGTCCGGGCCCTCTCCCTTCCTCCCACCCCTCTCATCCCTCTCACCCCTATCACCCTTTCCATTCCCCCCACCTCCGCCATCTGCCCCATCACCCCCACCGCTCTCCAGGGGGTGCAGAGGCACATCCCCTTCCCCATCAGCGTCCCACATGCTGCCATAGTCCACCGCGTCTCCCCCCGCATCCTCCTCCTCCTCCTCCCCCTGCTCCCCCTCTCTTCCTTCCCCTTCCTTACCCTCTCTACCCTCCTCTTCTCCTCTCTCCTCCCCATCTTTCCCCTTTCTCTCGCTCTGCTCTCGACCCCCCTCCCCATCCTCATTCCCTTCCTTCTCTTCCCGCTTCTCCCGCCGTCCCCTCCTCCTCTCGCCCTCACCTCCTTCCTCCCTCTCTGCGACAACTCCCTTCCCCTTACCCCGCGCTCCGCTCTTCCCCTCTCCTCTCTCTGCGGCCTTCTCCTCTCCCCTACCCTCGCCCCTCTGCACGCCCCTCCCGCCGCCACTCTCCAGCTCCTCGCCTCCTTCACTCGAACCACCTCTCCTTCGCCTGCTCCCGCCCTCCCTCCTCCCCTCCCTGCCCCCAGACGCCCAACTCCCTTCCCCATCCGCCTCCCCTCCGCCCCTCGCCTCCTCCATCCCCCCCTTCCCTCGCTTCTCCTTCAGGCCCCTCTCCCTCGTACCCTCCTCATGCCTCCCCTCTGCCCAGTCTTCCTCTCCTTCACTCTCCCTATCCCCCCTCCATTGCCTCCCTTCCCGCCCATCCCTCTTCCCTCTCTTCCCCGCATGCTCCTCCCCCCTGCCCACATTCTCCTCCCATCCGCGCTCATCCCACTCTTCTCGTCCCCCCCGCCTAGGCTTCTTCCCCTCCTCCTCTCCCCGCCGTCCCCCCCGCCGTTCCACAGACGCGCCTCTCTCTCCCCACCCATCCCACTCCTCCCTCTCCTCCTCCCACTCGCCCCCTCCGCGCATTCCCTTTGCACGCCCAAACTCCCCTCCCTTGTCGTCCTCTCCCCTCCGCCCCATTCCCCTCCTTCGCTTCTCATCCCCCCCTCTCTCCTCTGTCCATTCCCTCTTCTCCCGCCTACCCTCTTTCCCCTCCCCAAACTCTCCCCCGCGCTTGTCAAACCCTGACACTCTCCCCCCCTCACCCCCCTCGCGCCCCTCCCTCCGCCACCCCACTTCCCCCGGCCTCCGCCCCTCCTCCTCCCCCCTGTACCTCCCCCGCCTCTCCTCCCCTCGCTCCCTTCCCCCCATGCCCCCCTCTCCGAACCCCCCTTCCTCCCTCCCCATGCCCCTCCCCCGCCGCCCATACCCCTCCCCTTCTCCTCCCCTTCCGCCCCTCCGGTCCCTCTCCCCCCACAGGCCCCCTTTCTCTCTCCCCCACTCCCTCTCCCCCCTGCCGTCCCTCCCCCTCCATTCCCCCCGCCGTCCCCTCTCCTCCTCCCACTCTTCATCCCCCTCCTCATGCCCCTCCTCCCCCCTCACTCTCCTCCGCTTCCTCTCTTTGCCCCCATACTCGTCCCAGCCTTGCCCTTTCCCGCCCTCTCTCCCTCTCCCTTTCTCCATCTCCTCCTCCTCCTCCCACTCTCTCTGCCCCCTCCTCCTATCCTCTCTCCTCCTTCCCATACCCTCATCCTCCCCACCCCCCTCCTCATCGTCCTCCTCCACATCCCCCCGCCCCCCCCTCCCCCTCCCCTGGCGCCGTGACTTTGCCCCTGTGCGCCCCTCCCCTTCCCCCATGCTCTCCCCCCCAGTCGCATAGCTGGCAGCATGGGAGGGGGAAAGAGGGGGGCGGTGCATTCCCATTCCCCCGGAAAACCCCCCTCCGCCCCCCATATCGAATCCTCCTCGCCTGCCGCCTCCCCCCATGGGTCCCCCTGCGCCCCCCATCCCTCCCCCCATGCCTCCGCCCATGCCTCCGCCCATGGGTCCGCCCATGGGGCCAGCGCCCCCAGGGGGGCCGCGGAGGAACATGGGGTGGGCATGGGGGGGCAGCATGTGTGGGGGCAGCATTCCCCCCTTCATGCCCATGGGCGGACTGGGACTGGGGGAGGGGAGGGGGGGTGTAAACGGGGGGAGCAAGGGTGGAGTGAGTGGGTAAACGGAGGGGGGTGGGTGAGGGCGTAGGGGGAAATGGAAGCGGAGTGGGGGAGGGGAAGGGGAATGGCAGGGTGCAGGGAGAGGAGTCAGAAGGGCATGTAGGGAGACAGGGGCATGGGGAGGGGATGGGACATGCGGGGAGAAAACATGACCTACACTAGATATGAGATGCACAATACACCACACCACATCACACCACTCCACACCACTCTCGCCACCTTACAAGACATGGCCCGCCGCCCGTATCATACCAGTTCACAGTTCACATCATCACCCCTCACCACCGCACACTCTGGCCCCCCACCACCACACCCGCGTGCTCACCTCATCATGTGCCCTCCGCCTGGCCCCATGCCTCGCCCCCTCCCTCCGCCCTCCATGCCGAATCCGCCCATTCCTCCCCGCCCCATGCCCATCCCCCTTCCCCCCATGCCCATCCCCGTCCCCATCCCTGGCCCCATGCCCGCGCCCATGCCCATGCCATCGGGCCCCCCTGGAAACATGGGGGGGAAGGGGGGATGCTGCCCTCGGGGGAGAGGGGGAGGCGGGGGGAGAGCACCGGTCGGTCCCCCCGCTGCTCCCCCCCCTACCCCCCCTGCCACTGCGCCAGACGCGCCCTCCACAGAGGCAGCACGGGAGGGCGGGCCAGCAGCAGCGGCGGCACCTGAAGAAACAGCTGGGGTGCCACCTGAGCTGGCTGGCCCTCCCCCAGGTGCGCCCTGCTGCCCTGATACCGCCCTGCCTCCCTGCCCCTCCCCCTGCATCCTCCCACCTCCCCCCCCTGCACTGCCACTAGGTCCTCCCCCTCCCACGGATCCTCCCCCTGCCCCTCCCCCTGCTCCTCCCCCTCCGCCTCCCCCTGCTGCGCCCATCCCCCTGTGCGCGTGAGCAGCAGCAGCATGGGGGGTGGCAAGAGGAGCGGCGGCGGGGGGAGGGGGCTGTGGAGGAGGCGCGTCCATGGCCAGCCCCACTACCGGCACCTGCAGGGGCGCATATGGGATGGGAGGCCATGTAGGGCGGGGGAAAACGAGGGCAAGGACAGGGAAAGGAGGGGAGCACTGAGCTGGGGTGGGGGATGGGACGGAGTGGTGTGCACGGGGGGTGTGCACGGGGGGTGTGCATGGGAAAGCAGGAACCTAATCACCATGGCATACAGCCACCATCCTGGATGAATCATGTGCCTCATTCATGTCCCCATGACGTCAGCAATCGCCTCACCTCTATGATGACGTCAGCATCCACCGGGCGCGGGCGGCGGGTCTCCCAGGAGGGGCGGCGCTCGACGAAGAAGACGGCGTCGGCATGCGGGCGGCTGACCATGGCGTGTGTGACAGCTGTCACCAGCTCGGGCGGCATCTCTGGGTCTATGTCCTGCCGAGGGAGAGAGGGGGCGAGGAGGGGGAGAGGGGGAGGAGGAGAGGACGGGAGGAGGGGGGAAAGGGAGGTGGGGTATGAGTCGAAGCGGTACGAATGGGGGCATGAGGAAGAGAGGCAGGATGGAGAGGAGGCTGGAGTGAGTTGTAATGGCTGGGGGGTTGTGAGACGTGTGATTCATCCAATGCACACTGCCATTGCATCCCTTGTGTTCTGCACCGCCTCGTGCTGCTGACTGGATGGGTCTGCAGCACATGTGATGCCACTGCGGTTGACTCGCATTGACTCGCATTGGCTCGCGGCATTAGGTATGCTGCAATTGCTAGCATGGACTGACTGGCGTTGACTGGCGTTGACTGGCGCGGAGCACTGACCTCAGTGGGCATGCGCGACTCAAACACGGGAATGCGGCTCTGCATGCTCGCCTCCAGCCGCAGCTGCGCCTGTTGGCAAGAGGCGGGTGGGGGGAGAGGGGAAGGGTGGAAGGAGTGTGGGGAAGATGAGAAGGAGGGGAGGAATGAGAGGATGGGGAGGGAAGAAGGGATGGAGAGAGTACGAGGGAAATTGCGCGGGGGCGCAAGGAAAGGGTGAGGGAGGGAAGGGAGGAGCATACAAGGCGGTGGCAGTAGTGGCGCCATGCCCCCTCGTTGAGGTCGAAGTTGAAGTAGTCGCTCACATCCGCTCCCGGGCGCCGCCATGGCTTGTCCTCCAGACTGTCTATGTCCAGGTCAAACACCGTCCTGCATCATCACACCACTCACACCAGTCACACCAGTCAAACGAGTCAAACGAGTCCAAATCAACATGTTAACCACCATCCTGCACGATCAAACGAGTCAACCAAAGTCAATGGACGCAGAAGTCTCTCGATCGTCTAAAAAAGGGTTAAGTGCAGCTGGAAGGAACGGTGGTGGCAGTGCAAAGGGGCCTTCAATAGAGTGGCACTGACTTGGTGGGCGGCAGGTTGATCTCTATGTGATACCCCTGCCCCGACCCATGCTGCCACACTGCCGGTGGCCTTCCCCCCTGCCCGCTCGCCTGCTGCTGGTACTGCCCCTGCTGCCCCGCCCCTCCCCCCATTGCTGCGCCCCCTGCGCCCATTCGGCCCCCCATGCCTCCTGCCCACCCTCCCCCCTGCCCGCCAGCTCCCCCTGGCCCTCCCCCTGCTGCAAGCGCGCCAGGGGCGGAACCAGGGGGAGCGGGGGGCGTTGCGCCCATGCCTGCGCCTTCCATGCCCATGGGGGAATGGCCCTGCGGTAGAGGGGAACGGGAAGGGGGGGGGGGAATGGGGCGTGGGGGGGCAGGGATCGGGGAAGCAAGAAGGCAGGGGGGAGGTTGTGCGCGGGTGGGGGTGCATGGGATGACCAAAGGCGCGTGCATGGTGAGAAGTGCAAGTAGCAGGTGACAGGTGTGGTAAGGTAACCAGCAAGGGAAGCAAGCAAGGCGAGAGGCATGTGGGTGCGGCACCTTGGAGGGCGGTGTCACTCGGTACCCGCGCCCTGCTCCCGCTGCCCCCTGCACTGCCGGGGTGCCTGGACCCCCCGCACCACCTCCCCCCTCCCCCTCTGCGCCCTCCGCGCCTTCCTCCCCTTGGCCTCCCCCCGCGCCCCCAGGCATGGCACCGTACTCCCCCCCTGCGCCCATGCCATACATGCCCTCCTCCCCCATGCCTTCGTCCCACTCGCCGACAGGTGGCACCGGGTCATTGGCCACGATGATCAGATCGTCATCATCATCCTCACTCTCCTCATCCTCCTCTTCCTCTTCCTCTTCCTCTTCCTCCTCCTCTCCCCCCTCCCCCTCTGCTCCCCCCGCCCCATCCGCTACCGCCTCCTTCCCTTCCGCGGCACCGCTCCCCCTGTCCTCTTCCGCCTTCAGTTCCCCTTCCCCTTCCATCCCCTTCCCCTCCACCTCGCGCTTCCCCGCCTCCGCCACCTCATCCCCCCCGGCCCGTCCCCCAAGCCCTTCGCGCGCATCCCCGTCAACGTCCATAGCTACCCGCTCGTCCCCGCCTCGCCCGTCTGCTCCATCCCCTGCCTTCCCCTCCTCTTCTTTTAACGTCTCCGCCTCCTCCTCCGCCTCCCTCGCCTCTTCTGCCTCCTCCGCCTCTTCCGCCTCAAGCTCCGCGAAGGGATACAGGCTCTGCTGGCCCTCCGCGCCTTCCTTTCCGCCAACATCCTCGCCACCGACTCCCCCACCATCACCGTCCCCCGCGCTGTATAGAAACTTCTCCAAATCCTCTTCTTCTTCTTCTTCCTCCTCCTCCCCCTCTGCTATCTCCTGCTTGCCCCCCACTCCGCCGGCCCCAACCCTAATCCCCCCTGCGCTACCTCCCTCTGCACTCTCCGCAATCACACCATCTTCCGCCCTTGCGCCCGCATCCTTCCGCCCTGCCTCCGCCTCCCCCATTTCCGCATCATCTTCCCCTTTCATCCCCCCAAAAAAATATTCCTTTTCGTCATGCCGCTCAACGTCTCCCGCTACAGGCACATTCAATAGAGCAGCGGCGGCGGAGGCAGAGCGGTCATGGGAGTTCGAGGTCGGTCCAGCGGCGTCGGCGCGCAGTGCCTCCCGCTCGCCCTCCTCAGCGCGGCTTTCCCCGCCAATGCCGCCTGCGTCGCCGCCACTGGGGCTCGTATCCTGCTCCTCCAATTCTTCCTCCGCACGATCCTTCCCACCCCCGTACAGCTGATTGTAGAATGCATCCTCTTCGTCCTCCTCCGCCTCCTCTTGCTCCTCCTCGCCGCGCCCGCGCTCCTGCAATCCACCGCCAGTCGCGGGCGGGACTCCATTTCCTCCCGATGGCGCCGACGAAGCATAGGGTGCCGCTTCCCCGTCCGCGTCTAAAGCTTCTCCGGCATTAGACGGACGAGCGGCAGCAGGCGAAACAGGAGGCGAGGTGAGAGGGGTAGGGATGGATGCCGCTATCGGCACAGCGTGCACGGCCTCGCGGCCGTTGGGTGCGGATGCGATCGCAGGGGGTGGAATCGACGGGGCTACAGCAAGAGACTTAGGTGGCTCCGGCTTAAGTAAGGTGGGGATAGACGACGGCGGTGCGATCTGGTCGACAGGCTCGGGTTTCGCGGGTACGGGAATCGCAGGAGCGGGTGGTGCGGCGAGCGACGAGCCGTAGAGCAGCGCCTCGTCGTCGGCATCCTCGAGGTCGTCGTCGCCGCCCAGCCCGTAGTCGTACGCCAGTCGCACGGATGTGGGAGTGCCGGTGGCGCTCGCGGGGACGGCTGCCGCGCCCACATCGCCGTAGAGATCTTCGAAATCGTCGTCCTCCATTCCGCTCGGTCTACCGGCTAAATGTCAGTTAGCAGGGAAGGGAGTCGCATACTCGAATACTATACGGACAAACCTGGCGAGTACGCAGGTTGAGCGGGCTGGTTCTTTGCTTTCTAGATCGTGAACCCGATATAGGTAGGTGTCCATTGATACACCTGACGGATGCACTCTGGATAGCCACTTGTTGTCAATAAGAATGCATTCAATGCAATGCATGGTTGAAAATAGCCCAGAACTAGGTGTAGTAGTGGTTGGTTCAGGACCTAACTCTGCAATATTCTGGGCCTCCCATCCCAAGCGTAAATAAAAATAATACAAAAGCCCATGCTTGTTCCTTTTCTTGTTCCTGCATATTACTCTTTCCTCGCTTCCATGTGCTCTTCGTTATCTTGCTCTTGTTGTTGCCCTGCACCCCCGGTTCCCCTGATCACCTTGTTCCTTCCTTACTCCTTTCCCCAGTATTTCCCGTATCCCCTTGCTTGAATTATGAGGGAAGCAGCAGAAGCATCGTTTTCATCTCATTGCATGCCAATTATAGGACAAATAAAAGAACGAATGTATTGTTATTGTTAAAGTTACAGCAGTAGACATATTCCACAATAGCTGCACTGTTTCAACTCCTTGTTTCCTTAGTTGTCTCCATTCAATACAAGCACCTGAAAGATAATGAAACACCAATTGAATGAACTCGGAAAAGGAGCTGTTCCCTTTCCCTGTCTCTCCAATCACACCAGGTGCGTTCATGTCATCGACGAGGACTCGCCCAATCATCCTCCACCGCAAATTGCAAGCTCCACCAGGTTCAACTGCACGACTGCTGACATCAGCACTTTCTCCCAGCCACTCAACCTCTCACGTCCTTGGATTGGGTTTGAGCCATTCTTCCCCCTAACCCCCCTGGCCCAACATCGGCTCAATTCTTTCCGAGCCGGAATCTCTTCCCAGATGCAACCCCGCTCGGTTCGCGCCGTACCTGGGGAGGGGAGGATGCACCAAAGCACGAATCGCGAATCGTGAAATCCATCCACCACACCACATGCACTTGTATCAAATGCAAATTCACGCCACGGCCCACATCTCGCACACAAATAAAGTTCTCCGGCATTCCCAGAGTTACAATTCAGTTTGATTTTGCGTACCAATCAACCTCAGAGCCCCTCGTCTACCTGCACGTTTGTTCGCGACGATCCCATCTCGCCGCCATGGCTCGCACTCTGATCTTCGTCGCCCTCGTCCTCGGCGTCGTCGCCCTTGCAAATGGCGCCGCCGTGCCCTTCTCTTACGACAAGAGCGGCACTGACTGGACGGTAAATTCCACGCCCCCATCATTGCGGGCCTCTCCACATGTAGCTCGCAGCGTTTTCCAAGTTCCTGACCAACAAACGTGAGAAAATGCGGAAATCTCAGCAAAATTCAATCTCTCGGTTGCCATTTCTGACCCTGCGCAGGGCGCGTGCGCGTCGGGCGAGCGGCAGTCGCCGATAAACATCGTGATGGACGAGGCGGTGCTGGGCGCCTCGAAGGAGCTCTTCCACCTCAACTACTCCAAGGCCGCCTCCGTCGCCGTCCTCAACAAGGGCTCCACCATCCGTGCGTGCCGCCTCGCCACTCATTGCTGTACTCTCCATTGAATTATTAGTGCTGTCCCGCTGTGACGAATGCGCGGCATTGCCTCACGTCACAACGTTTTTCCTCTCGTGTTCCGCTCCGCGCAGAGGTGGTGCCGGCGGCGACGGAGTCGCACCTGCTGCACCTGTCGTCGGGCACGTACGCGCTGCTGCAGATGCACGTGCACGCCATGTCGGAGCACACGGTGAACGGGCTGTTCGCGCCCATGGAGGCGCACTTCGTGCACGTGCACGTCGATGATCCCAAGAAGCTCGCCGTCGTGGGCGTCATGCTGCGCCTCCACCGCGACGACGCCAACTCCACCTGGATCACCCAGTGAGTTCCCCCTCCCCCGCTTGCCTCAATCACTGCAGATTGCATGGAAATTTCAATCGATAGAACCAACGCCACATTTCGCACGAGAAAGGGAACACTTTTAGTCTCCCCTCATCTCATGCTGTCTGATCCCGAATCTCCCTCCGCGCCTCCGCAGGTGGCTGGACCGCGCGCCGGCGGCGAACGGCGCGAACGTGACGGTTCCCGTGAGCGCGGACTTCTGGTCGTCGATGATGGCGCCGGCCATGGGCTTCTGGACGTACCCCGGGTCGCTCACGACGCCCGAGTGCGACGAGATCGTGCAGTGGCACGTGCTTCGCAAGTCGCAGTCGCTCTCCGTCGCGCAGACCATTCAGTTCATGAACATGATGGCGGTTACCAATAACGGCGAGCGCACCGACAACCGCGTGCCGCAGCCCATCAACGGGCGCATCGTCTACTTCTACTACCCCGACCTCGTCTCCCAGTAGGCCCGCTCCACGCCGCCGCTAGCCCTAGCTTTTTCCGTCGGCTGGATTTGAGTTAGAGGATGGGTAGGATGCCGACGCAGTGGGAGCGATTGGAGGGCATGGCGCCATGTGTTGTGGCCCGCCTCTGCCGATAGTAGTGGTTTGCTTCTGCTGTGCTTGTCACCCTTATGTGCATGCCTTGCATTATCAGTAATAAAGCCAGTCCTTCCAACGTAGAGACCTTTCATTTAACGTAGCCCCTCTCACTGCACGTGTGCATAACGGTGTCAGAAGGTAAGCAGGGAAGAAGGGAGTTGACTGCCCGCTGAAGGGCACCTGCATGCCGTCACACAGTACAGAGAGCCACGGAGTGCCAGCCAGCCCTCGGCATGTCTGCCAGCCCTCGGCATGTCTGCCAGCCCTCGGCATGTCTGCCAGCCCTCGGCATGTCTGCCAGCCCTCGGCATGTCTGCCAGCCCTCGGCATGTCTGCCAGCCCTCGGCATGTCTGCCAGCCCTCGGCATGTCTGCCAGCCCTCGGCATGTCTGCCAGCCCTCGGCATGTCTGCCAGCCGTCGGCATGTCTGCCAGCCGTCGGCATGTCTGCCAGCCCTCGGCATGTCTGCCAGCCCTCGGCATGTCTGCCAGCCCTCGGCATGTCTGCCAGCCCTCGGCATGTCTGCCAGCCCTCGGCATGTCTGCCAGCCCTCAGCGTATCTCCTACCTCATGTACAATAGCCTCAACAACCCAAGCAGGAACCCACATGCTATATGCAACATTTCGCTTGGAGGGTGGGTACATAGCAGGCCCCTAGATTTCAGCCTTTTTACGCTGATTCAGCCTTCATTCAGCCTTTTTTTCTGTACCAAGGCTGATTTGTCAGCCTTTTCCCCAAAAAGCTTGGTGATTTTCTAGTGTGTTTTAATGGGAATATGTCATTTTTGGCTGATTTTCAGCGGAAATTTGCGAGCGAACTCTGATTTTTCAGCCTACCCCAAAACCAATCTAGGGGCCTGGTACATAGCCAGCTAACACTTGTGCTGATTTGTCCACCCACACCATGATATGCACGAGTGTGCTAGCTAATCATATACCATAATTTACAGCTACGCGTAGATTCCAATCCCCTAGTTAAGTGCGAGCACTTTCTTCATGTGCTCGTACGTGACGTATGTGATGCTGGCAGCGGGCACCACCTTGAGCAGGTTGGGCAGCACTCCTCGGAAAAAGGCATGCACGCCCCCCTCCTGCCACAGCTCCCGTGTCACCTCCCCCATCGTCGGCCCCCTGCCTGCCACACCCATGCCCGACAATGCTGCTGCTGCTGCTGGCGATCCCAGCATAGGAATGGTGCTTGGTGCATGTGGTGCGCTGACGTGTGCTTGCAGCCTGCCACACAGGGGCCCAAGAGGTATGGTGCCTAGTTTGGAAGAGGAAGCTGGGCAAATGGTAGTTTGACGCACGCCCACGTGAAAAGGTGCACTCAATGTGTGAAACTTGTGTAATGGCAGGAGAGGGCAGGGGCCTGACCTGGTGCGGATGACCTGCAGGGGGAAGACGAGGGTGGCGGCCACCGTGGCTGACACCGTGCCACACGCCAGCTGTAGCAGCGGTGCCGCCTCTGACCAGCACACAGGGGGCACACACAGGGCACAAGACACGTGGGGCCAGAGGGGATTGACCGGAGGGAGGAACAAGCATGAGGCAGGGTAGCGGTCAGGGGTGCAAGGGGCGGATTCCAAGGGAGGATGGGGACGAGGCTTAAGGCTGGGCAGCACGATGAGTGCAGCAGCAGTGAAGGCAGCAAACGGAGTGCCGTGCCATGCTGTGCCATGAGTGTCTGCACGCACCTGGGCGGCGTTCGATCCACGGGGTGAAGGCATCTCGGAGTGTCTCATACGCCGCCAGGTCGATGCCAGCGAATGGGATCATGCCCAGGATGGACGGCAGCAGCCCGCGGAACATGGCGCCCGCCCCCTCCCTCTGCAGGATCTCCGCCGTCAGGGCGGCGAGGGGCGGCGGGTTTCGGCCGTATGTGAGGTGGTAGGTCTGCAGGCGCGTCTTGACGAGGTCGAGTGGGTACACGGCGGTCTGTGCCACGGCGCCTGCCATGCCCCCCGCCACCAGCCGTGTCAGCGCTGTTTCACTTGATTTCTGCCCACACGCGTGGAAAGAGTGGGAACAGGGGGTGTGGAAACGGTTGGAAAGAAAGAAGGAGCACGTGAATGCACACGTGTGCTTGGTCAATGGAATCAAGTGAGAGTGCACAGGTGGAGGTGGAAACAGGGAGGGCCGGAGTGAATGCACGGTTGGAAAATCTCATATTCTAGCTGGCCTCACCTCAGCAGCACCAGCACTCCCAGCAGCAGCAGGGGGGGAGATGGCGCGTTTGAGCAGCTCATAAGCATATAACTTGATGGCTGACTCGGGCGCCACCTTGAAGAGAGAGGAGTGGAGTGATCTAGTTGCACGGACACATGCTTCAGCTGGTCTCACCTCAGTGCCCCCGCTCCCAGCAGCAGCAGGGGGGGAGATGGTGCGTTTGAGCAGCTCATAGGCGTAGAACTTGATGGCTGACTCGGGCGCCACCTTGACCACGTTGATGCCGTTGCCCTTGAAGAACGCCCCCACGCCCCCCTCCCCGTACACCTGCTGCACCGCCCTCCACAGCGTCAGCCGCCCGCCCGCCAGCTGCTGCCGCCCGGCGATTGTGGCCTGCCGCCCAGGCTGCATGTTTTGCCACCAGAGCGGCATGTTGGGCGGCAGTGCAGGGGGTGGAGGTGGGAGAGAGGGGGGCGAGGGGGAGGGGGCGCGGAGGAGGGAGAACTGCCAGCGGGAATGGCATGGGCGGGAGGAGTGGTGGGGGGTGGGGGAGGAAGCGGAGGAGGAAGGGGGTGTGGCACGGGATGGGGGTGGGGGGTGGTGGTGGGAGGCTGGGACGGACGATTGTGCTGCTGCCGCTGGTTGTGGTGGTGGTGAGGATATTGCCTGGCGTGAGGTGGTAGCTGGGGAAGGTGCGGCACTGGCTGCTGCACCAGGAACAGCGGCACTGGCTGCTGCACCAGGAACAGCGGCACTGGACAGCCTTCCTCCCACGCCTGCCCTTGCTGCTCCCTCTCTTGCTCCTCCGGTTGCTGTTGACACTGCTGCCGCTGTCCCTCGGGTGCCACCTGCCTGTGCCCCCCCCCCTGCTGCGTGCACAGCTCTACCTGCTACACCACTCGCGCCAGCAGCACGTGTTGTAGCGGCTGCCACCGCACCAGCACCAGCACCAGCGGCACCAGCTCTAGTAGCAGCAGCAGCACCGGCAGCAGCAGAAGCGGCAGCAGCAGCAGCGGGGAGCGAGGGGCTGGCGGGCTTGGCGCACTGCAGGAGCACCTTGAGGCGGTCCAGTGGCGCGGTGGCGGTGCGCGACACGGCACCCGCCACTCCGCCCGCCAGGAAGTAGCGCCACGCCAGGGCGGATGCGTCAGGGGCGGCAGAGAGACCCGAGGGGATGACTGGCTGCTCGCCTATGTCCACCTGCTGCACTCGCTCCCAGTACTGCGGGGGGGTTGGGCAAGGGGAGGAGGGGGGAGCAGGGTTGGTGTGGCAGGCGAGGGGCACAGAGAATGGGGGGCAAAAGGGGGAAGGCATGGCAGAAGCAGCAGGGACAGTCACGCATATGAGAGGAGGACGGTAGAGTGAGCATGAGGTGAGGGGACGGTGAAGGCGAGGACTGGGAGGGTGCTGGAGGAGATGCAGGAGAGCAAGGCCTTCTTTGCTGCAGGTATCTGCAGGTTCGGCCATGCAGGTTCGGCCATGCAGGTTCGGCCATGCAGGTTCGGCCATGCAGGTTCGGCCATGCAGGTTCGGCCATGCAGGTTCAGCCATGCAGGTTCGGCCATGCAGGTTCGGCCATGCAGGTTCGGCCATGCGGGCTCGGCCATGCGGGCTCCGTGCATGGAAAGGGCATGGTGATGGTGTGGTGATGGCAGCAGCGGGTGCACAGACAGGCAGAGGCACGGACCTGGTAGGCGGTGGCGATGGAGGTGGCGCGGTGGGGGAAGAGCAGCAGGAAGTCGCGCCACTCGTTGAAGGACAGCACGCCATCGTGGTTGCGATCCATCTTCTCCATAAACGCCTGTAGCTCGCCCGCCGCCAGGTGTATGCCTGCCACGCACAGACGGGAGGGGAGGGGCATGGGGTGTGGGGAGGGTGTGAGAGAGAGGTGTGGGGCATGGGAGGGTGTGAGAATTATGGTGTATAGGGAGTGTGTGGGGATGTATGGGCATGGGGAGGGGGCGAGTGAGAGGTATATGGGGCAAGGGGGCCACAGCGCTATGGCCTTCACTTGTGCTGGGAAGGGCAACCGCAAGGCTGAGAGTAGGAGGCATGTTGCGGAGGTGGGTGGTTACCGGCGTGGTGCAGCGCGGCAGCGAGTTCATGAAGGGAGATGGCGCCATCGAAGTCGGTGTCGATGCGCTGGAAGAGGCGGTACAGCTGCACCTCCTTGCTGTCCATGTAGCGGTGGAACTCGTTATAGTCACACACGCCGTCACCGTTCTGCACCCAGCCGGGGGCGGAAAGGGGAGGGGAGGGGAGAGAGTGGGACGGCGGAGGAGGTCAGTGCGCAGTGAATGGAACGTTGAGGAGCGGAACACGCCAACCACCGCTGGTGTGTGGGACTGCGAAACGAATGTTACCAGGCGGATGGCGGATGGCGGCGAGCGCGCACCTGGTCGATGGCGGCGAGCGCGCACCTGGTCGATGGCGGCGAGGAGGTCCTTGGAGAACTTGTAGTCCACCGGCACGCCCATGCGCGCCAACCCCCTCTCTATCTGCCTCCGCGTCAGCGCGCCTGCCACGCGCCACCGGGGGGAAGGCGGGGGGGAGGGGAGGCAGCAAGAGGCGGACAAGTTGCAAGGGGCGCGGAATGACGGCCCGCAGAGATCGGCGCGCTGTGCTACCGAGTTATCAAGCTGCCATGTCACGGCGCGGTGCGATAAGCCACCATGCTACACCATCTGTACCCCCCTGTTTTACCTTGAAAAGCGTGCAACTACGCCCTAGTACTCTGCGCGCATTTCATCAGCGGCTATTCCAATTTCATCCCATCGCTATTCCCGCGTCGCCCCACCTCTATTTTCGGTGTCGAACGTCTGAAAAAGCGCGCGAATGCGCTTTTCGCGCGACGCGGGGCTCTCGTTGGCGGCCAGATGCACCTCCACCAGGCCCAGCCCCACCGCCGCCCACTCCCCGCCGCTATCACCCGCCGCCTGCCCCAACTCCGCTCCGCCCGCCGCCTGATCCACGTCATTCCTTGCGTCGGCGATCGCCGCTTGGCGCGCAGCGGGATCTGCGTGGGTCATGGCGGAGCTGCGGACGGCAGGGACGGAGTGCCGCGAGCAACGGCGGTAGCAGGGCTGTAATGCGGCAACCCGCACAATGCCTCGCGGACGGATACGCAATGGAACACGGCTCTCCCTAAAAGGTGATTACTTTTTTCGTATAGAAAGTGGAGAGGAAGCGCCAGAGGGCCACGTGGGAATTTTAGTGGCTGACACGCGCCGTGCGAAGTGCAGTGAATGAGGGATTGACTGCTGGTGGAACGCCAAGTCAAGCCGTGAATGGATCACGAGGGATGCCTGGCAGCCCCGCTGCAAGGGGGAGGGTAACGAAAGGACGGTTCGCGAATCTCGCCTGCTCGTGTACCCCGATGCGGATTGCGCGGAGATTCCCCGCGTGGAGCTCCGCTGAGCAGCACCTGAGCGCAGAGGGCGGTGAGCGAATACCGCACATCGCACAGTGAAGGCGGGATGGACTGCGAGCGCGCGTGGCCCGGCGCTGATATTTCCCGCCCCTGGGGAAACAGTTCCCAGGGTGGTGAAACAAAGGTACAGAAATCAAATTTACATGCTGTGGGCTTATATTTCTTATAAATGCATACGAGTGCTATACATTAATGAACATGGAAAGCACTAATACAAATACTAGCTTCACCTTGGAGCAGCATCTTGAAACACCGCCTTGCCAGCATTAACATATGACCCGTCATCAATCCCATTCTCTGCGCCTCTGTCGCTTCCTCCCCCGGCATCTCTGCATGACAACGAGCGCCAGGAGTTCCGCCCTTCCCCACTCCGTCGGCCGCTAGCGTCTCTACCACCGTTCCTGTCTGCGATACTGCTCACTGCAGCCTCAGTAGCAGAAGCTGAAGAAGCAGAGGCGGATCGGCTGTGCCCCCCGGATGTGGCGGAGACAAGGGAGGCTGATCTGCTGTGACCTGACATGGTCGACCCACTGGAGTCGGATCTAGAATGCCCGATGGCAACGATGTGCTGCATCGACTTCACCAGGTCCTGGATCTGCGGCCGTGCCACCGGGTCCTCTCTGATGCAGTGCTTGGCTAGAACCAGAAGCTTTTGCGCAGCAACGCGAGAGAACTGTTCCTTTAATCGCGGGTCCAAGATGATGTCTAGATCCGGGCGGCGCACTGAGATGTGTGGCCGAATCCAGGCTGTCAAGCCGCCCTCTCCGTTGGCATCCTGGTCGTCGTCGCTTGAGGGCGGGCGGCCAGTGAGGAGTTCCAGGTACACGACCCCCAGCGCGTATATGTCACTCTTGGGAGTCAGGTGGCCTGGTGGTGGCGAGGGGTGGGGATACAGCAAGGGGTGGTGCGATGAGTTGAAAGTGCACACAGCACAACACAGTCTGCGTGAGCTGTCATGCCATGAAAGCCGTGGGTTGGACCCCTACTGCTCTTCAGGCCAGTCATGCAGCTGCATGCAGTGGAGCGGGCGCGCACCTGTCTCGAGGTACTTGGGGTCGAGGTACCCCATGGTGCCCAGCACGCGCGTGGATATGTGCGTCTGCCCCGCCTCTGGCCCCACCGTCGCCATGCCAAAGTCCGTCAGCTTCGCTCGCATGCTCTGCGAGGCACCCAACGGGAGAGCGCGGGAAGGGGAAGTGGCAATGCATGGGGGACGGCTGGCGTGAATGGGGTAGGGCATTTCTAAAACAAATCCGAGTTGCGTGCGAAGTGGTTAGAGATGAGGATGGAGCGCCGGCAGAGAGGGGGTTGAGGGGGGGGTTGGGTTGGGAATGGGGACCCACGTGGTCGAGGAGGATGTTGCAGGACTTGAAGTCGCGGTGAATGATGTTCTCCGCGTGCAGGTGCGCCAGCCCCATGGTCGCATCCAGTGCGATGCGCACCCGCTCCTCCCACGTCAGCACCCGCTGCACACGACTGCTGCTGGAGTCGTCTGAGAAAAGCCAGGCGTCGAGGCTGCCGTTACTGAGGAGCTCATAAACGAGGATGGCCTCCTCCCTGTCCGTGCTGTAGCCCAGCAGGCGCACCAGGTTGGGGTGGCTCAGCCTCCCCAGCAGCAGCACCTCCGACTGATGATGCGGGACAGGGGCGGAGGAGAAAGGGAAGGAAAGGAGGGGGAGTGAAGGTGGGGAGAAAAAAGAAGGACGAAGGGTAAGGGGTGGCGGATGTACAGCGTTTACTGCACGCGAATCACGTCCTACGGCCCATCATTTACCCCAGTGACCCACCATCCATCTCCAGCAACCCACCATCCATCCCCATCACCCACCATCCACTCGCCGAAGCCCTGAAAGCTATCAGCATCGAGCACTTTAATCGCCACTTTGCGCTTCTGTCCACGTGGCAGCTCGCCGAGCCAGTCCGGCACGGAGCCGCGGTACACCTTGCCGAAGCTGCCCTCGCCCAGCAGGTTGCCGCGCCGGAACCGCCCCGTGGCCGCCTGCAGCTCGCGATACGAGAAGCGCCGCAGGTCGTTTGCGAACGACGCGTTCGACGCGTTGTCGTCGTAAATGTTCGCCACTGAACCGGGGAGACGGGGGTGTGGAGGGGAGGGGGAAGACGGGGACGTGGGTGCAGGCGAGGGACGACGGAAGGACTCGCAGACGCACACTGGGTTGCCGCGACACCGCATGGGGGCTCAACGTAAGGGTTGCGAGAAGTGGTGTGGGAGAGCATGGCGACGCGCATACCTGGCTCTATCTCGGAGGAACCCCCGTTTGGAAAACAAGGAAATGGCCCGCCTTTATGCTTGCTGTGACGACTGGCGGGACTACTGCAGCACGCTCCCATAGTTATGAGTTCCAAAGAAAATAAAATTAGTGCACACGCGTAAACGACGTAATGAGGCGATTGCGAACAGCAATAGACGGTATTAGCTCGGAGAACTCTAGCTCGGATAATAGGCCGCGGCTTCGAAACGGAGTGTTCTCCCTAGTAACATCTTCACGGAAACAGGAAGCATGGCGACCTAACAATTTACAGGACCTAGGTAAGCGGATATCGCGGTGCCGACTCGACGGAATCTGCACTAATCTGGACGAGGATGCGAGGAAGAGAACGAAGTGGAAAGGGGGTGCTGCGTGCGCGAGAAGTGAATGGCGGAATGGGTAGGCTGCGCGAACCTTGAACTCTTCGCGCGGGCGAGAGGCAACGAATGCCACAGCAGTGGCGGTGACGGAGACTCGGAAGAAAATCTGCTGATGGCCGATTCTTCTGCTTGCTCCCCTTCAGACCGTCGATTCTCTGTCCACTGGGAACAGTTGGCGCATATGTCAGCAAGGGAGCTCAGTTTGACTCGCTCACTGAATGCGAACAACAATAATGAATCATGACTGACATCACATGACATAATGAAAACATAAAAAACACTAAGAAGCCACGAGGTATAGATGGAAAAAAGTAATGTGAAGCGTGTAGGCACATGTCACTTTTGTTTGTGAATATTCCAACACTAATTTAGGTAGGCGTTTGGCTCTCAATGGCGCGATGGGTGAAACGTAAGAGATAGAGGGTCAAACGATCAGGATACTCAACAAGTGCCATACGTGGTACTGCAAATGTTGTGAAGGAAATTAAATTCCTGATACGGGGCCCCTTAAATGCCCCGTAAGTACCAATTTTATCAGAGAGTGAAATGTCTCATTCTTCATCACTATCTTGCTCCAGGCGGTTGATGTATTTGTCATAGTATATGGCAGCTTTCTCTGTGTCCCTTAACTCCGTATAGCAGTCCGCAATCGCTCCGTATGCCTCTGTGTCACCAGAATGCTCTCCCGTTGCCACTGACTTCTCCAAAACCAGTTGATGATAGCCAATGGCTTCCTTGTACTTGCCTTGCCTTTGACAAGCGGCTCCTGCAGGGGAGGAAGCAGCATGTGAACAGGGACATTAGGAACATTCAAGCAGGGGTTTGAGTGGTAGGTCACCGCATACTTCCTTCCATCTTGACAAACGTGCATATGTGAGAATGCAGGTGCTGTCACCGCACTTACCAAGTCCTCTGGCAGCTTTCTTCTCTTCAACCGCATCTCCCAGCTCCTTTGCCTTGCTCAGAGCCACATGGAACTCCACAAATGCCGACCCTGGGTGCCCATCCCGCAGGTGCTTCTTCCCCTCTTTCAGAATGCGGAGCAGCTCTGCCCTCTCATCACTCCCACCACGAGCCATTTCACCAACAGCCGTTGCCCTGGTTGTTTCTGCAGGTGCGTCAGCAGCGGGAGCTGCTGCTGTCTCTGCTATGCGGCTGGTGCCGGCTGCAGGCGAGGCGGCGCTAGGAGGAGGCGGGGAGTAGGCGAGGGAGGGAGCGTCCAAGCGGGCCTGCCTCTTGAGGCTCATGTTGATCTGCCTCAACTGCTTATTGATGCGCTCCATCTCCGCCCCCTGCTGCAATGCCATGTACCCTGCCACGCATGCCACACATTTGACAGTCAGGGTTGGGGTGCACACGTGTCCATCAGAGATAGATTTGACCTGGCTTCACGCATCAGGCTCCACAGCCAGCGTGTGTAGATGCACCTTACTGAGCCAGGATGCCTTTTCGTTCTTCCGAGCTTCGTTCTTTCAGTTGTTAGATTACGGCGAACGACCGTGTGTACACTGGTCCTACACAGCCCAACGCGTCATCGGTTTTTATAATTTCTCCCGGGACGTACCCCCCCCTTTCTCACCTCCCACGGCAGCGCCAGTGAGCGCAATGAACTCGAGCGCGCACGTCACGGCCACCACAGTGTTGAAGTCCGCCCCGCCCAGCAGCTCCCCGCACGCCTGCGCCGCTGCTGATGCGGCGGAACCAGCCGCTGCGCCATCAGCGGCAGCAACAGCGGCTTCCGCAAGAACACGGGGGGCGGAGGCCAGGAATGCCGCTGCCAGTCCCGCGGCAATGAGCGGCTGGAGGAGAGGGGAGTCCCAGCTGGCTGAAGAATCCTTGTCCGTGGAGTTGATTCGACCTAGGGAAGCTGCGAGAAAGAAGGGGACGCAATGCGGAACGCGGGAGGATGCATTGGGACATGGCGAGGGAAGCCGCGGGAAGGAGTGGAACGCGCATAAATTGGAGTTCATCTCACCAGCAGGCCGCGATGGATGGAGTCGTGGTGAGGAAACGCAACTGGCCGGCGAGCACCTTTGTTGGCTGATGGAAAATGACGATAATGAGGCAACTCGAGCGACTCTATCGAGGGCAAAGAAACGGGATATCGACATCGTGACAATGCGTCCCCTGAGTTCACGGGGACGCAATGTGTCCGCGTCGCCTCGAGAAAACTAGGTGGTGAACCTGCTTGGCTGACAAGACAATGTCGGAAAGAAGTGCTGGCAGGCGATCTGTGGCAAATTCCCTGCTCCAAGTTTCTCGTCAGGCGTTTTGGTGATACTTGTCGCGCTGCAGAACTGAAGTGGAAATGCTGGGATTTTCTGATTGTCGTCATTACATCCAATTTCATGTCGGTGGAGATGGGTTTCGCGGAGTGACCCTGGAATATCGCTGCCCTTGCCATGCTGGCAGGGCGATTTGCCCAGCACAGCGTGGCAACCAGATTTGGCCAATTGATGAGACGCTTTTGGTTGGCTCGTGAGTTTCTGCTGATTCACGTGCGCGAAACGTGGCAGGACAACTTCGAAAAATGGGTAACACCGCAATGGTTATGATTTTCGTAAAACCAAAGTGCAGCACGACTTGAAAGCAAATGAGCTTATGTCGAATTTGAGGAATCCAGGTCATTTTCGTTAGTAGCACTCACTCCGGTTGTTGGTGGAGGTTTGTCGATTTGGTCTTGACGATCCAACAGTGTCTTCTTTGATCAGTCAGTAACGCGAATGGTGGTGGTGGGGCGGCCCGACAGCCAAACCAAGTAAATTTCGCACGTCGTTTTATTTAGCGCATTGTCATCGTCAGATTCACAACAACGCGTTTAGCGCTAGTGGGCCTCATACTACTTACAGTGTCCTTGACAGGCTTGCGTAGAAGTATCGGAAAGCTGAAGAATTATTAGGTTTGTTTTCCTGCCCTGTGGTAGTCTTCATCGCATATTTTCTCTATCACATTCAGTCAGAAGAAGCGTTTCAATTCGTGATCATTCGCGGATTCGCTCACGACTTGACCTGACCTCATTCTTGATGTCCGCCATACCGCGAGCAGCACCACCGTCTGTCGTTGCGTGTAGGAACCGGCACATGCGAGCTGGCGTGCTGTAGCGGGGTGCGCATGGGCATCGCGTGGTCGCGCTGGCTCGACGTGCTGCACGGCGGCGAGTCGGAGGGCGTGCCGCCCGCCGTGCCGGCGATGGTGCAGCGCGCGTACGACCAGTACGCGGACGACAACGGCGTGATGACCAGCAAGGCGCTGCTCAAGTTCTTCCAGGAGTTCCAGCAGGACAAGGTGCGGGGGGGGGGGGGGGGGGGGGGGGGAGGTGGGGGGGTGGTGAGTTGCGCGCGGGGAAATAGGTGCGCCGGGGAAAAGAAGGCGTTGCTCAACTTCTTCCCTCACGCCACTCTCCCCTCCCTTCCCCTCCCTCCATTTCTCTGGAAATTGTACTCCGCCCTTCCCCTCCGCGTGCGTGCAGGGCGTGCTGCACGGCCCGATGGCGAATCTGCTGCTGTCCTTCCCCTCGTCCAGCGCCAAGCCCGCGGACGGCATCCCGCAGGTCAACCGCAGCCGCTCGCACCGCGCGCAGACGCAGGGGCACCTGCACTCGCGCACGCTGACGCGGTACTCGCTGACGCTGGCCGGCAGCCGCATGAAGGCGCAGGGGGAGCCCAACGCGGACCAGTTCCTCCACGTGCTGCTCGCCCCGCTGCTCACTCCCGCCCTCGCCAACCGGGTACCAAGCGCTAGGGGAAGGGGGGAATGGGGGAAGAGGGGGAACCGGGAGCGGGTGACAGTGGGTGAGGATGATGTGAGGCGGGTCAGGGCAGCGTGGGTGGATGTGGCGGGTGAAGGCAGGATGCAGCTTCAGACACGCACCATCAGTAACCGCGCCCCTTCTCCCTCTGCCCCTCGTTCCCTCTTCTCCCCCTTACTCCCCTCCCCTCTCCCCTTGTTTGCTCCCCCCGGATGGTGCATGGCGGGGCGCAGGTGAGTGCGGACATGCGGTTACCACTATCGCACTACTACATATACACGGGGCACAACTCGTACCTGAAGGGCAACCAGCTGACGAGCGACAGCTCCGTGAAGCCCATCGTGAAGGCGCTAAGGCGTGGCGTGCGCGTCATTGAGCTCGACCTCTGGCCCTCCAGCGACAAGACGGAGATCCTCGTCATGCACGGCGGGTGAGGCATGCACGGCGGGTGAGTCATGCACGGGGGGTGAGTCATGCACGGGGGGTGAGTCATGCATGGGGGGTGAGTCATGCACGGGGGGTGAGTCATGCATGGGGGGTGAGTCATGCATGGGGGGTGAGTCATGCACGGGGGGTGAGTCATGCATGGGGGGTGAGTCATGCACGGGGGGTGAGTCATGCACGGGGGGTGAGTCATGCATGGGGGGTGAGTCATGCACGGGGGGTGAGTCATGCACGGGGGGTGAGTCATGCACGGGGGGTGAGTCATGCACGGGGGGTGAGTCATGCACGGGGGGTGAGTCATGCACGGGGGGTGAGTCATGCATGGGGGGTGAGTCATGCATGGGGGGTGAGTCATGCATGGGGGGTGAGTCATGCATGGGGGGGTGAGCGGGGGGTGAGTCATGCATGGGGGGTGAGTCATGCATGGGGGGTGAGTCATGCATGGGGGGTGAGTCATGCACGGGGGGTGAGTCATGCACGGGGGGTGAGTCATGCACGGGGGTGTGAGTCATGCACGGGGGGTGAGTCATGCACGGGGGGGTGAGTCATGCATGGGGGGTGAGTCATGCATGGGGGGTGAGTCATGCATGGGGGGTGAGTCATGCATGGGGGGTGAGTCATGCACGGGGGGTGAGTCATGCATGGGGGGTGAGTCATGCATGGGGGGTGAGTCATGCACGGGGGGTGAGTCATGCACGGGGGGTGAGTCATGCACGGGGGGTGAGTCATGCATGGGGGGGTGAGTCATGCATGGGGGGTGAGTCATGCATGGGGGTGAGTCATGCATGGGGGGTGAGTCATGCACGGGGGGTGAGTCATGCACGGGGGGTGAGTCATGCACGGGGGGTGAGTCATGCACAGGGGGTGAGTCATGCATGGGGGGTGAGTCATGCACGGGGGGTGAGTCATGCACGGGGGGTGAGTCATGCATGGGGGGTGAGTCATGCACGGGGGGTGAGTCATGCACGGGGGGTGAGTCATGCATGGGGGGTGAGTCATGCACGGGGGGTGAGTCATGCACGGGGGGTGAGTCATGCACGGGGGGTGAGTCATGCACGGGGGGTGAGTCATGCATGGGGGGGTGAGTCATGCATGGGGGGTGAGTCATGCATGGGGGGTGAGTCATGCATGGGGGGTGAGTCATGCATGGGGGGTGAGTCATGCACGGGGGGTGAGTCATGCACGGGGGGTGAGTCATGCATGGGGGGTGAGTCATGCACGGGGGGTGAGTCATGCACGGGGGGTGAGTCATGCATGGGGGGTGAGTCATGCACGGGGGGTGAGTCATGCACGGGGGGTGAGTCATGCACGGGGGGGGTGAGTCATGCATGGGGGGTGAGTCATGCACGGGGGGTGAGTCACGCACGGGGGGTGAGTCACGCACGGGGGGTGAGTCATGCATGGGGGGTGAGTCATGCACGGGGGGTGAGTCATGCATGGGGGGTGAGTCATGCACGGGGGGTGAGTCATGCATGGGGGGTGAGTCATGCACGGGGGGTGAGTCTTGCACGGCGGGTGAGGCATGCACGGGGGGTGAGTCATGCATGGGGGGTGAGTCATGCATGGGGGGTGAGTCATGCATGGGGGGTGAGTCATGCACGGGGGGTGAGTCATGCATGGGGGGTGAGTCATGCATGGGGGGTGAGTCATGCATGGGGGGTGAGTCATGCATGGGGGGTGAGTCATGCATGGGGGGTGAGTCATGCACGGGGGGTGAGTCATGCATGGGGGGTGAGTCATGCATGGGGGGTGAGTCATGCATGGGGGGTGAGTCATGCACGGGGGGTGAGTCATGCACGGGGGGTGAGTCATGCACGGGGGGTGAGTCATGCATGGGGGGTGAGTCATGCATGGGGGGTGAGTCATGCATGGGGGGTGAGTCATGCACGGGGGGTGAGTCATGCACGGGGGGTGAGTCATGCACGGGGGGTGAGTCATGCACGGGGGGTGAGTCATGCATGGGGGGTGAGTCATGCATGGGGGGTGAGTCATGCATGGGGGGTGAGTCATGCATGGGGGGTGAGTCATGCACGGGGGGTGAGTCATGCATGGGGGGTGAGTCATGCATGGGGGGTGAGTCATGCATGGGGGGTGAGTCATGCACGGGGGGTGAGTCATGCACGGGGGGTGAGTCATGCATGGGGGGTGAGTCATGCACGGGGGGTGAGTCATGCATGGGGGGTGAGTCATGCATGGGGGGTGAGTCATGCATGGGGGGTGAGTCATGCACGGGGGGTGAGTCATGCACGGGGGTTGAGTCATGCACGGGGGGTGAGTCATGCACGGGGGGTGAGTCATGCATGGGGGGTGAGTCATGCATGGGGGGTGAGTCATGCATGGGGGGTGAGTCATGCATGGGGGGTGAGTCATGCACGGGGGGTGAGTCATGCATGGGGGGTGAGTCATGCATGGGGGGTGAGTCATGCACGGGGGGTGAGTCATGCACGGGGGGTGAGTCATGCACGGGGGGTGAGTCATGCATGGGGGGGTGAGTCATGCATGGGGGGTGAGTCATGCATGGGGGGTGAGTCATGCATGGGGGGTGAGTCATGCACGGGGGGTGAGTCATGCACGGGGGGTGAGTCATGCACGGGGGGTGAGTCATGCACAGGGGGTGAGTCATGCATGGGGGGTGAGTCATGCACGGGGGGTGAGTCATGCACGGGGGGTGAGTCATGCATGGGGGGTGAGTCATGCACGGGGGGTGAGTCATGCACGGGGGGTGAGTCATGCATGGGGGGTGAGTCATGCACGGGGGGTGAGTCATGCACGGGGGGTGAGTCATGCACGGGGGGTGAGTCATGCACGGGGGGTGAGTCATGCATGGGGGGGTGAGTCATGCATGGGGGGTGAGTCATGCATGGGGGGTGAGTCATGCATGGGGGGTGTGAGTCATGCACGGGGGGTGAGTCATGCACGGGGGGTGAGTCATGCATGGGGGGTGAGTCATGCACGGGGGTGAGTCATGCACGGGGGGTGAGTCATGCACGGGGGGTGAGTCATGCACGGGGGGGTGAGTCATGCATGGGGGGTGAGTCATGCATGGGGGGTGAGTCATGCATGGGGGGTGAGTCATGCACGGGGGGTGAGTCATGCACGGGGGGTGAGTCATGCACGGGGGGTGAGTCATGCACAGGGGGTGAGTCATGCATGGGGGGTGAGTCATGCACGGGGGGTGAGTCATGCACGGGGGGTGAGTCATGCATGGGGGGTGAGTCATGCACGGGGGGTGAGTCATGCACGGGGGGTGAGTCATGCACGGGGGGGGTGAGTCATGCATGGGGGGTGAGTCATGCACGGGGGGTGAGTCACGCACGGGGGGTGAGTCACGCACGGGGGGTGAGTCATGCATGGGGGGTGAGTCATGCATGGGGGGGTGAGTCATGCACGGGGGGTGAGTCATGCATGGGGGGTGAGTCATGCATGGGGGGTGAGTCATGCACGGGGGGTGAGTCATGCATGGGGGGTGAGTCATGCATGGGGGGTGAGTCATGCATGGGGGGTGAGTCAGGCACGGGGGGTGAGTCATGCATGGGGGGTGAGTCATGCATGGGGGGTGAGTCATGCATGGGGGGTGAGTCATGCATGGGGGGTGAGTCATGCATGGGGGGTGAGTCATGCATGGGGGTGTGAGTCATGCATGGGGGGTGAGTCATGCATGGGGGGTGAGTCATGCACGGGGGGTGAGTCATGCACGGAGGGTGAGTCATGCATGGGGGGTGAGTCATGCATGGGGGGTGAGTCATGCATGGGGGGTGAGTCATGCATGGGGGGTGAGTCATGCATGGGGGGTGAGTCATGCATGGGGGGTGAGTCATGCATGGGGGGTGAGTCATGCATGGGGGGTGAGTCATGCACGGGGGGTGAGTCATGCATGGGGGTGGAGTCATGCATGGGGGGTGAGTCATGCATGGGGGGTGAGTCATGCACGGAGGGTGAGTCATGCATGGGGGGTGAGTCATGCATGGGGGGTGAGTCATGCATGGGGGGTGAGTCATGCATGGGGGGTGAGTCATGCATGGGGGGTGAGTCATGCATGGGGGGTGAGTCATGCATGGGGGGTGAGTCATGCACGGGGGGTGAGTCATGCA
This sequence comes from Closterium sp. Naga37s-1, assembly GCA_947471745.1. NCBI lineage: Eukaryota > Viridiplantae > Streptophyta > Zygnematophyceae > Desmidiales > Closteriaceae > Closterium > Closterium sp. Naga37s-1. Next base: position 63,215 of record CANJKZ010000024.1, on the reverse strand, counting down.
CGGGGGGTGAGTCATGCATGGGGGGTGAGTCATGCACGGGGGGTGAGTCATGCACGGGGGGGGTGAGTCATGCATGGGGGGTGAGTCATGCATGGGGGGTGAGTCATGCATGGGGGGTGAGTCATGCATGGGGATCAGTCATGCATGGGGGTGAGTCATGCATGGGGGGTGAGTCATGCATGGGGGGTGAGTCATGCATGGGGGGTGAGTCATGCATGGGGGGTGAGTCATGCATGGGGGTGAATCATGCACGGGGGGTGAGTCATGCACGGGGGGTGAGTCATGCACGGGGGGTGAGTCATGCATGGGGGGTCAGTCATGCATGGGGGCCAGTCATGCATGGGGGGTCAGTCATGCATGGGGGGTGAGTCATGCATGGGGGGTGAGTCATGCATGGGGGGTGAGTCATGCACGGGGGGTGAGTCATGCACGGGGGGTGAGTCATGCATGGGGGGTGAGTCATGCATGGGGGTGAGTCATGCATGGGGGGTGAGTCATGCATGGGGGGTGAGTCATGCATGGGGGGTGAGTCATGCATGGGGGGTGAGTCATGCATGGGGGGTGAGTCATGCACGGGGGGTGAGTCATGCATGGGGGGTGAGTCATGCACGGAGGGTGAGTCATGCATGGGGGGTGAGTCATGCATGGGGGGTGAGTCATGCATGGGGGGTGAGTCATGCATGGGGGGTGAGTCATGCACGGGGGGTGAGTCATGCACGGGGGGTGAGTCATGCACGGGGGGTGAGTCATGCATGGGGGGGTGAGTCATGCATGGGGGGTGAGTCATGCATGGGGGGTGAGTCATGCATGGGGGGTGAGTCATGCATGGGGGGTGAGTCATGCATGGGGGGTGAGTCATGCACGGGGGGTGAGTCACTGCACGGGGGGTGAGTCACGCACGGGGGGTGAGTCATGCATGGGGGGTGAGTCATGCATGGGGGGTGAGTCATGCATGGGGGGTGAGTCATGCACGGGGGGTGAGTCATGCACGGGGGGTGAGTCACGCACGGGGGGTGAGTCACGCACGGGGGGTGAGTCATGCATGGGGGGTGAGTCATGCATGGGGGGTGAGTCATGCATGGGGGGTGAGTCATGCACTGGGGGGTGAGTCATGCACGGGGGGTGAGTCATGCACTGGGGGGTGAGTCATGCACGGGGGGTGAGTCATGCACGGGGGGGTGAGTCATGCATGGGGGGGTGAGTCATGCACGGGGGGTGAGTCATGCACGGGGGGTGAGTCTAGTCAGCATGGGGGGTGAGTCATGCACGGGGGGTGAGTCATGCATGGGGGGTGAGTCATGCACGGGGGGTGAGTCATGCACTGGGGGGTGAGTCATGCATGGGGGGTGAGTCATGCATGGGGGGTGAGTCATGCATGGGGGGTGAGTCATGCATGGGGGGTGAGTCATGCATGGGGGGTGAGTCATGCATGGGGGGTGAGTCATGCATGGGGGGTGAGTCATGCATGGGGGGTGAGTCATGCATGGGGGGTGAGTCATGCATGGGGGGTGAGTCATGCATGGGGGGTGAGTCATGCATGGGGGGTGAGTCATGCATGGGGGGTGAGTCATGCATGGGGGGTGAGTCATGCATGGGGGGTGAGTCATGCATGGGGGGTGAGTCATGCACGGGGGGTGAGTCATGCATGGGGGGTGAGTCATGCACGGAGGGTGAGTCATGCATGGGGGGTGAGTCATGCATGGGGGTGAGTCATGCATGGGGGGTGAGTCATGCATGGGGGGTGAGTCATGCATGGGGGGTGAGTCATGCATGGGGGGTGAGTCATGCATGGGGGGTGAGTCATGCACGGGGGGTGAGTCATGCACGGGGGGTGAGTCATGCATGGGGGGTGAGTCATGCACGGGGGGTGAGTCATGCACGGGGGGGGTGAGTCATGCATGGGGGGTGAGTCATGCATGGGGGGTGAGTCATGCATGGGGGGTGAGTCATGCATGGGGGGTGAGTCATGCATGGGGGGTGAGTCATGCATGGGGGGTGAGTCATGCATGGGGGGTGAGTCATGCACGGGGGGTGAGTCATGCATGGGGGGTGAGTCATGCACGGAGGGTGAGTCATGCATGGGGGGTGAGTCATGCATGGGGGGTGAGTCATGCATGGGGGGTGAGTCATGCATGGGGGGTGAGTCATGCATGGGGGGTGAGTCATGCATGGGGGGTGAGTCATGCATGGGGGGTGAGTCATGCACGGGGGGTGAGTCATGCACGGGGGGTGAGTCATGCATGGGGGGTGAGTCATGCACGGGGGGTGAGTCATGCACGGGGGGGGTGAGTCATGCATGGGGGGGTGAGTCATGCATGGGGGGTGAGTCATGCATGGGGGGTGAGTCATGCATGGGGATCAGTCATGCATGGGGGGTGAGTCATGCATGGGGGGTGAGTCATGCATGGGGGGTGAGTCATGCATGGGGGGTGAGTCATGCATGGGGGGTGAGTCATGCATGGGGGGTGAATCATGCACGGGGGTGAGTCATGCACGGGGGGTGAGTCATGCACGGGGGGTGAGTCATGCATGGGGGGTGAGTCATGCATGGGGGGTGAGTCATGCACGGGGGGGTGAGTCATGCACGGGGGGGTGAGTCATGCATGGGGGGTGAGTCATGCATGGGGGGTGAGTCATGCATGGGGGGTGAGTCATGCATGGGGGGTGAGTCATGCATGGGGGGTGAGTCATGCACGGGGGGTGAGTCATGCATGGGGGGTGAGTCATGCACGGAGGGTGAGTCATGCATGGGGGGTGAGTCATGCATGGGGGGTGAGTCATGCATGGGGGGTGAGTCATGCATGGGGGGTGAGTCATGCACGGGGGGTGAGTCATGCACGGGGGGTGAGTCATGCATGGGGGGTGAGTCATGCACGGGGGGTGAGTCATGCACGGGGGGGGTGAGTCATGCATGGGGGGTGAGTCATGCATGGGGGGTGAGTCATGCACGGGGGGTGAGTCATGCACGGGGGGTGAGTCATGCATGGGGGGTGAGTCATGCATGGGGGGTGAGTCATGCATGGGGGGTGAGTCATGCATGGGGGGTGAGTCATGCATGGGGGGTGAGTCATGCATGGGGGGTGAGTCATGCACGGGGGGTGAGTCATGCATGGGGGGTGAGTCATGCACGGAGGGTGAGTCATGCATGGGGGGTGAGTCATGCATGGGGGGTGAGTCATGCATGGGGGGTGAGTCATGCATGGGGGGTGAGTCATGCACGGGGGGTGAGTCATGCACGGGGGGTGAGTCATGCATGGGGGGTGAGTCATGCACGGGGGGTGAGTCATGCACGGGGGGTGAGTCATGCATGGGGGGTGAGTCATGCATGGGGGGTGAGTCATGCATGGGGGGTGAGTCATGCATGGGGGGTGAGTCATGCATGGGGGGTCAGTCATGCATGGGGGCCAGTCATGCATGGGGGGTCAGTCATGCATGGGGGGTGAGTCATGCATGGGGGGTGAGTCATGCACGGGGGGTGAGTCATGCACGGGGGGTGAGTCATGCATGGGGGGTGAGTCATGCATGGGGGGTGAGTCATGCATGGGGGGTGAGTCATGCATGGGGGGTGAGTCATGCATGGGGGGTGAGTCATGCATGGGGGGTGAGTCATGCATGGGGGGTGAGTCATGCACGGGGGGTGAGTCATGCATGGGGGGGTGAGTCATGCACGGAGGGTGAGTCATGCATGGGGGGTGAGTCATGCATGGGGGGTGAGTCATGCATGGGGGGTGAGTCATGCATGGGGGGTGAGTCATGCACGGCGGGTGAGTCATGCACGGGGGGTGAGTCATGCATGGGGGGTGAGTCATGCACGGGGGGTGAGTCATGCACGGGGGGGGTGAGTCATGCATGGGGGGGTGAGTCATGCATGGGGGGTGAGTCATGCATGGGGGGTGAGTCATGCATGGGGGTCAGTCATGCATGGGGGGTGAGTCATGCATGGGGGGTGAGTCATGCACGGGGGGTGAGTCATGCATGGGGGGTGAGTCATGCATGGGGGGTGAGTCATGCATGGGGGGTGAATCATGCACGGGGGTGAATCATGCACGGGGGGTGAGTCATGCACGGGGGGTGAGTCATGCATGGGGGGTGAGTCATGCATGGGGGGTCAGTCATGCATGGGGGCCAGTCATGCATGGGGGGTCAGTCATGCATGGGGGGTGAGTCATGCATGGGGGGTGAGTCATGCATGGGGGGTGAGTCATGCATGGGGGGGTGAGTCATGCATGGGGGGTGAGTCATGCATGGGGGGTGAGTCATGCATGGGGGGTGAGTCATGCACGGAGGGGTGAGTCATGCATGGGGGTGAGTCATGCATGGGGGGTGAGTCATGCATGGGGGGTGAGTCATGCATGGGGGGTGAGTCATGCACTGGGGGGTGAGTCATGCATGGGGGGTGAGTCATGCATGGGGGGTGAGTCATGCACGGGGGGGTGAGTCATGCACTGGGGGGGTGAGTCATGCATGGGGGGTGAGTCATGCATGGGGGGTGAGTCATGCACGGGGGGTGAGTCATGCACTGGGGGGTGAGTCATGCATGGGGGGTGAGTCATGCATGGGGGGTGAGTCATGCATGGGGGGTGAGTCATGCATGGGGGGTGAGTCATGCATGGGGGGTGAGTCATGCATGGGGGTGAGTCATGCATGGGGGTGAGTCATGCACGGGGGGTGAGTCATGCATGGGGGGTGAGTCATGCACGGGAGGGTGAGTCATGCATGGGGGGTGAGTCATGCATGGGGGGTGAGTCATGCATGGGGGGTGAGTCATGCATGGGGGTGAGTCATGCACGGGGGGTGAGTCATGCACGGGGGGTGAGTCATGCATGGGGGGTGAGTCATGCACGGGGGGTGAGTCATGCACGGGGGGTGAGTCATGCATGGGGGGTGAGTCATGCATGGGGGGGTGAGTCATGCATGGGGATCAGTCATGCATGGGGGGTGAGTCATGCATGGGGGGTGAGTCATGCATGGGGGGTGAGTCATGCATGGGGGGTGAGTCATGCATGGGGGGTGAGTCATGCATGGGGGGTGAATCATGCACGGGGGGTGAGTCATGCACGGGGGGTGAGTCATGCACGGGGGGTGAGTCATGCATGGGGGGTGAGTCATGCATGGGGGGTGAGTCATGCACGGGGGGTGAGTCATGCACGGGGGGTGAGTCATGCATGGGGGGTGAGTCATGCATGGGGGGTGAGTCATGCATGGGGGGTGAGTCATGCATGGGGGGTGAGTCATGCATGGGGGGTGAGTCATGCACGGGGGGTGAGTCATGCATGGGGGGTGAGTCATGCACGGAGGGTGGAGTCATGCATGGGGGGTGAGTCATGCATGGGGGGTGAGTCATGCATGGGGGGTGAGTCATGCATGGGGGGTGAGTCATGCACGGGGGGTGAGTCATGCACGGGGGGTGAGTCATGCATGGGGGGTGAGTCATGCACGGGGGGTGAGTCATGCACGGGGGGGGTGAGTCATGCATGGGGGGTGAGTCATGCATGGGGGGTGAGTCATGCACGGGGGGTGAGTCATGCACGGGGGGTGAGTCATGCATGGGGGGTGAGTCATGCATGGGGGGTGAGTCATGCATGGGGGGTGAGTCATGCATGGGGGGTGAGTCATGCATGGGGGGTGAGTCATGCATGGGGGGTGAGTCATGCACGGGGGGTGAGTCATGCATGGGGGGTGAGTCATGCACGGAGGGTGAGTCATGCATGGGGGGTGAGTCATGCATGGGGGGTGAGTCATGCATGGGGGGTGAGTCATGCATGGGGGGTGAGTCATGCACGGGGGGTGAGTCATGCACGGGGGGTGAGTCATGCATGGGGGGTGAGTCATGCACGGGGGGTGAGTCATGCACGGGGGGTGAGTCATGCATGGGGGGTGAGTCATGCATGGGGGGTGAGTCATGCATGGGGGGTGAGTCATGCATGGGGGGTGAGTCATGCATGGGGGGTCAGTCATGCATGGGGGCCAGTCATGCATGGGGGGTCAGTCATGCATGGGGGGTGAGTCATGCATGGGGGGTGAGTCATGCACGGGGGGTGAGTCATGCACGGGGGGTGAGTCATGCATGGGGGGTGAGTCATGCATGGGGGGTGAGTCATGCATGGGGGGTGAGTCATGCATGGGGGGTGAGTCATGCATGGGGGGTGAGTCATGCATGGGGGGTGAGTCATGCATGGGGGGTGAGTCATGCACGGGGGGTGAGTCATGCATGGGGGGTGAGTCATGCACGGAGGGTGAGTCATGCATGGGGGGTGAGTCATGCATGGGGGGTGAGTCATGCATGGGGGGTGAGTCATGCATGGGGGGTGAGTCATGCACGGCGGGTGAGTCATGCACGGGGGGTGAGTCATGCATGGGGGGTGAGTCATGCACGGGGGGTGAGTCATGCACGGGGGGGGTGAGTCATGCATGGGGGGTGAGTCATGCATGGGGGGTGAGTCATGCATGGGGGGTGAGTCATGCATGGGGGTCAGTCATGCATGGGGGGTGAGTCATGCATGGGGGGTGAGTCATGCACGGGGGGTGAGTCATGCATGGGGGGTGAGTCATGCATGGGGGGTGAGTCATGCATGGGGGGTGAATCATGCACGGGGGGTGAATCATGCACGGGGGGTGAGTCATGCACGGGGGGTGAGTCATGCATGGGGGGTGAGTCATGCATGGGGGGTCAGTCATGCATGGGGGCCAGTCATGCATGGGGGGTCAGTCATGCATGGGGGGTGAGTCATGCATGGGGGGTGAGTCATGCATGGGGGGTGAGTCATGCATGGGGGGTGAGTCATGCATGGGGGTGAATCATGCACGGGGGGTGAGTCATGCACGGGGGGTGAGTCATGCATGGGGGGTGAGTCATGCATGGGGGGTCAGTCATGCATGGGGGCCAGTCATGCATGGGGGGTCAGTCATGCATGGGGGGTGAGTCATGCATGGGGGGTGAATCATGCACGGGGGGTGAATCATGCACGGGGGGTGAGTCATGCACGGGGGGTGAGTCATGCACGGGGGGTGAGTCATGCATGGGGGGTGAGTCATGCATGGGGGGTCAGTCATGCATGGGGGCCAGTCATGCATGGGGGGTCAGTCATGCATGGGGGGTGAGTCATGCATGGGGGGTGAGTCATGCATGGGGGGTGAGTCATGCATGGGGGGTGAGTCAAGCATGGGGGGTCAGTCATGCATGGGGGGTGAGTCATGCATGGGGGGTGAGTCATGCATGGGGGGTGAGTCATGCATGGGGGGTGAGTCATGCATGGGGGTGAGTCATGCATGGGGGTGAGTCATGCTTTGGGGGTGAGTCATGCATGGGGGGTGAGTCATGCATGGGGGGTGAGTCATGCATGGGGGGTGAGTCATGCACGGGGGGTGAGTCATGCATGGGGGGTGAGTCATGCATGGGGGGTGAGTCATGCACGGGGGGTGAGTCATGCATGGGGGGTGAGTCATGCATGGGGGGTGAGTCATGAATGGGGGGTGAGTCATGCACGGGGGGTGAGTCATGCACGGGGGGTGAGTCATGCATGGGGGGTGAGTCATGCATGGGGGGTGAGTCATGCATGGGGGGTGAGTCATGCTTTGGGGGTGAGTCATGCATGGGGGGTGAGTCATGCATGGGGGGTGAGTCATGCATGGGGGGTGAGTCATGCACGGGGGGTGAGTCATGCATGGGGGGTGAGTCATGCATGGGGGGTGAGTCATGCATGGGGGGTGAGTCATGAATGGGGGGTGAGTCATGCATGGGGGGTGAGTCATGCACGGGGGGTGAGTCATGCATGGGGGGTGAGTCATGCATGGGGGGTGAGCGTGCGAGTGAGCGAGCGAGTGAGGGAGCACGGAGGGTGAGGGAGCGAGAGAGAGAGAGATGCGTTGACAAGTCGAGTGAGTGCATCAAGTCATTAGAATTAATATGTTGTAGGTACCTTGCCTGCCCCCTTTCACTCCCAAGCAAATCCGTCCTTGGAATTCCTTACCCCCCCCATCCCTCCCCCCCTCCTGCGTGCATGGGTGCAGCACACTGACGCGGCCGGTGGGGTTTGCGGATTGCATAAGGGCGATAAAGGAGCATGCATTCGCGGTGTCGGACTACCCCGTCATCATCACCCTTGAGGACCACCTCCCGCCCCCCCTGCAGGCCATCGCTGCTCAGGTAGGCTGCAGGCCACCGCGGCTCAGGTGATGCTTCTGGTCGTTCCATGCTCTTTGCCTAGCTGATTCATATTCCTCTCACCCTACTCCCCACCGCCCTCTCCTCCTCCTCATAACCAGGCCAGAACCCTCTTTCCCACCCACTCCACCTACCCCCCTCACTTCCCTTCCCTCCCACCCCCCCAGGCGATGTGTGAGGTGTTGGGCGACATGCTGTACATTCCCGAGGACGAGTTCCCCCAGGGCGACTTCCCCTCGCCCTACGCGCTGCGCCGCCGCATCCTCGTGTCCACACAGCCGCCCAAGGGGCCCAAGGAGCTCTCCACTGTCGTCGCCCCTGCCCCTGGGGGATCCTTCCGGGAAACTGCGGGCGTTGAACCATGCTCTCCACGTTGCATGTCCCCACGTAATCGTGATGTGGCACGTGTTGACTCGCCTGCTAATGTGGCACGTGTCGACTTGCCTGCTGATGTGGCTCGTGCTTCCTCATCTGCTGATGTGGCGCGCGCTTCTTCATCGGATGATGTGGCAAGTGGCCGTGTTGTTAATGGTATGGTTCGCACTCTACCCGCTGCTGACGTGGCATGCAACTCCCATGGTGCTGAGCTGGCACGGGGCCAGGCGGACTGGCTATCGTTCAGAGACCTGGCAGAGGGGTCATCAACTGCAACGCTGGCTTCGGCTGCTGCTGCTGCTGCTGCTGCGCCCCCGCACTCACATCCCCTACCATCCTCACATGCACCTGCCAGCATCAGCCAGCTATCGGGCATAGAAGAGGTGGCGGGGGGCCCAGGGGGAAGGGGAGGAGGTGCAGGGGCAGCGGGGGAGGGCAGTGGCGCGGAGGCAGGGGCAGCAGCAGGGGGGAGCGGGCGGGCGCGTGGGGGGCGGGAGTCCTTTTCCTTCCCGGTGGCGGCGGAGGGGGGCGAGGATGGGGGGGTTGACCCCAGTGTGGCGCTGGGGGCGGCGCTGAGCATGGGGAACAGACAGCGCGGCAGCAGAGGCAGTCCTACAGGCGGGTCAAGGAAGTTTTCTCGGCGCATCAGAGGGAGTCCGTCTCGAGGCAGTGGCAGTGGGGTGGGGTGGGGCAGCATGGGGCACAGCATGGGGCACAGCATGGGGCACAGCATGGGGCACAGCATGGGGCACAGCATGGGGCACAGCAGTGGGCAGTGGTCGGGGCGGTCGTTGCAGCTGCACCAGGTGGACGAGACGCACCTCCACCAGGTTCGTACTGCCTCGCCCGCTCCACGTGCCCCTCTCTGCATCCCCTCCGTTCCAGTGGTTTGCGCGCGGATTATGACCCAGTTTTGAAAGAACTTGCCCTCCTGTACGTGCCACAGGCATGCCCTCAATGCCGACCTTCCCTCCTACTGCTCGCCCCCACTCCTGCTGCTCCTCCATGTTCCCTGCCCGGCAGGTGGAGGTGCAGTGGACGCAGGAGGACGCGGCGGAGGAGGCAGCAGAGGACGCGCTGACGGGCAAGGTGCCGCAGTACCGCCGCCTCATCTCCATCCCGGGCGGCAAGCTCAAGGGCGGCAGCGTGGAGGAGGGGCTCACCGTGGGGCACGGCGAGGGGGTGCGCCGCATCTCCCTGTCCGAGACCCAGCTCGCCACCGCTGCGCGCTCCTCGCCCCACCTGCTGCTCAGGTGCGTGCCATGCACGGGGACAGGCGGAATGGGAAGGACGGGGTGGACGGTTGAAAGGGAGGCGGAGCGAAGAGCGAGGGTTGGAGGCATGATGGGCGTGGAGTGGAGTAAATTGTGCATGGCAGACATATGAAGGACGGCGTGCGGGAAGAGTTTCACTCAGCAGCTATGTCGCATGCACACCCTTCTCCCCCGCGCGCGCACAGCTCTCCGTGTCCTGTGTTGGGAGTCAGTGCAGATGCATGCCAGCAACGCCTCCCCACTCTCTTCCCCTCGTCCCTCATCCCTCCCCATGCCATGTCCCCCGCTCAGGTTCACACAGCGCCATCTGCTGCGCATCTACCCGTTCGGCCTGCGAGTCACGTCATCCAACTACAACCCCATGCAGGTGCTGCTCCTGCCACTCCACCCCCCACCGCCCATCGTTGCCACTTTGTTCGTTGCATTGCATGTGACATAGCGAGAAACCACATGTGCACATCCACCATATTACATGCCGGGCTCAGCTGCCGGGCGTCTCTCGCACTGTTTCTCTTGGTGGTGCACTGGGTTATGCCCAGGGGGCCTGCTGCCAGCCATGTGACTGTCTCTCAACCCACCCCACCCGCGCGTCCCTCCCCCTGGGCACGGCACTATAGGCGTGGCTGCACGGGGCGCAGATGGTGGCGATGAACATGCAGGGGTACGGCCGCCCGCTGTGGCTCGTGCATGGCTTCTTCCGCGCCAACGGCGCCTGTGGCTACGTCCGCAAGCCCGCCTGCCTCATGGGCGCTGTGGAGGGGAACGCGGAGGGGCAGGAGAGGGAGAGGGGGGGCGGGGGGCAGGAGAGTGTGCCGTACAACCCCCAGGCAGTGCGCCCCGTGGAGCTCTTTCTCAGGGTGCGTGTGGCCGCCCCTCCATACCCTCGCACACTGGCCATGGCATGAGCATGTGTACAGTGTGCATCACTTGTCCGCTAGGCCCATGTGCTGCGCTCACTCCCACCCAGCACGGCCGCCATCCCCATGTGCACCACCACCCAACCCACCGCTCCGCCTCTGACCCAGGCCCTCTCTGCTGTGTGCCTTCTCTTCATCGCCCTCCTCCTCCCCCTCTCCCCCGTGTGTGTGCGGGTGCCAGGTGCATGTGATCCTGGGCACGGGGTGGTACACGCGCTTCTCCCACAACAACTTCGATGCTGGCGGGCCCAGCCTGCTGTGCCGGGTGCGTGCTTGCATGGGGCATGGCATGGCATGGCATGGCCATGGTGTCTCATGGGCCCAGTGCCACAGGGATGTACATTCAGTGCCTTTCAGCCTTGCATTGAGTGTTCCCTTTTCACCCTCTCCTGTGCATGCCATCCACCATGCGTCATGCTTTATGCATCATACACCATGTACCATGCACCATACGTGTGCGCACCTCTCTCCCCCTGCCCCCTCACCTCTGCCCGTCACTGCACGGGGGGCTCACAGGTGGCGGTGGAGGGGGCGGCAGCGGACGTGGGGGAGAGGCGGTTGGACATCAGGGTGGGCGAGTGGAACCCCTGCTGGGACGACACACCGCTGCTCTTCCCCCTCACCCTCCCCCAACTCGCCCTGCTCTGCTTTGAGGTCTGCTCTGAAGTCCCCGTTGAGCTCCCCTGCATCTCCTCTCTTTCTCCATGACTTCGTTTTGCCCTGCCGGCCGTTTTTCAAGAAAGATCGAAATCCTTCATCCATCGTCCCCCTTTCCACTACCTCCGCCCCTCCCCCCTTTCCCTTTCTCCCCCCCTCCCCGGGCCTCTCTTGTTGCTGTATCGTGCATCCATTCCCTTTTCCGCGAGCTCGAGTTTCTTTCTTCCTGTGGCCCTCCCTTGGTACCACACAGGTCAAAGTGCTGGGCCTTTCGTCATCTTGCTACCCATTTTTTGACTATGTGAGCCGTTCTAACCCCCCCCGCATTGCTAACGATATGGAGTGTTTTAGCTCTGTTACATTTGCCCTTTGATGTTTGTACCCTCATCGTCATTTCATGTTTGTGCTTTGTGCTGTGAACCCCTCGCACTTGGGCCTGACATTGTCTGATCACCAACCCCTGTGTGCTGCATTGCTCCGTGCCACAGCTGTTTGAGAAGAATCTGTACCAGGACGACTTTGGAGGGCAGGTGGTGCTGCCAGTGATGGGCCTGCGGCCTGGCTTCCGCTGTGTGCCGCTGTACGACCGCAAGGGAAGGCCCATGGTGGGGGAGCAGGGCGATGAGGCAGAGGGGCCCAGGCTGCTGTGCCAGTTCGAGCTGTTGAAACCAGGGGAAGAGAACAAACCACAGGATAAAGTCCCCAAGTCGTCCACTTGGACAGGAGGAGCCGCTAGCAGCAAGACAGGCAATGAACAAGAACCCCGCAGACCAAAGTTTGGCAGAAGCCATGAAATTTGAAGGATCCTTGCATTGGCCAAGCTTTCTCTCACCATATAAGCACTACCGCAAATGATGTATTGAATGAATTATATGACAAAACAATTGTAAGCCATGCCTACGTGCCTGATGACATGAAGTATGGTTGTAATATACTGGATAGGCTGATATCCAGAAGCTGGAATCGCTCTGTAACACTTGGGGCATGTGGACAACGATTGCCCACGTGGAAGGCTGCCGTTCCTCCTGCGAAGCACCTCGCTCGATGTCGCCACTCGTTCGCCACCACCCCGGTTTCGCCGCTGCTGTGCTGCTACGCCTGCGCTGAATTCTCCATTCACCCACGCCCCGAGTTTTCTCCAGGTGCTTGCCTGATCAGCGTTGCTGGCAGCCATGGTGTCCTCTCTCGCATTCCACGTTACCACGCCGCTGCTCGCGGATTGCTCTAACAACCATGGAGGGTTGAGTAGTAATGTCCCGCGTGCCTTGAATCAGGCGAACCCGAATGCACATGGAAGGAAGGTCCATGCATTGTCCACCAGGCGTCGGGGGAGACATCTGTCGTTCGCCTCGCTTCTGAGCGCTGGTAGGTCCCGACATATTCAATCTAGGCTTGAGTGTGATCAATTTCCGAATCTCAGTAGCCAGGCTCGGCCAATACGGCCTTTTGTGCGCGTAATGCTACTATGCTCGGCGTTAGCCCTTGACAGAGTCCCCTGTATGTATGAACCAGCCAATTACAGAATTAGATTTCTGTCAACGGAGTGTGTCTGATGGAAGGCTAGTGAATCCAGCCACGCGTGGAGGAGCAATGCAGTGGATGTAGCCAGCATGCAACGTTCGCCTTCCTTACCACGCCGTGCCATTCCGAACCCAATTCCCGCGGCCTGGCCACTCCCTGGCCTACCAGGCATCGCTGCTCCGCTGGAGAAGCGAGCACTGCCTCGACGGGGGGTTCTGGCGGTGAAAGCCGCGGCTGCCGCGGATGGTGCTGCTGCGGATGGTGCTGCTGCGGAAGGCGCGGGTGCGGGAGCGGGCGAGGCAGCAGCGCCGCGGGTGGGTGCGGTGCTGTTCGACATGGACGGCGTGCTGTGCGACAGCGAGGACCCCTCGCGCGAAGCCGCCGTCGCGCTCTTCGCGGAAATGGGCGTGACCGTGACGGCTCAAGACTTCGTCCCCTTCATGGGAACAGGTGAGGGGTGGCATTGACCCTGAACCTGATAGTCGACAACATTTGTATGGTAAAGGAGCTCCTGTAGGTGCCGCCTGATCATGAGAAGCAGTAGCCACCAGCGGAATGCTACCAGAGTGGCATCGATGTGTTGCATTCAGTCAGCTGAATTCAGCAGAATCAGTTAAATCTTGCTGTTCCCGTTTCAGGTGAAGCCAACTTCCTGGGCGGTGTGGCTCGGGTGTACGGAGTGGAGGGGTTTGACACGGACAAGGCCAAAAAGAGATTCTTCGAGATCTACATTGACCGGGTCAGACGGAGTCTCAACATTGCCATCTGAGATTCTATTTCTACATCTACGTGCCTACCAGAATGAATTTCAGCACTGACGTATCAGACTTGAATGAAAGTCAAAAGCTTGCTCTAGCAATGACTTCTACTGATCGTGTCTGCACTACCATTGATCACCTTCACTTCCCGCGCTCCACTCTTCTCGCCTCCCCTGCAGTTCGCTCGGCCCAACTCGGGCATTGGCTTCCCCGGTGCGCTCAAGCTAGTGGAGCAGGTGAGGCACACGCCCCTGTGCCTGAGAGCGGCACAGTGGAGTGGAGTGGAGGGTTGTGAGTGAGTGAGGGGATTTAACAGTTTCTATTGCAGAAACTGCGGTCTCAAGAGACGAAACATCTTAGTGACATCATGGCCTTATCACGACTTCCCTTGCGTGCTTCCTGCCTGTTCCTATCTCTCAGCCTTCAATCATCCAGTATGCATTCAACAATCCAGTATCCTCTCCGTCTTGTCATTGTCAGTCATCCCCAACGTATGCCCTCCCTCGGCCTCGCTCTCTCTCTCGCGCCCCCAGTGCCGCGCGGCAGGGCTGAGAACAGCGGTGGCGTCCAGTGCGGATCGAGTGAAGGTGGACGCCAACCTCGCAGCTGCAGGCATCCCACAAGACAGGTGCGCTCGTGATGTGAAGGGGGAGAGTCCATTCCTTTGCTTTGCAGAGGGGACACCGAGGCTGGTACACGCAACGCATGTGTGGAGCAGTGGGGTCAGAAGCGCGCCTGAGTGTGTGGCATCGGTGCAGTCACCTCTCACCACACCGGTGCCTGTCCCATGCCACCCCTCCAGGTTCGACGCCATCGTATCGGCGGACAAGTTTGAGCGCCTCAAGCCGGCACCCGACATCTTTTTTGCCGCTGCCAAGGAGCTGGGCGTGCCCACACACCAGGTGAGGTTGGCTTGGGGGGCGTTCCTTGGGGAAGACGGTGACAGCAAGAGGCAGTGAGGGGGGGTTCGGGCTCTAGGATTTTTGTCGTTATTGCTGTATTTCTGGCTGACTCCGCGTGTTTCTTCCACTGCTTCTGTCTCACTGGCTTGCGTGATGGATTGTGTCCCTCCCCCCCAGTGTGTGGTGATTGAAGATGCTCTCGCAGGCGTGCAGGCAGCCACAGCTGCTGGCATGAGGTGGGTGGCCTTTATATGATCATGGTGAGGTGAGCGGAAAATACGGTGAAAGTATGACAGGGGAGGCGGTGAACTCAACAAATCACTGCCTGTTGCTTCTTTGCACTCTCTACACCAGCAAATTCCACACCCCAAGAACCTTCTCTTTCACACAGATTTAATTTCTGCTGGGTTGTCCTTCAATCCCCCCATTTTTCTCCTTTCCCTTCCCCTCCCCTCCACTCCCTTCCCCCTTCCCCCCTTTCCCCTTCCGCATTCCCCTTTTCCCTCCCCATCCCTCTTCCCCCCCTCAGGTCCATAGCCGTGACCACCACCCTGTCAGCCGCCAGCCTTGCCGCTGGCCGCCCCGCTCTCATTCGCCGAGACATCGCTGACATCAGCGTGGCTGACATCACCTCTCTGCGCTACCTCCAAGATGAAGACGACGGCTCATCTGGCGCTGCTGCCACGGCTGCCACAGCTGATGGTAGCTCGTAGCTAGCCTGTGCCTCCTGCAGGCCGCCCCTGTCGCTTGCTTGTTCTCTAGCATCGAGCAGTACGGTTGCAGCTACCAGCCTTGTGTGCACTGTAGCGGGCAACGGACCTAGGTTTCCTAGAGTATTGGGTAGATATGGGCCATGGCAATGTGACACTAGTGTGCAGCTGTGATCTAGTGCCTCCTGCCAAGCAGCTTGATGCTGCTAATGATGACTCGCATTATGTTATGAATTGCCTTGTCTTCAGCCTCACGCTCACTTCCTCGTACTCACATTGCCTGTTTGTCCATCTCCTCTTTCATATCATCTCTTCCCTCACACCATCCGTATGTTCGACATTATGTATTGTTTCTGACCTTGTCCACGTCCTCATCTCATCGTCTCTCGCCCTTGTCCCTGGGAGCCCCAGCAGCATCACTGTGTGCGCCTGCTGCATCAGGGGAGAGCAAGGGGCTGTGGGCGTCCATAGATGAGCCGCTTCCCCTGCCAGGCGGGTGAGTTTCTTGGCAGGAGGGTGGGTGCGTGGACTGGAGGGTGTGCCATTACCACACTCCTGTATGCTGCACTCACCAAGCTCACACCCTCTCACCGCCCGTGTGCTGTGCGTGTGCCCGGCATGGCAGCATGAGGGTGACGCGGCGGGACGCCATGCGGTACAGCAGCCTGGCCATGGGTCTCGCCACCACCGCCTTCACTCTCGACAACCTCAAGGTCCGCCCCTCCCCCTCCTCCCCCTCTACCTCCCCCTCTATCTCCCACCACCCAAAATTCCCCATCGTCACCCACTGCCCTCTCCTCTTGCCTCCCACCCATTTACACCCCCCTCCCCACCCCCTCACCCCCTTTCCCCCGTACCCGTCTCCCCTTCCCCGTGTGTGCACGTCGCCCCCCAGGCGTTCTCATACGCGTCCCCCAAGGCGCTGCTCAACATGCTCACGGGCACGGCTGTGCCGCCCGCCAATGCGGCGGGGCCTCGTGGCCTCGTGAAGTACATCCAGCAGCTGGACCGCAGGTGCGTGCAGCAGCTGGACCGCAGGTGCGTGCAGCAGCTGGACCGCAGGTGCGTGCAGCAGCTGGACCGCAGGTGCGTGCAGCAGCTGGACCGCAGGTGCGTGCCATCGCATCAGCCACGCGGAGAGGGTGGGTGGTTTAGGGGGTGCTCGAGGTGTTTCGGTGTAGGAAACGAGATGTGCAAACAAGGCAAGGCAGCATCAGCTGTGCCATAAAAAGACCTCGTTCGTCACCACCACATCTGCCAACTGTGTGCTGCCTCCCTCCCTACCGTCTCTGCCCTCCCCCCCTCCCTACACCCAGCAGTGGTGCGGCTGACGTGGTGCCGGACTTTGAGCCGCGCCTGCAGTGGCTCAACAGCGCCCCCCTCTCCTTCGACCGCGTGCGTGGCTCCCCCCCTTGCCATTGCTCCTTCTTCCACTTCACATGCCCCGCACACCTAACATGCTCCACATAGCCCCAGCTTCCACCTATGACCTTCTCCCTCAACTCTTCTACCCCCTCCCCCACCCCCGCATTCCAACCCCCCCTCTGTGCGTGGGAGCAGGAGCTGCGCGGCAAGGTGGTGCTGCTGGACTTCTGGACGTACTGCTGCATCAACTGCATGCACGTCCTGCCAGACCTCGCCGCCCTCGAAAAGAAATACGAGGGCCAACCAGTAAGGGAAAAGGAGTGATCTGTGCATTTCCTGGCTGTCATGTCCTGGCTGTGCATACAGAAAGTGTAGGGGATGCTGCCGTGCATGTGAGAAACCCCTTGTTACATTTTCACTCTCGTGTGTGCTTGTCCCCTTGTCCCTCGGTTCTGTGCATGGGGCCCACCCACCAGGTGGTGGTGGTGGGCGTGCACTCGGCCAAGTTTGACAACGAGAAGGACCTGCAGGCCATCCGCAATGCCGTGCTCAGATATGATGTCGCCCACCCGGTATGCTGTGCTTGCTGCTTCTCACTCCCACATGTACCCTCAACGCCCTGCAACGCGCATTCTCTGCACCACAACCACCTGGGCCATAGACTGCCTTCGGAGATTCTGAACAACACTAGCCAGTGCCTCACGTTTGTGTGGTGGGCTTGATTGTGTGTGTGGTGGGCGTGGCTGTGTGCCGAGCAGGTGGTGAACGACGGGGACATGCTCATGTGGAGGGCACTGGGCGTGTCATCATGGCCCACACTGGCCCTCGTGGCGCCCACGGGTCGCCTCATCGCCATGGTACCGGGGGAGGGCAACCGCCAGCTGTTTGACGACCTCATAGCGGCCGCCCTCGAGTACTACGGTGCCAAGGGCGCACTCAGCGACGCGCCCATCCCGCTGGCGCTGGAGCGCAGCCGGGACCAGCGGGTGGTGGCGTCGCCACTGCGCTTCCCCGGCAAGCTGGCCTCAGACCTGGCTAACGGGCGCCTCTTCATATCCGACTCCAACAATCACCGCATCGTCCGTCCCCTTGCCCCGCCTTGCCTACCTGCCACCAGCTGCGCTTCTTTCTCTCTGTACCTTTGCTGCACATAAAAAATCACATTCACGCGCCTTACTGGCCCTCCACCCCCCAATCGGCCCACTGGGGACCATTGTGGCGTTGTGTCGGCGTGCAGGTGGTGACGGACCTGCAAGGGAGTTTCCTGGCGCATATAGGAGGGGCGGGTGACGGGCTGGTGGACGGGTCGTTTGAAACGGCTCAGTTCAACAGGCCTCAGGGCGTGGCGTATGATCCTTCTCGGAACCTCCTGTTTGTGGCGGACACAGAGAACCATGCCCTGCGGTAAGAGTTAAAGAGTGTAGCCAGTCAGGTAGGTTCCGGTCCATGGGCCATGGCAGAACCGTGCTGGTTGATGATGCCACACTGGCAGCACTGGTTGGTAGAGGCTCACATGGCTGCGCCCACACGTGCCCGCACACATGCTTGCAGAGCCATTTGAGTGCTTGTCTTCACTCTCCCAGACCACCTGCCCTCTCTGCTCTGCCCCCGATGTCCTGTGTGCCTGTGTGTGCGTGGCATGTGGCATGCGGGCAGGCAAGTGGACCTGGTGGCCGAGACAGTGACCACGGTGGCAGGGGATGGGCGCAAGGGGCAGGACTACAAGGGCGGGGCCAGGGGCAGAGAGCAGGTGAGGCCAGGCCAAGCACAAGGGAAGACGAGGCTGCTGTGTGCTTGTGATGTGCTGCCATGGTGGCTGCATGCCCTGCTGCCTTGCTCCCCACCACTTCCCGTTCTTCACTTCCTGTCTCGAATCCTCCACGGAAGACCACCCACCCACTCAAACGTTGCGCCTCTGCATGCACATGTGTGTCCCATGCCTGGCAGTCATTGAACTCGCCGTGGGACGTGGAGCTGACAGCGGACAGGGCGGCAGTGATGGTGGCCATGGCGGGGCAGCATCAGATCTGGCGGTTCGATCTCGACACGGGGCGATGCATGGTGTTCAGCGGGTCGGGTTACGAGAGGAACCAGAACGGCCGAATGTGAGTGCAAGCCTTTCGTAAGGGCGTCATTCCCCCATGGCGGTGTCAACACATCCATCTGCCTTCCCTTACTTCCGCCCCCTCCTCAAAACGCGCCGTGCTCCTTGCTGTTCTACCCCCACCCCACCACCCTCCTCTCCCCAGGGGCTCTGACACGGCGTATGCCCAGCCGTCGGGGCTGTCCCTGGCCCCAGGTGAGCAGCCTCTTTATCATTTTGCATGTGGACGGGCTGGGAGTGATGACTCATGTTGAGGTGTGGCATGGAGGACAGACGAGTATGCAATGCATTTGGCGTCATTTCCTGACGCACTTTTATTGAAAAAGGCTGACCCTTGCCTTTATTCCCTAGTGCAGCCCCTTCCACTGATACGCAGCTTCCCCGTTAGAGTGAGGGCACCACCCCAAGTGCCTTTACACAACGTGTCCCTCACACCCCCATCTTGCCCAACCCCACCCCCCACTCCTGCCCACGCCCCATGCCCCCCACGAGTGTGCAGGCGGCAGGGAGATGTACGTGGCGGACAGTGAGAGCAGTGCGCTGAGAGCGCTCAATCTGCAGACGGGGGGCTCCAGACTCATCGCTGGGGGCGACGCCAACTTTGCTGAGAATCTCTTCAAGGTCTGCCTTTAGCCTTGCCTGCCCAGCCTTGCTCTCACGGCCCTGTCACTCGTTGGCCTCTCCACTGTGCCGCTACTACTCCTGCGCCTGCCACCTGTGCTGCCAATGCCTTGTTGCATCTGCCTGGCTGTACCTTGCCTGTTGTGTGCCGCTTCACCCTCACCCCTGCCCCTCTCTCTCGTCCCCCCTGTTGTGCAGTTTGGTGACCGTGACGGCTCTGCATCCAGAGCTCTCCTGCAGCATCCACTTGGCACGCTCTCATTGGACAATGGCATGGTGCTTGTTGCTGACTCATACAACCACAAGGTGAACCAGCCACGTTGGTTTTTGCCCTTTCAGAATCTTCCTCCTATGTGCTTATCATTCCACTCCCTTCCATGTAATCCTTGTTTTGTTGCATGCCTGATGCCACACCGCATGCCATCATGCCCATCACACCTCACGGCATGCCTGACGATGCACGGTGCAGATCAAGCTGGTGGATCCGGCTCGTGGCTCCGTGGTCACCCTCGCAGGCACCGGCTCAGCTGGTTTCAGAGACGGCCCGGGATTACAGGCACAGGCAAGCAAAGCTCTAACTGGGGCGGGGCAAATAGGGTTATGGATCTCCTGGTTGGTGTGGAAAGCAATTATGTGCACGATCTTGAATGTTTCTTCCCACTTTAATCGCCTCTCACATTCTCCATTTTATTTTTTTCTTGTGGCCTGCTTGCCTCTTGTACAACCACCTCTGCTTCACCCTTGCAGCTCTCAGAGCCAGCAGGCCTGGCACATGGTCCAGATGGTATGGCGTCGTGCTCACATCATAAGCATCACATGCACATGCCGCATTGCCGTTTATCCCTGCACTCAAGTTTTCCAGATTCTGAGAAAGTCGGCCTTCTGTTTTCATCTTCATCTGTTTGTATTGTATGAATTGTGCCTCCTTTTGTTCCTGCTTCACATACATTATCAACCCATAACATCCTTCATTCATGTTTCTTTCGTTCTTCTTCCAATCCCCTCCATTCTCTCCGCCCACCGCCCCCCTCCTCCTCCCACCAGGCACGGTACTCATTGCCGACACCAACAACAGCCTCATTCGCTGCCTGCACCTCCCATCCGCCTCCTCCCCCACCGCCCTGCTCTCCACTCTCGACCTCTCCTCCCTCCCCCCTCCTCCCGCCGCCTCCTCGTCGACTCAGCAGCGGCGCCTGAGGCGGCGGCAGAAGGCGGACGAGCAGGTGGTGGAGGTGGCGCCAGTGACAGCCGCCAGGGGCACGCTGCAGCTCGCACTCTCCATCCCGGCCGACTACCACTTCACTGCTGTGCGCCTCGCCCTGCTCCCCACCCTGCCTTGCTCCCTCCTCACCCCTCCCGCTCATGCCTGTGTGTCTCTTCCTGTACACCTTCTACCCCTGCTGCTACTGCAGTGTTTCTCGCTCATGTCCTCTGTGTCACCTCATAGACACCGGGCATTGGTACGCAACATGCCCTGTGCTGCGTGCGTGTGATGCGAGCAGGGCGCCACGAGCAAGTTCAGTGTGGAGCTGCCGGAAGCAGGGAGTGCAGTGACAGTCACACCACAGGCCGGTGACCTCACTCTATCCGGGTCGCTCGCCCTCGCCTCACTGGACTTCACTCAGGAAGAAGCGGTTGACAGCAGTGGCAGCTTGGTGGTGCAGGTTCACTGCAAGGTACCACACACTACTTGCACTGTATGGGCATCACCCACCCCTGCCACCTTGCCTTGCCATGACCCTTTCCCTCATGCACCATCTTGTGCTGCCTCCTGTGCATCCCCACCAGGTGTACTACTGCCAGCAGGACGACCTGTGTCTGTACAAGGCTGTCAACTTCAAGATTCCATTCATTCCATCTGCAGCAGCAGAAGCACAGGACGTGCAGCTGCCATTTGACATCACCCCTGCCCCTGCAGGCAAGGCTCTGCTGCCAGCTGCATGAACAGAGATGTGCAAATAGTAAATTCTGCAAAGTTACACCTATATTTACAATTTCAGTGGGACCAACTATTCATGAAGTGTTCAGCAAGGTGTTATCCAATCACTAATACGGTAGTGACTCAGTCCTGGCTGACTAGTGGTTTCACCTCACTAATCCTCTCAACAGGCTGTTTGCTGGAGCTGCAGGAGACTTCATCAACTCCAGGTGGAGCAGGCTCCTCCATGCTGAGGCACCGGGTGTACTCAGCCAGGTACAGGGAACGGGTGAGGTTCACCAGCACCAGGGACAGGCAGGAGGCCACCACACAGGCAGCAGCCATGACCAGGAAGGTGACTCTGAAGCAGTGGGCTCCATGGCACATCAACGCCGGGCCTCCTGACGCTGGTGCAGGCGCAGGAGCAGGGCCGATGGGGAAAGGCGGAGAGGAGGCAGCCTCGTGCTCCGCCTCGTAGTCGTAGAGGTAGCCAGCGATGCAGACGGAGAGGAGGTAGGAGCCGGTGGGGTTGGTGATGGTGAGCCAGTTGTACAGCGTGCCGAAGTGCCGCAGGCCAAACACCTCCGACGCCACTGCGGGCATGAGGCCCCACTGCGACCCATACGCCAGCCCAACAATGGCAGAGCCCACGTACAACGAGCCAGGCAGCGCGGACGCAAAGAGCAGGTGGCCCGCTGCCATGGCGAGCTGAGTGCCGGCCATGAAGGCGGGGCGCGGCACAGCACGCTCGTGCAGGAAGTGCTCTGAGATGTACCCTGCTCCCAAGCGGCCGAGGAAGTTCCAGATGCTCATGAGCGATACAAAGATGCCCACTGCCTGCTGCTCGTAGCCCATCGACCGCCCCACCTGCCCCAGGTTGTTGATGGCTGTGAGGCCCGACCCTGAGGCGAGCGTCATGGCTGCATAGATGAGCCAGAAGGGCAGCGTCTGCACCGCCTGCCACAACGTGTGGTCGTCCCCCACCTGCGGAAAGGCTGTAGCAGCTCCTGAGTGATCGCTGCTGGGGTCATGTTGCTCTGACCACGCCTCACTCTCCCTGGCTTTGAGAGGAGCAGCATGTGGTGCAGCAGCAGTCCGCACTCCACTGCTGCCACTGCCCACCAACGGCTGCCTTTCTTCTTCTTCCTGTGTGTGCCGCTCACCCATCACCCTCTGCCTCACCACTGCACGTCTATCGGTGCCTTCCTGCCCTGCTCCCTTGCCACTCAGCCGTACCTCTGTACCACTGCGGCCAAGGTGTGCTGCCTCTGGCCCTCCTGCTCTGACATTCCCCCCTTCTCCATGCGGCATTCCCTGACTGCCATTGCCCTCCTCCACGGCCTCCCCTGCTGCCAGCCTGGCGGAATGCACGGCGCGCTGCTGCTCCGCGACCACCTCTTGGCTGACAGCGATGCGGGCGGGCCACGCCAGGATGGCAAGCGCGCCGAGCGAGATGAGCGCGCTGACGTGCCAGGTGACGTGCACGGAGTGGTCCAGCAGGCTGGCGGCGAGCAGGTAGAGCGCCAGGCCCACGCCTGCTGCCAGCACCGCCATGAGGTTGGCGCGCTCAGAGGGCTCGCTGGCGGGCGGCAGCTGGTGAATGGCGGGCGTGGCGAGCACGGCGACGAGCGACGGCAGCCACGCCGCCATGAGCAGGAACGCATCGCGGTTGGGCGCGTAGAGCGCGAGGTAGAACTGCGTGAACAGCGCGCCACTCAAACCGATGAAGCCCTGCAGTGGGTGGGACGAGGATGGGAGGATGCGCAACAAGGGGGAGAGGGTGGGTGCGCCAGAGAGTCGACTGTGAATGCGCGTGGAGAAAGCACAAGTGCGAAGGAGTACGCAGATTCGAAAATGAAGACGGTAATTCACGAACTGTAATTCCGTGTCGAAAAGCGAAAACAAGCGATACCTTGAGCAGGCCAACTACAGGGCCGCGGCTGTGCGGAAAGTTCTTGACGCAAGTAACGAGGCCCGCTGTGTTGAAGAAGGTGGCGCCGTTGGTGCCCACGCAGATGAACACCATCACCACCCACACTGGCGGCTGCCACGCGCCGCCCAGCCGTCCCGTCAGAACGAGCCACAAGAAGCCGTAGCCAATCGCGTTCAACACGGCCCCGATCGCCAAAACGACCCACGTGGGTGCGATATCGCCGACAAATCCTGACACAATCCCTACGTTTCCCCCAATATCCTTCGCCATGCCAACCATGTCGAGGATCTGCTGGTTGTAACCCAGCGTTTCCTTGAAGCTCTGTGAGTACAGGCCGAACATGTAGCTGACGCCTGAACAAGCCTCCACCCATGACGCTGCCGCGAGACAGAACCATCGATTCGAGAAAAGCGCGAACCACCACCGCGGATGCAACGCGAAGCGCAAGAGTTTTGCGCCATTAAGTGGTGTGGTGTTGTCCCACGGTGAGCCTGACAAAACTGCCGCCATAAGGTGGCCATAACTCAGCCAACACCAGAGGAACTGCTAGTGGTCAGTGCCGAGCCCAGGGGTATTTTGGTGGGGAAGGGGGCTGAAACGGGGGGACTGACGTGGAATTTTGGACCAATACCTCCTTGCCACGAGTCGAGTCACGAAGCCGATTGTCGTTCTGTAACTCAGCGAAACGTGAATCTTTCGTCAAATTTGTGCAACTGGTACAATCACCCACTCCCCCGAACAGCCCGTTCGAGTTTGTCCAACTGGTACAATCGAAGGCTGTTGAATTTCACTTTCAAATTCCAGAATCATTTTTCTTGAACAAGCCATTCTTGAATTTCTAGTTGTGGAATGGCTACCATGCAAACAGACAAGGCATTTCGCGTGAATCTGAATGCTGCATCTGGGTCGTTAGCAGCTCTCTTGCTGGCAACTTCCACCGTCCTTGTTAGCATTCTTGCTGCCAGGTTCCCGTCTCGCACTGATTACTATGCACAGCAAATGACATGCCAGCTTTACTACAATCAGGGAGCTCCTAAGTGAGTGTTAGCAAGCTTGAATATTCCGTACGAAGTAACATTTTGATTAACGTTCTGTCCTTCTTTATCAGTGAAATCGAGTGCCTCAGCCGCTGGTGTGCGAATGCTGCAAACTGGCCATTTGCTCGGTGCAATGTTACTCAAGGATTGAAGGATGAAGGATATGACCCGTATTATAATCGCGCTTACCTTTCTGAGGGCTTCCCCTTTGACAAGAGCAGCATGTCGCTTTCCTGGGCTTCGATGTCTCTAATCGCTATAACACTTGTGTTAGAGGTAAGCAGAGTCGTTCGGGGACAGCTGGACCACCTGTATGCTCCCTATGTTGCTAATGAAAGTACAACATTGCAGGTCATAACTCAATTACTTGACATGATCAAGCCGAAGAAGAAAAATCTATCTTACTCAAAACGATATCGTTTGTTCCTGCGTGGCTGTTGTGCGACGTCATGGTTTGTGACCTATATTGCATTTTAACTGTGTGCAAGGATACCCAAGCACATTATGCTCCATGTCTCAATGCAGGATAAGCAGTGCAGTCGCAGACGCTTTGCTCATATACGGATCTTCAAAAGCATCAGAAACGTGGGGGTTATACAACACAACCGAAGGGTTGTGGATTGCCGCTGCTGTCATCAGCGGTCTTGCATTTCTGTCGTCTTCCTTATTCCACTATCTGACGCATCGGCACCTGCGGTACATTAAGACTACTCCAATATCAGTTATGGGGAACTTTACCCTGTTTTTAAAAGCAGTGATGGATCATGTAGCTTATGCGTGTAAGCCCCAACAGGAAACCTGGATACTCGGCAGGAAGGACTGGTCTCGCAGCATGCGAAACAGCCCATGGACCAGCTTGCGTTTTCAAGAGATCAGATGGCAATGGGTGTTACTGGCTCAGCTCCAGACTCTCGCATATCATCAGACGTAACCCCAATTGCGGAAGCGTCAATGTCTGCTAGCTTTGTGCATACTGCAACAGGGCACAGAGTATCGGCGGATCCGTCAGAGCAGAAAATTAAGTCAAAGGGAACCGAATTTAGTTTGGAGGAGCTTCAACAGGCAACGCTAAATTTCTCTCCCAAAAATCATCTTGGTCGGGGTGGCTTCGGTGAAGTCTACAAAGGTGTGCTGGCAGGCGGTCAAATTGTTGCTGTCAAGAGAATTCACAGGCATAAAATGCTGCATGGAAGAGACGAGTTCAAGTCAGAGGTACGTTGGAACAATGAACAAGTAAGTTATTCTCACATCTTCTCTATCCGTTGGCCTATTAAAAATTGTAATGGTTTCAGGTCGAAATTCTTAGCAGAGTTCATCACCGGAATCTTGTGAGGATACTGGGGTACCACATTGGGGAGACAGAAGAACTTATTGTGTTTGAGTTTATGGCTAATGGATCACTCGACCACCACCTGCATGGTCAGTAAACAGTGCGTTGTTGTCATGCAATACGTTTACACTAACTAGCGTATTTACAGGCAATGCTTGCACATCACCAATTGGCTGGGAAAGAAGGCTTCAGATGGCAATTGATGCGGCAAAGGGTCTGGTAGGTACCTGTGTTCGCTCTTTGATAGAGCACAGCTTGCAACCCTATCGTTTTTACGAGAGCATTTCTCTCGGCTTCTATCTTGCTGATTGTGACCTTTCCTGGTCATGCTGTGTCGTTCAGGCATATCTTCACCATGATTGCTATCCGAAAGTGGTGCATCGTGACATCAAAGCTTCTAATATTCTTCTTGATGCAAACATGAATGCTCAGGTTTGTGCAATGGCAGTTCTCATCCACCGGCAGCACTTGTTCCAACTGTTACATTGTTTTTTATCATACAGGTTGGTGACTTTGGCCTGGCACGCTTGTTGCAAGATGATTCTGAACATGTCACTACGAGAGTCATGGGCACCATAGGATACTTGGCCCCTGACTACGCATTTTCAGGGCAATTGACGGAAAAGAGTGATGTTTACAGGTAACACTCAACAGTCGGATTTCATTGATAACTGCACGTTGCCTCTAAGCTGCAAGTGCCACGCAGTTTTGGTGTTCTACTGCTGGAGCTCCTTACAGGGAGACAGCCCGTGGATGTCACAGCTTCGACTTTTCAAGGCCAGAGTCTTGTAGAATGGGTATGTAATGTTGTCTCGAAGGTGAAAATACAGATCCCAAATCACAGCACTGGTCTCAAACAGTTGAAAGTTGTCATTGAATAACTTGGTTGGCTCGACGGGCATGACTCACGCGTGGACCCATTCGGGATTCGGCGTCAACTTGATTGCGAGTCCTGCTAACTATATTTTTTTGTTGCCGTCCTTCGTTGTGTTGTGCATGTAGGCGTGGCAACAGACAATTGGAGCAGAGACCATAAGAGAGATTCTGGATCCACAACTGAACAATGTGTACAACGCTGATGAGGCTCTGTGCATGTGGCGTGTTGCACTGGACTGTGTAAATCACATAGCAAAGAAACGACCAACAATTGATAAGGTATGTTCATGAAGTTTAGAGGGGCTGGCTGATGTGCATAAATAACCGTGAATCCTTGATGCAGGTTGCCAAGCTACTCCAAGATGCGAGAAAAGAGGAACACATGTTGCATGGAACAGATTCAGCATCAGTTACTGGTAGGTCTGGAGGCGCTGTTGAAATAGCTGTCAGCAGCAGTCTGGCAGTATCATTCTCTGGACCGTTGAGCGGTGGAGAGGAGTCTACACTCTCTTCAACATTTCAGAATGTTGCCAAAAGCCCTTCCATACGGCATGGTGACTCAAGCCCGAGCATGCATGATGAGCCTGAAGTTGCAGATGAGGTTGAGTGGAGCCACCGGCTGGACATGCTGAAGCAAGCAAATGCAGCCATTAGTCCTACCACGGAGTGGCCGCGTGTGGAGGTGCAGAGTGGTATTGTCTCTGAGAATGAGACTGTTGAGTGGAGCAGTCGATTGGAGAGGCTGAGAAAAGAGGCTCACTAGTGGGTGGGTCGTGAATACACCACTTCATTCAGACTGGCTAAATGTTATGTACAACGCTGTAGATCTGAATAATATCCATGGACTTTGTCTTGTCCATATAGTCACTGCAAGTTCCATGCTAGCTACCCCATCAGCATAGCTGGAAAACTATTCACCAGTACACATCCGTAGTGGGTGTAGCATGTGCGCCACAGTTCAAACCCATTCAATTGGAAGATTGGACTTAGTACCAAGAAATAGTACCGTATCGCTGAGCCTACCATACCGCTGGCACAATCTCTGATGCCAGCACCTGTGCACGATAGAGTTGCATTTCTGTCACCACAACTACAAGCTTCAAGCACACTAACCTGCCTAAAGCTTGCTTTTTTCCCCTATGGTATTAGCACAAGAACACTTTTTTTTTTCCCCTACGGTATTAGCACTTCCAAATTGGAAGTTCCAATCAGCGCACTTGCACAATCCCTGCTGCAACCAGCTTTTGGATCTTCGCCATGACCATGGGGTTCTTCTGGTGCTGCATGGCTGCCTGAGGGTTCTCCTGGAAGTCTGTGAGCACCTGGCGCATGACTGGGTCCGTGAGAATGGACTGGATCTCAGGATCCTGCATCGCTTTGGCTTGCCTCTCTTTAAGCTCCTCTGGCGCAATGTCCCCCCTGTTGGCCTTGCTGATCTGCTGCACACAGCTGATGAGGACAGCCACAAACACCAATACAGCGACGGATGAGAAAAAGGCTTCGATCCAAAGCACAATAGGTTTCTCTTCAACTCAGTGGCTCACCTCCTGATGCCATCCAACAGCTCCTGGTTTCCTGGTTCCACCTTGAGGCCCTGCTGGTAGGTCTCCATGGCATGGTCATACTCCTTCATGAAATATTCTGCTGCGCCCTTCCTCAAGTACCCCTTCACAAACGACTCGTCCAACGCAATGCACTTCTCCGCATCCTTCTTTGCCTCCGGCATGGCGCCCAACTTGATGTAACACGCTGCTCGGTTGCTGTACGACTGATGGTGGAATGGCGAAGGCGGTACAGCAGAGGTGTGTCAAATCGAAGTGCAGCGGAAATAGAAAAGTCCGAATGCCATCAGATACGGTAAGTAGAAAGGAGGAACCGGACAAGGCACAAAACGAATAGCAGTAAGACGACAGCATATGAATGCACACCTTGACGTCTTTAGGATTCCTCTTAATGGCCTCATTGTAGTGTTTGACTGCCTCAGGAAACTTCTGCTGCTTGAACTCCTCGTTGCCTGGACCAAGGAAGGGTGGCACAGAAAGGCTCAGGTTCAACCAACCAGGAGGAGCATGCAGAGCAGTGAGGAGCCCGAAGAGCACTGAAGAACATGAAGAGAGGTGGGGAATGAAGAGCAATGAGGACATCAAACACACATGCACCAACAACACCTGTCCTTGACACCAATTTCGTTGTTTTCGAAATAAGCAGCATAAGAGGTAGTACCCTTCTCTCTTTCCTGGTCGGCAATGACTGGATCGTAGTACTCCTGCTGTTCCAGCTCCTTCCTTGCCTTCTCTGCCTCGTTGAGCTTCTTCAGTGTGTCGGGATTGCGATGCTCCGTAAGGGCCTGCCCCCATGAGAAAATGGAGATGCATCTATTTAGGCAGACGACCAATGGATGGTGATGCCGCATTAATGACCAAGAAGAGAAGATAAAGTTTGCACAAGCAGGAAGCGACGGAATCAGATGAGGCGGACGGAAGCAATGGCGTGACACAGGGGTGAGGGGGATAGGGGCCAGACATGACCTTATTGAAGGCAGCAATGGCGGGCTCGTAGTCCTGGGCTGCCTTAGCCTGCTTCACCAGCGCTGTCCCCTTGCGCGTGAGTGCCCTCGCCACCACCTTGAAGTCCGCATGCACCTCGCGCCCCCGCTCCACCGCCCTGTCACAGTCTGCTATGCACTCTGCGTACTGGAGGCGAGATGGGAGCGCGGGAGTGAGGAGTGAGCAGCGCAGCAAGCAATGTTTAATCTGAAAGAACATGACGAGAGAAAAACAGACCCTCCCACACTCCTTCACATCCACATTCCCCGTGTCAGCAGCGTCTCACCTTGCCCATTTCAAGGAACACAGCGGCGCGGTTGGTGAGGAAGGTGACGTCAGAGTCGTCCAGCTCGACGGCCTTGCTGTAGTGCTCCACGGCGCTCTCAAACTCCTTGCGCTTGTACGCCGCGTTGCCCGCCTCCTTCTCCCTCACCGCCTCCTGCCTCCTCGCCTTCGCCTCCCTCTCCTCGTCTGTCAGCGCCTCCTCCATCGCCTCCGCACCTCCCGCTTCCTTCTCCTTCTCCTTCTCCTCTTTACCCGATCTGCTCTCCCCCTTGCCGCCCTCCTCCCCCCTGCCCTCGGCGGCGAACGCGGCGGCCTCGTCCGCGGATCCGGCGGAGCGGATGCTGATGCCCAGCGCGGCGCCCAGCACGTCCATCATGCGCGGGTCGCTCAGGTGCGCGTTCAGCAGAGCGGGGTTGCTCTGCACGGCGCTCACCGTTGCGCGGAACGCGGGATCGCTCAGGTGCTGCCGAGCGCGTGGGTCCGCGTGCAGCCGCGCCCAGAAGTCAGGACCCTGCAGGGAAGGGGGGGTGAGCGGGCGAGTCAGCTATGGTGCACGCGCATCCCCGCCCGCCTTCCTCTTCCAATTCTCCTTTGCACTCACCTGAAACGCCTTTCCCAGCGGATTCCCCCCCTCGCCGCCCGCCTCGTCGGCGGCCTGCGCGGCCTTGGCGTCCGCCAGCCCCGCCTGCAGCACGGCGCTGCTGGGCTCCAGCGCCAGCCCGCGCTCGAACGCCTCCACGGCGCGCGCGTACTGGCGCAGCCCGTGCAGCGCGGCGCCCAGGCGGCTGTAGCCCTTGGGCCAGTCGGCGCGCAGCTCCACCGTGCGCTCCGCGTCCGCCAGCGCGTCGCCGTAGCGGTGCAGACTCGCGTGCGCCGCCGACCGGTTGCTGCGAGCAGGGGGGCGACGAGAGGCGAGACAGGTGACTTTAGCAGCGGGGAGAAGGCAGAGGAAATGACTGACGGGGTTGACGCTGAGGGCCCGGCAGCTACCGAGGACGACTGGCAGAACCAACGACGACCGTGAACGTTGCTATGCGCGCGGTCGCTTCGCAGATCACACGAACACGAACAGAATACCGCGAGATGCGGCGCTAGCAGGTGAGGTGAGCGCGTGAGTGGCGAAGGGGCGGGGAGGACGCACCTGTAGAGCACGTGGTTGTCGGGCGCGAGCTTGATGGCGTCCGTGAAGTGCTCCACGGCTTCCTCAAACCTCCCCGCCGAAAACGCGGCGTTGCCTCTCGCCTTCGCTTCGTCAGCCATGCTTTCACCTTACCCCTCGACTAATTAAGTTCGTGATGACCAGTGTTGGCAGAAAGAAATGGAGTGGAGGCTGTAGCTAGATGGAGCTATGGATCCGTAGGGCAGCTCTGATCGGCAAAACCAAACGAACAGAAAGTGGAAGAACCCAGATGGAGGCGCGCCTTCAGAAGAACCCATCTCTCGAACTTTCTGAATCGCATCCTCGATATTCGCCACCTATTTCCTCACACGCACACAACAAGTTTAGGATGAGCATCCTACATCAAAACTATCTAGCTAGCAAATACTGGTACATTTAAGTTGGGCTGACTTCAAGACTCAAGTCAATATGTAAACCCTAAACCTAATCCTAGAATATCTAGGATTGTGGCAAACATGATCGTGCTTGGCAGTCCAGGATCCGAGTAACATTGCTTCACATTTTATGCTCGGAACGGGTGTTAGAGTTACTAGCTAGATGAGTGAGTTCGATTAGGTAAGGGGGGGGTACAAGGACTATCGAGAGAGATTGTTGTACCCTCTAAGGAAAGAACCCTACACAACCTAGAGTGAAATAAGCAGAACAATATGTTTTGACACACCCCCATAGGTGAAGTAGGGGATAGCCAAGCCTAACAGTGGTCACAAGACCAGTCAAGCAAGAGAACAAGAAAGGCAAAGCCCAGGGTGGATCTCAAGGACACCACACAATCTGAGCACAAGCAGGCAGCCACAAGGCCAGTTCACATGCAGATTTATAAGAGCAAGGCAGTACACAGATCACAACCTAGCAAGAGGAAACATGCAGGTATAAAGATATATAGCAGTGTACAACAAGAGCAAGTCAAGCAACCAGCAGGTGAGGCAGAGTGGGCACAAGCCCAAGAGCAATGCAGAAACGCTGATGATCACCAGCCGCAAGGGCCTTGGTGAAGACATCAGCAGTGTTGGCCCGAGAGGCCACGAAAGCAAGGCGCAGCTGACCACGCTGCTGCAGCTCACGCGCAAGGAAGTAGCGCAGAGCAATGTGCTTCGTTCTGTGCTCCAGTCTCTGTTCGCGACACAAGGCAAGCATTGCCTTGTTGTCGACGTACAGAACTGGAGGAGAACGAGGCCGCTCCCCCAAGTCGGTCAGCAGGTAGGTCAGCCAACGGAGCTCCTGTGCAGCCATGGCCCCAGCGTAGATCTCGGCCTCACAGCTGGAACCAAGCACAGAAGAAGAACGAGTGGACCTCCACGAGACAGAACCAGCGCCAAGACTGAAGGTGTAGCCCTGTGACGAACGCTGAGTCGCCTGGTCGTCAGCCCAAGAAGCGTCAGAGTGTCCTGTGAGGACCACAGGACCCCGTCCTCCAAGCACGAGCCCCATGCCCGATGTGCTGCACAAGTAACGCAGTACCCTCTTCGCAGCATCAAAGTGCACCTTTCGGTGCCTGCCGGGTGCCACGTAGCGAGCCAGAAGGCTGAGAGGATACGCGAGGTCAGGTCGTGTGCACGTCATCAGGTACATGAGGCAGCCCACAAGCTCTGGGTACGGACCACTCGGCTCTACGGACTCGTCCGAAGGTGGAGCTGAGAGCGAGTGGCCGGTAGCCAGAGGAGTGGGCTGTGGCGAGGAGTACGTGAAGCGGAAGCGCTGAAGGACCTGGTGCACCATGTGTGACTGAGTCAGGGTGATGGTGCGCCGTGCTCTGTCCCGGGTGATCTGCAAGCCAAGATAGCTCCGCAGCTCACCCAGGTCAGTGCAGGTGTGTCTCTCCTGCAGCTCCGCCTTCACTAGGGTCAGTGCCTCAGTGTCAGCAGTAGCAAAAACCAAGTCGTCGACGTACACGAGGATGTAGAACGGCGGCAGACTAGTGTCGGTGCGTAGAAACAGCGACGGGTCAGCAGTCGAAGGAGCAAACCCAAGAGCCGCAAGTGTCGTCCTCAGTGTGTCGTGCCACTCACGGGGCGCCTGACGCAGGCCGTACACTGGTCGCCGTAGGCTCCACTGGGTACCCGCAGGAAACGACCCAGTGAAGCCCTGTGGACGGCGCAACCAGATGGCCTCGTGAAGGCTACCCTGCAAGAAAGCTGTCGAGAAGTCGAGGGAGTGCAGCTCGTAGTCACACTGAGCTGCAACGTGTAGCAACACCCGAAGAGTGGTCATCTTCGGGGTGGGGGAGAAGGTCTGAAAGAAGTCGACCCCCTCACGCTGACTGAAGCCTCGAGCAACGTAACGTGCCTTGAAGGCAGGCGGAGAACCCGGCGGCCGCTTCACCCTGAAAATCCACATGCCACTGACGATGTTCGCCCCAGGTGGGGGAACCTCGTCGACGTAGGTGCCTGTGGACTTCCAGGAAGCCATCTCTGCGTCCATGGCTGTCTGCCACTGAGAGGAGTACTCACCCGAAATCGCCTCCCTGTAGGAGCGCGGGGTGGGGATGTCAAGTGCATCCGGGTCTCCTTCAGGGGCAAGCAGCATGGTCGCGTGATGGGGTGAAGCGGCAGCAAGGCACTCCAACTCCTCCTGTCTGTCCTCAAGAACGTCACAGCCAAGGGCAGTGCAGCCAAGAGCAGTCTCACCCCCGACAGACGGAGGACAGGCAGGGACAGGGTCAGAGACAAGACTCGCAAGGTAGTCTAGGCGGTACACAGCAGCAAAGTCAACGAGCTCAGCTACTAGGGCAGACGCAGCAGGAGACGAGAACGTAGGGTCCGTCACAACCGTAGCAAGAAGGCGAGTAACAGTCGGACTGGACGCACGAGTAAGGTCAGACGGAGGGTCAGCAACGTCAGGCAAAGAAGACGCAGGAGGTAACGGTAGGACAACACGCTGAGGAACAGAGGAAGGACGGAGTGTCATATCGTGAGTGCCGGGGACAGCCGGAGCACGCTGACGACGAACACGAGGAACACGAGCACGGACAGCAGCTCTAGGCTCAGGCTCAAGGTCAAAGCTAGACTCAGGCTCTCGACGCTCAGGGGTGGAAGCACGAGTCTCAGGCTCTCGACGCTCAGTCAGGGACTCTAACACCGCAGTGTAAGGAGCAGACGCAGGCAGTGGGGAGTGTGGTAGCAGCGGCGGCTGTGACTGGTCCGCCGGTGGACACAGCAACGGAGGAGTAGTACCTGCCACAGGGAAGCCAGTAGCACCTGGCTGAAGACTGAGAAGGTGGCGAAGAGCACCAGTAGCTCCACCAGGACCTCCAGCACCTCCAGCACCTCCAGCCCCAGCAGCTTCGGCGCCTCCAGCACCAGCAGCTCTAGCAGCTCCACGACCTCCAGCACCAGCAGTACCTCCAGTACCTCCAGCACCAGCAGCTCCACGACCTCCAGCACCAGCAGCACCTCCAGTACCTCCAGCACCAGCAGCTCCACCAGGACTAGCAGCACCTGCAGCTCCCCGACCTCCAACACCAGCAGCACCTCCAGTACCTCCAGCACCTCCAGGACCTCCAGCACCAGCAGCACCTCCAAGACCTCCAGCACCAGCAGTACCTCCAGTACCTCCAGCACCAGTAGCTCCAGGTCCTCCGGTAGGAGCTCCGACGACACCAACACCAGAAGGACTCGCAGCACCCCCAGAGTCAGCACTCGAACTCGAAGCACCCCCAGAGGCAGCACCCTTGGTCTCAGCACTCGCAAGCTCAGTACCCTCAGTCGCAGCACCCTCAGGCCCAGTACCCTCAGTCCCAGCACCCCCAGGCTCAGTACCCTCAGTCCCAGCACCCCCAGGCTCAGTACCCTCAGTCCCAGCACCCCCAGGCTCAGTACCCTCAGTCCCAGCACCCCCAGGCTCAGTACCCTCAGTCTCTGCTCCAGTGTCCACAGCAGCAGGCTGCAGAGGCGGCGAAGACGGCCGTGGCGGGAAACCCGGGGGGGTCTCCAAGCGAGGAGTGCGGCGAGTGGTCGCCGTGTCGTCGGCGACGGCGTCACCCCCCTCAGGTGAGTCAGAGGAGTCAGAAGAGATCTCAACTGGCTCATCCAAGGGGGGTGGGTCTACCTGGGACACACCTGAGGGAGCAGGACCCTGTGGGGGAAGGGGGTCTACCGGGGGGGGGACTGGTACCAGGAAGAGAGGTGCGAGAGGGACCGGGTGGGACGCGTGCGGGTGAAGTCGGTAGTAACAGACCGACTCGTCAAAGGTGACATCCTGAGAGGACAGAACACGACGCGAGGCAGGGTGGTAGAACTGCCAGGGTGGAGCGTCGGTGGGGAAGCCCAGGAAGACACAGCGGAGAGTGCGAGGGGAGAGCTTGCTCGCTTTGGTATCGCGAACAAGGGAGAGCGCGCCCCAGACCCGAAACGACGACGCATCACCAGGCTGTCCCGTCCAACGGAGTGTGGGCGAGGTCTCTGGAGCAGAGACACGGGGCCAGAGGTTGAGCTGATGCGCGGCATATCGGACCGCAAACGGCCACAGGAAATGGGGAGCAGCCGCATGGATCATGGAGGTACGAGCAACCTCCATGATCAGGCCAATGCGACGCTCAGCGATCCCATTTTGCTGCGGAGAGGCCGGAAGCGTGAACGACTGGCGGATGCCCTCATCCTGGCAGAACGTCTCAAGGACGCCAGAGGAGAACTCACCACCCCTGTCAGAGTGCAGACGCAGGACTGGGAAGTCCTGCTGAAAGCGCTCGTGCAGCTGGAGACGAGTAGCACGGATCCAGCGGATCAAGACACCACTGACATCCGCCTTGCGCCGCAAGGGGAAGACTGTGGTGTAGCGTGTGTAGTCGTCAACCACCAGCAGGAAGTAGCGCTCCTGGTCCGTTCCACCGACGGGGGCCGGGCCCCACACGTCCATGTGGAGAGTCTGCAGAGGAGCAGTGGTCGGAGGAAACTCGGAGGAGTGAGGAGCGGCGCGCTGCCGCCCCTCGACGCAAGGAAGGCACGGCGGCGCAAGTGAGCGCGGGAGGGGGGGCAGGGTCTCAGGGAGGCCAGTGACCAGGAGCCGGGAGTGCATGCGGCGCAGACGCTGCAGGGAGGGGTGACCAAGACGGTGGTGCCAGCGCTGAGTCTCGTGCGTGAGTACTCGGCACGAGCAAGACGCAGCTAACTGCCCTGACGCAGACGCTCGACTCGACGTAGCTACCTGACCTGACTCAGCCACCTGTGCGGACGCAGTGGTCAGTGTGTACAGACTAGACCCAGGCTGTCGAGTGAACGTAGCCAGGTGACGGCCAGTCCGGGAGCACGTACAGATCGCCACACGCTGCCCTCCAGGAATAAAGGTATCAACCCAGACATCCTGAATGGCAGCGTTGCTCACCAAGTTCGTCGAGAACGTGGGGAGGTGGAGACCTGACAAAGAGCCGGAGGGGACTGCTGGACAAGGGAGGACCGTGGAGGCTCTCGCAACCACTGGGCCCCCAGAGGGGTCAGCCAGTGAGACTGGGACAGGTGCTGTGAGTGGTGTGACTGTGGTGCAATCACGGAAGAAGCAACGTGACGCGCCGGAGTCAAGCGTGAACGTGTGCAAGACCTCAGCTGAGGCAGGACCTGTGGTAGTAGACGCACTAGCAACTAGAGCGTCGGTAGACTCACGGGCACCTAGAGCTGCAGCAGACTCACTAGCACCTGGAGTGGCAGCAGACTCACTAACACCTGGAGTGGCAGCAGACTGACTAACACCTGGAGTGGCAGCAGACTCACTAACACCAAGAGCAGCGGTCTTAACATAACGATAACCTCCACCACCAGGACGACCTCGCTGAATAACCCACTCACGAAGCTGCTGAGGGGTGGGGTCGTCCGGGAGAAGCAGTGCCCGCTGCTGTCCACCCCTGGCCGCAGCGAGTGCCGCGGAAGTGGCCATGACAGACAGTGACTGTCAGGAGTAGGTCCAGCACCTCCAGCTCCTACAGCGCCAGCAGCACCTCCTACACTCCCAGCAGCACCTCCTCCACTCCCAGTAGCACAAGTAGCAGCAGCAGCAGTAGTAATAGCAGCAGGGCGGTTCGGTGGGGGTGGGAGGCCGCACCTCCACCACTCCCAGCAGTACTCCCTCCAGTAGCAGCAGTAGCAGGGCGGCTCGGGCAGCAGCAGCAGACCGAGCAGCAGCAGCAGCAGTAGTAGCACTAGCTGTAGCAAGTGCAGTAGTAGGAGCTGCAGCAGTAGCACTAGGTGTAGCAAGTGAAGTAGTAGGAGCTGCAGCAGTAGTACTAGCTGTACCAAGTGAAGTAGTAGGAGCTGCAGCAGTAGCTTCAGTCAGGAGCAGCTGCAGTAAGTGCTGGAGTAGGAGCTGCAGCAGTAGCACTAGCTGTAGCAGAAGTAGCTTCAGTCAGTACGAGCTGTACCAAGTGCAGTAGTAGGAGCTGCAGCAGTAGCACTAGCTGTAGCTGGAGTAGCTTCAGTCAATAGTAGCTGTAGCAAGTGCTGGAGTAGGAGCTGCAGCAGTAGCACTAGCTGTAGCAGCCGTAGCTTCAGTCAGTAGCAGCTGTAGCAAGTGCCGTAGTAGCAGCAGCAGCAGTAGCACTAGCTGTAGCAGCACTAGCTTCAGTAGCAGCAGCAGTGAGTAGCGCTAGCTGTAACAGGAGTAGCGTGAGTAGCAGCAGCAGTGAGTAGCGCTAGCTGTAGCAGCAGTAGCTTCAGTAGCAGCAGCAGTGAGTAACACTAGCTATAGCAGCACTAGCTTCAGTAGCAGCAGCAGTGAGTAGCACTAGCTGTAGCAGCACTAGCTTCAGTAGCAGCAGCAGTGAGTAGCACTAGCTGTAGCAGCAGTAGCGTCAGTAGCAGCAGCAGTGACAGCTCGGGCTGGGCAGCGCGTAGTAGCAGTAGGCGCGCGTGGGCTGTGGGCGTGCAAACCAGGGGCGCGCAACAGGTGCGTGCGGGGCGGCACTACGAGGAGCGCGCATCAGGTGCGTCCTAGGGGCTGGCGGGCAGCGTGAGTGGCGCGCGCAGCAGCAGGAACGAGGGGGGGACCGGGCGTAGGGGCTGACGGGCCGCGCGAGAGGCGCACGGGGCAGCTAGGGCTCGGTCAGGGGGGTCGCACATGACTAGGAACAGAAAATCGCGTCTAGGCAGAAAAGGGAACCGTCTCGCCTAGGGCACGTTTTCGCATTTCGCGTTTCTCCTAGGGGCGCGACTCGGGCAGCAGGTCGAAATAGTAGTGGTGGGCCCTTTTAAAATTTCGGTCCTAAGGAGCATTGTGCTCTTAATACCATGTTAGAGTTACTAG
Source organism: Closterium sp. Naga37s-1 (assembly GCA_947471745.1). Classification (NCBI taxonomy): domain Eukaryota; kingdom Viridiplantae; phylum Streptophyta; class Zygnematophyceae; order Desmidiales; family Closteriaceae; genus Closterium; species Closterium sp. Naga37s-1. The sequence goes on along the minus strand of CANJKZ010000024.1, from coordinate 25,518 downwards.
CTAGATGAGTGAGTTCGATTAGGTAAGGGGGGGGTACAAGGACTATCGAGAGAGATTGTTGTACCCTCTAAGGAAAGAACCCTACACAACCTAGAGTGAAATAAGCAGAACAATATGTTTTGACAACGGGCGCTTCCAACCCCAAAACGCGGAAGGATCCGCACAGGTGCAGCGGGCGCTCTTCATTTGCGAGCGTCGATGACCGATCATGCTCGCAACCCTCCCACGCCCTTGCTGGCTTGGCAATAGGCCCAGACAAGCGCAGCCACGTGACCCGGCAGAAGAAAAACGCTCGGAACGAGCGCTTCCAGCCCCAAAACGCGGAAGGATCCGCACATGTGCAGGAAGTGCAGCGGGCGCTCATCATTCGCGAGCGCCGATGACCGATGATGCTTGCAACCCTCCAACGCCCTTGCTGGCTTGGCAATAGGCCCAGACAAGCGCAGCCAGGTGACCCTGTAGAAGAAAAACGCTCCGAACGAGCGCTTCTAGCCCCAAAACGCGGAAGGATCCGCATATGTGCAGGAAGTGCAGCGGGCGCTCTTCATTCGCGAGCGCTGATGACCAATGATGCTCGCAACCCTCCCACGCCCTTGCTGGCTTGGCAATAGGCCCAGGCAAGCGCAGCCAGGTGACCCGGCAGAAGAAAAACGCACAGACGAGCGCTTCCAACCCCAAAACACGGAAGGATCCGCACATGTGCAGGAAGTGCAGCGGGCGCTCTTCTTTCGCGAGCGCTGATAACCAATGATGCTCGCAATCCTCCCACGCCCTTGCTGGCTTGGCAATAGGCCCGGACAAGGGCAACCAGGTGACCTGGTAGAAGAAAAACGCTCCGAACGAGCGCTTCCAACCCCAAAACGCGGAAGGATCCGCACATGTGCAGGAAGTGCAGCGGGCGCTCATCATTCGTGAGCGCCGACGATCGATGATGCTTGCGACCCACCCACGCCCTTGCTGGCTTGGCAATAGGCCCAGACAAGCGTAGCCTGGTGACACGGCGGAAGAAAAACGCTCAGAACGAGCGCTTCCAGCCCCAAAACGCGGAAGGATCCGCACATGTGCAGGAAGTGCAGCGGGCGCTCTTCATTCGCGAGCGCTGATGACCAATGATGCTCGCAACCCTCCCACGCCCTTGCTCGCTTGACAATAGGCCCGGACAAGCGCAGCCAGGTGAACCGGTAGAATAAAAACGCTCCGAACGAGCGCTTCCAGCCCCAAAACGCGGAAGGATCCACATATGTGCAGGAAGTGCAGCGGGAGCTCTTCATTCGCGAGCGCCGATGACCAATGATGCTCGCAACCCTCCCACGCCCTTGCTGGCTTGGCAAAAGGCCCAGACAAGCATAGCCTGGTGACTCGGCAGAAGAAAAACGCTAAGAACGAGCGCTTCCAGCCCCAAAACGCGGAAGGATCCGCACATGTGCAGGAAGTGCAGCGGGCGCTCTTCATTCGCGAGCGCTGATGACCAGTGATGCTCACAACCCTCCCAAGCCCTTGCTGGCTTAGCAATAGGCACAGACAAGCGCAGCCAGGTGACCCGGTAGAAGAAAAACACCCAGAACGAGCGCTTCCAGCCCCAAAACGCGGAAGGATCCGCACATGTGCAGGAAGTGCAGCGGGCGCTCATCATTCGCGAGCGCCGATGACCGATGATGCTTGCAACCCACCCACGCCCTTGCTGGCTTAGCAATAGGCCCAGCCAAGCGCAGCCAGGTGACCCGGTAGAAGAAAAACGCTCCGAACGAGCGCTTCCAACCCCAAAACGCGGAAGGATCCGCTAATGTGCAGGAAGTGCAGCGGGCGCTCTTCATTCGCGAGTGCGGATGTCCAATGATGCTCGCAACCGTCCCACGCCCTTGCTGGATTGGCAATAGGCCCAGACAAGCGCAGCCAGGTGACCCGGTAGAGAAAAACGCTCAAACGAGCGCTTCCAGCCCCAAAACGCGGAAGGATCCGCACATGTGCAGGAAGTGCAGCGGGAGCTCTTCATTCGCGAGCGCTGATGACCAATGATGCTCGCAACCCTCCCACGCCCTTGCTGGCTTGGCAATAGGCCTAGACAAGCGCAGCCAGGAGACCCGGTAGAAGAAAAATGCTCCAAACGAGCGCTTCCAGCCCAAAAACGCGGAAGGATCCGCACATGTGCAGGAAGTGCAGCGGGCGCTCTTCATTCGCGAGCGCTGATGACCAGTGATGCTCACAACCCTCCCACGCCCTTGCTGGCTTGGCAATAGGCCCAGACAAGCGCAGCCAGGTGACCCGGTAGAAGAAAAGCGCTCAGAAAGAGCGCTTCCAGCCCCAAAACGCGGAAGGATCCGCACATGTGTAGGAAGTGCAGCGGGCGCTCATCATTCGCGAGCGCCGATGACCGATGATGCTTGCAACCCACCCACGCCCTTGCTGGATTAGCAATAGGCCCAGCCAAGCGCAGCCAGGTGACCCGGTAGAAGAAAAACGCTCCAAACGAGCGCTTCCAACCCCAAAACGCGGAAGGATCCGCTATGTGCAGGGAGTGCAGCGGGCGCTCTTCATTCGCGAGTGGTGATGACCAATGATGCTCGCGACCCTCCCACGCCCTTGCTTGATTGACAATAGGCCCAGACAAGCGCAGCCAGGTGACCCGGTAGAAGAGAAACGCTCAGAACGAGCGCTTCCAGCCCCAAAACGCGGAAGGATCCGCACATGTGCAGGAAGTGCAGCAGGCGCTCATCATTCGCGAGCGCCGATGACCGATGATGCTCGCAACCCTCCCACGCCCTTGCAGGCTTGGCAATAGGCCTGGACAAGCGCAACCAGGTGACCCGGTAGAAGAAAAATGCTCCGAACGAGCGCTTCCAACCCCAAAACGCGGAAGGATCCACACATTAGCAGGAAGTGCAGCGGGCGCTCATCATTCGAGAGCGCCGACGACCGATGATGCTTGCGACCCACCCACGCCCTTGCTGGCTTGGCAATAGGCCCAGACAAGCGTAGCCTGGTGACACGACGGAAGAAAAACGCTCAGAACGAGCGCTTCCAGCCCCAAAACGCGGAAGGATCCGCACATGTGCAGGAAGTGCAGCGGGTGCTCTTCATTCGCGAGCATTGATGACCAATGATGCTCGCAACCCTCCCACGCCCTTGCTCGCATGGCAATAGGCCCGGACAATCGCAGCCATGTGACTCGGTAGAAGAAAAACGCTCAAACGAGCGCTTCCAGCACCAAAACGAGGAAGGATCCGCACATGTGCAGGAAGTGCAGCGGAAGCTCTTCATTCGCGAGCGCTGATGACCAATGATGCTCGCAACCCTCCCACGCCCTTGCTGGCTTGGCAATAGGCCTAGACAAGCGCAGCCAGGTGACCCGGTAGAAGAAAAATGCTCCAAACGAGCCCTTCCAGCCAAAAAACGCGGAAGGATCCGCACATGTGCAGGAAGTGCAGCGGGTGCTCTTCATTCGCGAGCGCAGATGACCAATGATGCTCGCAACCCTCCCATGCCCTTGCTGGCTTGGCAATAGGCCCAGACAAGCGCAGCCAGGTGAACCGGTAGAAGAAAAACGCTCCAAACCAGCGCTTTTAGCCCCAAAACGCGGAAAGATCCGCACATGTGCAGGAAGTGCAGCGGGCGCTCTTCATTCGCGAGCGCTGATGACCAATGATGCTCGCAAACCTCCCACGCCCTTGCTGGATTGGCAATAGGCCCAGACAAGCGTAGCTAGGTGACCCGGTAGAAGAAAAACGCTCCGAACGAGCGCTTCCAGCCCCAAAACGCGGAAGGATCCGCACATGTGCAGGAAGTGCAGCGGGCGCTCTTCATTCGCGAGCGCTGATGACCTATGATGCTCGCAACACTCCCACGCCCTTGCTGGATTGGCAATAGGCCCAGACAAGCGCAGCCAGGTGACCCGGTAGAAGAAAAACGCTTCGAACGAGCGCTTCCAGCCCCAAAACGCGGAAGGATCCACACATGTGCAGGACGTGCAGCGGGCGCTCTTCATTCGCGAGCGCTGATGACCAATGATGCTCACAACCCTCCCACGCCCTTGCTGGCTTGGCAATAGGCCCAGACAAGCGCACCCAGGTGACCCGGCAGAAGAAAAACGCACAGACGAGCGCTTCCAACCCCAAAACGCGGAAGGATCCGCACATGTGCAGGAAGTGCAGCGGGCGCTCTTCATTCGCGAGCGCTGATAACCAATGATGCTCGCAACCCTCCCACGCCCTTGCAGGCTTGGCAATAGGCCTGGACAAGCGCAACCAGGTGACCCGGTAGAAGAAAAATGCTCCGAACGAGCGCTTCCAACCCCAAAACGCGGAAGGATCCACACATTAGCAGGAAGTGCAGCGGGCGCTCATCATTCGAGAGCGCCGACGACCGATGATGCTTGCGACCCACCCACGCCCTTGCTGGCTTGGCAATAGGCCCAGACAAGCGTAGCCTGGTAACACGACGGGAAGAAAAACGCTCAGAACGAGCGCTTCCAGCCCCAAAACGCGGAAGGATCCGCACATGTGCAGGAAGAGCAGCGGGTGCTCTTCATTCGCGAGCACTGATGACCAATGATGCTCGCAACCCTCCCACGCCCTTGCTGGCTTGGCAATAGGCCTAGACAAGCGCAGCGAGGTGACCCGGTAGAAGAAAAATGCTCCAAACGAGCCCTTCCAGCCAAAAAACGTGGAAGGATCCGCACATGTGCAGAAAGTGCAGCGGGCGCTCTTCATTCGCGAGCGCTGATGACCAATGATGCTCGCAACCCTCCCATGCCCTTGCTGGCTTGGCAATAGGCCCAGACAAGCGCAGCCAGGTGAACCGGTAGAAGAAAAACGCTCCAAACCAGCGCTTTTAGCCCCAAAACGCGGAAAGATCCGCACATGTGCAGGAAGTGCAGCGGGCGCTCTTCATTCGCGAGCACTGATGACCAATGATGCTCGCAACCCTCCGACGCCCTTGCTCGCATGGCAATAGGCCCGGACAAGCGCAGCCAGGTGAACCGGTAGAAGAAAAACGCTCCGAACAAGCGCTTCCAGCCCCAAAACGCGGAAGGATCCACACATGTGCAGGATGTGCAGCGGGCGCTCATCATTCGCGAGCGCCGATGACCGATGATGCTTGCGACCCACCCACGCCCTCGCTGGCTTGGCGAAAGGCCCAGAGAAGCGTAGCCTGGTGACCCGGCGGAAGAAAAACGCTCAGAACGAGCGCCTCCAGCCACAAAACGCGGAAGGATCAGCACATGTGCAGGAAGTGCAGCGGGCGCTCTTCATTCGCGAGCGCTGATGACCAGTGATGCTCAAAACCCTCCCACGCCCTTGCTGGCTTGGCAATAGGCCCAGACAAGCGCAGCCAGGTGACCCGGTAGAAGAATAACGCTCAGAACGAGCGCTTCCAGCCCCAAAACGCAGAAGGATCCGCACATGTGCAGGAAGTGCAGCGGGCGCTCATCATTCGCGAGCGTCGATGACCGATGATGCTTGCAACCCACCCACGCCCTTGCTGACTTAGCAGTAGGCCCAGCCAAGCGCAGCCAGGTGACCCGGTAGAAGAAAAACGCTCCGAACGAGCGCATTCAACCCCAGAATGCGAAAGGATCCGCTAATGTGCAGGAAGTGCAGCGGGCGCTCTTCATTCGCGAGTGCTGATGACCAATGATGCTCGCAACCCTCCCACGCCCTTGCTGGATTGGCAATAGGCCCGGACAAGCGCAGCCAGGTGACCCGGTAGAAGAAAAACGCTCAAACGAGCGCTTCCAGCCCCAAAACGCGGAAGGATCCGCACATGTGCAGGAAGTGCAGCGGGCGCTCTTAATTCGCGAGTGCTGATGACCAATGATGCTCGCAACCCTCCCACGCCCTTGCTGGCTTGGCAATAGGCCTAGACAAGTGTAGCCAGGTGACCCGGTAGAAGAAAAATGCTCCAAGCGAGCGCTTCCAGCTCAAAAACGTGGAAGGATCCGCACATGTGCAGGAAGTGCAGCGGGCGCTCTTCATTCGCGAGCGCTGATGACCAATGTTGCTCGCAACCCTCCCACGCCCTTGCTGGATTGGCAATAGGCCCAGACAAGCGCAGCCAGGTGACCCGGTAGAAGAAAAACGCTCAAGCGAGCGCTTCCAGCCCCAAAACGCGGAAGGATCCGCACATGTGCAGGAAGTGCAGCGGGAGCTCTTCATTCGCGAGCGCTGATGACCAATGATGCTCGCAACCCTCCCACGCCCTTGCTGGCTTGCCAACAGCCCCGGACAAGCACAGCCAAGTGACCCGGTAGAAGAAAATTGCTCTGAACGAGCGTTTCTTGCCCCAAAGCGCGGAAGGATCCGCAAATGTGTAGGAAGTGCAGCAGGCGCTCTTCATTCGCGAGCGCTGATGACCAATGATGCTCGCAACCCTCCCACGCCCTTGCTGGCTTAGCAATAGGCCAAGACAAGCGCAGCCACGTGACCCGGCAGAAGAAAACGGTCGAAACGAGCGCTTCTAGCCCCAAAACGCAGAAGGATCCACACATGTGCAGGAAGTGCAGCAGGCGCTCTTCATTTGCGAGCGCCGATGACCGATGATGCTTGCAACCCACCCAAGCCCTTGCTGTCTTGGCAATAGGTCCATAAAAGCGCAGCCTGGTGACCCAACTGTAAAGAATGAGAAGTGTGTTGGACTAGAAACAAGTGAGGGTACAAATATGAAACCCTAGAGTTGTGAACCTCCTAAAGGCTAACCCACTGTAGCCTACAATAATGTAACCCATATAACATTTGACACACCCCCATAGGCAAAGTGGGGGAGAACAAGGGGTCACAAGACCAGTCAAAGCAAAGCAAAGCAAAACAAGCTCAGGGTGGATCTCAAGGATACCACACAAATTCCGAGCACAAGCAAGTGGTCACAAGACCAGTTCATATGCAGTTTGATAATAGAACAAGAGGTACAGAGATCACAACCTAGCAAGTGTCAGCATGCAGGTATATATATATAGAGATCACAGTACAAGCAGAGTCAAGAAGTGAGCAAGTGAGGGAGAGTAGGCACAAGACCTAGAACAGTACAGAAACGCTGATGATCACAAGGCTGAAGCGCCTTGGTGAACACATCAGCAGTGTTGGCCCGAGTGGCCACGTACGAGAGACGAAGCTGACCACGCTGCTGCAGCTCTCGAGCAAGGAAGTAGCGCAGAGCGATGTGCTTCGTTCTGTGCTCCAGTCTGTGCTCCTGACACAAGGCAATGGCTGCCTTGTTGTCGACGTACAGCACTGGAGGAGAACGAGGCCGCTCTCCGAGGTCGGTCAGTAGGTAGGTGAGCCAGCGTAGCTCCTGGGCAGCCATGGCTGTGGCGTAGATCTCAGCCTCACAACTGGAGCTGAGAACAGAGGAAGAGCGTGTAGAACGCCAAGAAACAGAGCCAGAGCCAAGGCTGAAGGTGTAACCCTGAGACGACCGCTGCGTAGCCTGGTCGTCAGTCCAAGAAGCGTCTGAGTGTCCAGTGAGGACAACGTCGCGCCGTCCTCCAAGCACAAGCCCCATGCCCAACGTACTGCACAAGTAACGCAACACCCTCTTAGCGGCATCCATGTGCTCCTTCCGGTGACGGCCAGGAGCGACATAGCGTGCTAGGATGCTAAGAGGGTATGCAAGGTCAGGTCGAGTGCAGGTCATCAGGTACATGAGGCAGCCCACAAGCTCTGGATACGGGCCACTCGGCTCTACGGACTCATCTGAAGGCAGAGCTGAGAGCGAGTGACTGGTAGGCAGAGGAGTGGGCTGAGGCGAGGAGTACGTGAAGCGGAAGCGCTGAAGGACCTGCTGCACCATGTGTGACTGAGTCAAGGTGATGGTGCGCTGTGCTCTGTCCCGGGTGATCCGCAAGCCAAGATAGCTTGTCAGCTCACCCAGGTCTGTGCACGTGTGTCTCTTCTGCAGCTCCGACTTCACGTGGGCGAGTGCCTCAGTGTCAGCTGTAGCAAAGACCAAGTCGTCTACGTACACGAGAACGTAGAACGGCGGCAGAGTGGTGTCGGTGCGTAGAAACAGCGACGGGTCAGCAGTAGAGGGAGCAAACCCAAGAGAAGCAAGAGTAGTCCTCAGTGTGTCGTGCCACTCACGGGGTGCCTGGCGGAGACCGTAGACTGGCCGCCGGAGGCTCCACTGGGTACCAGGAGGGAACGACCCAGTGAAGCCAGGTGGGCGGCGCAGCCAGATCTCCTCGTGCAAGCTGCCCTGTAGGAACGCAGTGCTGAAGTCAAGAGAGTGGAGCTCGTAGTCACGCTGAGCAGCAACGTGCAGCAGAACCCGAAGAGTGGTCATCTTCGGGGTCGGGGAGAAGGTCTGGAAGAAGTCAACTCCCTCACGCTGACTGAAGCCTCGTGCAACGTAACGCGCCTTGAAGACAGGCGGAGAACCCGGCGGCCGCTTCACCCTGAAAATCCACATGCCACTGACGATGTTCGCCCCAGGTGGGGGAACCTCGTTGACGTAGGTGCCTGTGGACTTCCAGGAAGCCATCTCTGCGTCCATGGCTGTCTGCCACTGAGAGGAGTAGGGATGTCTGGTGCATCCGGGTCTCCCTCAGGGGCAATCAGCATGGACACGAGATGAGGTAAAGCAGCAGCAAAGCACTCAAACTCCTCCTGTCTGTCCTCAAGGACGTCCGTGCCAAGAGCACACTCACCCCCGACGGACGGAGGACAGACAGACTCAGACTCAGCAACAAGGCTAGCGGCGTAGTCTAGACGACAGGCTGCAGCAAAGTCAACAAGCTCAGCGACTAGAGCAGACGCAGCAGAGGACTCAAAGGTAGGGTCAGTGACAACAGTGGCGAGGAAACGCGTGACAGTAGGACTGGCAGCACGAAGAGAGTCAGACTCCGGGTCAGCAAGAGCAGGAAGAGAGGACGCAGGAGGAGACGGCAGAGGGACACGCTGTGGAGCAGTGGAAGGACGCAGGGTCATATAGTGAGTGCCAAGGACAGGAGGAGGACGCTGACGTGGAGCACGACGACTAGCGCGGACAGCGTGGACAGTCGACTCTGGACGCGGCTTAGGCGACTCTGGACTAGACTCAGGCGACGGAGGACGAGACTCAGGCTCACGACGCTCCGTAAGACTACTCGACGGCGCAGTGTAAGGAGAAGGACCAGACACCGGAGAGGCAGGCTGTAACTGTGACTGCGACTGGACAGGCGGTGGACTCAGTAGGGGAGGAGGAGGACCAGTAGAGGGCGGGAGACCAAGAACCTGCTGAAGGAGCGGAACGTAGTACGGCCGCGGCCGCTCAGTACCTCCAGCTCCAAACCCCTCAGCAGCTCCAGTCACAGCAGCTCCTTTACCTCCAGTACGAGCACCTCCAGGACCAGCGGCTCCAGCAGCTCCAGCACCAGCAGCACCTCCAGCAGCTCCAGCAGCACCAGCACCAGCAGCACCTCCAGCAGCGCCCGCAGCACCGCCAGCAGCAGCAGCACCTCCAGCAGCTCCAGCAGCACCAGCACCAGCAGCACCTCCAGCAGCGCCAGTAGCACCTCCAGCAGCAGCAGCGCCTCCAGCAGCTCCAACAGCACCAGCACCAGCAGCACCTCCAGCAGCGCCAGCAGCACCGCCAGCAGCAGCAGCACCTCCAGCAGCGCCAGCAGCACCTCCAGCAGCAGCAGCACCTCCAGCAGCTCCAGCAGCACCAGCACCAGCAGCACCTCCAGCAGCACCAGCAGCACCGCCAGCAGCAGCAGCACCTCCAGCAGCTCCAGCACCAGCAGCACCAGTACCAGCTCCAGGGGCCGCAACACTAGTAGCGCCACTCCGGAGACTGCAGCGCCGAGCGTACCACTCTCGGAGCCGCTGGGGAGAGGGCGGCTCCCGCCTAGGAGGGGAAGCACCAGCACCAGCTCCAGCAGCACCCCTAGCTCCAGGAGCACCCCTCCTGAGGCTGCAGTACTATAAGTACCACTCACGCAGCTGCTGTGCGGAGGGAGCGCCTCCAGGTGTAGTACGCTCAGTCGCAGCACCCTCTGGCTCAGTACTCTCAGACTTAGCACCCCCAGACTCAGCACCCGCAGGCTCCGCACCCCCAGGCTCAGCACCCCTAGACTCCGCAACCCCAGACTCCGCACCCCCAGGCTCCGCACGCTCAGGCTCAGCACCCCTAGCAGGACGAGAGTCGACAGCTACCTCGACAGGCTCAACTGGGTCTACCTGGGACACACCTGAGGGAGCGGCACCCTGAGGGGGGAGGGAGTCTACCACAGCAGCACCTGGCGCGAGGAAGAGAGGCAGGGGGGGGGAGCGGGGCAGTGCGGTAGGGGAAGAGGCGGTAGTAGGGCACCGACTCGTCAAAAGTGACGTCCTGAGAGGGCAGGACACGGCGCGAGGTGGCGTGGTAAAACTGCCAGCCAGACGCGTCCGGGACAAAGCCAAGGAAGACACAAGGAACAGCGCGGGAGGAGAGCTTGTCCGCGGACGTATCGCGAACAAAAGCTCGAGATCCCCAGACCCGAAAACGCGACGCATCACCAACCTCTCCCGTCCAATGCAGTGTCGGTGAAGTCTCCGGAGCGGAGACACGGGGCCAGAGGTTGAGCTGATGCGCAGCGTAGCGGACCGCAAACGACCACAGAAAGTGGGGGGCAGCCGCATGGATCAAGGAGGTACGAGCGACCTCCATGACCAGGCCAATGCGGTGCTCAGCAACCCCATTCTGCTGTGGAGAGGCCGGAAGCGTGAACGACTGCTCAATGCCCTGCCCCTGACAGTAGGCCCTCAAGAGGTCGGAGGAAAACTCCCCACCTCTGTCAGAGTGCAGACGCAGGACAGGAAAGTCCGAGTGGAACCTCTCGCTAAGCTGGAGACGGGCAGCTCGGATCCAAGGGATCAAAACATCAGGGACTTCACCCTTGGTGCGCAAGGGGAAGACCGTGGTGTAGCGCGAGAAGTCGTCAACAACTATCACGCAGTACCTCTCCTGACCCTGTCCACGGACGCGGGCTGGGCCCCACACGTCCATGTGGAGCGTCTGCAGGGGAGCAGTCGTCGGGGGAAACGAGGAGGAGTGAGGAGCGGCGCGCTGCCGCCCCTCGACACAGGGAAGACAAGGAGGAGCAGGCGAGGGTGGGAGGGGAGGGAGAACCCTGGGAAGACCAGAGACAAGGTACCGTTTGTGCATGCCATGAAGGCGCTGCACTGACGGGTGACCAAGGCGGTGGTGCCAGAGGACGGTCTCGTGCGCTAGGGAGCGACACGAGCAGGGGGCCGACAGCTGACCTGACGCAGACGCAGACGCAGCTACCTGAGGGGACTCAGTGGTCAGTGTGTACAGGTCCGACCCCGGCTGCCTAGTGAAGGTAGCCAGGTGACGGCCCGTCCGAGCACACGTGCAGTGTGTCACGCGCTCGTAGGCAGGGGTGAACTGGTGGACACCCCCGTCCTGGAGCGCACGACCCGCCACCAAGTTCGTAGAGAACGAGGGGAGGTAGAGACCTGACAGTGTGCCCGACGGGACCGCAGGACAAGGAAGGACAGTGGAGGAGGTCGCAATGACCGGACCCCCAGAGGGGTCAGCGAGGGAGACGGCAACCGGCCGAGCAAGCTGCTCTAGGGCAGTGCGGTCACGAAAGAAACAGCGAGAAGCCCCTGAGTCCAGTGTGAAGGTGTGCAGTGCCTTAGTAGACTCAGTACCAGAAGGCGCAGACTCACGAGCACCTAGAGCAGCAGCCTCACCAGCACCTGGGGCAGCAGACACGCGAGCACCTGGAGTGGCAGTCTCACCAGCACCTGGGGCAACAGACACACTGGCACCTAGAGCTGCAGCCTCACTGGTCCTAATGCCCGGGTCAGGCGGGACACGCAGGTACTGGTCACTCTCTCCAATAATAGTCAATGCATACATAGCACCAAGGATAGCATCAAAGTCAAGAGCAAAGACATCAATATTCTTTTTCATCAGATCAGCCCAGCGGGGCAGCTCAGTGGCGTCAGGAAACTGTGCACGCCAGGCGTCGTCGAGACGAAAGAAACAGCGGTGTGCCGTGTGGAACCTCCCACAGGTCTGGCCAGTGCGGTCACCTGTGCGGATAAGGTACGGGCAAGTACCTCCACCCCCAGACCCCCCACGCTGAGAGTACCACTCACGGAGCTGCTGGGAGGTCGGGGTCTCGCTGGGACGCTGCTGCTGCTGCCTCTGGCCACCACTGAACCCTCCACGCTGCTGCACCGCCCCACCGTGCCCGCCACCAGCTCCACCGCCGCCACCACTACCACCGCCACCCCCGCCACCCCCACTACCTCCGCCGCCACCACCCCCTCCTCCGCCACTGCCCCCCCCCCCACCAGCACCACTCCCACCACCACCACCACCCCCGCCTCCTCCACCCCCTCCACTACCGCCGCCCCCGCCTCCACCTCTGCCACCCTTGCCCCCCTTGCCCTTGCCGCTCTTGTGCCTCCAACTAGGAGCAGACGCAGCCCCGACCTCCTCAGCACCGAGGTAGTCGACAGCAGCAGCAGATGCAATGGAGGGGAGAAGGGGGACGGGGGAACACCCCTCAAATAAGGGAGTGCGAGGGTCGCCACGAGAGGCACCTACAGCTACAATGCTCTTCTCAGCTGCAAGGAGCTCCTTCTCGAGCAGGTCGACAGTGAGGTCGGTGGGTGAGAGAGCGAGAAAGTGGTCCCTGATAGTGCGAAGAGTGTCAGGGAGGCGAGTGACTAGGTGGTAGAGGGTGAGGTACATCGGGGGAGGGTTCTTGGCTAGGAAATCGGGGGGGAGAGCGGCACGGTAGCGGAGGTCACTGGTACGGAGGTGAGTGATGAGGTCAGCTACAGTGGCAAAGGCGGACAGATCGGGGAAGAGGTAGGGCAGTGAGAGACGGCCTATCGCAGCAGTGGCAGGGGAGGAGTAGCGCGCAACTACTGCATCGTACAGCTCCTTAGCAGTCTTATGCTGGCCGAAGTGTTCGCGCTCATCTAACGGCAGGTGGCTGCGAACGGCTAGGCGAGCGTGAGCATCACGGGTCTGCCACTGGGAACGAGCAGTACTGTCAGCAGTAGTGGCAGGTGCGGGAGCGGCGCCTGCCGTGTGGTCATACAGGGAGACATCGTCCTTGGCAGTGATCTGGAGGAACAGGTGGAGGTCATCTAACCAAACCTCAAACTTAATCGGGCGGCCCTCAGCGTCAAAAGTGAGAACAGAGGGAGTGGCCATAGTGGCAGTAGCAGCAGTAGGAGCAGTGGCAGCTGAAGCAGTAGTATGGCAGGAAGAGGAACAGGAGTTGCTGCAGGTGAGGCACAGTAGGGCGGCGCGGCTCGGCCAGGGCGGCGCGGCTCGGTTCGGGCGGCGCGGCGCGGTTCGGGCGGCGCGGCTCGGTTCGGGCGGCGCGGTTCGGCTCGGGCTGGGCTACGCGGCGGTGCGCGACGGGGGGCGTGCACGTGGGCGGCTGTAGCGGGCGGGCCGTGGCTGTGCGTGGGCCTGACTAGCGCGTGAGCGGCGGCCTAGAGGGCGACACGGCGGCCTACGGGCGGGGCTGCCGGTCGCTAGCGGGCTACGCGCGGCCAGGAGGGCCGGTCGACGGGCTGCTCGTGGCGGCGTGGGCGGCTAACGGGCGGCGCGCGCTCAGAAACGGCCGCGTGCGGGCAGCTAGGGGGCGACGCGCGGGAAAAAAAAGGCCGCGCGCGGCACTAGCGAGCCGCGCACAGGCAGCAGGAGAAGACGAGGCGCACGAGGGCGCACTAGGAGAACGGCGCTCGAGGGCGCTAGGTCGATATGGCGCTCGAGGGCACTTCTAACGGTGGGCCCTTAGGTGAGTCCTAGGTCTAGAACCTAAGCTCTTAATACCATGTCAAGAATGAGAAGTGTGTTGGACTAGAAACAAGTGAGGGTACAAATATGAAACCCTAGAGTTGTGAACCCCCTAAAGGCTAACCCACTGTAGCCTACAATAATGTAACCCATATAACATTTGACACCAACGGAAGAAGAACGCTCAGAACGAGCGCTTCTAGCCTCAAAACGCGGAAGGATCCGCACATGTGCAGGAAGTGCAGCGGGCGCTCATCATTCGTGAGCGCCGATAACCAATGATGCTCGCAACCCACCCACGCCCTTGCTGGCTTGGCAATAGGCCGAGACAAGCGCAGCCAGGTGACTCGGCAGAAGAAAAACGCTCCGAACGAGCAGTTCCAGCCCCAAAACGCGGAAGGATCCGCACATGTGCAGGAAGTGCAGCGGGAGCTCTTCATTCGCGAGCGCTGATGACCAATGATGCTCGCAACACTCCCACGCCCTTGCTGAATTGGCAATAGGCCCAGACAAGCGCAGCCAGGTGACCCGGTAGAAGAAAAACGCTCCGAACGAGCGCTTCCAGCCCCAAAACGCGGAAGGATCCGCACATGTGCAGGAAATGCAGCGGTCGCTCTTCATTCGCGAGCGCTGATGACCCATGATGCTCGCAACCCTCCCACGCCCTTACTGGATTGGCAATAGGCCCAGACAAGCGCAGCTAGGTGACCGGTAGAAGAAAAACGCTCAAACGAGCGCTTCCAGCCCCAAAACGCGGAAGGATCCGCACATGTGCAGGAAGTGCAGTGGGAGCTCTTCATTCGCGAGCGCTGATGACCAATGATGCTCGCAACCCTCACACGCCCTTGCTGGCTTGGCAATAGGCCTAGACAAGCGCAGCCACGTGACCCGGTAGAAGAAAAATGCTCCAAACGAGCGCTTCCAGCCCAAAAACGCGGAAGGATCCGCACATGTGCAGGAAGTGCAGCGGGCGCTCTTCATTCGCGAGTGCTGATGACCCATGATGCTCGCAACCCTCCCACGCCCTTGCTGGAATGGCAATAGGCCCAGACAAGCGCAGCCTGGTGACCCGGTAGAAGAAAAACGCTTCGAACGAGCGCTTCCAGCCCCAAAAACGCGGAAGGATCCGCACATGTGCAGGAAGTGCAGCGGGCGCTCTTCATTCGCGAGCGCTGATGACTAATGATGCTCGCAACCCTCCCACGCCCTTGCTGGATTGGCAAAAGGCCCAGACAAGCGCAGCCAGGTGACCTGGTAAAAAAAAAAACGCTCCGAACGAGCCCTTCCAGCCCCAAAACGCGGAAGGATCCGCACATGTGCAGAAAATGCAGCGGGCGCTCTTCATTCGCGAGCGCTGGGGCGGGGTGATGGAAAGCGGGAGGATGGGGCGGGGTGATGGAAGGAGGGAGAATGGGGCGGGGTGATGGAACGAGGGAGAATGGGGCGGGGTGATGGAACGAGGAAGAATGGGGTGGGGTGATGGAAAGCGGGAGAATGGGGCGGGGTGATGGAAAGCGGGAGAATGGGGCGGGGTGAAGGAAGGAGGGAGAATGGGGCGGGGTGATGGAAAGCGTGAGAATGGGGCGGGGTGATGAAAGCGGGAGAATGGGGCGGGGTGATGGAAAGTGGGAGAGTGGGGCGGGGTGATGTAAAGCGGGAGAATGGGGCGGGGTGATGGAAGGAGGGAGAATGGGGCGGGGTGATGGAACGCGGGAGAATGGGGCGGGGTGATGGAAGGAGGAAGAATGGGGCGGGGTGATGGAAGGAGGGAGAATGGGGCGGGGTGATGGAAGGAGGGAGAATGGGGCGGGGTGATGGAAGGAGGGAGAATGGGGCAGGGTGAAGCTAGGAGGGAGAATGAGGCGGGATGATGGAAGGAGGGAGAATGGGGCGGGGTGATGGAAAGCGGGAGAATGGGGCGGGGTGATGGAAAGCGGGAGAATGGGGCGGGGTGATGGAAGGAGGGAGAATGGGGCAGGGTAATGGAAGGAGGGAGAATGGGGCGGGGTGATGGAAAGCGGGAGAATGTGGCGGGGTGATGGAAGGAGGGAGAATGGGGCGGGGTGATGGAAAGCGGGAGAATGGGGCGGGGTGATGGAAGGAGGGAGAATGGGGCGGGGTGATGGAAGGAGGGAGAATGGGGCGGGGTGATGAAAGCGGGAGAAAGGGGCGGGGTGATGGAAAGCGGGAGAATGGGGCGGGGTGATGGAAAGCGGGAGAAAGGGGCGGGGTGATGGAAAGCGGGAGAATGGGGCGGGGTGATGGAAGCGGGAGAATGGGGCGGGGTGATGGAAAGCGGGAGAATGGGGCGGGGTGTTGGAAAGCGGGAGAACGGGGCGGGGTGATGGAAGGAGGGAGAACGGGGCGGGGTGATGGAAGGAGGGAGAACGGGGCGGGGTGATGAAAGCGGGAGATTGGGGCGGGGTGATGGAAGCGGGAGAATGGGGCGGGGTGATGGAAAGCGGGAGAACGGGGCGGGGTGATGGAAAGCGGGAGAACGGGGCGGGGTGATGGAAAGCGGGAGAACGGGGCGGGGTGATGGAAAGCGGGAGAACGGGGCGGGGTGATGGAAAGCGGGAGAATGGGGCGGGGTGATGGAAGGAGGGAGAATGGGGCGGGGTGATGGAAGGAGGGAGAATGGGGCGGGGTGATGGAACGCGGGAGAATGGGGCGGGGTGATGGAAAGCGGGAGAATGGGGCGGGGTGATGGAAAGCGGGAGAATGGGGCGGGGTGATGGAAAGCGGGAGAATGGGGCGGGGTGATGGAAAGCGGGAGAATGGGGCGGAGTGATGGAAAGCGGGAGAATGGGGCGGAGTGATGGAAAGCGGGAGAATGGGGCGGGGTGATGGAAAGCGGGAGAATGGGGCGGAGTGATGGAAAGCGGGAGAATGGGGCGGAGTGATGGAAGGAGGGAGAATGGGGCGGTGTGATGGAAGGAGGGAGAATGGGGCGGTGTGATGGAAAGCGGGAGAATGGGGCGGGGTGATGGAAAGCGGGAGAATGGGGCGGGGTGATGGAAAGCGGGAGAATGGGGCGGGGTGATGGAAAGCGGGAAAATGGGGCGGGGTGATGGAAAGCGGGAAAATGGGGCGGGGTGATGGAAAGCGGGAGAATGGGGTGGAGTGATGGAAAGCGGGAGAATGGGGCGGGGTGATGGAACGAGGGAGAATGGGGCGGGGTGATGGAAAGCGAGAGAATGGGGCGGGGTGATGGAAAGCGGGAGAAAGGGGCGGGGTGATGGAAGGAGGGAGAATGGGGCGGGGTGATGGAAAGCGGGAGAATGGGGCGAGGTGATGGAAGGAGGGAGAATGGGGCGGAGTGATGGAAAGCGGGAGAATGGGGCGGGGTGATGGAAGGAGGGAGAATAGGGCGGGGTGATGGAAGGGGGGAGAATGGGGCGGGGTGATGGAAGGAGGGAGAATGGGGCGGGGTGAAGCTAGGAGGGAGAATGGGGCGGGGTGATGTAAGGAGGGAGAATGGGGCGGGGTGATGGAAAGCGGGAGAATGGGGCGGGGTGAAGCTAGGAGGGAGAATGGGGCGGGGTGATGGAAGGAGGGAGAATAGGGCGGGGTGATGGAAGGAGGGAGAATGGGGCGGGGTGATGGAAAGGGTAGGGAAGAGCATCGAACGACCTGGATGATGTTGCATATTCGGGTGGCCCATGCTCAAATACACCTACCCGAGCAATTCCAACGTGGTTCGTGCGCACAGAAAAGTTCGGCGCCTGCGATGACGGCTGTGCCTGCCGACAAATGGTAACGAAGTGCATGAATCCTCATAGGCGTAGGGTTTAGGGTTTAGGGTTTAGGGTTTAGGGTTTAGGGTTTAGGGTTTAGGGTTTAGGGTTTAGGGTTTAGGGTTTAGGGTTTAGGGTTTAGGGTTTAGGGTTTAGGGTTTAGGGTTTAGGGTTTAGGGTTTAGGGTTTAGGGTTTAGGGTTTAGGGTTTAGGGTTTAGGGTTAGGGTTTTAGTAGGGTTTAGGGTTTAGGGTTTAGGGTTTAGGGTTTAGGGTTTAGGGTTTAGGGTTTAGGGTTTAGGGTTTAGGGTTTAGGGTTTAGGGTTTAGGGTTTAGGGTTTAGGGTTTAGGGTTTAGGGTTAGGGTTTAGGGTTTAGGGTTTAGGGTTTAGGGTTTTAGGGTTGGTTTAGGGTTTAGGGTTTAGGGTTTAGGGTTTAGGGTTTAGGGTTTAGGGTTTAGGGTTTAGGGTTTAGGGTTTAGGGTTTAGGGTTTAGGGTTTAGGGTTTAGGGTTTAGGGTTTAGGGTTTAGGGTTT